>CM034147.1:663092056-665492056 GCA_019776745.2 Taxus chinensis | reverse complement strand
ATAGGTTGAGATGGTCCTTAACGTTTTTAAGGAGGATGAACTTTAATGTCTTATTTGTAGCCTCAGCCAGTCCATTGGCCTGAGGATAATAAAAAGAAGTTGTGTGATGACTTATTTTGAACTTCGCACATAATTCACGTACATCATCATTTTTGAAAGATGTGCCATTATCCAAGATAATTATCTATGGGAACCCGTACCTACAAATGATCTGGTTCAAAATGAACTTAGCGATCACATACCTAGGTATAGTGGTAAGAGGCATAGCTTCTACCCACTTAGTAAAGTATTGTGTGGCCGTGATTATAAACTTATGACCATCTGTTGATGAGGGAGAGAATTTCCCTATCAAATCCAGGCCCCACATGGAAAAGGGCCATGTGGTTGCAATTGGTTGCAGGGCTTATGCCAGTATGTGGATCTCGTGGGAGAACTCTTGACATTTATAGAATCTATGTATAAACTCTATTGCATCATGCTCTAGAGTGGGCTACAAATAGCCCATCTAATGTATCTTCTGAGAAGTGGCGTGGCCACCGAAGTGACCTCCACATACTCCACTATGTGATTCATAAATAATATTTTCAAATTCTTCTGCATCAACACATCTTAACAACATTCCGTCGAAGGCTCTACGATAGAGAACTTGCTCCAAAATAACGTACCTAGCGGCAATGACGCATAACTGCCTTCTTTTTTGTGATGTTTCCCCTTCTAGATACGTATGGTCCACTATAAAATTAATGATGTCAATATACCACGGACACACAGAAATGGGGGGCCTAGTCTTGAAGAAGTATACACACTCATCAGGGAAGTCTACATTTACTAAATTGCCTCCATCTAATGGGTTATCGACCAACCAGTCCGCAATGATTTGTCCTTTGACAGATTTCTGATTAATAAATGTTAACTCAAATTCATCCATCAGAGTTATGAAGCGCCTGACCTTCTTAGATAATGATCCTTATGTAAGGAATGTTCGCAAGTGATCTGACTTAATAATAACCCTTGTTTCTTGATTCAACATATAATGTCTCAAATGCTTTTTCGTAAAGACTATGACAAGGCATTCTTTTTATGCTTATGTGTAACGTGTCTCATAATCAAGAAACATTCGAATAATTAAATATACTGCACGTTCTCCTTTATCATCATCTTCTTGAGCCAACATGCACGCTATCGAAACATTTGTAGCTCGCGAATACAAGATCAAAGGGTGATCTGACCTAGGCGGCATGAGCATGAGAGGGGACAATAAGAATAATTTAACCCCACTCGAATGCCTCATTAAATTCATTTTTCCAACCAATGCAACAATCATTTTTCAAAAAATTGTTGATTGGGTGAATAGAAAAAGTTAAATCAGGGATAAAGCTTTGGATTGCACTGAGTTTGCTAAGGAAAGATGCGATGCCAGACTCGTCTGACGATAGATTCATTTCCATTATAGCCTAGAATTTGGCTAGGTCAACATCAATCCCTCGCGAAGATATGATGTATCCCGAAATATTGCCTCCTGTTACACATAATACACATTTTACTAGATTCAATGTAACCTTGTATTCAATTAAGCGAGAAAGGATGATACGAAGCACCTCTGGGTGATCGCAACATTTTTCTACCCTTAGCTAGAAGGTCATCCACGTAGGACTCCATAATCTTATGTATAAGATCATGGAATATATAAGTCATCTCTTGTTGGTATGTAACACCAACATTCTTAAGCCCGAACGACATAACAACATAACAGTAGGTTCCCCAAGGAGTTATGAACGTAGTTTTGGCCTGATCTTCTTTAGATATTCTGATTTGATTGTACCCAGAGAATTGATCCATGAGAGACAACAACTCGAAACCAATTGTTGCATCAACAATAACTTCAATGGATGGTAATGGGAAATCATCTTTGGGAAAAACCTTATTTATATCCCGAAAGTCTATGCAAATGTGGATCTTTCCATTTTTCTTGAGAACAAGGACTATGTTAGACACCAATTTTGAGAAGTCAAATGTTTTGATGAACACTACGTAAAGGAGTTTCATCACTTCTTCCTTCACCATGAGGGCCAACTTTGGTTTCATGGGCCTTGAATTTTGATTAATTAGATTAGCATTTGGCTCGGGTGACAAGATTATGCACTACAATGTGTGATGTAATTCCCTTCATTTCCTTGTAGCTAAACACGAAAAATATTTGATGATCTTTGAGGATGCGGGTGTGTATTTCAACTTCCCCAGGAGTTAAAGAGGATCCTATTTTAAAGATTTTTGGTTCTTCCTCAGTCTTGACATTTATATCAAATGTTCCCTTGATTAAGGAGGCATTTCTTTCCTCAAACTCAAGTAGGGCTAGAGGTAACTCTAAATCCCCTTCTTCCCCTACCTCATAAATTTCAAGTTCCTTCCCAAGGGAAGATTCTATCATGGGATTTTGGAAATAGGAGTAAGAGTGTGGAATTAGGGAAAGATCAACCTCATGATGAGTAAGATGTAATTCTGAGAGAGCATTTACATATCCTAGAGTTGCTCTGTCAATTTCAATGTGATCTACAATGACAGACTCGCTCTCAGTTGAGCTATGTGTGTCAACATTGGAGTTACTGGTGCCTTACAAACCAAAGGTTCTGCACGAATTGAGATTGTGAAGTTTGTATCTTCTAACTCACTGTTTGGAGTAAAGTGAGAAGCAGAAGTTTCTATCAATTTTGTGAGGAGGTTATGCTCTCGTGGAATTGCTTCAATTGATATGAAGTCAAACCTCTTTGTTAGATTCAACACTGTTGTTTTTTAGAGTTGTAAATGCTCAGCTCTAGTCTCATATACCTCAGATATATGGTTTGCAACAAGTTGTGAATCACCCGCCACCTTAATAGTAATAGCACCCATTCTTTTGGCTACAATGAGACCAAGTAGAAGGGCTTCGTATTCATCCCCATTATTTGTGCATTTGAATTTTAATTTGAAAAAAAAGGTAGAATTTTTCCCTTAAGAGAGGTAATAATCACACCTGTCCCGATGCCAAAATGGCACTTGGCTCCATCAAAATGGAGAGTCCAACAGTTACTTGGAAAAATGGATGTTGGATCATCCTTTGAATCTATTGGGGTTAGCACACTGGTTGTACAGACAATATATCAGATCTAAACATACATGAAAATAAAAGTGGATATTCTACCAGAAGAAATATACAAAACAAGAGACATAAATCAACACCAGATTTTACATGGTTCACCTAGTGTGGGATAAATCCAATAAGAAACAAGCCAATCTATTATCCAAAGCTTTTACAAGATATACAATGAAGATTTACAATCTTCCATACCTCTCAAATGTATAGTACTTTCTTTCTCTCAAGCTTTTACTTCATCACCAAGAATTCTCTCTCTCACCAACTTTTTGCAAGTTCTTTGTAATTCTTGTTAATCATTTTACTTCTAAATCCTAGCTTTTATGCTTATATAGTCGTTTATAGACTTAAGGCACTTAGCCATGCAATTACAATCAATAGATATACTTTAATGCTAAAAATAGAACTAATTTCCAAGAGTTAATTAAAACATCCTCGCAGAGGTAACCGATGTCTTTTAGCCCTAACCGATGTCGGTTCTTCCTTTCTTGACCGATGCAGGTCATACCTAACCAATGTCGGTTCTCCCTTAATCGATGACCGTTATTGTATTTTCCAGCAAGTTTCCATTACATGCTAAATTGAAGTAATTGAGCTCTATAACTCAAAAATCTCCCACTTGGAGATTAATTACTGCACCATACATGTACATCGTCATTCTTAGCTCCTTAGATGTGTTTCTTCCTCTTCGAGTCTCAAACTCGAAAACAATAGAAGTGGAGTGTAGCTCCAACTTCTCCTTTGCTAATGGCTTCGTTAGCATATCCACAGGGTTCTTGATTGTATGAATCTTTTCCAGATTCAATTTTCCATCCTCCAATACCTGCCATATGAAGTGATACCTCAACTGAATGTGTTTCGTTCTCGAATGAAACACTGATTTCTTTGCCAAATGAATTGCACTCTGATTTTCACTGAATAATTTATAATTATTTTTCTCCTTTCCTACCTCTTCCATGAACCTACTCATCAATATCATCTCCTTGCTAGCCTCTGTAGCTGCAACATGCTCTACCTCTATATTACAAAAATCCATAACCTTATGTAATCTTGAAATCCAACTAACTATCATCCCACGTACTGTGAAAATATATCCAGTAGTGCTCCTACCATCCATAACTCCAGCCATATCCGAATCAACATAGCCACATAATGAAATATCTAAACCTCCATAGCATAACTGCATGCTACATGTCCCTCTTAAATACCTGAGTATCCATTGGACTTCTTTCCAATGCTCTTTACCTGGATTGGCCATATATATCTACTCACAACTCCCACTGCATGTACAATGTCTGGTCTGGTACAAACCATAGCATATATGAGACTCCCAAATGTTGAAGCATATGACACTCATGTCATGTATTTGACCTCCTCATGTGATGAAAGAGACTGATCTTTGCTCAATTTGAAGTGTATAACCATAGGTGTGCTAACATGTTTTACATTATACATGTCGAACCTTTCTAACACCTTGTAGATATAATCCTCCTAAGACAAATACAATTTCTTATTTTTCTTGTCTCTATGTATTTGCATGCCAAGGATTATTTGTGGAGCTCCTAAATCCTTCATAGCAAATGTGTGAGCTAGCTTTCCCTTAAGCTCACCAATTTCCTACATACTAGATCCTGCAATAAGCATATCATCCACATATAGTAATAAAACAATATAGCTCCCATTTTCAAGCTTCTTGAAATAAACACAATGGTCAGATTCACATCTCAAGTAACCATGTTCATGTATAAACTATCAAACCTCATGTACCATTGCCTTGGAGCTTTCTTGAGCCCATATAGTCTCTTTTTAAACTTGCACACTCATTTCTCCTTACCCTTGACTTCATACCTAAGTGGTTGCTACATATAAATATCTTCATCCAAATCACCATGAAGGAAAGTCATCTTCACATCTAGTTTCTCTAAATGCAAGTCTTCTACTGCAACTAAACTCAATACAGTATGAATAGAAGTCATCTTAACAACAGGAGAAAATATTTTACCAAAGTCAATACCTAATTTCTATGCAAATCCCTTTACTACAAGCATTTCCTTGTATCTTTTATGTCCACCCTCCTCTTCCTTGATCATGTAAACCCACTTGTTATGTAATGTTCTCTTACCTGCTAGAAACTTAACTAAATCCCAAGTTTGGTTCTGTTCCAAGGAGTCCATCTCCTCATCCATGCCATGCTCCCACTGGACGTGAGTCTTATCATGCATTACTTCTTCAAAGCTATTTGGTCACCATTATCAGTCAATAATAAATAAAAAAGAGAAGGTGTAAATCTTTCTAGAGGCTTACTTACCCTTTTTGACCTTCTCACAGGAGTTTGGGGTACCGAAGGCTCAATCTAAACCTCCTGGACATTCCTATCCAAATTTGACAGTGATCGACGCCAGTCACTTCTAACCAACGTCAATTCAGATAACTGATACTGGTTTGGATCCTCTGTAACTGATATCGATTCGTCTGACTGGTGTCAGTTAGGGGTCAAATGACACTAGTTACTGTGCAACCCTGTCGGTAATAGTTTTAAATTCAAGAGTTCATTTTCATTCACAAACTTCTCAACTGGTTCATCCTTGGGTACCAAAATTTGATCCCTGTACATTCTCTTTTCATTCCATTCAACATCACGACTCCTAATAATTTTAGAATTCTCTAAATCCCAAAAATGGAAACTGAAATCACCATTCTTATGTGGTGTTCTTGGAACCATTCTTTCTCTACATATCCCATTCATTGTATAATAATCATTGAAATATTAGCTCAATATTCACCACCATTGTCAGATCTAAGGAAATTTAACTTAGAATTTGATTCATTCTCAACAAGGGCTTTCCATCTTTTAAAAGTCTCAAAAACATCATATTTACGTTTAATACGATAAACCCATACCTTTCTTGTAGCATCATCAATGAAAGTAACATAATATTGAGACCCTTAATGAGATGCTATCTGATTTGGTCCCCACACATTTGAGTGTACAAGCTCCAATTTCTTCTCCTTTTTAGTTGCCCCAACTTTGAGAAATCCCACTCTCTTTTACTTTCCAAAGACACAATGCTCACAAAAATCAAGATCTAAATCTTTCAAATTTGATAACTTACTTTCTTTTGAGTTGTGGAGCTCAATTACTTCAGTTTAGCATGCAATGGAAACTTGCTAGAAAATACAGTAGTCATCATCGGATAAGGGAGAACATGTATCGGTCACCCAAGACCGGCATCGGTCAGGTATGACCGGCATCGATCAAGCAAGGAAGAACTCGCATCACTTAGGGCTAACCAACATTGGTTACTTGTGCGATGATGTTTTAATTAACTCTCGAGAACTAGATCTATTTTTAGCATTAAAGTATATATATATATATATATATATA
Organism: Taxus chinensis; assembly: GCA_019776745.2. Classification (NCBI taxonomy): domain Eukaryota; kingdom Viridiplantae; phylum Streptophyta; class Pinopsida; order Cupressales; family Taxaceae; genus Taxus; species Taxus chinensis. The sequence goes on along the minus strand of CM034147.1, from coordinate 665,485,541 downwards.
TATATATTGATTGTAATTACATGGCTAAGTGCCCTATGTCTATAAACGACTATATAAGCATAAAAGCTAGGGTTTAGAAGTAAAATGATTAACAAGAATTAGAAAGAACTAGCAAAAAGTTGGTGAGAGAGAGAATTCATGGTGATGAAGTAAAATCTTGAGAGAAAGAAATTACTATACATCTGAGAGATGTGGAAGATTGTAAATCTTCATTGTATACCTTGTCAAAGCTTTGGATAATAGATTGGCTTGTTTCTTGGTGGACATAAGCAACACTAGGTGAACCACATTAAATCTGGAGTTGATTTATGTCTCTTGTTTTGTATATTTCTTCTGGTATAATATCTACTTTTATCTGCATGTATGCTTAGATCTGATATATTTTCTATACAACCGGTGTGATAACCCCAACAAATGGTATCATAGATTTGTTTGAGGGTTTTGTGTGATGACAGATTTACTCACAGAGGGTTTTCTAATTGAGTGGAAGCTACAACAATGGCAGAAGAAAACAAGTACAAGGTAGAGAAGTTTGACAGAAAAAATTATCAATTATGAAAGATGCAGATTGAGAATTATATGTATCAAAGAGATTTATATTTACCTTTGGATGAAAAATCTAAACCTACGAAGATGACTGATGAAGAATGGAAGATTCTTGACAGAAAGGCTTTGGGATCTATAAGATTGAGCCTGGAAACATCTATGGCTTCCAATATTATAGAAGTGGTTTCTACGGTAGAGTTAATGAAATATCTTGCTAATTTATATGAAAAACCTAGTGCTTCAAATAAAGTTTCTTTGATAAAGAAACTATTCAGTTCTAAGATGCATGAAGGTGGGTCTGCATCTAGTCATTGAATGATTTCTGATCTATTGTAAATCAGTTAAAATCGGTTGCTATACCATTCGATGATGAAGTAAGAGCACTTTTATTCTTATATTATTTGCCTAATAGTTGGGATAACTTGGTAATGGTTGTTAGTAATACAATATCTGCTAAAAATATTTTGAAGTTTGATGATGTGGTTAGTATAATCTTGAATGAAGAAATTCACAAGACGAGTACAAAAGAATCATCATCTAGAAATGCTTTGAATGTAGAAAGAAGGGGTAAGCAGAAGGAGAGGTCCATGAGTAAGAGTAATGAAAAATCAAATTCAAGGGATAACAAATCTAAATCTAGAAGTAAGGGAATTACTTGTTGGAAATGTGGAAAGAAAGGACATGTAAAAAAAGATTATTGGTAAAAGGATAAAGAGAACCAACAACCAGACAAAGGTAAAGAAGGAAATCTTGCTACATCAGAGGTAATGCAAGATGCTCATATTCTTTCTTTAGATATTAGAATTCAATCATGGGTTTTAGATTCGGGAGCTTCTTTCCATGCAACCCCTAATAAGGGTTATTTTAGAAATTATGTCCAGGGTAATTTTGGGCATGTTTATTTTGGTGATGATGAACCTTGCAGTATTACTGGTAAAAGGGAAGTTCATATAAAAGTGTAGAATGGAAATACATGGGTATTGAAAGATGTGAGGCATGTGCCAAGCCTCATGAGGAATCTTATTTCTGCAGGGAAATTAGGTGAATCTGGTTGCATCTCTTGGAAAGTCACCAATGGTGATTTTGTTGTGGGAAGAGGTAAGAAGGTAGGAACTCTATATTTATCTACCTGTATTACTGATTCCTTTTCTACATTATCTACTTCATATTCAGATGCATGCATGTGGCATAATTGGTTGGGTCATATGAGTAAAAAAGGAATGAAAATCTCAAAGGCTAAGGGTAAGTTATCAGATTTGAAAGATTTAGATATTGATTTATGTGAACATTGTATCTTTGGAAAGTAAAAGAGAGTGAGATTTCTCAAAGTTGGGGCAACTAAGGAGCATAAATTGGAGTTTTTACACTTAGATGTGTGGGGACCAGCTCATGTAGTTTCTCATGGAGGATCCCAATATTATGTTACTTTCTTGGATGATGCTATAAGAAAGGTATGAGTTTATTGTATTAAACATAAATATGATGTTTTTGAGACTTTTAAAAGATGGAAAGCTCTTGTTGAGAATGAATCAAATTCTAAGTTAAATTACCTTAGATCTGACAATGGTGGTGAATATTGTAGCAAATATTTCAATGATTATTATTCAATGATTGGGATATGTAGAGAAAGAATGGTTCCAAGAACACCACAGGATAATGGTGTTGCAGAAATAATGAATAGGACAATAATAAAACGTGCTAGAAGTATGAGGATACATTTTGGATTGCCCTTGTAGTTTTGGGTAGAAGCAATTGATACAATGGTTTATTTGATTAACAGTGGGCCTTCAAGTTCACTAGATGGAGGAATACCAGAGGAATCTTGGACCGGAAAAGAGGTAGATCTTTCTTTTCTTAAATTTTTTGGTTCAGAAGCTTTTGTGCATGTTAATAGGCAAAATAGGAAAAACTTAGATACAAAATCCAAGAGATGCACATTCATTGGTTATGGATACGGTGATTTCGGTTTCCATTTTTGGGATTTAGAGAATTCTAAAATTATTAGAAGTTGTATTGTTGATTGGAATGAAAAGAGAGTGTACATGGATCAAATTTTGGTACCCAAGAATGAACCGATTGAGAAGTTTGTCAATGAAAATGAACTCTTGAATTTAAAATTATTATCAACAGGGTTACACAATAACTAGTGTCGTTTGACCCCTAACTGGCACCAATCAGACGAACCAATATCAGTTACAGAGGATTCAAACCGGCATCGGTTATCCAAATCAACGTCGGTTAGAGGTGACCGGCGTCAGTCACTGTCAGATTTGGATAGGAATGTCCAGTAGGTCTAGATTGAGCCTTCGGTACCCCAAACTCTTGTGAGAAGGTCAAAAAGGGTAAGTAAGCCTCCAGAAAGATTTACACCTTCTCTATTTTATTTATTATTGACTAATAATGGTGAACCAGATAGCTTTGAAGAAGCAATGTAGGATAAGACTCACGTCCAGTGGGAGCATGGCATGGATGAGGAGATGGACTCCTTGGAATAGAACTAGACTTGGGATTTGGTTAAGTTGTCAGCAGGTAAGAGAACATTACATAAAAAATGGGTTTATATGATCAAGGAAGAGGAGGGTGGATAGAAAATATACAAGGCAAGGCTCGTAGCAAAGGGATTTACACAGAAGGTAGGTATTGACTTTGGTGAAATATTTTCTCTTATTGTTAAGATGACTTCTATTCATACTGTATTGAGCTTAGTTGCAGTAGAAGACTTACATTTAGAGAAACTAGATGTGAAGATGGAATTCCTTCATGGTGATTTGGATGAAGATATTTATATGCAGCAGTCGATTGGGTATGAAGTCAAGGGTAAGGAGAAATTAGTGTCCAGGTTGAAAAAGAGCCTATATGGGCTCAAGAAAGCTCCAAGGCAATGCTACATGAGGTTTAATAGTTTTATGCATGAGCATGGTTATTTGAGATGTAAATCTGACCATTGTGTTTATTTCAAGAAGCTTGAAAATAGGAGCTATTATTTTGTTACTGTATGTGCATGATATGCTTATTGCATGATCTAGTATGCAAGACATTGGTGAACTTAAGGGAAAGTTATCTCACACATTTTCTATGAAGGATTTAGGAGCTACAAAATAATCCTTGGCATACAAATACATAGATATAGGAAAAACAAGAAATTGCATTTGTCTCAGGAGGATTATATCTAGAAGGTGTTAGAAAGGTTCAACATGTAGAATGCAAAACATGTTAGCACACCTATGGTTAGACACTTCAAATTGAGAAAAGATCAGTTTCTTTCATCACATGAGGAGGTCAAATACATGACACGAGTGTCATATGCTTCAGCAGTTGGGAGTTTCACGTATGTTATGGTTTGTACCAGACTAGACATTGTACAAGCAATGGGAGTTATGAGTAGATATATGGCCAATCCAAGTAAAGAGCATTGGAAAGAAGTCCAATGGATACTCAGGTATTTGAGAGGGACATGTAGCATGCATTTATGCATAGAAATACAGAGGCTAGCAAGTAGATGATATGGATGAGTAGGTTCATGAAAGAGTTGGGAAAGGAGTAAAGTGATTGTAAATTGTTCACTGACAGTCAGAGCGCAATTCATTTGGCAAAGAACTCAGTGTTTCATTTGAGAATGAAACACATTCAGTTGAGGTATCACTTCATATGGCAGTTATTGGAGGATGGACAATTGAATCTGGAAAATATTCATATGAGAAAGAACTGTGCAGATATGCTAACGAATCCATTAACAAAGGAGAAGTTGGAGCTACACTCCACTTCTGTTAGTCTTCGAGTTTGATACTTGAAGAGGAAGAAACAAAGCTAAGGAAGGATCCAAGAATGACGTTGTACAGGTATGGTGGAGTAATTAATCTCCAAGTGGGAGATTGCTTTTGCAACAAGTTGTGAATCACCCAGCACCCTAATAATTAAAGCACCCATTATTTTGGCTACAATGAGACCAAGTAGAAGGGCTTCATATTTAGCCACATTATTTGTGCATTCAAAGTTTAAATCGAAGACAAAAGTTAGAATGCTTCCCTCAGGAGAGGTAAGAATCACACTTGCCTCGACGCCAAAATGGCACTTGGCTCCATCAAAATGGAGATTCCAACAGTTACTTGGAAAAATGTACATTGGATCATCCTTTGAATCTTCTTCCTTTGCCTCAATTACCTCAACCATACAAATCTCATCTATTGGAAGAGAACCAAGTCCAAGGGTATGTCTCATACCCATAAAATCAAATGAAAGAAGGATAGGTAAATCCTTCTCCAATAGCTCGGTAATATTTGTTCTGGTTCCTAACGATATTGTCTCCATGATGACGGTTTCATCTTTGACTGCTAGAATGCCTTTGATCAAACCCGTGACTTCTATTTCTAGTGTGGGAACCAAATTTTTCTCTGGTACTGAGCTTGTGGGTTTATTTAATTGATTTTTAGGAAGCTCAAACTCATAGTGGATTCTTGACCTCTTTTTAAATTTATCTAGGTGTATGTCAAAGGGTTTTGGATCACCCTGCTCCACAAAGACCTTCCCTAAATGTAGTAATCTAACTTCCTGAAACAAAGTGGAGAGAATCACCTTCATGTAATGAATCTAAGGATGACCAAGGATCATATTATAGTTGGTTTCCTGATCTATAATATAAAATTTGATTAGTACTGTCTTTGGCCCAAGGGTGAATGGAAACACTATAGTTCCAATCGACGTTGCCTTGAGGCTGTTGTAGCCTCTCAGCATGTTTCGCATTAACGAGTAATTGGTCTCTCCATACCCTAGCTTTTGAAGGAAAGAGAAGGGGAAAATGTTTACCGATGCCTTGCCATTAATCATCACATGCTTTACACAATTTTTGTAAATCCAAACTTTTAAAAATAGAGTCGAATCACCTCTATGAGCTATCTCAGCGTCTGTTGGCATCTTGCTGATCTCGAATACAAATCCAACATCTCTTTCAGGATGCCCTAGAGGATAGACATCAAATTCCACGTGGTTTATTTGTGCTTCTATAAGAGGGGTGACATTAATCAAATGACCAAGACCTAGTGCCTCTAGTAGAGTGGCTATATGAGCAGGGGAATTCCTTAACATATCTAAGAAGGAAATGTGAGAGAAAGTCTTGGTTAATTCATTGATCAAGTCATAAGCCCCTACTAACTTGCCTATAGTATCATAAATGTCATTCGATATAGTTGGGTAGATCGATATTGGATGTGAAGAATAATCCCTGTTTCTAATGGCAACATTAATTTGAGGTTCAGTGTCCAACTCCACCAACCCCATAATTTTAGTTTGTTGGTGACCATCCAAAGGAGATCCCACTTGTGGTTTTGACGAGGTTGAGGCTTCGCGATCACGGGTCCCTATTACAATATCTTTGTTCGATCCATTGGGATCTATTCTACCTTACTTTGGATGCGTGGGGAGAGGATTGTTAAAGATTCCGAGCGGTGTGTTCTATGGAGATATCAGTCCCATATAGGTGTTTTGATTTGGCGTTGTCTGATCCAGAGGATCCTCACCGAGAAACATCAATCTAAGATCTTCTCAAAATAGATTGTATTCATTTTTAAATCATGGAGAAAAATTATATGATTTCGTCGATATCTCATTTGCAGGAAACAGAGCTCGTTTGCAAAAGTTATATCTTGCTGAAATTTTCGGGCAACTGGAAAATTCAATACTATGTGCAAAGATGGTGCGTGCACACGTGGACCAATCAACATTCGCCATGTGGACAATATGGGTGACAGAGAAAAAGTTGGCTTTTGGAATAGTCTTAGCCTCCTTTACTTCACAACTATATTGCAGAGTTTGTGTATATATTTGCTTCAGTTTGCAAATACGGGATACATGTGGGATTATTCATATTTGAATTTGTTAAGCGATTATACCAAATCCCATTAAATTTGCACATATATAATTTATCGAAATTACCAAATTTAAATTATATACTATCTCCTAATTGCCACACATTATATACTATATTTCTTCCATATTTAAACAAACCTTATCCCTTAAAAAGCCACCTTACACTGCAAATGCGCCTAAACCTTACCATATAAAGCGCCTACATATCCACAATGCTAGGAGTGTGGGATAAATCCCATGGGAGGTGGCATAGGAGGTGGGATTTGAATAGTGATCCCTTCCACCAAAAATATATGCCTTGAGCGCCACGCCATAGGAGAAGAAACATTATAAACGAAGCTATTTTGTATATGTACAAGCATCTGGGACTGTGTGAAATATTGATTTGCTCATAACTTGAGCTAGAGAAGGAATTTTGAGATGAAGTAAAAAGTGACTCCTATTATTTTTGCCAAATAAACGTGATGAGAAGATCAGATTCTTATAGAAATATTAGTAAATATTTGTTTTCAAGATTTTAATATATCGGTCCCATTCAACCGAAACCAGAGACGTAGGCCACAAGTGTTGAACTCCGTTATCAATGCTTGTGTCAAATTGTTGGTGAATCATCTCTTTATTTTCTATTTTTACATAGTAATTTCAGTTTTAATTCTTTATTAAAAATACAAAAGGATATAATAGTTAATTTTTATATAAAAAAGTAATACAAAGCAAAGTTAAGTATGTGCGCAATTGCTAGTTAAAATTGATTTTTAGATCACTGGTATCAGAGCTGGTTTTGAATGAGTTTTGGTTCAGATTAACTATTTTTGGATTGCAATTTGTGTTTTGGATGTTAACAAGGTCTCAATCTAAGAAGGGTGAAGGAGAGTTAGCTGAGGGAGATCCCAAAATTAGTACCATATGATCTCAAAGTCCTACAATGGCGGATCGAGAGGAAGAAAACTTTCGTCAATCATTCCTACAGATGAAGGAAATGGTGAAAAAAATGTACCAACATAAACAAAGGGAAAAGGGAACTAGAGAAGGTAAGAAGAAGAAATCTCTAGTTTTGATAATCCTAAAAGAGACCCTTTGAAATCTGATTTTCCTTCATTAAAGTTAGATATCAAGTTTGAATTTCTTATGTATGTTGGAGAGATAAATGCAGAGAAGTTGGATAATTGGGTCAAGCAGATAGAAGTATATTGCAGGGTTCAGAGAATTGTTGATGATGAAGCAAAGATTCATCTGGTAACTCTTCGGATGGGTGGCACATCACTCATTTAGTGGGAGAGTAAGCTTCAGGAAGTGGAAGAAACCAAAGGTATAGAAATCACTTCTTGGTCTGAATTTGTTTCAAATCTTAGGCAAAAATTTTATCCTCTTGGTTATAAGCAACAAGCTATGATGGATTGGAAAACATTAAGACAAACTAAGGAACAAAGTGTTCAAGATTACACATAGGAATTTAGTAAAACTTCTCTAATTGTGGGAATTTCCCTAAAACATAGAAGAAGCACTTGATTAAATATATTGGTGGGTTGCATAGTTATGTTAAGGCATATGATTCTTATTTTAGGTCCTACTAATCTTGATGTAGTGTGTGTTCAAGAAACCCATTTGGAAGAATGACGGGAAAATGACAAAGGATTCCTCTTTCTCTTATTTTAAACAAAAGAACAAACAATATAAAGGAACAAGGTTCAAAATAAAAAAGAAAATGGAAAAGGAAAAGGTAGGCAAAAGATAAACTCTAGTATTAAGAAGGAATATGAAAAACCATTTTCTAGTCATTATAAGAAGAACAATGATGAGTCTAAATGTTGGACATTACTTCTTGAAATGAAACATAAATGGATGGTTAAGAAAGGAAAGGAAAAGAAAACAAATCACTGTAGTTCATGATCTTAGGTCAAATTCTGGTCATGAAACCAAGATCAAAACTATGACTTTTTAAGGTAAATCACACTCTTTCAATTTGCAATAATATTATTTCAAATATTGCATCTTCTTGTAGTAAACAAAAACTTTGCACGGTGATAAGAAAAGGAATGAGATTTTCCACATTAGAGTGATTTAAAAGCATATGAAAATTGATACACTTATTGATAGTGTCTCTGAAATTAATCTATGATTTCTAAGGAGGTTGTAAAGAAATTAGGACTCAGAAGTAATCCACATACTAAGGCTTATCCATTCGGGTTGGGTTTGAGATGATGTGAAACTACAGGTAACTAAAACTTTTACTCTTCAGCTTTGCCATTACAGAAAAGTTTATATATGAGGTTAAATTGGATGTAAGTTCCTTTGGATATTTGTGGGATGGTTTTGGGAATTACATATTTGTATGATCGTAAAGAAATATTCTACAGGAAATAAAATATATATTTTCTGTGTAAATGATGGGATTGAGTTTATTGTTAGAGCTCTCCGTGAAAATAAAAACCTATCCTTGGTGACTACAAGTCAAATGAAAAGGCTTGTAAACTCAAGAAATTTTTTTTTGCTCATGGTGGTCAAATCCAAAGAGAAAGAACACAAGATGGATGTTGGCGGAATTGTGATCTGAAACATGAGAATGAATTGGTACCAAAAAAAATGATTTCTAATTATGATGATGTTTTTCAGGATCCACAAGGTCTACCAGTCCCAAAAGAGAGGGTTCAACGTGAGATATAGTTACTTCAAGATGCACCTCTTCCCAATATCAGAATATATAGATTGTCAATAGTAGATAATGAAAAAAATCAAGAGATATGTAATGAGAACTTTTGTCTCAAGGTATTAATCCATTCAAGCACATCCCCATGTAGGTTCACCAATTATTTTGGTTCCTAAGAAGGATGGAACTTGGAGAATGTGTGTTGATTTCCATGATTTAAACAAGATTACAATAAAGAATCATTACCCTCTTCCTAGAATAGATGATTTACTGGATCAATTAAAGAATGCAATTTATTTCACTAAGTTAGATTTAAGAAGTGGTTATCACCAAGTAAGAATTGCAAAAGGTGATGTTTGGAAAACTGTCTTTTAAAAAGAAACAGGGATTGTTTGAATGGTTAGTGATGCCTTTTGGTTTGTGCAATGCACCAGAAACATTCATGAGAGTTATGAATGATATCTTTAGACCATTCATTGATAATTTATATTATTGTCTACTTAGATGATATTCTTGTTTTCAGTAAGTCATGGGATGAACATGTTAAACACATCTAGAAAGTCTTAGATGCACTAAGGAGTTAGAGAAATTCCTTGATAATTTGAAGATGTCAGTAAATGTGAATATTGGAAAAACATTAAGGAAAGATAAATTGTATTTGAAGATTTCGAAATTTAATTTACTTGGGTTATGTTGTAGGAAATGGAGAATTGAGAATTGATCCTACAAAAATAGAGGTTATTGTAAAATGGCCTAGACCCACTAATGTGATGGAAGTTAGGAGTTTTCTAGGTGCAATTTAATACTGGAGGAAATTTCATTTCTAACTTCTCATATATTGCATCTCCTTTGCATGCTTTGACAAGTATTGAAAAAGGTCTTTCATTGGGGAGGAAAACAACAAAAATCCTTTGATACACTGAAAGAGAAGATAAGTACCACTCTGATCTTGGCACTTCTAGATTTACAAACATTCATTTGAGATTGAGACAGATGCTAGTGACTATGCAATGGGGGCAGTTTTGATGTAGAACAAATGACCAGTGTGTTACCATTCAGAAACCTTTACAAGTGCGGTAAGAAACTATCCAACTTATGATAAAGAGTTTTATGACTTTGGTTCAAAGTGTTAAAAAGTTGAAGCATTATTTAATGGGAAAAGAAACAATTATACATACTGACCATCAACCACTTCAGTACTTACAAACACAAACCAAATTACAGAAGTCTAGACATTTCAGGTGGATGGGATTTTTGCAACAATTTCATCTTGTAATCAGGTATAAAAAAGGTATTCAAAACAAGGTTGTCCGAACATGTTATCTAGACCACCAGTGGTAGTAGCATCTATTCTTTTGCAACATAGTTCTTTGGCTCATGTTAGTTACAAGGAACAATATGTTAATGATGTTGATTTTAGAGAAGTGTATGAGGATCTATTAAGTGGGAAACAAGTAGGAGAAAAATATTATCATTTGCATGAAGGATTGTTATATCATTCTGGTAAACTTTTTTATTCCAGAAAATGAACGTGTGCATATGATTAGGGAAGCACATACTTCTCTTATTTTGGGGCATTTTGGTTTTAGTAAGACAGTTGCACATTCACAGAAATATTTTTATTGGCCTAGAATGCATGAACATGTAAATATGTATATTAAGGGATGTGTTCTTTGTGCCACAAGCAAGCCAAGTAAAAGGAAATTAGGACTTTACACTCCTCTTCCTATTCCTATAAGGCCTTGGGAAAGTGTTTCCATGGATTTTGTAGGAGGCTTTCCCATGACACGGAAGAAACATGATTACTTATATGTGGTAGTGGACAAATTTAGCAAAATGTGTGTGTTGGTTCCACGTACTAAACAAATAACTGGTGAGGGAACTGCACATTTGTTTTTTCAATTATGTTTGGGTTCATTTTGGATTACCTACTTCAATTATATCTGATCAGGATTCTAGATTTCTTGGGGAATTTTGGTCAACATTGTGGGGGTTAATGGACACAAAAATGAAAAAGAGCACTGTTTTTCATCCACATACTGATGGTCAAATAGAGGTTGTAAACCGCACAATAGTACATTTTCTTAGGGGCTATTGTGGAAAACATCCTAAGTTATGGGATGAACATCTATATTATGTGCAAGATGCTTATAATTGTGCCTTACATTCTTCTACTTTGAAGTCTCCATTTGAGACTTGTTATGGATATCTGCCTAATTCTCCTTTAGATGTATATTATGGACATGAAATTGTTGTTAATGGTTCAAGTGATTCTGATAGGGCTAAAAATTTTATTCAGAGAATTCAACAGGTTCATTAGTATGTCAGTGAACAATTGAAGAAATGTCAGGCTAAGTACAAAGCCAGGCATGATAAACATAGAATTGATCACAAGTTCAAAGTTGGTGATTCAATTTGGCTTCACATCAGCAGGGAAAGACTGATAGGTGAAGGTAAAATTTTGAAACCTATACGGTATGGTCCGTTCCAAATATTGGAAAAAATTTTTGGTAACAACGCTTTCGGGTTAGATTTACCTCCATATATGTAAATATACTCAGTTGTAAATGTTGATAATTTAAGATTGTATGAACCACCTATGATTCTTGATCATGATGATGCTAACATAATGCCTTCCATTGATGATTTTACTCCTGAGTATCTTGATGAGTTGTAGGAAGACATCATTTTGGACAAGAAGGTCAAAACTTCGTGAAGGGGTGATATTGAGTATCTTCATATTGGGTTTAAAGGAATTCATCTGAATAAGGCTAAATGGATGGAAATCAGAAAGGTGAGGGAGAAATACCCTCACCTGTTCACCAATTAAGTTGAATTTTGGGTTCCAAAATTTTCTCAATGGGGAGGAATGATCCAGAGGATCCTCACCGAGAAACACCAATCTAATATCTTCTCAGAATAAGTTGTAGTAATTTTAAAATCATGGAGAAAAATTATACGATTTTTTCGATATCTCGTTTGCAAAAGTTATAGCCTGCTGAAATTTTCGGGCAACTGGCGACTATTCAATACTATGTGCAAAGATGGGTGCGGTGCACACGTGGACCAATCAACATTCACCATGTGGACAATATGGGTGACAGAGAAAAAGTTGGCTTTTGGAATAGTCTTAGCCTCCTTTACTTCACAACTATATTGCAGAGTTTGTGTATATATTTGCTTCAGTTTGCAAATACGGGATACATGTGGGATTATTCATATTTGAATTTGTTAAGGGATTATACCAAATCCCATTAGATTTGCACATATATAATTTATCCAAATTACCAAATTTAAATTATATACTATCTCCTAATTGCCACACATTATATACTATATTTCTTCCATATTTAAACAAACCTTATCCCTTAAAAGCCACCTTACACTGCAAATGCGCCTAAACCTTACCATATAAAGCACCTACATATCCACAATGCTAGGAGTGTGGGATAAATCCCATGGGAGGCAACATAGGAGGTGGGATTTGAACAATGATCCCTTCCACCAAAAATATATGCCTTGAGCGCCACTGCCATAGGAGAAGAAACATTATAAACGGAGCTATTTTTGTATATGTAAATGCATCTGGGACTATGTGAAATATTGATTTGCTCATAACTTGAGCTAGAGAAGGAATTTTGAGATGAAGTAAAAAGTGACTCCTATTATTTTTGGCAAAGGAACGTGATGAGAAGATCATATTCTTGTATAAATATTAGTAAATATTTATTTTCAATATTTTAATAGATTGGTCCCATTCAACCGGACCTAGAGACGTAGGCCACAAGTGTCAATCTTCGTTATCAATGCTTGTGTCAAATTGTTCTAGTGATTCATCTCTTTATTTTCTGTTTTTACATAGTACTTTAAGTTTTAATTATTTTATAAAAAATACAAAAGGATATAATAGTTAATTTTTATATCAAAAATCAATACAAAGCAAAGTTAAGTATGTGCATAATTGCTAGTTAAAATTTATTTTTTAGATCACTGTCAGGTTTTCTAAAAACATGTCAACAAATAATTGTATTTGATCCTCTGGAAAACATTGTAAAAACTTGTTATAATCACGACATGTTCTTGCGTCATACTTGCTAACCCTATGGAAACCGCAATATAAATCATGATCATAATCTCGAGGCCTTTGGTTTGTACCTTGTTGTGGTCTGAAACTACGATTATTATTTAGTTGTTGATTTTTATAGTTAAAAATTCAGGAACCTTTGCCCTTGGTTTTGGAATTGGTTCAGATACCCGCTTGGGTATTGGTTAGGGCCTTAGCTCTGTGTTTGTCTTGATATTTGAGGTTGTTGTTTTTATTGTTGTTGACGGTTAAAATCTACAGCATTGACTGAGGGCAAGAAGTTATTGTTTCTTTGATTGTTGTCATTGTTGTTGTTATTAGTAGCATTCGTATTGGGAGGACTAACAACATTAGGCTTTTTGGGCTGGTCAGTAAATCCATCCAACATGACTCCACGTTCTTATTAAGGAACTTGGGCCCTTGATTATTGTTTGTACTATTAGAGTAACTGAGGTTATTTTGATTAGGGGTGACTAACCTTCCATTTTATCCATAAGTCTTATGACCAAAATCGATGGCTACTTGGTCCAATTCGAAGAGCACCCTCTAGCACTTCTTCATAGATCCTTAGTGGGGAAATTTTGAACCTCTTCCTTTGTTTCCCTATTGAGGGAGTGGAAGAATAAATCGCATAGTTCCATTTGATCCATATTTTGAGCACTTATAGAGGAGTAGAGAACCCGACGCCACCTTTGAATGAATTGGGTTGCAGACTTATTATGCTCTTGCTTGATATGAAGGAATTCCCTTATTCATGTTCTCAAAAGTTTGTTCATATCAAAAGCCTTGATAAATTCTTATACGAGTTTCTTGAAGGGAGTGTATTGAAGCCTCCAGTATCCTATAATACCAATCGAGAGTAATAATTTTCTAGCATCTTAGGGAAAATCTTCGCGGCAACTATGGCCCATGGGAGCAGCTCTCAAATGGCCGTTGCGTAAGCTTTGATGTGGGCATTAGGATCGCCCTCCCGTCTGAATTTTAGAAGAATGGGCAAGGTTCTTGGGAGCATGATTATTTGGATGGAGAATTCTAGAGGCTCCTTAAGATATTCAGAATAGGTCCCCATTACATACATTTCCACCATTGAATATCCTTGTTGGGGAGGTGGAGGTTGCATCATTTGCTGAAATGGGATAGCGTAAACATTTATTGAGGCATATGGCATCCCCTTCCGCTGTCCATATGGACTTGGGTAAGTGTACATATCCCCTGTAAAGATTTTAGAATACATGTGTACGTAGGGGTGTTGATTACTTTGATATGGAATCGAAGGCACAAAGCTAAGGAATGTTGCATTTCCAGTTGGGTATGGCATTTGAGACTACATTTCCAGCTAGTGCCTATTACAGATATCCATATGTGGCGTGAGGGGGCATACCCAAGGTTCCCGTCCCTGTCATCATATCTCTATGGTTTGGAGTACCCGTATAAACTGGAGGATTCTACACAACAGGTATTTGTTTATAATTCTGCGGATAGGGAGAAGTTCTTTCTTGCCCTGCGTATGAACTTTGAGAATTTTGGGCAAGCTCTAACTCCTTGAATTTGTCTACTAATTCCAAGATGACATCACTCGTTGATGGGGTGGTGCTTTTCTTAGGTGCTTTTTGTTGAACCCTTGGAGGTTGTTGAGGAGAGTGGTATCCTGCTATGAATTTGTTCACTATGCTACCACCCCTCATTAGCAATATTTCTAGTTGGTGGAGGGGTGGGTGTTATTATTTTGGAGTAAAAAATCACCTTGTCCTTACAACCTATCGAAATCTCGGTTCGTATTCTAGAATTTTTGTTACACTCTTAGCATATCGTGTTAAGTATTCCTTATCTAGATGCGGGGAGTTGCTCTGATTGCCTGCTAATGGGTTATCGAAACAATATCCGAGGAGAAGAACTTGCCTCCCCTATGAAATTCATGTTGTTTGAACTTAATTGTTCGTCAGGATAAGTATGTGTGATTTGGTCAAGTTCCTCAATACGTACAGAGGAACCAACATTGGTTCCCTAAAGAATAGGGTGTTGAGTAGTTGATCGGTTGTCCGCCCACGTTGAGAGTGAAAATGATTGTTGTGGTATACTTGTTTGGTAGTTGTACATGTCAAAACCAAGGATGGGTTGACCGTACTTTTCGTATCCCGGTATATTCGGGAGGTATAAGAATACCCACAGAATAAAGGATGGACAAAGAATGTGGAAACATTTAGAGACTAACTCTTCACTTCGGGTTCACCAATTTTGTACGACATAAAATAAACACGTGCCCTTCTTCGCACCTGACCTCTCGAGGTCGTGCTGAGACAGTCAGTGTAGAATGGAAGTGGATGTGAGTGTGGTGATGGTGATCAAGCTAATTGGGAAATCTTATGTCTTCAACGTGTAATAACGGGATCTACGAGTCTAAGTCGAAGAATTTTCTCCTAACCTGAAGTAGTGTGATGACTCGGTCTGATATAATATCTACTCGGAGACTCCAATCGATATCGAGCTCTGCCGAGAATCTATTTATTAGTTACTGAACACACAAAAAGTGACATGCGGGTGACTTATATGGATTTCCAAACATGGAAGTGAGAACGAGAAATGTAGTGGAGCCACTGGGTCGATGGGTGATTTTCCAGTCTAGTCCAGAAAAATCTTAGCCTGATCAGTTGTTATGTTTAGTAAGGAAAGTTGTGCAATAATGTTTGGTGGAAGTGGTGAAGATCTGAATACTAATGTACGTAAACTAGTGTCAATGTTTAATTAGTCAGTAGACCCGATGGGTTATGGGACCTGAGGATCACAAAAAAAGACTCATGGAGGTTGTGGCCCTTGTATGGTAATATGCGTAATCAAACCCTATTGCTAGGAGTAGTCCAATAATCGTAGGATCGATTAGCATATTTATTTTTTCTATTTTCTCAAAAAAAGTTACAGGTGTGCATAAGACTGTCAAACGTAAACTTATATCAATGTCAGTTATTAATTCCAGCCCATTGGGTTGTTGGACCAAGGGATCACAACTGTACGTCTTTTCTTGTTGTGGATCGTTGATGGTCATACAAAATGAAATGAAATGATTTTAATAAGAAAACTGACTATCAAAGGAAATGTAATCTATGTTTTTGGCGTTTTCACAATATATCAGAGCAAAACAATAAAAGCAAACTAATATATCAAAGTAAATGTTTTTGATCTTTTCTAATTTTTAGGCAATGCATTCTAATCTAATAAACAAACTAAAGACAAGTAATCAATTGGATGTAGCTGGTTACTTGCGCAAATATGTGAATCTAATCTAAAACAAATAACCTAATCTAATCAAAACCCTTCAAACCCTACCTGAGAGGTGAAGAACAAATCATGACCCTGAAAGAGTGATTGTTCCCCACAACTTCCCTGGTAATGTCAAAGAGTAAAATTTCTAATGATTTTATCTACTTGTAATTGTCTAATCAATTGAAATGAAAAATTTTGCTACTCTATTTGATATACAATTGAAACTAGTGATTTGAAATTGACAATTTAAAAAATAAAGCAGAAAATCACACAATTCCAACCTAAGTAAGCAAGAGCTTTGGCAAATCTAGTTGTATATGTAGCTGTCCCCTCAGTTTGTTCCTTTCTTTCTTCGAGTGTTCATATGAGTCCAAGGGATTGGGAATGCAAGAACAATGGTAGGAGGTTGACGCTTGAGCAATGACAGCTTGAAGGAAGTCTTGATGCAATACATGTAGAAGAGATATAGCACAAGATATCTAAGCTTGGTTATGCAATTCCTAGCAAGATTGTGGCAGTAATATAATGCAAGATACACAAAAAATTCTCATACCTTTTGCTTAAACACAAGCATGGAATATATACAATTGGGGTTGGGATGTGCCTTCATGCACAAGGCAAGAAGAGGCAGTTCCAACTAACTAAAGCACATGTAAAAATAGAATAGGGAAGGAGAACCAAGCATTCAAAACTATTTTCAGACAATTTGGCTTACGGATGCATGTTAAAAGTGAAGTTAAGTGAGTCGTTCCATGTTAAAAACATGCATGAGGAAATCTGGAAAAATCGGTCAGGACCGCCGCCCTACCTAGGCAGCGGTTTCAAAACCGCTGCCCAAGCAAGGTGGCGGTCCTGGCACTAAAGGCTAAAACATGTACAGAAAGAAGCAGGAAGATGGAGAAAAGTGCGGGAAGGCTAAGTAAGGATTTCTAGGCTACAAATATGCACTGCAAATGGGTTTTGGAGCTCGAACACCTTCTTAAAAGGACTTGAATCATCATTGGGGATTTTAGTAACCATTTTCTGACAATGTAGCACATGCAATTTTGGGTGCGTACAGAGACCAATGTGGTGGAGAAGGTGGTGAACACCTATGTGAAGGGGTTGCCTGAGTAGGGGACTTAGGCCAACTAGGTGGACAAGTGGACCGATGAGGATGCCAAGGTTGTGAAGTAGGTCATGTATGAATAGGATAACTAGGTATAGAGTGTGCCTTAGGCTTGAGAAAAAATGGAGGCCTAGATGATATGACTGGTGTATCTGCAAAAGTGGGTCGAGGAAATGGTGTGTATGGTGGAATGCCTTTAATAGTAAATAATTATTTTTTTTGAATGAATTTTAGGCACAAATGATTCATGGATGACATGGATTGAGAAACACAAAGAAAAAAGAGACCTAAGATCATGTCACAACCTTTGATTGAAGATGTAAAAATGAATGGTACAAGCATACTAAGAGGTCCAACTATGACAGGAAGCTTGACATAGCCAAAAGACTTAGGGATGAGAAATGTGAGATTAGATGGTGGATAATTGATAGTGATGAGGAGTGCAACAGAGCACACATTGGTTGGAGCCGATGGATAGATCATATTGTTATTGATAGTATATGAATCGATAGAAGCATTGATATACAAGAAATTAGAAGTAAATGTAGCATGATAATCATGATATGAGAATGTAGTGACTGGTGGTAATGCATTAGTGAAAACAAAAAGGAATTCAAGGGGTCTCGATGAAGGAAGAGGTACAACTTGATATGTATGATTAGTAAAATAATCAAGAGCTTGTGTTTCATGCTTGGGAAAAGGGTCATTAAAGATTTTCATATTTTTATTATCATTGACCGACTTATAAGTCAATAGCTCATGGAGCTTGAGTGAATTGTTGTCAATGAGATCTTGAATAATATGCTTGAGTTTGAAACAACGATCAATAGAATGCCCAACACATTGGTGATAATCACATCGTGAATTTTCATCATAATTGCAACTACAGGGGTGAGAGTGGTTGAGATTGAGTGGCGGTGGAAGAGTAATAAGATGGATTTCGACGAGTGCCGGTAATAGAAAGCGAGGTGTGTAGGGTAACTTGGTAAAAGTATGTTTTGGAGGTTTCAATTGAAGCTTTTCAAGTGGAGAGATGACATTAATAGTTTCCTTTTTTGTGGGCTTAGGATATGGCTTGAAAATAGATTTAGCTTGGAACCGATTAGAAGATGATGATGAAGCATTGTCATAGTATTTCAATTTTCCCATAGATAAGTTTTTTCCTATGCACATTTTAAGTGTATGACACAATTGATGAAAGGATGGAGAGGTCTCAAAAATGAAACTCTCTTGTAGCAAAGGTAAGATAATTTGAATAAAAATATCTTGCAATTCAGAATCAATGAGTACATTAGGCACCTTAGCTAGATTGTTCTTATAACACAACACATAGTTAGTTAGACGCTCATCAGATCCTTATTTGATTTGAGTGAGTTGTGCATAGGATATTTTGGTACCGATATTGATAGAAAAATGTGTAAGAAAAGCATCAGCTAGATGTGTAAAAGAAGTTACCAAATGAACATGTAGATTATAAAACCAATGTATGGCGCAATCTTGCAAACTTCTAGGAAATATATTAGCTAGTATTGTATGATGATTCACATAATACAGACATGCCACATGGAAAGATAGAAGATGCTCTTGAGGGTCACAATGGCCATTAAAGGTGGGAAGCTTAGGTGTATTGAAATTGGGAGGAAGGGGATAAGCAGATGTGATGGGTGCAAAAGGGGTGTGAAGGAGTAATGAGGAGTCAAGAGATGGAGAGGAACGTGAAATAGCTTGTTGTAGTTGTCGGATTTAGAGTTAAAGATCATGTTACAAAGGGTTAGGTAATGAGTGCCAAAAGAGGGGACTTTCCATATGTAAGAAAGAAGAGGTGGAGTAAATGGTTAAAAGGAGTAGAAATAGAAATGGGAACAATAGAGGTAGGTGGAAGGGTAGAACTAGGAGATTGTGTTGTAATATGAATATATGTGTCATTAGAAACTGAAAGATTGAGCTTAGATAGATTAGTGGCTTCTTCATGAGTAGTGAATAGAAGGATATCTAGATCTTAAGGGTTCTCAATGATATGGGCTTAGAAGTCATGGAGATATTTGTTAATAAAGGTATCATTAATGACATCCATGGGTGAAGAAACAAAAGAATGTGTAAAAGCAAGTTAGGGTTTGAGTGACGAGTTCACCAAATGATTTAATTAAATATGAATTAAACCTAATGGTAGAGTAATTACTGTAATAAATGATGTACAAAAGCTAAAATACATTATGACACAAGTAAAATAGCATGTAAAATATAAAACCCTAAACAAGAGAGGGAGATAGAAGGACTTAGCTAATTTATAAGGGAACAAGAAGTGGTATGGGAAGGTAAAATGCTAAAAAAACTGCAAACAAAGTTTTAACTACTCACTATAAATTCTAGAACTCATGAACAAATCTAGACAGGGGCGCCCAGTCTAGGGGTAGAGATGCCTAGGTATTGGTAACTAGACCTAGGCATTGGTGACTGTGTAAATGCTCAGGAACTGTTTTCTTTTGTGTCGCAAGGTCATCGTTGTTGGCTCCTATCTGTCACTTGATATTCTCTCTTTGATCACCAAAGGTACCAGTAACCTATAAAAGATAATTTCACCTTCACATACCCATAAACCACATCAAACCTCAAAAG
The DNA here is from genome assembly GCA_019776745.2 of Taxus chinensis. NCBI lineage: Eukaryota > Viridiplantae > Streptophyta > Pinopsida > Cupressales > Taxaceae > Taxus > Taxus chinensis. The sequence goes on along the minus strand of CM034147.1, from coordinate 665,465,420 downwards.
GAAAAATGCAGAATGAGGAATCAGTTTGACCCCGATGATCACCAGAAGAGTAAACTTAGGACCAAGCATTACACTACATTTCAAACTTCGTGTAGTTCTTGTGTGTGTGTAGAATTGATGCCCTACGATGCCTTTCTGTAAGTTACACTTGATAGTAGTTTGTAGCTAGAATGTAACAATGTAATAATATGTGTGGATGGAATATAACAAACTTCCCCTTCCTATGTAATGTATGCAGAAGTATGTAGCCCTTGTCCCTTGAATGGATGCTAGATGGATGCCTTTGAAATGCTTTAGTGCCTTTAGAATGTAAGCTTATGTGCCTTTAGAATGTAAGCTTATGTGATGATAGTAATGATTAGTGTTTGGTCCTTGATTTTGAAAACATAACTATGTATTATATGGTCACCTTGTTTGAATTTCATAATTGACAACTGGAAGGCCGGCCCATAAGTGAAGAAGATGCCCAAAAGATAAAAGAGAACCAAAAAGAGCGAGTAAGGTAAGAAAGGGCTAGGGGTGCCCAATAGGAATAGGAGCGCCTGGGCACTGCTGTCCTGGTTGGGTCCTCATGTCTAAAGCAATGAAAGATAAATAAGAAAAGTTTCGACTAGGTTGTAGGGTGTGTAAGACCATAGAGAAAACATGAGACAAAGAAAAGAGGCCAAAGATAGTTGTCAGCCACTTGTTTTCTTGTGTAGGAATCATGTAAATGCTAGCATGGTTTTCGGACCTATAAATGTACCTAAGTGCATGATTTTGTGTCTACATTTATGTTTTTTTTTCCTTTTTTATGGATTTAGATATTTTGTACAAAATGTAAGGAAACAAGTAAAACATTTTTTCATAAAACAATCCCAACATTTTAAGGACTTATATGGTGTTTCTTGAAAGATTGTCTCTTGTAAATGTTTTCCTCCTTTCAAAAACATATCCCAAGCAATAGCTCTCCATCTACATGGATAAAGAGATTTTCTTGATATTATAAGTTAGTGTTATTTACATATGTTAACACATGCTTAGAATATAACAAGGTTTCATTTATGTCAAAAAATATTTCTATTTTTGTATAATTATATTAAATGAAAGATATATATTTTTGTATCTTTATTATAATTATGAAAGTTAAAAATGAAAAATAAATGTCATATACTAGGTGATATTAGTTTAAAAACCATCACATTTTTTTCTTGACGGGTAGGGGTGATTGTCAAATTTAACCTCTGGTCTTAGGTAGAAAGATCGGGGGGCTCTAAAAATATATTTTAATCAGCATCGTCAATGTCTTCATCTGTATCGTCGTCCTCATACTAGCGAAATCATAACCATCCACGTCTTCGTCAATGTCCACGACAATGTTAAGTTCCTTGTTTGATGGCTTGAGTTGAGCATTGGATGCTAAGTTGTCTTTAGGTCATCATAATAATGGAAGTACGAAAGGAAAAAAAAGGTCAACTGCATGGCACAATATGTTCCTCACATCGTCGTCAACTATCCACTACAATTTCCCGCACCTGCAAATTATACACAAAATTATAGGCTAGGGAAAAATGAATTGTTCCATAATTAGATCGTACACCACAACTTTTCCCCTAAAATTAGAGGCCTATAGGAAAATGAATTACCGATCGGCTAAGGAATAAGTTATTTTCTTGGTCAAGGGATCTCGCCCCAATTTTTGGAGATCCATTTCCACCATAAGTAACACTTCCATTGCGCCTGTAACGGCCACCAAAACATCATCGGGTCAAACCTTCAGATCAAAAGTAGATTTTTTTTTAAAGGTATAATATTACCCGGGCCTACCTTTTGAAGGACATAGGTTGCAAAAGGTCACATAAGCATTATTCACCTTCTATGCAATCCTACTGTCGATTATGCATATTACACGTTCATGTACTACCTACAGTTGACGGGGAATGGTGACCATTCATTCATATTTCAATCCTCCCCCAAAGTATCAGATGACCTTCAATTGTTTCTTGATTTTTTTTCCAAACAAACTAACAAATTATATACAAGAAGGTTTTGGGTGGAGGGAATGAGGTGTAAGGTATGTTTGTTTGGATTTTAAGGGTTGATTTATCAATTATATTATTATTATTATTATTTCAATTTTATATATGTTATGATATATTTTGTTTTAAAAATTTGTCTCTACATTAAGATTTAAATTCATACTTTAAAAAAAGGTAATATTATTAAAATAATAATAATATTAAATATTGAATCACAAAAACTATGTTTAGCATTCAATTATATCGTACATCAAATATGCTAGCAATTCGATAAAATCTGTTGGGTTGTTGTTTCCCTTAAGGATCATGGATTCCCTGTTTGTATGTGAGTCACATCAATTTGACCATCTCTTATTTACAATTTTGAATATTCATTTTTATAATTAAATTGAATTTATCAAGTTAAATTAAAATGATTTAATCCTGGTTTAGTGTAAAACCACTATCCATAAGTATGTATATACAAGGAAAAAGACTACATTAATTGAGATCTATAAGTGTGTTTTAACATAGGTCACTCATTACAATCTCTTTATGCCGAAAGGCATTGTCTTAGGTAGAAATTTTGGGGGTCTTTAACAACAACTTTCAATTGGTATCATCTGCCTCTTTGGCTGTATCAACTTCCATGAACTATCACAATCCTCATTGCCCACATTTTCATCAATGTCTACGTCAATTTTAAGTTCTCTGTTTGACATACAACATCTGGCAATCATATTTTGAAAGGTGGCATTTTCAACAGTGGTGTACACTGAGGAATAGGTGTGGGACATGAACATGTTTAATTCCCACATTTTTACTAAGTTGTGGAATAGGCGTGGAGCATTCATGTATTTAATTCCCATGTTTTTTTATTTTAAAATCCCTCTTTTGAATGATAAAAAATACACCTTTTTCTCATATGGCCAATCATTATAGTGGCTTGATTATCAATGATTGTTTAAGAATCACCTATTCCCCAACAAATACTCAAGTTTGAAATTGAAAAAATATGTTTATTGGGTTTACCTCATTTTTTTAAATTTTCATCCCTTTAAACGACAGTTGCATTCATGTACATAATACGTGTGAGAAAGAGATGAAAAAATGGATCACATAATGTGTTTTAATTTTTAACCTTCAATTCACGTCTTTGTCTTCCTTGAACATTCCTTCTATGAATCCTTTTTGTTTGATTTGAAGGGAGTAATGCCTGGTATTGGGTTGCAATCTTAGAAGACCTCCCTCCCAATTACAAGCATCGCCTTAGCCTCAAGCACATTGTGTCGCCCTTTGCGTTTCCTAGTGTGCTTCACGTACATCATGCACACCTGAAAAATCTACATGCCTCACGGTTAGAGACACACCCCATTCAATGCCCTAATAACTATAATGAAACCCTAATTGTAATTGTGTATACAACCCCTACCCTAGAATTTTAGGTCCACACCACAAATCCTTGTTTATAAATTAACCCTCGAAATACATAAGTGAATTCCCCTTGCATTTATTTATGTTCTACCTACCTATAAAGTGCAAGAGATGAAATTACAAACAACAAATATTGAAATCGAAAGTACTTATTGATTGCTCTTTTCTTTTTTAGATATCTCCAAAAATATGTTTTCCCTGACCTCCTTCACATTATATGTGCTTTTTCTTTTAAATAATTTACACACTAAAAGTTGTGCAGTCAAAAAACCTTTCCACCATTAAATACATAAAATGACAAAATAACACTATTTACTTGTCATATACCATCTTCTTCTACCTTGTACATCCCTTCCCTTTATAGCCTCAGTTATCAATGATTGTTCCTGCATCACCTGCTTCAATATAATTTCTCAAGCTTAAAATTGCAAAAAAATGCCTATAAAGTACTACAATAAAAAAGCAATGCACTTGGGTCTCGAATTGGGGCCCTTGCCAAGTATCATACATTTTTATTTTTGCCCCTTTAAGCTCACATTACACTCACATGAATAAATTACATGACATTATGATGATTAATTGGAGCACATATAGTAACTATTTTTGGGAAGGAACAATATGTTTCATGGAATAGGTGTGGGACATGCACGTGTATAATTTCCCACCTTTTAATTTACAACAATCCATTCATGTTTACATCTTACCTATCCACTTATATTTTGTCCAATCGAAAACCTTCATGCCATTCAATAAAAAACAAGTTTGATTAACAAATAAAAGATACATTTCAATTATATGTTTGATTCCTCCTGAGACTCAATTAGCAGTGCGTGTTTGCGCACCACCTATTTTCATGCACTTACTTGAGTTTGGAACCCTTAAAATTTATGATTTTCCCCAAAAAAATTTGTGTCCTCTTTAAGAGACTGAAATGCTTAAATAAAGCATAGACAACATATATTATCTGGGTATGAACCATATGATCCGCGAAAATTGTGTGGAGCATGTTGATTAACTAAAATGTGGAATAATGGTAGTTAATCTAACTAGGAACAACAATAAATAACAGTAAATAACAAGCAGTCAATAAATATAGAAAGTGACCCAAACAACTAGATTAATGAAAATTAGAAACCCTAATATGTAAAGAAGGGTTGGAAGGAGCTTAGCTGATTTGGCAAACATGTTGGACTATGTCATAGAGGTGAATAGAGAAACATGAGGAGGAAACGACTATGCTGAGGTCTAGAAACTTATAGATCTGGGATAATATGAGTGGACCGGGGTGCCTAGGATAAGTATCAGGGCACCTGTGGGCACCCTAGTTTACAGTTCTAGAGCGCCCTGGTTTGTGATAGGAGGTCCAAAAACCAAGACTTGCAGGGTTGGACTATATGATGTGAAGCCCTCATTGTCTGTCACCTGTTGCACTAACTTCATTGCTCTGTGTCGAATGTCACCAATGATCAATGATGAAGAGATATACCTACAAAACCTCAAAACAAGCATCAAAATCCTAAAAAAAGAAAATGCAAATGAAGGGGTCAAACTGTCCTCAGCTGCCACAATGGTGGACTTACTAACTGAACATTGCACTACATCTTAGACCCGATGTAGTTCTATGTGTGTGTGTGTGTGTGTGTGTGTGTGTGTGTGTGTGTGTGTGTGTGTGTGTGTGTGTGTGTGATCATGTGCCCTAGGTTGCTCTTGTGTCAGTCACACTTTGTGAAAGTAGCTGAGACAATAACTAGATGTAGAAAATGTAATAAAATGGTGGATGGAATAGAATAAATTTCACTCCTATGTAGTGTGATACAGATGAACCAACCTTGTGCCTTTGTGATAGAGCTAGATGGATGCAAATGAGCTCTAAATGCCTTTGAGATGCAACCTTAAATATGATAGTAGTGCCTAGTCCCTCATTATGGTCTCATAACTTTATATTTATATGGTTCTCTTATTCTAATTTTGTAATTAACCCCGAAAAGGATGACCACCAAAAAGATAAGAAACTCAAATGGCTAGAAAGTGCCCAAAAAGAGGCAGGAAAGTGCAAAAAGGATCAAGGTGTCCCTAACTAGGACCAAGGCACCGATGGGTGCCCCAGTACTAGCTCGGGCACCCTAGTCAAGGCTAAAATGAGAGAAAGTGTTAAAAATAGGCTAGGCACATGTGTAGTGAAGGTCGGGAACTACGATAGAAAGTAAATAAAAATTACCAAGAGACGAGGGTTAATAATACTTTCTTCACTAAAAAACCATATTAATAGTAGTATACGACCAGGACTAAATAATCTCTAAAGTGTATGATTTTGTGTCTACATTTTCCTCCACATTATGTTGGTGAGCAGAAAGCTCGGTAACATAAAGTAGATAGAGATGTGTACCTGATAATCCATGTAGACTGATGTAGAAACACACTAAAGGACTAGACAAAGTGTGGAATGACAAAAAGATGATGGAGCGTGGAAACTAAAGATGCAAAAGCATAAAAAAAAAGTGATGAGAGTTAGGGCGGAAACACATGTGTAGTTGTTGATGTGTGTAATTTACCTGCATGGTTAGTATGGTGTGTGTTGCCAAAAAATGTTGTTGTTGCCCCCATTTGTTGTAGTAGTTGTTATTGACTGCTTGTTTCTCATATAGACGGTCCTGCAAGGAGAAAATGATCAAGTAGTCAAATACACATGTATATGTAAGAATGCATGTATACGTATGTGAAAGCATATAAATATAAAATACATAAATGGAAAATGGAACATGTGCACCTGATCCATGTTGAGAGAAATACTGTAGAAAGAGGATATCCTCTCCTGGATTTTTTGGGCGATCTGACATCATATGTTGAATAAGTGTAGGGAGGAAATTTTTTGTATCCTCCAACTTGTAACTGCTTCCCTGAATGTGTGTGAAGAGATCTCTGTACTGCCTGGTTTTTTGGGTAATCTGACGCCACTGGCCGAAGTAGTGTAGAGAGGAATTCCAATGTATCCTCTAACCTGTAACTACTCCCCAGAATGCTAAGGAAAACCATGTCCTATAAAAGTCGTTGTGTATGGGGTTCGTAGACGGGTCTGAACCCACTTGTTGTATAACCCATAATGCCAAGGGCAGAAACTGGCTAAACTGAACCAGTGTAGAAGCGTTGTGTAGCATGCAAGACCCCAAATAATGCCCCCTTGTTTGGGGGTGCATGCGACGTCACTGATAGGAGATTGCAGCCCCAAAAGAGGACCATCCACATGAAATCTGTAACTCTACCCTACAAGGGGGAAAGGAATGTGTTTGGTAGAAACCAAGCGGCACACAAACAAGAAGGCTAGCCAAACACAAGTGTTAGTACGAACAAGCATACATGTATAAAGCAATGTGTAAGCTACCAAGCAATATAGTAATGTAAACACGCAAGAAGGAAAAGTAGACTTCCAAAGCGGGTTGTAAACATGGGACACCACTCACGATGTCATAAGACACGCAAGGCCATAATGGCCACATACAATAAACAAGTGTGCACACCAAACATAGAGCAAGACCCGCATACAAAAAAAAAGCAAATAAGTAACAAACAATGTAACAAACAAGTTTGGAAGCAAATATCCTTGCTTAACAAATGTTGCACATGAAACACCCGTTAGCATGTTAGAAAGATAACTAGTATGTCAAAAGCGTGTATAACCAAGTAATGTAAAGTGCTAAGTACAAAATGAAACAATAGCACCTATGAGAGATGCATGTGGATGTTCCCAATGACCAGTGTAGGAAGGGTAGAAGGTGAGCATCCGTACTGCGTGCAAAAGATCTGTGTCTGTGATCACAACTAAACAAAGGCATGAACGTGCATGTGTGTATGGTATAGATAAATGACATACAAGAGATCTATCTAGCATGTGTAATAAAGTGACCATGAACAAGTAAATGTAAGTAAGAGTAGAAGCAACCATGAAATGCATAGGTTGTGGATGGGTGGAATGGAATGCAAGATGGAATGATAGGAGCTACATGCCCCCTGAGTGAATGGAAATGCATGCAGTAAGGTCAATTTGGTTTGACCCATTAACAGTCAATAATGAACTGTAAATGAGAGTGCATCATCAGGAAATGATCGAAGTGTGTGTTGTGTCTAATGCGTTGTGATGTGTGTGTATGTATGTATTGATGAAATGCGACCTAGAAATTATGTGTGTGTGAACCTTATAGCCGAAGTGTATATCATGACAAGATGAATGTAGGAGTGATGATGTAGCCTAAAGCATATATCACTACTAGATGAATAAAAGGGAGTGGTGATGTAGCCTAAAGCGTATACCACTACAAGATGCTAGAGTAGGTGACCATTTAGCCTATAATGTATGTCACTAACCTAGTAATGTCGCATGATGAAATGGTCAAATGATGAGGTGTAAGTATGATAAGGTCCATTTGATTTGTAAACCCTCGGCAGTCAAGTATGAACCGAGGAACTAAAGTGGGTCATAGGTTAATGAGTGTAGTGCGTAGAAGACAATATAGTATGTGTGATGAGTAGATGACCATATGATATGTAAATGCAATGTATAGTAATGTAGTGTGTAGGATGAGTAGTATACGATGTTAGACACATACAACATGATACATGTATGATTAAGACTAATATGATGTATGATGTATGTAAGTATGGTGCCTAACGCGAGATGTGTAGATAGATGCAATGTATAATACCTATTGTGGAGTGTGTGGGGTTCATGTGTAGTAAGTGGCCCTCAACAGTCGAGTGTGAACTGAAGCACAAGAGTGTGTCATCGGGTAATAGCGACGCTAAAGTGTGTGATGAGTTTGTCTATTGATGTATGATTATGCATGTATGAAAGATGTGTTGATGTTGATGTGAGGGGGGGGGAATGTGTTAGATGTTATGCCCCCCCAAGTGTGTGGTAATGTATGTATTGTTTGATAAATGTTGTTGGTCAAGAACTAGAGAAGCAACATATGAAGGTGGTGAAGTATCATAGGTTTTGTAAGATTGATTCAATGAAGGGATAAAAGATCATATGATATGCATGATAAGTGATAGATGATTATAGATGTATGTATGTATGAGTGGTTATGTAATAGATAGATATGGTAATGTAATTTGAACCGAGGTTCTTTATTGTAACAGACCCCTCAACAGTCATATAAGAATCATAAGAATATGAGTGTGTCATCAGGAGGGTAGAGTGATAAGAGTCACCTACCAAAGACCAATTTTGTGTTTAACGGTGGAAGCATGGTCGGAAAAAGTAACAATAGGACCATGCGATTGTGGTGGAATGTGCAATGTGTCATGATCGCTAATTGAGGATTAGTTTCTTTGATGAAAGTAATTAGTTGGAGCTTATACTTAAGAGGAGGCCAAGTTGCACTGACTTTTAAGGGAGGTTGCTTAGGTTGACTTGGTGATATGATAGACGACTTATTAGTAGGTGATTGCAAACTAATTTTGGTAGGTGATTGACTTGGTGATGGCGTAGATGGCTGAGTGGGATGAGATGGTGAACTAATTATGAGAGGTTGTTGTTTAGGAGGTGTTTGAGTAACACTGACCTGATGCTCATTAGATATAGATGAATCAGATTTAGGAACCCAATGGGATTTATCATTTGTATTAGAATGTTGTGTAACAAATGAAATAAAGCCTTGACGCTCAAGATGTTTGATTAGTCGTGGAAAAGTGTGGCAATCGTTGTCATTATGTCCATTGATTCGATGATAATTGTAATATAGACGACCTTGATATTTTGCCAACCGATAAGGAGAATAGTAATGAGTAGGAGGTAGAATGATCAACTGATGACTAAGGAGTTGAATAAGAATGTCATGTTGTGTAGTATTATGCTAAAATATGAGAGGCTCAGGCATTGGCATGTCTTGAGGTTCAGCTAGATGACATGTAGTGGACATAGATTGCTTATAAGATGTAGAAGGAGCACAAACATGTGATTGAGAAGCATCCTTAAGCTGTTGAATTTCAGATTTGAGACATATTATCGTGGATTCCATAGCTATAAATTTGTCTTGAAATAAAGCATGTAGAGCTTGAATTGAGTCCAATAAGGGTTGATTAGATGGAGGATCACTAGGGTCGTCAAATAGACGAGTGAATATATGACTTATTTTGTGTGGCGAGCGTATTGTCATCAAGATATATGGTGTCTAGCGATTTTTTACAAAACAACCTGGAAATTGGGATATCTCTTAAGTAAATCAGATAAAGAAACTTGAGCAAATTTGGGAGCCATGATAGAGGGAAAATGAGGATCCTAAGTGGGAAAGTGGTCAGGTTCACCAAAATGATTAACTAAAATGTGGAATAATGGTAGTTAATCTAACTAGGAGCATCAGTAATAATAGTAGACAAAAGTAGTAAATAACTATAGAAAGTGACCCAAACAACTAGCCTAACAAAAATAGAAACCCTAATATGCAAATAAGGGTTGAAAGTGAGCTTAGTTGTTTCTGATGAACTTATTGGACTTTGTCGCAGAGCTGGCTGGAGAAACAGGAGGAGGAAACGACTATACCGAGGTCCAAAAACTTGTAGATTCGGGCAATCTAAGTGGATTGGGGCACTTAGGAGAGTATCAGGGCACCTGTGGGTGCCCTAGTCTACGTTCTGGGCACCCTAGTCTGTGCAGGAGGTTCAAAAACCAGATTTGCAGGGTCACTCTATAATCTGAAGTCTTCGCCACTGTGTCACACTAAATTCGTTGCACTGCGATATATGTCGTTGGTAATCAATGATGAAGAAGAGACCTGCAAAAGCCCAAGACAAGCATCACAACCCTAAAAAAGAAAGATGCATATGAAGGGGTAGGACTGTCCTCAGCTGCCACAATGGTGGGCTTACTAATTGAGCGTTGCACTACATCTCATACCCAATGTACTTTTGTGTGTGTGTGATCATGTCCTAGGTTGCTCTTGTGTTAGTCGCACTTTGTGAAAGTAAACGAGCAATAACTATGTGTAGAAAATGTAATAGAATGGTGGATGGAATATAATAAACTTTCCTCCTATACAGTGTGATGCATATGAACCAACCTTGTGCCTTTGTGATGGGGCTAGATGGATGCAAATGAGCTCTAGATGGATGCAACCTCAGATGATGATAGTAGTGCCTAGTGTTTGGTCCCTCATTATGGGTCTCATAACTTTATATCTATATGGTTCTCTTGTTCTAATTTCGTAATTAACCCTGAAAAGGTTGACCACCAAAAAGATAAGAAGCTCAAACAACTAGAAAGTGCCTAAAAAGTGGCGGGAAAGTGTAAAAACGATCAGGGTGCCCCAACTGGAACTAGGGCGTCCACGAGCGCCCCAATACTAGCCGGGGCGCCCCAGTCAAGGCTAAAATGACAGAAAGTGTTAAAAAAGAATGAGCATATGTGCAGTGAAGGCCGAGAATTACTACAGAAAATAAATAAAAATGACCAAGAGACGGGGGTTAATTAGTAGTTTCTTCACTCAAAAACCATATGAATAGTAGTATAAGACTGAGACTAAATAAAGTCTAAAGTGCATGATTTTGTGTCTACACATGCAATCCAATGCCTTAATCTACCTTCGACTTGTATGACCAATCGTTAGAAAGTGTCAACTATCGATACATGTCTGTGCATCTACTCACTACAATTACTTCACGTCACATTTGATTATAGAGGCTACACCGTTATGCAACAAGTGGTCTTTGCGGCCAGGTTCCAAATTTGGAACATGTTGGATTTTTCCTTTTTTTCCTCCCCTTTCGACGTAAATTGCACTCGTGTGGATACTACATTACCCTAATTGTTACCATGATACTTGTAGAATCACTACCTGAACATTCAAAGTAAGCTCTACGTCTTCTTGTCCCTAACGTGCCCTATGAAACATGCATTCAAATTCCCCTTACATTTTCTTTTTTTCTAACAAGCCCATTAAGTCAAGCGTTGCAAATTCAACCAAGTTTTCGCCTTGGCAACATTTTTCATCCACTCCATGCGTTTTGAGATATCTCCCTCTACAATTTCCTCGAACTCTTCCCCAAAACAAGTGTTCTCCTTCTTTCGATTGCCATTCATATCATGCTCTTCGTAGAGAGATTCTTTTAAGATTGGCTCTTCGATTCCTCTTTCCTTTCCCTTACGCTTCTCCACCCATTAACACTTTTTGCTACACCCATCTTCCTTTCCTGTTTTCCCTCTCCTTCCATTTTGCCTTCTTCACTATATCCCTTTCGGCGTTCACATCTTACATTTTAAGTACGATTGCTAGTTTTTATTACAAGTCTACATATATATTCCTTATAATATCCTCGGCCAAAAAATTCTATTAACCTCTTCAAATTAAAAGTAAAAACAAAATTTTATATAAAATTTAAAACGCAATAGATAGTAGGTAGCATCCTTGCCTAAATATTTGCAATTCCCAAAGAATATCATATACAGGCATACGGCCATCAAATTTGTTAAGGGGGTTTGAACTCATACCTTTATCCGAAGGGACGGTCTCGTTTATAGGAGATGAAAACAGAGTAAACCAATCGAGACAAGGAAAAACAATCCGCACTCCGGAACAACAGCAGGAAAACAAGGAGTATAAACCTGCAAAACCAAGATTCTAGTTTTGCTTGAGATGCTTTCCCATAGATGTTTTGCCCTTTCCCTTCTCTAAAACTCTTGTCATGGAGGAACCCTCGGAGCCCTCCTCAACAACCACCTCTGCCCTCGGACACTTATGTGACCCTGATCCTGTTCCCGCTCAGAAGAAAAAGAGGAAAAAAAAGCCCCAATAATAAAGCCGTGAAGAAGGCAAAAGCGCCCGAAAACAACGACAACAGTACTCATTTGATGAATCAGTTCCTTATCAACAACAAAGAGTTGGGGTGATCCCCCATCTGTAGTCAGAGGCCGGGGAAGAACCAAAAAAACAACAATTAGTATTACCAACAATGAGAACCCTGTGAAAACAGAGTCCACAGTAGCCCAATCAGTGGGATTCCCTGTGGATTCCCTCACCGAAGAAGAAATTGAATCAGGTGTGGTGTCAACAGTTGGAGGAGCAGAGCAGGCCAGCTATGTTTCAATCAGGAACCAAATTATATGCCTCTGGAGGGACAATGTGACTGCTTGGCTGAGCAAGGAGCAGGTCATGGAGATCAACCAGCAAAAGACCTACCTGGTAAGTTCTGCATACAATTTCCTTACAAGTCATGGTTATATTAATTTTGGTGTTTCCCCTGCAATAAAGTCTATGGTTCCCACCGAGGCAACTAGGGGCAATGTGGTGGTCATAGGTGCTGGTCTTGCAGGCCTGGTAGCAGCCAGGCAGTTACTTTCATTTGGATTCAAGGTGGTCATAGTGGAGGGTAGGAAGAGGCCTGGGGGAAGGGTTTATACAAAGAAAATGGAGGTGGGGAAACACTGCTGCTGCTGCAGATTTGGGGGGGAGTGTGCTGACTGGGACTCATGGGAATCCGTTAGGTGTCCTGGCTAGACAACTATTATACCCACTTCATAAAATCAGGGAAAAGTGTCCCTTGTATGAGCCAGATGGGCAGCCTGTGAATGTAGAGGTGGACTCTAGGATTGAGGAGGCATTCAATAAGTTGTTGGATAAGGCAGGGCAGTTGAGACAATTGATGGGTGAAGTTGCAGTGGATATCTCGCTGGGGACGGCGTTGGAGACCTTTAGAAAGGTTTATGGGGTGGCAGAGGGGGTGGAAGAGGTGAGGCTTTTCAATTGGCATCTGGCCAATTTAGAGTATGCCAATGCTGGTCTGCTGTCTAAACTGTCCTCTTGCATTCTGGGATCAGGATGATCCTTACGAGATGGGTGGGGAACATTGTTTTTTGCCTGGGTGGTAACGGTAGGTTGGTCCAGGCCTTGACAGAGAATCTGCCTATTTTTTATGAGAAGACTGTGAACACCATCCGGTATGGCAGTGATGGGGGTGCAGGTGTTGGCTGGAGGTCAGGTGTTCCAAGGTGATATGGCCTTGTGTACTGTCCCGCTTGGGGTGTTGAAGAGTAACTCTGTTAGGTTCATTCCTGAATTGCCTCAGAGGAAAATTGATGCTATAAAGAGATTAGGATTTGGATTACTGAACAAAGTTGCAATGCTCTTCCCCCATGTGTTTTGGGGGTTCAGAACTCGATACATTTGGACATCTTTGTGATGATGTGGCTCGACGAGGTGAGTTCTTTTTATTTTATAGCTATGCTGCTGTATCTGGAGGACCATTGTTGATTGCTCTCGTGGCGGGAGAAGCTGCTATCAAGTTTGAGAGCATGCCCCCTACTGATGCTGTCACTCGAGTTCTTGACATCCTTAAAGGTATGGTTCAGTTTTAAAAATGGCTATAACTATGCTTGTCTACCTTTGCTATGTTTAGTCGATTACAAACTTATGGTTGTGAGAATTAGGGAGATACATATCAGTGTCAACTCAGATTTTTTGAAGTATTACATTACATGACTATAAAAATAGCTATAACTCATTTTCAGTAGTTTCTTTATAAGTTTGATAGAGTGGGTTGTAATTTACACTATGACCAGTTACATTTCATACTTGGTGGCTAGTCAGTTTTTGGTTTTAAATGGGACTGCGGTGGATAAACTCTTTAGTGCTCCTTGAGGCTCTAGTTTTTGTTTACCCTTATCACCAATATATGTACAAAAAATGGCTATATGCTTGTTTACTTGTTTCTTTTCACTGAAATGTTTCTGTGAGGAATAGGGGAGATCCACTTAGTGTCAACTCAGATTATTTGACGTGTTACAGTACATGGTCCTGCATTCAAATGGACTGATTTTTCTATGGTTGTATGCACAGGCATTTATGGCCCACGGGGAATTGAAGTACCTGATCCCATTCAAACAGTCTGTACAAGATGGGGGCAGTGATCCTCTGAGTCTTGGGTCATATTCACATGTTGCAGTTGGGGCGTCAGGTGATGACTATGACATTTTAGCAGAAAGTGTAGGAGAGGGCCGCCTTTTTCTTTGCTGGAGAGGCCACCAATAGGCGATATCCAGCAACCATGCATGGTGCATTTTTAAGTGGTTTACGGGAGTCAGCAAATATTTCTAATGTTGCAAACATCAGATCAATGCCATCAAAAGTGGGAAAGGGGATTGTCCAAAGACATTCAGTCTTATGCTGCACTTCTTGCCGACTTATTTAGACATCCTGATCTAGAATTTGGTAGTTTTTCTGTTCTCTTTGATCCACAGTCAAATGACCCTAAATCAACCGCACTTTTGAGGGTTATGATTGGTGGAACCAGAAAGAAAAACAGTGACAATGCAAAAACAGATCAACAACATTCTAACAAGCTTATTTTTCAGCAACTTCAATCACATCTAAATCAACAACTACTCTGATTTGTACACTTTGATAACACAACAGCAAGCTCTTGAACTAAGGGAAGTGAGAGGAGGAGATGAAATTAGATTGAGCTACTTGTATGATAAACTTGGTGTAAAGCTAGTCGGCAGGAGAGGGCTAGGTACACTTGGAGATTCCCTCGTTGCTTCTATCAAGTCAGCAAGAGCTGCACGCAGGCCCATTTCAGCACCTTCCCCATTTAAGTTTGGTAACTGAAAGTAATTCTGAGAAATCTGAAGCAATATTTGGTGCACTGTACAGAAGATTCAAGCTTGCCATTTTTATCTAAAAGGCCTTTTGGTGCTGAGGTTAGTATTTAAAATCCCTGTAGTATTCATGTGTATATTAGAAGAAGTTACAAATGAGGAAACTTACAGTGGCTATTCTCACTTTGACGTGTAAAGAGAAAGGTCATTTTTACAGGTATATAGTCAGTGGCTAGTTCTTACTTGCAGCTAGCTTTGAAAACCCAAATATTCCAGGCTTAACAGTGGCGGATTTAATACATTGAACAATATACGAGAATTTACAGTGACTTTTTTTAGTTGGCAACCCCTTTTATGCATCAGCTGGGACAGTGTACCATATCTCCATTTTTACAGTTTGTATGTAAGTTTTGCATCATTATGGGGGCATATGACCATCTGGCGTTGAACCTGGGCCATCTTGTCAATAAGCACCCCCACATACCACTAGATTGCAGCCTGACCAACTTAATCAATCTTACTTTTATTGTGCCTCCCAGAAGAACACTATGTCATGGCTGAATGAAAAAAATGTTATATTGGTTTCAAGTTTCAACATAAACAAGCATAGTTATACTCTTGTTTGAGTGAAAGAATTCCACCATTATTTAAAGTTAAAATATTTGCGGTGTATTTTGTTGTCCACAATCCTTATTGTAACATATTCAAATATCCATTTTTATCTGATCTTGGTAATGTTAATGATTTCTTCAATGAGAAATTTACGGTGGAAAAGGAAGAGATTTTCTTCAAAAATGCTTTTTGCCTTTTAGAGTCGGCTGCTGTTTGTTGTAAACCTTATTGTATGATCATACAATAATCTTTATGCCGATAAAGATATTTTGAGTAAAGTGTTTGCTATACACAATTCATTATGTGCGGTGTTGCTCAAGTTTTGCCATTGATAGTTCTCTCACTACTGAAAGAAATATGCTTTCTCAACTTCAAAATATAAAACAAATAAAATATAAATTGACTGACAATAGGAAAACAAACGTTTTCTTCTCGTTGTAGGAAAAAAAAATCTAACTATGTTTGGAAAGTTGAGGTTGATGTGTACGTAAGTATCTTTGCAGGTTGTGACCTTAATTTAGGTGGTTTATCTCCCAAATGGTTGCTCAGGCCTTTGTTAATCTATTAAGGACGTCACTCTGTTGTGGGCCTATTTCCCATCCATTTAGAGGATCATAGATTATTATGATTTTAGTTTTTATCCTTTTGTGGAGAACCAATTGCTGATGGATTGTAAATGTGTAGTGTTCAATATGCATTGTTGAATAAACATATACGGAGAAATTACTGTAAAAATGCAAATGTGCCAACCAAGCATAATTGATAGTGACGGTGAAATTACTGTCTAAATGCAAATGTGCCAACTATGCATCATTGATAGTGACGGTGACAGGTTTTGAGTAACATGGCCGAAATTGGTTGTTAGTATCTTGCAGGAATGTAAGTCCTCACATCATCTGAAGCTTAGACACCCCATTAACAAGCAGAAAGCTGCCTCGTTTTCAGCCACAGAAAGGAACCCAGTGATCTAATTAGTGTCCCACAGTTTAGAGAAATCTTAACAAAATGGTTCATTCCAGCATACAGTTATTGACAGAGTCTAGGAAAGGGAATGCAGAGTATGTGGTTTGCACAAGAGTATTTTTATTTAGTGTTTGTACTAGTTGTGCCAAAGCCACTCTGGGATTGCAGCGTCCTCTTTGACAGAAAAAAAAGAAGACATTATATTTTTGGCATCACTTAAAACATCTCAATCAAATTTTACTTTTACATTTTCTCAGCTTGTGGTGACCTCCTAAAGAGTAACGTTTCTCATTTATTTAATTTTGCACGAATTTTGAATTTAGGATTTACAATGAAGTCTAGTTTTTTTTAATCCGTATTTTCTTTGTGATGTACCTAACTAGCTTCTCTTTCAGAAATATATGGAGCTATGAAAATGCTGCTTGTTCTCAAAATGACATTTGTTTCTTGTTAGTCAACAGTTAGGTATTTAACATGATGTTACCAATGGATATGACATGCCTCAAAGAGGTTTTTTGTGCTGAGCATGTCATTCAAATGCAACATAAG
The DNA here is from genome assembly GCA_019776745.2 of Taxus chinensis. Lineage (NCBI taxonomy): Eukaryota > Viridiplantae > Streptophyta > Pinopsida > Cupressales > Taxaceae > Taxus > Taxus chinensis. Next base: position 665,448,278 of record CM034147.1, on the reverse strand, counting down.
TCTCATATGCACCAAAACATACTGGTGTTGATGAGAGAAAGAACCACACTTTAAAGAAGATGGCCAATTATATAATATAGTCTCAACGTTTGGCTCTATAGTTTTGGGTTAAAGCCATCAAGTGCATAGTTTTGGGGCTAAAACCATCAAGCGCACCAACAACACCAACTACATACATAATGTTGTTGGAAATGTGTTGTATATTTTCCATGAATTACACTCTTCAAGACTGTATAGCCTGGCTGGGGGGCTTTGGGGGCCAATGGTCCCTCCGATCGGGGGTTGGCTCCCGAGAAATTTATTAGGGTCCCCCTTTATAGGATTTCGGGTCCATATAGGTGATTTAATCTATGTTATTATGGGTGGTTAGATAACTAATGTTTATGAGGAACGATTATAGGTTGTATTCTTGGCACATGGTTTTGGTACCCATTGTTTTGCAATACTGCTGCGACGGTTACCTACTGATGTGCTTATATATAACTGGAAATGCAGTAGGATAGAGTGGAACTGTAAAATATGTTATTGTATAGTAAAGCAATTGAGTTAACACAATATGGAAGACAAGTTATTGCGTTGGGTTTTTACTCGAAAGGGTTTTCAAAGACAAATCTTGTTTATTGTGTAATCTTGTGTATGTCCTTTCTTTGTTTTCTATTTATCTCAAAGATTCAACGAAGCATCACTTATCTCATATTTGTTTATTGGATCGAATTCTCTACAAATATAACTTGACAATTGATTAATTCAAGAGGTGACTCTTGAAGAGAATCAAAGCAAGAAAAACCCCGAAGCTTGGCCACTTTGGAGTGTTTGAATGTGATGCTTGGGTGCACATCCCCATTGACAAGCACAAAGCAATTCAAACCCTACGACAAGCCTTGTGCTTTTGTTCTTAGAGTCATGATCCCATAGAGTTTGTGTTAAGAGTGTAAAATCTTGTTAGGTACTTTAGAGTTATGGATACTTGTGGTATAAACTGAAGGTTATGCGTATGCTAATGTGTAACTTACATTGTATATGTATTGGGGTTAGTATCTTATTGCGGGTTGACCCGCCCTTATTTCATTCATTGACAAGTGTTTAATCATAGACCCTCATGTGTTAATCCATTTCATTGTATTCTATCTATTTTATATTTGAGGGGTTGTTCTTATTTAGGTGTATTTTGACACAACTACATTTTTATGTTTGATTATTTTTTGGTAGGGTTTTATATACGTTTTATTATGGAGGCGTGTCATTAATCTTGCATGATATTAAAGCTTAAGGAAGTTAGAATGTAAAAATCTCTAGGTTTTGGTGATTTATTACGACGAGAGAACACAAAGGAGTGACAATATCTCACAAAGTATTTGGTCACACTTTGTTTCCTCTACATAGTCTTTTTTTAAAGAAAATAGGAGGTTTAGTAGTTTCATGGGAAAATGTTATTTTTTTCTCTTTGATACAATTTCAATCCCAGATTTGGAGGTGACATAAACTCATTTAGGGAGAATTGGGTTTGTTAAGCTCTTGACATAAGATTGTGTTTGTATGGGTGTTGTCATGTAAAATGTCTAGGCATTTTAATTGACAACCTCACGAATTTTTTTATCACTTCTTGGTCAAGTTGGCTAAAATTGTCAAATTTGTCTCTTTACAAAGGTCAACTTGTGCTAAAGTGTTCAAGAGCCTCGGGTGGTTTCGGAAGCCCATATTATATTTAATGGAAATGTATTTGAGTCTACTTCATGAGAATATGATTTAGGGAAGATTTTGGGAGCTTCGCAACTGTCTTCGAAACATATTCATCTTTGGTGCTTTTCGAGGAAAAGGTGTTCTCGGTCATCGAAGGAAGATCAACTTGTGCAAAAGGGTTCGGGAGCCTCGGGTGGTTTCAGAAGCCCAAATCATAGTCATTAGAAAGATTTCAAGATCTAATACATGATGGCATATGCAAGATAAAGTTTCGGAAACATCAAGAGCGAAAACCTTTCAAACATTGAGGCACATAGGTATTTCTGAAAGAGAAAACTTTTACGGAAGGTTTCAGGAACCTCGTGTGGATTCAGGAGCCTAAAAAATGGTTAAATTAAAGCTCATTGAGTTCCCTTCATGGCCCAAGTGTTAGTTTTTTTCATACCCATCTCAAGCTCATGTAACGGCTCATCTCATTGTCACACCTTCCTATGCCAAACTAGTGAGTTGACTTGAAATTCAAAGAGAATGCATTTTCAAGATTCCTAAATGGTTCCATTGGATTTCTTGGCCCATTTCCAGCCAAATTGATATATTATACGCCCCAGAAAGGTCAATTTTTGGTTTTGGACCCAAAAAATGCTTTTCATGTTCTAATTTTCCATTGAGTTGCCGATGTCAGCAACTTAAGTGACTTAGGTGCACTTTTGGAGCATGGCGGTCTTTTGGAAGGTGGAAAACAAATTTTGTAATGTGCTTTGTGATTCTCCTCCTCCATAAGTGCACCTTCACCCCATTGGTCCATCCAAATGCAAAAAGTAACACAAAATTAGAACATATGCTTGTTTTGAGTGGTAAAGTGCCCATCCCCAAGGCCTAGGCGCATTTTAGGATCCCCCATTGCATTGGTGCACTTTGGAGTGTCCCTTGCACTTCAAAAATGCGCCCCTCTCTGATTGGAGTGCCCTTTGGAGGTGTGAGTTGCAAAGATGGTGCATTTCCTTGTTTGTTGAAGTAAAGTCAAACTCCCCCACTTAAGTCACGATTTCAAGGTTAAGTTTTCCCCCAAAAACCTCAACACAAAATTAGATAAAGTGCATGATGAAAATCCATTAAAACTCCATTTCTCCTCCTCCCATGGCCATGAAACCAGCTGTGTGCCCTAGTTTTGCAAAAACTTGTTTTGCTCATATCTCAAGCTTTCGTGGCTCAAACCCTTTGAAATTTTGAACACTTACCCTCCATGAAAGCACCTTCAAGCTGATGTAAGAAGTGAGAGATATAATGAAGTGATTTTTTTTATTCATCCACTTGAAATTTGCTGTCACGAAAACCCTTGTTTCTTCCCCAAAATTTCAAATGATCATAACTTGCTAACCCCAAGGCCAAATCTTATGAAACTTTTCCCATGAATTCTCATCCAAAACGCCCTCATTTTGATCCCTTTCTCATTTGTTGTTGTGAAGAGACTCATTCCATGTGATTTGATCTTTTTTGCTTGAAAACCCATTTACAAAGCTCACAATGCAACCGGAAATTGTTTCGTCATTTCCCGCCATTTCCGACTAGAGATCTTCACGAAAACTAGAGCATCTCTTCCTCTCGGAAATACCTTCCCAAAAATCAAGTCTCATACAATTTGGATATGTTTTGCTCCTATAATGGCCTGAACAAGATTACAGTCGGAAACATCATTAAAAACCCTGAATGCGTGTGAATTGAAGCGGAAACTCATTCCTCTTGTTTCTTCTAACTTCATCAACATTCTCAAATCCTTTGATGCAAGAAATTCACAACATGAAGTGTCATTATTCCAGATACAAACCCATCTTGGTTCTAGTCTCTAAATATCCAAATATTGGGGACAATAATGTTGAGCACATGGACTTTGAGGACCTGAAACAAAGAATGCAAGAACGAACTTGCACTGCACTAGCCGACAAAATCTTCCATAGTGGACTCTATCGAGCCGGCTTCCCATTGGCAATTCAAGACACAGACTTTGTTCTCACCTGTGCTTAGAACTATGAAGCGGAAAGTTAAACCATCACTACCAATGATGGTTCCATCATTGCTATATTATCTACGGAAGGGATCTCAAAATGCCAATGTATCCCAAGACCCAAGAATGCGGTGATCCTGAGCAAGGAAGATGCTTTTCTCGAGTGAGAAAGAAAGGAGTCTTGTCTACAAGGAGTAACGATTGATAACTGGATGAAGACAACTCCTAAGCTTTCCCTCTTCTCAATACTCTCTCCCGCTTTGAATTCATTGAGGAGATCTCCAACTACATGGTCATGATCAATAAGCTCATGGGAGAGGCATCAACCAAGGACTTCCCCCCATAGATGTCTCAGTTTACCTTGATCACCATCGAAGGAGCTCAAAAGATTGACGGGAGCTAAATCATTAGTGACAATTTGCATTCGCATTTGATAAACCTTGAGAGGACCAAAAAGTTCACAATGAATTCTTATTTAGTGTATGTCGTCACAGCTTTGCAGAAGTGGCCTGAACTATCTTTTGAAAGAAACCTCCCAAAAGGTGCACCAGTGTACCAAGTACTTCCACAGTTCCCTTTAAAGGAATACAAAAGGTGCATTATACCCGAGTCAATGGTGTCTTTGTAATGCCCCTAATTAGGAAAATGGAAGGGGATAGCAATCGCAAGTTATCAGCGGAAGCTTGTGAACTAATCAAGAAGTACGGGATCTCTTTCACACAGTTCAAAAAAAATTCCTACATCCATGTTGGGGGATTTGATGATACTCTCATGAAGCTCCCTCGCTATCCAAGTAATAAGTCGATCTTCATTGAGCTATGTTGGCAATTGTCCAGAGTGCACCTCAAGTGTTGTGAAAGAAAGAAGAAAGGAGTAAAATTCCCAATTCATCTGGGTTTTTACTCTTGTAGGAATCTAGGAGATGTAGGGAACATCAAAGCTTCCTTAGGATCATTCAACATATATGCCTACTCTGCTAGGAATTCATATGACAATAAACAATATATGGAAGTTGAACACAAGTATCTCGACATTGCTCATCAACCCGAAATGAAGGATTATTGGAAAGATTGTGTCGATGAGATAGAAGTTCATCAACGAGACTTCTCCAGAATGACAATGCAACAAATGAAAGACTTTTTTCTTGAATGAATCATGGAGGATATAGAGGATGATGCTAGCGAGTTGTTTGAACCAGGATACCTAGAGTCCGTTCGCTTCACACCTCTCCCTCCTGTAGACTGGTCAGTTGTGGAGCCTATTGACGTCCTGACCTATACTACAACAATCCTTCAAAGGTCAAAAAAGGTGGTTTCTTAAGGTATATGAACTCAGCTATACACCTTCACCATCTTATAGAGAATCGAGGGGTCCCATGAATAATGACACCCCTCAAGCAAGGCAACTTCCCCAACAAATATCTCCAAAGTCTCGCACTGAGTCTCCTCGTAGGAAGTTTCCAGTGAGAAGGGTTGACCAATGTACTCTTAAACCAAGAGAGTTCGTCATCTCCCCTGCAAGGAACAAGTCTAAGTCTCTCGAGTCCCTCATGCAATCATCTCACAGGTCCCCTAGACTCCTAGTGCAATCTCACATGGACAGTGATCCTGAACCCTCTCTAGTTCAAAACCAAGCCCTAGTATCCTTTTCTCTTGTAGACAGCCCAACAGTTCATGCTTCATCTTCCTCTACAAGTCATGTTTTCTCACGGGTTCAACATTTTATAAAAAATCATTAACGTACCGTTGTCAAAGGAAAGGCTCCAATGGTTGAAATATCTCCCGAGGTTTGGAAACTCACACCCACTCCCCAGAATGCCAAGATGACTTCTCGACTCACGATTAATGCTTTAGGGTCTTAGTCCATTGAGTTTGCTTGCCCAAGGGTGGACAAAGACAATGATGAAATGCAGATATATGATTACGAGATGACTAGGTAACCCTCTTAGAGAGCTAGGTTTCCAAAGGGAGATATTCACAACATCGAGGAAAAACAACTGCTATTGGGTTGGAATTTAACCTTTGGGTCAGCTAGTGGAGAAGTTGCATTGGCCTGAGGAGAAACTAGGAGAAGAACCAAAAAAGAATGGAAGATTGTACACCCTTATCGACAAATTCCTTAGCATGGGAAGGAGAAGCAATATAAGCATCATTAGGTTCATCATCATGTAAGATATCTTATTGAAAAAACAAGAGTAGAAATGCATACATCATTTGTAACAACATTATGTTCACAAGCATCTAAGACATCTTGTTGTGAAGAGAAAAAAGGAACACTAACATCATTTGTAATAATGAGTAGATACAATATCAATTGGAGGAGGAAGGGAAGAAACACACGTATCATTTGCATCCAAAGTTAGCTTGCAAATATTTAGAGAAGACCACATAAGAAGTATGGACACACATTACTAACATAATATTCATTATCAGGGAAAATGCAAATAGTCCATCTAAACATGCACAATCAGATTTAATAGGTGGCAAATAAGATGCAATTGGATTAATAACAATAGTAGGAATACAAGGAATGCGGACATCATGAGTAGAAATGTGAGAAGTAAATACATTGCTAGAGGCAAGGACTAGACCAATAATTAGGTTCATTTTGTCTACAAAAACCCACGCACACTTGAGGATCATTATAGTTAGGAAATATGTTATAAATTTCATAATGCATGGCTGAATTATAACCTATCTACAGAAGGAGCAATGAAAGGGGAGTGAGCACTATGGCCGTGTTAAAAGCTTATTGTAAGCCATGTAAGGAAAGTGTACATCAACAATCCAAGAAGACAAATAGATATGTATTTCAAACACTCAGGGATCCTAGGGCAACTAGGGTTCGGCCCGATAGCAGGTTCACCAAATGATTTAACCCAAATGGTTTGATTTCTTAGGGGTTATTAACCAATGGCAAATTATCATAATCAATTAGTTACCAAGGCTAATTGCAACAATATTAGGAATAATCATTAATAAAAATCTAAACAATGATAGATAATGAAAACAAAGCACTAGAAATGAGGAAGAGAAGAGAATGTAGTTGATATATTGATTCCTATGATGGTCCTTTTTGGGATGGGTCTGATAATTGGAAATGGGTTGGAAACGATCTGACAGAGCCTCGCTATTAAAACTATGTTTTTAGCATATGTTTGGACTAGGGTGTATGGTAAAGCCCAAAGAGTACCACCGTTATAGCCCTTTCCATACACTTTGGTCCCTTTAGGTTTTTTCAAAACTAATTCCTATGCAATCTGATTATCTACTCTTTGATTCACACTATTGCTACTTCGACTTTACTAAAAAGCTTGATCTTCACCACATGTTCCTATAAAAAAAGATCCTAGCTACTCTACACTATAGTCAAGCACACATTAATCTAAAAAAAGGAATGCACATGCTTGAGTTCAACTGACCCTCGACAGTCAAGGGTCCCATGTGTGATTGCACTGAGCCTTTGTAGTACGTTTCAGGACTATGTGTAGTTTTGGTGTGTGTGTGCATGCGCGTGCAATTATGTCTTGTTGAAGCAAGGTTTTACCCTTGTGTGCATTGCACCCAATAACGGGCTGCACTACTTTGTCCCCAATGAAATGTGTGGTATGGAATTTAGAATAATGGACCTTTCTATGTTGTGATAATGTAGTCCAAATTCAAGTTCTTAGTTTTTTTCTTTTGCTCAAAGGATGATAATAGATAGTAATAGTTTTCCTCCTCTTTTATCCTCTTAGCAAGCTAAGTTTGTCTATGAGTTTCCTTTGCTCGAATTTCGACACTAGTAACATGAAAGGACGACCCCCAAATAAGAAAATCAAATAAGAGAAGAGTGATGAAGAAACCTATTGCAAAAGATCCAGAGGAAAAACAAGGTGGGACCAAAGCATACAGAATGATCCATAGTGTATATGCGATATGACCCATTCCGTATGCTTTGGTCCCGAAAAAGATCAGAAACAAAACATCAAGACATGATGACAAGGATCCCTGTGGACACGACCAAAAAAAAAAGGAGGAAAATTTAGAAAACCATGAGAAGGAATCACAATCAAATAAAATACAAAGCAATAAGAAAGAATGCCCTTGTGTCACTGATGTCCTAATCTTCGTGCTAGGAAAACATGTATATAATAACATGTTAAAAGTGTAATGTAATAGTAGTAAGTGCATATTTTAGTGTCTACAAGTCTAAGGATGCGGTTTTTTGTCCCCGACCACCCAATTACTTTTCTAATTTGACATATTTTTTAATGGGTGGTTCATATGTCATAGGTTGTCCTTAATGCAAAGCATTACCCACAAAATCTTATCAAAGCAATTCTAACTGAAGTATTCACCTCGATTGACACGTTCAAGAGAATATTCACAAAATACATTCTAAAAGCACTCCAAACTCCTGTTTAATCCCGTTAAAAGCAACAACACAATCTAGAAGAAGCTCCCACACAAATGTGAAGCACTCTCAACCAGGTTCAAGAGTCACAATTCCTCAATCTAGCTAGAGATCTTCAAAGGCCAAGTCCAAGCTAAGTAAGCTAAGCTATTGTTGCATTATCATGTGATCAAACTGTCGAAGCTAGTTGCATCTAACATATGGATGTCACATAGCTAGGTGGAAAACTATGTGTGGTTTGAGACATTTTTTAGAGTATAATTGCCTTAACATAGGTGGGTTTATAGATTGTACTTTAACCTAACCACTATCCTATTTATTATGTGGTATCCTACTCGTGGTTAGGGCTAGAATGTACCCTTTGTGAGAGATAGAAAGGGTGCCAAAAACTATAGAAATTTTTGTATATTGAAAGAAAACTTTTGAAGTTCCCTTTGGTGTATAAATTCTTGATAACATTTTCATATGAATTTGGAATTCTTTTCACTTGGCTTGGGATGCTCCTAAGCTAGTTTTAGAGTGCTTCATAGTACATACTTGATTACATGATATTCCTAATGTCTTCTCTTGATTTAGGGAAATTTAAGGCAACTTTGCATAATACTTGATAGATATTTTGCTAGAGAAGCTCTTGAGAATGCTAGGTGAATAAATGAGGAGTGTTATAATCACTTTTATTCCTTTCCACAGGATATAATTTCACATTAAGGTCAACCATAGAAAGGGGGAACCAAGATGAATTAATATATCTAACTGTTTGGTGACATATGGACCACTAACTCTAGAAAGGGGACACAAGTGTGTGGTGCTTTCTGTCCAAACTGGATGGTAGTATCCAAGGAGGTAAGAGACAACAAGTAGAATTTTGCAAGATTTTGATAGGGAATCGAAGATGTGTATAAGTGATAATATATTTCTTGTAGATGTCTAAACATCTAAATGAGAGAATAAGAAATTATTTACAATCTTCGGAAATGGGGAGAATATTGCATTTAAACCTCTTGTTTACATGCACACAACTCATGATCAAAGGATATAATCCAAATCAGTGTTAGGCTAAACACCTAATTACCAAATTTAGGTGTCTACTTAGTTAGACCTTTTCCATTTTTAAAAACAAATAAAGATGAAACCTTTTGAATGAAAAAATACATTGCCTTGAAAATTACACATAAACTAATAGATGATAGTGGAAGAAGACATAGGGAAGCAAAAATAAAATAAAAAACCTAAATGATTGATATATATATAATATATATATATATATCAATCATTTAGGTTTTTATTTTATTTTTGCTTCCCTATGTCTTCTTCCACTATCATCTATTAGTTTATGTGTAATTTTTCATATATATATATATATATCAATCATTTAGGTTTTTATTTTATTTTTGCTTCCCTATGTCTTCTTCCACTATCATCTATTAGTTTATGTGTAATTTTCAAGGCAATGTATTACACATAAACTAATAGATGATAGTGGAAGAAGGACATAGGGAAGCTTGTGATAAAAATAAAAAACTAAATGATTGATATATATATATATATATATATATATATATATATATAAAGAGAGAGATAAATATCACTTGTGATCATCTGATGTGATGTATGGTTTTTATCCACTATTATATATTCTTTCTTACACATCATGTATACTTAACCATATACATATATAGAAAAATAAAATGTGTCCTAACCACACTAAGCACATCCACATACCATAGATCAATTTGCCACCATTTTGTGGTTTTTTTTTAGGACATTAAAAAAAATGACATACCCATTTGTTGAGCTTGTAAAATTAATGTAAGGTATGTAAAATATTTTAGTATTTCATGTCCAAATTGACTTGCATAAATGAGTGATTTGAGCTAAAAAAATAAAATAGATCACATGTCTTTCATGAAAAATCAAGCGTAGATGATTTTCTAGTTTATTTAAGCAGGTAAACCATTGGATTGATTACAATTGATAATTTAATCTTATCTTGTAGTCACGAATATTAAGAAAAAAGTTCATAGTTTTTTACTCGTAGGTAACTTCATGGCAATGAAACAATCTACAAGTGCAAGACCACTTCATTTTATATGCATCACAACTTTCTTATTGGAGAATTGAGAAATATTTTTTTGTTCTTAGTCAAGGGATATTCTTTGAAATGGAACTAAAAAAGCAAATATATATCTTAAATAGTCATTAGATCAAATGTACTTGATAAATTGATACACAATGGAGGACTTATTTACAAGCATGACCAAGATCTTATTGACCCTATTGTGCTTATCACACTGCCATATGGTCTAATAGGCCTCCAAATTATTGTGATGGTTTTCATATGCTAGGTGTGGGAAACTTGATGACATTGTTGATGTAACCTTCAAATCATATGTTTGGATGGATAGGCACGAGAAAGAAAAAATAACCTTGTATATTAAAAAAAGGAGTTCTCTCAAGATGAACATCTATGTTGATATTATACAAGGATAATTGTATGAGATTGAGGGTTTCACTATGTAAAGAATTATCATGAATAGTTATACAAGTTTGAGGGATTAATATGTGGAGAATTATTGATTGATCGTATACTTGGGGAATCATGTTGCTCTTCCTGTATAGCTCATTTTTAATTTCATGTATTGAGGACCCATTATACACGTGTAGATGGGTTCGTGTGCTTGCTAGCATGTTAAGTAAGTTCATGATTGAGATAAAGAGGCCCTTATGTTGTGAAATTTATCTTAGATGTTTCCAAGATAAACCTTAGTGGGAGATATATAGGGAATAATGTATTGTATATAGTTGATAGATGGTATGAAGATGGGTTGTACAATTTATCTTAAGGTTGATTCACAATCCATTGCTTAAATTGGAAAATATAAATGTTAATTACTACTACTGTCAGTACAATAATGATGTATGACAACTATTATTCATGATGATGCATAAAAACTATTAAATCGTGATGATGCATAACAACTATTAAATCATGAAATTGTTGGCCCAATTTTATAAATTTTAGAAAACATGACATATTCAAATTTAAATTTCTAGGCTTGGGAACACAAACACATTGCATCAATTATTATCGTGATGCATGTCATGATATATTTGTATGTACCCAAACAATTTCTCGGCATGATTTAGTTGTATGTTTAGAAGTGACATGCAAAAACCAATTACACCAAAAGCTTGATTGCATGGAGCCTTATTGAGAAACATATCCTTGAAACTCATCTCAAGAACAAGTATCCATGGACAATAGAATAATAAAAAAATGGGTTGTCTAGTATTGAGAAAGTATTTCTTAATCGAATAGTATATAAATAGACTCAACGCCAAGATATTCATGAGGGCTTCCCTTACTAATATTGATCTAAAATACTACTTGTTGCAAATACAAAATTTAGGAATATGAATGAAGAATTTTTAATGGTTGTTTATCTTATGTCAACTATGTTTGTCATTTCTTAAGCAATAGGAAATGCTGAAACATTAAAAACCAAGACCCAAAATCAAGTTAAATTTTTGGAGACAAAAAAACATTAAGTAAGCTTCATGGAGAAGTATGTGCGTGCCAAGAGAAACCAATAACAAGTTGTGGAGGAGGACGCTCTCTATAATTAAGGGCATCTACAACATCCTCCCCATTCATCTTCAACATCTGAAACTACTATCTTATTTTTGGCCACTATCAGAGGCTTGGATAATTCCATAAATATCTTTAGAGTTTGCATCCCTCATTTTTATGTTCCTTTTTTCATTTAAAAGCCTTTGAGCTTTGGAATCCATTACAAAAAAAAATTGCTTTATGTATTATCTCCACTTACCTTGATCGAGTATTGTTATTGTTACCTTCCCTAAAATTAACACTTGCATTAGGAAGAGCTTATCCAACTGGCGTGTTTTGGGGGATAATCCATGGTCAACGCTTATCTTGCAAGGTGTTAAAACACTTTTTGCATGTGAATGAGCGTTTAAAACCATGGAAAGTCAATTAGAATGCATGGATAACTTATGTTTAATCCTTGCAGTCTCATGGTTATTCCCATTATTTCCATTTTTTTTACTACTTTGAATTCACTAAATTATTTGCATACACTAGTTTCAAAAGTACTATCAATATATTAACCAAAGATCAATACAAGATGGCTAATTATTGCATACACTAGTTTCAAAAGTACTATAATATATTAATAAAAAATCAATACAAAATGATTACAATTAAAAGAATGACACAAAAAATGAGTACAATAAAAGGAATGGACACACAGATGGTAATAATAAAAGGAATGACACGGTTTCAATCTCCAAGTTCACCAAAAAATGTTACAAGTGACGGCTACATATAGATATTGTCTTTAAGGTGAATTATTTTTGGGAACATCCTCTCTATAATTTTTTTTGGGAAAATGAAAAACCCTAGTTTCAAATTGTTGATTAGCATCGTTGTAGCAAACATCCATACTTTCGGATAACCATCTCTGCAATTTGTAATATCCCCTTTTGGGATATTATGCAAATATGCAAAAAAGTATTTATCCGGATCACCATAGGAAGATTAAATTCTTCTTAGTTTGACTTCAAATAACCCAATGTTGGCAATAATACAACCCAAAATGGGGTTGGAGTATGCCAAAGTGGTTGGTTAGATGACAAAACTAATTAGAATGCTAATATGACCCATATCTGATTTTAATATCAAATTAATTAATTAAATAAATACCCAAACTGCTGCAATCTAACAAAATTATTTCCCGCTTAACCAACCAAGCCAAAAATTCTCAACTTTGGATTTTGGGCCACAAAAAATATGAAGAACAATGTCCCCAAAATCAGTTTTTCCACAACCAACATAAAACCCTAATATTTACCCTAAAAATTAGATCACCCAGCACATTTAGGGCATCAAATTCACTCCAAAAAATTATTAAATAACTTCCTCATTATTCATCCTAATTTCTACAACCAAATCCAATATTAGATTGACCCCAAAATTGCAGATCTGAAATAAATATTAATTAATAATGTCCAGATAGCTTGTTAGACAGCTGAAATATTCAAAAAAGTCATAACTCATCCAGTACTTAGTGTTTTACCCTGAAATAAAGTGCAAATGGCTAATATATAATTCAATAGCTTTTCCAAAGAGATTAAAAATCTAAATTTTTTAGACCATTGAAAACCCTCCAAAATAGCCCCCAAGATTCCCAAACTAGTCGCTATGGTTAGAGGGAATGCCATACATTATTTTTAGCTCTTTCTATGCTTCAAAAACCCTCCAAATAACAATCCTACACTTAGAAAAATTATGCCAACATAGATCATAGTATATTGTAAATTGTTCACCCCTCAAAAACATGCCAAAACATGACCCCACACAAGCCGCCGCTAACTGGAATTAATTGCAACATCAAAAATCAGATCATAGAACACTCAAAAACTCTTTAACATTCATCCAAAACATGCATATTCCCACTCTAAATAAAATGCGCCAATCTTCTAATGGAGAAATAATGCACAAAACACACAGTAACACTAGAGAACTCAATGAATGGAACAAGAGAGACTTCAATATCTTCAATAATGGCTTCCAAATGAAGTTTACAATGAAAGATAGAGAACTAGGGCATACATCCCAATACTCCAAGCATGGAGTGAAATCAAATGATCAATCCAATATAAGTTCTCACAATGATCCCAAGCTCTCCTTTTATTAAACAAGGAGGCACAAAGTTCTAAATCCTTATGAGAGGGAAATCATTAAATAAAAATAGTTTATCCTCCCTAGGTGTGGCATCCCTTTTCTAAGGGTGATTTTAATATTAAAAGCCACTCAAAATTTATTTAATTAATTCCCCTTTAATTTTACATCGTGGGAATTAAATTAAATAAATTACATAATATAATAATTATTGCTTTATAACGTCAAATGATAAAAATCACTCTCCAGGCAATAATATTTAATTATTTAATATAATTTTTTCCCCTTGCAACATCCCAAAGCCCACGGGGAAAGTTAGGTTAAGGGTCTTCAAAAAATGGGGACATTATAGTCCTCCCTTCCCAAGATTGCTTGCCCTCAAGCAATAGCAAGTTCATGCATCCGGGCCCAAAAGTGAAGCACTCCAAAAATCGAGCTCCCATGCCACTCAAATGGTGTAACATTTGTAATAACTTAGGATGCTTCTTTCTCCCAAAATCTAGGAGTGTCTTCCATTGTAATTTTTCTTTCAAATCTGCACATGAAACAAACAAGTTAAAAAAAACAATGGTTGAAGAACACCGTTTCAAGGTGCCTCCATGGTGTGCAAGTCTCTCCTCCATATATGGGATGCCCCCAAACTCTGTCATGTAACTCAAAATACTGTTGTAGTCTTAAAAAATCAGAACTGGAGTGGCTGGTTTCCACCCCCAAATAGAAACCCATGTGCCAAAATCAAGTACCAACACCCATATCATCAACTGTATGTAAAAAATCTGAATTTTGGAAGTGATAGTGGAGTTGGTCCTAATGGTATTATCTATAAAAATGAGAGGACAATAGCTAACATAATTAAGATTTTTTTTCCCAGCATGAATAATCATCAAGCTAGTGAACAAAAATGGCTCCCATGTAACCGAAATTTCATCTTCAATCATAACAAAATGAAAATTATCCAAAAACATAGCTGAAAATGAAGTGTCTTGAGAAAAGTTCATATCGTGTTCCTTCAAAATTTTCCTACTTCTCATTGAAGCCCAAAAGATGGTGGCCATGCAAGGAACATCAACCAAACATTTCCAATACCTGTCCTTGGTTGATTTTACTCTTAGAAGCATATCAACCAAACCCTCAAATGGAAGACATAATTGTAGCTCAAAATCTGAAAATGAATTTCTTACCATGCAAAGTGTAGTCCATGTGATCCACCCTTCTTTCAAGTCTTCCAAAGAGATAGGAGTTAGCATCATTTGACAAAGGAAATGAAATGATATCCTTGTATCCAAACCAAACTTACAAAACTCAAATCTTTTTATTCCCATTCCACATGGAGCAATATGTGCAAGAAGATACCCCAAATTTCTTCTTTTTCTATGCTCATAAGAAGAGGAGAAAAACTGAAATATAATACATGCATGTATGGATATTATCATAGAGAGACCAAGGAACTTTGTACCTTTCTTTGTGCAAATGACTTTCCCTTATGAGAGAAAGAGAAACATAGGAATCCATCATACCTTTGTGTCCTCTAATGATGATTTCTTCATACAGATCAACAAGCTTACTATTATGGCTTCCTTCATTGGGAAGAGTGATAATCACTCTTTCTTTTCTTCCCTCATGTTTCTTATGCACCCAGGTAATAAAGGCAAAAGTACCAACAAGAGTATGATCTATGTACCTCATATCCACCTTTCTATCATACTCATAAACATACCAATCAAAGCTCAACATATGCGGAGAAATAAAACAAGAAAGATCATACTTTGGGTTGCTCCCAACATCTACAAAACTCAAAATTTCTGAGTTTGGAACAACACTTAGTTCCTCATTACTTTCCTTGTCTAAAACCCCTTTGTCCTCCCCACAAGAATTCATACTTGGTGGGTAATGACTTGGGACATCCATGAGACTCATGTTTGGGTGACAAACCTCATTCAATTGCCCATTAGGGCCTGCTGTTCGGAAAATTACAGCGAACTACAAATTACCATAAGCATTCCATGATGTCCTTCCTTCATAAGCATACTTCTTCACAAGCCCATCTTCATAGTCCTTTTGAAAACCTGCTCCTTTTGTGTTCATGTTCAACTTGATGCAATTAGTAGGCACTAATAATTTGTCAAACATCAAAAGATTATTACCATGCAATGAATGCTTCAAGATTTCTTCTTTTTGCCACATAGAACTAGACACCAATGATGTATTATATGAATGAGTATACCTTTCTATGGTGAGGTCATTGACCATGCCTTCTACTTACCCTTCAAATGGCTCGTGGTGGGGTTGAACAATTCACCTCAAATCTGATTTTTCCATCACATGTTCCCTTGCCATCATTTCTCCTTGATCATGCATATGCTTGACACTAATATCCTCTTCATGCCCATCAACCAAATTTGATTGTCCTTGCACCCACTCAAACCCATGCAATCATTAGATGCCAAAAATTTATCATAAAAAATAGAAGTGCTCATACCTTGGATGCATGTCTTTACTTTGCTTGCACATTGATTTACAACTCTTCTTGCTAAGGAGTGAGCAATGCACGACTCCTTTTGTTCCAATTCTTCCACAAGTATGGATAGCAAAGGTTGTGGAGGTTCCTCATATTCATTCAACATTAGGGGACATTATTGTTTGCATAGCATCCATTACTTCATGTGAATGTTCCTCATGTATAACATCAAAGAAAACCTCAAACATGTGCAAAATGAGGTCATTACAATCGAGATCTAACATTGGAATGTAAGACCTTACCTTAGCCATGTTCTTAAGACCTTAACCCTCTTATCAAACTGAGGGTTTGTGACGTCCCAAAGCTTTTGAAAACTTCCAATCATGAGCTCATAGACCTCCTCCATAATAGTGTCATCATATGGTAAACTTGGGGCTGTTATCCATGTGATCTCACTAATGCATGTGATGACCAAAAGTTTTACATCCACATCTTCATGTCTCAACAAGCTAAATCTAGCCAAGTGTGTCACCAAAGGAGCTACAACTGAAAACATAGAGCTATAATTAGATTGCTCTATCAAACATAAACAACTCACTACCTCTTCAAGAGTGTGGAGCAATACACTCTTCTCAAATGAAGGTTCTTGAGCATTTTCCCAAGCTTATAGGAGCTTGGTCCTCAAACCTCCGTCACTGGAAAGCTCCATGATTTTTTCTACAAACAAACCACAAGGATGGAAGAAAGTTGCTCTGATACCACTGTAATATCCCCTTTTGGGATATTATGCAAATATGCAAAAATTATTTATTCGGATCACCATAGGAAGATTAAATCTTCTTAGTTTGACTTAAAATAACCCAATGTTGGCAATAATACAACCCAAAATGGGGTTGGAGTATGCCAAATTGGTTGGTTAGATGACAAAACTAATTAGAATGCTAATATGACCCATATCTGATTTTTAACATCAATTAATTAATTAAATAAATACCCAAACTGCTGCAATCTTCCAAAATTATTTTCCCGCTTAACCAACCAAGAAAAAATTCTTCAACTTTTATTTTGGGCCACAAAAATATGAAGAACAATGTCCCAAAATCAGTTTTTGCATAGCCAACATAAAACCCTAATTTTCCCCTAAAAATTAGATCGCCTAGCACATTTAGGGCATCAAATTCACTCCAAAAATTATGAAATCACTTCCTCCTTATTCCTCCTAATTTCTACAACCAAAGTCCAATATTAGATTGACCCCAAAATTGTAGATATGAAATAAATATTAATTAATAATGTCCAGATAGCTTGTAGACAGCTGAAATATTCAAAAATTCATAACTCTTCCAGTACTCAGTGTTTTGGTATGAAATAAAGTGCAGACTAATCTATAATTCAAGAGCTTTCTAAAGAGATAAAAATCTGAATTTTTAGACCATTGAAAACCCTCCAAAACAGCCCCCAAGATTCCCAAACTAGTCGCTAGGGTTAGAGGGAATGACATACATTATTTTTTAGCTCTTTCTATGCTTCAAAAACCCTCCAAATACCAATCCTACACTTGGAAAATTATGCCAACATAGATCAGATTATATTTTAACTTGTTCACCCTCAAAACATGCCAAAACATGACCCCACACAAGCCGCCGTAACTGGAATTAATTGCAACATGAAAAATCAGATCATAGAACACTCAAAAACTCTTTAACATTCATCCACAACATGCATATTCCACTCTAAATAAATGCGCCAATCTTCTAATGGAGAAATAATGCACAAAACACACAATAACACTAGAGAACTCAATGAATGGAACAAGAGAGACTTCAATATCTTCAATAATGGCTTCCAAATGAAGTTTACAATGAAAGATAGAGAACTAGGGCATACATCCCAATACTCCAAGCATGGAGTGAAATCAAATGATCAATCCAATATAAGTCTCACAATGATCCCAAGCTCTCCTTTTATAAACAAGGAGGCACAAAATTCTAAATCCTTATGAGAGGGAAATCATTAAATAAAAATAGTTTATCCTCCCTATGTGTGGCATCCCTTTTCTAAGGGTGATTTTAATATTAAAAGCCACTCAAAATTTATTTAATTAATTCCCCTTTAATTTTACATCGTGGGAATTAAATTAAATAAATTACATAATATAATAATTATTGCTTTATAATGTCAAATGATAAAAATCACTCTCCAAGCAATAATATTTAATTATTTAATATAATTTTTCCCCTTGCAACATCCCAAAGCCCATGGGGAAAGTTAGGTTAAGGGTCTTCAAAAATGGGGACATTACACCAATCGAGTGAATGAAGTATGTTGCTTCATTGCATCATCTTTGAGGGAACAATAACGTCGTCTGTGGGAATCAAACCCATGACCACATGGTTAAAAGCCACACATTCTACCAATTGAGCTAAGATGACGATGCTACACCTAATACCAAAAAGATGAAAAATTCTGGATACACAAATTTATCATGGGACTTAACCCAATAATTGGGGATGAAGTTGATGTCCATGGTCCTTCTACAATGGAATCATTTTTTGAAAATTCCATTAGGTAGGAGTAGAAGCTCCAAGCGATAGCTTCTCATAGGGATGAGAAGTGAAAGATGAGCTACATCTCACCTTTGCCATCGTCACCTGTAAAGACTTGGTGGAAAAAGGTTGGCAATAAGGCTCAAAATGGTGAAATTGACGCAAAAACAAACCCTACTGCTAATGCAAAAAGAAATGGATAAGATAATGATGTTGGTAACGACAACACGTTTGAAAGGAAAAGACCTTTTGGTGGGTGTTTCAAGTGTGGTGGTGACCACTACGCCAAATATTGTCCCTTGAGGAACAAGGAAAACAATCCACAATTGAGAATCTAAGTTGTATGACAAACCAGCAGGTTGAAAAGAAGCAACACCTACTGAAGTGCTAGGTTATGGAACTGGAAATTATCATGGTGAAACCAGTTAGAGTGCTAAGAAAATCTAGAAGAAATAAAAAACAACATTTACTTGTTTGATTGAATGATAAATACTTCTATTTTTGATTATCTGATATTGATATTTGATGATCTGTTATAATATAATTGATATTATATCATATTCTGATTGATTGAAATGACAAAATGTTGTCATATTGTTGATTGTTTGGTAAAATTGGATGATTATTAGGCTATTACAACAAGAATTATGATGAATGAATGATTGAAAATTTTCTAGTTTTTAGTGAAAAGGCAAACTTCAATATCTTCAATAATGGCTTCCAAATAGTTTTCATGCCATGAAGTCCCTATTTTTTAGGGATATTGAGGATCAATTTTTTCAATAGAATTATTCCATCCTCGAATAAATTTTCAATTTCCCAAATATATGGCAGGTGAAATCATCCAAAAATCAGAGGGAAGGGTTCTTGAAAAAGTTAGTTTCATTGAAACTAGTTTTTACACGATGAAGTTGCTGATTTCTTGAGATATAGAGGACTGAGTTTTTCTTAGTATTCTTCCCCATCTGATGAAAAATTCTTTTTCTTGCTTGTTCGGATGAAGGAATCATCCAAAATTTGGAGTGGGGAATTCTAGAAAAAACCAAAAATTTCAATACCTCTTTCGTTGCAATCCGATACCCCACAGTGCATTCACTAAAAATAATAGGTTTCCATCGCAAGGCATGAATAAAAATAGAAAATGGTCAAAAAATGTGAGTTATCGACATTCATGGTCCTCCATACAGGAAAGCAACATAAGGGAATACAGGGATTCCAAAGCATCATTATAATCTCAATTGTGTCCAAAATCAAAGCAGAGTATATCAAGACACATCAGGAAAAATCTAGGAAACTATATAGCTGGAAGAAATTTGAAAACAGTAGAAGCATAGTTGAAATCCAAGATAATATTTTATCATGAATCATAGTCCATCATCATCTCTCAGTGAGTTGAGTGAGTTGAGCTCCACTAGCTGGGTGAGCTAGTGAGCTAGATGATTTGAAATGAGATGGGTGAGCCAACGAGTTGAGTGATTTGAAATGAGTTGGTGTGCTGGGTGGGTTAAAGTGAGCTAGTTGAGTTGAGTTATATGAGTGAGTTGAGTTGAGCTCAGTGAGCTAGGAGAAATGGATGAGTTGGTTAAGTCAAGTGATCTAGGAAAGAGCTCATCCTTCTTCCTTCAGGGTCTCACCTCAGGAGGTCTTGTAATAGTGTTTCTCAACATTTTTTTAGTGGTCTGAGGTGTCTGTGTATATTATAGAAGGAGAAGATGGTGATAATCATGCTTCATATCAAAAAAAGGATATTTTTCAATGTATAAGTCAATCCCTTTCCCCTATCCTCTTCTCTCCCTTTTTTATAATTCTTCGTTGTACACAATCATTGTATTTTGTTCTATTTACTTAAGTGAAAAAATTTGTAGTTTGTAAAAGTATTCCCTCAAAATTATAAGAGAGATAATTAATATGTATCTTCTAGGGGCAATTTAAAGGTCACAAGTAGATTATGAACATGAAGAGTCATGTGGTGGGAGATGAAAGGTCAATTCACAAGGTTATAAGTTGGGATGGCTTCTCCATTCTAAAAGATCCTAGGTTTTGAGAATTTTTACTTTGTAGCAATTGTGAACTTTTGTTTGGATGTTGAATTTTTATCACCAACACAAGGAATAAAAACTACATTCTTCCATATTGATCTAGGTGCTTGTGTCGCCTCAGATGCCTAAAACTTGATATTTTGGGGGTTAGAGGAACTTTGATGTTAGTATCTTTTTGTCGCTCTAGTTTTTCCTTTATATCGTCGATGTTACTGGTAACATGCAAAACAACTGTCTACCTACACATGTCCACAAACCACACAAAATCTAATAAAAAAAAAACCTAGAATGTGGAGTCAGACTGACCCCGACGGTCACTCGAAGAGTGAAATTACAATTGAGTGTTGTAATACATATCAGGCTCCATGTAGTTCTTTGTGCTTGTGTGTGTGATGATGCCCTAAGTTGTCCTTGTATAAGTTGCATGATTGTAGAGGGATAGATGTAGATTGTACCGAGTATGCAAGATGTGTGTGATGAAATAGAATGAACTCCCCTCCTATACAATGTATGAAGAGCAATGCATCCCTTGTCCCTTGTATGAGTTTGTTGGATGTATGCCTTGTAGTTTTCTTGTACCTATGTGCAAGCTCAAGTGGTGTTAGATATTTCTTATAATGCTTGGCCCCTTGATTTCAAGTAACTAAGTATATATATGATTCCCTTGTTTGAATTTTGTAATTGACAACTGAAAGGCCGACCCAAAGTGTTAAAAGGTGAATAAGAAGTGAAAAGGACCCAAGTGGGTAAGAAAAAGATAAAGAAATATAGAAACACCCAAGAGGGACATGAGCTCCTAGGAACTTCTACCTTTACTGGGTGCTAGTGTCCAAGGCCATTGAAAGATAAATCCATTAAGTGTTGGAAGAGCTATAAGATGTGTAAATCCAATAAAGTGTAAGAGATAAAGCAATCAAAATTCCAAAAGGAGTTTCCGACCACTAGTTTTCTTGCTTAGGAATCATGTATACATTAGTATGTTTTAGGACATAGGAATGTACCCAAGTGCACAAATTTTATGTCTACATTTGCCTCCACTTTATGTTGTTGAGTGAATAATCGATGCCATAAAGTGGATAGAATATGTGTGCCTTATAAACCAAATAAAAGTGTAGTTGATAGCATGTTGAGTGAACAAGTAGCATGAAGTGATCGTAATGTGAACCGCGGAAAATAGGAAAGGGAGGTAGACCATAGGGGTGAAGTGTATGTGTAGTGCATGTTTATGGAGCTTGCACTTGTAGATGTGAGCCACTTCTTCTAAATATGACTTGTAAAAGAAGAGAAAAAGAGTAGTCAAAGTCATGTATGTGAAAAATCAGAATATGTAAAACTAGTGTGTAAAAGTAGTAGTTAATGAAAGAGTGCACTTAATGTATAAGAGAATAAATGATAGAAAGTTATACTATTTGTCTTTGAGATGTTGTTGAATTTGAGTGTCTTGTTGCCAAGAGATGAGGTTTTTGGGAGATCTCATGCTAAGGGCGAGTTTTTTGGGCGGTCTCACGCCAAGAGGAGTGTTTGGGAGAGATGTTTATTTTTCTCTCCTTCCATGACACTTATCAAAGTGCCACTGCAGATACACATGTCCTGATTTGTAACCGATTGTAACCGAATTGTAGTTGATTGAGTGAATTTTGTAACTAAAGGCAAGTGCATGATACTGAATATCCATGCTGTAAAATTTTGGAAACAAGCGCCCATTGTTCCCGTCTGCTACTAGGTGCTAGTGTTTTCTTTGTGTTTGTGATCCAAGTCTGATTCTGGACCACTCTGTAACTGCGTGTCTTTGCAAATTATGAATTGTGTTGTCTTGTTCTAGAGATTTGATCTTCTAGAGGGGTGATTTGTTCACCCAATAGACGCCCCCTCATTTGGGGTGCATGTGATGAATGTAGGAGGCAGCCCAAAAAAGAGGGCCTAAAATTGATACGCATATATGAGATTGGATACCTGCAAGGGGTAGGGGATGTGCATGGTAGAAACCAAGACACATGCAAACAATGATGGACTAGAAACTAGTGTTAGTGCAAAAGAGATAACATGCAATATAATATAATGTAACAAGTAACTATGAAGACAAGAGGGACCACAAAAAGCGGGTTTCAGACATGGGGCATCGATCACAATGTCGCAAGACAATCAAGGCCGAAGTAGCCATAAAAAAATAACGTTTAAGCATGAAATAGGGCATATACCACAAATAATAATAAAAAATAATAAGAAAGAAATGAAAGATAACCACGGTTGTATTGTATCTTGCAAGGCAAATGCTACACATGAAACACCCTTTAACATGTTAGAAAGATAAGTAGTATTTCAAAGCATGTATAGATTAGCAAAAATTAAGTGATAGTGATGAAAAACAATAAATATTGTAGCAATAGTAGCTGTGATGTGTAGAGAATGAGAGTAACAAAGGTAGATGCCCCCAGGAGCCTCAACATGACTAGTAAAGAGTAGTGTCTAATCATGCATTGTGTAAGAATTTGTAAAAGTCCTGCATTCACTTCAAGATACCATGTGAATGCACATGTGTGTATATAAAAGATAATGACATATTAAGTATATAGCTAACATAGGAAAAAAAGTGTAACACGTAAATAGTATAAGCTAACAAAGGTAAATACAACCAAGATGTGCAAATGCTGTGTGAAAGTGATGCTGTGCTGTGATTTGTAAGATATGCAGATGGGAGGGGCCACATTTCCCCTCAGTGGATGTGCGTGAGTTGAGGTTCATTTTAGGAGTGAAACCCTCAATAGTCAAGTATGAACTGTAGAACAAGAGTGCATCATCGGGTAATGAAGATAAAGTATGTGTACTAGAGATGTGATAGTGCTAAGAAAGATAGGCATCAAGCACAAAGCGCGAGAGATAAAGATAGATAGAGAGAGTATCCAAGATGTGTCAAGTGAGGTTCATTTATGAATTTTTCCCTCAACAATCAAGTATGAACCATAGAACAAGAGTGTGTCATTGGGTAATGATGGTACATTGTATGTACCAAAGATATGATAGTGCTCAGAAAGGTATACATGAAACACGAAACATGAAGTGTAGTAAATAATATATGAGTAGACAATAGAGACATCCAATAAAAATGGAGGGGGGAGGAAGTGAAATGCCCCTCAAGTGAGTGAGGGATAAAAGGTTATCCAACGATAGTGAAAAGTGAGGGCCCCTTATCTAGTATACAAGAAAGAGAGGGCATGTGACCGTGGTATAGAAATGGTGGTGTAGGAGAGTATCTATGTGTATGTGAGAGATACCGATGTGGTAAACGAGGTGGAGAACACCTGTATGAATGGGCTACCAGGGTAGGGGACTTAGGATGACAGGGTTGACTCATGAACTGGCGAGGACGATGAGGTCGTGATGTAGTCCATGTACAAATGGGAGAGCTAGGTGCATAGATAGATTTAGACTTGAGAGGTGCATGAGGCCTAAATTTTGTGACTGGTTCTGAAATAAAGGAAAGAGTGGGCTGAGGTAATGGTGTACATGGTGGAATACATTTAATGGTGAGATCTTGTTTATTGTGAATGAACTTAAGGCATAAGTGGAGCATGGAAGGAATAGCTTGGGTAGCCTAAAGCCAAGGGAGACCTAAGACCATGTCATAACCCTTGATTTCAGATCTAACGAGGAACGATGTTAGTATGCTAAGGGAATCGACACTAACGGGAAGGACGACACATCCATAAGAATTAGGGACTGGAAATGTGATTTGATACGTTAGAAAGTTATTATCTAGTAAGAGTGACAGAGAGCATACATTAGAAAGGGCCGAAGGATGGACATAGTATTGTTGACTGTATGAGTACTAATAAAAGCATTAATATGTAGAAAATCATAGGAAAATGTATCATGGTAATTGTGATATGAAAATGTAATAATTGGTGGTGGCATGTCAACAATAGGAATGAGAAAATCAAGTGACCCCAGTGAAGGGGGAGGCACAACATGATATGCATGATTTGCAAAGGAATCAATAGTTGGCTTGTCATGTTTTGGTAATGGGTCATTAATGATTTTAAACTTTTGATTATCATTGACCGTTTTAGAAGTAGAAGGCTCTGGGAGCTCAATTGTATTGGTATAGAAGAGATCTTGAATGATATGTTTAAGCTTAAAACAATGATCAGTAGAATGCCCATTGCATTGGTGGTAATAATAGTGTGCATTTTCATCGTAGTTATGGCCACGTGGTCAAGAAGAATCTAGATTAAGTGATGGAGGGAGAGTAATCAGATTGCTTTCAATGAATTGCGGTAATAAGAATCGAGGTGCGCAAGGTAGCTTAGTAAAGGTGTGTCTCGTGGATTGAAATTGGAGCTTTGATGGTGGAGAAACAACATCGATAGTAACTTTCATGTCGATAGGCTTAGGAGATGGTTTGAATACAATTTTGTGAAGCTTCTTCCATTTAAAAAAAAAAAAAAACATGAATCCTTTTGAATGAAAAAATACACTTCCTTGAAAATTTCACATAAACTAATAGATGATAGTGGAATAAGGCATAGGGAAGCTTATATATATATATAGAAAAGGAGCACGATGATTTGAAGATGCATGTTTTTTTTTTGGATAACTAGTATCTTTATAACTAATAATATATATAAAGAGAGATAAATATCACTTCGTGATCATCTGATGCGATGTATGGTATTTATTCACTTTTATATATTCTTTCTTACCAAGCATGTATACTTAACATATACATATATAGAAAATAAAATGTGTCTAGCCACACTAAGCACCTCCACCTACCACATATCAATATGCCACCATTTTGTGGTTTTTAAAAGACATTTTTAATATGACATACCATTTGTTGAGCTTGTAAAATTAATGTAAGATATGTAAAATATTTTAGTATTCATGTCAAATTGACTCACATAAATGATTTATTTGAGCTAAAAAAACAAAATAGATCACGCGTCTTTCATGAAAATCAAGTGTAGATGCTCTTTTTTAGTTTATTTAAGCAAGTAACCATTGGATTGATTACAATTGATGATTTTATCTTAGCTTGCAGTCAAGAATATTGAGAATAAGTTCACAGTTCTTACTTGAAGGTAACTTATTAGCATTAAAACAATTTACAAGTTCAAGACATTCGTTTTATATGCATCACAATTGGCATTAAAACAATTTACAAGTTCAAGACATTCGTTTTATATGCATCACAACTTTCTTATTGAAGAGTTGTGAGATATTTTTGATTCATAGTCAAGGGATATTCATTGAAATGGAACTAGAAAAGCAAAAATATATCTCAAATAGTCATCGGATCAAATGTACTTGAGAAATTGATATACAACGGAGGACTTATCTACAAACACGACCAAGATCTTATTGTGCCTATCACACTGCCATCTAGTCTAGTAGGCCTCCAAATGATTGTGATGGTCTCATATGCTAGGTGGTTTTATCCTTGCAGTATCGTGCTTATTTCTATTTTGTTGCTACTTTGAATTCACTAATTATTGCATACACTAGTTTCTAAAGTACTCTCCATATCCACAAAACAAAAGTTACAAGTGAATTTTTCTGGGAAAAGGGAAAAACGTTACATACGTTCCCACAACCATATTCCATCATAGCACCGTCTGTTAGTGGGGACAGCGCCGTCTGTGGGAATCGAACCCACGACCACGTGGTTAAAAGCCACGCGCTCTACCAGCTGAGCTAAGACGGCTATATCTTTTATATATTAAATTTAAGGATATTTTAAAATATGCAAAGGTGTAAATCACAAAAATCAAATTCTAGCATAACACAAACTTATAATAGAAATGGTATCTTTCAGAAGAAAAATATAAGAGCTCACAAGCAAAAATGCTCAGTTGGCCGCATAGCGCAGTGGATTAGCGCGTTTGACTTCGGATCAAAAGGTCGTGGGTTCGACTCCCACTGTGGTCGTTGCAAATTTCTTCTTACATCAATAATTTTTCTTTTCTTGCTAGGTAGATTGTGTTACACAGATGGCACGTATCTGATAATTCCAATTTATAATATAGTTGTTTTCACATTATACATAGTACTGAAGGTTATAAAATGTAGTATCATTTTCCACTTCCAAAACATTTACACAGATTTTTGTTTAGATTCGTTTTCAAGATCAAGATTATATGTTGATGTTTACTAATTACTAGCAACAACATTTGTATTTGTCGGTGTGTGAAAGATTGATAGACATTTTACCTTGAAAGATATCTACTCCCTCACATATTCTTTTCTTTTGTCATACAACCCATAAAAAAACTTTGATCAAGCATCTATATGATGCTAAAAACATAAAAATATGGAAAAAATAATCTCAACAGAACAACAGAATAGTAATTGTTCAGATTTTAAAGACTGAGGAAGCTAATGACTAAAAAAGATAGCATTCAAATTGAGTACAAACAAATTCATGATATCTTCAGTCTTCTATATATTCAATAAAATTTAAAAAGAAGTATTGAAATTCATGATATGCATATATTCATTTGACCAAGATAGAAAATAATAAACTAATTTCAAAGGAATTGATATCAAATGATTTGAAGTATCAATTAATTAATCAACCAAATAATTCCACTATTTTAGTGATTTCCCTTTATGTTCGAATCTTTATAATCCTCCAAAATGGCTTAACATGCAAACACAATGTCTCTTCCTTTGACCCACACATCATGCGGTACAACCTCATCACAACATACTTTTGGACTAAACTATCCCACAACAAATAGATCGAATCTAAAGTTCCCATTTTCTATAACATGGATATATAGTAGATCATTACACATGGATGCTCCAAAATGTTGGGTATACTACAACACATGTTACATTTCCCATCCCCGCAAGAATAATCCTTTTATTTGACTTAAAATCCACACGACCTAAGAAGATTATGAAACTCTTTTTCTTTTTCTTTTTCTCGAAGAAATTTTAAATTCATCATTTCATTTTTCAACATTACTGCCTTAAAATCATAGAATTAATTTCATTACACACTTAATAGACCTATATTTTTTTGGGTAGTAAGACATGCATTTAAAGGCAATCGAATATGACATATTTTTAAAATTCATAAAGCAACATTAGAGATGAAAATAAATCCTCTTCACATAACCAATTTTTCAAAAATTCACTTAAGAAGCATAGTTGATTGAAAAATACTCTTAAAATGAATAATTGACTTAGAACAACTTGGGGTGGAAGGCATGTATTTAGAAGAATGTGTACAAGGTTTTTCATTTTGGATTATGAAACCAAAAAGGAAGATAGTGGAAGGAAGAGAAAGTAAATATATTCATCTTGTAATTAATCAACCATTATGTACTAAAAAATATCCTTGTTACAAATATAAACATTTTACAATTCTTAAAATATAAATATTAACTCAAATAAAACAATATATCTAACTATTAAAATTACAAGAAAGTTGTAGGACATCATAATCTTTCTCTAAGTTCACTATATATGTCAAGAGCTTTTCTAGATACATCTACCTCATGATGGGAAGTAATGTACTCTTCTATTCCTTAAACATGTCAAATAGGAATACAATGGTCCTACCAATTTTGTTAGTTAACATGCCAATCTTTATTGTTTGAAATCAAAATAATGAAAAATCATGCATAAATGCCACCTTTGACCATTTTTTAATCCAGACTATAAGGTATCCCACCGTAAAGGCATTTTGTTTCCAACATACCTATTTGCTCTAAAGTGTATCAATTACTCTTAATTTTGAAAGCAACCTAGAACATAGCACAAATAGTATTTTCTATGTAGAAATAACCACCTTCATATTCTAATTAAATCTATATAGGCCAACTTGGCATATGTTGAATTATATGTTTTTTGTATTTCCATTCTAGCACTTTGAGATCTTGATATAGTGCTCTGATTTAACATGCTAGTAAAAAGATAAAAAAAAACATGCTAAAATATCATCACATCTAGATTTATTGGAAACTCTATTATAAACTATTTATGAATATATGATGTAGGTATGCCACTAAGAAATGCCAAATATTTATACCTTCTCAAACCTTTCATGTATGATTTTCATCCCTATTCTCCACAACCTCAAGAAATTTATTTTTAAAAAAATTCATAAATACAAACCCTTTCTTATGAATTACTTATTTGCACAATGTTCTATAACCTAAACCTATTAAGCCAAAAACTATTACTAAATTAAACCTCACTAAGTGGAGGAAATGCCATTTAAAGATAAATGATTTGATCAATATCCTTTCTAACATAACAAATTGTGGGAAGGAATCAATTCTAAGACATTGAAGTTGTTTGTCTCAAAACAATATTTCAACAAGCAAACTAAGTTTAGTTGTTACGATCATATATTTTTTCCTCTCACAATCATATTATATTTTTTTTCTCAAATAGTTTCTGCAAAGAGAAAACTAACACATAAACTTAATTTTATAAGAATATTGACTAAATTAATAGCTCTTAGCTTGCATAAATTGAACTATATTCAATCATAAAATAATTTGAATTTCTATTTACAATGAGAGGACCTTACACTTTATAAAGGTTTTATAAATATATGCTTCATATGTTTATAATTAACTACTGATTTTTTTTTTAAAGCTCTTACGTTACAAGTATCAAAGGAAAACGATTATATATTGTGAATAATGCTATACTTACCATGGGGATATTTAAATGAAGAAGCTATATTGCCACACATATTTTGAAGATTTTGAAACGAGGCTGTTTGATATATTTGTGAAGGAGTTTTAATATTTTTTTATTGAAAAATAAGCCACTTAAATTTGTGGACTAAAAATTAGAATGAAAAGAATAGAACAAAGGAGGACTTGCAAAACCCAAAGAACAAGCGTGTGGATGAAACACCTTGTTTTAAGTAAAGAGTCATTAATAAATAATCTATTAATATTTTGATTGGATGCCATATGAATCTCTTAGGCTATTTTGTCCTTATAAATTTGTTTTTCCCCACACATTTCAAAAAGACATAGCATTTAAATAAAGATTCAAATTTTTGGAATAAAAATATCAAAAGGGCAATATTATGGCTCCTTATCAACCACTTATCATATTCCTAGACAATAAAACTTTGGCTTCAAATCACTTCAATTTCTTATTTAATAAATACTCGTGATTGATTTAGGAAGAAATGTAGCTTATACCAACTTCTTGTAACATAGAATTGATCATGAGATCAAAACAATTTTGGGTAATGGAAAGTTTCTCATTATGTTGATAATAAAAACGTAATACATGTTCCAATCACAAAACCTAAGAGAAACACATTACATTGAAATAAAATTAAGAGGGAGGGGTCTTAGGTGAGTTTGTATCCCAATGGTAGTAGAGTATTATAAGCTCTTTGACAAAGGTTGAAATTGTAAATACCTAATTTTTCAAGTTTTATATTTTCATAACTGTTATTAATAATTTATTTTCCAGGTTAGAGGTCGTTAATGCATCTATTTCTGGGAACGGATGCCTTAAGGAATCATTACAGGATAGGGGTATGGTTATTCTCATAACCATTGGGTTAGGGATGATACATGGAGAGAGAATGACTTTTGGTCCTATTTATGCACCCTTTTGGCTCTTATCTTCTTTCTTTTCTTTGCACCCTTCCGACACCTTACTTACAAATGATCATATTATTTTTTCCTTTCTTTTCTTTTGTTCTTCACGACACATTGCACATACCACTTGTCATCTCCCCTCCCTAGTCAATGTCATCGTCCGCGGGTGATTGCGTTCGCGCATTTTCAAATTCTTGGCTGATGCCTTCGTCCACAGGTGATGGCGTCAGTATAAATGCCAAAAATACAATCTCACACATATAGGCATCACAGAGATATACAAGAAACTCGCCATTTTCTATACTCTTTTGCGTCAAATTGAATTTTCTCGCTCAACTCTTGGATTTCTTGCACCTTGACACTTGGATTAGATCTTCTTTTTGTTGGATTGGTTTGCTTGCACTCTTGGGTAACCTATAGTGAGTTAAGATATGATTGTTTCCCCTTATACGCCCAAACGCTATTCTCTCTTGGTGTATCATCCTTTGGGAAATATATGCATCAACGATCGCTCCCCAATAGGTAAGTGTTCTAACTTGAATTGTCATTTTTCATAGAGTAGTCTCCTATCTCTTTTCTTATGCACATGTTAATCTAACATCTTATGCACGTGTTAGTTTAACATATTGTTATTCAAATATTAATCTTATGTTGCATGTTTTACTTCAGTTAACATAGGTCTTGCATGTTTAATTTGTTTCTAGTCACCCTCGTAGTGTTAATACCCCAATAGGGTTGCTTCCTCCTTCTCGATCTTGGGCATTGGAAACCCTAGGTTGTCCTAGTGTAAGGGTTACTTCCCTTTGGGTATGTGATATTAGCCGTCCCTATAACCCCTTTGAATTCTATCTGTTGTATATTGGTTTTACTGTGTCTCTTACTCATTGCCTCAATACCCTAGTTGAACGGATAATAGGAGTGCATGATGTCTAGACACATTTTTTCCCGCCATACAGCCTTGGTGAACCTAGCGTGAGTGTACGATGGAAAAGTGACAAGCGAGAATGAGAATCTACAAGTAACTCTTCCTCGCACCCGACCTCCCGAGGTCGTGCCGAGACAGCTGGTGGGGATGGAATATACGTGGGGTACAGACAAACTAGTT
Organism: Taxus chinensis; assembly: GCA_019776745.2. Lineage (NCBI taxonomy): Eukaryota > Viridiplantae > Streptophyta > Pinopsida > Cupressales > Taxaceae > Taxus > Taxus chinensis. The sequence goes on along the minus strand of CM034147.1, from coordinate 665,416,762 downwards.
AGGGAATCTTATGTCTTCGACGTGCACTAATGGAACCTACGAATCTAAAGCAAAGAAGGCCCTCCTAACCTGAACCGGTGTGATAGATCAGTTGGTGAGGATGACTGCTCGAAGGATCCAATCAATATCGATCTCTGGCGTGATTCGATCTATGGGTTGTGGGATATGTGGAAAATGACCTGGGATTGTTTCGTGTATATCTCCAGACAGGGTCATAAGATGGATGATGGACAAATGGTGGATTCTATTGGGCGATTCTCTGGTCTAGTCCAGAAATCCTTAGCTTGATTGGATGCTACGTCTAGTGAGGATAGTTGTGCGATGATGATTGGTGGAAGCGGAGTGGATCTAAATACTAATGTGTGTAAGCCAACATCAACGTCTGGTTGTCCCGTGGGCCCGTTGGGTTGCGGGACTTGTGGATCACAACCGTAAGTTTGTGGTCGTTGTGGACCTCCTATGGTCATGTGCAGAATCAACCCCTAACCCCTAGTATCTAGTAATCGTATGCCTTTTCGACCTCTATATTTAGGACTAAAAGTTGTGTAATCTTCTCAGAGTATCTTATAGGCGTTCTAACAACTTGAATTCTTAAGCTAGTGTCTATGTTAGTGAGAATGTCTCCTGCATCTGGCTGTGGGACCAAAGGATCACAACCGAACGTTCGCTCTCTTTCAAGCCCCTCTATAGTCATGCAGATATTTATCTAGGGTAATCTGTAGTTTGGCTGGTTTGACCAAAATGTATGCGCTTTGTTGTCTTCTATGTTTAGTCCTCTTAGCTGTGCGTTGATTTCTTGTAGGTCTGTTGTTGCTTGGAAGACCTGAATTCTGAGGTTTTGGTCTATGTCAGTTATTGTTGCAACAAGATTGGGTTGAGGCACGATTGGTTCGAATACGTATTCTCTGGGATCCTTAGGTCCCGTGATTGTCATACAAAAGAAATAATATAGATCTAACTAAAGCAAAGTAAACTAATTATGTAAAGTACATCTACAGTATATATCTAAATTCTCTATTTTTGTATTTTTGATGAACTATTAAATAGAATTGAAAGAGCAATTAAATAATATATCTAGAAAGCGACAACTAATATAATAACAGAATTCAAAACAAACAAAGTAGCCGAGTATAGCTACCTGCCTGTGCAGTTGTAAATCTATTCTAAATAACTAGATAACTGATCTAATCTATTTGAAAGACCCCCGATCTTACCTCAGAAGTGAGGAATGAATCATAGTTTCTCAAAAACTATCAATCCCCACAGCTTCCCCGACAATATCGAAAGTGAGATTTACTGAAATGAAATGATTCACTACTCTATTTGATATGTTTTAACTAGAAATTTGATAGCTTGAACCTGGATTTTGCATAACAGTGGCGAATCCGATTGTGTGTGGATTTGTCCCCTCAGTGTGATCTCCTCATTCTTTCGTGCTCACGTGAATCCAGAAAAGCGTGTAATGTTAGCATCAACAGAAGTAGGTATCGGAACAATGGCAGCTTTGGATGTAGACTGAATACAATGCAAGTAGGAGAGGGATAGCGCAAGAGAACAGAGCTTGGCTTATGTAATTCCTAGTGGGATTTATTGCGAGTCATACAACACAAAACATCCAGAACCTGAAAACTATCCTTTTTGACGAACAAAACCTGCAACTCTAATGGCTTCAGACTGAAAATAAAACAATCCTACCTCAATTGATTGTATGAAATAGTAATAGCACTAGCACAAGAAGATCATGTGGCTTCTAAACAACAAAACAACACTAACTATGCATGCAACAAATGAAAACTATGAATTCCTAAGAACTGAAAGACTAAACTATTGAAATGAGAGGATGAGAGGCAATTTTTGAGGGGAAATTTACTTGAGCACAAACCAACTATTTATAGAATTCCCATTTACCCAAAAGGTGAAATCCAACTTGAACTCTTTTACAATAAACAATGGAGAAACACTATTCCAGGGAACCAAAATCATAAATACAGGAAAAGGCGGTGAAAAAGCTGGTAAACGTTGAAATTTTACGCGAGTCGCGATAAAAGGAATGTTTTGGAAAAAATGCGTGAAGGAACGCTGCCCTGCCTGGGCGGTAGTCACAAGACCGCCGCCCAGGCAGGGCGGCGGTTTCGTAACTGAAGACCAAAAAAAATAAGGAAAAGAGGGGAAAAGAGCAAAATAAAGCACGCAGAGGCTAAGTGGGACATGCAGGATGTTAACGCATACTTGGAGAGATTTTTCGGATCCTGAACACCTTGCAAGGAGACGTGTATCATCATTGGGGCACGTGTAACATTGTCTGACGGTGCAGTACCCTAAAATTTTGGGTACGTACAGTGAGCCTCCTTTCATACCTTTTGATCAAGCATAACTCATTAAAAACATCCATTTTTAGTTTTATCTCATTTCAGTCCTTAAAAATATAGAAAAAACCTAAAAACCAATTTCTCTAGACGCCTTCAGCCCTTGTGTCAATTTTGCGTAGGGTCGATCATGTTTGTTTTGTCCATATTTTATCCTACACGCCTTCAGCCCCTATGTAACCATTTTTATAGGGCCGATTGTGTTGGTAGCCTATATTTATGAGTTTTTCCTCATGGAAAATTTTAAGGAACCCCCCTGAAAAAAACTTATAGAAATCGTGGCGAATATACCTGTAACCAGTGTCGTGGTTTTGATGAGTATCCATGTAACCTGTTTCGTTTTTTCGGCAAGAATGGTAAAAAAATTAAAAATAGTTGGAAATCGAAGGACAAATCTCTTGTAACTTGTTTAGCGAATACCCTCTGTGCCCTAAACTTCTTTCTCTTTCTTTTCTTTTCTTTTCCATATTATTTTCCTCTCATTGTTAATTTTACTTTTGTTCCTTCTTGCAGGTCAAGGGTGGGAAAGCCATGGAAGCTTGTTTTGTTCCTTATGTCTCTTTTTTTTAACCATCCATTCAAAACGTTTTGGTATTTTTTTGTTTTATTGATAAATATATATCTATTTATGTATGTTTTGAAGGGGAGGGGCAAATTAATGAAGGAGGAACAGGGTGGCAGGTTTGAGAGGAAGGGAAGTGTGGAGGGACAGGGTTGTGGCCGTGGTGGGGGTTTGGAGTGGGCTGCATAGGGAGAAGGGACAACGGAGGGAGGACAGGCCGGAGGGAGGAAGGTTGGGGTCGTGGAGACTGCACGTGCGCGGGGGAAAGTCTGCGGCGACGTGGAGGGGGACAAGGCGTGGGGGGGCAGGTTGGGGCGCCCGTAGCAATGGCAATTGGGGGAGGGTTCAGCCTCCCCATATTTGTTTTACATTTTTTTTTGTTTATGAAAACTTTAAAACAAATTCAATACGTTTTTTTTGTAATATATATATATATATATATATATATATATATATATATATATATATATATATATATATATAAAGTTCATGTAGATTATAATATAAAAGGGAATATAATATACTTTATTAGATTTTATGGAAAGATATTACGACTATAATATAATATAATTTGTTATATTTTAATATAACTCTATTATAACTATAACCTCATTTTGATATATATGTAGTATTTACAACATAGAAACAAATTAATTCAAGATGATAATAATAGATTTTGTCTTGTTACTCTAATGCTGAAAAATAGCTAAAAGGAATTCAACTGTCCATACTAAAAGATTTACCTATTTTGTGGTAAAGAAAAGCACAAGTTTTCCAAATGAGAAGAGAGCAAATTTTGAATAAACTTAAAGCTTAGAGAGGAAGAATACACATTCATAGTGGATTTCCTAATACAATGAAATTCTTAAGCTTTCACAAAGAAAGGAAGAAAAACTAAGTCCATTATATTCCATAATGCTACTAATAAATTTACAAGAATAAGACATATTGCAAGAAGAATAACATTTCCATACATTAAATCCAAAAGCTCCATATTAGATTTATTTTCTTATCAAATGCCATACTAATTAAAAGTTTTCAGGTTTGCACATGCAAGCAAGATATCCAAAAATTATGATATTTTCTTTTGAAGGGACATGCTTTCAAAAATCAACTTCTCATTTCAAAAAGAAGAGTTATCCCAAATTTCATTTACAATGGACTCAAATTCAATTTTCAATATGTTTTTCACAAAATACATAACTACTCATTAAATGAGTTACAAGCCTCTTACAAGATGATAAGGAGATTACCAAATCAATAATGACTCAAGTTTACAAGAATGCAAATTACAAAATAAGGGGTTTACAAGAAATACTAGTTTCCACAAGGCCATATCCTTAGAGTTACAAGGGAGATCAAGAAGTCACAAACTCCAACTATCACCAAACTTCCAACTTCAAATGCCTTCAAGGAATCCAAACAAGGAGAAGAAGCTTGTTTTGCCACCAAACCATAGGCACATTACATGCCTTTCCCAAGGTTGGGATGCATGCTAGCCTCCCCCAAGCCCATGGGAAAGAGGACAACTAACCACAACTTGCACAAGAGTGAGGGTGAAAAAATAATGATACATCCACATGAAACACAGGACAAGTATAAACAAGACTCCCATTGTGGTCATTGCAAATTTCTTCTTACACCAATAATTTTTCTTTTCTTCCTAGGTAGATTGTGTTACACAGATGGCACGTATCTGATAATTCCAATTTATAATATAGTTGTTTTCACATTATACATAGTACTGAAGGTTCTAAAATGTAGTATCATATTCCACTTCCAAAACATTTACACAAATTTTTGTTTAGACTCATTTTCAAGATCAAGATTATATGTTGATGTTTACTAATTACTAGCAACAACATTTGTATTTGTTGGTGTGTGAAAGATTGATAGACATTTTACCTTGAATTTTGAAAGATATCTACTCCCTCACATATTCTTTTCTTTTGTCATACAACCCATAAAAAACTTTGATCAAGCATCTATATGATTCTAAAAACATAAAAATATAGGAAACAATAATCTCAATAGAACAAGAGAATAGTAATTGTTCAGATTTTTAAAACTGAGGAAGCTAATGACTAAAAAAGATGTCATTCAAATTGAGTACAAAAAAATTCATGATATTTTCAGTCTTCTATATATTCAATAAAATTTAAAAAGAAGTATTGAAATTCATGATATGCATATATTCATTTGACCAAGATAGAAAATAATAAACTAATTTCAAAGGAATTGATATCAAATGATTTGAAGTATCAATTAATTAATCAACCAAATAATTCCACTATTTTGGTGATTTCCCTTTATGTTTGAATCCTTATAATCCTCCAAAATGGCTGAACACGCAAACACAATGTCTCTTCCATTGACCCACACATCATGCGGTACAACCTCATCACAACATACTTTTGGACTAAACTATCCCACAACAAATAGATCAAATCTAAAGTTCCCATTTTCTATAACATGGATATATAGTAGATCATTACACATGGATGCTCCAAAATGTTGGGTATACTACAACACATGTTACATTTCCCATCCCCTCAAGAATAATCCTTTTATTTGACTTAAAATCCACATGACCCAAAGAAGATTATGAAACTCTTTTCTTTTTCTCGAAGAAATTTTAAATTCATCATTTCATTTTTCAACATTACTGCCTTAAAATCATAAGATTACTTTCATTACACACTTAATAGACCTATATTTTTTTGGGTAGTAAGACATGCATTTAAAGGCAATTGAATATGACATATTTTTAAAATTCTTAAAGAAACATTAGACATGAAAATTACTCCTCTTCACATAACCATTTTTTTCAAAAATTCACTTAAGAAGCATAGTTGATTGAAAGATACACTTAAAATGAATAATTGACTTGGAACAACTTGGGGTGGAAGGCATGTATTTAGAGGAATGTGTATGTTTTTCATTTTGGATTATGAAACCAAAAAGGAAGATAGTGGAAGGAAGAGAAAGTAATATATTCATCTTGTAATTAATCAACCATTATGTACTAAAAATTATCCTTGTTAGAAATATAAAGATTTTCAAGAACATTTTACAATTCTTAAAATATAAATGTAGACACTTAAATTCAGTATCCCTACCCTTGTCTGCCCGCGTGCACATATTTCACCATGGTCCTAGCCAGACCCCCTTAATTTAATTCACCCCCTTCATTTAATTGAATTCCCACTTATTATCCCATCACCTTTAATCCTCATTAATTAACATTGATTAATCAATCTTGATTAATTAATTAATTAATTAATATCCACTAGCCCTAATGAAATTTCCCTTTAGGACGCTTTTATCCTAAATCTACATCCCTGTGATTTTTGTAGCTTTTATCCTAGATATCTTCATCTCCTAACTACCCATGATACATCCCTAAACAACCTCTTCACGCCTATAAGTTTTAAGCACTTTTCCCATTCTTAAAAACCTGAAATTGCAACTAAATAAAAAAATCACCCACCTTTGGGAAGTTTCCCCGTAGTCGGCGTTAACCTAGCCCAGTCGTCATCAACCCTCTAAGACTGAGTTCATCCCTTTCCAAAAATGAGACACATAGGGACAAAAAACTTGGCTTTCTTGCATTCTGTGCTTGCATATTCGAACCAGAGCATTGCAACAGCTGTGTCAGCCTTCTTACAGTACTTGGAAGCTTGTTTTCATCACTCGCGTGACTTTAGGAGGTTTATATTAATTTTTGTGATATCTTATGTTATTTCTATTACTATCTCGTTAGATCTAACATCTTTCAGGTCTAGCCACTGTCGGAATTCTACTCTCAGCCTATTCTTCCAGCCATTTGTTTGCATATCTTCTTATTCAGCTCATTTTCCATCCGGCCTTTCCTTGCACTATCGAAGTCATCGTCGCTCCTGATCTAAATAACTAAATCTTAAAATAACTCCATTCACATCTTTTCTAAACAATATGTTATCAATAAGAACAGAAGGAATGGATTGTAATATGAAATACCCCCCTTTTGATTTGTCCAATCCCTCTAGACACTGTCAAGTTTGAAGAAAATGGATCATATCTTGGGTCCAAATGTGAGCCAATGAAGGATAAATTGTGTTTGGACAATCTTGAAGCACTAAAATCTGATTTTTATCATCATGCAAGTTTGAAGCTAGTTTTTCAAATTATCCTCTTCCTCTAACTATCTTAATGACTTTAATATCAACATCATATTCCATCACTTTTTTGATCCACCCCACTCTATTCTCATTCAAATCTTTACTTAAAAGAAACTCTTTAACACTCGGATAGGAAACCATTAAATGAATTTTATTGTTAGAAAACATATGTCTAAATTTATTTAGGCTTCTAATAAATGAAAGAAATTGTTTCTCAGAAAAATAATTCTTCACCTTGTAATCCTGTAACCCTTGACTGAAGAAAGCAATTGGCTTCTCCAATTTGTCATCATTCTGCTACACCAAAATGGCTGATATTGTGTCAATTTATCTAAAAGCATAAAGAATGAAATCTTTGCTAACATTTGGATTGAAAAACATTGGATCTTGTGAGATAACATGTTTAATTGATTGAAAGGAATATCCCCCTTCTATATTCCAATTGAAAACCATGTTCTTTTTTAACATTGAAGTTAGTGGTCTTACCAAATTTGTAAAATGCGGGATGAATATTTTGATAAAATTCATTCTCCCTAGAAAAATTTGTAGTGACTTCTTATGACTAGGAAATGACAAAGACAAGATTGCACTTACTCATTCTAGATCAATTGTGAGACCCTTCTTGGAAACAACGTGACCAAACAACTTACCCTCATGAATTGAAAAAACACACTTCTTTCGATTTAATGAAACACCATATTTCCTACATATCTCAAAAACATATTTCAAATATATGATATAATCAACATCATGCTTTGAGAAAACAATTATATCATCCAAATAAATGAAAACAAAAGTATTGATCAACTCTTGAAATGCCAATTCCATTACATGCTCAAATGTGGCTCATGTATTTGACAATCCAAATGACATTTTCCTATATGCACATGTACCCCCATTTCATATCAAATGTTGTTTTTAAATCAATCTCATTCATGTAACAAAATTTTATTGTAACTAGAATAGCCATCAAGCAAATAGAAACACTCTAAACTACTTACCCTTTGAAAATTTTTCTCCATTGATGGTAGTGGTTAATGATCTTTTAAAGAAGCTCTGTTTAAATATGAGAAATCCATGCATAATCATATCTCTCCATTATTTTTCCTCATGGGATCCAAATTTTCCACCCGTGATGAGTGCTTAATAGGTAAAATAATGTTATCTTTGATCAACTTATCCAACTCTTGCTTCATCAATGGTTTAGTTTTAGGATTAATAGGTCTTTGTTTTTGTCGGACTGGTTTTGTTTTTATACCCAATTCTATTATATGTTGAGCTAAATCTAGATTAAAAACATTTAATCCATTATATCTCCATGCAAAAATATAATCAAATTCTTGAGAAAATTAAACAAAAGAAATATTTTTTTCGTTATTACATATCTTTCCCAATTTGAGTTCTTTTTTTATTACCAATGCTAATTTGTTTTGTAATCATCTTGTTTGATCATCTTATTGGACTTCTTAATTCTGACCTGATCATCTGTGTTAAATATGGATTCAAGAGTAACCAATCCTTGAGGTATCTTATTATATTTGAACTGAATAATATGATCACATATTGTTTTTCAATCTTTCCTGATTTTTGACTGAAAACTCAACTTTCTCTTGCAAGAAATTGACAATTTGTTGATCTAATTCGAACACTTTCCAAATAATATTGTTTTCCGAGATAGAATGACTTATCACTATCTTGATATATTACTTTTTTTCTTTCTTGATCTAATCCAGAATATCAACCTGAGCACCAATGGTGGCCAAACTATTTACATGTTTGTTCTGTTAGGAATATCTTGTTTAGTGCTTCACATTATAATATAGTTTGTGTATTATTAATGTAAAAGGAATTACTATTGTAATTAGTTGTTTTATAAACAACTAATATTTGTTGGGCTTGTGTAGTGGTTGAGTAGGTTGTACTCACCCACGTAAATAGGCTTGATGGAGTTAGTGGTTATACTTGTTTCCTAAATTATAGGAACAAGTTATTCTATATATTCTGTAATACAAACTTGAATGAATATTGAAGGTGAATTATTATTCCGTGAATTATATTTTCTGTGCAAACCTGGTGTGTGCTTTACATTTGGTACCAGAGCAGGTTATTCCTATGAGAGCCAAGAAGATTTAAGAGGCCAAAGAGAATATTCAAAAATCCGTCCAAAAAAATACAGCAAGTAGTGTTCAGTAAAATGAACATATCTTCCTCATAAAAAATCGGATTGAGGTGATTCTTTTTGGGTTGAAAAGATGAGAAAAAGACACACAACTTTGTAGTTTACATCAGGGTCAGATTCAGCATGAAGATATGACGAAATTGCTGTCAAACAGACGTTTTTGTGGCTAGAAATGCACATCCGGGAAAAGAAATGCAACACACAGGTTTTTTCTTATTGGTCAATTTTTTTAATTATTTAGCAAAACTATAGTTTAAAATACATATATATTTCTATAGTTTTTTCTTAATAATTGAATTTTGGAGGGCAATTCAATTTTATTTTAATTGGACCAATTTACGGGAAATTGTAACCTCAATAACTTTTGCACGGTAACTCAAAATTGAGCACCGTTTTTTTGCAAAAGTGTTTATTTTTTAATTCTCATTATAGTGGTTCTAATTTTGGGATAAAATACCCAATTTGAAAAATATCATATTTTTTGGCTATTTTGTGGGACGCATTATCGGTTGTACCCGACGTCCTAAAACTAAAATGTTTCACATTGCGGAGGGAGAATAACTTCAATGTGGAAACAAATGAGCTTCATATCCAAACCCGGCTGAGCTAGCAGCATGTTAATGGAGGAAGGAGGCATCGGAGGAAGGAGGGTCGAACAGTGACCTCTCGTCAGTCACCAACGACGGGACCGCGCAGAGGGCTGTGGTGGCATATGTATGGTGTGAGTATATGATTTTTAGTGTGGTTTCCATTTTCTCAGTGTGCTTCAGTTTGCAGTGTTCCTATTTTTTGTGGAATTTGATGGATGTTGGAAAGAAAGTTGTGTTGGAGCGCAGATGACTGTCAGTGATCCTCTGACTGACTTGGTCCTCTGACTGCCGTACTTCGTTGGAAGATGGTCAGCTAGGAGAATACGTTCACTAGCATTAGTGACCATGTGCAGCAAGACCTAACTAGCAAGATCCATTCAGGAGTATGTTCTTCGATGCAGTTTGCTTCTCAGTATCTATATGAGTGGAATTTCACATTGCGGGAATACATACCAATGTTCCATTCCCATTCTACACCCAAAACGACTTAGTCAAGGAAAGCTTCCAGTGGTAGTGGCAGTTTTCTATGTTGTTCGAGATCGAGTGGCAGCGATCAATGACAGAGACTACGATTAAGAACATTACGATTCTTATAGGAAAGTAATGTGATATTTTTTCAGTATATCTTCTATTGTGCAGTTTTGAGATATGCAAGTTGTGTTTCCTACATAATTCCCTGATGTATAAGCATAGTGGTGAACAGTAGCACCAGAGTAAGTCAGTTCATGGATCTTGAAAGGGGTTTTGTGGGAGAATCCAGAAAACCACACGAGGTGGACAGTTGATGAGGTTCCTGTCACTTCAAGGTTTGTGGTAAGCCTGTTTAAAACCATGGAAGGAGAGAGCCTTTCTTTTGGATCAAGGTCATGAGTCATAGAGTTGGACATGCCACAGGGGTGTGAGCATACTGCAGTTGAGAGTGTGGATGTTTTTCTACCATGTTCGCACTAAGGGGGGGAATGTTAGGAATATCTTGTTTATTGCTTCACATTATAATATAGTTTGTGTATTATTAATGTAAAAGGAATTACTATTGTAATTAGTTGTTTTATAAACAACTAATATTTGTTGGCTTGTGTAGTGGTTGAGTAGGTTGTACTCACCCACGTAAATAGGCTTGATGGAGTTAGTGGTTATACTTGTTTCCTAAATTATAGGAACAAGTTATTCTATATATTCTGTAATACAAACTTGAATGAATATTGAAGGTGAATTATTATTCCCGTGAATTATATTTTCTGTGCAAACCTGGTGTGTGCTTTACATGTTCTTCACTCTAGGAATGGATTGAACATTGAAAGCATCAAAATATTTTATTAAATCCCATACCTATTCTTGTAGTATTTCAAAAAGTTGTTCTTGGTTTTATCTTGTCCTCTAATTTGGTTAGCCACCAACTCACTTTCACCACAAACTTGCAATTTCTTCATTTCTTTCCTCCTTTCACATTGAAGACCGTGCAAAAAATATTCATTTTCAATTTTTTTTGTTACTGCAAGTAAAATGAAATATCAAAGATGAAAAATACTTTTCCATTTTTGGGGAAATTGGTATGACCTACTCCATCATTTCCTCTTGATCCATAAAAGTATAATTTCCATAAACCTTCATCTTGTTGATCTGTTTTGACAAGGTTAGTATTAATAGAATTTTCCTCATATAAACAATATATTTCAATACTTTCTTCTTCAATATGGCTATGTGGATCAGTAACATGAGTTTTATTATCCCACTAATCAAGCAATAAATCAATAATTCCCTCAAGAAGTGTGGTTGGATCTTGGTCAACTTGCTCATGTTCTTTGTCTATGATCATACAATTGGAATTAATGACACTAGAAACATAAGGATCTACATGAATTATTGAGATGGGTTCAAACCTCATGGTAAATTTGGTGCCATACATTTTTTCTAAATAACACGTGATACTAGTATGATGATAAGTAACCTCCATTTTGGTCGTGCAATCTCTAGAAAGACATAAAACACAAAGAGGAGGAAGATCAATAATAAAAAACATCTTGAGGAATGGAGAAGTTGGGACATGCGTGCAAGGTTAAGCTCAGTCCTCTAATGAATCTAAGTGTCTCTATGGGTGTTCCATCAAGATGAAGCATTCCCTTAGAAATAGGCTCATAATCTAGACCAAGTTTGTCAACAATTTTCTTGGGCATAACTGTACTAGAGGATCCAGAATCAATCATGTAATTTTAAACTAGGTTTTGACCTATGATCAATGAAACATAAAAGGGATTTGGCGTAACATTCTTGTTTACTTAAGCTTGTTTTGGATCAAGTGTATTGGTGAGAAAAACTTTAGATGTTTGTTTGGATGGTTAGCTAGAGATACCGAGGTTAGAGAAAGCTTCTCATAGAAGATCCTTTTTTTCTGGGAATAGACAAGGAATCCCATATTGATATATTAACTATGGTTTGCTTCATATGATTTTTGTCTTCCTTTTATCTTGCTACACTCGGTTTGGGCATGTGTTTCCTTTCCTATAGTGCATGGGTTTTTTCCTTCGAATGTCATGCAGACTCTAAACTTTCACGTTGTTTCAATATTATCTTTTTTTCCTTCTGTAGGTTGGTTCCTCTATTTTGCGGACTTGTCTTACTCTAACCAAATTTGCATGCAGATTGTTTTCCCTTTTCTTATGCTGAATTCTATGAAGCTTTGTTTTTCTTCGTCAAACAACTTCTATTTATTCATTTTCATGTGGAATTTTACTCTACTTGTTTCCCATGTATACATGCAGAATGTCTGTGTCGTGTGGATTTTATCCCCTTAATGCGTGGAATTTGACGCGGGTTTATATTTCTTCAATGTGTATCTTCTTTTCTATGGCACACAAAATGTATTTCCTGTGATTTCTCCATTCCTTTATCATATATATTCTCACATGGGTTTAGTTAATTGTTCTGTGGAAATTTTCACGGATCTTTGTGCGTGGAGTGTTTGTTTTGCGTGAATTTGCACGTGAAATTTTGTGCACTTACTTAGTAATTATGCAGATACTCACTGCTATTGTTCTTTATTGTACGGACCTTGTACGAATCTTTATTTTGTTGTGTGGGTCTCATTTCCTGTGGTGCATGGGTTTTTTCATCTGTCACGCAAAAAAAACTTGTTTTTCCTTTATTTCCTTCTTTTTCCACCAATCCAAAAATTTTAAATACACGACATGAATAAATGATTTACATAAGCATAGGGGATTATTGGATAACACTTAGATTGAGCGATGTTTAATCATAAAACAATTTGAATTTTCTATTTACAATGAGAGGACCTTACACTTTATAAATGTGTTATACATATATTCTACATATGTTTATAATTAACTATTGAAATTAATTTTTTAGCTCTTACATTATCCGGTTTCAGAAACCGGAAAATGATTATATATTGTGAATAATGCTATACTTACCATTGGAATATTTAAATGAAGAATCTATATTTCCACACATATTTTGAAGATATTGAAATGAGGTAGTTTGATATATTTGTGGAGGAGTTTTAATAATTTGTATTGATAAATAAGCCATTTGAATTTGTGGACTAAAAATTAGAATGAAAATAATAGAACAAAGAACTTGCAAAACCCAAAGAATAAGAGTGTGGATGAAAAATCATGTTTTAACTAAAGAATCATTAATAAATAACCTATTAATATTTTGATTGGATTCCGTATGAATCTATTAGGCTATTTTATCCTTATAAATTTGATTTTCCTCGCACATTTCAAATAGTCTAGAGTGTTAAAAGAACTTGAGATGAAGAGACAAAAATATAGAAAATGTATTCCTACTATGTCATTGCCTAGTTAAATAAAGATTCAAAATGTTGGAATACAAATGTCAAAAGTGTAATATTATGGATCCTTATCAACTACTTATCTTATTCCCAAACAATATAACTTTGGTTTCAAATAACTTCAATTTCCTATTTGATAAAGACTTGTGATTGATTTAGCAAGAAGTGTAACTTATATCAACTTCTTGTAACGTAGAATTGATCGTGAGATAAAAAAATGATTTGGTTATGGAAATATTTTCATTATGATCATAATAAAAACATAATACATCTCTTAATCACAAAACCTAAGATTAAAACATTACAATTAAATAAAAATTTAGAGGGAGGGGCCTAGGTGAGTTTGTATCCAAATGGTAGTAGAGTATTCTAAGCTCTCCAACCAAGGTTCAAAACCCACTTTCTGTACAAGTAAATTGTGGTGTGCTACCTCTTGAAAGGTGTATTGAATCCCCTCTTCTACCCTAATTAGTATGATGATGTCACACTCATCTAAAATAATCAAATAAATTAGGAGTAAAATTGTGTGCATGTGTGCATGTGTGTGTACCAAATTCAACATTAAACCCTAAATAATAACCAAACTCCCTCCAATGGATTTTCTTCCCTAAATTATTCTTATAAATACACTAATTGAGCCCAATTTTATGTAAGTATTATTACATAGCAATTTCACCAAGTCCTCAAAGATTAAATTTTGGCTCACATAATAGTTTTGGATATGGAGATAAACTCATGCTCCCCTATGAAGAAAGATGGGGACAAGTCCATGTGCGTAAGTATAGAGGATAAGGATAAGCATCAACCACATGAGGATATAAGAAGCACATGAAAGAGTTGAAAGTGGCATGATAGATAAAATTAATGACGAAAAAGGAACTAACAATCAAATTTATTTAATTAGAGTACAAAGTATGGGCATGGCAAGGGAACAAAAGTAACGCATGCACAAGGAAAATAAGTCCAAGTTAACTACTATTTTTACCTCCTCAAAAGGATAAAGCTTCCTCATGCAAAGTATCAAGATTCCTCATCCAGAGTATCAAGGCATCCATACACTACATAAATGGATAGTATAAAAACATGTGGCAAATACGCCGCCCTAATGTAATAGTTAACTAATGTAAAGTAAATTCAAGGGATATTTATAACTCTTATTTGAATAATGATGGACAATTCCCTATTAGTATATATACCCCCTTGAGGGATGAAGTGGGGATGCATGTAAATCATCTTAGAGATCATCTTAGACATCTTAGAGAGATCGCTGTGAGATAGAGTTATGAATTCAATATTTTATGTGATCTTGTATGAATCTATGGTTTTAGTATGAATGAAGATAAAATTATTATGGAGTTATTAAGTTGAAATTATTATCCATAAATATTTGTGTGCTGTGAATGTTTTTATTTTTATAGTCTAATACTTTTTCGTAGGTTCTATGTTTTATACAAACACTTCATATTAATGTCAAAATGATGGGGATCAATTTTTTTTTTCATCTCGGGTGAGTGCACTAAGGTTTCTGCCTAATTTGATAGGTTGGAGTGGGGTGACATTATTACTTTTGGTGCACTAGGTTGATAAAGGTTTTTTCCATGAAGTAGTATTGAAATGTGGTAAAACTAGGTGCTAACAATTTTAGCTTCTATTTCCATGACCCATCATAATTGTGTTGAGATGATGAAGTAGGGTGCAATATGTTTTGACTCACATTGGACAAATTTGAGATTTAGCATAATAACGCAGAATAATATTTCATGCAAAAACATCCCAATCAAAAGAGTTGCTCTCTAAATTGTTCTCCTGGGACATGTGTGGAAATGAATTTTAATGAACCTATATATGAGACATTTTTTTGGGAAAAATTCTACTAAATATATATGTTTGGTTAGTTGTGTATTGCATGAAAAAAATATTGAATCTAGAAAAGAAGAAAAAGTGGACTCTTGAATGCACTAAGATGCAAACAAAACATGACGTAACTTGGACACATGGTGTTGATTTCTGGTGGAAAGGTACAATTTGTAGTGATGTCATTTAATATGTGGTATTAATATTTTTTTTTTTTGATGAAGAAAATTGCACAAGCAAAAATCAAGAAATTTGATTTAAAGAAATAGCTTGTAGTGGTTAGTTTATAAGTGTTTGTTTTTAAGTGTTTTTGAAACAAACTGTAACTTGTACCAAATAATTCCATGTATGCATTGTGGCAATATATATCGGATAGAGAATCAAAATTTAAACACATGTTTAGTTTTTGTAATCCAACAACTATGCATTTCAAATTTCTTTATCATTGTATCTCCATATAAATACCTATCGTTTTCTTACTTCAAGTGTACATATTGTTGTTATTGTCTTCCATTCTATTTGCTTAACATACTAATCTATAATTCATTTCAAATAAATGCATGTATATACTGTGGTGGAACATATGGATCACAAAATCTAACTTTTCAACATACATGTTCAATTATTCCTTTATACAATTGCTCATTTCTTTATGTAAACCAACACCACATTTTTAATGTGTTATTCATAATATCTGCACACTAATACATATAGTTTTAAAATGCCGAGAAACAACCATGCAAATTTTATTTGTTTTCAACCAAAGCTTTGTACTTATATCTCTTTTTTGTCATATTGAATTGTTAAAGGGTTAGACTTCATGTTTGCGCTTTTTAGAAAATATAAAAGAATAAGGAAGAAAAATTTAAAGGTTTTCATTCTTTACAAATGCATGCTTTCTTGAACACATCCTTCATTTCATGATTTACTGCATTACAAGTTTTCACTTTCCACCATATATTTACATAACTCCCACTATCTCGAGCATCTTCTAGTTGTCATGGAAATACCTTTGACACATGAAGGAGTTTATCAATTTATTGAGGGCGGTTCTAATGTTGACCCCACATTTTAGATACTTCACTTGTCATCCCTAAGGTCCATTCTCAAAATGGGTGCCGAACATCATGTTGACCTTTTAGATGGAATACATTTTCAGACAAAAATTCTACCCTCCAAATTTGTAAGTCGTGTGACTGAAAAATCAATATAAGAAGGATCCATTGTGTGATTACACAAATCCCACATTAGAATGATCAAAAGTGAACTGTAAGCTTCATATCCTACTCAATTACCAATGTCTGTAAACTCCCTATATTAATTATAATTTCTTTCTGTTTGTTTTTTCCATCCGTTTCTCAGTTCCAATTCTATACTTGATTTTCTTTTCCACTAGCGGGACTGTTCTTATCATTGAAATGGATTTTGTTGTTAAAACACATTTGATAATCGGTGCTCCAACATGACAACCAATAAATGCTCTCCAAGACAGTTAGTTTCTGCAAACAGATGCAAGTGCAAACCATGATAATAAATATTTTGCAAGAAAACCAACTAAAATAAGTGCTTTGAATACATCTATGTGCATGTGGTCTATAGAGGGCCATTCCCTAGCAAAAATAATCCTTCACGAATATGACAATGCAAGGGGAGATGGTTTTGTGTTTGGGTTTGATTTTTTAGATTAGGAAAGAGTGGAAATTCACATCACCTATTTCAATGAGTCCACCGAAGCATTCTATGAGCATATTGAAAATGAGAAGCTATATACGATTTCCAATGGGTGGATTGTGAGGATTCTTGATGCAAAGCTATGTTACAACCATTTGAACAATGATTTGGAGATATTCCTACAAGCTTCCTCAACTATAAATCTACTAATAGAAAATGAGGATACAATACCTTCCCATCACTTTTACTTCACCAAAATCAAGGACATACCTGCAAGCACTGACCGTTCTAAAGTTGATTTGGTTGGAATTGTTCTTGCGATGTCACCGTGTTCAATGATTCGTAGGCATGAAAAATCTGAGACAAAGAGAAGAATTATGTAATTAAAGGACATGTCGGGACTCAGTGTAAGTGTCATATTATGGGGACAACACTTAGATGAGATAAGCAAAGAACTTGAAGACATGCTTTCTATACCGCCTCTTCCGGTCCTTGCCTTGAAAGCTTCTCGCATCTCGAGTTTCAGTGGGAGCTTAGTTAACACTGTTTCAAGTACCAAATGTTACGTCAACCCTCTAATTTTAGAAACCAACACACTTCATGGCTGAGTAGTTTCTGATGACTACTCCCTTCCGGTGCCCTCTATCACAAGCCAATTTCTGGGCCTTCCAAAAAGCTTGACCTCTATAACAATGATTTCGGAGGTACTACATATGGGGAACACTGAGAGAAATGAATGGTTCATGGTTACTATAGAAATAAATTTTTTTAGCATGGGCAACATTTTTTACAAGGCATGTCCTCTTTAAAAAGGTGACAAACAATGCAGGAAAAAGGTGAGAGAGAATGGTTATGGTTCATGGTTTTGTTTGAGATGTAACATACAAGTTCAAAACTATGATTATAGATATGTACTCAGGATCGATCTAAAGGACCCAACATGAGAACTTCAATCGGTTACCGCTTTTGATGAGACAATTGAGTTAATCATGGGTGTTATAGCTAGTGACCTCTGTATATTATCTATAGACAAAGATGTGACTAGTGGAATTATAAGTAATGTCATTGAAAATGAATATTACTTCACACTTTCACTAAAAAAAGAGACACACTACGGAAATAACAGATTGAAATGTGTTATCCTCGGTTCAAAGAAAGAGGAAAACAATGCAACTCCTCCGTAACCTTTACGCACAGATTTATAACCCACCTGTCCCTTAAAAATTTACACCCTCACTCATCCCATTCTATACTTTGAACTATCACCACTATGTTTCTTATTTCATATCTATGTTTCTGTTTTTTCCCTGCTTCAAAAGAAAACTGTTGTATTCCCTTATACACTAACATACTATTGTCTCCTACTATTATGTGGATTGTAAGTACTTTTAAGAAAATAAATAAAAATTACTTGCACTTTTGTTATGTACGTATTTGCATCCTTGTGTACTATGTGAACGCATTGTATGTTTCTATATATCTAATACTCTTTTCCTTAAGAAAAATTGTAGTTTTTTGATACTCAAATTGTTACCTCTTACACGTATTTCCCATTGGAACTCCACATGCATTACAATTGTATATAGTTTTATATTTTGACTTATTTCTACATTTATATGTCATCAAACAATGTATCATTACTTACTAACCCACACAATTTTTTTTCAACAGGTGGTACTCCATAAGCTGTGACTTCACAATCATGTCGACTCTTGTAAAACGAGCCCAATGAAGAGAGAACTACACAAAATAAAGTACACATAACTGTTGAGAAATGATGTCATAAATTAGAGCATAGAACAACAAAAATCTCTAATATATTTCAATTTACATCGACCAAAAACCTACGATTCCATGAAATTCCAATCTTGCCATCAAATACAACTACCGAAGAATTGCCAACCAACATTCCGCATGTAAATTCCATGGAAACAAAATTTCACGAGCATACCAATTCCTTCTGTATGAACCCATATTCGCTAACTATTGCCACTTTTCCCCAAATATCTGGGACGCCACATGAAACTGTCTCAAGTATCGACATTTCTTCAGTTCATCACACATGTACAACCAATTTCTCCTCACCTTCTAACTTATTTCCACCTTAAAATCCACAAACGACTCAAACAGAACACCCACCCCTTCCAATACATAGATATATCCTATATTCCCACCCTCGTCACTAACTATTGAAGCCCAACGTCGGTTTCACAAAATAATAATTTTTTTGGCAAACATCCAAACTTACTCAATCTGTTTGGAAATTACCCTAGAATTAAAACAATTTCCTTTGAAGGCTTTCCCTCCTGTAACAGATGCAAATCTGAAAAACAAGGCCACCGCTTCTCTTCATGGAACAACATGGACCTTGAAAAGTAGCCTACCATTCTTGTGTCTTTAACCAAAATCAAGGAGATTCTTATCACATGAGTTAATCCATTCCTGTAAGTCGCCCAAGTATGTGGCGGGTAATATAAATACTCAGGACACAATTCTCTTGGGAAACAACATAGGTCTTGATAGTCTTGACATGTTGGGGAAACAATATTTCGATGTGCATAATAATTGGAGCATACTTGACGTTCCCCATGGTTTGTAGATAACTAGTTCATCATTCATTGAGATAGAGAAGGCAGGCACAATTAACAACAATATACAGGCTACAACACAATCTTCCACACTTCCTTTGTCTCTAGAACAACAAATAGATCTTGATACCATACTACACCATTCAACAAACAAAACCCCTCTACCTCCACTAAGATTGATAATTCAAGGAACAACTGACACAGGAAAATCATTTCTGATAAATAAAATCTAGAATTCATTCACATCATCAACCACGTTTCCCTCACCTCTACTTGTGCTCACCTCTACCAATGTTTCAACATTCAACATCTCTACATCCATAATCCACGCAACCCTGCAAATTCCAATCAAAGAACTGAAACCCCTTGAAGGAAGTGCATTATCATCTTTTCAAGAGTCGCTGAAACATATAGAATATGTTCCTATTGATGAAATGAGTTTCATCGGCACAAAGTTACTAAGGAAATTTGACATTAGGCTCCACGAATCTTTCCCACACTTAAGAACATTTGAATTTGGGAATAAATCAGTCATCCTCCTCGGCAACCTCGAACTAATTACCACCGGTTTTGGACATACCTATTTATGTAAGTAATTCCTACGGAGCCACCCTTTGGAAGGGATTAAATTCTTCCATTACATTGCAAACAATATTTCGGCAACAAGGAACAACCAATGCATAAGTTTCATTCCCAAATTTACTGCTCCACATGCGAGATTCAACCCCTCTTATTGAGTACTGGGAACTCTTAATGTCTTACACAGACACACACCTAACTCAACAAGAGCTCAACATTTTTTAGGATGCACCACATTTTATTTTGCAAAAAATGATCTGGTGAATTCCCACAACGTTCAAATGTTGAAGGCATTGAACGTTCTGAGTCACCCAATCCATTGCTGAAAGTAACAGGCAGATTTGGAAAAGGAAATATTGATGATGATTAGTTGGAACACAAACTTCTATTGTGTAAACAACAAAAATCATGCTTATTATAAATCTATGGGTTGACGCATGCCTCGTGGATGATGCTACAAGAAAATCACTGACATTGTCTACGATGCATCAATGCAACCACTAACATTACCTTTATTTATTGTTGTCAAATTTGATAGATACAACCGACCCATGTTGGGATCCCTCCAACCCGTTACATATTCCCATACCCCCTATTTCGAGAGGAAATTGAAGACAAATGCCGATTAAAATGGCATGGGAATTAACTATCCATAAGTCCCAGGGACTTACTTTGCATAGAACAACCGTCGACATTGGAACCACTAAAAGGTAGAGTCTGACATTCACATCTTTCTCCAGAGTTCCCTCACTTGCAAATATGCACATTTTACCTACTTTTTCATTCGAGAGATACTCAAATATGGCTCACGTACCAACACTTGGAGCAAGAAGAAAGGAGGAAACAAGACAACTATCACTCAACCCATCGTAAATACTACCCTCTGCTTTGATAGAACCTCCACTACTACTATACTCAACACTTCTTGTATCCAAAGCAACACTGAAGTTCAAGGGGTATCAAATGTAATCATGTTTATTGAAACTAAAATTGCCAACTAAAGGCTACCATTCATGCTATAAGTATTTTAAATGTAAACATGTCTCATTATGTGCACATAGATCTTCATGTATTTGATGTTCTGAAATATGATTTGCAACTTTAAATGTACAAATCTGTAACAGAATTAAAAGTACACATACAACATTTCAATGTAATGTTTCATCTATATTCCTATACTTACACTATCAATCACACGCCTTATCGACTATACAATAAATGTTTTCCCAACAAAACACCAACCAAACAACTGATGCACAAATAACACAATAAACCCAAATTAAATACATACGAAATCAACTATAAAATTAATTAACTATTGAAAACGGTATCAAATGTATTCATGTACAAGTTTTTAACAAGTTTGAAATGTAGAAACAACCTTAAAATTAAGTGGCCCATCTATATTTCTACACTTACAAAATCAATCACACCCCTTATCAACATCAACTACAAAAGTAATAACTATCCCTCTAAATCAAATAACATATACCGTTCAACGTTCACATTGCATGGATCACACGCGATTGCTAGTAAGTAGTATATTTTGGAGATAAATAATCTAATGGTGGATTCAAGAATTGAGAACTTTCATATGGACAAATAAATCTCCTACTCACATGAGAATCACTAAATATTAGAGAAAGGAAATAAAATTTAGCTGTGCCATGGATTCATCAGAAAAATGAGTGTTGAGAAGGATGGACTATGAAAAAGATCAGTAACATGTGATAGGTATGAAAGGACTACTTCGTAAGGCAGAATCAAATTTAGGAATTGTTGAAAAAAATCCACAACATTGATTAGAGTAGGAGGAAGATATGAACAATGAAGAAAGACAAGGAAGATATGATGCACTTCAGAGAAAAAATCACTCAATAGAATGATGAAGTATGGTAAAACGTAGATGAAATCCTTTCCTGACCTTCCATACATAATATTGAATACCATGCTCTAATAGAAAAGAAAAGATAGAAAAATAGAAGAGAAATAAAGTATTGGATACTAGTTTTCTATTCGTGATATAAAAAATTACAGCAATTCCCAAATAGATATAGTTTAGAAAGAATCCAACCACTCCTAAAGTGCATAGATTTGGGATGATGAGTAGTAGTCAAGTAACTCAAATGAAGGGTGAAACACAAGGACGAGGAAAAGGAAGTGCCACATCAATTGAAAAAGTACCTACAACTTAGAAAGGTGGAATAATTACACATACGATACTAATTAACACTGCACCAAGTGCGAGTGATGGGAATAATGAAGGTGGAATAGTTACACACATGGTACCAATTAACATTGAACCAAGTGCGAGTGATGGGAATAATGGATTTTTTGAAGCATTTACATTTAACACAATAGTCTAGGGAAGAGTTGCAGGAGTAACACCAAAAATGTTAGCGAATAACATAATTTATGAGATGTATTTACAACTTATATAGTATTGCAGTGTAGAGAATGTTGTTGATCATGTAAAAAAGTGTGAGCTAATTTGGCACTTGAAGGTTGTCACTGGTCCTGAGTGTAAGGCCATCTAGTTTTCTACTACTCTATTATACCACACACACATGGTATAGGATAAATTATCATGGATACATGATAAATTGTCATGGATTATGATCAAATCAAGGAGGCATTTCTCAAGGAGTTCAATTTTCCAAAATTTGATAAAAAAAAAGTATCTCTATGCTCAAGGAAATCAAATAAGAATTGACATAAAGTGTGCACAAATACGATGTGTGTTTTATAACTTTGATCTCAAATATATCTTATGAGATCTACTTGACTCAAAACATAAAATGATTTTTGAGGACTAAATATGCCATTCAGACTTTCCCTCTCCCAAAATACCTTCACATATCCAAGAGAAGCACTTGAGGAAAATTTACATGTAAATTTTGTTTCTGTTAGTATCGAAACTTGGTTTATCTAATTCAAGGAATCTTATTCCACAATCTATAACGACTCAATTGGAAAATATTACTTCAAATAATGTTAGAAAGATGTGCAATGGAATTTGGTACATAGATTGTGAAGTGGAAGGCCATACAAAAATAAATTTCCCCCACCATAGTGTGAAATCAATCCTACAAGCATGTGAAATATGTGAAGGAAGCCACAATGTTAGGAGTTACCCATTACTTCAACAAACATTCCAAAAAAATGTGTCACTCTTTTGTAAAATTTACAAATTGCATATTCATAATACAAATGATTTTAACATCATTGATCAGATCTATGAAGCCCAATCACTTGGGATAAAGACAAACAACTATGAGAATAAAATGTGGTAGAAACACACAAGGATTAAGTGGTTACAAAATAGGTGTAATAATCTAACCACGAACTTGTTACAAATGTGATTCACGAAACCACTACCAATTTAACTACCTAACATTTCTAGTTTATTTTCATTGTCAAAAGGAGCATAAGGTTGAGCGTTGTCTTGAAATCTATACGATCATGAAATAACAAAGTGAGAAGGGTGTGGGAATGATCAACATTGTACACAACTATCTTGAATACTTTCAACCAAATTTTATTGTGAAAAATACCAATCCATTATCCAAAATTTAAATCACCACCATAGGAGCTGTATCATGCATGCAAACCTCTATGTCCCCTTCAAAGAATATAAGACATGAAGAGATTCATGTAGAAAAATATACCCTGACGGAATACAAAAAAATAAAAGGTGCTTCAAGAAACTAAGGATATAGTTTGAGAACTCTAGGATAAAATTAAATTTCTAAGTAAAGATGCATGACTAAGGAATGAAGCACTAGGGATTCTAAAGCTTGAAAAAATAAATAGGGATGAATTGAGGGAAGTATTTATACTTTTACATACCAAATGATTTATTCCACTACACGATTGATGGATTTCTCATCAGATTCATAATATTACACACCAAAAAACATTTGGATCACATGTAAAAAATAATATCAATACAACCAAGAATGAGGAATTTGATCATGAATATCTATTGATGTATACACAGATGATTGGAACATTAATGACATATTGGTGGATTTAGGATTGGAGGTTACTATCTTTACAAGTGATGCATGGAAAAAATGAGGCGGCATACACTCTATCCCTTTCTGTAGGTCTTGTTCATGGATAACAAGATACACATTATGTCTATATGATTATTAAAAATGATACCATTAGCATTATGGGAGTCAAGTTTTGTGGAAAATTTTAATTCATTGGATTGATAGAATCAAATAAATTTACAACACTAATTGGTTGGCATTATGTGAAATTTTTTTGATTTTATATTTAAGAAGTGTTAAATTAGTTTTGAGAATGGGAAATAATGCGTAATCATTACCTTGGATGCTAACCAAATTCCCCCCTTCAGACAAAAATGTTGAAGAACATGAAAATTTGGAGTATCTTTACATGATACAAGAATAAGGGTTGGGGAATTATGACCCAAACCAATAAGGGGAATTACATTGGATTCATGCACAATCCATATCAAACACAACCAACATAACATGCGATAATTGGGCACATGGATCTTATGAGTTAATTATAATATATTGTGGCATGATCAACTCTCACAAAAGGTATATGTTTTAACATGGCACCAAAAGTTAAAAGAAATTATATTAGATGATTGGTAAAGGAGAATAATTATCCTATGCTGCAATTTCACGATGGTGAAGATGTCCAAATATTTTTGAAAGATATGTAAAAATACATGTTGTATGAGAAAGATCACACAAATTATACAGTACATCTAGTGAAAGGGAAATTGAATTTATGTTGGGAGATTCATAGCTCATTTCTTAAAATATGGGATCAAGTTAGTAAATCCATGCATGTAATATTTGACAAGAACAACCTTATGCCCAAACTTCCTAGTTATAGTGGAGTTACAAAGCCTGAAGATGATTTAATTAAGTGTAAGGAATTTTGGAAAGTAGGAAAAAATTGAATCAAACTGGATATATGGACCCATGGATTGTATATACTATGCATCTTTGGGTCTATAATTTGTAGGTAGGAAGTGAACTATGTAGGGATAATTCTCAGTGAGAAGTACTAAAAGTTAATTTTGTATGCACTTTATCATTCACCTGATCCTCATCTAAATTGGATCACTCACTCTAATGCATAAAATCAAAACCATTTTTGGAGAATATCTTGTAATGGAAGAATGCATACTATAACTACACAAGGAAAAAAAGGTTATCATTACCAAATAATTTTGAATAATGGAGTACAAATATTGATTGAAGTGAAGAATACAAAGTGGTGTGGAAAAACAAATTGTGATGCAAGGGAAAAGAAAACATGGTGTGAAAGGTCAATGAATGGATTGATAAAAATCATTGGAATATAAACAATTATTACATATACAAGAAAGTTATTGATAAGAACTATTCATGCACAACACCCTATCATGAACCACTGAAATCTATCAAGGTGAATATAGGAACGAATGAAGCACCATAAATTGAAATAATTAGAAATCACTAGACATAAGAAGAGGTCATCAAGAATACTAAAAATTTATACAACTATGAAATTTTACTACCACGAAGCTATCAAGAAATTAAATTAATACATACATCATTAGGAAAAATACAAATCAAATTAATTAAAGACTCCAAAAACTATACGAAAAATACCATATAGTATGAACACAAACTCACGTGCCAAGGTGAAATAAGAGATTGATAATATGTTGGCTATGGGAGTTAATATACAAATTTAGGAATCATAATGGGATAGTATAATGATTATCAGTATAAAAAATATGGGCACATCTGAATCTGCATGGACTATAAAATGTTAAACTCAATATGCATGTGTTGATCAGAGTTTCAATAAACACTAAACAACATTGAATATGCAAAGGCTAGTACCTTGAAGATTGATGTGATACGAGTGTAAAGTATATGATGAGCTAAAATGATCTCAAAAACAGCTCAAAGACACTAGAGGAAACTTTAGATATTTTATGCACAAATCGGATTCGAGAAGCGTTAACTTCCTCAATAACCCCCGTGTGATAAAGAATAATGATAAAATATAAGACAAACAGATAACATGCAAGTAGATGATGTTTGGTATGTAGATGGTGTTACTGATCTGATCCAAACACAACGTGTGCCAACGTGAACCAAAAAATCCTGAGTAGAGTATTATGGGGATTCCAGTGTCATTGTGAGGACATTGAGGGTATCATGATAAAAAAGATCTTAGAGGGGGAAGGCCCATATTTATATAGCCTAAGGGTGAGGTTAGACTGTGGGTTAAGGTAATCACTTGGTGTAAAGTAACCCTGATTAAAATAGGTGATGTGATTCAACGAACTTATGGTGGAATATGAGGGGGAGTAAAAATAGATTCCATTCTTGAAATTAAGAGTGAAGATATCAGATGGGTGTATTATTGTCCCATGAATTGAATAATTTTGAGTGATGCCAAAATTCAATTATTAAATGGGTTTATATGGAGCCCATTTGATAATATAGTTTCAATTTTGGGTGAGTAAATGGATGGTTTATTTAAATTTAAGAAAAATAAAAGTGAGTGACAGTTGAATTAATGAAACCAAGAGTGAGTTATACCAAAAACTGGGTGTCTACATTTGCGTTGAGTGTTTTGTGATAGCAAGCCATGAGAGTTATGTGAACTGTGCTTGATTGTGAATAAAAATGGCGATGACTCCAATATCACATCGAAATATGGTCTCAATGGTAACAGGTGAGGAAGAGGAAAACATTAAAATATGTGCAATATGTGCATTTGTCTGCAGATAAGGATGATAAAATATCACATTGAGAAGACAAGCGACAATGTACCAATGAGAGACCACTATAATATGGATGCAGGCTATGATGACCAATGGGTCATAGGAAAACATCAAATTATGTGCATCTAAATGTGAATATGAGTATCACAAAGATCCTTCATCTGTGAGGAATTTAGAAAAATCATGCGTGCTGTAAAAGGAACGAGGATGAAAAATAATGATGCCCCAAGGTAAGTTATATGCGTGACAAGTAAATGAAAAGGTGCCTCATATAGGACATGAAAATGACACAATGGAATGGATGTTGAAATAAAATATCCCAGGGGGAACGATTATGGCACGAATGATATGAAGACAGATCAGGATAAATTCTGTTAAATAAGATGTTGAATATATGTTTCTTAAGAAAGGTTTGCAAAAGGAAGATGAATAATGGGGCGAAGAAGATGGAAAGTAGTAGAAAAATAGGAAAAGGAGTTAAGAACTTTAGGAAAAAATGGAACCAAACATTTGTGGAAGAGAACAAGATCAAAAGGTGATGTCCATTATGGTATCCTCTAAGACAAAACTGTCAAAGGACAGATGGGATGAGGGATGTAATGATAGATGATAGAGATAAGAGGAAGAGGACATCAACTAGAGTAGAGCAGAATGTGGTGGAGGAGGAGAAAAAATCATGAAAGAGGATAAACAGGATGCGGTGTACAGAAACTTATCAATGAGGATGTGAATGGTGCTTGATTGTGATGTAAGAGGAAGAGAATAATAGAAAGAATGATAGAGAGAGGTGAGAAGATAGATGAAATCACAAAAGAGAGAGAGAGAATGATAATCAATATGAAGGTAGTGACAAAAGATAAGGGGGAAAGAAATAGAGAAGGCGTGATGGAGGAGAAAAAGAAAATACAGAAAGAGAATAGGAGAAGAAGGGAAGGATGAAGAACAAACACGAAGAAGACGAGATGATGAAAGGAGATTAGAGGAGGTGAACGTACAAAGATGTGCCATAGTAAAGAAGCAACACACATAATAAAGAGGAGATATGGTGGGAGAAAAAATGATGAAGGACAAAGAAGAAGAAGACAGAGAAATGATAGAAGAGAGGGTGAAAGGGAGATGGAGATAAAAAATAAGGGAAG
Source organism: Taxus chinensis (assembly GCA_019776745.2). Lineage (NCBI taxonomy): Eukaryota > Viridiplantae > Streptophyta > Pinopsida > Cupressales > Taxaceae > Taxus > Taxus chinensis. Next base: position 665,388,485 of record CM034147.1, on the reverse strand, counting down.
AGAAAGAATGGATCACAAAAGAGATGACAAAGCTAAGAAAATGAAGAGGTGAATAATATTAGAGAAGGATGATAAGAGAGATGAATAATAAGATGTGATGAGGGTAGGGGATAACGTCAAGAAGAGGAATAGAAGGATGGAAAGATGAAGGGGATGAAGAAGATGAATAAGTCAAAGAAGATAAGAGGGGAGGTAGAATAGAGAATATAAAGAAAGGAAAAATGAGGAGCCACGAGGCTGTAGAGGAAATGACAAAATGGAAAATAAATTGATGTATAGTGATGGAATAAGATAGGGGTGGTAGATAAAGAGGTTCAGTAATGGGAAAGTGGAAATAAGAGGGAAAGAAGAGATGATAGAGCAGAAATGGGAAGGGAATTAAACCAAGGTATTAGTGGTAAGACCCAGGTAAAGAACATGAAACAAAACACATTGAAATGCATGTGGATGGTGGGATGATAAAAAAGGTGGGACAATGCTGGTGAGCTAGGTTATCAATGGAGAAGTAAGACGAAACTGCGAGGAGAAGAGGGGATGAAGATGATACTAGAGGAAGTGAAAGAAAACTAGGAGTAGAAAGGAGGATAGGAAAATAGAGAAAATGATGAAAAATGAGGGAAACCAAAATGGGAGATAAGAAGTGAAGAGTGATCATTATAAGGCATGTAAAGAGAATTTGGAGGGGAGGAATGACACAGAGCAGAAAAAATGTGGAATTGATGATGAGAAAATAGGGAGACAGTATATGATGAAGATAATAGAGATATTGAAGAAGGCGAAGGGAAGATGGAAAGGTAATGTTAGTAGATGGATGTTAGGAGAAATCCTCTGATAATGATCAGAGGGAACACAAGAGAAAAGGAAGGAAGAGAAAATGGAGGAGGTAAAAATGAGTGAACATGGATGTGTAGAATGGGGATAAATGAAATTTTAGGATAAATCCACTGATAATTATTAGTGTGAAAATGGAATATGACGATGAAATAATGTTAGGAGATGAACAATGAAAATGATGGGTAAGTATGGGGGTAGATATGTGGGAGAACTCTAGAAAATGGAGTGGAAAGAGTAAAGAAATGAGGGGTAATGATTGGTGTGGAGATGACGATGAGGAGAGGATGTAATGGATGAGGATGTGGATGAATATGAATGAAGTAAAGATGAAGGAACATGACATAGTAAGAAATGATATTAAGTGGTTAAGTTATATTTCCAAATGAGGGATGATGGGGATGATATTTGAGAAAGTTTGAGATATCTTGGGCGAGGAAAAACTCATGAGGGAAAGAGGATGTGTTTATGGGGAATGAAGAGAAAATGTGGATGGTGGGAATGTGGATTGAAGGGGAAGAGGAAAGGAGATAGATCATTCTTAAGAGATACTCTTAGGTAATATCGCCATGCCATAGGAATGGTTAAGTAGGATTGTCAAGCCAAAGAAGTAGAAGAATGATGAAAAGACTGAGCGGTGTATACCAAAATGGAACAAGATATGAAAGGAGGTGATAAAACCGGAAACAAAGGAGTGTGAAATGAGTGGATGGAGGAATATATGCAGTGTAGGATGGAGATTGTAAGGGGAATTATTAATTAGGATGCCCTTGGTGTGCGAGTGATGATGCCAGAGCATTAGCAGAAGTTATGGAGCGGGAAGACGTTTCTAGAGATGATTTTTGTTCAATGGAATAAAAAATGGTGGAGGAGTTTCTACAGTGGTGGGATATTAGGAAAGAGATATATTGCAATTAAGAATCTTGCATGAAATGGGTGGTTAAGTAAGATCATCAAGCCAAAATAAGAATGAAAGGGAAACAAAATGATAAAATAGATGCCAGTAAAAGGATATTATTAGGGAAAAAACCACAAAAATAACTATCTGAGTGGAGGAGGGGTGAAGGATCTAAGAAACAATAGAGAAGGATGAAGTGGGTGAGAAGAGAAGCAGAGAATGAGATGGGGTGAATGTTAGGAGAAAACTGGGTTGAAAAGGAGACTATGAGTAAGGAATGGTCAACAAACGCGATCATGAATGAGACCTTTTCCAGAATGACATGTCTACTTTGAGAAGGATTTTCATGCTGCGTGGGCAGTTACGTAGACGTGCCAATCCGGGGATGAAAATCCTATAATGGTGAAGAATATGATGTCTATGTTAGGTGATAGACAAGAATAACAGAGATGAGAAGGGTAATGGATTGATAATTGGTGAGAGGAGAAGGATGATACGAGAGGACGGATGGAGAAAGGTCACATTGGTCATGGTGGGGGATGAGGAGCCACTGGATAATGAATGCTACTTGAGAGATATTCTCAAGTAGAATTTACAAACTGCAACAGAGATCAAGTAGAATTCCCAAACCGAATAGTGTATCAAAGAGAGTGTGTAGAAAGAATAACTGATTTCATGATTTTATGGATGATGCTAATAGGGGACATCCTTAGAAGTAAATATAAGTTTGCAAATTTATGATTTGAAATTTGATTTTCGAAGAATGTGATTATGATAAGAAATGACTTTGAGGAGATGAGTGTCACATGACCATAATAAGGGGCATGCAAGAAAACCATACTTTGAACCAGATAAGAGGTAAACAAATATAAGGTACCACACTCAAGGCATTGCATTTGCAGCCAATAGCAGGTGTTAACACATAACCAACGATATTTAGTTATACCAAAAGACCATGAGGGAAATATGGATGAAATATTCTCATAAAACCTAATATTGACATGGCTAGGGATTTGAGATGTAACTTGTATGTGGTAATAAGGTTCTCCAAAGGTGGTGTTCCTTAAGTCTATGCCCCATCTCTGGGAAAGGGAAAGAACAATAATAGAAGAAAGATGATCAATGCAGGATGTTTTCTGGGAATGTTGATAAAAATAACGCTGATCAAAATGGGAAGTCTTCCGAATTCCATAATAAAAGGGTGGCCATCCTTTGAGGGTATGGTCTACTATATACATGATATGGATGGAAAGAATAAAATTCATGATATCCATCCTTCAAGGGATCATTCTATTTCTTATGATGTTTATTTGATTTTTATTTGTATGCTTTTATTTTTATTTTCCTTTTTTAATTTTTGTACGAAAAACTGTCCTTCGAGGGATCAGTCTGTTTTTGGATAACTTTGATTTCATTTTTGCATGCATGAATTTTAGCTTCATATGGGGGGAGAGCTGGGAATAGATAAGTATACCACTTAGGAGGGGATGATGATTGTATAAGATACACCCCTATACCCTTTACATGACTGTCATAAGAAAATGAGAGGGTGATGGATGTAATGATTATGAGGTTCTCACCAAATGGGAGAACTTATCCATAATGAATATGCTATGAGAAGAGCCATGGTACTCATATTCAAGGTCATATCAAAGAAATGACGATATACCACATAATTCATATCATTACCATGATATATAGAAAGGGGGATAATGACAGATACATGGTCCAAATATAGGACTATGCTCATAAGTGCATGTACTAATAATAGAATGGTCGTCAGTGCAATGCATTAAGGGGTTCAGTCTTTGGCTTACCGTCAAGGAAATCCAAATGATAAGTTCCAGACCCATACTTATGCGTGATAATATATGTCTGTTCCAGTTGGGAGAAAAGTTTCCCCTCTAGCTCCTTAAGATGCATCCAAGATAAGATAAGATATTTGGGAGGATGAGTGAAGGTAAAACTATGCACTACCATTTTAGGAAGCTAAAATATGCATCCGTAACAAGACGAACATATGGTCAAAAAGGGTGGGCTTAAGAGGCACACAATCATGGGCCACAAAAGTGGACTTTGGTAAAAAAATAAGGTCCTTATTGGAAGGAAAAACATGGCTTCAAAGGAGGACTTTGATGACACAATCAAGGTCACAAAGGTGGAATTTAATGAAAAAAGATAGAAATATGGTCTCTTAACGAAGAGACAAACATGGCCAGCACAGTAAGATTAGGATGAAAATAAATGGTCCCCTAAGGGATAGATGCATATGGAAAAAAAAGTGGGCTTCAAATGAGATGAAAATTTAGATGGGGTTAGTTTAGATTGGATGTATCTGGATGAGGTAAATAAAAACAATGTCAAGGCTTAAATTTTCTCAACGTGAAAGAAGAGTAGTTTAGATATGAAATGTGTTAATACAGATGATATGCTCAAGGAAAAGGGGAGGCTACTCCCCTAACAAAAGAGATTATATCACTGTAGGAAAATTAGATGTGGATACGTGAAAGAGATTGGATGATGATAACCTTAGATTAGGATTATGTAGATGTGTTGGGGATCATAGGAAAAATAGTGTTGATGAACAAGGGAGGACCTTATATACGAGGAATAACCATGTGAAGGATAGATGTTAATGGAGGATGGAGGAGAAGACTTAGAGACTTCTATAGAAATGGAATTAGTTGTAGATAAAATGGTAGAGGGAAAATCCTCAAAAAGGTCGTCTCTTTCAATGAGATCATGAATGAAATTTTGAAGGGCCTTAAAACACTCAGTTCCATGACTTGGGGTATGATGGTAGGCAAAAATGAGGTTGGGATCAAACCATGACAACTTCTTACTTTTTGGGTTGAATGCCTTTCCAGGTCGGAGCGTGATGGTGGAAATTTGTAATAAGTGTTGAAGGGTTTCCACATACAATTGAATTGATACATTAGTTTATGTATTTTCTTGGGAATGTTTTGACTTAGATATTGATGAAATTTCTTGGGATGTGGTTGTATGAGATGTCTTGGAGTATTATGTCCAATATTCTTTAAATGGTCTGGAAGAAGAGGATGATGTGGTAACAGTCACACTAGTTGATGTGGTTGGCATGAGTAGAAGTGTGGAAAGAGGAAATGGGATAGATTCAATAGATGGTATGATAGTTAAAGGTAGAATAGATGTGGATGGGGAGTGTTAGGAAACCTGATGAATGAAGACATAGAAAGATGAGTTGTACTCATTGGGGATGAGGAAGGATGTTCCCCATGAATGAGGAAATCATCTTCCTTAATGAGGTCATGGACGATGGTTTGAAATTCCCTACACTACTCAATGTCATGGCCCAACACATGATGATAGGTGCAAATGCAATTAGGATTGAACCATGGATGTTTCCTAATATAAGGATCCAAATGTCTAATGGGAGGAAACATGATCATAGAACTTTGAATTAGATGTTGAAGGACATCTGCATAGGACCCAATCGAGGTGTCAAAAAAAAGATAACTGTTATGGGTTTTAAGATGATGTTTTGGCTTGGATTTTGACGTGAAATTCTGGGATGTTGATGTATGAACCGGTATAGATGCTACGAATGGGGATGGGTTACATTATGGTTTTAATGTTTTGGTTTCATTTTTAATGATATTTGATGATTCAGGTTCACGCGAACCATACAAAAGACGTACTTGAATAACTTTTATGGATGATACAGGATCCTCTTTAAACGATTCTTCATTTGGAGGTGACACGGTTGTGGAAATGTGTGAAGAACTAGGGGAAATTTGTATCTGGATAGATGAGGTCAAAGGTGCAGAGGTTGAAGTGGAAGGAATAAATTGGTCTTGTTTGGGAAGGATGTATCCTCCCTTAATGAAGTCATGAAGAATGGCTTGAAATGCTCTGCAATGTGCAATATCATGTCCAGGGGTATGATGATATGTGCAAAAAATGTGGGAATTAAACCATGATGGCTTCTTGCTATTGGGGTTATAGGCACTAATAGGCAGAAGTGTGATTGCAGAAATTTGTAACAAGTCTCGGAATACCTCCGTACATGATTCAAATGAAGTGTTAGGAGGTGCTTTGTCTGTACAAAATCTCTTGGTCTTTGGAGAAGGAGTGGATGTTTGAGATAATTCAGATGTTGAGGACATAATTTAAGCATGTTCATGTCTTGATGGTTGGAATCCAGTTGTGATTTTCATAATGTTGGATCTGTTGTCGCCAAATCACTGCACCCTCCGAATGGCCAGGATGTGAATAGGACGTTCGGTGTGATTGGGACACATGGGATCACCTCTCAAGCTGTGGGACTTGGGCTCGAGGTGAACCTCCGGAGAAGGCCGGCTTCCTCTTCCTAAACTAAGTGTTGTACTACTCCTAGTGTAACAAAAATGATTATCTAGTCCTATGCTAACATTTTCATGGGGTTTTAGGGAAAGAGATTTACAGAAATGAAACTATACTAGGGATGGTGATGCACCAAATAAAGGGTGTTTCCAGACTCAGGAAGGGTTAATTTGAAGAGGGTGTGTGCACCACAGGTCAACTTCACCTACTGCAACTTAGAGAGGGTACAGGATACCACAAACTAAGAGACACACGTTCCCTTTGTTAAACTTTATCAGACCGAGAAATATACCAGTTTCCCAATGAAGAAGGATGAACTCAAGAAGGGTGAACAGACACCACAACTCAACTGCATGCAATACTCCACCACTCGATAAGCACAGAACTCCAAGAACCTGCAATAGAAACTTAAACTTGCACAGTGTACCTGCAAGTACGAGAAAGGCACAAAGAAGCATAAAAGGATGAAAGGACCGAGATTAGTCACAAAACACACACTTTTATTGCTTCAATAACATGCACAATGCATCATACATTCAGAAGAGGCAATAGTTTCCATTACAGTCTTGAAGAGGAGGCTTGAAAGTTCTCTCAACACACAAGAACAACTTGCAGAAGAGAGAGGATTCTTGAAAAGTATACACTCGCCTGAGATATCTAACTGTCCAACTTGTCTGAACTGTTGGAACCCTTTGAAATGAGCTTCTAACTTACATTTATAGAAGAATATGTGAGAAAGAAGAGGAAATGGTCATAATTACATTCCTAAAATGAAGGCCCATGATGTATTTATTACAGTTAGTTGAACCACCTGAGAAGGTTCCATCATGGGTCATTAATTGCCTGATGACCTAGTCTTCTTAATTAATTAAAAGAATATTTAAATAAAATATTTAAATAATAATAATAAATATTATTATTAAAATATTTAAATAAAAATATTAATTTAATTAACATAATGTCGGGACCCCCCCATTGACCCGTTTGACTTGAAGAGGAGGGGGGTCCATGTGGATAGAGTCTGCACAAATCTCAACTCGGTGAGTTTCGAATCCTCTAACTCGGTGTTGCAATCAATTTTGAACCCCACACTAACTCTTTCCTCGCTTTGGCAATCGGATTCTTTTGCATTGAGTCCTTCGGTATTTTTGGCAGTGCACTCTGCAATCTCGGCTCCAATCAACAATTATGCCACTATTGGGATCTTAGTATGGCATAGGTAGCTGTGAGCTACACAATATACTCATTTTTCCAGAAACTAAAAAGATCCTTTATGTTACAATTTGCAACACATAAAATAAGCCCTTCAAAAAATATATTGAACAACTGGGGCAACCAAGAGGACCTTGGAAAAATGTACAGGTAACAACCATATGAATTCTTCCTTAGTCGTGGATCAAAGCTAATAGAAATAAGCTAGCTAAAATTAGCTAGAAACTACAGTATAATCGTCCATTTGTTAAAAACAAGTTTCTCTGAACCTGGTAAAGGAATACTTTTTATTGTCTGATTGGACGTACATAATGGAAGGGTATAAATATTGCCTACTGCCCACAGAGTTTCTCAAAGAGACCATTTACAAGTGACAAGGATGTGGCATACAAAACGGCCGACCAGGTATTTCAGAGTTGACCTTCACATTCAATTCATTTCTAGGAGAAGAAATGCTGAGCAATATGAATCGTTTCATTCTGCACCGTAATAAACCTTCATCTCCTGATTCAGGAAAATTTTATGAAGCCTTGAATAGCGTGACTCCAATCCATCGTACACGGCAGTGAATATTTGTTTCCTGCAGCTGCTATTCGATCTGAGTTCAGAATAAGGATAAGCATGCATTCGATACTGAACAGATAACAACACAGTTGGACAACCTGCTTGCTGGAAGCACTCAAAAGAAAGGCCTCTACTGTACTGCAACATGCCTGCTACCTGTGCGTGGGAGCTTGTCTCGCGACCACATCAAGTTCAGAATTGTACAGAGGATGAGGAGAAGGTCGTGGTAGCTATTAAAGCCGATTCAAAGTCTGAACAGTTCAGTGGAATCCTAACAAGGGCGGATCTGTATGAAAGGAGACACTTTCTTCGTATGATCTATGGAACCCAATCCACAGTCCATGCAACATGCATCCTTTCCATCTGGATGAGTTTTCAGCATTGCTTTCCCGTCAAACTCTTCGCATATGAACCACGACTGAGCCATTAACGCATCGCCTTCGTTGGGTGAGATACGAAGCCACTTTCTTTCCTCACAGTGGTGAACCAAGTGATTCTTCAGGATAAATTCTGAAATGTTCTCCTTTTCCCACGCATTTGAACTGCAAGCGCTGACCCCCACTCACCATGTTACTCGGTATCATTTGACAAATATCTGCATAATGAGACGAGCAGCGGCCTGTAGCCTCCGCTGAAATTGGTATCACGTCACGTTGTTTTCTCCATGACCCACTCCAATTCACAACTGTCTTATTAATCCTCCTGGTGACTCACACAAAGACTCGGATCCTGTTTACATGGCCCGTGTGGAAGTATCATGTTGGATAGCCATCGTAATATTTCCACGCTTGGCAGTTTGATCAGATTTCTCCCATTCACAGAAGTTTGATCATGGTTTACCAAACCAATATTTCCACTTGGCGGTGCTTGCCCTGAGTTCCCCTATTCATACCTCAACGCGGGGATTAACAGCTTGGACTGCCATCGTCAAATCTCTGACCTCGGCATACTAGCTCCAAATCCCCGTGTAACGGCTTGGACACATTAATCCACGGGCCCCCGACCTCAGCTTCGCCGCACAAACTTGGCAAGTTCGTTCCTTATCTCCACAATTCCCACCAGTGCACGCAGCTTGGATCCCCATGATTTTTTCTCCTTCCGAGTTTTCCTTCATCAGATTTGAGGATAACATCAAACTCTTGGTGTAAACATTTCAGCTGTAGCTTGTAAGGTGTGATAATTCCAACAGAAGCCTTTATGCCTGCCAACTTAGTGACTCGTTGAAGATGCTCATATAATTGCAAAGCAAATTATGCCTCATGAATATTCTGATATGAAACAGTTCCACCTCTATGAGATTCACTTCCATGAGTTACATCGTAAAACAAGTAAGGTCTCGATAGAGAATCTTTGTAATAAATTTCATCAGGTCTCCCGGTAACACTCTCACTGTCACTTAATCGATTTTCATAAAAATATCTTGAAGGAAAATCCCGAATTTGAGGATGCATTCGATGCTGAACAGATAAAAACATAGTTGGAGAACCTGCTTGTTGGAAGTGCTCAAAAGAACTCTTACTATACTGCAACATGCCTACTGCCTGTGCACCGAATACTCGGCCGAGGAAGGTCTGAACACCATTATAATTCACAGCTCTTTTTAAGATGTCGTTTGACTCAATTTTACATTGGTATTCTATGGTGCTTATACTATCTTCCTGGGTCGATAGAAGTCCTTCCATTATGTAATTACAAACCTGAGATTCAATGATGTTGAACCTCCCATATCTGCATAATTTCATATCATCTCGGTCAAACAAGATAATTCTCCCAAGTGGTTGGTCGAGCATTGTCTTAATGGATTAAACCTGGCATCATGTTGACTTTGACTCTCCCTGACTTGGCCTTCAGATCTTTTTGCATCGATCTCCACCGAGATCCTTGTACAGTTCCTTTCATTCGTCAATTTTCAACGAGCTATATTTTGCATTAACAAGACCATCGTCGAGCTCTTACAACTGAGAGTCTCTACCGAGATGATTTCCGAGATGACTATCAATTTGACACCGGATTCTCTATCAACTCGACCCCAAACTCTTCACTGAGTTGAGATAAACTGGGTGCCTTTCGATGCTAGGTGATCTCTCATATGCAATTTAAGAATTATTTTTAATTTTTGTATCTTGATAATAACCGGAGATGGGTTCCTGGGACTACTATTTTCATTTTGAACGTGATAGGACCCTGTTGTCCAATCTTGCCATGTGTGCAAAATTGGATAACATTTTTTGGCGACCTCTTGGGGATGATTGCCTGCTAAGCATGATTCCAGTAGCCTTAAGTCATCCATTGGGCATGGAGTCTATGTTGGAATCCTGAAAGTAGTATGATTTTCTTTGACACATCCCGAAATCTCCTTGAGCATTGCCGATATCCTGGGCCTCCCTAGAATGCTAAGCATGAAGTATACTGAATCTGTTGAATGCTTGACATCCATGGAACACTGCAAAAATTTTGAATGAAGCATATTTTGAAACTCTTATGGAAACCTTGAACCTTCTTCTCCTTGACACCTTCCAATGGTGAAACAATGTGCAGAACAACACAAAACACAACAACAAGGAAAGCAAAACAACAACACACAACAATGTGCATAAGCACTTGGAGGAAAACACCTAATTTAACTATACAAGGGGTGGAACGCTTCTCAAAAACAAGCTTTGAGATGTATCCCATTCACATGAATGGGCAGTTCTTCTCCATTGAGCCTAGATAGACGGAATGAATTTTCCTCTTTGCAACTTGTGATGATGTATGGCCCACTCCAGAGAGCATCAAACTTGGCATGCCTGCCTGGTTTGGCCCTGTCTTCATCCCATTTGAGAACTAAATCTCCCTCTTGAAAACACCTGTTGGACGCCTTCTTATCAAAATATTTCTTAACTTGAGCCTGATGCTGCTCCAAAGTTTTCATAGCCTTGTCTCGTACTTCCTCTAACTCCATGAGTTCAGCAAACCTTATTGTCAGAGGATCACTCTCTATAACTTCAAGTTGATGAGCTAACTCCAAAGAAGGTAACTCCAATGAGAGCGGGAGTTTTGCCTCTCTTCCATATACCAAGAATGAAAGGAGAATTTCCGATGGCCCTTTTAGGTGTGATCCGATCTGCCCATAAGGCGGTCTTAAGCTGTGTATGCCAAGTCCTCTTGTTAGTCTCCATTGTGTGCTTAATAATCCTTATGAGGTTTTTGTTGCTAGACTCAGCCAATCCGTTTCCTTGAGGATAGTAATTGGATGAAGTTTTGAGGTATACCCCATTTTTAACAGCCCATTCACTCAATTTCATACCAAGAAAAGCCAGCGCATTGTCTGAAATGACTGTAAACGGAACACCGAACCTCGTCATTATACCCTCCAAAAAATCTAGAACTGCCTTTTCATTGCTCTCTTTTAATGCTACCCCCCCCCCGCCTCTGTCCATCGAGTAAAATAGTCTGTTGCGGTAAGGACCCACTTATGTCCGTCACTGGATGGAGGATTAATCATTCTGATGAAGTCCAACCCCCATTGAACAAAGGGTTGATCCACTTGAATTGGATGCAGCGGAAGAGCTGCCAGCTTCTGCTTACCTGTGAAAAAGGCACATTCCTTACATTTCCTTACCCAAAGATGGGCATCCTTGAATAAATCCGGCCAATAGTAGCCAGCTCGCATGATCTTGGTAGCTGTTGTTCGTGTGGAATAATGTCCTCCAGATAGGCCATTATGAAACTCTTCTAGTATCTTACTGACCTGTTCTGGGTCCTATGCACCGAAGGAGAACGCCGTTCAAATATTTTCGAAAGAGAATGCTATCTACCAAAACATATGGGATAGATTGAAGATGGAAAGTTCGTCTTTGGTTTTTATCCATGTTTTCCGGGTATGCTCCTGAGAAGATGAAATTCTTCATTTTGGATAACCAGTCAGCTTGATCAACATCCTCATCAGTATTTAGGAGTGTCACGTCCTCATTACTTTTTGATTCCATGTCTGTTGCAAGTTGCTGACATAAACCCTTACCTCTGACAAGTTTAGTGACTTTGATGTGCACGTCATACTCCATTACCTTCGTGATCCATCCAGCACGCTTTTCGTTCATTTCTTTGTTCAGCAAAAACTCCTTGACACCTGGATGAGACACCATCAGATGAATCTTGTTGTTGGACAACATGTGCTTGAATTTCTTCAAAGCTCGAATAACCGCAAAGACTTGCTTTTCAATGAATGAGTATTTGAACTCATAGTCTTTGAGGGATTGACTGAAGAAAGCAATTGGTTGCTCCATCAGGTTGTTGTTTTGTTGGGTGAGGATCCCTGAAATGCTCTCTTGACCTGCAAAAGCATAAAGGATAAAATCTTTGTCAAACCTGGGGTTCACAAGCGTGGGAGCTTGAGAAATGGCTGTTTTGATGGCTTCAAAGCTTTCTTGTCCTTCCTTTGTCCATGAGAATGGCATGTTTTTCTTTAGCATGGCTGTCAGTGGTTTAGCCAATGTCGCGAATTGAGGGATGAATCTCCACACGAAATTTATGGTTCCCAGAAAACTCTGGAGGCCCTTCTTGTGACTTGGGAGAGATAAGGACATAATTGAATGAATCCTAGCTGGATCGATTGATAATCCTTCTGCTGAAACCACATGCCCCAACAATTTTCCCTCGTGTACTGCGAAAATACATTTCTTGGGGTTAAGTGAAACCCAAATTCCCTACACCTTTGGAAAACTTTCCTTAGATGCGTGATGTGATCTTCTGCATGCTTAGAGTATACAGTTATATCATCAAGGTAAACTAAAATAATATCATTGATTAGTCCCTTAAATGCCATATCCATGGCTCTTTGGAAAGTAGCCCCGGCATTGGACAATCTGAATGGCATTTTATTGTAGGCATACGTGCCCCACTTGGTAGTGAAAGCCATTTTGAATTGGTCAGATTCTTGGACTAGGATTTGATTGTAACCTAAATATCCATCGAGCAAAGAAAATCTTTGAGCTCCTGCCACTGTTTGAAGGATCTGCTCCATCGATGGAAGAGGATAATGGTCTTTTAATGATGCACGATTCAAATCCCTGAAATCTACGCATAACCGATCTCTCCGTTCTTCTTCCTCATGGGCACCAAATTGGCTACCCATGAGGAATGCTTGATGGGAAAAATTATACAGGCCTCAATGAGCTTGGTTAGCTCCTTTCTCATTAGTGGCTCAATTTTTGGATTAATTGGTCTCTTGTTTCTGATGAACTGGCTTAGCATTAGGATCTAGTTCGATAGTATGTTGTGCTAGACCTAGATCAAAACCATGCAGATCTTTATAGCTCCATGCAAAGATGTCATGATACTCTTGACAAAGTTTTATGAAAGATTCTTTCTCTTCAGAAGTACACACTTTTCCGATCTTAAGAAATTTTTCATTTGATACTTCAACTTCCTCAAAATATTCTTCTCTGACCACCATGTTAGGGCTTTGTCTTGTGGCTTGGTCATCTGAATTGAAAATGGATTCCAAAGTGACTAAACCTTTTGGTAACTTGTTGCTTTTCAATTGGATAATTTGCTCACCATATGACTCTTGCAACTTATCTTGATTCTTTGTAGCAAACTCCGCCTCTTCTTGTAGGAAGAGGACAATTTGTTTGTCACTATCAAACACTTTCCAACTACTCACATTATTAGGGACTGCTGGTCGAACCACCATTTTAACAAATTGCTGCCCTCCTTTCATGATATCAACTGGTATGTTGTATTGTGAACCAATTGTAGCAAGCCTATCTGCATCTTGATTTTGACCTCTAGGAACTGCAAGGATTCCAAAAGCTTCGAAATCTTCAATCAGGTCCCAGACTCGATTCTTATATGATCTTAAAAGATCATTTTTTGATGCACTACGTGCCGAAACTTGATGAACAACTAACTCACTATCTCCAAAAATAGTCAGGGCCTTGATTCCCTTCCTTTGGGCTAGCTGAATTCCTTGCACAAGAGCCTCGTATTCAGCAACCTTGTTAGTGCAACTGAACTGCAACCGGAAAGATGAGAAGTACTTATCTCCCTCTGGAGAAATTAACATAACACCAGCACTGGATCCATTCTTACTTCTTGATCCATCGAAGAACAATTACCACAATCCTTTATAATCACCTGGTGTTTTGACAAGTTGTGGTATGATTGTATCTTCTTCATGGATACAGCAGCTACCTAATCTTGTTTCTTCGAAAACCAGAAAACCAGCTTCTTCTTCTGCCAATACATCAGCATAGGGATCATACTGATGATCTCTACTTACTTCATCTAGGAAAGTATCAGGGACTTCCTCAACAAGGGTGGTTGGTTCATGATCGGCATCTTCCTCTTCTGGATCGCCAATGGTGTAATTTCCATTTATGGGACTAGAAGTGTAGGGTTCTACATGATTATGGCAGATTGGTTCTGCCCTTATAGTTACTTTGGTTCTGTATCGAGTCCTGAGAATCATATGTGACCAATCGGCTGATAGGTAACCGCCCATCTTGGCAGTGAAATCCCGTGATAGGCAGATGACAAAGAGGGGAGGGAGATCAATAACTGATATGTCTTGAGTGAATGAAAAACTTGGGCATGCATGAATGGTAAGTTGAAGTCCTTTGATAACCCCAACAGTCTTAATAGTTGTTCCATCCAGCTAAACAACCCCTCTTGCTAACTGGCGCATATTGTATGCCTAGTACATCTGCAATTTGTTTCGGCATGATAGAGCTACTGGCACCAGAATTGATCATGCAATTATGTACCAGGTGGTCGCCAATGATTAGGGAAATGTAGAATGGCGGTGGTTTGTTTGCCGTAGGAATGATTTTCCCTTCTGGTTGACACAAATTTGTAGCATTTGTCACTCCATGGCTTGGTGATCCGCTGGTTGTACTAAAACTGTTCAGAGCTTCTCGCAACAGGTTTCTTTGGGAAGGGATTCGAGAGTGCGTCCCACATGGTAACGATAAAATTGGTTTTCTTCATTTGTTCTACTATGCTGAAGGGAATCGCTCCAACTTTGATGACGCTTTTTTGGGCATTGGGGTCCTCCTTTGAAAAATGTTTGTTGGGTACCGTGATGCTTGGAGAACCATCCTTCCCTACGGCGTGGCTAACTGGTGTTTATGGTGATTTCTTTCCCGCATTTTTATCAACTGCCATTTGTAACCCAGGTTGAGAAGTGGAAACTAGATCAGCTTCAAGAGGTTGAGGCTCCATTTCTCTCTTTTTGGAATGAGTGTTTGCTGCCACTGATGAAGAATCTATATTCAATCCGCAAAAATCTTTTGCATGCCAGTTTAGCAAAGCGGATTCTTCAGGTGCTTGCGGTTGATCTATTGCTTCTTGTATAGATGAATTGTTTGTTAACTCTGAAGGGGCAGATACACTTTGAACCATAAGGGCCTGGCTAAGAACCCCTTTGGGATAAAGATTTTGATTGTGAGGTTGAGAGCAAGGATAACACCATTCGTAGTCTTGAACTAGATTATTTTGAACAGGTACTATAGCTCTAGATGAGCTAGCTACAAGAGGGTTCTTAAAGTTCAAGGGCCTGAAATTTGCAACTTGACTTGTAGTTTGATTTCAAGGCTGATTGTTCCCTTGAAAAGGAGAATGGTTAGCTTGATACTGCTGATTTTGTGTCTGATACAGACGATTGTATTGAAATTGTTGCCTTTTGAGTGCAACGAGCTCATTTCCAAAATTTTGTAGTAGTGACTTGACTTCAAATAGGTCATTTGAAGAGGCAGGGGAAGATTGAGATGGTTTCTTGGAGTCTACTGGAATAGGAACAATGATAGGCTGATGATTTGTAAGATCTGGAGAAAAGGGCATTGGTGGTCGTGGAGCTATTTTTCCAGCCTGAATCAAAGAATTCTCTGCACTTATGGCAACCTCGTAAGCATCAGGCAGTGTAGTCCCTCCCATGGACTGGATCATAACTGCTGCATCACTATTCAAGGCTCGCAAATAGTACAAGAATGCATTATGTGCAGAAGGCTTTACGAGCGCCGGAATCCTATTCCAAGTCCTGTGGAATCGGAAGTTGAAATCACTCATGTATTCTTGGGAAGCTCTCTTTATGGTAGTAAGTTTTTCCAAAAGTGATAGGTGATCACTTTTGTCTTCAAATTGTTTACATAGCTTTTCTCCCAACTCGTCCCAAGTGGTTATAGTGCCAACACCTAACCCGCGAAACCATTGAAGCGCTTTTCCTTGAAAGAGGTAGTAAGAAGTCTAACTGCAACGTTGTCTTCGGTGATATTATGTACTACACAGATGCTGGATACATCAAAGATATGCTCCACTGGAGTAACGTGAGTTTCCCCCATGTAGAAGGGTAAAATTTTGAGTGCTGCAACAGGTATCGGGTCACATTAAGCCAACATAAGAAGATTGCTTGCATTGAAAGGGGGAAAAACTTGGTTCCTCGCCATAGCAACAAAAGGTTGATTGTTCTTCGGTGGAGGAAATCTTCTGTAAGGAGGAGTTGAATGACCCCTACTAGGTAAATCTGCAACTGGGGATGTGGAAATGCCTCTTCTTCTTCTCTTTGGAGGAGACAAGGAAAATTTGATATGCTGATACTTTGCTTTCTTTGAAGAAGCTCTTGTCTGAATTCTTCGCAGAAGTTACCGCACTAGATATTTGGAATCCAAAGATATAGAGTCGCCAGGGAATTTGACTTGTGTAAGTGAGAAGAGAAGTACCAACTCTGTCCCACCGGGCGTGCCAAAAACTGTTGTCGCCAAATCACTACACCCTCCGAATGGCCAGGATGTGAATAGGATGTTCAGTGTGATTGGGACACATGGGATCACCTCTCAAGCTGTGGGACTTGGGCTCGAGGTGAACCTCCGGAGAAGGCCGGCTTCCTCTTCCTAAACTAAGCTACTGTACTACTCCTAGTGTAACAAAAATGATTATTTAGATCCTATGCTAACATTTTCATGGGGTTTTAGGGAAATATATTTACAGAAATGAAACTATAGTAGGGATGGTGATGCACCAAATAAAGGGTGTTTCCAGACTCAGGAAGGGTTAATTTGAAGAGGGTGTGTGCACCACAGGTCAACTTCACCTACTGCAACTTAGAGAGGGTACATTATACCACAAACTAAGAGACACATGTTCCCTTTGTTAAAATTTATCAGACCGAGAAATATACCAGTTTCCCAATGAAGAAGGATGAACTCAAGAAGGGTGAACAGACACCACAACTCAACTGCATGTAATACTCCACCACTTGATAAGCACAGAACTCCAAGAACCTGCAATAGAAACCTAAACTTGCATAATGTACCTGCAAGTACGAGAAAGGCATAAATAAGCATAGAAGGATGAAAGGACCGAGATTACTCACAAAACGCACACTTTTATTGCTTCAATAACATGCACAATGCATCATACATTTAGAAGAGGCAATAGTTGCCATTACAGTCTTGAAGAGGAGGCTTGAAAGTTCTCTCAACACACAAGAACAACTTGCAGAAGAGAGAGGATTCTTGAAAAGTATACACTCGCCTGAGATATCTAACTGTCCAACTTGTCTGAACTGTTGGAACCCTTTGAAATGAGCTTCCAACTTACATTTATAGAAGAATATGTGAGAAAGAAGAGGAAATGGTCATAATTACATTCCTAAAATGAAGGCCCATGATGTATTTATTACATTTAGTTGAACCACCTGAGAAGGTTCCATCATGGGTCATTAATTGCCTGATGACCTAGTCTTCTCAATTAATTAAAAGAATATTTAAATAAAAAATTTAAATAATAATAATAAATATTATTATTAAAATATTTAAATAAAAATATTAATTTAATTAACATAATGTCGGGACCCCCCCGTTGACCCGTTTGACTTGAAGAGGAGGGGGGTCCATGTGGATAGAGTCTGCACAAATCTCAACTCGGTGAGTTTCGAATCCTCTAACTCGGCGTTGCAATCAATTTTGAACCCCACACTAACTCTTTCCTCGCTTTAGCAATCAGATTATTTTGCATCGAGTCCTTTGGTGTGATAATTCCAACATAATCCTTTATTCCTGCCAACTCAGTGACTCGTTAAAGATGCTCATATAATTGCAAAGAAAACTGTGCCTCATGAATATTTTGATATGAAATAGTTCCACCTCTATGAGATTCTCCTCTATGAGTTATATCGTAAAACTAGTAAGGTCTCGATAGAGAATCTTTGTAATAAATTTCCTCAGGTCTCCCGGTAACACTCTCACTGTCACTTAATCGATTTTGATAAAAATATCTTGAAGGAAAATCCTGAATTTGAAGATGCATTCGATGCTGAACAGATAAAAACATAGTTGGACAACCTGCTTGTTGGAAGTGCTCAAAAGAACTCTTACTATACTGCAACATGCCTGCTGCCTGTGCACCGAATACTTAGCCAAGGAAGGTCTGAACACCATTATAATTCACAGCTCTTTTTAAGATGTCGGTTTGACTCAATTTTACATTGGTATTCGATGGTGCTTATACTATCTTCCTGGGTCGATAGAATTCCTTCCATTATGTAATTACAAACCCGAGATTCAATGATGTTGAACCTCCCATATCTGCATAATTTCATATCATCTCCGTCAAATAAGATAATTCTCCCAAGTGGTTGGTCGAGCACTATCTTAATGGATTAAACCTGGCATCATGTTAACTTTGACTCTCCCTGACTTGGCCTTCAGATCTTTTTGCATCGATCTCCACTGAGATCCTTGTAGAGTTCCTTTCATTCGTCAATTTTCAATGAGCTATATTTTGCATTAACAAGACCATCGTCTAGCTCTTACAACTGAGAGTCTCTACTGAGATGATCTCTAAGATGATTATCAATTTGACACTGGGTTCTTTATCAACTCAACCCTGAACTCTTCACTGAGTTGAGATTAACTGGGTGCCTTTCGATGCTAGGTGATCTCTTCATATGCAATTTAGGAATTATTTTTTAATTATTGCATCTCGTTAATAACCCCATTCGATGCTAGATGAGCTCAATTATGCAAATTATTAATTATTTTATCGTTTTAACTCCATGATAACTAGAAGTGGGCCTTGGTTGTCCAATTTTGTCATGTGTGCAAAATTGGATAACAGTTACACTGATGAGGTAGAAAGATTATTTGAAGTTGAATCCATTTGAAGTTATTTCAAAGATTGTTCAAATGATGTGAGGGGAGGAAAATGTGGATGTGGCCTCAATGACTGATGTAGTAGGTGCAGGCACTGGGATTGGGTCTATGGTTGGCATTAAGGATAAAGATGGAATAGATGTGGATGATGGAGTGTATGAGCTATAGTAATATGTGGAATCAATGGTGGATGTGGGAAGAGGTGCTGAGGTGGACATAGATAGAACTGAGGTTGGTATGTGGGTGAGGGTTAATGGATTGAAGAAAAGGGGAGATTCTAGTGAGGTGGATATGGTGGTTGATGAAGAAGGTAAATTTGTGGATGAAACTGGATTTTTACCAGCATTGTGTGTAGTATTTATGGTGTGGATATTGGGAACTTACGATGTAGAAGCAGTGGTGGTTTGACTTATTGATGTGGGTGTATGGTTTGGAAATGGTCATTTAAAAATATCTAGTGGTTGATTAGGTGAAGCATTTCGATTATCTACTTGAAGATCTCCTTGATCAATGACTCTTTGGACCGAATGTTTGAAAGTTTGACATCTCTCTATGTTGTGTCCTCAGACTTGATGGTATTTGCAGTAATGGTCCTCATGATACCACATATGTCTTGGTCTAGATTGGTCAACTAGTTGGATAGGCGGCAACATGATCAAATGTGCTGTTATTAATTTGTCAAAGACGGTGTTGTATGATTCTCCTAGAGGATTATAATTGGGCGTTGGTCGTGTGAATCATTATTGGGATACTATAGTAGATGTGGATGTAGGAGATGATTTGACAATGAAAATTTTGGTGGTTGTATTTAACTTATCATTTGATGTGTATGGTCTGAAAAATTCTGTTTTGGGATTATTTGACTTTAATTTTAAATGCACATGTTCGAGGGCACACATCTCAAGCTTGCGAGACATGGTGAAAGCTTCTTCAAAAGTGCAAAATGATTGAATTTGTAAACTCGAAGAAATATGATTTGTACAAGAGCATGTGAAGAGCTCAATTATATTGGTTTGAGGAAGAGGAAAATATAATTGGTTTATAATATTGTGCCACTATGCAAAAAAGTCTGTGATGTATTCATATTCGAATTGGTGGATGGTATACAGATCGTTGATGGTTACCTTGCATGAAATATTAATTGAGAAATTCTAGAGAAATAATTGTGTAAGCTAAGAGAAAGAAAATATGGAATATTGGGGAATATTATTATACCAATCTAAGACAGGGCCAGCTAAATACATGGGGAATGTTTGGAGTATCAAATCTTGGTCATGTGTGATAAGATAACACGCTTGTTTGAATGCTCGAAGATTTTGTTGAGGGTCCTGTTTTTTGTTAAATTTGGAGAACTTTGGTAATTCCTAGTGTGGAGGATATGGTTTCATTGGCACAGATGGATGAATAGGTTCGTTACATATTTTTTCGTAAGACAACATAACTTTTGACCCTAATATAGCAGCCTCTAGATTAGCTAACTGACTCACTAAGATCTGCATACAATCACTAGAAATTATCAGTTGTGAAATAAGAGGTGGTGGTTGAACTTGTGGACGTATAGGTGTCTGAGGAACTTGATATGGGTGAGTTTAAATTAGGGGTTTTTGTTGAGGTTGAGGTTGATAGAATGTTTGTTGGTGAGAAATAGGAGCATGGTATGATTTTTGGGAATGGGAAAAGTGTCGTGGTAATTAGTTGAGTGGGGATATGGGTATAGATGGGTTGATAGACTAGGAGTGACTCTGGATGTTGCAAAGGGATTATCGAAGGAAGTTGAGAAGTAATGACATAGACTTGTGATGTGAAAGGAATTTTCTATTTGGATAAATGATAGGATACATAGGGAGGGTTGGATATGAGTACTAGTGATAGTTGCGGTTGCAGTGGTGATGGGGGATGGTAGTTGCAATGGTCGTGTTGATTTAGGGAAGATTAAGTGGAATGGGGTGTGACTATCTGAGTAGTTTGGTGGGAGGGGGATTGATAGAGGATGAAGTTAAAACATGTATGGCTGTGGATGGAATGATTTCAGAACTAGTACTATAAGGGTAAACTTTCTAAAATGGAGGGCCATCTAGAGGAATATGTATGTAATCTTTTCATAATATAGTCTTGGAGAGGTACAAGATTGGCGTCAATAATTTGTTGGAAATTACGGATCACCAAGAGAGGAGACGAGTATCATCATGTTCTAATCTAATAGAAAATGGAGTGGTTGACCTAGATGGGATGGGATGATGGTCTGATAATGAAGTATGATGGAAAGATATTAGACAAGGTATATTGGTGAGAGAATGGATACCTGTGAGGGAGATAGGGAGAGACATGGATGGTGATTGGTTGGGATAAAGCACTATGTGAAATGGAGGTGTGTTTCATCTTATTAGCAGTGGATTTGAGTAATTACGGGCATAAAAATTACTTGTTATATTAACAAACAAGTGAGGAAATCAATTATTATTATTATTATTATTATTATTTGATTAAAAACAACGTGTGTGAAAAAAAAGAAAATAGCTAGAAGAGGACCTAGAAGAAGGGAATCTACAATCTGGTTTCAGGTAAGTTATGGCTGGGAAATGTCTGAAACGGTTTCCTGTTGGGTGATCAAATCCCAATCAGTGAACCGGGTGAAAGGAATGTTTCAGTGTGTTGATTAATATGTGAGGTTTTAGGCAGTGTGTGTGTAAAATGTGTGATGCAAAGAGTTAAACCCCTGACTAAGCTATATGAGCATGCAAGATGCACAGGGTTCATTTTAGATCAAATTTGAAATATGAATTTTGATGCCAAAAATTACCCATAAAATGACATTACCATGTAGAAAAGAGAAAATTAGGGAAAACTGAAGAATACCTATATATCGCTTTTCCTTTTTTATCTGACAGCAAGTTGAGGCAAACAAGGAGTATGCTTTAAATAATCAGGTGACAATGTTGCAAAGAGAGAAAATGAAAATAGATGCTAAAGAAGCACTAGATAATGGTTTATCCCATTATTAGATCATACCTTATAATGTAGTATCTGAAACTGATGATCAACAGTCGGATCGTCTAGGTACCCTAGAATTGCACCATGCAAAAGTATAGGAAGAGTTTGGTGAAATATCACTTAGGTGTATTTTTGTTTCAATGGTTACCTTTAGAAGCATAATGTTATGGTTACAACGTTGTGGTGTTCACCTTAATGATAAGAGAATTTACTAAATGGAACGAACCATTTCACATGGATGAAGACAATACCAAAGATCCTGTAAATGGATGCGTCTACAACATGAAATATTCACAACATATATCTAGATTGATAAGAACTATGAAACAAAATAAATGTATTATGTATGAAACCTATACAATGTGAGCAACCAGAAAAGTGACTAGAACTTGGGTTTGGTCCCATCGGGCATGCCAAATGTTGATTGAAGGTTTCTTGCTTCCTGTCCAGATTAGTGTACAAGAAATCAATAAACACAAAACAACGTTGAATATGAAAGGGCTCAGTTCCTTGGAGATGGTGATGACTGATATGGTCAAAAAGTAGATGATGAGCTCCTTGTAGCAATCTCAACAAACCTATAGCTTAAAATACACTAGAGAAAAATTGCTTAGATATTTTATGCGGGGCCTTCCTAATAAAGCGGATCTGAGAAGCGTTAACTTCCTCAGTGGATTTCAACCCCAGTGTGATAAAGAATAATGATAAAATATAAGACAAACAAATAACATGCAATCTGATGAACAAAGGAACCTGGCGATGCTGGTATGTAGATGGTGCTAGTTATTTAATCCAAACACAACTTGCAACATAAACCAGACTACGTGAACCAACAAATCATGAGCAGAGTATTGTGGGGATTATAGTGTCATTACAAGGACATCATGAGGATATTATGATAAATAAGAATCTTAAAATTCAAAACAAAATTTTCCCAAAATTTTCCAACCTATTCTTCCAAGGGGGGAAGGTCCATATTTATATCCTAAGGGAGAGTTTAGACTGTGGGTTATTAGGTAATCAGGGTTGGGTAAAGTAACCCTAGTTAAAAGAGGTGATGTGATTCAGTGGGGGCTCACAATTTGACTTATTAGGTGAATTGGGGAGCATGATTTGAATGGGTAGGTGAGATAATAGATTCCATTCTTGAAATTAAGAATGGAGTGTCAGATGGGTGTATTATTATCCATGAATTGAATAATTTTGAGAGATTCCAAAATTCAAGTATTAAATGGGTTTATATGGAGCCCATTTGATAATTATTTAAATTTGGGTGAGTAAATGGATGGGATTTATTTAAATTTAAGAAAAATAAAAGAGAAAGTGAAAGTTGAATGAACGTGAGATGACAGAGGGGCGTTATACCAAAAATTGGTGTTTACAACATGATAGATCCTTCCCAAATGCCCTTTATAGAAGAGATTCTGGAATATGTCATGGGGCAAGAAATATATACCTTCAATGATGGATTTTTAGGATATCATCTAACTCAGATCATAGAGGAATACGACACAAGAAAAACCTTCACAAAAGAATGGGGATCATTTGCATACATGATAATGGAATTTGGGATTAAGAAACACACCAAATGTTTTCTCACTTATTGTAGCTTCCTTTAAGGATTTTCTCTTCAAATTCCCACAAGTTTACTTGGATGATTGCATAGTTTACAGGCTTGTCAAGGATCACTCTGATAATTTTCATCTTATCGTTTGAGAATTACAAGAACTTAAAAATTTCATTAAACTTGAAGAATTATGTCTTCACAACACCTTCATGGAACTTTGTTGAGGTAAATTATTTGTAAATAAGGTTTGGTAGTAGATTTAGAAAAAATAGCTATAATTGTGCAGTTGGAGGTTTCAAAAACATAAAGGGAGGTGCATGTGTTTCTTAGACATTGCGGGTATTACCAAAATTTTATTAAAGGATATGCAAAAAATTTCATGTCTCTTAAAAAAGATGAGAAAATAATGAGATTTTGTGAAGGAATAAAAACAATAAAGAGCATTTGATGAATTAAAATAAAATATTTACAGCATACCCATATTGCAATTCCCATACTAGAATAGTCCATTTTATGTTCATGTGGATCCATCAAGAATGATACTTGGATCAAATATTGCATAACCTTGAAAATACAACATGGACCATCTGATATTTTTATCTAGTAAGAAATTAACAAAGGGCAGAATATAACTATATAAACATAAAGAGAGAAGCAATATTCATGGTCTATGCACTAAAAATTATTGCAAGTATTTGTTAGAACTATTTGTCTTCTAAACTTATCACATGACATTAAAAAATATGGTGAAAAAAATTGTCCTACATGGTTATATATGTAGATGGGTGATATTATTCCAAGGGTTCCCATTCTCGATTGTGGTGAAGCTAGGAAAGTATTAATTTAGGTCTTGATCATCTCTCATGAGTTAATTTGAGTGAATAAAATAATTATTTTGAGGATGAAATGCAATAGATATAAATACTTATAATTAAGCACACACTAGATGAATTTATTGGTATAACCATTATTTCTCTAGAATGGGTTCACACCAGAGAATTGGAGCATATAACATAAAACTTAGTTAGTGGTAAGCAAGTAATACCTTACCAAATCATTAGTGGGGAATTATATAAGATGGGATGTAATGAAGTATTACGATGATGTGTTTTAGAGCATAAGTTGAAATAAATTATCCATGAAACATATGAAATAATTGTAGGAGGAAACTATACTGGTGATGAGAGAACGTGTAATATACTAACCATAGGAATTTCATGGAAACCATTGTTTCAAGATGTAAAGGAGTATAAAAATACTTGTGATCATTGTCAATTGTTTGAAAAAATAAATAAACCAGATGAAATTCTCTTTCACTATATCATTTCCTAAGAACCATTTTAGAAGTGGGAAATTGATTTTGTTGTCTTGATTAATCTTGTCAAGTGATGAATAAGAGTGTTATATATTACAAATACAATAGATTACCTAACAAGATGGGATAAAGTTGTTCCTAAAAAGGATTGTAGTGCAACAACCATAGTAAGGATAATTTGTAAAAATATCATAAGTATGTATGGGTGCCCTCTAAGTTGTAATAGGGATTGAAGAACACATTTCCTTAATGAGATAATGCATATACTATTTTCCAAATTTATGGTTGTGCACGATAAAAAAACTACACATCATCTACAGGAAAATAGGACCATTGAGGATTTTAATAAAATTCCTAGAAACACACTTACAAATATTTGTAACGTTGGATTAGGATGATAAGGTTTCAACTATTCTATGGTTATATATAACTACATACAATATCTTGAATAAAGATACCCCTTTCCAAATAGTCTTTGGAAAATAGGTTGTGTTTCCAATTGTGTTTTTGGTACCTTCATTGAGAATAACATGCATTCAAAAATTATATGGTGAGGCATCTATCATAGAGTTCCTTATGAAGCTTATTTATCTATATGAAAAAAGAGTGTGCACAAGATGAATCCGGGGAGTTAAAAAATCACGATTTGTTTTTTGACATGATAGACATATTAAGAATAAAATTTTCTCAAAGGTAAAAAGTGTTACTGTATGATTTAAAATTCACGCTCCACTCTCGAAAATTGAATTTTTTTTTTTGGGTCTGTAGAAGTACATGAAATATTTCCCACATGGGCATGCAAGTTGAATACCTTAAGCGGAGATTTTTTTCCGGGAAACTTCAATGGCAGTAGGATAAAAACCTAATATTATTGAAGATCCTATTTTTTAATTTAATAAAGAACATACCATTATATTAGATGTTATTTAAATTCTTAGATATTTTTATTTCATGCAACTATTTTAATAAACATGCATTCGTTCACTCATTTGTTTAAAACATTGTTTCATTTATGATATTTCTCTCATACGATCAAAATTTGTAACTTTAACTCTTTCAAAGTAGTTTCTTCAAGAAATATAGTGAATGGAATGGATATTCAGATGATCACACATGATGTTTTTGGGGGAAAGAATGTGGAATGTGTTAGAATTTGAGATTTGAAATTTCATTGATTTAATCCATGTTGTAAAGGGAAATTCATTCCCACATTCAATAAATTGTGAAAGGAAAAAAATTCAACAGGTCTAAAGATGTGATGTTGTAGACACTAAATCACGCACTTTGGGTATCTATCTAGTCCTGATCACATATTACTATTCATATGATTCCTGAGTAAGAAAAGTACTAATTAACCCATGTCTTTGGCCATCTTTACTTGCTTTCTATTGCCTTTGTTGATATTACACTCCTTCTATCCCAATCTGTCTTTTCACACTTAGACATTTCTCACTTTGTACACCAACACCAAGCTAGGACACCAGGGCTAGGTGGCCCCCATCCCCTCTATGTGCCCCTGATCTCTTTGTAATTTTATCACATATTTTGGGTATTTTCTAGTCGTTTGGGCATCTTAACTTTTTTGTATTCATCCTTTTAAGGGTTAATTAAGAAATTCAAACAAGGGAATCATATAAATATAAAGTTATGTGACAATAATAAAGGACCAAGAACTAAGCATTAGCTATAACCAACTAAGGTTGCATCCAAAGGCCATTATCAAAAGAATTCAATCATTCATCTAGCATCCAAAAAAGGGCAAGGGACTGCATTATTTTTGATACACTTCATAGGAGGGGAAGTTCATTCTTTCATGCACACATCTATCTACATTTTCTACATCTAGTTATTACTCACTTTCATTTGTGACGCACACGAGAGCCACCCAGGGAAAAATATATTCACACACATAACAAAAAAATACATTGGATCTGAGATGTAGTGCAATACTCAGATCATAACTTCACTATGTGACAACCGAGGATTGTTCGGCCCCTCATTTGCATTAATTTCTTTTTGGGATTTGATGCACTTTTGAGGGTTTTGTAGGTCATTTATTCATTGTAGGTTATACTTGACATTTGAAAAACTTGATGCGACATACTAGTGACAGGAAGAAAAGGAAAAAGAACATCTTGTGACCCTCAAAAGGAGTTTTTATGAGGTTCTAAGTAGTCACAAGATCCCAAAATAGGTTTGCAGTACCTGTAGATGCCCCTGACCCATTCTAGGCACTGCAGTCTAGGCAGATCTTAGGGTTCATACAATTTTCTTGGTGTCAGTGAAATAGTTTCCCCTTTCTGTTCATCAGTTCTTCACTTTGGCATAGTGCATGATTATTTATGAATTAGATAAGTTTCTCTTATCTTCTCTTTACACCCAGGGTTTCATACTTGTTATCTTATTTTTCTTGGGTCAATTTCTGTACTTAATTACTTATTTATTTACTGCTACATTGCAATCAGATTTAGGATTTTATAAATTCAATATTTACTTAATCATTTGGTGAACCCTACACTTGACCCTACCTTTGCTTCTAGGATTATTATTTTATTTTCATCATGGTTGTACCCTTCAATGATGATGATCTTTGTGACCTCAATTCTCATCTCGCTTAGCATCCTCAAGATCTAGACCTACATTTATTTGCTGCTCGTGAGGAGGCCACCAATCTTACGGAGCTTAATGCAACCTCATCAATCCCCACTTATATGGCCATCACTACACAACCACCTAGTTCTAATATTTGGCCTACTTCTACTATTCTAGTTTCTGTTCCTACTCCTACCAACCATTTCACTCCACCTCTTTTTTCTCACATGTGACAAGTCTCTTCTTCTAGTACTCAAGACTTAGCCTCTCTTTATCAAGATATTCAAGTTGAAATCTATCAATTGCAGCATGTTACTTATCATTCATCTCCATATCTAGATTCCACTTTATTACTTCATACTCCTTTCACACCCACTATTTCTTCTTATCTGCTTCCTCTTAATTTTTTCACTCCCAAGCCCCCTCATTTTCAATGGTCATGACGACCATCAAGATCATATCTAAGCATTTCATGTGGCATGTCTAGTTTTTATGGATGATCATACTCTCTTAGCTAAAATTTTTCCTAGAATTCTTCATGATTATGTGATGCATTGGTTTTATGATCTACCTTCCCAATCGGTAACATATTTTACGCATCTAGCCAATGATTTTCTAGCTCATTTCTCCATTAATATCATCTCCAAAATTATTATAAGCAAAATGTAATGAGAGGGGGGTGGAGTTAATCAGTCCTTATAAAACTTTAGATCAGATTTCAAATTATTCAAACAACCAAAAATCCATTTAACCAATACTTAATGTGGTAAACACTATTAAATATCAAAGATGCAAATAACCATGAAACATGGAATGAACAAATGAACACATGATATAAGTGGGAAACCCTCAACATGAATAAAAACCACTGAAACATAATATTATATTGATATTTTTCTCAATTTAGTGAGGCACAAACCCCACAAGGAGCACCAACCCCTAGTTTAGTAGAACACCAACCCTACAAGGAACACGAACCCATAATTTTGTGAAGCACCCACTCCACAAGGCGGCTACAACACCCCAAGATGATCAAGAACCCACTAAAAAACCTTATGATGATATGATATCTAATATGTTTCTTCCACAACTAATGGAGACTAAGTATTCAACTCGCACTTCTTCAACTCTTCAAACCCTAGGTGAGTAAACCCTTCAAAGAAGCTGTTTCTTCAAATCTCAAGCCTTCAATACACTTTTATACATTCTTTCTAATCTTCCTAAACTTTCAAAACACTTGATTAAATCTCAATTCATTCTTTAACACCTGAAAATTTATCACATCTAGGCCGCACACCTTGCACACCCACAACTAGCTTGCAAAAGCACCCCAAAACTATACTTTTATAAGCTCCTCATGATTTCAAATTCAAACACAAACTATTTACCTCATTTTAATCAAACCATACTTCAAGAAAAAATTCCAAATTATAATTATAACAGTTACATATGACCCAAGTAGGTTTCCTAGCCAAAAACTTCATTAGATGTGCCAAAAATAGCTCAAAACCTCATGGGCACAAAGATAAAAATGCCCTTACATAAAAACCATACATGATTATGACCCATAAAACTTTATACATTATCAAAATATAATTTAACATTAATACATGGTTGTAATTTAGCTTAACCAATCAAACTATTTTGTTTAATGGGCCCAATGCTCTTTGTATTTCTCAAAACTGTTGTTTTCCTACACCCTTCAACACCCTATAAACTTAATTATGCCAAAAATAAATTCTACTCAACCAAACCATTCCATGTGACCACTAAATGGAAATGGAATAACCTTTATGACACTTCTAATAAATTTATAAGCCTTGAAACAATCACTTGTTCAAATCACAACCACTTTTGTCTCATTAAATCAACCTACCAAAAAATATGTTTCCAAATGTTAGCTCATAATTTTTTTATAAAATCATTAAAGAACTCAAAATAAATTTATTATATTCCAAATTAATCCCTATTCTCATTTCATGTGATATCAAGCATCACTTAATCCATCTCATGCTTCAACTAACTCAAAAATTCCATCAAAACACATCCCATCCTGCACGAGAAAAAACCTTCCTATCCAAAGAATGCTCTCGAAACCATATCAAATAACATAATTATGAATCAAAAATTATATAAATGTAAATATATATTAATCCTATTTTAAAAACATTATTAATAACCTCAACATTCCACATATTGCTCAAGATATACTCATTTCACTAAACCCTGTTTTTTAAGGCCTCAAAATTGTCCTTTGACCAATCAAATTGAATGAACATAAATTGACCATGTAACTACATGAAAATATCCTTAAACCTCTTTGGACGTAAATATTATCTCACATACATTTCATAACATCAATTTATCTTATATATCATTTGGACAACCTTGTCCCAAAACCTTTTTCTTTAGAAAATGACCTGTTTGAGTGGGGCCCACTCATCACCGTGACCACAATGATACATTTATGGAAATATAAAATATTTAAATACATCATAAAATTATAAATTTTTATGAATAAATAAAAATGGGCTCACTATAATTCTTCTTCTACAAATTGATCCTAGCTAGGATTTAACTAGGGTTTTATACGACTTTATCTTCTTAACATTCGTTCATAAAAACCTGAAGATCAAACCACCTAATTATTTTTTGAAACCTTATATACTCACCATAGAATCATACTTGAAATCCAAAAGGTACCATGCAGAGCACATACTTCATAGTGAGCATCTGAAATTGTAATTCAAGTTGGAATTGCACTAGATTTTGACCCTGTCTCACTGAAACTGACATAACTTGTAAATTTATCATCATGGAAACCTGAAATTTTATGAAAATAACCATGAAAAATAAAAATAGCATATCCAATTATCATAATGTCATCAACATACCTAAAATATCCATCCTATCTCATTTATATAGCCTCACCTTAGGGTTTCACATTGTAGAAGCTAGGGTCTACTAAAATATATCTATAACTCAACTTGAAATCACTGGAAATGACCCAAACATACCTGATATACCATGATAAACCTAAAACCATGCATCCATGAGATCATGTAGCTCTAAACTCAATCTCACATCTCCAAACAACCATGTCTGCTCCAAACAAACACATGTAACATAACTAATCACCTATATATACACCATGCCACTGTTGTGATTGCCCAATAAATCTTCAAACCTATATCCATCATGCCAACATGATTCTAAAGAATACAAGAATCTCCTACCTCCATGCAACATCACTTAGGCACTTGAATAGCCTTACAAGAGCAAACAATCCTTGCCGAATCTCACTGCAACACCATAAACACATCTGAGCTAGTATCTAATCATCATATACATCATTATATGACCGTAACACATCATAAAAATTTTCATTGATGTGGTTTTGCATCAATGAAAAAACTCAATAGGACAACATGCCAACAATCTCCCCCTTTTTCATTGATGGAAAACACCCTGAACTTCCCCCCTTTTTACATTAGTGACAAATGTATACCTATAGTAGCATATGCTACACCTCATTCAACTTCATAACATCAAATTTTGGTTAGAAACATCAACCAAATAAATCAACTTAGCTCAAAAACCTTGAAATTTTCCTCAAAATTTGATTTTTGCTTTCATTTCAAGCATGCAATCACCATGCTCCCCCTAGGTTGAGCATCTACAAAATCTGAACATCATCAATAAACATGAAGGAAGCATAATCATACCTTTTTATGAACCAAAACACCATATTAAACCTTTTAGGCATGCAAACCAAACAATTTTCACCTCAAAACCCGTCTATCCCTCATGTGACCATTGTAGTAGCTTGTAACATGATCCATTCATATTGAGAACATGCCAAAAATTTCATGAAATAGTATATCAAGGATTCCATCAATTATTCTTAACCATAATCCATATTATCTAAGCTTAGTCTTAGCTCTACAATGCATATTTTTACTCACCATACCATAGTTGAGACATAGAGCTCTAAACAAAACTTTTAGTGCTTTTAGGATCAACTTTGGCAAGCTCTAAGACCTCATACACATCTTGTCTCAGTAAACCATTAATCCACTTGGAATAATAACAATTATCTCAAGTATAAAGGCTCAATTTTTAGAATCTTACCTTAGATCCATGGCCATAAAGCACCTTAGACACCTTTGCAAGGTCCTAAACAACTTTTTCAGTCTTTGACAGTGCTAACTAATTGAGATATGACAACATTTGACTTTGATATGTATAATATTGCAATAAATATACCTTACATGTCTTGAAAACCTTCATATCACCTTCAATAGGGATACTCAGAATCTCCCATTGTCATTTAGAGCTCATACACATGGTGAACAACATTTGCATACCTATACGAATGCCTTTTCATACTTGACAAGATTTCAATTTTCAGTTCACCACTGAGCCAAGGCATTAACTTGTCAAGTTGATGGATTTTTATCATAATATAACAAATGTATCAACCTTAGAGAGTGATATCATGCACTCCCCCTGACTTAATAGGGATAAATACTTCTTTCACCTCATTGATCATCTTTTGGATCCATTGTAGCACTGACTATCTAGACCAAGAAAACACTTCATAAGACAAATCAACTATGCACTTCTTCTTACCAAAACCAAAAAATCAAGAAAAATATCATTTTACTAGTTCATCCATAGACTCATCATCCAAATATACACAAGAATATCTCCACTCTCTACCCTTTACATGTATAGTATCTGAGAAGAAGCATGCTATGCCTCTAGGCATATGCTATGCACCTGAAGCTTAAAATTTTTGCACATGGACCCATAAAAATTCTTAAATTTTTGGATATCATCTCAAAATGTAACAAGGAATATGCATAACTTCTCAAGGTTACACACACCATTATTTAGCTTCAGACCTAACCAAACTGATAAGAACAACTTTGCTAACCTGTAGAAGCTCATATGACATTAGGATAAACATAAAACTCTCTTAAGGTAACCATTTATAGGATATTATTCAGTATTTATCCTTTACTATAGATATGTCTTTACCAATAGACAAACATGATTCTATATTGCATAATATCTAGAATGATACCTATTGTCACCCTCAAAATTCCCCTATTTTGGATTCAAGTTTCGATAATTTTGAGTCTGTTCCTTGGGGTATTGGATCGCATCGGGCCTGGCCTTGTTTGTAATTTTTCCCATTCATGGAGGATGGTTTAAAATTTAGGCATAACAATGGAGTCTTTCCCCTTCTTTTAATTTTGTTCCTTGACTTGGCATAGTTGGGAATGACAGGCATATCTTCCCTGTCAATTTTTTAGCCTCATCTTCCACGGGTAGTATGTGGGCATATCTGATTGGTTGCGGTTTGCATCATGTTTCAAGTGACAGTGGAAGCCTCCACACATTCAAATGATGTAACTCCAGGGGCAGGGTGTCCAAGGACAATCCTCAAATTATTGGTACAGGTCCTCCACGTGTCCCGAGTACAAAATGAAGGTAAAACAAGCTAAAATCAGCTAAGTATAGAAGGCTCAATGGACAACACCATGTGCCTTATCTACACAAGCTTCAATGATCAAAGACAGGGAAAAGAGGACTAGTTCTAAAACACTTGTGCAAGTCCTCCATGTGTCCCAGGTCCCAAAAAAGAGATAGATTTGATCATCAAATTAATTGACTAAGTATGGGAGTGGGTTGGCAGAAGTCTCCACGTGCCTCAACGACGCATTTTGGAAATGAAACCAAAATTGGTCTATTAGACAATCTTCAAATGAGTGCTAGCTCACCATGTCAGGACCATTTGAAAGGAGACAAGTGTCAGCTTGCATCGCTATTTCAGGAGGTGTTTCCATAGCATAAACTCAAATGAGCATGAGCCCACCATGTGGTTTGTAGGGAGTTAATAGATCTAAATGAACCCCTGCATCACTTTCCCCTTCTTTTTATTTTTCTTCCCATAGTCAGGAATGATAAGCGTATCTTCCCCGTCAATTTTTACCCTCAGCATACCACAGGTAGTACGTGGGGCATATCTGATTGGATGCGGTTTGGTCATGTTTCAAGTAACAGTGGAAGCCTCCACACATTCAAATGAAGAAACTCCAGGGGCAGGGTCTAAGGGATAGTCCTCAAATAGGTGTAGGTCCTCCACGTGTCTCGAGTACAAAATGAAGGTAAAACGAGCTAAAATCAGCTAAGTATGGAAGGCTCAGTGGTTGGCACCACGTGCCTTATCAACACAACTTCAATGATCAAAGACGGGGGTAGTTCTCAAACTTGTGCAAGTCCTCCACGTATCCCAGGGTCCCAAAAAAGAGTTAGATTTGATCGTAAAAATTGACTAAGTATGGGTGGGTTGGAGAAAGTCTCCACGTGCCTCAATGATGCATTTTGGAAATGAAACCAAAAGGTCCAATCTTTAAATGAGTGCTAGCTCACCATGGCAAGACCAGTTGAAAGGAGACAAGCGTTAGTGCAACGCAATTTTAGGAGGTGTTTCCATAGCAGAAACTCAAATGAGCATGATCCTGCCACATGGTTAGAGTCAATGAAGAAAGAGAGTTGGCTGTTGAAAAATCCAAGACTGGTGAAAAGGGACACGCGTCAGCTCGGTGCCATTTCAGAAGTAAAATCAAAGGGTCACTCTCCAAGTAGCACCATCTTGCCACATGGTCAGAGTCAATGAAGAAACAAAGTTGGCCGTTGAAAAGTCAAAGACCGACGGTAGGAGACACACGTCATCTCAGCGCAGTTTTAAGAGGTGTTTCCAAAATGAAAACTCGAATGAGTGCTAACCCTCCATGTGTCTAGGGGTCAATATGGGTCAAGAAGGAAATTGACCCGATTCAGTTAAGAATAAAGGAATTGGAAGAGCTCTCCACATGTTAGTCTAGCATAGCTTCAAAGGCACTAAATACAGAAGGCACCCGCAGACCTTCTCCAATCAATTCCTTCCACGTGGGCGGCCCAGATTTAAAGTTATAAAAGCAAATCAAATGGCCTATATTTTAACAGGTAAAATAATGTAACGACCTTAAATTTGAACCTGGTTTTTCCACCATTAACATTTCTTTGCGAAGCAAGAATTCGAAAGGGAGTGAGTGGTTGGAATAATTTGTAACTATTTCTTGTTTGCTCGAGGAAGTGGTAACTGTTTCTTGTTTTCTCGAGGAAGTTGTAACCGTCTCTTGCGAGCTATATCATGGGATTTTAAATCCATTGCCAGGGGGGTTTTTGATATTCTGGAACTGTAATATCTAATTAGAAGAAATCAATACAAAGGCTTTCCCCCTTTTCCTCTATTTCTCTTTCCTTCTTTCTCTAGTCTGTGAATCATTTAATCCTTGCATGCTTAGAAAACTTGTGTTCTATTTTATACAATCTCAAGAACTTTGAGTCTGTTGATTGTGTCCCTTATAAATGTGAATGGTTATATTTTATATCTCATTTTCTCAATGCATATATTATATATCATCTCTTTTACCTGAAAGTATTTTCTTCTTATGACTTCCCCCTCTCTTCAAGTCCTCTATCCACATGTATTGATAACTTTCCAGGCTTAAAACACATTTCAGGGTATCAGGAAACCACCATTGATTAAAAGACTGTGCATTTGTACATAGGTTTTTTCCCCTGCTTTCAATAAGAGAAACTCTCCCATTAAAGAGGAGGGACTTGCTTTTCCCCTGACTGTGGTTTCATTCCAAGTGAAAAAATCTGAAACCCAACAATACCCAAACAAAATTCATACTTCTAGGAGCTTATTATGCTTTTAAGTCCATTAAACTTTGCATATTTTTCCAAATTTCTTCATCACAGTCAAGGTAAAATGGGTCATAGAGGGTTTGAAAGATATTTTTTTGTGTTCTTTCACATCTAGGATGCATAAGGAACCTTCAACACATCTTCATATATCAACAAAAATCTTGAGATTGTACCAAAAGTACACTGTATCTTCTTCACACCAACCAACACACTGTCACAGTATTCTAGCCCAGGGAACTACAAAATGAATTCAAAAATTTGATATATAATCAATCATGAATATTTATCAACTGATGTAAAAACCCATTTATCTTGCAACCATCCTCTAATGACCTTAAAAAATCACCTTAAATGAATCATGCCCAGATTTCAAAACTTAGCTAATAGAGATTAGGTCTCTATGCTCTAAAGAATAATTTTCAACATTATCATGAATTCCAGAGAATGTACAAATTATTATGCATCAAAAACACCTACATCCTTTATTCATCATTTTGTATATGAGATGCACAAAATTTTAAGTCATAATTCCATCATTAGGACCTCTAAAACAAAGTTTCCATTAGTATCACACACAGTCACTGTGAAAACATAGTTAAGGACAGTGAGACAAAAAGTAGCAAACATTTAGCACTTATTATATTAATACTTGACCCATGCCACTATGATAGTAAATTTTACCATTTTGAACACTAATTTCCTTGAGTTTAAGTCATGTAAGGAACTTGTATACCTGTAATCATCTTGGTTTTCTCTTAACAATCCTTCACAAAACACTGCACAGACTTAACTCTTCATCATGATTGGTTAGAGATTTCATACTAGATGATAAAAGGAATATTCAAAAAATGAAATTCTTAGGAGCATTAAAAACATTTAAATTGCATGACACAAGACTCATAGAGACATAGACTTAGACAAGATTGATGTCTAGACACTTGAGATGGCACTACAATACCTCCTAAGGTGAATACATACACAAAGACTCTTGAATACCTTTTATTTTCTTAGTGAAACCTTCATATATTCATCCACACAAAGGAATCATAGAAAATACAAGACAAAACATACCATGATTATTCCCAAGACACTATCCAAGGCACAAACAAAACATCATGTTCTTCATACAACTCAGACACGTTTAAACATTATTAAACTTTGACACAAAGACAATGAGCACACTTTTCACGAGTTATAAAAAAAATTACACACTTCTTGTGACATATCAAAGGAAATTATGAACATACACAAACATATTAGAAAAACCACATACCATAATGATGTAAACACAAATCTTGAGGACCTTATACTTGTACATTTAATGACCATACAACAACGAGAATGAATTCTTACACAAGAACCATCATCATGAACTGTAAAGACCATGCACATGAGAAAGAAAAAACATACCTTGACCTTATAGAGGAGGAACACATTGACGTAGAAAAATCCCCCTTTATTTAATTCTTCTTATGTATTGATAAACACTCAAGAAGCATAGTGAAGGTATATATGAACCATAATGACCTAAAAGAAGGTCTTGAATAGGTCCCAAGCCTTCTTAGGAACCTATAGAACACTTTCACCCTCTTTATTATGATCTTAGCACTTTAAAGCACTTGTTTCACTAACATATTCACTTTATGAGGCACCATGGTCTCATCTAGGTTCCCAAGTCCTTCTAGGACCATTTTAAAAATACTCTAGGTCTCTAAACTCCATAGGTCTACACTCTAGGAGTTGAATAATTCCTTGTTTTACTTTAGTAAGTTTGAAATAAGTCCCCTTGCAACATGGAAAACTTTTTTATAGTTATAATTATACCAATTTTTTGTTCTTCTTTAGCTCATTAAAGTTCCTAGATGAGTCACTCATGCAATCACTGCAACATGGCCTATCTTATTACATTTGAAACATACAAAATTCTTAGTATGATCCTCTCTAATGTATTTTCATAGCTGAGTATATCTAGGGGATATTCTAACACTCCTTAGCCCTATGACCAAAATTATTACATGTATAACATAAATCATTAAATAATATTTCATAAATCGAGGCATTGGGTTGCCTATTTTTCGTGACCTTCTCACTGTCCTTGGTATAAATCTCCTTCTTTCCTTCCTTGGTGCTTTGTTTCTCCCACTTCCTTGCATGAAACCATGTCTACTTTCTCTAAATTTTTTCTTTTGACTTCAGATTTGAAGCCTAAACCAGTCTTATCACGTGCAATTTTCTGATTGCTAAAGATATTATCAAGAGCCTTGGTACTTTCTTCAAAATTTTGGTAGGTCTTCATCTTTCTTGCAACATCTGTGAGTTCCTTTTTTAGAGTTTTTCACCTCTTCCACTTTAGATTACAGATTAAGAGTCATGTTTCTCATTTACAACTCTATCCTTCTTACTGATTCTTTCAAGTTTTCAGAAATTTCCCAATGTTTACCTTCAAGCTCTTGTATATGAGCTTCATACTCTTTGACTTGTGAGGTAAAATTCTTGTTGTTCTTTTCAGCATGTTAAATTTTATATTGGACACATGCCAACTCAATCCTTAAACCATCATCTTATCCTTCTTATTATTTGTAATAATCAGGTGAAATATCACCCCATAGATTAGATCCACCACTAGAGGATATCATAGCTTCCTTGGTCATGAAAATAACCTCATCACCTACATCATTGTGATCAGATTCAATTTCTGAATCAGATCTATCAACATAATTTTTTTCATTTGAGAAAGAGTCTTCTTTCTTAGTATAGAGAATATTCTTGTTATTTTTCATGAAATCATTCTTCTTGAACCCTTTCTTCTTCTTATGATCACTATCATTTTCATAATTTATTTTCATATCATGTCTATGAGGACACTCAACAACAAAATGACCAACTTTACTATTCATAAAACATTTAAAAGGGAGTTTACCATTGTATTTACTAGTTCCGAGTGTCATTATTCTAGAAACCATTTAAAATATCTCTTCATCATCAAGCTCCAAGGTAGTGTATTTAGATTTTTCATTTTTTGTATTTAGACATCTTCTCCATTTTGAAGGCTATCTTCTTCTTAATAGGTTTAGAATCCATTATCCTCATCTCATAGGCTATCAAAGTACCATGTAGCTCATCCATATTCAGCTTAGACACATACTTAGCTTCTTCTATTGTAGAAACTTTAGATTCAAACTTTGAAGTTAAGGACCTCAACACCTTTTGGATAATTACTTCCTCTTTTATTTATTATCCTAACCCTTTCATACTATTGACAATCTTGTCAACTATAAGAAGATAAAGTGCAATAAACTCATTATAACTCATCTTAAGAGATTTAAAATAATTTTTGAAAGTTTGAAGCTTAGAAATCCTTACCTATGGGGTCACATACATAAATAACTTTTGGTTTTTTCCCATGCTTCCTTTCCATTTTTTCAATCCATCAATTTACCGATCTTTGATTCTCTAAGACCATGGCATTTTAGGCATTTTAATTACTATTATATGCTCTCTTTTGTTCTTCATACTTGGAGGAGTAGTAGGAGTATTATAAGCATGTTCCAGAACATAAAAAAAATAAAACACTTTGAGACATGATGAATGTATTAATCCTCAATCTTTGAAAACTATAATTAACTCCATCAAACAATGGTACCTTTCCAATAACTGTGTTGCTCTCCATATTGTGCTTCAAGGATCTCCTTTCAAGCTGCCAAACTTCTGAAAAAATGACTTGATCTAATACCAATTTTTAGAATAATAATGGAATGAGAGGGGGGTAAATCAATCCATATAAAAATTTAGATGAGATTTTAGATTATTCAAATAACCAAAATTCCACTTAACTAATACTTAATGTGTTCACACCATAAAATATCAAATATGCAAGTAACCATGCAACATAGAATCAACACATGAAAACAAGATATAAGTGAGAAACCCTCAAGGGGAATAAAAACCACTAAAACATAATATTATATTTATATTTTTCTGAATTTAGTAAGGTACCAACCCCACAAGGAGCACCAACCCCTAGTTTAGTAGAGAACCAACCCTACAAGGAGCACCAACCCCTATTTTTTGAAGCACCAACTCCATAAGGAGGCTACAACCCTAGAAGATGATCAAAAAAACACTCAAAAACCTTATTATGATATTATAGCTAATATTTTTTTTGCCACAATTGATGGAGACAAAGTATTCAACTCGCACTTCTTCAACTCTTCAAACCCTAGGTGAACAAACCCTTCAAATAAGATCTTTCTTCAACTCTCAAACCTTCAAACACTTGCATACATTCTTCCTAATATTACTCAACCTAAAAAAAAACCTTATTCAACATTAATTTATGCTTTAATACCTATAAATTTCTCACACCTATGTCACACACCTTGCACACCCGCAACTAGCTTGCAAAAGCACCCAAAACTACACTTTTATAAGCTCCTCATGATTTAAAATTTAAACAGAAACTATTTACCTTATTTTTCTCGACCCATACATAAGGGAAAACATCCCAAATTGGAATTAAAACAGTTACATATGATCCAATTAGGTTGGCCTAGATAAAAACCTCATTACATGTTCCAAAAATGACTCAAAGCCTCATGGGCACAAAGATAAAAATTCCCTTACATAAAAACCATAAATAGTCATGACCCATAAACCCTTACACATGATTAAAATATCATTTAATATTCATACATGGTCGTAATTTATCTAAACCAATCAAATTATTTCGTTTAATGGGCCCAATGCTCTTTGAATTTCTCAAAATTGATGTTTCTTACACCCTTCAACACCCTAGAAATTTAATTATGCCAAAAAATAAATTATACTCAACAAAACCATTCCATGTGACCACTAAATTGAAATTTAGGAACCTTTAGAACACTTATAAGAAAGTTATAAGCCTTGAAACAATCCCTTGCTCAAACCACAACCACTTTTGTCTTCATCAAGTCAACTTGCCAAAAATGATATTTCCACAGGTTATCTCATAAAACATTTAAAAAATAATTAAATACATAAAAATTGATTAAATGGATGAAAAATTCACCCCTATTGACATTCCAGGTGATAGAAAACATCACCTAACTCAAAACTTTCATCGAAACACATCTTGTCCTATATTGGAAAAAACCTTCTTTTCCAAATAATGCCCTGAAAACCATATCAAATCACCTAGTTATGAATAAAAAATTATATCAATGGAAATATACTTGAATCCCATTTCCAACACATTTTTAATCACGTCAAAATTCCACATGTAGCTCAAGATATACTCATTTCATCGAACCCTGCGTTTTAAGGCCTCAAAACTGTCTTTTGACCAATCAACCTAAATGGACCTCAATTTACCATGTACCTACATGAAAATGTCCTAAAACCTCTATGGAAAAAAATATTATTTCACATACATTCCATAACATCAATTTAGCTTATACATCATTTGGAAAACCTTGTCCCAAAACCATCTTCTTCAGAAACTAACCTATTTGAGTGGGGCCCACTCATAGCCATGACCAAAACCATAAATTTATGGAAATATAGTAGATCTCAATAAATAATCCAATCATCAATTTTTATGGATAAATAAAAAATGGCTCACTATACCTCTTCTTTTGGAAATTGTTCCTAGCTAGGGTTTAACTAGGGTTTTAGACCACTTTATCTTATTAACATTCGTTCATAAAAACCTGAAAATAAAACCACCTAATTATTATTTTGAAACCTTATAGACTCACCATATAATAATACATGAAATCTACAAGGTCTCATGCAAAGCACACAATTCATAGTAAGCATATGAAGTTGTAATTCGAGCTGGAATTACACTAGATTTTGATCCTAGCTCACTGAAACTGACATAAATTGCATAATTCTCATCATGGAAACTTGAAATGTTTCCAAAAGCACCATGAAACATCAAAATAACATCTCAAATCATCATAATTTCATCACCATACCTAAAACTCTCTAGCATATCTCATTTACATATCCTC
This sequence comes from Taxus chinensis, assembly GCA_019776745.2. Taxonomy (NCBI): domain Eukaryota; kingdom Viridiplantae; phylum Streptophyta; class Pinopsida; order Cupressales; family Taxaceae; genus Taxus; species Taxus chinensis. Next base: position 665,347,282 of record CM034147.1, on the reverse strand, counting down.
ACCTTAGGATTTCACACTGTAGAAGTTAGGGTCAAGTGAAAGAATGATATAACTAAACATGAAAGAAATAGAAATGATCCACACATACCTGATATACCATTACACACTTGAAACCATGCATCCATGAGCTCATGTAGCTCCAAAATGCAATCTCACACCCCCAAGCAACCATGCCTGCTCTAAATAAGCACATGTAACATAGCTAATTACTTCTATCTACACCATGCCACTACTGTGAGTGACCAAAAAATATTAAAAATTTCTATTCATCACACCAGCATGATTCTCAATCATCTAAGAAGATCCTACATCTATGCAACATCACATAGGCACTTGAATAAGCTCGCAAGAGAAAACAATCCTCACCGATCTCACTACATCACCGTAAACACATTTGAACTAGTATGTCATCATCATATACATCACCATATGACCATAACACATCATCCAATTTTTCATTAATGTGGTTTTGCATCAATGAAAACACCTAATAGGACCACATGCCTAAAAAACCTCATATGCTTAACTCATTCAACTTAAACAAGGATCTAATGAACATCTAGCGGATTTTGTCTTGAATGATAAGAACAACTTAGCTAAGATGTCTAATGTGCTCAAAAAATTTGAGTTTCAAGATCTATTTGTTCAAATTCTATTTCCAACTCTTAAGGAGAGTGTTATATTTGAAACCTCTCCATCATTCAATCATTTGTGTCACACCCTTAAGCTACGCAAAACAAAACTCTTATCTATATGAAAGCTTAGGTATCAAGAAAAGGCTTCATATTCTATGCACTTTAAAAAGAAATCAAAACTACAAAACCTATTAAAGCTAAATCATTTGTCAACGATGTCTCTAATACTAAATAACTTCAATGACAACCACCTTAACGTACATATACAAAATTTACTATCACTCCACATCTTCTCTTACCAAACATTATCAAGAGAAATTCTTATTACGATTCCTCCTCCACTCAATTTGGACCCATATCATCTAAAAGGTTGCAATTACAATGAAAATTTCAAATGCGACTACCACCAATGTGTTAGAAATTTTACAGATCTATATTCTAAACTCTGTAATCTTATTCAAGATCTTATCGATAACAATGCAATTAAGATTATAGATCCTACGACTTCTATGCTAGTCAATTAAAATCACAAGCTTAAAAATTTAACAATCCTCTTATGAAACATGACAATCAAGAAGCTGACTCTTCTACCAATCATACATATCACATAGTGCCTCCTCCTACATCGAGGGATCTTGAATTTCTAGTTTATAATGCTGAGCGACCTCCACCAATCCTTACTTTCTCTAACCATGACTATCATGCTACATTCTCTTTTGATCGCTTACACTATAATTTTTTTTTTAGATCCACTCTTATTAATAACACTATATTCAATCCATCATTTTGTGTTAGTACATGTTCTATTGCACTTCTTGTCGCTATCGGCTTTCCACTCTTGAAAATCTCATATTTGATACCTAAATCATATATTTTTGTTGAGATTTCGTTCAATATCAGTCCTCTTACCATGCTTGTTCCTTTTCTTGTGGCACCATTAGTCAAGGGGTGTGACATGCTCTTAGGTATGCCCTAGCTCCACGCAACTCAAGATATGATCTCCACAAATCCTTTATGTCTAAATATCATTCCAAATAAGTAGGTTATCATTATTAATGTCATTATACCATCCACACCATGGTTGCATCCTACTCTTGAGCTTTCCATTGAAATTTCTACAACATATAGGTGTCATGGAACTCCAAAATATATAGCAAAAGCTTCTCTTATATCTCCTCCTCATACATGGAATACACGGTCTCATCGGTATGCCATTACATCACATTAGTGTAGGTCCACCACTTGGACATATCCTTCACATTAGTCTACATCACCGCCTCATTTTGATTCACATAGGTATGCATCACCTCCGCATTCTACTTCACATAGGTATCTATCACCACTACTTTCTTCTTCACATAGGTATCCATTTCCTCCCCATTATTCTCGTTGGTTGCATGTGCATATGATTCATTTACCTAAAAAACATCTATCTCATACACATCCAATATTGGAGTATTGTCAAATGCCTTCATATCCACAAACATCATGTGGTGGACCCCCATCTTTAAATTTCATTAGATATCATATTCACTATTATACTAATTTAAAAAAATAAAATAAAATGGATAAGTGATGAGGCCACATATTTGCATGTTTTGGCCCCATCTAAATCCTTTTTGAAGCCTCTTGCACATACATTTTTGAGACTTTGATCTCCTCTTGATGGTTGATATGAGATAAAGTTATGATTTTGCATATATTTAGTTTTATATGTTCATTAAGATTTAATATACTTATTTACTTTGGTGAATCTTGTCTCTTGTGCAAATTGATGTTTCTGATGTCTCCATGAACAAAATACAAGATGCCATAAGCTTTTGAAGTAGTAGGCCCCATCCTGTAGCAACTCTGGTTGTGCTCCTACAACAGCCCGTAGCCATTGGCTAGGAAATGATAAGAGAGAATCATGGCATTCAACAAACAATGAGGCATCATGAAGTATATGGAGCTGAGCATATGAAGCTGGAGAATGAGTTAACCAAGTGGCAGCATTGTTTGGAAAAGTCTAAGAAGTCTTTGGGTGATTTATCTTACCCGTAGCAAGCTCCAGGCCTGCCCGTAGCATCTTCTAGAACTACCTGCAACAACAGAGCAATATGCACCTCCAGCTACCCGTAGCCAAAGAGAACTTATCCAGCTCACACCGCAACATAAGACAAAAAGTGCCAACTATCCTAATGCATCATATGTAATGATATGGTTATTTTGTTAAGTAGTTTTGTAATTAGTTCCTATCATGTAAATAAGACAGGAATTAGTTGTCTTCACTCAACAAATATGAAACCAAACAACTATAATCTGTTTGAGTGGTTTTTTTTATCATATTCCTAGTATAGAATAAGTTAGTGATATATATATATATATATATATATATATATATATATATATATATATTCAGATAGAAATGTAGAGAATAGAGAGGGAGTAATAGATAAAAGAATGAAGTGATAGTTGTAGGAGAGAAGCAAAATTGTAAATGTGTGAAGATAGAATATATTAATGTGAGTTGTGCTCTTGAGTTCATTGTAATCTCTCTTTGCTGTAGCAATCTTTAATTGCTACAGCTCAATAGATGAATCGTTTATCTTCTTGAGCAGTTCTGTGAGTTTCTAGGGTAGGATCAAAACTCATTTTTGCACGAGGAAGGGCCCCCTCGGAAGGAATTGCAGGGAAGATCCTATTCCTCCATTTCCTATTTATGTTGTGTGGATTGATTATCAATTTTTCATTTCTAAAATTTAATGAGTGCATAATGTGTTGAGTTTTAGATCTACAGATCAGCAACCTCCATAGTTTACTTTCCAATTTGCATAAGCATTACTTTATACTCTTTGATGAATTTCTAGCCTACAAATACTTCACTCCAAAGTACTGTAGCATATATTTTGCAGGCCCTTTGAAAAGCTTACGCCCCTGGGTTGACATTTAATGAACAACAGGGTATGAGACCTAATATCATTGGTTGATTATTCTGCACATCATTTTGGTGTTGTTTCCGGGGAAGGTGTCTAGACAGTACCATAGAAGTGATTCAATTTCCTGCTTTCAGTCAATTCATGCTTTCATTTCCCACTTTCTAGAATAACCATTCATGCTTTCTAGAATAGCCATCCTACTTTTTAGATCAGCTTTCCTTCCTGTCATTTCAAAAGCTTTCTAGGAGCTAGAATTCTTGCTTTCTAGGATAAAATTGTCATTACCGCATTGCTCAATTTCTACAAGTAGCATTAAGAACCAACCCCCTCATATATTTGAAAAAAAATAGGAAAAAACAAGAGAGAGCTAGAAAATTTATGCATAGAGAACGAGACTCGTTCGGAAGATTTTTGCCAAAGCAAAAACAAACTGCTGTAGTAGAGTAGCCACTTATCTCCCAAGACAAGGAGTATACTTCCACACAAAGAAGAAGAGTGGCAGAGGAGCTGCAATGTATTCAAGAAGAAGAACAAGAAGCAGAGAATACCTTGGCTGTGCTAGTGAAAGAAAGACAAGAGGAGGATTCGAACGAATCCCATACTCCACGAGGAGAAAGAACACCAGAATACCTACTCAATTCAGTAAGTTCTGCTACAACTACTGCCACCCACCGTACAACACCTCAAGTATCTGTACATTATCATACTGAGGGGGAAGTTGATCAGGAATTCAAGGAAATTATTCTGAAATCTCTTGGGATCCGTATAACAAGGAAATATGCCATGGATCGAGCATCAGGAAATGAAGTTGAAGGTAGAGAACCTGCTGCCCCCACTTTTGAATTCCCAATTGCAAAAACCACAGAAGATACTCCTATGAAGAATATTCCACCCTCATCCCTCCCACACTTCAGGGGGATGTCCAATGAGGATCCAGATACATTCCTATTTGAGTATGATGTGTTATGCCGAAGCTACGACTACTGAATGGATGAACAAAAGCTCAAGCTCTTTCCAGCCACCCTGAAGGATGCAACACTAAGATGGTTTATGGGACTAGGGGGGAACACAGTCAGTAGTTGGGATGAGATGAAGAAAAAGTTTCTGACCAAATATCAGGAATATGGCAAAGGCAGAAACTTCAGAAGAAATGATATATTCCGCATGACTCAAGATGAGGATGAATCTTTGGAAGACTACATGGAGAGGTTCACCTTCACTCTGTAGAAGCATAAGCAAAATAATCTCATCCCAGACACATGCTCAAGCTAGTATTTCTAAAAGGAATCTGAGATGACTGCTTGGAAGCCTTAGACCTCATGAGTGGAGGAGATGCATCTCAGCTAACCTTTCGAAGAGATACAACAACTAGGGAAGAATTATTCAAGATCAATGTTGGGTAAACTTTGGAATAACAAGATGCTGCCAGCATTAGCCAATGGGATCTCTAAAGCTGATGTAAGTAATCTACTATGGGACATGAAGATGGATATAATCAGCCACATGGCCACACAGCTAGATACACTGCACACCAGACAAAAACAACAAGTAATGGACCAAGCCCTTACGGTCTACTGCCCAGATTGTCAGAAGAAGCAAGCTGATTGCAAGTGTCAAGTCATAAAGAAAAAGGTAGCAAGCATTACATCTGAAGAACCAAATTCTGTAGCACTGCATGCCATAGGAGGAGATGAAGATCAAGTGTTCTACGTGGCACAAAGGAAACCTTGGCAGCCAAGGAAAAACTATCCAGGTATGGGATCGAATTCACCATTTTCACAATCATCATTTTTCAATCAAAATGTAAATAACATGCCCAGCTGGAGTAATCCCTAGATGCCCCCAGCCCCTCCATCCCACATTGGCCTATGCAACAACCATATAATCCCAATCAATGGCAGCAATATCCCACTCCACCTTGGCAAAATCAACCATGGCAGCCACCACACAATCAATGGCAAAATCAGCCAACCCAAGGTCCACAAAATCTTGCAAACCCATGGCAGCAACCATGGAGAGGGCAGAAAACTTGGGGAAATCAGCAAGGTGGGTTCCCACAACAACCACAACATCCTGCAATAATGCTGAACACACAACTAGCAAGACCGAATCAAATACCTGCTCAACCTGTGCCAAATCCTACCAATAAGTTGGCTCAACCAACATGTACTGCTGAAATAACACAGTACCCCACTTATACAGTGGACATCAATGAAGTCCACCTATATTCAGGAAGAAATCTACCACCTCCAAGTCCACCCATAATGAAAAAACCCCACAATATCCATTCCACAGTCTACACCACAACCACAGGAGGATCCTGAACCAGCCAATAAAGAGAATGCAGAAAACAATACCACCACCCTTCCCAGAATGTCTGAACCTTCAACGCACTCCTGCTGAACCTGAGTTTGATATCCTAGGGCAGCTGAAGAATGTTTGTGTAAAGATCCCTTTGTTTCAGGCCATTAAATATGTCCCCATTTATTCCAAGGCAATCAGAGATTTGTGCCTTCAGAAACCTGGAAGGAAGAAGAAGGATCCTAATACAGTCCATGTCATTGGAAAATTGGCGGAAATCATGCTAGGAGGAATGCTACCATAGAAATATGCAGACCCAGGCTGTCCAGTTGTCACTGTTCAGATCAATGGACAACAAGTCCATAATACCTTGATCGATCTGGGAGCTGCCATCAATGTCATAACAATGGAAACAATGCATAAATTAGACCTGTGCAACATATTCATCCCACATCTACAATGCTGCAAATGGTAGATAGATCCACAGTATGACCAGAAGGAATCATAGAAGATCTGGTCATATCAGTAGATTCATGGGAGTACCCTACAGATTTTATTGTATTACAGCCAAAAACAAAACTTGGAGGATATCCTCTGATCTTGGGAAGGCCATGGTTGGCCACTGCAGATGCATTAATCAGCTGTAGATCTGGCAACATGTAGATTTCAAATGGGAACATCACCAAGCAACTGGTTTTGTACCCACCGGCACAGGTATCACAAGACAAGGACCAGCCTGTCTGGATTGAAGAAGAAGAAGAGGTACCCATCTGCCCTGCTTTAACAATAGATCATGCATGCACATTGGCAGATCTAGAAGAGGATACCATCATCTCCAACATACTACAAAACAACTATCAGGTAGAACAATCCACTCCTGAAGAATTGCCTTGTATTCATTATCCTTTTTCTAATCTATGGTCAAAAGAAGAACCAGCTGAAAGTGATCAAAGGATCTTCCATCAGCTGCTTCCACATAGATGCAGCCACATGTGATCAATCAACAACATAGAGAAAATGACAGAAGCCACAAAATCCATAGAAATAATGCCAGGCAAGACACTCCGCATAAATAACAAATTAAGTATGGAAGAAGAAAGAAAATTGACAGCCATATTGCATGCAAACAAAGGAGCCTTTGCATGGGACTATGAAGACATGCAAGGCATCAGCCCAGAAAAGTGTACACACCACATTTACATCAAAGAAGAATGCAAACCCATATGCCAACCACAAAGGTGGATGAACCCAACAGTAAAATAAATAGTCAAGGCTGAAATATAGAAACTCTTAGATGTAGGATTCATTTATCCAATCTCTGACAGCCGTTGGGTTTCTCCATTAGTCATTGTACCCAAGAAAGGAGGTGAGTGGCGTATATGTATAGACTACAGAGAATTGAACACAGCTACAAGGAAGGACCATTTCCCGCTGCCATTTATTGATCAAGTGCTAGATACACTTGCAGGAAAGAAATACTTTGCATTCTTAGATGGTTTCAGTGGATACAATCAGATCCGCATTGCTCTTGAGGATCAAGAGAAGACCACGTTCACATGCCCATGGGGAACATTCACATATGTTGTCCTACCATTTGGATTATGCAATGCACCTGCCACATTTCAGCGAGCAGTTCCTTAGCATATTTTCAGATCTCTCACATGACTGTGTAGAGATATATATGGATGACTTCACCGTCTATGGAGACACATTTGAGGTATGTCTGAATAACTTGGAAAAAGTATTAATACGCTGTCAAGAAAATCACCTATCCCTAAGTCATAAGAAATGTTTCATGCTCATGGAGGAAGGGATAGTGCTAGGACACCATGTCTCTGAAAAGGGGATCAGAGTAGACCCAACCAAGATTTCTATCATCAAGGACCTGTACCGGTACCACAAAAACAAAAAGATGTACGCAGCTTCTTGGGTCATGCTGGTTATTACTAGAGGTTCATCAACAATTTCAGCAAAATAGCAGCCCCATTGTTCACCTTTTGCTAAACAAAGATGCTGAGTTTGTATGAACTCCCACCTGTAATGAAGCATTCAATCTACTGAAGCAGTTGCTCATATCAACCCCCATATTACGTGGACCAGACTGGGAATTTCCTTTTCACATACATACAGATGCCTCTGATACTACCCTAGGTGCAGTACTAGGATAGAAAGAAGGCCATCTCAGCTATGCTATCTACTTTGTAAGCAAAAATATGCAAGCAAGTAGAGCTAAACTACATGATGATAGAGAAAGAATTATTGGCGGTTGTATATGCAATCAACAAGTTCAAACATTACATCACAGGCTATCAAAATTTCATACACACAGATCATGCTGCCATCAGGTACCTCATGAATAAACCATTAGTATATGGAAGAGTGGTAAGATGGCTTCTCTTGTTGCAAGAATTTGACATTACTATACTAGATAAACCTAGGGAAGGACAACGTTGTAGCTGACTTCCTTTCAAGATTACAAAGAAATCAAGAGGATGGCATAGTGGATGACTCATTTCCTAATGACCACCTCTTCCCCCTCGCTATCTCTACACCCTAGTTTGCTGATATAGCAAACTACCTTGTTTCTGGACAACTGCCACTACACTTTTCCTCAAAAGAGAAGCGTGCCTTGATATGGAAAAGTGGTAAGTACTCTTGGATTTCTGGTTTTCTCTTCTATACTGGACCTGATTGTGTAATAAGAAGATGTCTATGAGAATATGAAGTAGTTGACATTCTCAAAGCATGCATGATGCCATGTGGAGGACACTTGCAGCCAAAAGAACAACAGTCAAAATCCTGACTGCAGGATACTACTGGCCTATGTTGCATAAGGATGCAAACATATATACAACCAACTATGATAAATTCTAATGTATGGGGAGGCCTACAAGGTTAGATGAGATGCTTTTACAGCCTCAGCTACAACTAGAACCTTTTGAAAAATGGGGGTTGGACTTTGTTGGGCCCATAGACCCCAAATCAAATAACAAAGAGTACATCCTTGTATGTACAGATTATGTCACCAAATGGGCTGAAGTAAAAGCACTGACACATGCTCGAGATGAGAAAGTAGCAGCTTTCTTATATGAAGAGATATTCATAAGATATGGTGTACCAAGGGAAATAGTTACAGATCAAGGGCCACAATTTACTGCTGATCTCATTGCTGACCTAGTGGAAGAATATACGATAAGACACAAGAATTCCACACCATACCATCCACATTCCAATGGACAGGTTGAAGTCACGAATAGAGAATTAGAAAATATCCTAACCAAAATAGTTAATCTATCAAGAAAGGATTGGGATTCCAGACTCCACGAGGCTGTATGGGCATATAGAATCACATGGAAAACAACTACTGGCTTCACACCATATGAGCTGGTGTATGGGAAGAAACCAATGCTGCCAATAGAATTTGAACACAAAACTTTGAGGACTGTAATAGAGTTGGGAATTGATATTTCTAAAGCACACAAGAAAAGATTGATGTAGCTCAATGCTTTGGATGAGTACAAACAACAAGCACTTCAGAACACATAATTGATACAACTGCAGCGAATAGGATGGCATGATAGATACATCAAGCCTAGGAAGTTCACACATGGAGATTGGGCCCTACTGTTTAATTCAAAATACAAAGACCAGAAAGGAAAATTGCAAACAAGATGTCTTGGGCCATACAAGATCAAACATGTCTATGAAAATGGTGCAGTCCAACTACAAACAATTGATCCAGTAAGATTCAAACTCCTGGTTAACGGTCACAAACTCAAAGTATACAAGAAACCCTTATCAAAGGAGTAATTTTCACAGCAAGTGCAATAGTCCATGTAGACAAACCCTCATATTGACCCACTAAGTTCAAAGGAAAAGGAGATTGATGAGGAAGGAAGGGAGGGTGATCTCTACCTTCCATGGGAAGAAGATTGAAATGTTGTATATGGACCTTAATAGGGCCATAATAAACATCCTGCTACAGGCAGTAGCAGGATTAAAAAAAACCAACAATGAAAACCCTTTTTGGGTGTTATTGGAGATATTCTAGGTAGAAAACTAGCTTGCTGGCTGCTTAGAACTGTAGAAAAGGGCCTGAATGGAAAACCAACTCGTTGGCCATTCAGGGGCAAAAACTAAAAAAAAAAGGAGAAAGTGTGTAGTTTTGAAGAAAGATGGGAAGAAAAACACCTTAGCCAAAATTTATTAACACGTTACTTTTTCCACTTCCAGTTACTATGGGCTTCTCAACCAGTTGCTACGGGAAACCTTCCAGTTGTTGCCGGCTCCTCAACCAGTTACTACGGGTAACCTTCCAGTTGTTGTGAGAAACCTTCCAGTTGCTGCAAGCTCCTTAGTTACTGGAGCACTTTATAAAAGTACTACGGGTAGAGTTTGGATAGCCACAGGCATATTCAGAAGGAGGTCAGGAAAAAGTTGAGTCATAAACAATTACATAAAGTAGAATTCATGATGCAGGTACTCTTTCCCTTCCTACAAACATTCCTTGCTTGCTACAGGAAGCCCCTTGGTTAAAGCAGGCTACCTATTTAGTGTTACGGGCCACCTCATGATTGTTATGGGCACAATTTCAGAGTGTAGCAGCAAAGCAATGCTATGGGTAATCAAGACAAGGGATGAAAAAATCCACTCTAGAACTTGCAGGCATCATACAAAAGAAGAAGGCATGTAAATTTCTAAAAATCACAAGCATCATACAAGGAGGTATCATTTTTGTAGGTTTTCACATGCTGCAGATGCACAAATAGAAACAAGGACCTCCAGTAGAGTCCAAGAGGAACCTCATGTCTGATCTACATAAGCATAAAAATTGCATAAACAAATTCTAGAAGAGCAATCATTTTTCAGATGATCTTTGCAATGAAATTACTCATTGGAAGAAGTGTTGCATGCCAAACCCTTGGACAAAGCATATTCCCATAAATAGGTGTCACGTGGAGGACAAATAGGTGACACTAAGGTAAAAAGGTAATATCTACAAGTAGTAAGTATTTATTTCTTGAAAAGACATGTTAAAATTAAATATATGCCTTAATCATTTACTTTTTTTTCTATCACCATCATGAGGGGACATTAATAAGTTCCTTCAGCAATAATGGCATGCGTGAAACATTTTTTTCACTCGAGATGAGTGATAGCTGTCTGGGGGAGGAGGCAGGATTGGATCTTGCTATGGGAAGATTTAATTATCCACAACACAGGAACCAAGGGAATAATGATGCACACCTCGAGTGCAGGGGACAATTAAAGATTTCCCCTGAGATGTAAAATAGAAAAGGGTGACAATCAACACAGAGAGAAGAAAGAAAAAACTTGTTTGCAGAAGCTATGGGAGGAACAGTTATTCTCAGAGATCCCACCAATGTCACACCCTTGAGAAATAACCCTCATTGTTGGGATATATTTGAATGGGTTGGATGGAAAAATTACTTCCAGCTACTAACGGAGTACTCGAATGAGAGAGAAGAGCAATTTACAAGCACATTTGATGGACAACAAGCCATGGTAGCTGGCATATCATTTCCAGTAATAGAAGAATTGATTGGGAAAGTGACAAGACTCCCTCAAAATGGAGAAAATTGGGAGGAGAAACCCAATGCACAACAAATCAGACAACAATTCTTCCAAGGGGAGCAATACAATAAGACAAAAGGGGGTATTGAGACAAGAAGCCTACCTGAGGCCTGGAGAGAAATTGTTACATTCATCATCAAATACTTCACATGCGAAGGAAGGTATTCCCTACTCTATACAATGTAATTTAAATACTTAAATCACTTGAGGCATGGAATAGTAATAAATGTCCCAAACCACTTACTGAGTAGCCTAAATAAAATGGAAAAATAATATTAGAAAGGGGTGAAGAATGCATTGTCTCATCACTGTCTGATCTGGCTAATCACCAAGCAAGGCCTCCAAAACATCCAACCCATGATTGATTTAAACTAGGTAATAGGGAATCCAGACCAGCCACTTGTAGCATTAGAAGAAGAGAACAATCAAGAAAAAGTTGAAGAAAGAGTGGAAAAAGAAGAAACCCCTGAGAAACAGCCACAACAAGAAAGGAGGACAAAAAGAAAGCATATCATAAGGGTCCCTAGGGAGAGATAAGAGGAGTCTAGCATACCTGTAGCAAGAAATACTAGGAGCTCTGCTGCTACGGACAGAAGAAGAAGGAGGCTCATCATTTCCTCAGAGAAGGAAACCACATAAGAGGTAGGGAGTAAGAAAATCAGCCCTCAGAAAGAAACAAATGCCTCTTTGTCTGCAGAATCAAAGGGCTCTGTCTCCAAAAAGATGAAAGGTGTAGAGGCAACATCACCTGCTAGAGAGCATAACATGCAGGAAAAGGAAGAAAAACCCCTACACCTATAGTAGAGGAGGCACCTGAAGAAACTAAGACTACCTCAACACCTATGAAAAAAGGAAAAGAAAAGATAGTAGAGGAAGTTACCCCCAAGAAGGAACAAAAGAGAAAAATAACAGCTGTAAGAAGATCTCACATGATAAGGAGGAAAAGAACAACACAAACAAAGACCATAGAAATCAGTGAAGAAACACCTCCAAAGAAGAAAAAGGAAGAAGTTTTATCACAAAAGAAGGTTTTGAGATAGTAAGAGAGATGGAAAGTTCAGAAGAAGAGGAGAAGCAAGAACAAATACCTCCTGAGATACCACAGTAGGCAGAAAATTGAAGAGGTGAAAAGTGAAGGGAAACAAGAACCTGAATTCCAAACTCTAGAGCAAGCAGTGGAGGAAATCAACATTTTGAGAAGCATCATAAGAAACTTGGAGGGAACAAGAGGATTGGATGCCCTGATAGGAGCAACAGAAGCTTTGGAAAAGACTCCCATGGAAGAAGAAAAAGAAGAAGAGCCTACAAGAAGAACCTGAACCTGAACCTGAACCAAAATATGTCCTTACTCCAAATGGTCCCATATAAAGCATAGAAATAGCCTGCAGCAAAGCCTGAGGTAATACATTTTCACCTCACTTCTGAAAATATCTATTCAGCTAGACCTAAGGATGACCTATATACATTCTTAGAAGAAAATTTTCTTGAAGATTATAATGTTTTTCAAAGGCTAGTACAAAGATTTAAAGGGCATGTAGAAGCAAGGTAGTAACATGACACATTGGTGGAGAAGGTGGAAAAATAGGAAGCAGAAATAGAGGGACTCAAGATGAAAGTAGAAAATATGTATGATCTTTCTACTAGGATTTTAGAATGTAGACCTCCACCATGAGTATATGCCCTATATCTGTAGGAGAAATGGTTGCATTTCAGATATGAGAAGGTATACAATAACCTTCCCTATGTTGTGGATGACCCCAAAACATTCTTTAACATGTATAGAGAATCTGATCCTGACACTCAGGCATAGCTGAGTGAGTTTTATATTCATAACTTTACTGTTCCTTCTAATGTAAAGTGGAATCCTAACATGTACATGGGTGACATACTTCTAGATGCCTTCACATCTTACCTGAAAAATGAGAAGAGAAGGAAAGAAGAGGTAGATGAGTATCTAGAAATGGAAGAACAGTAGTGCCTTAATGATAAGGGGAGAAAGTGGTTACCCTGAGGACATTGTAGAAGAATGGGTAGAGTTTGTATCAGATTATAGATTGGCTACATGGGTTAGGAAAAGGTGGATAGCTGTCAAGAACCGATATTTGATATTCCTGGATAAAGAAGGTAAAACAGCTTATGTATCCTACAAATCAAGATGGGATGAGTTGCCCACTATACTAAGAAATAAAGAGCCAAACTCACCTGCAAATTTTAAGCAGGCCTTAAAAAGGGTGCATGATTACATAGAACTGGTAAGAATGAAAAAGGAAGGATGGATAGGATTGAGGTTTCATCCTCCCATCTTCTGGTATCCCATTCCAGATTAGAGGTAAATAGTACCTTTGGATAAAGAAAAATAAATAGCCTTATGGCATGAACTTGGGATAAGGGGAGGTCTCTATGGATATGGCTAGATAGGTAATCAAGACCCCTATGACTACATAAAATATTGTGCCCTCAAGATGAGCCAGCTTTCTCAGGGAAGAGCAAGAAGCTAAGTTGGGGGGTGTGATGAGGCCACATATTGGCATGTTTTGGCCCCATATAAATCCTTTTTGAAGCCTCTTGCACATACAATTTTGAGACTTTGATCTCCTCTTGATGGTTGATATGAGATAAAGTTATGATTTTGCATATATTTAGTTTTATATGTTCATTAAGATTTAATATACTTATTTACTTTGGTGAATCTTGTCTCTTGTGAAAACTGATGTTTCTGATGTCTCCATGAACAAAATACAAGATGCCATAAGCTTTTGAAGTAGTAGGCCCCAACTTGTAACAACTCTGGCTGTGCTCCTACAGCAGCCCATAGCATTGGCTATGATCCTACAACATCCTGGCTGGGAAATGATAAGAGAGAATCATGGCATTCAACAAACAATGAGGCATCATGAAGTATATGGAGCTGAGCATATGAAGCTAGAGAATGAGTTAACCAAGTGGTAACATTGTTTGGACAAGTCTAAGAAGTCTTTGGGTGATTTATCTTACCCGTAACAAGCTCCAGGCCTGCCTCGTAGCATCTTCCAGAACTACCTACAGCAACAGAGCAGTATGCACCTCCAGCTGCCCGTAGCCAAAGAGAACTTATCCAGCTCACACCGCAACATAAGACAAAAAGTGCCAGCTATCCTAACGCATCATATGTAATGATATGGTTATTTTGTTAAGTAGTTTTGTAATTAGTTCCTATCATGTAAATAAGACAGGAATTAGCTGTCTTCACTCAACAAATATGAAACCGAACAACTATAATATGTTTGAGTGGTTTTTTGATCATATTCCTAGTATAGAATAAGTTAGTGATATGTCTATATATATATATATTCAGATAGAAATGTAGAGAACAGAGAGGGAGTAATAGATAAAGGAATGAAGTGATAGCTGTAGGAGAGAAGTAGAATTGTAAATGTGTGAAGACAAAATATATTAATGTGAGTTGTGCTCTTGAGTTCATTGTAATCTCTCTTTGCTGTAGCAATCTTTAATTGCTACAACTCAATAGATGAATTGTTTATCTTCTTGAGCAGTTCTGTGAGTTTCTAGGGTAGGATCGGAACTCACTTCTGCACGAGGAAGGGCCCCCTCGGAAGGAATTGCAGGGAAGATCCTATTCCTCCATTTCCTATTTATGTTGTGTGGATTGATTATCAGTTTTTCATTTCTAAAAGTTAATGAGTGCATAGTGTGTTGAGTTTTAGATCTACAGATCAGCAACCTCCATAGTTTACTTTCCAATTTGCATAAGCATTACTTTATACTCT
This sequence comes from Taxus chinensis, assembly GCA_019776745.2. Taxonomy (NCBI): domain Eukaryota; kingdom Viridiplantae; phylum Streptophyta; class Pinopsida; order Cupressales; family Taxaceae; genus Taxus; species Taxus chinensis. The sequence continues at coordinate 665,332,066 of CM034147.1, read as the reverse complement.
TTGATGAATTTCTAGCCTATAAAGACTTCACTCCAAAGTACTGTAGCATATATTTTGCAGGCCCTTTGAAAAGCTTACGCCCCTGGGTTGACATTTAATGAACAATAGGGTATGAGACCTAATATCATTGGTTGATTATTTTGCACATCAATAAGTATTACTTATGTTAAATTCTAAGATGTGTTACAACAAGAAGATATGGTAAAAAATAAAAATAGAGGACTCAAGTAAATAAGAAAAGAAAGAAAAACCCTAAGTACAATGAAGAGTTAGAACACTTAGCTAATTTTGTAAATATCCTAGAGGTGTGCAAAGCTAGAAGATTGGTCAAACTGGAACACATGAGGTTATGACCGAGCTTTGAAAAATATAGAAGTGCAAGAGGATAAAGGGCTGGGGTGCTTGGGTTGGTACTGGGGTGCCTAGACGCTAGGATCCCTTCCTAGGTGTTAGGGTTTGTGCTAGAGGTCCAAAAATCAATTTTGCAAGGTCGATGGTTGATCCAAAACCCCTTGTTGTCTATCACTAGTATCTCACAAAAACTTGCATATGTCATCGGTAACCTGCAATAAAAAAATCACCTATAACACCCTTAAAAGAAAATCAAATCCTAAAAAAGAAAGATGCAAAATGAGGGGTTAGAATGTCCTTAGCTATCAAAATGGTGATTTTATGACTGATCATTTCACTACATCTCAAACCCAATTTATTTCTATGTGCATGTGTATGGAATCATTCCCTGGGTGGCTCTTGTGTGTGTCACACTTGATAGTGAGTAAAGTAGCTAGATGTAAAAATATGTAATAAATGTGTGCATGGAATAGAATAGACTTCCATCTTATGAAGTGTGATGTAGAAAACCAGCCCTTGTCCCTTGCAATGGTTCTAGATGGATGCAAATGATTCTCTTAGATGCTTGTGAGATGCAAATTTAGGTGATAGTATATATGCTTAGAGCTTGGTTCTTTATTATGATCACATAACTTTATATTTATATGATTAACTTGCTTGAATTTCGTAATTAACCCTGAAAAGGCTGATTACAAAAAAGATAAGGTCATAAAATGGATAGAAATGACTCAAAATATTGGAATAAAGTATAAAGATGTCATGGGCTCCTAGAGGTGATGGGAGCACCTGATGTTGGCGTCCTAGCTGGGTACTGGTGTCGAGAATGAGAAATGTCAAGGTGTGAAAACAAAGATTAAGATATAAAGAGTATAAGACCAAAAGTAATGATAGAAAGAAATAAAAGATGGTAAAAGACATGGGTTAATTATTAGTTTTCTTACTTAGGAATCTTACGAATAGTATTATATAATTAAGACTAGATAGTTACCCAAAGTGCATGATTTTATGTTTACATTTTCCCCCAATTTATGTTGTTCAGTGAAAGATCGATAACATAAAGTAGATAAGAGATGTGTAACTGATAACCATGTAGATTGATTGGCGAGAAGTGTTCCATGAGACAAAGAAAAGCGTGGAGTGAAAAAAGGGGGAGCTTGGAGACTAAAGATGAGAAAGTGAAAAAAGTGATGAGATAATGATCCTAGGGTAGAAACACATGTTGTAGATTTTTCCAATGTTCCTGTTGTTGATGTCAATGCTTGTGCATTTGATGTTGTTGAGGATGGTGATGAATGATGTTGAATACCACTTCCCATACAAATGGACCTGCAAAAGAGAAGAACAAAAAAGTAGTCAAATATGCATGTATATGTGTAAAACTCATGTAAAGAAGTATGTAAAATGAAAATTTGAAAAAAGAACATGTGCACCTAATCCATGATGTGGAAAGAGTGTAGAAAGGATCCTATAGATGTTGTAGAAGATTGAGTTTTTTTGGGTGATCTCACGCCAATTTTGCCAGCTGTGATTTTTTCAGGCGATCTCATGCCAATGGTCTAGAAGAAGTGTAGGGAGAAAAGTTGAGTATCATTCTCTAACCTTTGATTGCTTCCCAAAATTGATGAGTGCACTAAATGTTGATTTTTTTGGGTGATCCTACGCCATGAAATAAGCAGTGTAGGGAGAAAGGTCTAGTGTCCTTCTCCAACCTTTGAATGCTTCCCAAAGTAAAAACACCACTGCAGATGGTGTGTACAAGTATGATCTAATGAGAATAATTACGATCAAATGTAATTTCCTAGAGCTTAAGGACTAGCTGCCCTATGAAAATTCTCTGTGATAATGTTGAAAAGTGTGTTAAGATGAAAAACTTTGTGTATCTCCCCCTGGTCTCAGGCGCCTAGGAAGGGATAGAAGTTCCTAGGCACCCAAGTCTGATTCTTGGCACTAGTTTTTGTGCTAAAGTAAGGACCCAAGTTTGATTATGACTCTATAAATTGTGCTGATTATATGTTGTAGTAAACTGAACTATGACTGAAGACTATTGAACTGTGACTATAACTACCGAATGGGGTGACAGATTGACCCAATAAATTCCCCCCTCATTTGGGGTGCATACGACATCGCTAGGAGGATGCATCCCAAAAGAGGACCCCATGTTGAATTTATACCAGTATGTAGGAGGGGATGTTCTTGGTAGAAACCAAGGCACATGCAAACAATATCTAGAAGATAAGTGTTAGTGTAAACAAGTTAAACATGCATATAGAAATAATGTATAAGATACCAAACAATAAGATAAAATACATCGAGACAAGTGGTTTTCAAAGACAGAACATCACCCACGATGTTGTGAGACAATCGAGGATACAATGGCCAAAATAAAACAACATGCAAAAAAGTCAAAACATAGGGAAAAGCCCACAAAAAATGGAAATCAAGAGTAAGAAAACATCAGGTAACCATGGCAGGAAATAAACCTACAAATCAAATGTTGCACATAAAGCACCCATTAGCATGTTAGAAATATTATAAAGTATGTCAAATCAATGTATGATCCATATGATAATGTAATGTGCTATGAAAAATGAAACTATATCACCTGGAATGTGTGCGAATGTGGATGCCACCTAGGAGCCACTATGGGACTAGTATGAAGTATTATGCCAAGCATCCATGTTACGTGTATCGATCTATGTATATTATGTGATCACAACTAGAAGGAGAGTGAGCGTGCATGCATGTATGATAAAGATAATGAAATACAATATATCTATCTATAATGTGTAATAAAGTCTACATGTAAGTATAAGAAAGTAATAATAAATACATCCAAGACATGCAACATGTTGTGGATGAGATGGAATGGAATGTAGTGTGATTTTTTAAATATGGGAAACGTGCCCCCTAAGTATGGATGTATGCATGAGTAAGGTTAGGTTAATTTATACATGACCCCTTAGTAGTCAAGAATGAACCATATAGAAATAATGCATCATCGGGAAATGGTTCGAATGATGTTGTTGTATGCGAGAAAAAATTGATGAATAGAGCACACTACATAGATTGTAGGATGATGTCATGTGATGTGTAAGACTGAATTAGGATGTAAGAAGGTTTGAATGAGATGATGTAATGATTGATGATGTAGCATAGATCATAGAATTTGTGAATAAGATTTTAGGAGAGTGATAATTGTGAAGCATGGAGCATAAATCATAGAATAGCGTCACATGATGTAATAGCTAGAAAGATTGATGGATTGTGAGGACCAGGAGTAGAATGATGTAAATTTTATGAGGTGAGGCTCAATTCAGGTTTAGATCCTTAGTAGTCGAGTATGAACCATAAGACTAGAGTGCATCGTTGAGTAGTGTGCACTTGTAAAGGTTTGATCCTGCAGTGTAATAGTGAGATGTGTAAGTAGGATGTGATAGGAAGATGTAAATTAAAAAAATTCATTGTGTTGTAGGATTATGTGACACTAGAAAGATGTGTGTTGAGTGGGTTGAGTGAAGATTTGTAGTGTGAAACATGAAATGTATAGAAGGTGAAGTAGAAGAGTGTAAAACATGTATGATGCATAGTCTATGTAAGAAGATGATGTCAAAGATGTGTATAGTGTGTAACACAAAGTGTATACAATAAGATGTGAATAGAATATGTATGAAGATTGCATAATATGTAGGATGTGTAGGAAGAATAAGATAGTTTGTATATGCAAAGATGTGTAATGTGTAGAAATCACAAAGCGCATAAGATATATAGTAGATGTAAGAAGAAGATGTCGAAGATGTGTATGATGTGTAATGTGTAGAAGAATTTGTCGTATATGTGAAATGTGCAGTGTGTGAGGTTCATGTGTATAGTATGCCCTTAACAGTAAGGTGTGAACCTTAGCACAAGAGTGTGTCATCAGGGTAATGATGATACAAATAGCATATCAAAATGTTTGTGATGAGTGGTCCTATATATGTGAACTAGGATGCATGAAGTGATTACAATAGAAATGATAGGTCCCATGATGTTATTGGAAGAGGGAAGGGGAAGATAAGTACAATGCCCCCAAGTGTATGATGATAATGCAATGTGGCATCCAATGAAATTGAAAGACGAGGGTCCTCCACCTGATTCTTGGAGGAGATAAAGGTTTGTGACCATGCTCTAAAAGTGGTGGTATATGAGATAGACATTGTGTAGGTGAATTAAGCCTATATGCATGCGAGTGATGAGTATATGATGGAGGTAGTGAACGCCTACATGTAAGAAGAGTGTGGAGATTATAGACACCTATGTGAAATAGAATGTGGAGGTGATGGAAACCTATGTATAATAGAACATGAAGGTGATAGACACCTATGTGAAACAAAATGTGGAGGTGATGTATACCAAGGTAAAGGAGTTTTTTGAATGGTGGACCTAAACTGGTGTGATGGACTAGTAAATCTATGAGAATGAGAATGTAACACACGAGTAGGAGAGCTAGGAGTATATTACACTGTATGTTTTAGAGGTCCAAGGGACCTATATTCTCTAAGAAGTGTGCAAGGGCCACCTCAAAAGGAGGTTGAGGCCATAGTTTGCATGAAGAGGGACACCTCAGATAGTGACAACCTAGTTGTTATGCATGGACTTAAAACACATAGTGAGGCATGGAAGTTATTGCTTGAGCAGCCATGACCCATGGAGAACCTAAAAGCATGTCACAATTTGTGACATGCTTGGTGCCATAAGGAAAGGCACAAGCATGGTGAGAGGACCAATAATGACTAGAAGCTTGACATAGCCATAAGATCAAGGCACTGGATATGAGATCTGGATAGATAGAGTGATAACAATGAGTAGTGTGATAGAATCATATGTTTTGTTGGAATGATGGATCAATCATAGTATTATTAATAGTAGTAGCTCCAATATAAGCATTGATGTGCAAGTAGTCAATGGAGAAGGTAGTATGATGATCGAAATCATAAAATGCAATGATAGGTGAAGATGAATCAATGTGAGCGAATAGAAAATAATTGGACCCCGATGAAGGAGGAGGGAGAGGTGTGATATGTATGATTTTGCAAAGATTCAACAATTTTTTTTTCATGATTTGGAAGAATATTGTTGAATATTTTGAGATTTTTATTTTCATTAACTAGTGGAGAATCTGATGGCTCAGGAAGCTCAATTTGATTTTGTCTATAAGATCTTAAATGAGATGGCGTAATTTGAAATAGTGATCAATGGAATGTCCAACGCATTGGTGATATTCACATTTGAAATTTTCATTGTAGTTGTGGCCCTTAGGGTCAAGATAGATCCATAGTAAGTGGAGGAGGAATGCATAATAAGATTGCTCTCAATGAGTTGTGGTAATAGAATATGTGGACCACATGTCAATTTAGTAAATGTACACCTCTTAAGGCTGCAATTGAATCTTTTCAAGTGGAGTTACAACATTAGCAATGACCTTTTCTTTGTTGACCTTAGTAGATGGTTTGAAAGGAGATTTTCTTGGAAACTTGTTAGAAGATGAAGTAGCTTGATCTTGATACTCTAAATTTACCCATACTGAGAAGCTTGATTTTGTGTAGCTTAAGAGTGTGGAAAAGATGATCAAATGAAGGAGAGGTCTCAATGATGACACTCTCCTATAATGGTGGTAAGAGACTCTGGACGAATAAATCTTGTAATTCTAAGTCAGCAAGCACATTATTCATCCTAGCTAGGTTGTTCTTGTAACACAAGACATAGTTTGTTAGGTGTTCATTGGATCATTGATTTACTTGTGCTAGTTGTGCATATGAAATCTTTGAACCAATGTTAATGGAGAATTGAGCAAGGAAAGCATCAACTAAATGTGTGAAAGAAGTTACCAAATGAATAGGTATTTCATAGAACCAACATATAGCATAATCTTGGAGACTACGAGGAAAGAGGTATTTCTAATAAAGTGTGATCATTCACATAATCAAGACATGCTACATGAAATGCATGAAGATGCTCTTGAGGATCTCCATTACCATTGAAAGTTTGGAGATTAGGAACTAAAAATTTTTGAGGGAGTGCATATGTGGAAATAGTGGGTGTGAAAGGAGTATGAAGGAGTGTGGAATCAAGAGATGGAGAGGTACAAGAAGTAGCTTATTGTAGTTGATAAATTTGAATTTGCAGATCTTGATAAAGAGAAGCTAGATCTTGGGTTCCAGAAGAGGAAGTTTGTCATGTATATGAAGTGATAGGTTGAGTGAAATGATTTGTAGGAGTAGGGATGTAGGAGGATACTGTGGACATAGGGGAGGAGTTTGGGTAGTAATACAAATGGAGGTAGTAGAGGAAATAGTACAAGAAAGCTCAACAAAATTAGTGGCTTCCTCATGAGCATTGTTTAAAAGTAGATCTAATCCTTCAGATGCTCAATGATATGCTCTTGAAGCTCCACGAAGATGGTTCTCATTGAATGGACCATAATATTTAGCCATGATAAAGGTTGGGTCCAAAATGTCGGGTTCACCAAATGATTTAACAAAAATAACTAAAAATGGATAAGTATTACTTATGTTAAATTCTAAGATGTGTTACAACAAGTAGTATATGGCAATAAATCACACTAGATGACTCAAGAAAATAAGCAAAGAAAGCAAAACCCTAAGTGCAATGAAGAGTTAACACACTTAGTTGATTTCACAATATGTTGGCAGTGTGAGGTGGAAGAATGGTCAAAATGGAAACATAGGAGGTCACAACTGAGCCTAGAAAAATGAAAAAGTGCAAGAGGAGAAAGGATCTAGGGCACCTGGGGTGGTATTGGAGCACCTGGACACTAGGATCCCTTCCTAGGCACCCGGGTCTACACAAGAGGTCCAGATATCAATTTTACAAGGTTTTTAGTTGATTTGAAACCCTCACTTTTTATCGCTAGTATATCACACAACTCCCATGGATGTCACTGATATACCTTGTAATAAAGAGATCACCTACAAAACCCTCAAAATAATATCAAATCCTAAAAAAGAAAGATGAAAAATGAGGGGTCAAACTGTCCTCAATTATCACAATGGTGATCTTACGATTGAGCAGTGCACTACATCTCAGACCCAATGTAGTTTTATGTGCGTGTGTGAATGTTTGAAATCATTCCCTAGGTGGCTCTTATGCATGTCACACTTGATAGTGAGAAAAGTAGCTAGATGTAGAAATATGTAATAAATGTGTGCACATAATAGAATAGACTTCCCTCCTATGAAGTGAGATATAGAAAATCAGCCCTTTTCCCTTGCAATGGTGCTAGATGGATGCAAATGATTCTCTTATATACTTGTGAGATGCAACCTTAGCTGATATTATAGATTCTTAGAGATTGGTCCTTTATTACGATCACATAACTTTATATTTATATGATTCCCTTTCTTGAATTTTGTAATTAACCCCAAACAGGCCTACTACCAAAAAGATAATATGCTCAAATGGATAGAAATGACCCAAAAGATGTGAACAAAGTATAAAGAGGCCAAGGGCACCCAAAGTGGATGGGAACATCTGGAGCTGGCATTTTGGCCAGGTTCTGGTGTCTAGAATGAGATTGTTGAGGAATGAAAATAAAAACTGAGATATAAAGATTATACGACAAAAATTAGCAGTATAAAGAGCATAAAGATGGCCAAAGACGTGGGTTAATTAGTACTTTTCTTACTTATGAATCATACGAATAGTAATATGTAATCAAGACTAGATAATTACCCAAAGTGCATGATTTTTTTTCTACACATACGCTTGGGGGAATTATGATTATTATTCCCCCTCTCTACCATTCACAGGTGTCTCACACTTCATTTCTAGTATCTCACACACATTATGCACATCTTGATACACTCTTGTATCGTCATTACCTGATGACGCACTCTCATGCTTTGGTTCACACTTGACCATTGCGGGCATCCTATAAACATGAACCTCACACACTACACACAACACTATACACTAAATTACATGTTATATACTACACATTACACACTTTAAACTACACTATACACTACACTACATGTTACATACTACACATTTCACACATTTATCTCTTTCTACACAACATCCACTCTACACATTCATGACATATCTTTGTCACCATCTACTTCTACACAATGCGGTCATTACCCTATAATGCACTCTAGTTCCATGGTTCATACTATAATGTTGAGGGTTTCAATCTAAAATTAACCTCACCACACTCACTCACTCACTCATACACTCTATACGCTCTATGATTTTATGATCACATCTTTCTAGTGCACAATTCAAACCATTTCCCGATGATGAAATCTTGTTGTATGGTTCATTAATGACTACTAAGGGGAAATTTATTAATGAACCTCATCATATGTATACTCATCCTCATTCACTCGAGGGGTATGTGGCTCCTATCACACTCAGAATTCATTCCATTCTATCTCACACACAACATATTGCATATCTTGGTTGCATTTACTCTTTCTTACTTATTATTATATGTACACTCTATTACACATGCTAGATAGAAATTTTTATGTCTTTATATTTTATCATACACACATGCATGTTCGATTTCCTTCTAGTTGTGACCGCAGGCTTTACATAGATATTTACACACAACATGGATGCTTGGCATAGTACCTCAAACCAGTCCCACAACGGATCATGGGGACATCCAATTTTGTGCACACTACATATACTATTGTTTCATTTTACAGAACATTAATTTATTAGATTATTCATGCTCTAACATACTTTTTATCTCTCTAACATGATGTGCAGAATTTTTATCACATGTATATTTGCTTCCATGGTTATCTGTTACATTTCTTTCTCTTGTCTGTCATTGCTTGTCATTGTTTGTAGGCTTTTCCCTATTTCCTTTTTTGTTCTATGATTGTTTGTATGATTATAACCATTATGTCCTTGATTATCTTGTGACATTGTGAGTGATTTCCCATGTTCGAAACCCTCTTTTTGCAGTCTACATTGTTTTATTGCATATTGTCTTCTTGCGTGTTAGCTTACACATTGTCTTCTTGCATGCTTATCTTACATATTGACTTTTACATGTGTGTTTATCCTATTTTCACTAAATCTTGTATCCTAACAACTTTATTTGTGTGTTTCTTGGTTTTTATCATACACAGGGAGCATCGATTAGATGATTCAGTCACCCCACACATAAGTTCATAGTCATCACACAAAATATTTTAGTATTAGTACAACACAGTCATCGGTCATAACAACGAATCAGATCCTAATTGGGTCCTCAACACAACACAATCATTAGCGCCAAGACTGGAACAATAGCTCGTGGGTGCCGCTAACCCTTCTTAGACCCTGTGACTAGGGTGTTGTTACCTAGTATTTTTTAGTTCAACACATTTCTCAAAACTTCACATAAAACATTTATAGGTCACACCATCCTTAGCGCTCGGTATGCATGCACTACACAACATTTTCTAATTTTGCATTGGATCAGAACTATTCAAAATGCATCATATTTTTACACACCATATGCACTAGTGTTCACATTTTAGGAATAATTTAAATGTTGAAGGATGACACCATACTTTCCCCCCTACACTTCTTCCGTTCTTAGAATGATATCGACCAAAAAACTCACAATCAGCACAACTGGCATGAGATCACCTGAAAAACTCATTCTTCTACATCATCTTCAGGATCCTTTCTACACTCTTTACTCATCACGGATCATGCACACATGTTATTTTTTCATTTTCTTGCATACTTTTACACATTTTGATAACATATACATGTATTTGACAACTTGTTTGTTCTTCTCTTTTACAGGTCCATCCTTATGAGAAGTTGTAATCACATAATCACAAACCATCACAACATCAAACAACATCAACAAAATGTACAATCAAGACATGTACACATATGCTCTCACCGTAGGGTCATCATCGTCATCATCACTTTTTTTACTTTCTCTTCTCTAGTTTCCACGTTTCACATTTTTATCACTCTAGATTTTCCTTGGCTCTTGGCACACTATAGACCTCAAACCTCAACAACAATGTGAGATCTGAGAAGTTTGAACTTTTTTTAAGGATATACATGGGAAGAGGAACCTACTTTAATTAGTGAACAAAATGAATGTAAACGCGCATAACAAGATTTTCTCCACAACATCTATTCTTATTCATATTTAAATATTCATTACATTAGTCTCATTCTCATACAAAAACCATCTCTATTCTCTCATCTATTTCTTGTGATTCTCACATACATTTCTTGTGGCACAAACATCTACAATGGATTAATTACAATAAATATAAAAAATACAAAGCATTCCAAGAGTCACTTCTTTTTATTCGCGCCTTTGTTGGCTTCTATCTTGTACTGTCTTGAATTGTCTTTATTTCGTGGCTCTTTTTTGGCTTGTGTGGCTTCCTCCAGTGTATCACATATTTTCTATTATACTATGAATTAATTCAATGTATCACAGCTTTCATAGTGCTCTGTAGATTCTTCAATATATTGCAGATTTCCTCCTGTTTCCCATGGCTTGTTCTAGTCTTTGGAGGCTATCTCCTTATCTCTGCGGCTATCTCCAAATCTGATGAAGAACCTTGTCAACATCATCCCCTGACTTAAACCTTGTATCATCCTCAAGACAAAAATAGGATGAAGAAACCTGTATTCAAGACTTTGAGGAAAATTTTATCTTTGTTTTTACTAAAGCCAAAATTGGGCATCACCTCCTAGAAACTTAGATGTCTAGCATAAAAAAATATTCCCTCACTTGACTCTCTGGACTGGACTTATGGGATGACACCTTGAGAGAACATATACATCACCTCCTAGGAACTTAAACGTCTAGAGTAAGGAAGATTTCCTTCACTTGACTCACCCAAGTAGACTTACGGGACACCATACTCCCCTAAAAATTTATTCTACTTTATAGTAGTGTTGGGGGGATGTACTAAGTGATTTGTGGCATAATTGTTTTTTCAAAATTATACCACAATGCCAAATGTGTATCTATCTTCTTCACCCATTCTTGTATTTGTGTATTTTATTGGATCAACTGGAGAATCTCTGATGGTGGTGACTTTGCTTACACTAGATCTAGTTTGTTTTGGGCATTTGTGAGCTCTTGTTGCATTTCAATAAGGGCTCTATCCAATGGTGTAGTGCACTCTTACATATCCTTTATATTTTTAGTCCACACTCTTTGTTATATTTGATAATTTTCTATCAACTCAGATATCCTTCATCTTTTAGCTCCATCCTTATCCTTATTGATGTCATATTTTTTTGAGGCCAAATGATTTTTTTGATCTAACTTGTCCAGTTCTGATTTTTATTTTTGGATCTCACTAGGCCATCCTATTGTATAAGTGTAGTATGCCGCAACATTATTTAATTTTTTTCCAACTTGTGGACCGCGGATTGCATTTTTTTTCTTCTTTTCTGATTTTCTATAGTCTATGCTTTTAGGATTTTCTATTTTTACTCTTCCATAGCATTATCGTGGATTTTCTTCTTTTCTACTTCCAAACTAATTGTATCTTCTTTCAATATTTCTTCAACAACATTTTTTGTTTGCACCTATATCTGTAGATTGGATGCTGTAATAATATGTAGCTTTACTATTTGAATAGAGGATAATATTTTCTGCATTGCCTATTCTATCTCAACACATCCTTGCATCCAATCCTATTTGGAACTTTGTTCTAGCACTAAAATACAAGTTATTTTTTGTAAGGGGGAGAGTTTATCCAAATGCACCTTAAATCCTTCCATGGTTTGTTCCACTACCCCTTGCTACAACTATATTGATTGCTCCTTTTTCCTTTGTTGCAGTGTTTGTTTTATTTTTGCCAAAGAATCTCTAGGTACTTGTGCTGGTACCATACTTGTGGATGTATCTATGGATGATGTTGATGGTACCGTCTTCTATTTTTTGTGCCTTCATTAGTTCATCTTGATTCTTATGTTTTTGTTCCTTATCTTGTTCTATTTTTTCCTATTTCTTTTTGTCATCTGCTTATTTTTCTTTTCTATATTTTCCCTCCCGTTACTTTTGTTTTTTGTGTTTCCTTTCCTCTTCTTCTTTTTCTTTCTTCTCTTTTTTTATTTTTCCTTCAATTCCTTATCCTTTATTTTATTTTCTTCTTTCTACTTTTTTTCTTGTTCCCTTCTCTCTTTTTATTTTCTTTCTTTGGCTTCTTCTTTTTCTTTCTTTTCCTTTTCTTCCTTTTCTTCCTTCTCTCCCTCTCTTCCTTCTCCTTATTTTTTTCTCTTCCTTCTCCTTATTTTTTTCTCTTCCTTCTCCTTCTTTTCTTTCATTTTCTTCTCCTTCTTTTTTTTCTCTTCCTTCTCCTTATTTTCTGCTTCTTCTCTTTGCTTCTTTTCTTTCTCCTTTTTTCTTCTATCTTTTTCTTTTTTCTTGTTCCTATTGTTCCTTATTTTTATTTGTTGCCTCTTCTTTCTATTTCTTATCTGAATCTTCTAAATCCTTTTTATTTTTTTTGTATTCATCTAACTTTGTATCTTTCTCCATCTCCTTCTGTTTTTCTTCTTGTTCTCTCTGTTTCTCTAGTTTTATCTTCTTTTTCCTAACCACTTCCACATATTTCTATTGTTATTCTTCTAGGTGTTTTATTTATTTTTTCTTCCACCTATGCCTTTGTGTCTTTTGATTTTTGAAATTTGGTATTTTTGGTTTCAACTTCTCTTTCTTTCCTTGTTTTAATGAGAAATACAATAAGATCCTCTACTTCCTTTATGTGGTTCTGATTTGCAGCGGTTTTCTTCTTCTTTTGTTTTAATGTTGTTATTTCTTATTAAAGGGCTTGGAAGCAGTTTGTTTCTTATGCATCTAATTTTTCTTGAATTTCCTTGGCTAATTCTAGTGGAATTTGGCAACAAATTTCCCCAATTACTAAAGAAAATCTATGCATGTAATATACTATGGCTTCCTCTATAGCCATTTATTCTCCACCTGTGCTTGCCACATACTCTTGGACCACCCGAGAAATGCCTCCTAGAGATTAACATTTCTTATTGTATCCATATCCTAACTTAGTTAAATGTGTTTCCTCCCATGCTTCTACCTCTTCTAAAAAATGAGGCCCTACTTGTTATTGTGATAGTGGGGGGGAGAGATTTTTCTCCTCTGCTGACTTAGAAATTTCTTGTATTTGTTGAGAATCCTCTGCTTCTTCTTCTTCTTCACTAACCTAATCTTCTTTTAGTTTCACTTTGGATGCTAATTCTTTTTGGCGTTTTGTGGTGGGTTATAAATAAGTCTGAAATGTTTGTGTTCTTATTTTGTATGTTTTAGGGCCTTCTTTTCTCGAATATGTTTTTCCATATTGTGTTGGGTATTTTTGCATGTACTCTTCCCATGTTTCTTTAATCACATGATCAAAATTTGGGAGTGTTGATTTTCTAAGGTCCATGGGAAGGTTCTTGATTTCTTCAACTAAGGTAGCTACTAATTCATTAGAATCCTCATACGGTAATGATGGCATATTTTTTGTATGTGGATTTATAGGTCGAATAAAGTTATACTTGATATTAGCAATAAAAATTATCTCTTGTTAATATCGTGCCACAAATTTTTTTGAAACCTGTGCTTTGTTTTCAATTATTTGTCTTATTCTATTTGCTTACCCCAATAAAGATGTAATTTGGGTGACTGCATACAAGGTGTTCACGTGTTCCCAAATGTTTTCAGCTACCGGTGTATTTGTCCGCTATTCTACCAATTCTAACTTGTGAGGAAGGGCTTTTATAAAGTACATATCTAGGCATATCAATATGGAACCATAGCAAAAGGTATGTTTGCCTTCTTTTATTTTCCTAATGTTTTCATGAAATTTTGAGGAGAATAATTCAGCTAGGGTATACTCTGAATGGGAATTCACCACATCTAGGGCTATTTGTGTGCTAAGCCCATGGGTGCCATCTTCCTGATTAGTTTGATAAAATTTTAAGCATATGTCCTTAGCGACATACCTGAGTGCATGATTTTTGATGTCTATAATGTGTACTCTACACTTTGTCTTCGTAATCCCCATCGCGCAAGATGTATCTTTCATCTTAGTTTTCTTCCTCATAATGGTTGACCACCCTTGTACCCATAATCGCATAACCCTAGCCATGACCTCTATGTTAATAGGGTATAATTGATCCAAATATAACATCTAATTGTGTATCCAGATCACAAGAACTTGAATTGCGTGGTCAGCCCTAACAAAGTAGGGAATTTTACTCCATGCGTCGATTTTCAGTTCATTGATCACTTTGGTGTTCTTTTTGTATTGCAACTCCTTGGTATTGATATTTTCCTCAAGGAGTAAGTGAGATATCCAATTTGAGCTATGTATGGTCGTATTCAACAATCTGAGAATGAATATATTTTTGAAAATCTCATGTATGAGCAAATTTGAATGGAATATGTTAAAATGCATCCTCTAGATCATGCTTATTTGATTTGAGTGATTTGTGACCTCTTGTGAAAAAATGGTTTTGGGAGCTTGACTAGTGTGATCTCAATCGAATTATCCATACTTTCTTCTCAATTTTCATTCTTTTTTCCTAGCTCATGTTTTGGCAATTTTGCTGGTGAAAAACTCTCTCTTCTTTAGCTTTTTATGCCGTAGTTTATTCCAAGTTGATGCCTTTTTATAACCCTCCTCATTGTACCTACCACATTTATTTTTATTTTAGCGGGATATATTTTTGTTTCTTCCATGGATTTTGTTCATCATTCCTTGTATTCTCCATGTTCTACGGCTTTTCCTATGTCCCATGGTTTTTTCTTCATTTGGCAGATTTTTCTTGTTTTGCAACTTCTATTTTTTCTCTCATCTCGCAGATATCCTTCCTCCATTCTGTGGATTTTTTTTATCCTTCGTTCCCCAACTTCTCTTTGTTGTGTAAATTTTCTTTGTTATGTGGCTTTTTTCCTTCATTCCACATATTTTCTTTGTTGCACAGTTTTTTTCCTTTGTCATGTGTGTTTTCCTTATCATTCCTTTACTCAGCAACTTTTTCCTTCTTTCCTTGAGTATTGTGGTTTTTTTTTTCATTCATTCATTGTGCAACTTTCTCATACCCCATATTTTTCTTCCCTTTATTCTGCAGGTAACCTTCCTTCATGGTTTTTCTCTTTGTCCCATGGTTTTCCCTTCTTTTCTCCTTTCGTTCCGTGAGTATTCCCCCTTTGCAGTTCTTCTCTTTTTCTTTGATTTTTCTATTTTTCTTATTTATAGTAGAGTAAGGATGCCCTTATGGGTTTTCATCCTACCCCTCATCATATCCTTTGAATTTTCAGTTTTCAGATAGGCTGGATTTTTTTTATTTTTTTTAAAGTATTATGTCTTTTCAATCTTGCGCCACTTACATAGCTTGGTAGTTCCTTTAGTTGTAGTGTCTACAATTTTGTTTCTCCTGAAGGTAATATCTCATTGATAATGTAGGGTCCAAGCCATCTCACCTTACGTTTCCCTATATGTTTCCATTTACTATCATAAAGAAATACCTAATCCCCAATGTCAAATTCTTTTCTTTTTATATGGCGGTCGTGCCAAGCTTTTTGTCTCCTTTTTTCTTGTGTTTGGTTATATTCTTGCTAGGAACCATTTCTCATCCAATTTCACTAATTCAATCAATCTCTCATGAAGTGAAGATTCTTCATTCATCCTAAATTTCACCGATACTCTTAAGCTTGGAAGTACAAACTTCATAGGGACCGCGAGCTTCTAGTCCATAAATCAATCTAAATGGAGAATATTTGGTTAGCCTTTTGTATGTTATGAGGTATGCCCATAAGGTTGTAGGTATCTTAAAATCTAAGTCTGCTTGTTGTAAGGAACATATCTTGGTAAGAACCTTCTCCAATACCTTATTAAATTATTCTACTGTCCCATTTTCTTGTGGATGGTAAGGTGTACTTCTGTTATGGTTAATCATGAAGCTTCTTAGTAGTTCCTTGATAGTGGCATTTACAAAATTTTTCCCTTGATCACTTATAATACTCAAAGGGCATCTAAACCATGTAATGATATTTTCATAGATGAATCTAGTAGTTGTCTTAGCAGTACAATCCTTTGTTGGGATAAATTATTCCCATCTTGTTAAAGTATTTTGTCCCTGTTATTATGAATCTTTCTTGGGAGTGTTTTGCAGCTAGTTTTATTAGTCTGATGAATTCTATAGCCCACTTTTCAACAAGGCTAAGATCCAAGACTATTTTTAAGGGCATCTCATCATGAGAATTTGGTTTTCCCACCCACTGAAAAATATCACAAGCCCTTGTGTGTTTGTGTGCATCTTTAAACAATGTAGGCACACCAAAATCCAACCATCATCACTTTTCTGGCTGTCTGATCTCCTCCATTATGTCCTCTAGCTATACCTTCATGATCCTATCAAGTATATTATTTCACTCATGTTCCAAGGCCACCCTTTTGAGGACATCATATTATCATTTCTTATATAATTTTCCCTAAATCAAATGTAAAGGGAAAGGCTCAACTTAATAAGATACTCTTCTGTTTCTTTTTGTACTCGCTAGGGAATTCTCCTGTGTGTAGTAACTATGCTTTATCATCAATTTATCTTGGAATTTCCTCAACTCTAAATAAGTGTGCACCTAAATCAATCATCATCAATTGTCCTTTTTCTTCTCTTGTTTCTATCGTTGATAAGTAATCTGGTCCATTGTTCAATTTTCCTAGTTTGACTGCAATGGTAAAGTCAAATTCTTGAAATAACATTAACCAGACAACATATCCGTCCTTGTAGCATTGATCTATTTAATAAATATTTCAATGGCTCATGATCTATGTAGAAAAAAAATTATGTATCCAATATATAATTGTCTATACTTTTGTAAGTTCGTAGACTATTTTCAACACTCTCTCTCTCCGTAGTTGAATAGATTTCTCTTATCCTTGGCTAACTTTCTGCTTCCAAATGTTGCTAGATGATCCATTTTTTTCTGGTTTGTGTCAATACTCTAATGGAAATGTCATGTGAATGGAATGGAATTTTCAATCAGGAAATATCAAGATAGGTTCATTTAAAATCTTCATCCTTCAAAACTTCAAAGGCATCCGCGCATTGTTTTGTCCATTATATTTTCTTATTGGTTGTTTTCTTTAACATCTCCTCTTAGAAAGGTGCAATAATATTTATATGCTTCCTAATGAATTTTTTTGTGAACGCGGTATCATGTATATCCAATAATTTTTATTAACATCCTTATGTGTTTTGGGAGGCGTTATATTGACAATCGCTTAAGTCTTTACTAGATCAATTAATTACCCCTGTTTACAAATTATGTTCCCCAACAGTGTACCGAATGGGGTTTGAAATATACATTTCTTCAAATTGAGATATATTTTCAATGTTATACACCTCTGAAACATCAGTCTCAATAATTGAATATGGTTTTAGAGGAGCCCATATACCATCCAATCATTAAGATATACATCAAAGAAATTCATGGATAAATTATTTGAATGCATTAATCATTATTCTACTAAAAATTAATCATTCATTCTTAAGCCTAAATGTCATAATAATATACATGAATGAACCCCATTCCATAGAAAAACTTGTCTTTGGTTGGTCTTCTAGAGATATTCTGACCTGATGCTAACCAGAGAAACCATCATTGAAAGAGTAGAATTATCCTACCTGCAACATTCTCTAATACTTCTTCTGTAAACGATGGCATTCGGAATGGGTCATGTACACAAGCTTTATTTATATTTCTATAGTCCACACATACCCATTATTTCTCATATTCTTCATGTTTTGAATCACCATGGGAATTATCCAATCTAAATCTTCAATAGGCGTAATGATTCCAGCATTCATCATTTTGTCTATCTCCGTTTTGACTTTAACCTTGAGATTAGGATTTAATCTATACGAGCTCTTCTTCAATGGTTTAAACACTTCCTTAATTTTAATTTTCACTGTCCCAATTTATTCTCTAATACCTTTGAGCTCCTTAAAGTAATTACAGAATATATCTTGGAATTCCTGAAGAAGCTCTACTAGTTTTGCCACTTCTTCTTCTAACCAGTTGTCCCCTATCTTAACAAGCTTTTCATCTCCATTGGTGCCAATGTTTTTAGTACTTATCTTCAGAGGCTGATGGTAGTATTGGTTTTCCTATTCTTTGTTTTCCACTACTTCTCTTTATCATTCGATTGTTTTATATCCAACATTTTTTGGTTTTTCTTCTCTCTTCTTTTTCAACTGCAAAGCAGTATGCCATCTCCAAGATTTTATTTAGATTTCCTTATTGTTTCTCGTTTCCTTTGTGATTTTTATTCTTCTACCTCCTCTGGAGTTAGGAATAGAAAGGTCCCGATATTCTATAATTCTCGAAGGATATAAAGATGTGCATTCCAGAAATTGAATGTATGAGAAAAATCCTTGACAATCTAGTACCAACTTCTTATCTCTCATCTCATCTCTTGGTGCATGTACCATGACCACAGTATGGGTCCTAAGGGCCAAATAAATAAATGTGTCCATACCAAAGGAGAATTCTCACCACATAATTGCCAATGTACCTCACAGACTTGAAGGTGTTTCTGTGGATCACTTTCACCGGTGTACTCTAGTATAATTGTGTAATAACCTCCACTCTCCAAATATATTGTTTTGAGTAAGGTAGTTAAAGAATTCTAGTGAGAGATGTTAGGTTTGTGAGTAACCCACCACCCAGTGGCATTAATTTTCAGGGTGTCATCTAATTATTCCATTCTCTTTTTCTCATTCAGAAATATTCGTTCCATTTGATCTAAATAACCTTCCAAATATCCAAACCCAGAATATTTAGGTACATTCCAGTGGGACGCTTCATGTCTTAGTCTCTAGACTCTTTTGATCAACATGTATTATATTTCTTTGTTGCTGGATTAATATGTGTTTTCTTCCTCAAAATTATCTTGAGCAGGACAACAAATGTCATCCACGATATCGAAGTCATCATCATCTAAGGTAATTACATGAGATGGTATCCTTCTTACATAAGATAATTTTGTTGTTCTAGATTATGGGAATCCATGTATCCATGCCTCCACAACGTTATCTAAACTTTCACTTGTAGACTCAATTTTGACTGATATTTCTCCATCTAAATTTGGCTCAAAATCTTTCTTGATTTTAGAAATTTTTCTTAAGGCATATACTCCTTGTATATCATCAAAATATTCTCGTTGAGTATCATGTCAAACTTTTTCATCCCATGTAACACTCATCCCTGCATGCAATGGTACATATATGTAAATTCCATCTACTTTTAATGTTACTTCCTCTTCTTAGGATTTTACTGTTGTGTTACAATCCAAAAAACACTCTAAAGCTAAAATGGTATTGTAAGATGGCTTTAGAGCCACATTCTCAACAACTTCAAGGTTTACTAACTTCTTGATCCCAATACAATTAAATTTAAAATTCTTTAGTTCTCCTAAGGGTGGTTTTGATGAGCCATATGCTAATCCAATAAAATATTTGGTGGGTTCGAAGGGAGGCATGCCTAGTCTTTCCTAAGTAATTTTTGACATCATATTAACATCCGCGCCAAGATCAAACAATAATTTGGTAATAGTAATGTCCAATATATCTACATCCAAGTAGATGTGGTATTTATGCCATGTTTGTTGTGTATGGAAGACATTTCTTTTCTTCTGGTGATGTCCTTCTTCAATTCTTTGAACATTAAAACTTTTGTTCTCGTTATTCCAATATTTATTGAATTGTTTCAATTTATCTGTAAGATCATGTTTGATCGTTAGTCTGGCTATCTCCTTTGAAGAAGTGATCTCCTCTTCCATAAAACAATTTTTTTCTGTTTCTTCTTGGGTTTGCACCTTCTTTACTGCTTCTCTAATTTTCTCCACTTCTTTCTTATGAAATTCTGGTGTAATTTCATTAAAATCCCATTATTATCCACTATAAGAGCTTCCTTCATGACGTATTCTGATTATTTTATTTTTTCCAGGTGCAGATTTGTTTCTTGCTACACTTTTAATAGTAATTACGACCCTATATTTTGGTTCTTCAACACTCTTTCTTGATTTGGTTGTTTTCCTTCTCAAATAGCTTTCTTTAGCTTCCTCTTTCTTATCCTCATTTCATGGTCTACTACTTGAGATATATGCTATTTCCTTTTCTTTTTCTATTGCCTCATCATCCTATGGTATCTTTGTGTTACGTTGGACATTTCATCTGTGCAAATCTTCCTAATGCCTATGATTTTTTTCTTCCATTCCTCTAAAAATGAGTTGCTTTGGGACAACTAAAAGAATCATGTCCTCTTTCATAATAGAAACTACAAGGATCAGGCTCTATACAATTTCTAACTAAGTTCCCATCTTGTCCACAATTATAATAACTCATGGGTCTTCTATCTTGATAGCCACACCTTGGTTATCTCTTCCCTGATATCCATGATACCCTTGGTATCCTCTTCCTCCTTGATAATTATCATATCCACCCCGATATCCTCATCTATAATCTACGTGGTATCCTCCATCATTGTATCCTTGATAATTAGGATTGTAGTTATCCCCCTTATATTCGCCTCTGAATTGAGGATTTCTACCTTGCTGAATTGGGTATTGAGGGAATGTAATTACTAGTTGTGAAGGTGGTCAATTTAATGTAGGTGATGGTTATGAGGGAGTGGGGGGTAGGTGTTGTGTTTTGTATTGTTGTCATAACCCAACGAGTATTATAATCTTTTAAATATTCAAGTGCATCTATAGAGGGACATGTATGGTGATAATGGTTGTAGGATCTACAAGTTGTGTAGTACATAAACTTATTAGTACGTGGTGCTACCTCTAATAAAGGACAATTATCTTGCGTGTGTTGGTCTCATAATCTACAAATCCTGCACCATGTTATTTCTTCTGGGTTATAGTACTAGAAGAGGATTTCTGTGATGAATGTTGTCTTACACCTGCAACTCTCTTTGTCTTCTCTAAGTAAAGACAGTTAGTATTACTAGGACCTTCTACACAACATACTACACACCAAATCTTAGGCCTTACGTTATTTCTTAGAGGTGAACTATTCTTAAGGTCTTCATTCCTCTGAATTTATTGGTGGAGTTTTAGCTTAGCTAGCTCCAATTGTAATCTCTCCATGCCATGTTCGGGCCTCTATTTTTAATTATAATTCTCCTTCTCTATGCCATGGTTGGGCCTCTAATCTAATGGGCCATATTTCTAATCTTTTTCAAACACTGATAATCTTTGTCAAACAATGATAACTTAATCTTATGGGCCATATTTCTAATTGGTTGAGAATGTATTGGGGGTTGACTAACTATTTTTTGCTTCATGAGGTTTACCTTCTTTGTCTGATTAATTTTTAGCTTATGTCAAGTTACTCTTTCTTCCTCTATCTCTAGATAACTCAATATCAAATTATAACTCTCCTAAAAATTCTCTGAATTCTCTTACAATTTCCTATCGCTTCTGAATTTCCTCTTACAATTGATGATATATTTCTTCAAAAAAATTCTCCCTTTTCTATCTTCAAATTGGTGTTTCAAGAAAAACT
The DNA here is from genome assembly GCA_019776745.2 of Taxus chinensis. Taxonomy (NCBI): domain Eukaryota; kingdom Viridiplantae; phylum Streptophyta; class Pinopsida; order Cupressales; family Taxaceae; genus Taxus; species Taxus chinensis. The sequence goes on along the minus strand of CM034147.1, from coordinate 665,310,142 downwards.
TGGAATGGCGACCGACCCGAGGGGGGGTCATCTCCTTTGGGCTTGTGTGGTGGTTGGGGGATGCATCCCTAGTTGGTGAATCTTCATAATTATATTTCTCTACAAATATCTTCCTTATTTTACTATTTCTTAATCTATAATTATCTTCTAATCCTTCATCACTTATTTTATTATTATTATTTTTTTCCATCTCTTCCTCTTGTTTCTCATCCTTATCTTTTTCTTCATTTTCTTCGTCTACTATTTTTATTTTCTCTTCTAACACTTCAATTAATTATTTCTTACCAGTAACTTCTTCTTATTCTTCTTCACCTTGTTCTTTGATCAATAATTGGACTTCTCTTTCCTCTCCTTCCAATTTTTTTTCTTCTATTACTCTTTTAAAATCTGGTTCTAAACCTACTACTAGCTACTATAAATCTCTCATCAAGATAACCTTCCTTGTTATAAATTGTTGGATTGGATTATCTATAGAATATCGTACCTCGGGGTTCTATGGGGTGACCAAAACAGGTTGGTCTTCGGTCACTGCGGGTGTTATAGCAAGAATCTGTGTCTCTACATCTGTTTCTGGTTTATCCAATTACTGGCCTCCACTTGAAGTGGGTGTTTCTTTATTTTCTCCCTTTTGAATTTTGTTTAAATTTTATTTTCTTTCATTCAACTTATTTTATCTTTCCTCCCTTGCTAGTCTTTGTTTCTTTACCTTCTTCTCTAACGCCTTCTTTGTTGCTATCCTTTCTCTCTCTTCCATCTTCCTCATTTTAGTTATTTTTGTTGAAAATGCTAACTCTTCTTAATACTCTTAATTCTACTTTTACAACCTATGTAATTTTTCTGATTGTTTGTTTCTTCATGTCATCCTATTTCTGTTATCCCAACCATCACCCCATTAATCTTGATTGGTTATGTCTCTTACATCACCCCCCTTCACATACGCCATCCCGCAGTTCCTATCCCGTAAATTAACTTTTCCACGTTTCTGATTAAACCTTTTTCTACCATTAAAACATTAATTAAAAATGGAACTAATTTAAGAAATTGTTCTCTTGCTCAACTTAAAACTTCACCTTTCTTGTAGTCCAAACTGGTCCAACCTTGTATGGCCCAAGTAATTATGTATGAATCTAAAGTAGTCTCATACCAATAATCAATCGCTCTAGTCTAAGGCTCATCAAGATTTCTAAGACTATTTAGATTTTCTAGCATCCACTCAGATGGTTTCCATAAATACAATCTCGACCACTCTATTCTCTTGGCATGGGCTAGTATGCAAGGCCACAGGAAATATGGAAACTGGGACAAATATTTTTCTCTATATTCCCCTTGTACTTCTACCTTAGTTGCTTTATACAATTCTTTGAGTCTCTTAGCTTCTCCTTTAACAAATATATTGATATGATTTTCCCACCAATCCTAAATTTATGTTAGTGCTGGTTTCCAATATCCTAGTGGTGATATTTTTCCTGACATCTGATCAACAAAAGAAACCTTAGCTGAGACACCAAATGTTGACCTCAAACCTTAATAGCAGTGTGAGATCTAAGAAGTTCGACCTTTCGTTAAGAATGTACGTGGGAAAAGTAAACTAATATAATTTGTGAACAAAAAGAATATAAAAGCACATGATAGAATTTTCTCAAATCAATTATCTTTATTCATATTTCATCATTGATTACATTATTCTCAATTACATGTACAATACTTCTCATATATCTTACTCCTTAAACATTTCTATCATATACATCTCCTATAGTACTCACTCATATATTTCTCATGATGCTAACATACATTTCTTGTGGCACACACATATGCAATGGAATAGTTACAATAAATACATTTCATACAAAATATTCCAAAAGTCATTTCTTTTGAATCACGCTTCTGTCAAATTATGTCTCGTTCTGGATTGGATTGTCTTTATTATGTGGCTGGATTTCTACTTCTGCAACTTCCTATATTGTAACACGCATTTTCTAGTATGACGCGACTTCCTTCAATGTATCATGAGTTTCCTAACATATTGTGGCTTTTTCAATATACTATAGCTTTCCTCATGTTTCCCATGGCTTCGCCCTGATATCTGTGGCTTACTCAAAATTTGATGAAGAACCCTGTCAACACACACTTTTCACCATTAATCTACATGGGTATCAGTTACACATCTCTTATCTACTTTATGTTATTGATAATTCTCTTAACAACATAAAGTGGGGGAAAATGTAGACACTAAATCATGCACTTTTGGTATATATCTAGTCTTGATCACATACTACTATTCATATGATTCCTAAGTAAGAAAATTACTAATTAACCCATGTCTTTGGCCATCTTTGCTTGATTTTTGTTGCCTCTATTGATCGTAAAATCCTTCTAGCCTAGTTTTTCTTTACACACTTCAACATTTCTCACTTTAGATAGCAACACGTAGCTAGGATGCTAGCGCCAGGCACCCCCATCCCCGATGGGTGCCCCCGACCTCTATTTACTTTGTTCACATCTTTCAGGTCTTTTCTAGGCATTTTGGCATCTTATCTTTTGGGTAGTCTTCCTTTCAGGGTTAATTATGAAATTCAATCAAGGAAATCATATAAATATAAAGTTATGTGGCAATAATAAAGGACCAAGAACTAAACATTAACTATCACCACCTAAGGTTACATTCAAAGGAATTATCAAGAGCATTCAAGCATCCATATAACATCCACACAAGGGTAAGTGACTACATTATTCTACATACACTTTATAGGATGGGAATTTCATTCTTCCATGCACACGTCTATCTACATATTCTACATCTAGCTATTGCTTTCTATTAAGTGCAACACACATGAGAGCCACCTATGACACAATTTATTCACGAACACACATAAAACTACATTGGGTCTCATATGTAGTGCAACTCTCGGTCATAATTTCTCTACGTGACAGTTGAGGATAGTCAAACCCCTCATTTGCATTATTTTATTTTTGGGATTTGATGCATTTTTAGGGGTTTGCAGGTCATTTATTCATTGCTGGCTACAACGACATCAACAAACTTTATGCAAAATACTAGTGAAAGGAAGATAAAGAAAAAGAACATCTTGCAACCCTCCAAAATATGTTTTCTAAGGTTCTGAGTAGTCATTGGAACCTAAAATAAATCTGCAGCACCCACAGGCGCCCCTGACCCATTCTAGGTGCCGCAGTTGAGATAGATCTTGTGGTCACATAATGTTTTGGATGTTGGTGCAATAGTTTTCCCTCTCTATTCATCAGTGCATCACTTCAGCATAGTCCAGGATTATTTATGAATCATCTAAGTTTCTCTTACATCATTTTTGCAACTAGGGTTTCATACTTGTTAGCTTATTTTTCTTAGGTCAATTTCTTTACTTCATTGCTTATTTATTTACTACTACATTGCAATCAGATTTAGGAATTTATAAATTCAATATTTTATTAATCATATGTAAATAAATTGTCTCAATGTGTGAAAAATTGACATCTAAATGAAAATATAAAGAAGGGTGAATGGAAGTGGGGGTCTAAGGATAATGGATGTGAGAAAATTATTATTGTCATCACGTGTCACAAAGCCATGAAAACTAGGTTATATATGTTTATTAAAGTGTAATATCAAGTAGTGTGGGGTACTTAATAAAATGGTAAATATTGGGACTTGGAAAAATTTTATTAGAAGGGAGGCCATGTGCTCCGTGCATAAGAAAATATGTCAAGATAAGGAACATGAAAAAGGGAAGTGGAAAGTACAAGATTGTTTTTAGGAAAGCTATGAGGAAATGAAATGCACCTAAGAAAAGGAATGTGTATAGGGAATTTGACATGGCCCAAGAACGTAAGCTACCTAATGTAGCTAGATGTACATGGGAAGGCAATAAAGGTCCATAAAATTTTTGGCACACGCATGTAGAGTGAGAGGATCATAAAATTAAGTTCAAATTGCAAAAAAAGTGTGAAAACAATGAGTGTAGAGTGTTTGGAAACAACTGAGTATTAAATATGGTTGGTAAATAAGTGAGAATTCACACATTTGAGTGAATTAAATGAGGTATTAAAAACCATTTTAGAGGGGTATAAGAGGAAGGTAAGTTCTTACTAAAATATTACATTGCATTCCTTAGATGAAACGAATATTGAAGTGAAAAAAAAAAAATTTAGAAGTGATTTATAGAATGAAAAAAAATCCTTTCCGAAATTAGTGAAGAGTTCAGAATTGAAAAATTATAGAGAATAGTGTGAAAGTATGACAAGATGTGTGAGTTACGGGTTCACAATATTCTATTTATTTAACCTTGATTAATATGGAGTTTGATATCTCCCAGTACAGACATGGAGATTTCTAGAACTAAACCACCCTAGGGTAAACCAACAAGGATTTTGATCAACCACACACATGAGAAGAGGGTCATGTAGTGGTCAGGTTCTTCTAGCATGGGCTGATTTCAAGTAGTTTACAAGACTCCATGTTGGAAGAGGAGGAATTATATAAGATAATAAAAAAGGATTTGGAAAAATAAAAAACTAAAGTTAAATAAATAAATTTCATGTCATCAAAGAAAAATATCTCATGCATAATGAAATTTAATAAAGAGTACAAACTAAGGAAAAAGACTCTTATGCCACTACCACCAATAAACTTGGAGATACAATACCTTGAGTCTATCATTCATAGAGAAGATTGGTTAAATATGGTATAAAATGCATAACTATATATTTTAGCCATCACACATAGGATTAGAAGGCACCTTGTCATAAGAATATATTGGAAAAATGGATAAAAAAGACAAATGAGGGGGTGTTTTATCATAGTGTAAAGAAAACACTAGACAAGGTTGGAGTTTTATAGCTATATGAGCTTCTTTTGGAAAATCTATAAAATTGATACAATTTTTAGTATTGTCTGTGGATGAAGGTTACTTCTAATTTACAAAAAAAATGAATGATGATAAATTACATGCTCATTAGTGATGTTATTGGACTAGTTAAGAGTGAAATTTATTTGGGAGTAGATTTACATGATGATGAAAAGATCGAGAAAATTAGAGATCTCTTGAAGTATATGAAGGGAGGATGCACTTTATCTATGTCCAATATTAAATATCAAGGGACAAGGGTCACGACGCACCTATGTTACATCCAAACTACTAGGTATAGAAATATGGGTGTGTAGTCATTTCTTCATGTACCTCCTTTCTACCCCAAGTGTGTCAGACTATCACCCAGTGTGCGTTGGGTGCTCACCCGAGGTGTGCATGGGCATTGAGCCTCTCCTTTATGTGAGATTTGCGAGAATGAGTTGCAAGAATGGAAACATAGACATTCACTCAAAAGCAGAAGACAAAGATAACAGATGTGTGCATAGATGCATCATAAATGGGAATGAACATTGTAAATAAGTATAATAAAACTAGATCTGAGTAAAAATAATATGAACATAAGGTTTTGCACTTAACAACATGAATAACCAAAATCACACACACACACACATATTGATTTATAAACATTTACAGTGGCCTCATTACATCATATAGGTCATCTAAACTGAATGCATCAAGGAATATTATCTTAAACCCTACAAAAATACTCTGCAAAGAGATTTCTTAGGTATTCTAACCATTACAACACTTTTTCATACCCAAAATCATGCATATATGTTCAATAACATCCTTGCAAGTATTCCTGCAGCACCTTGTTACCACTTAAAACCCTATTTAACCCTTCATTTCCCTATTACTTTGTTATCACACTCATATCTTCCATTTCATACCCAAGTGCCCCTTTAAATAGGATCTGGATGCACCGTCTTGGTTTCCTTCATGAATAGATCACATGCCAAGTGGAAGTGTGGTCATCCATGGTTGAATGCCTATGCTAGCTTGAAAATTCCTCCACTACATGTAATGATCATCCTAGGAATATTCCTTACGTGGAATATTATTTTCTTGACCTCAAAGGCTCTAGGCTGGCACCTTATCCATTTGTCATGCATACTCGGGATTTTCACGTGTTTCTCCTATAAAAACATCTTCAAAATATGGTTAAGTCCCCAAACCTCCCTGCACCCACACCCGCCAACCTCTTCTCCCACACACCTATCCCTTGCGTTATTTTTCCTAAGCGCCTTCCTTATTTACTGTCCTCCCGTGCATGTTGACTTCTTCATTGGGACTTAGTCAATTTAGGGCCCAACATTACCCCACACTATGCATGTTTTACATCCTCGGAAACACTCTACCCTTCCACCAATGAATAAAGAATAGGTAAAATGAAAGAATCTCTGATTAAATAAATAATGGAAGAATCCTACTACTACTACTTGAAAAGTGGGAAATATTTCTTCACGGGGGATTCAATCTCAACCCAAGCATCCACCTCATTTTTTGCCTACTGAAGTGAGTCACCCACCATCACGCTAACCTCATCATAACTCATCTCATCCCCCTTAGCCTTTAATGTATCTTCAATGTTTTCCATCTGCTTGCTAAGGTCTCCTAGCGTGTCCATTCTGAGACTGCCTTAGGGGTACAACTCTTTCAATTTATTTTTAATCAAAAATCTTGAGGTTTCTATCACCTCTGATTTCTTATCTACCTTGGCTAAGATCTCATCCTGCTCTGCCCTATTGCCCTTATTTTTATCTTGAAATTCTTTCATATCCACTTCATGGTTGGAAACTAATATGCTTACTACTCTATCCATGTCGCCACAGTTGTCATATACAACTTATTCCATTTGCGCTATGGTCTTTACTAAGGAAAGCAGATCAGAGTATTGAATTAGTATCTTCCTAGTCTTGAACTTCTTTTCCTTCTTCTAGCATGCCATTACTTCTTCCGCTGATTATAATGCAAGTGGTTACCTTTCCATGGTGAGTATGCACGTTAAGTCTTCCAAGAAATGCATGGTTGAATCATATTTTTGTTCATGAGGGGCCAAGTATGGGTGCTTTAAGGTAACGACATCTGAAATAGTCTCTATATTCTTATGGACTTCGCGCATATTTTACTTTTCATCCCTCAGTTCATGCATTAACTACGTACTAAAAAATTCCTTTTTTTTAATCTCCCTATCCCTCTCAATAATCTCCTCATTCTTTTTCTCAAACTCCTCCTCCAAGAACCTTATTCTATCATTTCTGCCAAAAATTCTTACTTCCACCTCCACCGATAACTTTTTGAACGCATTGTAAACTTGCTCATCCGACAGTTGTTGGGAATTTACAAGAGGGTTTATTACCTTGGCATATGGTGTCTTCATCAATGCATCACTATTTACCTCGAACTAGGGCTCATCAATGTGGGAATCAAAAGACCAGGATAGCATTTTCCTCATGCATGGGTACGCACCCTCTTAATCAAAAGAATACCTAGCAAAGAGTTGGTATGTGGGCACTATACCTTGGAAAATCGCATGTAGTACCTTAAAATGGCATGTTCCTACACCGCTACTATGCCCTTTCCACATGTACGCGCTACCGTGGGGAAACTAATTGCTAAGTTGGGGTATCCACTCATACTTCTATACTCCTTCCCTACACTTGTGATCTCTTCAGTTTCCTTCAATATTTCATTGGCGCTTCCCTCGACCTCTTTGTCCACTAGATCTCGTATAATTCTTGCCACCTCATTTTCAACTATATCATTTATCTATTCCTTGGTAGGGGTCGGGATCTTCTGACCCTGCATATTTACTTCATCACTTCCTCCCTTCGCAAGGATGCCCTCTTCATCCCCTTATTTACTAGACTCATGTACATTGTACACATGAACATTCTAAGTTTCCCCAAGCTCTTCATTGTCTTCAGTTTCATCTCCTTTCACACTCTTTGTCTCCAAGTTTAAACATTGCGCCACCCTTTACTTTTTCTTCATTGGTGACTCCAACACAAGGTAATCCTCCTTCTTGGGAAACTCTTCTCTCCTAGGAGACTCTTATTTTTCTAGAAACTCATTCATGATGGGAGACTTCTTCTGACAAATGTAGGTGCTTTTACCCATGCCTGATTCCTACATCCCTATGGTTTACATTGTACGTGTGTTGGGATCCTTTGCTGCAGGATTCTCTTCTCATTCTCTCTTCTTAGTTACTACTTTCTTCTTTCTCTCGGTGGGGTCTTCTGGGATAGAGACATCATCTTCAGCATAAGCACCCTTTTTAAACTTGGGCCTTAGCTACACATACATCCTTACTTCCGTCCTACCTGTAATAGGAAATGTCACCAATTTTATCATGCGTACGTCATGAGATACGTACTTATCTATATATGCACACTTCTTGGGATACACCAAGGTCTAGTGCATCTTACGGTAGTCCTAATCAGCTACACTTAGATCAAAATGAATATTTTTGGCTTCCTTAAACCTATTGACTGCGCTTTAAAAGTACTGTGCTATAAAGGAGAAGGGTAATTTACACTAAGGGCCCTTGATGCCATCTGTCAAGGTAAACCTACCAATACATAAATGCTGGTATATGGAGAATTAAAATTCTCCATCCACCAGTGTAGGAAACTATTTTGGTATCCTCCATTCAACTCCGAATGTGTCGCGTATCCATTTATACCATTTCTCAAATTGTGCCTTGTGAGCATCCATCATGGTACCACAAGTATAAGCTTCAAACATCTTCATGGGATAGGGGTTCTCATCTTGGTACTCCCAAAAAAACTTATCTAGCCTATTGGGCACTCCAATCTCTAAAAATACAATGGTAAGGAGGACATTACTGAACATGATCTTCTCCCCATCGTGCGTGGCATCATTTATCTCCCCCCAATAAAAGCTGAGAGGTTGTAAATGGTGCCCTCCAATATCTTGCGATGGACATTCAACCAAACTTTGTTTATCTCCTTCCATCTCTCCTACCCATAGAGCTTTATCACCAAGCATGTAGCCATCCTCATAACAGGGTCAATGGTTGTAGTGATGTCAAAGTACTGTGAACCCTTCTTATAGTCATATGCCTAAATGGTCTTCTTAATGGCCTCCTTTTCTCTTAAATCATCATCCAACAACTCCCCTTCATAGATCAAGATCGTTTACTTGGAAATATATTGAGGATTTATGCGCATTATTCATCCTATGAAGTAAAATTAATCCTCATGCATGTGTGACATAAAACATTGGTACAGTCGCTCATGTTTTTCAAAATAGGGCAACTCATAAAGTTGTAGAAGCCTAGCCTTTTCTAACTTCACTTTTACTTCATCATCATAGATGGGTTTCCCATCTAGCATCCTCTTCTCCATTGGGTGAACCAACTCCAGGGTCATATCCTTTTCTATGGTGCTTGTCCAATGATTTTTATTACTCATGACCATCTTCCTTATATGTAACACCCACTCTTTCCCTAGCAACACACCATCTGGGTAATGCATCTATGTATACCATTCTTTGTTGAAACTAGTGGAAAAAGTCGGTTTTCCTTTTCCCTTGTCCTTACCCTTATTTGGTGAAGTGGTCACTCCTTTCTTTGGTGCCATTTTTCTCTTCCTTGGTGCTATGTAGTTTCTCCCTTGCATCAAGTTCTATTATTACTCAAACCCTTGGCTCTACTTCTGTGAAATTTCCATGAAACCCCATGCCCTAGTTTTGAAACCCTAACTTGGAGCACTTTTATTTCCACAAGACAGTGTATCCACCCACGTGAACCCGCAAAAAAACTCCTCCACATATGCCTGTGCACTTTTCTTCCACACTGGTTCGTGACTCCTTCAATTTCTTTAGCTTCACACACTCCTCTGCGCACTTCTTCATAAGAATCATCTTAAAATGCAAGAAATTATTTGATAACAAAATTCACGGTGAAAAACAATAGCTCAACATCCTTCTATTTATAACCTTTTTAATTTTTCCACACAAACCACGATACCACCTACCAACGTACAAACATATTGAATTCTTCTTTTTCCAATGCCATCCTTCCACACGCTCTATCCAGTGCTTTTCCTCTAAGTGTAATCCTACTCGAAAAATCCCACAACCTTCTCGCATGCAACTACCTCGACCATAGAAATATTTGTGCTTTCTCCCATGCCGAAGTCAATCTTCCTCTATGTCTTATTCCAAGTTAATTCCATTGCCTACCTCATATTGCTCCTGCATTTTTTATCCTTGTACGTGGTTTTCTCAAAGCCTTTTTTACACCAATCTTCTCATTTTCACCTTTTCTTCATGCACTCTTTTGATCCTATGCACCTTTTACTTCATAACTCGGGCCACCATATCAACATTGCTCTAGGAACTTCCTCCAACTCTTACCACACCCTAATCGCTTCCCCTTCATGTTCCACCCACACTAAAAAGATGCGCAGTCCTATGCGCATAACACCTTAATGATGTAATTAGCCACCGACACACACACACACACACACACACACACACACACACACACACACACACACACACACACTCAAAACAAAGTAAAATGAACAAAGTAATGAGAAGGGAAACATAAAGAAATGGAAATGCATTAAGGGAAATCCTAATCTAACTGATAATACTGCCTTATTTTAAAATACCCAGAAGCCTTATTTATAGTAGGGCTTCATCCTACTTCCATTGAAATACCCAGGAAGTCACGTTCCATCCAATGCCTACAGTTGGTAAGAACCTAAATCAAGTATATGGGTAGTATAATACGGTCCCAACCAATGGACTTTGAACTTCCCAAGATGGTGCAGGAACTTAGAATCATAAAGTAAAACCATATGCCCAACCTCAAATTATTTATTATTTATGTGAAGATCATGTCAGGCATTTTATCTCACCTTCTCAGTCTTATGACTCCACTTATCAAGTGATCACTTGTCTAAAATCATTAGCTTGTCAATGCACTCTTACAATGTTTTGTTCGTTAACCAATCCTCCTACATGTGCAATACGTAGAGAGGGTAGCATAAAATCTCTTATAAGTTGTTCTATATGCCCATAACACGATTGAGAATTTTTCATCCCAATCCTTCCTCACAACACCAAAAATCTTGGTAATTCAATGAATCAATATCTTGTTATAAGCTTATGTTGTCCCATTAACTTGTGGGTGGTAAGGGGTAGTCTTGTGATGGGCCACCATGAATTATACCAATAGAATCCTGGTTGTTTCATTTAGGAAATGTGTACTCCTATCACTCATTAAACTCAATGGGCACCCATATCTGTTAATTATGTTTTCCCGAAAAAAATTGGCTGATGTAGCCACCATGTAATCCCTAGTAAGTGTTTCCCCTGCCCACCGTGTTAGATAATTAGTACAAGTAATGATATAACATGAACCCATCCTTCACGCGATAGGTGAAATAGGGCCTACAAAGTCAATTGCCCATTTCTCAAATGGCTCAACACTAGCTATTGGTCTTAATGGCATTTTATCCCTTTTTCTTGTCTTACCAAGGCACTGGAAATTATTAAAGGCCTTCCAATATTCAATACAATCCTTGTAAATTGTATCCCACCAAAGGCCAACTAAGAGGATCTTGTGCACAGTCGCATTCCCTGTATAGTGTCCTTATATAATTCCACTATGAGCCTCTTCCATGATTATAGTGTTCTCATGCTCAAGCACACACCGATGTAAAACCTCATCGCATCCTAGCTTTTATAAGTCACCACTAATTAACATGTAAGGCACAACGCATATGGCTAATTTCTTCCTTTCCAAATTTTTCATCCCCTCTGACACCACACCCATTTTGAGAAACATGGTAATATCTTCCAAGTCAGATGGTGCGCGCTGCAATCTGAATAGTTGTGCATTTGGCATTGTATCCTCAATGCTCTGGGCCCAAATTCAATCCTTGATAAATGGTCAGGACCCAAATTACTCTTACCTGATTTTACAACAACCTTAAATTTAAACTCCTGAAACAATAGGACCCACCTACATATGTGCCCTTGCAAGATGGGCTTGTTCACCTAGTACTTTAATGATATGTGGTCTATGTAGAATATAAATGGCATTACTAGCAAATATTTCCTAAATTTTTGGAATGTGTAAATCATCCACAAGGCCTCTCGCTCTTTGGTAGTATAATTTTGTTCTATTGGGGTTAGATTCCTACTAGAAAAACACAAGTGATTTTAAACAATTCCCTCACCAGGTTGTGCTAAGACTTATCTAATATCCACCCTAAAGCATCAACATGTACATGGAATGACTTATCCCAAGAGGGAAAATGTAATATGGGTTCAATGATAAGCCTATTATTTAATGTATCAAATTCGATCTACTGCACCTATCCCTAATGAAATGTGCTTTTGTGCTTCAACAAATTCTCCAATGACACGAAAATCTTGGCATGCCCCTTAGTGAATTTATGGTAATACCTTGTATGCCCAAGGAATCCACACACCGCACTCTGGCTGGTAGGCTCCCCCAAACCCATAATAATGACAACTTTGGCAGGATCCACTAGAAATCCTTCTTTACGTATGATATGTCCCAACAGGGTGCCAAATGGAGTAGTGAAAACACATTTCTTAATGTTGAGAGATATAATCAACTACCAACATCTCTTAAACATCAACCTTATATTGTCACAATGGTCCCTCACCAATCTATATACTATCCATTCATCTAGGTAGACTTATAGAAATTTATGGATGAAGTCCTTATTCCTGAACCATAATGAATGAAAACACAATAGGCACATTATTTAGTCCAAAAGTCATGACCGTATAGGAAAAATTTCCCCATTCAGTGGCGAAAGTTGTCTTTTCTTGGTCTTCCTTTGGAATTCTAAACTGATGATACCCCAAAAATACATCTGTATAAAAATAAATTTCACGCTTGCCTACTCCTTACATGATCTCCTCACTGAATGGGGTTGGGAATGGATCAATGACACACACCACATTCAAATCCCTATGGTTAACACAAATCCTTATCCTCCCATCCTTCTTAATGTTGATGAACATTAGACTCATCCACTCTAATTCCTCAATAACCTTAATGATTCCTGATGCAATCATCTTGTCAATCTCATCCTTGACCTTAACTCAAATATTCAGATTCATTTGATAAAGTCTCTTTCAAATTAGGTGTGCACATTCATTTTTATTAATATTCATTTCTCCCAAGGAGTGGTGAACTCCTTTAAGCTCATGGTAATAGTGTGGGAAGATATCTTTGAATTCACGTAACAGATCAATAATATTTGAAACCTTATTTTCTGTCCAGTAATCTCCAATAGTATCTTCTTTATGTTTTTCCTCCGATCCAATATTAACCTTCTTGGTTTTCATAGGTTCATGGTAGGTGCATGCTTGCTCATCAACACTATCCATGACCTTGCATGTACCAAAAATATGGTTAACATCCAATTTTTTCTCCTCTTCACCATCTATTCATAGACCAAATTTCCTTTCTCCTTTTCCATGAAAGTACACTCAAGATGTACTTCATCTGATTCTTACTCATCAAAGTGTGCTTCCAAGTCAGGTTCTCCCAATAAATCCATTACTCTATTTTCTACCATGGCACTATCTTCCATAGTTAGGAACTTAGAAACCTGTAACGCCTTATCCACTGATGGCTTAGTACTCCGATACTCAAAAGATTGAATGAGATCAGCCGTCAACTCCTGTCAGTTTCTTGTCTAACGGCGTAGCTCTGAATGAATGTACCATGCATGCACAAATACTCGTAAGGTGGAGTAAATCTTATTCACCCATAAAAATGGATACAATTCTTTCGCGCCTTCCATCCAGGCCTTCTCACATGCTTGGATGTGAAACAAGGTGGGTTCCTTCCCATTATAGTCTTGTATAGCAGTAGGTGTATTGCTTCGGAGAAACCTAATAGAGAATGTGATTCTCACCTTACACCACTCTAGAATTTTATCTAGATGGGTCACCCACCAACATGTTGTGGTCCCAAGAAAAGTATAGCTAAGAATACTTTTGATTTCAATCTCACATATCCATCGGGTCTCCATTACTCATAGGTAAACATCAGGGTTACCTCCCCCAGTGTAACTTGGCAACTGACTTCCTCCCAAGTGGATGAATGAGTGTGCCTTTGTTAATCTTGTCACAGATCCTCTTAAATACCTTTCAACTAAATCATATGTCCCATGCACCCAATTTTCATATGCCACACTAGTTGTATCACTTATAGATTGAGTGTCTTCCTACTGAATAATGCTTTCTTTTGTTGGTTGTATAACCTCAGGGTCCCTGATAGTACGCACATAATTTTTTTCTAGGTCTTATTCTCCCAAGGGTTCAGTATAGGGATTTGAATTTCCATCCATCAAAGGAATGATAACATGTTCCCCCCTGTTCTCAAAAATTATATACCCCTTATTGAACCGTAAGTTAGAATTATTCTTATAGCACCAGGGGTACCCAAGTAACACTAAAAAGTTGTCCGCCTCATCGAGCACAAAGAATTCAAACTCTACAGTGAATTTCTCCCCTTAGATATTATAACAACATCCTTGAAAACATCAATGGGCATTACTTTTGTCTTGTTAGCCATATATAACACATTTGAAGATGGTTTTAATAGAGGTCTTCCCATTTGATTCCATACATCCAAGGTGATAACATTAACTTCCATGCCCGTGTCAATCAAAATATTACTCATGATTCATCCATCAACCATGGAATTCAAAGTAATCTCATTATCATAGTCAATGTTATGTGGGAGAATGTTAACGTGCTAGACCTAGCAATTGCACTCACCTCTAACACACAGTACTTTCTCTTGTAACCACTCTCCTAATAGAGGGATGATATTTTCTTGTTTTATAATCTTGCATACCTACCTAACTTCATCCAAATCCTTCTGTGGAGCCTCAACACTCCTATTCTACTCTAACTTTCATGACTTATCCTTTAGGAATTGGATATCTACTTGTAGGCTTTGAATAACATCCAAGGTTTCCTAAAAAACTTCCTTCTAAGCATAGGGTCTAGATACGTCCCATGTTCCACTTCTTCTCTTGTAACTAGTGGTATATAATTTGGTATCTCCCTAGCATGTGCAGCCTGAGCTCATGTCGTCACCAGTATAGGTTATAACTCGAATTCATGCACCACTCGTGACATCCATTGTTGATCATCATGCTTTACACTCACCATCCTAGCTCCCTTATCCTTCCAGCCCTTCTGGCTCATATGCTCATATAACTATGGGAACTCTTCATACTTATGCTTCTTCCCACACCAAGATCACTGCAACAAATCAGAAAACTCGCACTTGTAATGTTCTGTAGATCAATAGTTATAACAAGTTCTATGAGGAAATTCACTTCTTCCTCCTCCGCGATTACCATGTTCTCATAATCCACCTTGAAATCCTATTTCGTGATCTCCTCCATCCGCATGCCCCTAATAATGATAACCATCATCCTTGGAACTACTATAAATGTTGGTATGGCACACACATGTATCAATGACATCATGCATCTGGTCAATCAATCTACAATCCTTTGTGTCATGAGTAGTAGATGTGTAAATATTACAATAGCAAGATACATTCTTCTGGATCACACATTGCAACAGCGGACACCTACTTGCATCATGATATTTTTGGAAAATATCATAGTCTATCAACATGGCATGCACCAATATTCATGAGAAACTATCCTTTTTATATCCCTCTACTTCCCAGTTCGTGCACCATAGCCCACTATGAGTCTCATGAGCCGAGTTCACTAATAGTTTCTCCAGATGCTTTGCCATGGAAACAATCTGGGATTCAAGAAATGGATTAACACTAGTATCAACACTTCCCATAGCCTTAGAATATAAGGAATCCTCTAGGGCCTCATGCGGCTATGTGAATGTCTTATGTTAAAGTACCCTTCTGAACGGAGTGACCATCCCTCCAGTGAACCACTAAGCATGTTGAGATGGGTGAATGTCATAAGATAACTTTGACAGAAGATTCTTAAAGCATGCATCATACTCCCTCACACTTTCTTCCATCCCTTGTTGGATTTCCTTCAATACGTTGATACTCTTTTTTTCAAACTCAAGGACATGGAACTCTGCCAAAATTGCATCATGCAACGCAATGTAATCCACCACTTTTTGGTATAGATCATACTTCCTATACCAGCTATGTGTGCACCCTTGCAATGTAGTTGCAAACTAACTCACCTTCCTTTCTAGTGCAGTAATACCCTTTACACGCCCTAATTACTCACATTTATGCACATGTTCTGCAATGTTCTCCATGCCCTTGTAATCAGGAAAATGCAAAGACATATAAAAAAATACCTGCCGAGGTTGTTGAGGCTCTTACCCACCAGATCCAGAACCTTGGCCTCCTCTAATATTTACAACACCTCCAACACCACTATATCCACTAGTTCCAACTCCTTCGGATCCACTAGATCCTCCTCCTATCGCAGGGAAGGTGTGTAATGTAGTTCTTCCTTACGAACCCACCGCCATGCTAAACTACGCACCGACATTCTGAGAAGTCAATCCACTCCCAGATGTGTTTCCCATGGCACTTCTAGATGTGGTAACAAAACTTTATGAACCCACACCTTGCCTAAATTTTATACCAGAAAGGATACCTCTGAATAAAGGAAATGACTGTGCAGCCATATATGTACCAAATGAAAAATTATACCTCTTAGGTGTCATTTGACCGCCAATATCAGCACCACTACCAACTGAATAAGAAAAGTTTTCCTCAAAAACTGGAAGGCTAAGTGTCAGGGTCTGGTTACTAGGTGGGCCAAGTGGCGCACCTACGAATCTCCTTTCTTCACTTTATGAAATATTTCCAGAAGCAAAGGGGGTAACTCTCACACTTACCAAGATGAGGTAGTATAGACTGCTTAGGTCCCATGCCTTCCATGTAGATCTCAAATCCTTCCCACAACGCTTGCCTCCATATTTCCATCACTCATATAACCTCATGTTGTCTCCTCAAATCCCTCTCTCACACTTCATCATACTTGAGTCACCTCTCTTCTATATCCTTCTCCATTGTAGGATCTGCCATCTTTCACCACACTAGCTTCTACGCCCTGCGCCTAGCAGGATTCCAACCAACCATGAGAAAGGCTTCTAAACTCAAATTAATAACCAATATCTTGATAGCTAGTGGAATAGCACACAAGAAAAGTCCTCTAGGTTCCCTCAAGAACTAAAACACAGAAATCTCTAGAAAATAATATGCATAAATAGTGTATTCCAAGGTATAGCTAGTCAACACTCTACTCCACCAGTGATCAACAACATGGGTCTAGGTTAGATCAACATCATGTAGCCTCTAATACTCATATTGGGTCCATAAACAAGGTCTATAGTACCAACTTGACCTAGATGCATATGTTTATAGTCATTCATACAACTCCACATGGAAACAACAAAAAAATGTTTCATACAAGTGGTCCTCTACCCATTTACATACATCAAAATCAGGTCCAGTGTTAAATCTTTGAGAAAGCTCATCCTCCGTGATTTTAAGTCATGCTTCAATACTATCCAAGGTCAAGAACTCCGTTATCACACCTCATTCTCATAACAACTTTGAAAAGAGGTCCCGACAACGGAGCCAAAATGTAGTCATTTCTTCATATACCTTCTTTCTACCCCAAGTGCATCGGCCTATCACCCAGTGTGTGTTGGTCACTCACCTGAGGCGCGCGTGGGCACCAAGCCCCTCCTTTATGTGAGAATCACGAGAATGATCCGCCATTAATGGAGAATGAGTTGCATGAATGGAAACATAGACATTCACACAAAAACAGAAGATACATATAACAAATCCATACACAAATGCATCATAAATGGGAATGAACATAGTAAATAAGCATAATGAAACTAGACCTGACTCATAATAATATAAAGAACACAAGGGTTTTCACTTAAGAACATGAATAACTAGAATCACACACATATATTGATTTATAAACATTTACAGTGGCCTCATTACATCATAAGGGTCATCCAAACCGAATGCATTAAGGAATATTATCTTAAACCCTACAAAAATACTCTATAGAGAGAGTTCTTAGCTATTCTACTCATTACAACACTTTTTTAGACCCAAAACCATACATATATGCTTAATAACATCCTTGCAAGTATTCCTACAACACCTTGTTACCACTTAAAACCCTCATTAACCCTTCATTTCCCCAGCACTTTGTTATCACTCTCATCTCTTCTATTTTGGACCCAAGAACTCCTTTAAATAGTATCTGGATGCACTTCCTTAGTTTCCTTCATGAAAAAATCGCATGCGAAGTGGAAGTGTGGTCCTCCATGGTCAAATATCTATGCCAACTTGTAAATTTCTCCACTACATGTAATGATCATCCTAGGAATATTCCTTACCTAGAATATTCTTTTCTTAACCTCCAAGGCTCCAGGATGGCACCTTATCCATTTTTCATGCCTACTCAAGATTTTCATGTGTTTCTCCCGCAACAACTTCTTCAAAATATGGGTACCCCCCAAACCTCCCTATTCTCGCGTGCACTACACTCTTCTCACGCGCGTCTTTCCCTTACGTGCTTTTTCCTGAGCGCCTTCCTTATTTATTGTCTCCCGTGTGCACTGACTTCTTCCTTTGGAATTAGTCAATTTAGGGCCTAACAGGGTGGAAATAAATAAATTTTTTTAACACATTTCTTATAAGATGAAAAAGGTACATATTAAAACCCCATACACTACATTTTTGAGAGAATCAAATAAGGTGCAAAGATCATCCACATAAATGGAGGGAATTTCATCTACAACTCAATTCTACTTATTTTTGTTTTCAATGAGATAAATGTGTTAGAGGGGGATAAGAAACGCACACAAAAGTATACAATGACAAATAAGTCACCTGCAAAGTTTTATAAGTAATGTTTTTGCCCCACTGCCTTGCATAATGCATAAACATCTATGTTGAACAAATAGTTAAGGTACTTTACAATTGCCTTTGAGGTAAAATGGTGTGTGCCTTGATAGTTTCCTAAAATCTTAAGGAAAGAGGTAGAGTTTATAGTAAAACAACATTATTATCTTCTGGTTCAAGATGTAGAATGAAGAAATGTCTCCTAGGATAATTTTCCCTTTACCTATATTGCCAAATTTTTTGTACAATATGTTAATTGGATTAAGGATGTGAAGAAAATATAAATTGATTCGTTACATGTAGATGTAGATATGTACCTCTTACACAATTTTTTTTAACTATCCAAATAAGAGTGTGTACATTGAGATGCAAGAAACATGCATTTGTTAAATTGACCTATGTAAATAATAGTAGTAAACAACCAAGTGGTGTGGTTATTTTACTACTTAAATACAAATAAAGAAAAGTGGGTACAACATAGGATGTTGAGGAAGATGATGAATAAATGTACAATCCTAATAAGAGAAAATAAAAAATACCAAAGAAGCCAAAGAGTGAAAAATTGTTGGATGTTTCTCCTTTAATACATGAACACGCTACAAGAGGAAAATAGCTAGAAAAGGAACAATACCAAATTCATGTTACTTTGATAAGAAAGAAAAGGAAACCTCCCACAATGGATGAATACATGGTAACATATAATCCCTCTGTCATTATAGTTCAACCAAAAGTAAGCGCCCCGAAAACAAAAGAGATAGAGCTAGATGAAAGAATAAAATATATGATCATACCAAAACAAATGGAGTCAAAGACTAGTGCTAAGAAATATAGGCACACCTATAAGGAGGGAGAGAAAGGGGATACAAGTACACATAAATGTTACAACACCTCCAAATGTGCCCTCTCCTACAGAAATTTTAACACATATGCAAGTTGATCCAAGCAAAAACGAAGACCCAAAGGTCTTTAGTGCAGGAAAACATTCACATCTAAAGACACCTATAGAAATGAATACTATAAAAGAAGAAGGCGGGGAGGAGAAAAAGGAATAAAATGAGAAAAAGGAGGAAGAGGAGAAAAATGATGAAGGGGAGAAAAAATAAAATATAGAATACATGTGCACTTGTAGTGATGAATAATAAGACGAAAAACATTATGTATAAACAATGAAAAAGAGTTATCAAATAAGAAAAATAGGAAGGAGAAGAATAAGGTACATAAAAATATTATGACCATGGAGTTAGATGAAAAAAATCCAATGAATACCTTGTTCTTGAAATTTAAAATGGGGAAGAGGGAGGAACATTTTTTTCATTTGGAACTATATAAAGGATAGTGTTATTACTATAAAAATGATAAATTTTCTATCCTTCACTCTAGATGCATATACTGAAAATCTATAGATGTAGTCCCCATCTGAATCCTAGAAAAGGTTCCTAAATAATTCACACAAATTTTCCAAATGTCAAACATATAGGTAACTGATGCACCATTAAAAATTATAGGTGAGGTAGTGTAAAAAACCTCAAAAATAATGTAGATAGTAGGATATAAAGAGTACAAATAAAGGATTTGGAAGAGAAACTCCATGAGATAAAAAATAAACTTGTGATCTCAAAATCGTAAGGAGCTTCTATAAAATCATATACGTGAAGATTTAAAGGAATTGAATCTCTGTAAAATAATCATCACCAACTAACCCAGTTTAGTTAAAGTAATACCATTGGATTGGGGGGAGTTGTAGAGAACTTGGAGGAATTGTTTAGTATTATTACTAAACAAAGGAAAGTAGAAGGATATATTGACATGCAACAAATTAAGGGAGATAAATATAAACCAAGATCCATCTATGTCAAAAAAGTGAAGACTTGCATGGATGTGTCAGCCCAACTAGATGACAAGACCACATGTGCATACATGTTTTTTAAAGGGTTTGTCAAACAACCCAAAATAATGTTTGGAAGAATCGAGGAAAAAAAATTCAAAATAAGAAATCATGCTTGATAATGCAAACAAAATATAGGGAAAATTCTCTAGAGTTTATAAATCAAGGTGTAAGATCCTCAAAACAACACCAAATCCTCGAAGGACCCCGCCAAAAACACTGATAAATTGCCCCCCCACTTACAAAAATCCTTAGATTAATTAAAGGAGAATGAAGATCTATTGAGGCAATAGGTACTGTAAATTATTAAAAAATTAGAAAAATGGTTACTTGAGGGAAGACAACCAATTTAGTGTGGGGTAATGTTGATCCACTTTTTTACAAGTCTTATTACATAACATTTTGGATAAGTCCCCAAGGATACATTTTTTGCGTACACAAACTTTTGGATATGGAGTTAAATACGAGATCCCCCATGAATAGATATGGATATAATTCCACTTGTGGAATTATAGAGGATAAAGATAAGGATTTAGTTGTGTGAGGATATAAACAACACATGTAAAAGATGAAAGTTGCATGAAAGATAAGATAAATGTGAAAAAAGAACTAGTAGTCAACCTTAGTTAACTAGAGTACAAAATACATGCATGGAAATAGAACACAAGTGACATGCAAAAAAGGGACATAAGTCCAAGTTAATTACTAATTTTACCTCCTAAAAATGATACATATTCCTCATGCATTGTATCAATGCTTCTATGTAAGAGAGAAAGAGAATACAACGACATGTAGAAAATAGACTTCCCTTTTGTAATATTTAACTAATGTAAACTAAACTCAAAAGATACTTATAACTCTTGTTTGAATAAAAATGACAACTCTTTATAAGTATATATACCCCCTTGAGGGATGAATGTAAATCATCTTAAAGATCATCTTGGACATCAAAGGGATATTACTATGAGATAGAGTTCTGAAAGTAATATTTAGGAGATCTTATATGAAGCTATGGTTTTAGTATGAATGAAGAGAAAAGTCTTATAAAGTTCCCCTATCATTCTTATGTGTAATTATCTATTTTGTGAATGTTTATGCTTTTTCTTCTATTCCATTTTTTATACAAATAATTTTTATTAATACTAAACATGTCGGGAACCAAAATTCTCTCACAAGTTCGGTAAGAAAACTAAGGTTTATGCTTTAGTGTGATAAACTGGCATGGGGTGATGTTCTTACTTTTTGTGCACAATTTTAATAAAGGTTCATGCTTAAAGCAGTATTGAAAAGTGGTAAAACTAGATGCGCAATAACACTATAGTTTTCTTTACTTAAATTAATATGGGAAAGACACTCTACTATATCTATTATATATATATATAAATATTTTTTTCATCACTCTAAAAAAAATAGTCTTTAAATTTATAGTATTGAGACTATAATCCTATATTCTAAAAAAAAATCAAACTTGTATCTATAGGGTAATATCAAAGAAGAGATGGTGACCACAGTCAAGGTCAACCATTAATAATATTCACCATTATTATGATATTCGAAGCTCACAAACCCTTTTAAATACACTTCAATATATATTATATTTCCTATAGTTTTTTGGACCTCCATTTACTCCCCACATTCTATGAAAATATCTCATATCAACATCTTAGAAGAGGAGGACGTGTTATGCCATTCTTATTAAAAATTGCAGTACAGGGTAGATAATTTAGTTTATTTACACCCAATTCAGGGCCTTCTAGACATGAAAATATAACATTAAATGTATTGAGAACATTGAAAACATAATTTAACTTGTTCACTATAAGGAGAGTATCCTCCCATGACTTTAATGTGTGACATAACTGATAAAATTACCAAAAATTATCAAAGAAAATTGATTCTTGTAAAATATCTAGAGGGATTTGAGTTAATAAATCTTGAAATTTAGTAGTAGCTAGGATATTGTTCATTTTAGTAGGTGTAATATTGTAATGTAAAACATAGTCACAAATGGGCTCATTGGAACGTTATCAAATCTTAAAAATTTGAGTATATCATACCTTGTCCCCAACACTAGCTAAAAATTGTGGAAACAATTGATTATAAAAAGGGATAAAGGCTAGTACTAAAACATATGAAGGTCATAGAACCATTATAATGCATATTCCTAGAGGATTATTGGAAATATATTAGTAAGTGGTACATCCTTGTAAGAATGATATAAGCATGTGGCATGAAAAACATGCAGGTG
This sequence comes from Taxus chinensis, assembly GCA_019776745.2. Lineage (NCBI taxonomy): Eukaryota > Viridiplantae > Streptophyta > Pinopsida > Cupressales > Taxaceae > Taxus > Taxus chinensis. The sequence continues at coordinate 665,287,190 of CM034147.1, read as the reverse complement.
TTATTTAGGATCACTCTTTCCATCATAGATATGAATCTTAAGAGACATAAAACCATAGATAATGGATAGGAATCCACTTCAGGTGTAAGTGTGTTGTGAACTAACTGAGTAGAGTCCAAGACATTAAAAGAGGCATGAATGACTTGTTAAAATTATTGTTTTTGGGCTTTCAAACTATGCACAAGATTCTCAATATATTGTGTATTTAAAAAGGATGGAAACTTACATGAGTATACACATTAGATATAGGAATAGTAGTAGTTGTAGGCATATGAATTATAAAACTATGAATGGGAATATGAGTTTTCCCCAATTATATAGACGCTATGGATGTAGAAATAGTAGATGTATCCATAGAGGAAGATTTAGTAGTGGACTCAAAACTCTTAGATGCATTTATATGCATTTTATTATATCTATCCATATTTAGGAAGGCTTGGATGTGCCCAAGATTTTGGTGTAATTTTTATAGAATTTTTTTGTTCATCATCCTCAAGAAGGGAATATATACTATAATAAGAGTCATTTTTGGTATCTTACCCTTGATAATTATTAGAATAGGAAGTATAGATGGTATTAGAAAATACAAAATAGTAGGGTAATGTGTGTTTAAGCACTATGAATAATATAAAAAATAAGTCGCATATGTATCACAACACTCATATTGAGAAAAGTCATCATGAACATCAATAATATCCTCACACATGTCGATATTAGTGAAAAAAACATGTGGGATCATTGTTATATGAATATGATAAAGGGTCATAGAGTAGGACATGAAAACATAAAATATAACAAATCCTAGGGCAAGAAAAAATATCATACACCAAAGAAAGGAGGATAGACCCTAGGGTTTGAGGAAAGATCGGGTTCACAAAATGATTACACCCTAAATAAATAAACAAGGTGTAATGCCCCTAACATGGTTGATATCTATGATGAACTATTTATTCGAAGTTGTAAACGTTGATATGTGATTCTTGTTTGAAGACGGTGTGCTCTTGTGAACTAAGTAATCATGCTTTTTGTAGATAATATGTTATATTTTGAAAATAGATACAATTCTGTCATGTCTATTCTGAATTCAAAATGAAGTATTTCATTCTTTCTTATGCTGAATGTTAACTACATGTGGATAGAGGAAATTGATTCAGCTTAAACTCGTTCATAAGTATTTATTGCATTTGAACGTGTGCTTCAGTATTTATGATCTCTGATGCAGGATAGTTATACCTTGGATCAATTTAGGTTATCCAAGGCATGATTTTGATTTCATGACATTAAGGTCATCTTGACCGAGCTAGGTAGAATGCTGTATTTCTAAATCCAAGTTGCCACGTGATCACAGGTGACTTTATCTTCTCACACCCTTCACAAGTGATCCAATAATGTCATTTTAATTCTTCATTCGGTTATGATGAATCGATATTTAATAATTATTGAAGGGAATCTAATTAAATCTAAGTTCCAAAGTTGTAAGATTATCCTAATTTTAAGTTGGATGATATTGTTATTTTTTTTGTTTATTAGAAAAGGGAAACCTAAGACTAAACTAATAAACTAACCTAAGGAGCTAAGTCGGTTTCTAATCTAATGTTTATGAACCTAACCTAAGGTTTGGACTAGCCTAAAGGGGATGAAATGGATGACATGCTAAGAGGTGTCTGTGACACCAATCTCTAAGCATTTATGAGGTTTTCAATCTAGCATTAAACTCTTTGTTACCACCAACTTTGTCAAGTGCATGAAAGGTTTAGTGGAGGCTGAGTTATCACCTCTGCTAAAGTATAAGTTGCATGGAGTTTTAAACTTGGTAATAGCCAAACATGAGTTGGTGGAGGTGAGAAATAAGGAAGGAATATGTCAGTCTTGTATGCATTAATTGATCTTAGCCATTATGAAAAACTACCTAGGAAATAGGGGAAGTTGGAAGAAAAGATGATTTTTGGTTTCTCATTGTTCATTTGGTTTTTGTGAGCTTTGTAGCTCTGCATGTGATTTTTAATTTTCAAACCTCTAGTTAAAATTTTTGCATGCATTTTTTCACCTTACATGGAGGTGATGGTAATAGGAATTAAAAAAGGAATTTATAAAAAGAAAAAATGGAAAGTTTCAGAGCTGGGTCTTTGGTGTTTTTGTGGAAATCTTGATATTGAGGTTCTTCTTGAAGATTTAAAACAAGGAAAATAAGACATGATCTCTATCAAGAATGATAGGCCCTATCTCTTTAATTCTTCTACTCTTATTTAAATTTCTTCATTAAAAGAACTCTACTCTTTTTGAAACTTTCTAGTTCTGGTTTTGAGTTTCTTCTCCTAGCTTCTATGGTGTTTTTGACTTGGTTTCTTGGATGCTTTATAATGTTGTGTGTGTTGTATTATTATGAATCCGAATTGTTTATATTGAACAAAAAATGTGTTAACTTATTTACATATGAACTTTCTCAGCAATGAAATGGGTCTATGGTTGTATCTTTATTGGATGGATACCTTGTCTGGATATTGTGTTGAATATAAAATATGGGTTGTATTATTTACAGTTGTGATTATATTGTTGCATTTAACTTTCTGAGTTATTATTCGAAGTTTTGATTGTTCATTGATGGATTGTTACCCTTTTTAGGTAACTTGGAAATGTGAAAAGGATGTCAGGTTTTGATGAAGTCGTATGGATTTATCTTAAACTATTTTCCCTTATTATTTACAGTTGGAAACGAACCTTTTTGGTGGGATTTCATTGGATTTTTAGTGATTCCAACTCTACTGGTGTTTCTCATTGGGCTTACTTTGTGACTTTACTCTTTATCATTTATGAAGCTCTTTGCAGGTTTTGTTTGGGACTTACATCTGTGATGGGATGAAGGCCCTTGTGTTCCTTGTTTTGGTTTGTTTACTTGTCGATATCAGTGGGGACAAACAATATTTTGTTGACTCTTTTCATCACTGCATTTTCATTTTCTGGCATAGAATGCTAAGTTTGTATCAAGTTGGGTTATTATTATTTTGTTTATCTCTAATTGTAACTTAAACGAATCATTTGTTTAATTGGTTAAACCGTGTATGAGAGATGGTATATTTCATGGAGGATGAAAAGGAAGGTAAACTTGTTGAATTTTTTGGTTTATGTTATTTTCGATTGATTCATTTATTTTTATCCAAATCTGGGCTATGTTGTGGCTTTAGGTAAGATCTTATTGATCTTAATTGGGCATTACAAGTGGATTAAGCACTGGAAGTGTGTTTCTCTTGAGGGATATTGTTTTGTCACATTTTTTCCCTTCTTTGTTTGGAGTAGTGATGACTCTTCTTCAGGATAATCCATTTATTTGATGAGAATGTAATCTTACTCCTTCTCTTTTTGTAGCCAATTTTATTGGAATAAAAACCCATCTGGGTTAGCTTGTGAAAATAGGTAATGTTCAGTTGGTATTTTCCGAGTTATGATATAACATCTATTGGTTTTGTATAGGATGGAAGTCTAGTTTAATTGTGTTTTATTCTTTATTTGTAATCACTCTTCTAGTTGGTTCTAGTTCATGAGTTTTTAGAACTTGGATTACTTGGGAAATTGGTGTTGATCTTTTCTAGGTTGCAAATCTTATTGCACTTGAATTTTTTTGTTTGGTCATGGTGTTTCCTCGACCTTGATGTAGATGGGTCTGAGTGTAATATTTTTCTGTGGGAATGATTTGGGTCTTGAGGTGGTTCTGAAATTTTAGTTCTCTTGTCCCTTGAAATTAGAATTAGAGTTGATTGATCTAAACTTGTGTGTTATTTTAAACGGTTTCTCGTTCTTCATGTAGCTTGTGAAAACAATAAATATTCAGTTGTTAGGTACTAAAGAGTGTTATCTTACACTGTTTCTTTTGATTTTGAATTCAGATATGAACTCGGGACTTTAGAGAACTTATACCGTGAGTTATGTTGGTCTTGTATCTCATTCTCTTGACGGGAAACTTTCTGATTCTTATTTGATAATCAACTATAATACTAGATGATAACTCTCGAATACTAAAACAACATACTTATGTTAGAAAGGTAGTTGTTTGTATCTCTATACTGCTTCTTGAAAAGACATAATAGGTTGTGTTGTGGAACTTAATTTGGAAGCTTGATTGAGAAGTGTGGATTAAGTTAGAAATATGAACTACTTCTTTCTTAAATATTGTTGTTGAAAGACTAACATGTTTTAATAAGTTCATATTTTTGTTTGAAATATAATTAATTATATTGATTTAATTAGTTCTTACTTAAAAATTACTTATGGAAGAATCTATGATCTTTCTCTCTCCTTCTTGGTATGTAATTTTTTGGGAAATCCTTCTATTAATTTTATTTGTGATTTTAGAACTATTTCATTAAAAGCAAAGGTCCTTCTATGAAACAATTATATAAAAGAACATTGTTTTAACGTTATAATTCTTATCATGCTTGGTTCATATGAACCGAATCGTGCTTACAATTTCACAGATGGATTTCATAAAATATGAAAGGAGAAAGACATATAGAAAGTTACATATTTTTTACTAAAGAAATTATCTCTTTGTTATGATGATTATATAGCGACATTACTTGAAATTTACTTTTGTCAGGAAAAGAAGATGTAATAAAACTATTTTTATATTGATGCAATGACATTTTGTAATCCTTGAATATTCCTAAGATTATTGAGTGGATCACTCCCTTTTTGATAAATGAATTGCTTTGATGATTGTTGATTATTGGTTTACTTGTGATACTTTTATGCCTTAAGATGTGCAAGATTACTAAGTAATATCCTTCATTAAGGGGGAAATTCAGAGGTGTATGTGATATGGGATTACCAACTTAATAGATATTATTTATATAAGCCTCTTGGATTAAGGATCTGCAATAATAGTATATTTATTTCCAAGTGAAAGAGCACAACTAAGTTAATACTCTTGGGCAGATACTTAATTAGTAAAAAGGGGATATAATTTGATTATATAAAGGTGTATGAATTCTTTGTTATGCTAAGGCATATGTGATATTTTTTTATAAATAGGACATTAGTCCTTGATAAAGGAAAAATGATATTTTTCCTTGTAATTAAAACAAAGAGCTTTAATTGGGAACTTGTTTGGTATTGTGATTTAATTATGAGGATGGTTGGCTTTGTTTTCCTTAAGTATATTTCTGCAATTGAATTATGAATGCTGAAAAAGGATAATAAAAGGATTTAGACTTAAACATTGTGAAGTCTAAAATAAAATTTCAATAAGCTTTTTACAAGCTAAAAAACTGAAGTAAAAAGATCTATTGAACACGCTTTCATAACACTAAGTTCAGTCATAATGACATATGAAATAAAAAAATAAGATTAAGATGAACCTAAACATGAATTCAATTTATCTGCATACCTTTCTTTCATAAAAAATACATCTCGTAACCTTCTTAGGTTAAATGATGCTTAGTTGACCCTTAAAAGCGTTGTTATCATTAATCTTTAAGATAATAAGTGATTGGGTTAGTAAACTAATATAATCTTAAGTATGTTAGTCCAGTTGAGAAAACTCAATTGGCTGTTGAAACATGGAAATTGTGACATAGTACCTTCTTAATGACAAGGGTCATCACGAGGATACTATAATGTAACCTGTTATGACTCAACACCCCACTTAGTTCGATTAACTCGATTGACATAAGTGGAATACTGGATCACGGTCCCACTCTTAACAGAGATAGAAACATGATCTAGTGTTGAGGTCAACTCATGTTGACTTAGGGTAACTAGACACACCCAATCGATGCAAATTGATTGAGTATGTATATGTATCCTTAGTCACCACAAGTAGTCTTTCACATTAGTGCATGTTACTGCCCTTGTCTAGTGTGAAACCTTGAATCAGATTGGGTTGACAGAAGTCAAGAAAGACCATTATAGATAACAGAACAAGTGTGGTGAAGGACATATTATTTTCGATGAATATGTCATCTAGGAATGTAAACATGGTAAACATGTTTAAAAACTTTGGCCAAAGTATCACAAGCTACTTGTTATGTTGTCTTATGTCACTTAGTCTAAGATGTAGAATTTCAGATGAATATCGGTAACAGATATTCATATATGATTTTTTGACAAAACACTTGGGTACCCCTAAAAGGGTAAATGAAATAATTATAGATAGTACACACATTATTAAGTTAACATAAGAGATCAGTTTAATACTGAGTCTTGAAATGAGAGATTGGTGTCTCACGGAGTCATTTAAAGTTGCATATGGTTTTCTATTATGAGATGGATTGGAAATGGAATATGTGTTCTAAATTATATTAATTTAGAACAGAGAACATTATGATTAAAAAAATTCCATTTTTCTGAAGTCTTAAGAAGTGGATGTTACACAAGGGTTTGGGTATAGGCATGTTTCTTGTTTATTTAATGGTGTAAGGGTAATACAAGTTGTATATTATAATTAATTACTCAATTAATATTAACACATAAACCATGATATCGATTTGAAATGAAATTGTGAAATATAATTATAAAATTATTTATTAAAACACAAGAGGATAAGTACACTTATCTTATAACAGAATAAAGGATGTGATGTAGGAGTGGAGAGTGAGTTTGAATACTAAAACTGATCTAGAGGTGCTTTTTATTTGGGACTATGGCTGAAAATTGAGATGTTATATAACCATATGACATATCCTAGAGTTTTTTATGGTATAGTATTGAGCTATATAGTTTCATATGGTGATGTGATGGTGTTATGTAACTTATTATGGTTATTGGTGGCTTGGACATAAGATGAAGATTTTTGTAGTGTTTTTTTCATTGCGATTGTGAGAAAACTAATGAAAGATGTGAGAAATAGAGAGAGATATGTGTAGATGGACCATATGCCCAGTTATAGGTTTATATAAGACATTCCAAAGTGTCATCAGTTGTGAAAAAATATATTTGAAAATTGGGATATTTTTCACTCTTAGGGTGTTTAAGAGACAACGTTGGATCAATGTAGTTAGGAAGGATTGGGATGGTTGGAAAAAATAATGATGCCTACGATGGTGCCTACCATCTAACTTAAACATGTTGCCACCATTGGTTTTGTGCCACGAGGTTCCCTCAACACCCTAACATTAACACAAATTGAAGGTTTTTGCATAATATTGACTACGTGAATACTGGATCACGGTCCTCCCTCTGAACATAGATAGAAACTGATCACGAGTGTTGAGGTCAACTCATGTTGGACTTAGTGTAACTAGACACACACCAATCGATGCAAATTGATTGATATGTTATGTATCGCTTAGTCACACAAGTAGTCCTTCCCATTAGTGCATTTACTACCCTTGTCCCTAGTGTGAACCTTGAATCAGATTGGGTTGACAAAAGTCCAGAAAGACCATATATATAACAACAATGTGGCAGGAAAAAACATATTAATTTCCTGATGAAGTGTCATCTAGGATGCAAAATGTAAAATGGTTAAAAAACTTTGGCCAAAGTATCAAAGCTATTTTTATTTTTCCCCTATGCCTTAGTCTAAGATGTAGAATTGTCAATGAATCTCGGTAACATATCTTCATATATGATCTTTTCGACAAAACACTTGGGTACCCTAAAAAGGTAAATGAAATAAGTATATATATCACACATTCTTAAGTGTTAACATAAGAATCCGGTGTTAATACTGAGTCTTGAAATGAGGAGATTGGTGTCTCACGGAGTTCCATTTAAAGTTGCATAGGTTTTCTATTTGAATGGATTGGAAAGGGAACTATTGTTCTAAATTAATATTATTAGACAGAGAACATTATATTAAAAAAATCCATTTTTCCTAAAGTCTTAAAAGGGGATGTTACACAGGGTTTTGTTATAGCATGTTTTCTTTTTTATTTTAATGGTGTACGGGTAATACAAGTGTATTCTAAGTAATTACTCAATGAATATGACACATAAACCATGATATCGATTTAAATGAATGGTGGAAATCTACTTATAAAATTATTTATTAAAACAACCAGAGGATAGTACCCTTATCTTATAACAGAATAAGGATGTGATGTAGGAGTGGAGAGTGAGTTGAATACTAAAACTGATCTAGATAGTTGCTTTTTATTTGGGACGATGGTTGAAATTGAGATTTATTAACCATATGACATATCTTGGGGTTTTTTATTAGGTCTAGTATTGGAGCTCTATAGTTTCATATGGTGATGTGATTGTGTATGTAACGTATTATGGTTATTTTGTGTCTTGGACATAAGATAAGTTTTTGTAGTGTTTTTTTTCATTGTGATTGTGAGAAACCCCCTTTTTAAATGAAAATGGGAGAAAGAGAGATATATGTGTAGATGGACCATATGCCCACTATAGGTTTATATAAGACATTCCAAAGTGGTCATCAGTTGTGAAAAAATATATTTGAAATTGGGAATTTTTTCACTCTTAGAGTGTTTGAGACCACTTTTGATCATATAGTTAGGACGGATTGGGGATGTTGGAAAAATAATGATGCCTACGATGGTGCCTACCATCTAATTAACATGTTGCCACATTGGTTTTGTGCCACGAGTTCCCTCAACCCCTAACATTAACAAAAATTGAGGTTTTTTGCATATTCTTGTTTTTTACGATTGTGATAATATTTGAGGGATTGGGAGAACCGAGTGAGGTTTTATGATTGGATTCGATGCCCAACTATAGGTTTAGATGATACATTCCTAAGTGACATGGTTTGTGATAAATGTTCCATCAAAATGGTACTATTATGATGTAATCAGGAAGGATCAAGATGGTTGGGAAGAAAAACATCACCTATTATAGCATCTACTAACCCAACGATACATATGGTTGCCATTTCTCTCTCTCCTCCCCTTCACTCCTCCCTCCTCTATATCTCCCTCCATTACTCACCCTATCTCCCTCTCCTTCTTTCTCTATCCCTCTCCCTCTCCATATCTCCCAATATCTTCCTATTTATCTCCCTCCCTCTCCCACTCTCTTAGCCTTTCTTCATCTCTCCATCTCTCCCTCCCTCTCCCACTCTCTTATCCTTTCTTCATCTCTCCATCTCTCCCTCCCTCTATATATCCCTATATCTCTCCCTATTTCCCTATATCTCTCCCTCTTTCCCCCTCTTTCCCTCTTTCCCTATCTCCCTTTCTACCTCTATCCCAATCCCACTCTCCCTATCTCTCCCTCTCCATCCCTTATCTATCTCTTTATCTATCTCTTTATCTATCTTTATATCCCTCTCGCCCCATCTCCCCCAGTCTCTTTTCTCCCTTCTCCATCGCTCTTTGGTAATATCCTCCTATCTCTTATCTCGCCCACTCTCCACATATATTATCACTACCCTCTCCCTCATCTCCCTCTCCCTCTATCGCCTCTCTCTTCCCCATCTCCCCGCCTATATGTCCACCTCTCCTCTTCTCTCTCCCTCTTTGTCTCATTCCCCTCTCCCCCTCTCTCCCGCCCATCTCCCCCCTTTCTTCCCTCGATCATTTCTTCCCTGTGACACATCATTCCCTCGCCTCCCAATCTCTGCCTATCTCTCTATTCTACTCCCTCTCCTCCTACCCCCCACTCTATCTCTTTTTACCCTTCCTCATCTCTCCCCCCCCCTCTCTCTCTCTCTTACTTACTCTCTCCTCTCCCCTCCCTATATCTCTTCCCACTCTATTTTCCTCTCTTTCCCTCTTTCCCTCTCTACCACTCTCTCTTTTCCTCTCTTTCTCTCTTTCCTTCTCCCCCTCTCCCCCTCTCTCACTCACTCTCTTCATATCCCTTTACCCTCTCCCTTTCTCTCTCCCCATCTATCCCGCTCTCTCTCGCCCTCTCCCACTCTCTCCCCCTCCCTCCCATTTTTCGCCGTTCTCTCTCCCTCTCCCTCACCCCCTCTCTCCTCTATTTATTATCACTCTCCATATATATTCCCTCAATATTTTCCTCCCCCTCGCCATATTTCTCTTTCTCCATCTCCATCCCTCCCTCTCCCCCACCCTTCGTATTTTCCTCTCTCCATCCCTATCTCCTTTCCTCTCTCTTTCTAATGGAACAACCATCAAATCCTATTATTAAATGACATGTCTATGCCAAACACATTTTAGGAGAAAAAGGAGAACACATATTTAGAACTGTATCAATGAAAGGGTGGTTATGTATCATCAATGTTCTTGATTAAGATAAAATTTAAATATGCATCCTAATCTAAATGGAAGATTGCATTCAATGAATTATAAATTAAGTACAACAATTTAACCCAGTAACCTAAACAATAAATATAAAACCCTAATTGAAATTGATGTAACTAAATGTGGCATATGGTAGTTATATATAAATAGGAAAAAAACCAATATTAAATAAAATAAATGAAAGTAAGTAAATAAATATATAACAGTGACCCAAACAACGAGGAAATGAAAATAGAAACCCTAAGTGTAAGTAGAGTAAGGACACGACTTAGTTGATCCCGAGGCTGATCTGGCCTGTGTCGTAAAATGAAGATGATATTAATGGAAGTAGGAACGCACATCAGAGGTCTACCAAATGAAAATATATGATTTGTTTGCTAGATTGGGGTGCCCGAAGAGATTGCCGGCATCCTATGGGTGCTCTATTCTGAGTTCTAATCGCCCTGGTCTTATGCGGAGGTACAAAAATGAAACTTGTAGGTTGGAAGATAATATGAGCCCTCATTGTCTAGCACATGTAATTTTAATGTGTGCTGAATGTCGTCAATGTCACTGATGAAAGATGACATGCGAAACCCCAAAAAAGCAAATCGAACCCTAAAAAATAAAAATGAAATGAAGGGGTTGGAATTCCTCAATCGGTTCATAATATGGACCTTAGTACTCAGTGTTTGGCACTAATCTAGACCTGTATTTAGTTTTATGTGTGGAGGTGTAATCATTCCCCAGTTCTTCTCTCTTGTGTGAGTCACACTTTGTGAAAGTACCACGCATAACTCTGTGTATAAATGCAATAGATTGTGGATATAATTAGAATACACTTCCCTCCTATGCATGTCATGCAAGAATTATCCCAGATTGTGCCTTGTGTGGAGCTAAATGGATGCAATGAGTTCTGATGCCTAGATGATACACCTATAGGTGGATGAATGAATAGTGACTAGTGATTGGTCCTCATCTATGGTCTTTTATAACTTAATAGTTTATATGGTTCTCGTTGTTCTACATTTCATAATTAAACCTAAAAAGGCTGACCATAACGAAATATGAATTTGTTTAAAAGGCTAATAGTGCCCAAACAGTGGTAGAAAAGTGGAAAAAGGTTAATGGTACCTGGTGGGGAACCCCATTCCAGGCTAATATGAGTACATGATAGAAGTGACTAGGAAGTATGTTTGTAAGGTTCGGCAGTATGACAAAAGTAAAGAAAATGGCCAAAAGATGAGTTAATTAAGTAATTTCTTCACTTTCAAAAACCATATGAATAGTAGTATGAGATTGAACTAAATAATGGCTAAATGCCTGATGTTTTTTTTTGTCTACATTGCCCCACTCTTTTGTTGGTGAGTGAAAAACTTGGTAGAAAATAAATAGCTAGAGATTCATACCTGATGTCCATTTAGAGTGATTTAAGAATGTGTGGCTGATTCCGTCAATGATCACCTGATGAAGATAGACAATGCTAAACCCCAAAAAAGCATCGAACCCGAAAAAAATAAAATGAAATGAAGGGGTTGGAATGTCCTCATCTGTCATAATGATGGACTTAGTAACTCATTGTTTCACTAAATCTTAGACCGGTGATTTAGTTTTAATGTGTGAGTTTGTAAATCATGCCCTAGGTTCTCCTTGTGTGAGGCCACACTTTGTGAAAGTACCCCAATAACTAATGTGTAAAAATGCAATAAATGGTGTGCTGGTATAAAGAATAAACTTGGGTCCCTGCCTATGCAAGTTGTCATGCAGATGAACCAGAATTGTGCCTTGGTGATGTGTGCTAAATTGATGCAATGAGTCGTAGATGCCTAGATGGTACAACTATAGGTGGATGATATATGTGACTAAGTGGATTGGGTTTTCCCTCATTCTGGGGCTTATAACTTAAAGAGTTTAATATATGGTTCTCTTGTTTTCTAATTTTCATAATTAATTAACCTAAAAAAAGGGCTGACCATACGACATATGAAATGTTTTTTAAAGGCTAGAATGTGCCCACAAAAGTGGTTAGAAAAGTGGAAAAAGGTTATGGTACCCTGTGGAAGCGCAGTCAGGTCCTAAATGGACGTCAATGATAAAAGTGGACTAGGAAATATGTGTTTGAAGGTCGCAGTACTCATTGACTGAAAAGTACTAGTAAAATGGCCAAGAAGATGGGTGAGTTAATTAGTAAGTTCTTTTTCTTCACTCAAAACCATATTCAGTATTGTGAGTGGTATGGGTAGATTGAGACTAATAATGTCTAAAGTGCATGATTTTTTTGTCTAACCTTGCCCCTCACTTTGTGTTGTGAGTGCAAAACTTGGTAAAAAAAGTAGATAGAGATGCGATAACCTGATGTCCATAGTAGAGTGATTGTAAGAATGTGTCAAGACTATAGACAAGTGTGTAATGGAAAAATCTTGGACCATGGAAACTCAAGATGTAGAAAGTGTAAAAAGTGATGAGAGTGAACCTGGGAAAATCATATGTCGTAGTTATCGTATGTGTAGTGGTACCTACATGAATGAAAATGCGATTGTTTGATGTAGGTGCTACTTCAAAGTCTTGTTTTTTGTTTCCCATCCCGGTTTCCCCATTGTTGTATCTATTTTTGAAAATACTTAATTCTCATATCGTCAGTACTTGCAAGGATAAGATGATCAAGAAGTAAATACGCATGTATATGTATGTAAGATTAATGTAAATGTAAAATATGTAATGAAAACTGGAATATGTGCCAGTGATCCTGATGAGATAAGGGTGGAGAAAGAGGATAGTATGTCCTAGTTTTTTTGGGTGATCCGACGGCACAGGCCAAAGAAGTATAGGCGATTCTGAGTATCCTCCAGACTTTACTAATTCTTGAATATGATGTGAAGAGATCTCTTTTCTAGCTAGCTGGTTTTTTAATAATTTCATGCCACTTTGAAACAGTGTAGAGAGCAGACCATTTGTATCCTCTAACTGTAACTGCTTCCCCAATAGAGGAATACCACAATGAACTATGTAACTCTTTCCTTACAGGAAGGAATTAACTTGTAGAGAAACAACGACACACAAAAAAACAACAATAGGAAAACTACCAAAGAGAATTGCATGATGTATAAAACAATGTCTGATCGACGCAGACAATGTATAATCTATCAAACGATATAGTCAGGTAAACAGGTAAGAAGATAAGTAATTCCCACACATGTGGGATGCAAACATGGGACATCACAACGATTTTCAAGACATGCCAGACCATCCCTGCCGCATAGTACAAATAGTGTGCATTACAAAAAAGGGAAAGGCCCACATACAATAGAAAACCAAGTACAACACCAATAACCATGAATTAGTAATGTTGGCATCATTGTTACACTGAGCACCCTATTATCTGTTATAAAGATACTAGTATGTCAAAGCATGTAGAACCATATAATACGAGTGTTAAGTACAAATGAAACATAACACATTGAGAGACAATGTTGATCCCCCAACACCATGTAGGATGGTAGAAGGTGGAGCATCCATAATGCCGTGCAAACTACATGTCTGTTCATCAAAACTAAGAAAGTGTGACATTATGTGTGTTATGGTATAGATAATGGAAATACAAGATATATAACTAGCAATATGTATAAGAGACCATATACAAGCAAATGTAAACAAGAATAAAATAAACCAAGATAATGTAACATGGGTGTGGAATGGTGGAATGAATGCAAGATGGAAGATAGGATCCGTTCCCCCTAATGATGGAATGTAATGCAAAGTGAGTTCATTGTTTATCAACCTTAGTAGTAAAAATGAACCATACAAGAGTGCATATCGCGAAATGGTCGAAGTATGTGTGTTGGTGTTAACCCACGCTATGATGAATGTGAGTGGTGTGTTGATGAGCATTGACCTAGAAATGAATTAATGTGCATGACCACCCGTATATCCAAAGTGTGGTATCTCATGACAAAATGAATGAAGAGTGATGAATTATTTAGCCTAAAGCCTCTATAACTAGAAGAGAATAGAGGGATGGTGATGTAGCCTAAAAAAAGCTGGACCCCTACAAATGAAGGAATGGGGTGCCATTTACTAAATTTATGTCACCAACCTAGGATGTCACATGATAGAAGGTTAGATAAGCATATTGTATGGTAAGGTCCATTTTTTTATACCCTCTAACGTGAGTATGGGACACCGAGGAACTAACTTGGTCTAAGGTATGAGTTGTAATGTGTAAATAACATATATGTAGCTGTGTGATGATAATAAACGACATATAATTTTATAAATGTGGCAATACATGATGAATAATAATATGCAATGTATGGAGAGGTAGAGTAGGTAATATAGAAATGTGTGTTATGTAGTATGTAGTATGTAGTATGTAGGTTGCAAGTGTAATGTTAGATGCAAGGACACCTATAGTGTGACCCATGATTAATACTGTATATGTTGATGTTTAGATGTCTAATGATGTACACTAACTTAGAACATGTTATCGAAGATGTGTTGATGTTTCATAGACGTAGTGTGTATTACTTTGTATAGTTTGGTGGGGTTCATTTGTGTAGTATTAGCCTCTCACCATCCCAGTATGAACAAATATGAATGGTTGTCATCGGTTACTGACGATACTGGTATAGAGTGTGATGATTGCACAAGTTTTATGAGTTGGATATTTTATACTATAAGTATGTTAATGTTGTGATGGATGTGATATTAGGTTGGGGGTTTTTTGTATGCCATCCCCCTTAGTGTGGAAGGTGAACATAATCGATCATGTGTACATTACTAAGAGATTTCGTTCAAGCTCACGTGATATAGATAAGCATTACAAAATGATAGCATAATGTCTAGTTGATCATGTAAAATGATCCATTGAGACGAAAATTATTGCATACCAATGGAAAATATTCCTCATCATTGACTGGAGGAAAGTGGCCAAACTCTGTACATACCAATGATGATATTTTGTGAATATCCAAGAAAATAACTATTGTAAATAGAGACCACTGACCAAAGGCTGGGAAAATATATGTCTATATGATCAGGATCAGAGTGCCCCCAATGTAATCAAGCCATGATTCCCCTAATGTGAGATGTTATAAGAGAAACAATGTGTGATATATAGGCTATAAGATGGAAGGCACACAAGCCATAAGCAGCAGCAATAGTGAACAAAGCATAGTATAGATAAGAGAATGAGGAGGATTGATGTCCTCAAATAAAATTTGAGCCGAGCTAAACATCATGTGAGAAAATGTATCATGCACAAGTACAATAAAATGGAATATGTTCCCATATGATTCATTCATGAAAATCATGCAAGTAAAAATGGTGGGCCTGCTAACAGATGTGTACATTACAAAGGTGTGGTGTTAAGTGACGTCTATCTACTATATAGACACCTGATTAAGGAATTCATAACAATAGTTATAGTAGTAGGTGGGTAGAAGACGGCATCTATCACACAACAACACCTTCAAGTGAATTGGAGGTGACGTGGTTCTCCATACTTTAAGGATCATATTTAATAATCAACTGATGGAAAAGAAGGGTATTATTAAGGATCTTAAGCCAAAATATGGGGGGAAAGAAACGCAGTCTAAGTCAATATATTCCATACTTCCATTATAAATTTAACAATGACGTAGTGTTACAATAATAGCGTCATGGCAATGGAGAGGCCATGGTCTACCAAGCCAAACGTTTATATGAACTGGAAACAGTAATTGACAAGAAATTGTGTTTGATGGTTGTTTTTGGTTCCTATCGTAAATAGGAAGCACAATGTACCTACACATGGGCGAACTAACCATCATATCCAAAGAGTGAGAGGGATATGGACTAACATCACAAGCGAACAACCTAATTTTTTTTAGAAGACCTATGACATATATGAAGCCTCATATCCATTATAGATTAAAGTTTGCTTAATAAATACCCATATTTAAGAATGCATATCATAATATGCAATGGTGATTCATTATTCAGAAGTGTTTAATCAGCGGTGAGATTAGATTGAATATGAAGTGTTGATAAAATGCATCGACACAACTCTATATACTGATTCATGATGCATATCAACATGATGTCGTGTATATAGATATGTTGGAATCTATACCTTACTCAGAGGCACATAAATAATCAATGATTTAGATATTTCTGATTTTCGGACATTAGATGACAAAGAGTTAGGCTCTTATAGGCGTGATGCTCGAGGTCGGGGTTCACCAAAATGAATTAATATAAGTGAATAATGGTAGTTAATATAACTAGGAACAACAATAAATAACAATAATAAGAAGTAAATAAATAATAGAAATTGACCCAAGAAACTAGGCTAATAAAATATAAACCCTAATGTGCAATAAGAGTAAGGAAACAATTAGTTGATCAAGAGGATGAATCTAGAATGTGTCATAAAATTGAACTGTTATATTCTATAAGTAGACAAACATGATAGGTCCAAGCAAGGATAGATATAAATGTTTGGTTGTCTGGGAACACCTGAGAAGGATCAAGGCACCTATGGGCACCCTATTCTAGATCTGAGTGCCAAGTCTTGCAGGAGGTCCAGAAACAAAACTTGTAGGTTAGGAAGATAATATAAGCCCTCGATGTCCCTTGTCACATGTAATTCTTTTCTTTTGCTGAATTCATCATTATCACCAATGAAGATATAACCTGTAAAACCCCCAAAACAAAGCATCACACTGTAGAAAATAAAATGCAAATGAGGGGTCAAACTGTCCTAGTTGCCACCAATGGTGGACTCTAACTGATGTGTTGCATTGCTACATCTCAGACCCGATGTATTTCTTATGTTGGTGTATGAATCATGCCCTAGGTGCTTTGTTCCAGTCGCAACTTTGTGAAAGTAGCGAGAAAATAACTAGTTACAAATATAATGAATGGTGATGGAATAAAATAAGTTTCCCTTCTTATGCAGTGTGAAGCAGATGACCATCCTTGTGCCTCATGTAGAAGCTAAATGGATGCAATGAGCGCTATATGCTCTTATATGGATTACTCTAAGCTGGATTCTAGTAGTGATGATTGCTTGGTCCCTCATTATGGTCTTATCAACCTTTATTTTATATGGTCTCTTATTGTATTTGTAATTAACCCCTGATGGCTGACTCACAAGAAATAAGAAATGATCAACAAAGCTAAAGTGCCCAAAAGTGTGGGAAAGGGGGAAAAGAATCAGAGCGCCCAAAAATAGACCCGAGTGCCTATGCGCCCTGCTCCCATAAGGCTAAAATGACGCAAAAAACAAACAACTTTAAATTTTGTTATAAAGGTTGTAAGTAATGATAGAAAGAAAAGTAAAAATTACCAAAAGATAGGGTTAAGTTAAAACTTTCTTTCACTAAAAAACCATATGATTAGTAGTATGAAACAGGACTAAATAATGTCTAAAAAGTGTATGAATTTTGTGTCTACCACAGGAGGTAGAAACTTAGTTTAATTCCCCACAGAGGGGTTATGAAAGAATGCACATATTGGAAAAATAGAAAAAACCAAGTCACTCTTCAAATTCAATCTAGAAAAATGTAGGACTTAGGAATAAGGCTAGACTGTGGCACCTTGAGAGGACAATGGAAACCGCAGAGCAATCCTAGGAGCTTTTTTCAGGCACGCAGGGTCTGCGTAAATGCTTAGAAACATTCTCTCTAAGTTGTCATAGTTTCACCTTTAGTTTCCTTTGAGCTCTTTGAGGTCATAACAAGATATCTTGGTCCTAAATCTGAATTAAGATGCAGCTACAAACCCTCAAATAGACATCAAATCCCAAAACAGAAAGATGCCGAATGAGGGTCGACTATCCTCAACTATCACAATGGTGACTTCTGCTCAACTCTTCACTAATCTCATACCCATGTAGTTCTATGTGTGTGTGTAGAATTGTGCCCTAGGTTTCTCTCTTTGTACCATTTCCCTTAATAGTTAAACAATAGCTAGATGGTAGAATGTACTGATATGTGCATGGAATAGAATACATTACCTCATATGAATTAGTGTCATGATGAAAATATTGTCCGTTTTACCCTAGTGGGTGGGGAATGTGGGCTTATATGGGAGTCTTAGGGTCCATTCCCCAGGCTAGCCACTCTAAGCTAAGTGTTACTCATTAGGTAGTTTGGGGCGTCATCCTCCTTTCAGTGGTGGAGATGGTCCCTCGTTTGGTGTCAAGCTAGGTCAGTGTTCAATACGATGGGGGTCGCGTCAAGCATGAATCCTATGTTCAGCTGTTATTAGGCATGTGCTGACATTGTAGCACGAGAGTTATATCCGAAAACCACTTTTGACTTCGACTTGTCCTTAGTTAAAATGAATTTGTTTTTTGCCTCATGTTTTTTAAATTTTCTGAGTCCCTGGTTGCGGTCTCTAATGCCACAACCCTTCTATTCCAACCAAGAGTACTACAACATTGAATTTTTTTGAGGGGCCCTCTTCTCTCCATTCAGATAAGTTGGGACTCCCCATGCTCCTCTGATGGTTCCTGCTCTCTCACTCCCCTCCTACATCATGAGGTTGTTGTTGCCTCTAGAGATCTATCCCTATAGGGACATGATGGAATCCTAGACCCCCCCCCTTAAAAGATTAAAAAAATATGGGCCCACAAGAAATGGAACCGTTTGTGGGCACCTTGTAAATAGCTGCGATTCAATGAGATTTGTCCTCTCTTTTCTTTCAGCATGAAGGAAATTTTCTCGGCTCTTTGGGTGGGCCATGATTCTTTGGCAGAAGAGATTCTACATGAGGAGAATGGTTCACCTGGCTTCAACCCACTCATAGAAACAATGACACCAGGATCCAATCTGGGTTCGCTACCGGCTTCCTTTGTATCTTTGGCACCCGGTGGGTTATAGAGGTAGTGCTCTATCTATGGGTTCGCTAATTGTAATATTACCAGGCCACAAAGGCCAAAACTAAATCATTCATGCTCTTTTTTTGTGTCAACACTGATTTCAGTTTCAACTCCCAATCAATTGATTCTTTCAGATTTTTGGTAACCTATTCTCAAGCCAGATATAATATATTCCATAAAGCATGTTCAATTTGCAAAGCATCGGTCCCACAGAGCAACTGAATTCCTCACTAAGCCTCACCTTAGCCCAAAACCCTTGTACCTCTCAGAAAGGAACATATATTCCAGTCACCCTACCTCCAACCACCCTTTTCCCTCCTTGAAGAAGAGAGATCACTCGAATCCAAATTGGTAAGCCCTTCTCACCACCCTACCAACTCTTCCCACTATGGTTTCTATCCCTGCAAAGGTTTCCCCTGTCCGTCTCTCCCCCCTCCTCTATGTTGTTCCCCCCATGGTTGTCACTCCCGCCTCCAACTCTCCTCTCCCTGTCTGGGCCTTTGAGTTTCCTCCTACTTACTGGTCTCACTTTACTTGGTCCACCTTTCCTCCCCTCTCTGATTCCCAGATCGCCCCCTCCACTCAACCTCTGATGATAGTTTCGACCTTCCATGACCCGCACATACAAGAAACCTATATTGGCATGGATAATTTTCATGGGCCTATCCCGGGAATGTTAATTCAACAAGAATCATCCTCTGATGTGGCTCAGGAACCTAGAGCACCATCATATGGTTGTGGGAGTAAACCAAATCTAAGAATGAAGGTGATCTCATGGACATAAGAGGTCTAACTCCTCTAAAATCGAGGGCCATCAGATATGAAATTTACCACTCTCCACCTCCTGACATTATCATCCTTCAAGAAACCAAACGCAAAAGTAATGACAGTCCTCTGAAAATTTGGCCTACCGCCTCTTTTACTTTTACTTCCCATCGTGCTATAGAGGACAACTTGGGATGCCTTATGCACTCTCTGGGACCCCAAATACATCAGGGACTGCCTTCGTCACACACCCCCAATTTTTTTGTGCACTCTCTTCCCAGAGATAGATTTGACTCCTACTTGTAGAAATCATGTCTATGCCCCTAATCTGAATCACATGTGAAAGAAAACTCTGGAAGGATATTTCAATTTTCTTAAAATTGTGAAATTCCCAGTGCTCATGCTGGAGACTTCACTAAACTCTCTACCACCCCTCTGAAAAGTGAGGAGCTCCTACTATCCATAACATGGAAGCTCTGGCTGACTTCATACATGGGGAGACTCTCTTGATATGGACCTGCATGGTACCGCTATCCTTCACTTGTCCCAGCGCAGCAGTGGAAGATCACATTCAAAAAAAATTTTGATAGGGTAATGGATCTTTGAATTGGATCTCTCTTTACCTAGATTTCTTTCTCAGTTCCCTTAGCCCAGCGGCATCTAACCTAGCCCTTTAATTCTATTTGCAACAAAAATGAATAAAAAACCTCCCTTGATTGAGCTTTCCTGGCTTGAAATAATCATCTGAACCTCTTATTAAGAGATCGGGGATATCAAATTTAGGTCTTTAATATGGTTAAGTTCTCTCCAATAAACTTAAGGAAATAGGGAAGCACATGCAGAGGTCTAAAAAAATGAAATATATGAGTTGTTTGGCTAGATTGGGGTGCTCGAAAAGAGGATCGAGGCACCTATGGGTGCACCAAGTCTAAGTTCTAAGCACCCTAGTCTTATGCAGGAGGTACAAAAATGAAAAATTATAGGGTTAGAAGATAATATGAAGCCCCTCATTGTCTATCACATGTAATTTTCTACTGTGTTGCCGAATTTCGTCAATGATCACTGATGAAAGATAGACATGTGAAACCCCCAAAAAAATCATCGAACCCTAAAAAAATAAAAATGAAAATGAAGGGATTGGAATGTCCTCATCTGTCATAATGATGGAATTACTAACTCAATGTTGCACTAAATGTTAGACCTGATTTAGTTTTATGTGTGAGTGTGCAATCATGCCCTAGGTTCTCTTGTGCGAGTCACACTTTGTGAAAGTACCAAGAAATAACTATGTGTATAAATGTAATAGAATGGTGGATAGAATAGAATAAAATTCCCTTCCTATGTAGTGTCATGTAGATGAACCAAAATTGTGCCTTGTGATGGAGCTAAAATGGATGCAAATGAGTTCTAGATGCCTTAGATGGATACAACTATAGGTGGATGATAATAGTGACTAGTGATTGGTCCCTCATTATGGTCTTATAACTTTATAGTTATATGGTTATCTTGTTTCTAATTTCATAATTAACCCTGAAAAGGCTGACCATAAGAAATATGAAAATGTTTAAAAGGCTAGATAGTGCCCAAAAAAGTGGGAAAAGGATTATGGTACCTATGGGCACCCCAGTACAAGTATGGGCACCCCCATTCAAGGCTAAAATGATGTAAAATGATAAAAGTGGACTAGGTAAGTATGTGCTGAAGGTCGGCAGTAACGACAGAAAGTAAAGTAAAATGGCCAAAAGATGGGAGTTAATTAGTAATTTATTCACTTAAAAACCATATGAATAGTAGTATGAGACCGAGACTAAATAATGTCTAAAGTGCATGATTTTTTGTCTATATTTGCCCCCACTTTATGTTGGTGAGCGAAAAAGCTTGGTAAAATAAATTAGATAGAGATGCATCCCCTGATGTCCATGTAGACGTGATGTAAGAAATGTGTCAAAGGACTAGACAAACGTGGAATGGAAAAATAGTGGAGCATGGAAACTAAAGATGTAAAAGTATAAAAAGTGATGAGAGTGAACCTAGGGAAAAATTACATATGTGTAGTTATCGTATAGTGTAGTGTACCTACATGAAAATGTGATGTGTGTGATGTAGTGTGCTAACTGAAAAAAATGTTGTTTTTATTTCCCCCATTGTTGTATCTATTTTTTGAATACTTAATTCTCATACGGTCATACCTGCAAGGAGAAGATGATCAAGAAGTAAAATATGCATGTATATGTATGTAAGATTATGTAAATGTAAAATACGTAAATGAAAAATGGAACATGTGCACCTGATCCATGATGAGATAAAGGGTGTAGAAAGAGGATATAATGTCCTGGGTTTTTTGGGTGATCTGATGCCATAGGCCAAAGAAGTATAGGGAGGAATTCTGAAGTATCCTCCAACCTTTAACTAATTCCTTGAACATGTGTGAAGAGATCTCTTTACTAGCTGGTTTTTTTAAAGAATCTGATTGCCACTAGCTGAAACAGTGTAGAGAGGAAGACCATTGTATCATCTAACCTATAACTACTCCCCAAAATGCTAAGGAATACTATGTCATATAAAATTCATTGTGTACGGGGTTTGTAGACTAGTCTAAACTAAACCCCACTCGTTGTATAACCAACAATGCCAAGGGTAGAAATTGAACTAAACTGAACAAATGTAGAAGCATTTGTATAGTATGTAAACCCCAAATGATTCCCCCCCTCTTTGGGGGTGCATGTGACGTCGCTGATAGGAGAATGAAACCCCAATAAAGGACCTAACCACATGAACTATGTAACTCTTCCCCTAGATGAGGAAAGGAATGAACTTGGTAGAGAACACGACACAAAAAAATAGGAAAACTAGCCAAAGAGAAGTGCATGAATGTATAAAGCAATGTGTGATCGATGCAGAAAATGTATAAGCTATCAAAGGATATAGTAATGTAAACATGCAAGAAGATAAATTAATCCACACAATGTGGGCTGCAAACATGGGACATCACTCATGATGTTTCAAGACATGCAAGGCCATCATGGCCCACATAGTACAAATAAGTGTGCACACCAAACAAAGGAAAAGGCTTGTATACAATAGTAAACAGTAGAAAACCAAGTACAAAACAATAGATAACCATGGAAGTAAGTAATGTTATGAACCAATGTTACACATGAAGCACCCGTTAGCATGTTAGAAAGATAACTAGTATGTCAAAATCATGTAGAACCATATAATATAGAGTGTTGAGTACAAAATGAAATAATAACACATGTGAGAGATAAATGTGGATGCTCCCAATGACCAATGTAGAATGGGTAGAAGGTGAGCATCCGTAATGCATACAAAATACATGTATTTTCAATCACAACTAAGAAAAGGTGTGAACGTGGATGTGTGTATGGTATAGATAAATGAAATACAAGATATATAACTAACATATGTAATAAGAAGACCATATACAAGAAAATGTAAACAAGAATAAAAGAAACCAAGATATGTAACATGTTGTGGATGGGTGGAATGGAATGCAAGATGGAATGATAGGATCCGTGTGCCCCCCAATTGAATGGAAATGTATGCAGTGAAGTGCATTTGTTTTTCCCACTTAGTAGTCAATAATGAACCATAAACGAGAGTGCATCATTGAGAAATGGTCAAAGTATGTGTGTTGTGTATAACACACTGTGATGAATGTATGTGTGTGTTGATGAGATGTGACCTAGAGATGAATTATGTGCATGACCCTTATATCCAAAGTGTATATCATGACAAGATGAATCGAAGGAGTGATGATTTATCCTAAAGCCTATATCACTACAAGATGAATAGAGGGAGTGGTGATGTAGCCTAAAGCATGTACCACTACAAGATGAAGGAAATAGATGACCATTTATCCTAAAGTGTATGTCACTAACCTAGTAATGTCACATGATAGAAGGTCATATGATGAACATGTAAGTATGATAAGGTCCATTTGATTTATAAACCCTCTACAGTGAAGTATGGAACAAGGAACTAGAGTGTTTCATAGGGTAGTGAGTGTAGCATGTGTAAAATATGATGTAGCATGTGTGATGATAATAAACAGACATATAATGTGTAGAAATGTGCAGTACATGAGTGTAATAATGTATGCAATGTAGTGAATGTAGATAGATGTAGTAATATAGAAATGAATAGCGTGTTATGTGAGTATGTAGTATGTAGGTTGAGAAGATGTAATGTTAGATTGTAAGGACAATAGTAGTGTGACATGTACATGATGTATAATTACATGTATAGATGTCTAATGAATGTAAATGATGTAAGACTGCAAATATAGAAAATGTGATGTAAGATGTATGATGTGTTAATAGACGTAGTGTGTACATACTTATGGTATAGTGTGTGGGGTTCATGTGTAGTATTCCCTCAATAGTCAAGTGTGAACCAAATCATGAGAGTGTGTCATTGGGTAATGATGATACTGGTATAGAGTGTGATGATATGCGCAATGTGATGAGGATGTGATATTTGTATACTAAAAGTATGTTAAATGTTATGTGATGTTAAGATGATGATATTAGGTTGGGGGTTGTTTGTTTATGCGATCCCCCTCAAGTGTGGAAGGTGAATAATCGATCATGTAATATCATCTAAGAGATCATCAAGTTCAGGGTCAAAGTCATATAGATAAGCATTACATTCACTTGATAAGAAATAATGTCTAGTTTTATCATGTAATGAGCCATTGAGATGTAAATTATACATACCAATGGAATATTACTCATCAGTGAATGGAGGAAAGTGGACAACTTTGTACATACCAATGAGTGAGATTTTGTTAATATCAAAGAAAATAACTATTGTAAATAGAGACATGACCAAAGGCCATGGGAAAAGATATGTCTATATGATCAGGATCAAGAGTGCCCCCTAATGTAATCAAGCCATGATTTCCCTAATGTGAGTGGAGAAGACCGAAGAAATGTGTGATATATAGGCTGTAAGATGGAAGGCACACAAGCCATAAGTAGCAGCAATAGTGACAAAGCCATAGTATAGATGAGGAGAATGAGTAGGAGGATAGAGGTCCTCAAAAGAAAAATTGAGTCGAGCTAGACCATCATGTGAGAAAATTATGTCATCACAAGTACGATCAAATGGAATATGTTCCCAATATGATTCGTTCATGAAAAGTCATGCAAGTAAATGGTGGGCATGCTAATTGAGGTGGTACATGTAAAGGTGTAGGTGATAGAGCGAGGTTCATATACTAGACATGACCCTTAACAAGGATTCTTAACAGTAGTTATAGTAGTAGGTGGTGATAGAAAATACTACATCTATCAGTGACAAATGGCACCTTCAAGTGGTGGGAGGTGAGGTGGATCGTCCATAGGTTGAGGATCATTTGTAGTATCAGTGCATGGAAAGAGAAGTTGTGTAGTATTAGGATCAAGCCCTAACGCTCAAAATGCTATTCTGAATTGTAACAGCGGTCACGCAAATTGTATACTATATTCAATTCCTTCATGCAAGTGGCAATTTGGAACGCAATGATGCTTGTTACAAATGCAACAAGCTTGTATGGCATAAAGCCATGACCTACCAGTTAAACAATTATAGGAGACTGGAGAAATAATTGATCTTAAAGAAACATGGTGTTGAGGGATTTTTTGGATCATAGCAGTGATAGGTATTCGGTAATGTTATCTAACACATGGGCGAACTAGAACCATCATAAGCATGTAGTGAGACTTAGCATGATGGAATAACGCGCGAGGAGAACAAACCTATTTCTTGATAAGGTCCTTAAAGTACATGAAATGACATAGATTTGAGAGATGTGAACATGGATTCCATAGAACTAAAGTGTGCTTAATACCCATATTGTAGAATGGGAATCATAATATGCAATGGTGGGTCATTATCATAAGTGTTAAAATCAGCGTGGGACTAGGTTAGATTTGAATGATAAACAATGAGAAAATGGAACTAACACAATTCATGATACAGTGTGATTCAGGATGCATATTAGCATGAATGTAGGGTAGTAGATAGAAGATGTTGGAAATCTATATCACTTATCTTAGGGTTTTGTAAATAAAATAATCAATGATTGAGATGTTCATGATGCCTATGCTGTTAGGATGAAAAAGAGTGAGGATCCTATAGGCATGAAGATTGAGGATCGGGTTCACCAAAATGATTAAATAAAATGTGGAATAATGGTAGTTAATATAAAATAGGAATAACAATAAATAAAATAAATGAAAGTAGTAAATAAATATAGGAAAGTGACCCAATAAACTAGGCTAATGAAAATAGAAACCCTAATATGAAAAGAAGAGTTAGAAATAACTTAGTTGATTCATGATGAACTGATTAGGACTATGTCATAAAGATGAACTAGTATAACTAGAAGGAGATGTGAACACACATGATCGAGGTCCCAGAAAATTGATAGATCTGAGATGTTTGAGTTGTATTGGGGCACCTGAGAGAGGATCAGGGCACCTGTGGATACCCTAGTTTGAGATTTTTGGGCACCATGATCTATGCAAAAGGTCCAGAAAGCTAGACTTATAGGGTTGGTAAGATGATACAAAACCATATGTCTATCACTACCGTAATTCGATGATGCTGTATTGCTGCAATGTGCATAGTTGATTAGAAATGAAAGATAAGACTTATAAAACCCCAAGACAAACATCAAACCCTAAAAATAAAAATGTAAATGAAGGGGTCAGACTGTCCTCGGTGGACACAATGGTAGACTTACTAACTGAGTCGTTGCACTAAATCTCATACCTGATGTAGTTATGTGTGTGTGTGTGTGAAATCATGCCCTAGGTGCTCTTGTGTCAGTCACACTTTGTGAAAGAAGTGAGAAATAACTATGTGTAGAAATGTACTAAAATGGGAGATGAGATATAATAAACTTCCCTCTTATGTTGTGTGATGCAAATGAACCAGCTTTATACCTTGTAATGGAGTTATATGGATGTAAATGAGCTTTAGATGCCTTCGATGGAATGCAACCTTAGGTTATGATAGTAGTGACTAGTGATTGGTCCCTTAGTATGGTCTCTATAAATTTATATTTATATGGTTCTCTTATTGTAATTTTGTAATTAACCCTGAAATGGCTGACCACAAGAAATATGAAATGATCAAACAGCTAGAAAGTGCCCAAAAAGTGGTGGGAAAGTGGGAAAAGAATCAGAGCGCCCAAAATAGGACCCGAGTGCCTATGGCTGCCCCAGTCAAGGCTAAAATGACGCAAAAAACAAAAACAAACTATTAAATTTTGTTATAAAGGTTGTAAGTAATGATAGAAAGAAAAGTAAAATGACCAAAAGATAGGGGTTAGTTAAAACTTTCTTCACTAAAAAACCATATGATTAGTAGTATGAGACCAGGACTAAATAATGTCTAAAGTGTATGATTTTGTGTCTACACACAGAGAGGGTAGAAAGGCTTAGTTAATTCACAGAGTTATGAAGAATGCACATATTTGGAAAAATAGAAAAAACAAAGCACTGACTGTCACATTCAATCTTAGAAAAATGTAGGACTTGAGGAATAGGCTAGACTGGGGCACCTGGAGAGGGACAAGGGAAACCGCGAGCATCCTAGGCCTGTTTCTAGGCACCAGGGTCTGCGTAAATGCTTAGAAAAATTCCTCTAAGGTGTCATAAGGTGTTCACCTTTAGTTTCCTTTGATCGCTTTGAGGTCATAACAAGATATTCGTGGTCACTAAAATCTGAAATGAAGAATGAAGCTACAAAACCCTCAAATAGACATCAAATCCCAAAAAAGAAAGATGCAGAATGAGGGGTCAGACTATCCTCAACTATCACAATGGTGAACTTATGACTCAACTCTTCACTAAATCTCATACCCAATGTAGTTCTATGTGTGTGTGTAGAATTGTGCCCTAGGTTTCTCTTGTACAATTCACACTTAGATAGTGAACAAGTAGCTAGATGTAGAATGTAATGAATATGTGCATGGAATAGAATGAAATTACCTCATATGAAGTGTCATGATGAAAATATTGTCCGGTTTACCCTAGTGGTGGGGAATGTGGGCTATATATGGGAGGTCTTAGGGTCCATTCCCCAGGCTAGCCACCTCTATAGCTAATTGTTACTCAGTTAGGTAGTTTGGGGCGGGTCAGCTACTTCAGTGGTGGAGATGGTCTCTCGATGTGGTGTCAAGCTAGGTCAGTGTTCAATACGATGGGGGTCGCGGTCAAGCATGAATCCTATGTTCAATGTGATAAGGCATGTCTGACATTGTAGCACGAGAGTTATCCGAAAACCACTTTTGACTTCGGACTTGTCTTAGTTAACAATGAATTTTTTTTGCCCTCTATTTTTTTAATTTCTGAGTCCCCTGGTGCTGTCTCTAATGCCAAACCCTTCTATTCCAGACCAAGAGTACTACATGGAATTTTTTGGAGGGGCCCTCTTCTGCTTCCCATTCAGATAAGTTGACTCCCATGCTCTCTGATGGTTCCTTCTCTCTTCACTTCCCCTCCTACATCATGGAGGTTGTTGTTGCCTCTAGAGATCTATCCCTAGTAGGTAAGATGCATGATTAAAAAATGTATACAAGTATACAAGCGAGGAGATTAGGTGGAATATTTGAGGATTGGGTGTCATCATTTATGTTATGGGGAGGTGGGAATATTACACCTTCCAAATAATTCAAACTTCATTGAATAATTCAAAGATAAAATCTAGTTCATCAAGTACTTCAAAAATACTTGGTGCGATAGTGATGGACGTGTCAGTGAGTAAGAGCCTTCAAGTGTTTTTTTAAATTTTTTGCCATAAAGGATTACTATGGGGTTCTCTAATTGTAATATACCAGGCTACAAAGTTGCCATAACTAGTTTGACTTAATAGCTCGTGTTTGTGTAAACGCTAATTTTAGAAATTTCCAACTCACACGAAATCAGGAAATGAATGAATCTATTCAGAGCTTGGAACCTAGTCTCAAGCCATTAAATCTGAATATATTCCAGATAGCTTGTGTGAATTTGCAAGAGCATCAGTCACAGAGCAACTGGATACCTCGTCGAATGCCACTGCCTTAGTTCTACACACTTGTAACCTCTCCCATGAAAAAGGAACCATTTTATTGACAGTCAATACGAAGTTGCAAAAATCTATTTCCCTCCTTGACCAACTACAGATCACTACCGAATCCAAATTGGTAACCCTTATCACCACCCTACCTGGTTCCACTAGGGCAAAAATCTATCCCTTCATATAGATTGCATTGGCCGCCTCTTCATCCCTAACATACTATGGTTGTTCCCCCCATAAGGTTGTCAAACCCACCAACAACACTTGGTCCTCTCCCTGGTCAGGAAATGCGAGTTTCCTTCCTACATGGCTCCACTGAACTTGGTCCACCTTTCCTGCCCCTATGAGATTCCCAAATCACCCCCTCCACTGCAAACCATGTGTTGATAGGCATTGGAGGTTAGTAGGATGATATTATTCAGGGTCATCTTTTCAAGCAACCTGATAGGTGGAATGGATAATTTTCATGGGCATATCCCGGGAAATGTTATGATTCAACAAGAATCTTCTCTGAATGTGGCTCTAGGAACCTATAGCACCATCCATATGGTTGTGGGGAGTAAGCCCAAATCTAAGAAATGAAGGTGATCTGCTTATGGAACATAAGAGTTCTTAACTCTCTACATACTTTGATTGTCCTGACATGGTTATGAATGAGTTTCAATGACATCTTTATGACATAATCATCCTTCGAGAAACTCAAACTCATTAAAGTACTGACTTTTCACTGGTAAATCTGGGCCTACCGCCTCTTGTACAGTCCCATCGTGCTATAGGCAACTCGGAAAAATTATGCACTCTATACGAGCCCAAATACATCAAAGGTGACTACCTTCTTCAACACTCCAATTATTTGTGCACTCTCTTCAAAGAGATAGATGTCCCCTCTACTTGGATGGCCAAAAAAAAATCTATGCGCCTAATCTAGAATCACAGTGTGAAAGACTTTGGAAGGACATTTACAAATACCATTAAAACCTTGTAAAAAATTCCCAATGCTAAATATGGGAGACTTCAACTACACTCTGCTACCCCTCTGGTATTTGATAATCTCCTACTAATACCAACAACATGGAAGCTCTGGCTAATTTTATACATGTGGAGACTCTCTTTGTTATCGGACATGCATGGTACCTGCTGAACTTGGTACATGCGCAGACTGAAAAAAAAAAAAATTCAAAAAAAATTTGATAGGGACACATGTGATCATTGCTTTGGATCTCTCTTTACACTGGATCAAATTCTCAGTTGGTAAAACTAAGCGGCATCTAACCATAGCCCTGGTAAAATTACTCTTTGCCAACACCTTATTAAACATAGTAAAATTGCTCCCTGTAGATTTCGTGCTATCCTAGCTTGATAGATGGTAATGTGGAACCTAATGGGATTAAGAGATACAAGAGAAATTAAAATTGAGGTACAATACTAAATTAAGTTTAAGATTTTAGGCAGGAAACTTAGGGAACTCAATAATAAGCTTAAGGTTTGTAGTAATGAAGGAACGTGTTCGAGTAACATCAAAAGGATGGATACAGAGGCTCAACTAACGATATGAGGTGACATTTCTACTCTCACAAAGGTTGATATTGGAAGTACAAGGAGACAATGTCCATGGGCTAAGCTAAGGCATCTTCTCAGCGACTTGGCCATGAAGATCATTAAAGAAGACATAGACCTATTGGAAGTAGATATCATGGAGCTATTGACTGGAGTAAGGAAAACCACAATCATCAATGTTAGTTCCACATTACAACCTAAAAGAAAGTGAGTGAAACATAGTGAAAATAAGTGATCAGGGGATCATTTTTGTCAAATGTTCCCTAAACATCCCTAAATGGTGTTAGTGCAGAAGTATCATCTCGAGAGCTTTCCAACGACTATGAGAACGCGAAAAACGGACATCGGGAGCTCTAGATATGTCCAGTCAAAGTTCGGTCAACCAGAAAGTCAACTCTAGTCAACTGGTCAATGGTGATGGACCAATCGCACTGCTCAGCCACACGTGCAAGTGAAAAGGAAAAAAGGGAAAAAATGAGTTGTTTGAGTTGGTTTTGCGATCACTGGTCTTCGACACAGTGTAAAAATGGTGCACGGGAACAAGAGGCTCAACTTTTATTACGGAGGGGAGCCCGGCCGCCGTGTGGACTATGGTATTATCGCCGACGTGGTGGGTCCACAAGCCACCACGTGGCTTACAACCACTCATCGAATTCGCTCGATTTTCCTATCGAGGGTCGACAAGTGTTATTTATTGCCATATTTCATTTGGAATTTCATTATATTGCTTGTGTCGAAATTTATATTACCTCGTAATTATTCACCATGTTATTCTTGGTAATGTTCGGGCTTATATTATTCTCCATGGTCGAGCTCGATCATATTTCCACATGGCACGTATGTTCCAAGGATATTATATCCCATATTATTCGGGATTGGATGAAGTGGTGTTGGAAGTTATGCCAAACATGGACCAGGATGGAGGATGAAGTGGTGTTGGAGGGGGCGGTTATCTCCCACACATGTGGTCCCATGACCACTTCAAACACATGCGTGGGAGGCTATTTAAAGCCTTAAACAAAATTTCACCCACAAAATGTGGGATTTACCAACTAAACGGCAATATTCTTTTGCCAAATATGGGAATTTATCCCATCCCACATGCTAAGCGGCCTAAATGGGATTTTTATTCCATTTAAAAATACATGCAAACCTTTTTAAATGCATTTAAAATATGGATAAAACTCTTAAAATGCGCCTAAGGAGAAGTGGAGGGGATTGGAACAGCTGACCTCCCCATCCAAAAGTATAGGTCCGCCTAACCAATGTGCCAGTTGTTTGGAAAACAATATAAAAGGAGGTATATTGTATTTGAATAGTATTGGTGCAGGTCTGTGTAAAAGCCAGAAGAGGAGGTAGTCTTTAGAGAACGCCATTTTTGAAGGCCTTGCACTCAGATTGGGAACTTCGGAGT
Source organism: Taxus chinensis (assembly GCA_019776745.2). Lineage (NCBI taxonomy): Eukaryota > Viridiplantae > Streptophyta > Pinopsida > Cupressales > Taxaceae > Taxus > Taxus chinensis. Next base: position 665,255,374 of record CM034147.1, on the reverse strand, counting down.
AAAAAGATGAAATGAAGGAAATTCTAAGAAGATTCCAACAATGTAATATTTGATATTTTTTGTTGAGTTTTAACCTTGTTTTTGGAAGCTTTGAATGCAGATTTTAACAGGGATCTACAAGACAGCTAGTTGGAAAACATGAATTTCAATGCACTTCTGGTCCGAATTGTGACTTGGTGTAAACATGAAAAGTGTTCAAAATTTAGATCTGATCTCAGATATATGATTTTTTTTCATATAATGTTTTTAAATCTCCATTTTTAGGTGTTTTTCTAACACATTTGCAGGGAGATCACATTGTGAAAACACTGTAGGAGCCACGGATCGTTCTTGGGACAGTTTCTGATATTTTTCAGAGTTCTTGGGACATTGATTAGCTCATTTTCAGGTTTTGATTCATTATTGGTTGTTTGTAAGAGTTATTGTACTTACATTTCAATATTATTAATGGATCGGTTCAATCTGAACCTAGGGATGTAGGAATTTCCGAACCCCGTAAACAATCTTGTTTGTTATCTGAATGTTTCAGTTTTCTTGATTATTTATTTACTACACAAGTTTTCCACACTTCTATGGATGCATAATAATCAGAATTTAATCAATTTGTGGAGTTTAGAATACTTAAAATTGGTTAAGAAAATCACGATCTTTGGAAACTTTAAAAGTGATAAAAATTACAACATCACGTTTTTCAGATCAAGTTTGGTATCAGAGCAGTTGGATTGCCGGATTAGCTTCTAATTGTGTTTGAAAATTTGGCTTCAGTTTCAGTATTGATTTCAATTTTCAGTGTGCAGACATTTTGGGGCTTGTTAATCTTCTTTTGCAGTGTGACAGTTTTGGAAGTACAGGTTGTGTTTGCAGGAACAGGGAATCATGGGCAAGTCATCCAAACAAGAGCAACTGGATGAGCTTGAAGCCATAAACCACCAACTCCAAGAAGAAAAATCTTTCTTGAGAGCTAATTTTTATTCCTTAGAAGAGGAAATCGTGCGGTTAAAATCTGAGCCACAATCCTCTATAACCAAGAAAGAGGAGTATGTCAACAAGATGCTTGAAGAGAGCAAGAAGTTGATGGGCTTTGTTAAAGAGTTACAGGAAGAAATACGGACCAAGGATGCCCTCTTGGAAAAGCTGCAACAAGGTGAACACAAGAAGGAAATTCCTTCCAAATCAGATGCAGGTACTATGACAGAAGAATGCACTGTAAGTTGTTCACATTTTAATTCTTCCTCTCATTCAGTTTCAGATATTCCTTTGGGTCAGTTTGAAAAACACACTAAGGGAATTGGGTCTAAGCTAATGGTTAAAATGGGATTTAACAGAAAGGGCCTTGGTAAAAATGGACAAGGTGATGCTAACCCAATACAGGTAGAGGATCAGCCTCGGTTTGTAGGTTTGGGTTATTCTAGTGGGAAAATGGAAATTGGAGAAAGTTCCAAAGTCAGCTGAAGGAAGACAAGCTTCCAACAGCCAAGGATCTACACCACTAGAATTGCAGGATTCTGCCATCAGGAGGAACAATGAAAGGTGTAAGAAAATAGGTAAAAGAGGTAATCAGATTCCACCTCCTTCTACTTACACTAAAAATAGCACTAAGGGAAAATCAAATCCTAAAACTTCTAATACACTCTTTCAGTTGGAACAATATAGCTTTGGTAGGCAGAAATATGCTTTCCCTTGCACATTTTGTGAAGGTACTAATCATTCTGTTGCATATTGTTGGAAGAGGAAAATTTTGATTAAGAAGTTAATGCCTTTTGTGAATGATAAGGCAGGTGCTAAAGACCAATCTCACCAAGGAAAGGTGAGAAATGGCAAGAATGTTACCTCTCCTAAACAGGGGAATCATTCTCGTAGACAGAGTTCTGAGAATGGTTAAAATGGGTAAGACTCCTAAAAATAGGGAAGTTAATTTTTGTTCCCATTGTAATAGGAATGGTCATGATGTTAAGGTTTGTTGGTTTGTTCCTAAATAACAAAATTGGAAAGTTGTTAAAAAGAACAGTATTGTAAAACCAACAGTGCTAAACCTAACTAAAACTCATTTTGGTATTGAGAAGGTAAAACAACCAAAACGGAAAAACCCAAGTGATTGGTTTGGAAAAACACTCCTCAACTTTATATTTGCACTACAGTAAATTGTTGATAGTAGGCAAGAAAAATAAAATTTCAGAGCTATATTTTAGGGATTCCTGTTGATTGATAAGGATTTGTTCCTAAGTTGATATTTAAGCTTTGAAAATGAATGGAAACAGATGAAGAGAAGATTTGAGTGATAGGTTCATCATACTCATGTTTTGTTTTCTCAGATTGGTTGGTAGTTCCATTATTGAAAACACTATGCAGGGATAGGCATCAGTAGCATGTCTAAATTTGAAACTTGCAGTTGTAATCAGCATAATCACAAAGTGTCAGTTGAACACTAGCTTCTGTTATAGATGGGTGTTATTATCTGACTTATTATTTGTGATGGTGATACAAATGTTTTGGGCATATTCATGTTGATTCAGTTGTTGACTATAGCTATTTTTGGGCGTTGATAGTCTATTATATTCTGATAGTGAATACTTGCAGTTGTTACAGTTTCAGATGGGCAGTGGGCACTAGCCTAATTGTGGGCAGTTTAGATGTCTTGTATACTGATCTGTGTTATGGAATTGTAATTTTTGGTAATCAGCCGTATCACAAAGTGACAGTTGAACACTAGCTTTCCGTAATAGAATGGGTGTTATTATCTGGTCAGTTATTTGTGATGGCATTACAGTGGGGTATGACAGTTCACAGTTGTGCGTAGAGTTGACAGGGTTGCAGCATTTCAGTTGAACACTAGCTTAATTGGGTGTTATTATCTGATTGGTTATGTGACTAGCTAATCAACGATTTTCATTTATTTAACCTATAATGTTATTTTGGGTTCTTGTATGTGTTTGTGCAATGCAAGAAGAGATAACATGTCTTTGTGGGTTGATACACAACTTTTTTGTGGAAAAAAAGCCTTTCTTAGTGGGGAGGTGTGATCAGGGGATCATTTTTGAAAACGTTCCCTAAACATCCCTTAATGGTTTTAGTGCAGAATATCATCTCGAGAGCTTTCCAACGACTATGAGAACGCGAAAAACGAACATCGGGAGCTCTAGATATGTCTGGTCAAAGTTCGGTCAACGGGAAAGTCAACTCTAGTCAACTGGTCAATGATGGACCAATCGCACTGCGACATGTGACGAAAAGGAAAAAGGGGAGTTGTTTGTTGGTTTTCGATCACTGGTCTTCGACGAGCATAAAAATGGTACACGGGAACAAGAGGCTCAACTTTTATTACGGAGGGGAGCCCGGCCGCCGTGTGGACTATGGTATTATCGCCGACGTGGTGGGTCCACAAGCCACCACGTGGCTTGCCACCACTCGTTCAATTCGCTCGATTTGTCCTATCGAGGGTTGATAAGTGGTATTTATTGCCATATTTCATTTGGAATGTCATTATATTGCTTGTGTCGAAATTTATATTACCTCATAATTATTCACCATGTTATTCTTGGTAATGTTCAGGCTTATATTATTCTCCATGGTCGAGTTGATCATATTTCCACATGGCACGTATGTTCGAAATTATATCCCATATTATTCGGGATTGGATGAAGTGGTGTTGGAGGGGGCAGTTATGCCCACGTGGAAGGATGGAGGATGAAGCGGTGTTGGAGGGGGCGGTTAAGCCCATGTGGTCCCATGACCACTTCAAACACATGTGTGGGAGGCTATTTAAAGCCTTAAACAAACTTTCACACAAAAAATGTGGGATTTACCCACTAAAAAATCTGCCAAATATGGGAATTTATCCCATCCCACATGCTAAGCGGCCTATGGGATTTTTATTCCATTTAAAAATACATGCAAACCTTTTTAAATGCATTTAAAATATGGATAAAACTCTTAAAATGCGCCTAAGGAGAAGTGGAGGGGATTGGAACAGCTGATCTCCCATCCAAAAGTATAGGTGCATAACCAATGCACCAGTTGTTTGTAAACAGTATCAAATGAGGTATATTGTATTTGAATAGTATTGGTGTAGGTCTGTGTAAAAGCCAGAAGATGAGGCAATCTCAGAGAATGCCATTTTTGAAGGCCTTGCACTCAGATTGGGAGTTCAGAGTAAAAAGATGAAATGTAGGATAATTCTGGAGGTGATTCCAACCATATAAGATTTGATGTTTTTTCTTGATTTTTATCCTATTTTTGGAAGCTTTGAATGCAGATTTTAACAGGGATCTACAAGACAGCTAAGTTGGAAAACATGAATTTCAATGCACTTCTGGTCCGAATTGTGACTTGGTGTAAACATGAAAAGTATTCAGAATTCAGATATGATCTCAAATATATGATTTTTTTTTTTCATATAATGTTTTTAAATCTCCATTTGTAGGTGTTTTTCTAACACAGTTGCAGGGAGATCACATTGTGAAAACACTGTAGGAGCCACGGATCGTTCTTGGGACAGTTTCTGATATTTTTCAGAGTTCTTGGGACATTGATCAGCTCATTTGCAGGTTTTGATTCATTATTGGTTGTTTGTAAGAGTTATTGTACTTACATTTCAATATTATTAATGGATCGATTCAATCTGAACCCGGGGACCTAGGAATTTCCGAACCCTGTAAACAATCTCTGTTTGTTATATGAATGTTTTCAGTTTTTTTGATTATTTTTTTGCTACACAAGTTTTCCACACTTTTATGGATGCATAATAATCAGAATTTAATCAATTTTTGGAGTTTGGAATACTTAAAATTGGTTAAGAAAATCACGATCTTTGGAAACGTTTAAAAGTGATAAAAATTACAACATCACGTTTTTCAGATCACAAAATCAGATAACTGCTAACTCCAGTAGGTAATATTTTAACCTCTGACATTAAGATCTCTAGTGAATTGGTCTCTTTTTATTCAAATATCCTTCAAGATGAGGACCCCCCAATGAGAAAGCTATGTCCAAGATGCTTCAACACATTCCTAAATTAATCTATGAATAGTAATTTAATGAAACCCTTCTCTATGGAGGAAATTCATAAAGTGATCTTCACAATGAAAGGTGACAAAGCTCTTGGCCCTAATGGCTTCCCTGCTGCCTTTTTCCAAATATTCAAGGAAATCATCAAGCAAGATCTTGTTAAGGCAATTAACGAATTCCAGACTAGTAATTATCTTCTGAAAGAATGGAATACCACTTCATTTCTCTTGCTCCCGAAGCTCTTGGATCTAAGTAATTGCCAACTTCAGGCCAATTAACCTATGCAACACCTCCTACAAAATCATCACCAAAATGCTGGCCACACGTCTTAAACCCCTGATAAACGACCTCATCACGTCTAATCAGAATGGTTTCATCAGTGGTATCTTTATCCAAGGGGGTATCATCACTGTTCATGAAGCCATCCACTCTACCCAACACTCAAATTCTACCAAGATGATCCTCAAATTAGACATGTAAAAAGTGTTCGACAGAGTCAACTAGAATTTCCTGACCCAGGTTCTAAAAAATAATGGTTTTGACAATAGATGGTGTAACTAGATTTTTTCTTACATTGAAACCCCTTGCTTCTCAATCCTCATAAATGGCATCCCGATAGGATTCTTCAAAAATAGTAGAGGTATTTGACAAGGGGACCCTCTGTCTCCTTTCCTCTTCTTGTTAATGGCAGACTCCCTCAGCAGAGCTCTTGAGGTTGCCAAGAGTCAATATGACATTTCTGGTATCAAAATCACTTCTAGCTCCCTAGCTGCCACTCATAGCCAATTTTTGTACGATACTCTACTCTTGAGTTCTGCTTCAGTGATTGAAGCTCATGCCCTCAAATAAATTTTGAAAAACTATCAACTTGCCTCTCAACAACTGATTAACTTCACCAAAAGTAGTATATATTTCCTAAACACCCCTCTTCAAACTCAAAGGAGGATTGCTGACATATTTGGTTACAAAATTATTGACTTACCCTCCTCCTATCTTGGCATTCCCCTTTTCAAAGGCAAACAAACCAAGCATCTATGGAATCCATTCATTGAGAGATACCAAAAAAACTAGCCACTTGGAAAAGATCCATTTTTAGCTAGGCTGGAAAACTTCAATTGGTCAAAGCTACTCTTCAGAGTTTACCTATCTATTTCATGTCTCTTCTCAAAATGCCTTCCTCAGTGATATCTGATGTTGAGAGAATCCAAAATAAATTTCTCTAGTCGGGGGTGGAAGACAAAAAGTGGATAAATCTTGTCTCTTGGAATGAAGTCTATAAGCTAACCAATCTGGGAGGGCTTGGGATCAGAAAAATTGCTGATATGAATGTTGCACTGCTGGCTAAAATTAGCTAGGAGGTTACTCAAGGTAACTTGCATTGGGATCAGCTATTGAGATATAAATATTTGTCTTGAGATTAATATTTCCTTCTATTTTCCCCACCCCACGGCTCGACTATTTAGAACTCAGTTACTAACTCTCTTCCTCTTCTGCGTGTTGGCTCCAAGCGGAGGTTGGGAAATGGAATATTAATTAACATCTGGTTAGATTGGTGGATTGACAAAAAAACTTTGTGCCTAAACCCTGTTTGGGACCCTATCAAAATAACCCTCATAAATCATCATGGCAAGAAAGTTTTTGGTTACTGGAGAGAGTCTACTTTGATCCCCTCTTGGCATTTACTAGATTGGTCAGGCATCAATGAACATCAAATTCAGCTTTTGAACCAATTGATAATTTCCCTTACCTCTCTCTATATTCCTTTCTCCTCTCCTGTTGATGATCTTATTTGGCCCCTCTCCCCCTCTGGATCCTTCACTATTAAATCTTCCTACCACTCCAAGCTCCGGACCAGCTCTGGACCTCCACTCTACAAAATTTGGCCTAAAGGGTCTATTCTCAAAATTAGATTCGTTTCCTGGCTCTCCTTTAAGAATGCTTTCCTCTCGGGAGAGAACTTTAAAAGGAGAGGCTTCTCACTTCCCACATGTTGTGTTCTTCGCTACAAAGCATTGGAGTCCTCCTCTCATCTCCTTCTTCACTACCCCTTTGTCTAGGATGTCTGGAATTGGATTTTGTCACTTTTTGGAGTTATATGGACTTTCCCCAATTCAATCCATGATACCCTCATTCAATGGTGTTCCCCCTTCTCTCACTCGGCTCTTTCCCTAGCTTGGAAACTTGTCCTCCCCCACAACCTCTGGGGTATTTGGAAAGAAATAAATAGGAGAATCTTCAAAGACCAATTTTTGGATCCTGAGAGGGTGGCCAACCATATTGTTATTCTCTTCCAAGACAATCTAAATGGCTGCTTATGGAAGAAATATCAACAAAAAATCCAGTTATGCAATAACAAGGAGTGGTGTTAGTAGATGGCGATCCTTCCTATGGCTAGACCCTCTTCCCAATCTTTCTCTTCTATTCGGTGGCTCCCTCCCCCACTGGGATGGATGAAACTCAACTCGGATGGTGCTTCTAAGGGTAACCCAGGGAAGTCTGGGGGGGAGCAATCCTTTGAAATTCTGCAGGTTCCCCTCAAGCTGTTATAACAGCTAACTTTAGCATGGGTACTAATCATCATGCTGAAGCCTTAGCTATCCTTAAGGGGCTAGAGATGACTCTTAAAATTGGCAACAAACCCTTAATCGTAGAAAGTGACTCTCTCAATATTATAAAGCTCCTCAACTCGGAAGACCCAGGATAATGAACTATTAAAAATATTATTCCTGACATCCATCTTCTCTAAAGGAACTTCCAGTAGATCAAATTCCACCACATCTTCTGGGAAGGAAATAACGCGGTTGATTGTATGGCTAACATTGGTGTCCTCCTTGAAACTCAATAAATGTGGTTAGGAGATTTCCCTGTCAATATCCTTCAAATTTCCCATAATGACTACTCATTTTCTAGCTAGCACATGGCAGTGGGAGTTTGATCCTTATGTCAGCAAGCTTAACCAAAAGCATTGCATCCTTACCACTAACGGTGGTCATGATTATCACATAATTTTGAAGCGACACTCTATGGAGCAAAGCATGTGGGAAGAGAGTTACTCCAATCGTGCATATCTAGGTCTGAGATATGCCATTTCTCATTATAATGATCAGAGGTACAGGAGGACAGGTGATGTGGAAGAATCCCATAGGAATTTCAAGCCTTTTAAATCCAGCTCATGTCTCCTCACCTTGATTCAATTTCACGGAATCTTCACAATGGGAGGGAAACTCAAAAGGATTGAAATTTCTTCTTGCACTTGTCTACAGGAAGACTAGGAAGTATGGAACATTCTTACAGACATTGGCATAACTACATTCCTAGAATGAATGTCCGAGTACTTGGATTTGGTTTCTTATGGTGCCCTGGCTACCTGGTCTCGCAGTAGGGTCCAAATTGGCAATACTCACTTCACCATCTCCGCCAATGCCATCACATCAGTGACTAGTCTTCCTTCCTCCATGACTACCTACTTCAAGAGGTATTTACAAGCAGAGCTTTAGAATTTTGCCACCAAAGGTGAGAAGCTGACAAAATATCTTTTTGGTTATGTTCAGGAATCCTTGCTTCCACCTTGGGATAGATTTGTAGAAGTTATTATGAGATATTTCACCATTGATGGGCTATACAGGTTGGTATTTTCTCCCAACTTATTCATTCTTTCTCACTTATGTTGGGGGAAGAAAATAAACCTTGCTGCTTTTCTTTTCTAGTCACTCGTGCACTCCATTAATATTGCAAGGGAAGGAGAAGGCCCCATTCTCCATCAAGGCCTTCTTTACCTCCTCTTCAAATTTGATGCTTCCCCTACTGAGTTTAACCTTTTTCCCCCCAAGCATGGTCAGCCCCGCCATACCCCCCTCCTCATCCCCCCTTCCATCCCCGGCTTCACGTCCCTCTTCTAGCCATCGCCACCCCGAGAAAGTCTCTTCTGACTCCAAATCTAATGTCGCCATCATGGATTATTCATTCATGGGATTTTCTCCCCCTGTTTCCCATGTTTTTCCTCCGCCCTCCCCTGGCTAGACTTGTCTTGAAGACCCTGTTGCTATTGTTGCACTCGCCGCTTCTTCCCCTACCTCTAGCTCAGAGCACCACCTCTCAGATGCTCTTCTTGGTTTAGCCAACTTGTATCCTGAATCCCCTGACACTGGTCTGATTTTCTTAGATGTGGATCTAAAGGAGGAGAGGCTTAATTTCCAGTGTGATACTGAAAATTTCATCATGGATGATCATGAAATCAACCCTCAGGATGTTAGGATGGAAGCTGCTCCCAATTGGGATGACACTGCGACTAGAAACACAGAGAAGGATATTGAAATTGTTACTGACACTGAAAACCATCGTGAAGAATGTCATGTTGAGTTGGTGACCTCCATCTTGTCAAAGCTTAAATTTTCCTTCTCTATTCTCAAAGCTTGGGAAATTTTCACTGATAACACTAGGGATGCTATCATCAAAGACTACTCAAAGTTGTTAAGTCTAGAAGATCAGCTAGTCAAGGAGTCGGGTTCAATCCAGGCTAAGAATATTGTTATCAAGCTGAAAAATCTCCTTTGATGTTTTGTCTTTCTTCTCTTGGTTTTGTTCGGTTGTCCGTTTTTTTTTTTTGGAATTTTCATGGGTTTATCTATATGTAACCATCATCGCTTAATCTAGTTGCTGGGATTTTTGTACAAGATTGTGGGACCTTCTAAAACCCTCACTTTACCCTCTTTCTAAAAAAAGTGCCATGAAGAAAAACATCCCTTGTGTCCCTTGTGATGGAGCTATATGGATGTGATGGTGCTCTTATATACCTTGATGGATGCAACTTTAGGTGGTGATAGCTAATACTTAGTGCTTGGTCCCTTATTGTTACCACATAAATTTATATTTATATGATTCCTTTGCTTTAATTTCATAATTAACCCCAAAAAGCTTGACTAACAAAAATATTAGATGATTAAATGTCTAGAAAGGACCCAATAAGTGTGAGTAAAGTACAAAGAGGATAGGGGCACCTAGCTTGGTGTCTTGGCTGGGCGCTGGTGTCTAGGATGAAAAATTCCGACAAGTAAAAATGAAGACTAAGTAAGTAAGGGTGTAAGAATAAAAGTATAAATAAAAAGAAAAGAAATTTTGCCAAAGATATGGGTTAATTAGTATCATTCTTTCTTATGATTCATATGAATAGTAGTATGTAATCACGACTAGATAATTACCCAAAGTGTGCTCTTATGTGTCTACATTTACCCCCACTTTATGTTAGTGAGAAAAAATCTCGGTAACATAAAGTAGATAGAGATTCATACCTGATAACCATGTAGATTGATGTAGAAAACATGCTAAAGGAATAGACAAAGTGTGGAGTGCTAAAAATGTGAAGCATGGATGCTAAGGAGGATAAAGTGCAAAAATTGATGAAAATAACCCTAGGGTGGAAATGCATGTGTATATTTCACAATGTACCTATTGTTGATGTCGATGTCGATGTGTGTGATGTTGTTGATGACATTGATGTTGACTACAACTTCCCATATGGACAGACCTGTAAAAAGAGAAGTCGACAAGTAGTCAAATATTCATGTATATGATAAAAGTGTGTAAGGAAAGTATGTAAATAAGTATGTAAAAATTTTGAAAGTGTGAAAACAAACATGTGCACCTGATCCATGATGAGGAAAGGGGTGTAGAAAGGATCCTATAGATGATGTAGATGCATTATTTTTTTGGGATATCTCACGCAAATGAAATGGAAGAAGTGTAGGGAGAATAGCCTGGTGTCATCCTCTAACCTTTAATTACTTTCCATTATGTATAACACCACTGCAGATGGTGTTTATAAATTCATGTGCTAAGGACTATCCAACCTGTAAAATTAGTTGTGTGTGGAGTTCTATAGACTGTGCTAAACTACCAATATTTTTGTAATTGCCCCCTGGTTTTAGGTATCTAAGAAAGGTCGTTGTATTTCCCCCTGGTTTTAGGTATCCAAGAAAGATTGTTGTACTAAGGACCCAAGTTTGATCCTGAGCCCTGTCTGAAACTAAATATGGTGTTGTATCTATAATGTGTTGTGTATAATGTTGTATGGGGTGAATGATTCACCCAAATGATGCCCCCTCATTTAGGGTGCATATGATGTCATTAAAGGAGTATACAGCCCAAAAGAGGACCGTCTGTTGTGTTAAAAATATACCTTGCATGGGGAAGGGAATGTTGTTGGTAGAAACCAAGGAACACATAAACAAGTGGCTAGGAAAAGCTAGTGTTAGTACAAGATAAGACAAACCCTCATGTCTAAGACGAAATGTAAGCTACACAGACAATGTGTAAGCTAAGACACAAGTAAGCACGTAAGAAGAAAATGTAGACCGCAAAATGTAGGTTGCAAACAAGGGACACCACTCATGATGTTGTAAAACAATCAAGGCCATAATGCCCGTAAGAAATCAAAGAACAATCAAGACATAGGGTGAATCCCGCAAACAATGAAAAGAAAAGGAAAACCATGTGTCAAAAAATCATAGAACCAAATATTCATGTATAATAAATATTGCACATGAAGCACCCATTAGCATGTTAGAAATATGAAAAGTATGTCAAAGTCTAGATAATCAGAGAAACTAGTGTGCTATGAAATGAAATTAAACAACATCACCTATAATGTATGAAATTGGATGCCCCTAGGAGCTGTTATGGGACTGGTAATAGGTATTATGTAAAGCATCAATGTTACTTGTAAGAGATCTGTATAAAGGCAAGTAAACATGCATGTGTGTATGATAAAGATAATGACATACAAAATATCTATCTAGCATGTGTAATAAAGTGAACATGTATGGAAAATTATGCAAGAGTAAATGTAACCAAGATATGTAGTATGTTGTGGATGAGGTAGAATAGAATGCAGTGTGAATGATAGGAGCAACGTTCCCCCCAAGTGAATGCGTATGTATGTAATTAGGTTCATTTTTTATGCCACCTCAGCAGTCAAGAATGACCCATAAAGGAGAGTGCATCATCGAGAACTGGTTTGAAATGTGTGCCCAAGAAAGATGTTAATTGTAAGGTGTCATGTAATGTGTAGGATTGAATACGAAAAAGGAATATTGGTGTGGTGGTAGAATATGTGATGATTTAGGCTAAAGAGTATATCACTAAATGTGTGAAGAAGAATTGTAGAAAGCGTGATGATGTATCCCAAAACATATATCGTGAAATGTATGAGTGGAATGATAGAAAGAATGATGATGTAACCCAAATCATATATCACAAAATCTACTCATAATATGGTAGAAAAGGGGTGATGATTTAGACTAAGAGAATATATCATGATATGTATAAACAAGATAGTTGCATAGTGTGAGAAAAAAGGTTGATTGATTGATTATGAAGATCAAAGTGTAGAATGATGCAGGTGTGATGATGTGTGGTTAACTTTTGAATGAGACCCTCAGTAATCGAGTATGAACCATTAGACTATAATATGTTATCAGGTGATGAGTGCAACATGTAGGAGTATATGTAATAAATATGTAGTGCAAATCTTTGTAATGAATGAGATGTAAAGTGTGTGGAACATGCTGCGAGAGAAAATGTCCTAAGTGTATGATTCACGATGTGTGATATATGTAATGTGTAGTGTGAGTAATGAATTCTAGAGGTGTGTGTGGTAAATGTATTTAGTGTAAAATGTGTGATATGGTCAAGTGTGTGAGAATGTGTGGTGTGTATAGTGTGCAGTGTGTGAGGTTCATGTATATAAGATGCCCTCAATAATCAAGTGTGAACCATAACACAAGAGTGTGTCATAGGGTAATGATGATACGAGCATGTTTGAAGATGGATATTATAAAAGTTAAGTGTGTAACATGGTGAATTTAAAATGGGTGTTGATGTTAGGGGGAAGACCAATAAGCATAATTCCCCCCAAGTGTGTGTTTATGAATGATATAGACACTAAAAGTAATGGATGAAGGTCCTCTACCTGATTTTTTTTTTTAATTTAGGTGTTTGGCCATGCTCTAGGAGTGATGGTATATAAGATAGACATTGTGTCTGTGAGTGAAGTCTATATGCATGTGATTAATGAGTATATGGTGGGCGTTTTAGTGTAAAAAAATGTGTAGGTGATGAAGACCTATGTGAAGCAGAACGCGATGGTGATGGACACCTACATGGAATAAAATGAGGTGGTGATGTGCATCCAAATGTAGGAGTTATCTTATTGAGGGACCTAGACTAATGTAGTGGACTAACAGAGTGATGAGACCATGTAGGTTGTGTGTGAGAAGGTGAGTTGGGAGAAGATTGTGCTTCAGGTTTTAGAGGTCTCGGTTTACTAGATGGACTAGGTGATGCATTGACAACCGCGAGAGGTGATTGAGACCATGGAGTAGATGGAGGCATACCTTTGATAGAAATGAATTTATTTTTATGGATTAATTTTAAATGCAAATGATTAATGGAGATGATAGACTTAGACCTACAAATCCAATTGAGGCCTAAACGTATGTCACACCCTTCGAGTTCTTGTCCCACAAAGAAGGGAAGTAGCATAGTAAGAGGACTGACTATAATGTGAAGCTTGATAATGCCATAGGAATTTCTCATTAGATATGAAATTTATGAAATCATATATCCAATAGCAGTAGAATCGGAATAGAACATGCGCTGATGGGCCATGACAGATCAATCTTGGTGTTATTTATAGGGATAGCTATGTTATATGCATTAATCTATAAATGATTAGAAGAGAATGCCACATGATAATCATGGTCAGAGAAATAAAATATTAGAGGAGACATATTTGTATTAGTAACAAAGAAATCAAGAGCCCCCGATGTAGGAGGAGGCACTGCACAATATGTATGATTAGCTGAGGAGTCAGTCGGTTTCTTGTCATGTATTGGAAGTGGATTGATAAAGATCTTGAGTTTATGATTTTCATTGACAGGTGCAGAAGTTGTAGACTATGGAAGCTCAATTTTATTATTGTCAATCAGATCTTGAATGAGATTTCGAAGTTTGAAACAATGACCTGTAGAATTCCCTACTCATTGATGATAGTTGAAATGTAAGTTTTCATTATAATTAAGACCTTTTGGATGAGAGGGATATAATTATAGAGGAATAAATGTAATGAGCTTACTTTCGATAATTTGTGGAATAAAAAATATGTGGAAGGATAGTTAACTTCACGTATGTACATTGAGGTGGTTGTCATTTAATCTCTTTGGTGGTGGATACCACATTGATAATGACTTTAGCTTCGACAGGTTTCATGGTTGGTTTAGAGGGTGTCTTATTTTTAAATTGTTTAGAAGATGAGGCTTGCTCTTGATACTTAAGGTTGCCTATAGATAAGAGTTTTGTCTTGTGTAGCTTGAGAGTGTGACACAAGTGATCAAATGGTGGAGATGTTTCAAGTAGAACACTCTCTTGAAGAGGTCGTAATAAATGTTGAATGAATCATTCTTAGAGCTCAGAGTCCATAAGAAAAATAGACATCCTAGCTAGGTTCTTTTTGTATCATAACACATAGTCTATTAGATGTGCATTAGCCCTTTGTTTAAGCTATGCAAGTTGTGCATATGAAATCTTAGAGCCGATATTGATAGAAAGATGAGTAAGAAACGTATCGGCTAGATGTGTGAAATATCTTACCAAGTGAACATGTAGGTCCTAGAACCAACACATCACATAATCATGGAGACTACAGGGGAATATTTTATCCAAAAGAATATGATCATCCACAAAATATAGACAAGACAAATGAAATGCTTGGAAGCTTGGGGGTGACGAAACTAGGTGGGAGCGAGTAATTAGATATGGTGGGTGTGAATGGAGTGTGTAGTAAAAGGGTAGAATTTAAAGACAGAGACACATGAGAAGTATCCTTCTGTAATTGATGGATTTGCATTTAGAGGTCTTGATAAAGAGAGGCTAAATATTAAGTACCAATGTAAGAAACTTGTCATGTGTCAGAAACAAGGGGTGGAGTGAAGTGATTGGTGGGATTAGGAACTGAAACAAGAATAGTGGAGGTATGTGGAAGTGTGGAAACAAGAAGTGGAATGGAAAAAGAGGTGGGAATATCAACAAAAGTAGTAAGCTCCACAAGATTGGTGGCCTCCTCGCGAGAAGCATATAAAATCAAGTCTAGATCTTGGGGATTCTCAGCAATATGATCACTAAGGGATTTAAGATGGGATTTAGTAATTTATTCAGATGATTAAGCCATAGTAATAAGAGGAGAATAGCTCTAAGTGGAAGGTGGTTTCGAAGGTCAGGTTCACCTAAATGATTAAGTTAAAATGTAAATATGTAGCCTAATCTAAATGCAAGATTACAGTAAATGAATGTTAAATTAAGTACAACAATTCATCCAAGTAAACTAAGAAATAAATAATGAAACCCTTATTACAAAGAGAGGGTAGAAAGGCTTAGCTAATTCCTAGAGTTCTAAAAAATGCAAAAAATTGCAAAAATAGAAAAATTGAAGCACTAATTGTCATACCGAAGCTTAGAAAATGCAGGACTAGAGGAACAAGATGAATTGGGGTGGCTAGAGAGGGATAGGGGCACCTGTGGGTGCCCTAGGCCTATTTAAAGGTGCCTGGGTCTACGAAATTTCTTAGAAAATTTCATCTGAGGTGTTGCAAGGTGTTCTCCTTTAGTTGCCTTTGATCAAACTGAGGTCGTACTAAGATCCCCGAGGTCGCTGTAAACCTGCAATGAGGAATGAATCTACAAAACCCTCAAATGGACATCGAATCCCAAAAAAGAAAGATACATAATGAGGGGTCAGATTGTCCTCAACTGTCAAAATGGTGAACTTATGACTAAGTGTTGCACTACATCTCAGACCCAATGTAGTTCTCTGTGTGTGTGCGGAATTGTTCCCTAGGTTTCTCTTGTGCCATTCAAACTTGGATAGCGATCAAGTAGATAGATGTAGAATGTAGTAAATGGGTGCATGGAATAAAATGAACTTCCATCCTATGAAGTGTGATGCACAAAACCAGCCCTTGTGTCCCTTGTGATGGATCTATATAGATGTAATGAGCGCTCTTAGATTCCTTGATGGATGCAAAATTAGGTGGTGATAGCTAATTCTTAATGCTTGGTCCCTTATTATGATCACATAGCTTTATATTTATATGATTCCTTTGCTTGAATTTCACAATTAACCCTGAAAAGGCTGACTACCAAAAAGATAAGATGCTCAAACGGCTAGAAAGGACCCAGAAAGTGTGAGTAAAGTACAAAGAGGATAGGGGTTCCTAGAGGGGATGGGGGTGCCTGACATTGGTGTCCTAGATGGGTGCTGGTGCATAGGATGAAAAATGTCAAAGAGTAAAAAGGTAGATTGAGAAATTAAGGGTGTAAGATTAAAAGTGGAAAAAAAAAATCAAAGAAAGGTGGCTAAAGATATGGGTTAATTAGTATCGTTCTTTCTTAGGAATCATATGAATAGTAGTATGTAATCAGGACTAGATAATTACCCAAAGTGCATGATTGTGTGTCTATAGTTCTAAATTAACCAATGAGAGATTGTTTCATATTTAGATAGTGCAAATTGAGTGTGTTAGTGATTGCAAAGTTGATGAATGGAAAAACAAATAATAACCAAGAGATAGAACCATAATTTCTCTATGATATAATAGATCCTTTATGCTTCTAATCATGATTTTTCTAATAGATACAGAGGAATGTCGTATATTCCTTCTTAAACAAATGGATTAAAACCAAAGGTCCTAAAGTAAAGGAATTAAAGGGTCATTTTGTAGATGTTAAATCTTCTCTTTGCTTCAAGAATATAAATTATTTACTGATGATACCAACCAAGTGAAGGTTAAAACTTGTTTAACACCACTAACCTACATTAATATCATTACTAGATATATAAATCAAATCAAATCAAATAAAAAAATACTCAAATATACAAAACTTACTAATTAAAATATATACTTGAAAATTATAAAACTTACATGTCATTGTATCAGTTCATTGCAATGAACCATTTGGGTCTGATCTAGTCTTTAGGGTGTCAAGTAATTATAAGACTCAAAAAAATTACACAAGTTCTTATTGCGTGGTTTACCCCCATAGTTGATCAATTGAACATTAGATGCAATATCAAAGTGAGAATAATGAATAATATTTTTATGAGAGTCAAAATTCTTGAACAACCACACATTTGATTTATTCATTGGGTATCTTCCAAGCCATGTTCTAGTAAAAACCACACACATCTTAGGATACTCAAAACCTTCTCCATCTATGATCAAGGATATAAATTTATTTTTCTCTTCAATAGAATGAGACAAATAATAATTTGATCCTTCATTTATTTTTAGGAAATCATGGAACCCATTTTTGTCTTTCCGTGTAAGGTTGGACTACTGCGTGTAAAAAAAAAATCCTTCACACAATCTATCTTTTCTCCCTTGGTCCCATTAGCAATCCTTCTTGGCCCCTATTATGTTAAGTTGTTTGTGCTTCAAGTGCATGTGTTTCACTTGTCGCAAATCCCTTTATACAAGATAATTCTCCTTTTTCACACACCTTCAAAAAAATAATAGCCTTGAGTAAATTTTTACCCACATGGTCTTTCTTAGGTTTCTTTCCTTGGACTCAATCTTTCCAAGTGCAACCCTTCATGTATTTTGACACACCCCTTATATATCCATTGTGAGGTGTGCATTTCACCTTGCACAATCTTGTTTTTGTAATATTCTAATCCCTACGTTTAATTCCTTTCAATCCATATACTACGAGCTTTGCGCCAAGTTTTGTTCACCCTACATTATGGGCCCTTTACCTTGAAATCTCACAACTTGGGTCAATTTATCAAAATTTTATTCCAAATTACAAGCTTGAAGTGCAGTTTTTACACATTTTAAACCGTTGGCCACTTTTGACCCCCTTTTACATGAGTCGTGTGTCCTCCCAATGTTTTGTGACACCCATTGGTCACCAAGCACCCCACTATACACAGTGTGCAATTTCCCTAAACTCATAATTCTCCCCTGCAGTTGTATAATTGAATAGAATTATGGCCCACTTGGGAAAATTTAACACCTAGTACTTGGTTTCTCCTAAACTTTATGTTGTGCAGATAACACACATGTATTGATGGCACCTCGAAGACTACACAAGAGAAGTGTTATAGATTCTTCTAAGGAAGAAAAAGCACATAAGTTTGATATGTGATCCTTTGGATTATGCAAACTATGAAATATTAAACACATGTAATTCTTATACGTATATACATAAAAGGAAGCATGCACTAAGTGTGCACATTACAAACGATGTGTAATTATTTGTGTTCCTTCCCTTCTAACTTCAATGACTAACTTTGTGTTCTTCTTATGGTTTGTTGGAATTGAAGGCATCTCCTTAAAAGGTTCCCAAAGGAGTTCGTGTGAGAGTTTGGAAAGTCCTTATGGACACAACACATGGAAGACTAACATTAGTTAGTCTCTAAACAAAAAAAATATGCCATAAAATTCAACACAAATAGTCGATTCTGACACTAAATGACATCCATGTTAGAGAATTTAATTTTGACCACTTTGTCAACAAAAAAGGCTAGAGAATATCCCATTGAACATGCATGTCGTAGAATTGGTGCCACATAGATTCAAATGAAGATTGACTTGTACTTCATGCCACATCTATGCACCACATAGCATTGAATGTTATATGAACTAGACGAAACATCAAATGTGATTTCCTTCTAGATCACGTAGAGAACATTCAATTTGATTGGTATATGTATCATCTGTGTATCTACCTTATCATATATGCATTATGTAGTTGGTTGAGGCCATTTATTCATAACACTTGTAATTGTTCCCAAGTAGTTGTGGTATCTCCAATAAATACCCATTCCCAAGTAGTTCAAGTTGAAAGGATTTATTCTAGTTGGATCCTTGTAGAAAGAAGCTTTTGAACATTTTAATGCATTTCGCCTTAATTATCTTGTTTCTACTTTGTGTTTCGTCCTGGATCTTGATGTTTTTCTGCACTCTTTCCATCTAGTTGAAGTGGATCCCTCCTACACGTTAATAGATATATTTTTCATTAGTTGCTTGGAGTTAACGCTTGCTTCTTGCATTTGCAATGACATTGTGCTCCTCTTTTGACCATAACTAAATTCCTCAAACTCTTGCACTTGTTCATGTCTTGATCGAGTGAATGTTTTTCTAAGTGTGAGTATTGTTTCTCAAATCTTTCTTCACCCACTTGAAAGGGGTCGTCTCTTCCATGCCATGACATTCATTTCTCTTTCTACACTATCTTTCTCCTCTTTTGCACTTTTTAATGACTTTGTTAGAGTAGGAATAGAGCTTGCAATTGATTTATATTGTAAATGTTTATGATTGTCGGTAATAGTCATTATGTGTTATCTTTTGCAAATGAACTCTTGCTAAAGTGATTTATGATTGTTAGGAGGAAACTAGTACTCAATGAATGAAGGTTATATAGCACTCGAGATGATTAGCGTCACGTGCACCCATGATTAATCCTTTGAGGTTGTATCCCACAATTCTCGCATTGTCCACTCCCACGTGCAGTCCCACCAAAATCTCGAGGTATCCAAGTACATCAGCAAAAAGAATGAAAAATAAGGGCTAAAACCTCAAGGTATCCAAGTCATCCGGTAAAAAGATCTCACAATAGAATGAGCAAGAATAGTACAAATACATATACAATAGACCAGATATGTAGATATACAAATCAACTAGACTATATTTCAATAGGTACAAAACCAAGAAAATGTATAAAACCCCAAAAATATGGAAAAAGAAAAATAGAGAAATGAGAAAAACAAATAAAAAACATGAAATTAAATAGGATCAACATAAAACAAATAATGAATTGAGAAGAAGAATTGTAAATCATAATGAATAATGAAAATACAAAGTCAAAAATATTGAAAATAAAATAAAACTTAAATAGCACAAAAATTTCAAACTTCGACAATTCATGATCCAAAAAACTCATAAACTACAAAGCCATAACTTACATAAAAAATTAAAATCATAACTTAAAAAAAATTTAAAATCATCAATAAACTCATACAAAATCAGATCACTCAATTTATAACCTCTTAAACTAAAATAATCATAACTTTGAATGAAAAGAAGCTTAGAAGTCGTTTCTTCCCATCTCATCGCATTCAAATTCGAAGGCAAAATATTTGACTTGGAATTTGGTGTTCCAACTTCCAACCGTATAAAATAATTGTTCGTGTCAGGTGAACTTCTGTTGGCAGAGCAAATGACAGTTGGTCTCTGCATAAAGATTTCCATACCTAATGAACTAAATAAAGAAGCCAGTCCTGCCAAAACGCTTCCATCGAATGAATGCCAGTCGAATGAATGAAACTCCAAAAGTCAGAGGGTAATGTTATTTATAGAGATTATGCATTAGTTCTCTCAACCATCCAAAAGATTTGTGGCTTAATCTTTGACTTCATTGTTATTGATAGTTTGTGTTTGAGAATGGAAATTAGAAGTAAGAAGAGTTTGCAGCGTTTTGAAACTGTTTTTACAATACTGCTGATCTTGACAATGTATGTCTTCTTTTCTGAGGCTCGCACCTCTACAGGTACAGATTACAGTATTTAACATATTTACGATTGAAATGATTTAGTTTGTTTTTATTTTTATAAACATATCATAATCAACTTGCTAACACATGTGAGATTTCTGATATATATATAAAGCAGTGCATCTGGAAAAGGAGTCAGCAAGACCAATATGCCCACACTGCTTTTGCTGCAAGCCTCCTCCCAGTCCCGATAAATGCTGCAAATGCTGTTTATCACCCATGCAAACACAGACACAGAATTCTAATCCATGAAATTTATATGCTCCCATTAATGTGTGTATATATTTATATGGACCTGAAGATTATGATTGAAGCTCGAACCACCCTTGGTTTATAGGGATATTAAATAAAAGAGTTTCAGTAGTAGATTCTTTCTATTTTCCCATACAAATGTGATGTTATACATAGTTGGACTTGTTTATTCTATTTGATAACAAAGAGAGTTTATACATGAATCGCATGATCTGGGTATTTGAATGATTTAAAAAGTATGGACCGAATTTTTTTAATGGGAATATATTAATAAAAATGATCAGAACAAAAGACGGTTATAAGAAAAGGATGGATGATAAGGAAGTGTATGTATGTTATAACTTTGAACTAAGTTAATTGAAAGAACTTAGACACCAAGTAGATCCCAGCTCGATAAAGTAAAAAGAAAAACTAACTAACTTGCATAAAACATGATTTCAATATTAAATGCAAATCTCTTTTTGATATTTGGATGTTTTTTGGATTGTAGATATTTCCTTTAATGAAGCTGAAATAGCGCGATCAAGTATTTCTCAAGCAAGAGGAAGAGATCTTGTCATGTATGGCTTACTTGTCATTTTTGAATCTTCTCTTACCACTCTTTCGCAGGTAGAAAAGGGGGAGAGTTAACAAATCTTCCAATAACATGAAATGTTTCTTCTCAACTATAATGTATGTCAAGGACATGGTGGAGGTTTGAACAAGGTGTAATAGGTTTCTTATATAGCTTTCCATTTTGGGAGAAGCTTGCATCCTAGTGAATGGGGGATAAATGGAATGTAGAATTAGAAAGGGATAAGTATGATTAGAAGATGTTAATTAGTAATTAGCAACTCATGGGAGTTTAGGAGGGTTTAATTATTCAACTAGGATTATTTAATAGACCAAGTTAAGCTTATAAAACCCATTTGGAGATGATTTAAGGGGAGATTCGTAGTATTTGAAGGGTTTGAGGGGGGGATTTAACCAATAAGAAGATTTATTGATTAAATATGAGATCTAAAGGTTAATTAATTAATAAAAAGATAATTTTAACTAATGAAGCAACATTTATTAGCATCCAAGATGAGGGACAAAACTAGTTAATTAACAAAATGTCATTAATTGACCAAGAAGATGGGGAGTCTTAGCTAATTAGCAGAAAATCACTAATTATAACGAAATGATCATAAGTAAAAAAATAGTGCAAGTTTAGTATTAAAATTGTATAGTCGAAATTAGGTGTCTACATGTACCCCTTTTTGATGTGGTGTAGTGCGAGCGACGCCACTTCAAAGATAGTAGACAATTATATTTTGAAAGGGTAGAAGAAAAATCAGCAAGATGGAGGATGCCCCCTTGAGTGTCGATGGGGTGATAAAGAAGATTGATTGACGCTCGAAAATAAGAAGGGAAAAGACCAAGGTAGCAAAAAATCTCATCGTGGTGTCAGAGATTTGAATTTAGCTCAGTTGGCCTTTGTTTTACTTGATTGATTTTAGTGTCATTACACCACATTCCTTTTGCGCTAAGCAGATTATACAAGGGAGGGAAGGAGGGAGAGAGGGAAGAACATGTCGTTTTGGGAATTACGTTTCAGTAAGTTAGAAGAAATAAAACAAGTTAGCATCAATCTTTGTTAGAATGGGAAAGATGATAGAGGATGAATGAAAAGACCGTAGTGTGGCGTACGCACCATCTTGGCTCAGAAGCACCTTTTTATTTGATATAAGTATACGAAAAAGGGGTAAAATGACATAAAAAGCCATAATATTGATTTTTTATGCAATGGTAAAGGATTTTGACTCAAATAAAAATACATAAACAATGTAATACGAGAAAGTAAACAAACAATAATACAAATAAACAAACAAGCATAATCAAGTAAACTTAAACAAGCAATGTCTAAGACAATTGTACCAATATTTTTGTTATCTAGCTTCAATGCCTAAATGTTTGATTTATATGGCAAGGGTGAAAATGATGCCCCAAGAAAGGATACATGTAAGGGATTGGATGGAGGACATAGAAGTCATGTGAAAAATAACCATGTACTATGAAACTGTCTTGAGAAACAATATATGTCGGGAAGACAGACATAGCAAGCAAATAAGCTTTGTTGATGAAAGAATATCTTGATATGATTCGCATGTTGTGTGCTAGAATGAGAAATCACTGAAGGAGGATATTTTATGGTAAAGATTCCAATGTTTAGTGGTTTTGAATTTTTCACATATTTTTGGATTTTGGGATTGTGCAAATGTTTAAGATTTTCGAAGATGTTTTGAATATTTTAGGATTTTTGAATGTTTTACCAATCTTTTTGGATTTTTGATAATGTGTTACCAATGTTTTTAGATTTTTGAGGGTTTTTACCAAAACTGTGTATAGGAAGAATTGAATGCCAAGATGCCCCTAGCAAGAGCTGAGAATATACAAGGGAAAACCTTGCGCATATATACAAGAATATGATAATTCGGATTAAGACCAAGAGGGATAGGTTCAACAAGATTATCATTACAAGGCAAGGACAAAAGCCAGGAACAAATGATCATACCCTGAGTGCTAGGTGATTATGAACAATAGAATCCTTCTAATGCGCCGGAAACCATTTTTCACCAAAGGACTTGTTCAAAGTGCCACAATTACGTGGTTTTCACATTTGAAACAATTTATTTCTCTTTACTAATTTTTTTTTGTTTTTGAATGTCTCTAAGCTCGAGTATAGAAACTCTTGAGATGCATGATATTCATGGGATCCCAAAGCTCTCTGCCATAAGGATATGCAAGTTTATAGGCCCCTAAACCAAATTTTATGACCACAATGAATGGTCCTAACCATTTATGCTCCAACTTTAATAGTATTAAATTGGTTTTCTTTTAGAACGAGGTCTCCAACCTCAAATTCATTAGAAATGATGCATTTTTGTAGCTATCATGGATTCAATTCTAATACACTTTGAGGTGATCTAAGGCATGGAGACATTTTTTCATCAAGTAGTTCAAGATCTACTAGTCTAGCCACTATGTAGTCCTCTTCATTATCTAGGTATTCCCTTAAGGATATTCATAAATATGGAAGCTCGATATCTAAGGGGATGATAGCTTTAGTGCCGAACATAAGGGAATATGGGGTATTACTTGTGGGTATGTAGATATAAGTTTTTTAAGCCCATAAGGCATGATGGATTTAGAGATATCAGTTACTACCTATCTTACTGACCAGTTTCTCCATAGTCTGAATAAGGGTTTTATTTGTCACCTCTGTTAGGGTAAATATATTTTACCTAGGTTAATTATGCATTGCACATAGTTTGTCTTGTTTAATTATTTAATTGTTATATGGTTATATTTATTTATAACCTTCTATTTTGTTTTATTCAAACATACGGGAGTTGTTATATTATTTTAAAAAATAGTATTGTTTGTATTGATTCACGGTTGTACCTATGTAACCCATTTCTTTGGTTATATATTTCTGTACAAAATGTATAAATATTGGAGTACAATTTTTGTAAACATTGTTTTTGATCATGAATAAAATATTTTAGGCTTCCATCCCTATTTTTCATTTAGTACCAGAGTAGGAATGAAGCTCCTGTGAAAGGTTGGAGAAAGGGTTAGAGAGAGGTTGCAGTAGGAAGAGAAGTGTCTTTGTAGAATAAAACTACTTTTACAGGAGAGCCATGTGATGCCTCTAAGTAACTTCTAAGATCTCCATGTAGTCCCCATAACCCCCTCTGTCCATCTCTAGGTAAACGGAAAGTAATTTTGTTTTTTTGCACTTGGTGTCACCCTGCCCTAGGAAAAATTTGCTGCTGGAGCCATATTTTATTTAAGAAGAAATACCCATTGAAAATAAACAATTTTTTTTTACTAAAATTAGTGGATATTATCCTACAGAGTAGTCCTTAGAGTATCTTCACCACTAGCTGCATTTGAAAGACCTCTCCACCGAGCTCCTTGGGAGCAAGCTACATTGGCTGATTGGATCCAGTGAGCGCTCAAAAGGCCAATCAAAGCCATGTCTTCCTTTGTGTTAGAGTTTGTTTATTTCTCCTTGATGCTAGTTGGGAATTGATCTCTACATTGGGACTACCCTTTTCCAGATAGATTGGTGAGTTGCATTGTTGGCACTTTAATCATAGGCGAGTTATTCAACCAAATGACTTCCACAAGTGGTTGATTTTTTTTGAAAGCGATACTGACTGAGTAAATCTAGCATTGGTGTATTACTTTTGATCGTAGAGCTTAGAAGTACCGAGCTATATTGCAAAGGGATACAATCCATTCATGAAGATCGGGTGTTTGTTTAATGATGGGGCTAAAAATTCAAAGGCCGAGCCTCACTTTTTCATACATCTCCAATGCCATTGAAGCTGAGCGATATTCTGATCCTGCAATTCGAGCTCCGCTGGAACACAGACCATGTCTAGATCCTGACAACGAGATCATATGCAAATAATGACGGATCAACCCTCACACTGCTGATCCACTGCAAGTGAGTCATCAAGTTGGAGAGGTGAATCAAGATCATATCCCTCTAGATGAATGAGTCATATTTGTCAAAGAAAAACTATCCAAATGTCGAACCACAAAACGGTGGAAGAAACAAATTAATGGAAGAAAATTCACATGCAGCTGATAGAGGATAAATCGAAAGTAACATCCAAACACAGGCTATCAGATCTATATTTTTTCTTGCATTCAAGGGAAACTTAGAACTCACATGTATGCACTCAGACATAGCCACGTGGCCTCACTGGCTCTTGGTTCTACATGACTACATATCATAGGTTAGCTATATTTTGCTTGTTGTGTATATATAGACGTTACTCTCATTTTGTATTGCATCTGCATCATATGGTGCCTTAATGTGGATAGAGGCCGATATAGTTCTTAGGGGTGAACAAGTTGGTGGGTTTAAGCCCCATCCCCAACAATAAGGCTTTTTCATACCATTGTTTGACATTTAGTGGGAAATTTGGTATAGCTGCCCCCTACTAGAGGCATATTTAGTGGTAATAACACTACCTTTAAACCCACTTAGTCTACAGACAAAACCAACACTACCAGATTTAGAGGAGAAAAGCCCCAATTTAGGGTTAATGTTTTTTTCTCCTATTAGGCTTAATTTTTTGATTTTGAGACAACTTTTACCAAAGGAGGGCTACACCTGAAAAATAGCATTTTGAGCCATAGTTTTACGGGTTTTTTGCATCATGAGAGCCATTTTGGGCTCTGGAGGCCACCAAGGCCCCGATAAAACAAATTTTTTTACCTACCATTCACTTTTTCTATTTTTTTGAATGTAATTGTATACTTTAATGTATTGTACTAATTTGTAGGTTGCCATATTCAACCGTAAACCATTGTAACTGTTGTAACACTGGTAGATTTTTGTAGTAAAAAATATTTAAAACTTGGTTCTAAATCACTCACAAGATCTTTGATCTCATTCACAACATTCGGTATAAACAGTACCTCTGAGAATGCTTACAGGTAAAGTCGTTGCGACTACTACTGTACTTAATGCCTAATATAGCTGCAACAACGTCGTCTAGGCATCGACCCTTTAAATCGATGGGGAGTAATAAGGACACAATGCATACACTTTGAGCCCTCCCATCTATCTGTGAATGATTGCTCGACTTAAATCCAGATTGAGAAATTATCCGAGTATATAACGAAGTTATGCGTGTTATGAAGATATTTCTTTGAGCCGGTGTCAATAATCATACAAACCCTTTTCAGTATTGTCTTGGTACCACGTATTGAATTCTTTCACGTACATCAATGCCTCTTTCACGTAATGTTAGATATATAGAAAGGGTGAGCTTCTTCTACATATCGACGGGTATATCGGAAGGGTGCATATATAGAAAGGTTCGATATATGGGACTGACAGTATATAGATTGGGAGACCATATACCTGGAGTGATAAGAGCCTTACCCTTTGTCAGTTGATTCTGTAAAATGGGCACCAATGCCCCCAAGTTCTTTCTTACAGATTCACAACTACTCAGAGAGAATAACTATGCAGCATGGAAGAAAAAAATCAAGACACAACTTGAGTTTGAAGATATCTTGACTATTGTGAATGGTACTCTGATCAGATCAACAACTGATACAACACAACAACAAAAATTTGATAGATCCAATCAGAAGGCCAAGCTAAGCATCTTGTTTGGAGTGTCTGATGATGTGCAACCTCACATTTGAGATGCCAAAACAACCAAAGAAGCGTGGGATAAGTTGAGCAAGGTATATGAGGCCAAAAACAAGAATGTCATACTGAATTTGTAGAGTCAATTACACACATTGAAGTTTAAACAAAATGAAAAAATAGAAGCTTTCTTGCGAAGAGTTATAGAGTTGAGGGCTTCACTTCTAGCCCTAGGAGAGGAGGTCATTGATGATGCTCTCATTCTCATTGTTCTAAGAGCATTCAATTCTTCATCAGTGAGTTTTGACAAATTGGTAAATCTACTACAACAAGAGGAAGCCATGTATAATAAGGATGATGAAGAGGATCAGGAACTTTCTTCTCATTAAAAATGGAAGGGAAAAGGAAAAGGAAAACCTAATTCCTATCAAAAGTCCCAAAATTAGTATCAACATCAAGGGGACAAATAAAAGAAGAAGAAATGTCCTATATGCAAAAGAGGACATGAGTTGAAAGATTGTTGGTATAATACTTATAAGAAAGGTTCATCAAACAACTCTAGACCTCAACACCAATAATCTCACAAGGGACATACTAACTACAATCAAGGGCAAAAAAGGGGAACTGGAAAAGAAAACCCCATCAGCAAGGAAATATTGTTGAGCAAGAAGAACATTCAGATACTGAAGACTACTTGTACACTACTCAATCAAGTGAACCCTCCACGTCATCTAGTGATATTTGGTATCTTGATTCGGGAGCCACTCAACATATGATCGGCCACAGACACTAGTTTACTTCAATGAGGGACACATCTCCGAAAAACCATGTTTCATTAGGTGATGATTCTTCATACACAATTTAGGGGATTGGTAAAATTTCTCTACCCCTTGGTTCACACAACTGTAGATTATTAGATGTACTATATGTCCCTGGGTTGACTAAAAATATGTTGTCAATCAGTCAACTCCTAGATCACAACTTGAAAATTGAATTTGATAGTCATTTTAATAAGAAAATGTGTTTGATTTGAGATAAATCACGAGGCTCAAAAATAGTTGTAAAAGCCTCCAATGTGGGATGCATGTTCTAGCTTGATTTTGTCCATGGAAATGATCAAGCACTTGTGGCTAAGAACTCTACCTCTACACAGTTGTGGCATTAGAGACTTGGTCATATAAGTTTCAAGTATCTCGAAACACTTCACCGCCACAATATGGTAAAAGGATTACCATCTCTCCAGAAGGATATAGACAAGTGTCCTCACTGCCTAACAGGCAAACAACACAGCTTCATTCCAGAAGAGTAATTTTCAAGCTCATGTTAAGCTTGATCTGGTTCATACCAATCTTTGTTGTTTGATGTAACTGAGTCATTTTGGATTTTAGTACGTCATGATTTTTGTTGATGAATATTCGAGAAAAATGTGGAATTTTTGTCTTCGCAAGAAAAGTGAAGCTTTTGAAAACTTCAAGAAGTTTAAAGTAGTTGTTGAGAACGAAACTGGTCATCACATCAGAACTCTCCACTCAGATCGAGGGGGGGGGGATTCACAAGTGATGAGTTCAAAGACTACCTATAAGCTCATGGGATTCATCGATAAATTCCTCCTCCACACACACCACAACAGAATGGTATTGTTGAGAGAAGAAATTATACTATCATGGAAATGGTGTGATGCATGATCGATGATTCTGGACTAGTAAGACATTGTGGGAAGAAGCAACAAAGACAACAGTGTATTTGTTAAACAAAGTGCCCACAGTTGCTCTTGATGGAGTAACACCATATGAAACATGATCAAAATGGAGACCATCTATTGCACACCTCAGAGTATTTTAGTACAAAGCAAGTATGCACATACCCAAGCATAACAGAAATAAATTGGATATGAAATCACAAAAACACATCTTCATTGGGTATAGTGAAGAGACTCTTGGGTATAGATTGATAGATCCTAAGACCAGGAAAGTCTACACTAGCAGAGATGTTGAGTTCTTTGAGAAGAAGGAAGAAGAGTCTCCTCATCGAGACTCACTTGATGTAGATTTTTCACCAGTTGTAAAAACAGAAGTTGATGTTCCCGTAGATGATGAAAGTGATGATGGAGATGATGATGATGATCAAATAGAACCATGACCCATGGGAGTAGTTTAGTGTATGCCCAAGTGGTATATTAGCATGCTATGAGATGCAAGAATGGATGCTCCACCGGATACATCCACCACTAGACCAAAGACTCGTAGTAAAGCAAGAGAAGAAGTAAACTTTACTTTAATGAGTAGAGCTATTGAATCTAATGAGCCCTCCACATTCCAATAAGCCCTGCACTCAAAATCTTGAAAAGATGCCATGGATGTTGAATACAACTCAGTAATGAAAAAAAAAACACTTGGTAGCTTTTCAATCTTCCACCAGGGAAGAAACCCATTTGATGTAGATGGATATTCAAAACAAAGTACAAATCATATGGGACTATAGACAAGTATAAAGAAATATTGGTAGTAAAGGGGTGCGCACAAAAATAAGGCATTGAATACAAGGAGACATTTTCTCCCACAGCTAAGATCAAAACAATCAGGATGATCTTTACTCTAACTGCATAGTTTGGTGGGAAATTCCATCAGATGGATGTAAAAACTACCTTTCTTAATGGAGATTTACAATAAGAAGTCTATATGACTCAACCTAAGGGATATGTTGTACCTGGTCAAAAAGAAAAGGTATGCAGACTCAGGAAATCTCTATATTGCCTCAAACAGGCACCCTGGGCTTGGTACATCAAAATTGATGAGCATCTCGTACAACATGGATTTGTCAAAAATCCATATGATCCCAATCTCTACCTCAAAAAGCAAGGGGGGATATTGTGATTATTGTTGTCTATGTTGATCATCTACTCATCACTGGCAGTTCAGTGAGGATGATAGATGCAACGAAGAAATATCTTAACAAATCATTCGACATGATAGATCTCGGGCTGGTGCATTATTATCTTGGATTGGAAATATGACAAAAAGAGAATCACATCTTTTTTTCTTAGTTGAAATATACCAAGAAAATGATCGAGAAATTCAAGATGATAGATTGCATACCTATTGTTACACCTATGGAGAACAGATTGCAGTTATCTTGTTCAGATCCATCTCCTGCGATAAATGTCACTCTCTGTCGACAGTTGATTGGGAGTCTCATTTACCTGACCTACACTAGACCAAATATCAGCTTTGTAGTGAGTTATCTATCTAGGTTCATGTAGGTACCCAAAGTTTTTCATTATAAGGCAGCAAGGCGGATCTTGAGATATCTTAATGGAATAATGGATCTTGGTCTAGAATAGAAGAAGAACAACAACTTCTTCTTGTCTAGATATTTGGATTCAGATCATGCAGGCAACATTGATGATAAAAAAATCCACTTTAGGGTTTGTGTTCTTTATGGGATCTAGACCAATATCATGGGGAAGCAAGAAACAACACTTTATTTCTCACTCTTCCATAGAAGCCGAGTATCATTCTGCAGGTGAAGCTGTATGTGAAGCGATAAGGCTACGTCACATACTTGAAGGACTTGGAATACCACAGGACAAATCGACCACCATGTATGTAGACAATGAAGGTGTTCTCAAAATTATTCGCAATCCATTTTTCCATGAAAAAACAAAGCACATTGAGGTACATGTACATTTCATACATGAGCATGTCTTGAAACACAATATGTAGCTTCAGTTTTGTCCAACAACTGAACAGCAAACATATATCTTCACCAAGTCGTTTGCACGTGACAAGTTCAAGTTTTTTAGAGAGTTCCTCTCCTCATCCCTTGAGGCAATGCAAAATTAAGGGGGGTAATGTTAGGTAAAACTTAGTATACCTAGGTTAATTATGCATTTACCTTAGTTAATTATTGATTAAAGGTAAGTTGTTAATAACCATTTATTATTTGTAATTGGGAATAGTATTCCCGTATAAGTATTTTTTCATTATTATAAATTGTTATATAGTTGAAACTACATACTTGGAGTTTTCTGTACACGGGATTATATTTGTTGCATAGTTGAAACTTCTTATTTTGTATGTACATGATTGTGCAATATATATATAATATTATAGTCATACATTCTGTATCTGATTTGATTGAACATCGATAAATTAACCAGGCTTCTGTCCCTATTTATAATTTACATTATATACATTCTTGACTTGATTCACTATTAGCTCATTATCCCCTGAGCCTTGAGATTTTTAACTCCTTTTTCTTTTTCCATATTTAGACCTGATAACAAATCTTCATATTTAGTTGCGTTATTGGTGTTATCAAACTATAGTTTGAAAGAGAATGGAAGGATCTCATGCTTAGGAGATATGAGCACCACACCAACCCCAGATCCAGAAGTTGAACAACTTCCATAAAATTCCAAAGTCCATATTCCATTAGGATCTATTTTAGTGATGAAAGTGGAAGCAAATATTCGATTTGAAGTCATGAAATAGATACTCAAGACCGACATCTTCAAAAATAATTTACACCTTGGGATCATCTAATTTGGTAACAAGGTACTTCTCTTGAACTTAAAGTTCAAGTGTGTGCATTGTTCCATTAACAAGTACCTGACCTTTTGACCAATCCATGTGAATTTATCCTCCAACATCTCTACAAAAATATCTTCCCAATAATATCCCATAAGTAGTTGGGATATCCACAACCAAAATCGTCATCCTAAATCTCTTCTCAGGAAATGTAACAAACACAAATTGCGTTTCCTTTGTCTAGACCCATTAATGGAACTTGTTTGGTTTTCCATTGAGTAACAACACCCAAAACATTTTGTGATAGTGAGTCACAAGGCATGCGCTACCTTTACGGGCATGGTGTTGTTACATGCTCTTGAATCTATGATGCAGCTGTTGAGTTTGAAATCGTTAATGAGTAATGATAAATAAAATAGTTCAATTTTCCTAGATGAAGAGGTTAAAGCTATATTATTTTTAGATGAGGGAGGTAAGGGATTAGGAATAAGTCCCTGGGAGGAATTATTTTGAGGTACAACAACTTTTATTTTGATAAACTCAATCAATCTTTCAAATTGCACAGAATTAGACTGCAAGGTATTCTCCTTTTGACATCTACATTTTGGTCCTCTTGGCATGGTTGATGATATAAAAAGTGGTGTAGGATGGAGTAAATGAAGGTGTAAACCCTTCATTGTTTTCTTTTATAGGAGAGGTACTGGCCTTGGGAATGATAAAAGAAGAAGGATTAGAAGTGGGAGTAACAATTTTGATAGGAGGTTTCTCTTTTAGTTAAATGGGAAAAGGATTACCTCTTTTAGAAACGTTAGGAATGACCACTAGCTCTTTTTTCTCTTTGGCCTTTTCTTGGGTTTCTCCACTTATTTTCTCTAGTTATGTGAATGGGTGAAAACATTAAAAGAGACTGTTCATGGCATTCACTACGCCATCAAATTCGTACTCTTCATATTCCAGGTACCTGTATATTAGATTCACTAGCTGGTTTGTCATATGATTCTTTAGTGTAACCAACATATTCAAAACAATTTTTGGCTACATATTCACGTGTTTCTTCTCTTTCATCAGCCACCTCAACAACAAAATTGATAGGAGGAGATTTAACAACTAACCTTGGTTAAACAACTGGTAGCCAGTTCCTGTCTCTAGTGGGAGCACTCTTGTTATTGGATTTTCTCCTTCAGATATCTTGGTAAGGAGTGTTAGGCACATTCTAGGACATTTGTTTCTTCAAAGTCAACAAATCATTATCCAATCTCTAGATCATAGGATCAATGGTACTCTGAGACGTAGTTTGATTTTTGGGCTTGGAATAATCTCTTCTTATCTTGTTGGCCATGATTAGATCAAATTTAATCTTTGTAGTTGTTGATTGTGTTGTATCCATATTGGGAATACTTGACCTCCTTAACAAGAAGCTAACTTCAGGTAGTTGAGCATTAACGAAGAAAAAAATTTAATTTTCAATAGTAGGGGTGGCATGCTCTAGAATCTTATGAATCAATTTGTTGAATTTTGCAACAAAATCACACATAGATTCATGTGGTTCTTTCTTCATCTGTGTGAGTTGAGTTAGTAATGCATGCATGCCCTCCATAGAAGTTTTAATCTTGTTTCAAACCTTATTCTCATATTTTCCCAACTATTGATAGACCTGGGGAATATGATAGACCCATTCAGTGGCTTAGCCTTGGAGAGTTTCAATAAACATGTTAACATACATGTCCTTATGAACAATACCCATAACTCCACATGCCATAAAGAACACAACTATGTGTTCATCGAGGTGTTATTTTATGTCACCATTGAAATTTGGGAATTTATTTTATGAAACATGTGGCAAATCATGCAGAGTTTGAGTTAATGCAAGAGGACCGATAGGTGGTCCCCAAGGGACTGGAGGTGGTGGTGATGTAGTCATTGCTCAAAAGAATGTGCGTGCATGAATATGAGTTCCGCTCACCCAAAATAAATCTCAACAAGTTGTAAATGAACTATCCTCTCATGCGATTTGGTTTTCATGAATAGGTGATGAGCTCTTTGAAAGTGTGGAGGATCATCTCTCCAGAGTGAGGTTGAAATTATGTAACTACAATAGTTCAAATGTAGGATCCACCTCACCTCTTGCTCTGATACTGCGAGTAAAAACCTTTCCTACCATCTTGAATCAAGAAAGAAACATGCTAGGATAAAGCAAATATAAATTCACCAAAGGTGTGATAAAGTTTATCTTGTAGTGTTCGTAATCCCCAGTAGAGTTGTCAAAAACTACTGATTAGATATTTTTCATGAATTTTTTATAAGGTTCAACTACAACATGCAAATCAAAGTCTCTCCTCAAATAAAGGGGAGGCACACTATTTATTATTATTCTAACAACACCAAAGAATATGTGTAACAGTCACACTAATCTAGCATTGGGGGTGGGATCTCATCCTGGTGGATTTATTTCCTTTAGAATGAAAGATAGATTAAGAATGGAGGAAATTATATAGAAGTGAGAGTAGAAAGGGGAACAAAAAGAAAGAAAAGAGGCCAAAGACAGTGGTCAATTAGTAGTTTTCTCACTTAGGAATCATATGAATGCAAGTATGTGATTTAGTGTGTACATTGTGCTTTTGGCACAAGACACATTTCTTGACATACTAAATAAATCCATCTGTATAGTAGGCTAGTAGTATCTTAGACATAGAAATTTATTTGTGAGGACTAGGTTGTTAGTCAGAGCACCACAAATGCCTTTGTGCACCTATTTGATGGCTTGGATAGATTCTTCGAAATTAATACTATGGAACAAAGTCCCATCGTAACCTTAACAATAGAGAGTTCCCCTAAGGAGGGTATGATGTGTAATGTGTTGGATAACAATTCTCTTTTGGGAATGGGAACTATTGGGTGGGAATGTACTATCTTGTAAGTAATTGAAGATATCCACGTACCAGGGGAAAAGTGACCAACAACAACACATACCAGACATGATTCTGGCATGTCACAAGTAGGCATTGTGAGATGATAAATAAGGAACTGAAAATCTCTGGTATATGTCGATAAGTGTAGTAACAATCCAATAGTATCCATGGTATTAATTGACATATTTTGTGTTTTAGGGACATGTTGGAAGGTGATCAGAACAAAGTACACTTTTAGGCTTTCCACCATGTTATTATACGGTAAAGACTTCTCATCTTTGACCTTGTATTCATCATTCACTTGTTTGATGATGAGTTTTGAGTTGTCTATAACCTCAACTTGTTTGAAACTCCATTTTATAATGAATTTTAAACCTACTCAACAATGTTTTTTGTACATGGAAAGTTGAGTATGAAAACTTGTTGTATAATATCACCTATAGGGGTGATAACAACAACTCCTTCCCCTAAGCCATTAATGTGAATGACCCATGAAATTATATTTTATAGGTAGAATATTATTCAATGTATAAATGGAAGCATCTGACAGATCTAGGCTTAATCATTCCATTCATGGTAAGGATGTTTGTACCAATTAATCAACAAGCGTTTCTGTTTATGGATTTTTGACGAACATACTCAATGGTAAACTCATTGAGTAAAATGATCTAGTTGGCCATCCTATCAGTGAGTGCGGGTTTTGATAAGAGGTACTTGAGTGGGTAAAATTTAGATATGAGCTTGGTTTGGTTGTTTAGGAGATAGTGATGAAGTTTATAGAAAGCAAAGACAACAACCAAGAATAATTTTTCAATTTTTGGATAATTGCACTCATAGGAGATCAAGGTACGGCTAAGGTAATAGATGATTATTTCTTTATGTTGGGTATCATAATCACAAAAATAAAAAATTGAGTGGCAGAGATATAAACACTTATTTTAGTAAATCTGGACATATTATAGTGAATCTAGACTCCAATATTACAAGTATTGGTATAAATATATCACCTTTTTATGTATATTGGATTCTATTGTTGTGTATATTATATTCCATTATTACTATTATTGGATTTAATCAGTAGTAATACTGGATTCCAATATTGTCATTATTGGATTCAATGGAGTTCCAATTTCCCTATTATTAGATTTCAATGTTGATATTATTGGAATTTGATATCGCTATTATTAGATTCCAATGTCACTATTATTGGATTCAAATTTCACTATTTGGATTTTCATGAATTTTAGGATTATGAAAGGCTAGCGGCTGCTAACTAATATAAGGCATAATCTCGTTGGATAAAAATTAAAATAAAAACTAACAATAAAATACTGTAAAATCTATTTCAAAGTGCGAGGACTCACACTTTTAAAGTGTAAGGACTTGCGCTTTCAAAGTGTGAGGAAATGTGATTTCAAATTGCAAGGACTCGCGCATTCAAAGTGCGAGGACTCGAGCTTTCAAAGTGCGAGGAATAATGCTTTCAAAGTGTGAGGACTCACACTTTCTAAGTGTGAGGAATAGAAGTTTCAAATTGTGAGGAATCACACTTCAAAAGTGTGAGGACTCGCTCTTTTAATGTGTGAGGAATCACATAAATAGATAAATATTATCATTCATTGTTCTTTTATCTAATAACATTCAGGATTGGGATAGGGTTTGTTTTGAATGCCTTCAAATTAAATTTAGAGGATTTTGTAGAGTAGCACTGATGTTAGGAAATTTGTCTTTTCATCTACTTTTCTCTAATCCATCATTCCCCATGGCCATGAGAAATGAATTTGGTGGAATCAATGATGTTAGTGTAATTTAAATTTCTTTTCAATTCAATTCATCCAATCTTCTTTTATCTAATAGAATTCGATATTGGGATAGGGTTTGTTTATCATTTTGTAAATTTTCCTTCTCAACGGTTTGTGTTCCTTACCTCTCTTGATATTAATTAATAATAATATATTGATAGCCATGCATTTAATATTTATATGAACACTAGATTTTGATAAGCCTGTATTTAACTTTGACAAAATTCTATAATTAAAATGTGGCCACCTAGGGTTTTTTTTCATTTTGTATATTTTCCTTCTCAAGGATGTGCACTACTTCCCTCTCTTGATATTAATGAATAATAATATATTGATAGACATGTATTTATGATTTATAAGAACACTAGTTATTGATAAGCATGTATTTGAGGTTGAAAAATTTCCATGATTAAAATATGGCCACCTAGGATACACTTAAACTGTTTGACAAAATGACATAATAAAACTACAGAAGATTTGGGTTGCCTCAGAATTTTCTCAAAGTTCATACTATTTGGCACAAGTTAAGAGAGTGATGAAAAATTTGAGGTTTGGATTTGTACCTGCCAACTGCATCCCCTTTAACATCCTTTATTCTCATCAATGAACCCATTCTATAGAAATTCAGGTGAATGTTAATTATTTGGTAGTAATGTTAAGATTTGAAATATTGACACCACACTTGTCCTGATCAAAGAATTACATTCTTAAAGTTGAAATAAATTCTCAAAATATCTATAAAATTCCATTTTGCTTGATCTTGCTATTATATTTTCTAGGAGGATCTCTGATGAAAAATGAATGCACGAGTGATTGCAAAAATCCTAATAAGTAACAATAAGATGTGATATGACCAACAACTCACAAGTGCATGAACGTTCTATAAAATGTACTCAAAAATCCAACCTCCATATGATAAAATGATGTAAATAATGTACATATAGAAGGTGAATGTGTAACCTCCTCCTAGAATCATGACAACCTCCACCTAGAATAGTGGTAACCTCCATACCTGAAATATCTAGTTAACATATAACTGGTCAAGGGTAGTAAATACCACCAGCTAAAATAGTTTGGTCAAGTGTACACCTAAGAAAGCATATCCCATGAGTGTAGGAAATCTCTAAGTAAATAAAAAATAAAAGGAAAGTGAATATCCTACAGTAACACCCCCCATAAGCACAACTTATGTGGGCAGTGAAAAAGGAAAGTAGATCCTAGAAATAAGGCATGATGAGGTACCCATATATATTACATATCTCATAAAGATAGAGTAAAAGGAGAAAACCCAGTGGGAAAAAACCTCTTCTCCAAAAGAGAGATAAGAAACTCACTCAATTAAATAAAGAAGAAGAATAAGTAGGTCATGGTAACTTATTCTGATGAGTTACCCATGTAAAATTATCATCCCCCAAAATAGAGAGAGAAAGAAGTGAGGAAAAGAAGGTACCCTAAGAAGAGTTTCAATGGAGTGGCCCTCCACATAATGACTGAAGAGAATCCATCTGCACCAAACAATGTTCCTTCCCTTTGGAAGGATGAAAATGAGCACTGAATGTTAGCCCACCCCACAAAGGAAGAAGAAGTCTGTAATACATTTATCTCTACATATAGGTTGTAACTAAAATGTGGCATAGGTATGGTAAAAGTGTGCACAAAATATAATGTGAATGCCACTACAATATACATGTCAAAGAAAGAAAATGGTGGGATCCCAATAACCCTCACAAAGGGATCTAGAAGAAGATGTGGATGATGAAACATCTCTGAAATAGTGGAAGTGACAAATTTTCCAAGATGGGAACTCCCAATGAGAGAGATTAATGGGTCCTCTAGAATGTGTGATGGCTCAATCAAAGAATATTCCTATAATGAAACACAATTAGAATCTACAAATAGACAACTCAAGTAAGGAAGATACTCATCCCAATGGGGTTTCTCAATAAGAGAAATGTTTGACAAGAACATATCAACATGAAGTAAGAGGAGAAGACTATTGTGAAGATTTGTTGGAAGTCTAAGATGAAGCAACATTGCACTCAAAGGTAGAAACCAATGTATGTGGATTGGCATCAAATGAGGAATAAAGATGCAATGGATCATTAGAGGTAATTGTCACATTTTTCTTAGAGGAAGGTTATCCAATAGAAAACTATTGTAGAGGGTGAATGGAAGCATGAAAATGGATGAAAATGAGCACTGTGGAGGAAAAAATACGAAGAGTGTACTCAATAGCAAAATATTGTGGAAAATTGTCAACATGGGAATCATAAGTAGCAAGAGGTACAAAAGAACACCCAACAATGAAATGGATGTGAGAAAGGGGAGAATCTATGGTGGCACTAGAGTTGTTCAGGGAAGTGCTGATATCAGATGGTGAAATAAGGTCATCATGCAGATGTCTGATAATGGTCCATGAAGTGAAAGGGAACTCATTGTTCTCAAACAAACACAATATTTCCTTGAAATAGTAAGAATCAGAAGGCCATAGACCCTAACATTGTGGTTAAACCACTTATCCTTCTATAGAGGATCATCAAGTTCAGGAAGAAGACCATGGAGGTAGGGAAAAAAATTGTGCACAATACAATGATTGATTATTTCTTCTTTCTAATACAGAAATTTCCTAGAGTCAAGTATAAAAAAAATGGTGAAACTCCATAATGCAGATAAACCCCCAAAATTATCCCAAATGGCACTTTATAACTTAGTGCGAAGAGTACAAGTCCCCAAAATGTTTTGTGAGAACCCCCCAAAATGTGGTACTTTAAAAAGTAGTGTGTTTACAAAAATAAATGTAACCATCATGAATAGTGTGATAAACCATGCACTTTTTACAAAAACAACACTCAAATTCGAGCTATTGGTCAAACGTTATAGCAAAAACAATTTCCTCTAAGTAATGACTTATTTAATTAAAATTTTGTAAACTGATTAAAAAGGTGCCTAAAATGAGAGGAAAGGGTGGCATGCATATACTCATTGGAACTGGAAAATAATGAAGAACAAAATTTTTGATATTATGAGGGGGAATTGGCCTCCTACTAACCTGTTCCTCACCCTTCATCTTCATCGGGTGAAGATACATGGTTTTGAAAACAAGAAAAATAATAATAGTCCTCTCCTTTACAATGCCAACGATATTGTTTTTATATAAAAATAATAAAATGGATCCCCTACTTTTACATCAAATCCAAGCACCATAGGTCACCAAGCCTATACCTAAAATATCACATTCACTCAAGAAAAACCAATCCACTTTAATCCTTCTACAAAAAAACAATCAAAGAATGGATTAAAATGCAAAAAAGGGAAAGTGTTTGACCGAAAAAATAGGTTAGAAGAATGAAGGATTTGGTCAAGCTAGGGTTCATTGGAATGTGATACCACTATTTGATTTGGAGACCAAGCACAAAGAAAAGGATCCGTCGGCAGTTTCTTGGAGGTCTGTATGCAAATGGAGGAGACAGAGCTCCAAAAAGCATAGCCATGTACAAGGAGCAACAAGAGGTGGCTGAGCTAGGACAGATATTGCGAGTGAACATGTGGATGGATGAGTTACAGTAGCTAAAAAAGATAAGAGAGGAAGATTACAATCTCATGAAAGGATTCGAGGTTGATCTATGTAAGATTTGTTGAATTGCAACCACCATGGGGCCAAAGCATAGGCTTATCACGTTAATGTCTCGAGCCATATACAAACACAATATCATTATAAGTTAATGAGGTATAGGCAAGAAAGATGAGGGATGTTCAAGCATGGTCTCAATAATTATGTTCAACATTATGAGCCATCATGGAATCATATTGAGTCGAGAAGAGTCTGAGTCTAGAAAGAGCCAAATAATGGGCTGAGAGAAGGAGATATCCACTATGAAGAGGGGTGTGAGTCAAGAAGTGTCGATTTGGATAGTGAATCAATGTAACCCACTAATCTTGGTAAGTTGGATAGTAAGATGGCTCCAATTTAGGTCAATTTAGGCCATATATCTTAACATAGCTAATTAACCCCTAAATTTTTTGAAAACCCTCAGCTTGTCGATCTGCAAACACCAAAAATCACATCCGCACTAAATCAAGAAAAAGTGAAATATTTTTACACATGAATTGTTAGTTT
Source organism: Taxus chinensis (assembly GCA_019776745.2). Lineage (NCBI taxonomy): Eukaryota > Viridiplantae > Streptophyta > Pinopsida > Cupressales > Taxaceae > Taxus > Taxus chinensis. The sequence continues at coordinate 665,215,013 of CM034147.1, read as the reverse complement.
CACAGATGAAGTATTTAAAAAATAAAGCCATCTTAAACCCAACAATTTTTTTCACCAATAATGTTATGATACCATATTAGAGTTTTCAGGAGGATCTCTGATGAAAAATGAATGCACGAAGGATTATGGAAATCAGAATAACTAACAATAAGATGAAGTATGATAAATAACTCACAAGTGTGTAAAATTGCTATAAAATAAACTAAAAAATCCAACCTCCTCCAAATGATAGAATTATGCAATTGATGTACATATATGAGGTGAATGTGTAACCTCCTCCTAGAATCACAACAACCTCCACCTAAAATAGTTGTAACCTCCATACCTAAAATAGTCAGTCCATAGAGAACTAGTCAAGGGTAGTAAATGCAATTAGATAAAATAGTGTGTTCACCTAAGAAAGCATATCCCTTGAGTGTAGGAAATCTACAACTAAATAAATAAATACAAGGAAAATGAATATCCTACACTAACACTGGCTATTAAAGAGCTTGTGATACAAAATAAATTTCACCAATCACCCAACCCTTGCTAATTTTTTTGGAGTTTGACTATGTTCCTATCAAACCCAACAATCCTCATATCATTTCATGTTTGAAAAAGCATGAGGTTACTAAATGAAACATGGATTCTATATTACATCATAACATATCTTTTTAGAGAAAATATTGGAGTATAACAACTCAAATACTCTATAACATGTTTCAATACATACTATTCACTAATTATTTTATGCAAGAAACACAGAGTCCAATGTCCTTACTTTCAAAACTTTTCTTTCACCTCTATTTAATGTTGCATACTTTATTAGATGGTGCAGATGAACTATTTGACAAAATGCTTCAAAGTAATCAAGTCACTAGGATGCGGACCATATATTTGACAAAGTGAATTATTTTGAATTCAATTCTTTAAATTAAGCCTCATTTCCTTCTTTGTAGTCATTTTGTTATGTCTAAGGAAATACTTAGTCTAGCATTCTAATCTAAAGGCTTGAATTTAGTCTTCTGATAACCATTTTTGTTAAATATTGTATATGTTACAAATTCCAAAGTGTCACTATTTTCAATCTAGTTGTTCTCTAAAGACATGATAGTAAAATGAATTGGTCCTTGATTTATAATTTTATAGCACACTAACCATCCATAGCTGGATTTCCTACTAGATTGTTTATTTCTACATTTGGAACTATTTTTTATTTGGATTCCCAAGATCTGAACTCATGGAATTTGTTATTGGTTCTCTACATAAATTTTTATCGTCTTAAAGATAGGAACTTGGGTAATCCAGAAGTAATTCAAATGTAAATTTTGGATACATTTCACAAAATTTTGTCTCCTTCCATACTTTTTCAAATATTTATAATTAATTTTCACTTCTTCCAGTCTCTCCACCATCAATAGTTTTGACCATGTTGTTTTCCATAAAATGGAATTTTCCAACTACATAGGTAATGTTGAGATCCTTCACCTATTCTTCTAGATGTATACCTTTTGTATGAAGTGATCTACCAGTAGAAAAAAGAACTCCTGAAGAAGGACCATATTTAAGTTCAGGAGTTCTATCCAAATTCAGTCTACCTCAGACACATCTCAAACAATTCTAGCCTAGGAGATCAAACATAAAAAATCTTAGATTATTGGTGGATTTCGGATCTATTTTCCTCAACTACCACATGGAACTCACTTAACAAGATTCACTTCCCTTTTCACAAGTAAAGTGCATTTCCAAAAAGGAACATAAGAACCAATCTATTTTTGAGTCAATAAATCTAAAAAAGAATTAAAAAAGTAGAATTTATTTTTGATGAAGTAACAGAATTGTCCATCCAAAGTCAAGTAACTGAAATTGTAGAACACAATGGACATGAAAATTAGGTTGTTCATCAGTAACATTGGATAATTTAATCTTATCCATTAAAAAAAACATTTTAGTAATAATTTATTTCATGTGAGATAAATTTTGTTGTAAAAGAAAAACAAATCTTGGTTATATAATAAATCCACAAGGATTTACTGGTGATAGACAATATGTCTCCTTTTTATTACAGTATTATTTTATAAAAAATGTAATAACACTTATCATTTTTTATATAGTTACGTAACTTATAAAAATATGGGCCAATGGGGTTTGGGTGGATCGGTTATGATGGACAGTTGTGTCTAGATCCACCCAGGTTCAAATCCCTTTGGGCGCAATCCCTTCAGGGTGGTTATCAGTGGTGGTGGAGGTTGCAGTTACGGTTGACAGTTATTCTCGGTGGTGGCAGACTTTACATCATCAGCATTGGCATTCATGGTGGCTGGTAGCTCTAAAAATGGTGGTGACAGAAATTGCATAATTAGTATAGGCTCACTGGTCGTGTTCTTCATTGGATTAATTGTAATATCTTGTCTCTAGACATTGGTTGTAATGGGTGGGGTCCCAGGAAACCCTCCGGTTCATAGCTCTGGTCAAAAGCATTTATCAATCAAAATAAAAAAAACTTATAAAAATATGGTCTATATTAATATTGGCCTTCATGGGCAAAACAAAGAAGAATTTATAGTCCTATGGAGAGATTGGTACTCATAATAGAAATTGGTTAATGAGAGAAGGTTAATTTAGAGAGTATCATGCTTATTACTCCCTTCTGCTCCATGGGTGCCATCATTTCACCCACACAAATTCTTACTCCAAATACACATGGAATGAATCCACCATTTTTCTTAGTAACTTCTCCACTTAAAAAGCACTCCATCTTGAATTCGAATGCATCCTCTCCTCCCCAAATATTTTTATCTTCATGCATTCCCATTATATTTATCAACACAAACAATCCTTTGGGAATCCTCAATTCTTTGAGTTGTATATTTTTCTTATCCAATTTGAATGTGTAAGAAACTGATGGATACAACCTCATGGACTCATTAAGAACCATATTCACCTGTAACAAATATGGAAAGAATATTAAAGCAGAATAAAATTATCATACTTGTATCCCTACACTACTAAATGGCCACTTACAATGTATATCTCTCTATATATATTACCTCTTAAAATTCATGTTTAATTAGTATATACATGTTTGATCCCATTATTTATAGTAATGGACTAACCCATTCCTACTTTTCTCTTAATTAACATCACAAGTTATAGAGAAGAGTTATTTTTTATTGCTAGTTAATAACAACCATAAGAATTAATTATTAATAGATATTTTCACCATTTTAATTCTGGATAACATGGAAAATGTCTGGAAAATCCCCTTTACTAATTTCCATAACCTCATATCTAACTTTCTCTTTCTACTTTGGATCCATGGCAAATAAGATCAATTTCTAGGTTAAGGATAGTTTGGTAGTCTCTTTCATTGTTATCAATAATGTTTTGCATTGATCCATCACATCTTGAAGAGTTACTACTTTTTCTTCCTTTTATTCTAAAAGAGTCCCCAAAAAATCATCCCCATATCCCAAGCCTGTTCTTTTAGATTCATTTTATTTTGAGATAACCTCCATGATTATAGAATCATCCTCCTAATCTAAAAATATTCCAACATCCATGATAAATATTTGAAATATAGCTTTAGAACTACTCACATTTTTGTCAAAATACTCACATTACTGTTAACCTCCCACAATTCTTGTAGTGTAAGTATTGTGATTATTATTCTATTAAACACTTATAGGAAAAAAACAAAAAAAAAATATCCTAAGAAAACCAAACTAGTGTACACTTCCTGCACCACCAAATAAAATGAATGTTAATAAAATTCACAAAAGGGGAAAAGGCAGGACAGGCATGAGAAATTATGAGAAATAACTAAAGACAGGTTTCTTGAGCCCATCTAGGATTCAAACTTGATCTTGCTATCGGTAAAAATGACAAAGAACATGAATTTTTGTGTATTCGCATCTCACCAATCGAAGATACTTTTTCAAACACAATGTCCTCAACATGATACATAGTATACCAATATTAATGTTGAATATGGTTGAAACTTATCCTATATACCATTTTTTTCTAGTAGGATATAACATATCATTTGTCATATTTTCAATTTCAAATGTTAATCACAAAATTTAATTCGTAATTTATTACACTTTCTGATAGTGCAAGTGCTATATTTAAATTTATTGGTTGGTCACTAGATTTTGATTATGATAATATGTTGCATAACTTAGTTGGATGGGCTCTCTACTTACCCAAGGTGGAAGGTCAAAATCCTTCCTCGTGATCATACACAAGTGATCTAAGACTAGATGGGTTTAACCCTAGGTTGTTAGCATTGATTCCTTTAAATAAAATAATACGCACAACATTTTACATGAAATATTGATAACTCAGGAAACAACATGTAAATTTCTCTAACAAAATTATCAACTATGTTTTTTTATGGGACACAATATGTAGCATTCAATGGATTTTAACCACTTTAATTGAAAACAGATGCATTTCATGGTGTAATTGTAAACAATTTAATGAGGGGAAGTTCTTCTTTCTGTTGGAGAGTATGTGTGTCAATATATCTAATATATTCAAGTAGAAAATTCCATATTATGAGCCATTAGTTATTTTAAAGCTTAGTAAATCATTGACATAGTAAATTTCTAAAAATATGGGTAATAAATTAATAATATACAATAATCAAACCCCATTAAATATATTCCGGCACTAGCCACTGTTTGGTCAGAGCTAGGAAAATGAGAAGGGTAGGCCACATGAACTAAAGAAATGAATTTGAATGTTATTATTATTCACCTTACAGAGGGCCATGAAATGATGGTCTATGTCATAATCACCACTATTGAGGTCAGGAGATACTCCCACGCCAAATTCAGCCTCCATGATGTCTCTCTTGAACCGCTCAACCAACATACTTCTCAACTTGGTTCTTGATGAAGGGATACTCAAATTAAAATTCACAATGTATCTCTTCCCAAAGGAACTGAAAACCCTCCATAACATCTCTCTTGAACTTCCTGACTACAACATCAGGCTTCTTGACTTGGTAACCTAATGTTCTATGCTAATAAATTTGTCTACCCCCAAATAGTTCTTAATGATGGGATTCTCATATTGGCACTCATAATGTATATCTTCCCAAAGGCACGGAACACCCTCCACATATCCAGGTGTAAGTCTTCCATATAAAACTTAAGCAGCACCGATCATGTCACCAATTGAATGTTGTAGATCTTGATCCGGGAAAAGGAAATGAAAATGAGCATCTCATTAACCATTGATTCGGAAAAAAATTCATAGACAAGTCAGATCAAGGGTGAGAAGGATAAGATAATAATTTCCCGGAGGAGGCTCCCGACCTCCTTAGAAAACAACATGAAGTAAGGAAATGAGCTTCTATATCTAAGCATGGTGCCATATAAATCTTCCACCACTAGTTGGGTTTCGTGACCCTATGACCTACAGTTGCTAACCACATCGATCCCCATATCCAGGAAGTAAGTAGAATTAACTCAAGTGGGGGAGTGACAATATAAGGTATACTAGGAGGGGTGATAGAAGGCTATAAATGGCACTTTTGGGTCCATATAAATTAATGTGCAGACAAAATATCTCACCTATATCAATGGATTCTACATAAACTATTTAAATTTTGTAAAATATGCATGCTATTTGAACACTTATTGTCACTAGAACAATATGCGTGCAAGAGTCACTAGAAAAATATGTTACTATTAAATAAAACTTAGAGATTTTGAAAAGGTTTGGAAATTTATAGAAAACACATTGGTTTGGCAATAAAACCAACAAGCAGTTTAAGTGGTGTGGGGAAGGTTTGAGTCACTCAACATTTGTTGAAACAAAGACAACTAGTCACCTTGCCATTACAACCACACTCATTCCCCACCTAAGCTTTTCATACGCAACTACACTTTACCATTAAAATTTATGACCATTGTTTGGGACCATAGAATCATCCAAAATATTGTTGGGTAAGTTTTTAGTTGAATACTGCCATCAACATATGTTAAAATTCCACAATGTATTATTTCTTCATGGCATAACATATCCTTAATTTCTAATTCGCTTCGAGAGTATAAATAACCATTACACACATATTTCTCATCATATTTATAAAGGAAAATGCCTAGCGACCTCTAAGCTATATTATTATGATTTTTTATTCAATCAATATTTTCAAATAAGAAACATTAGAGCTTAGTGGTCATTAAGTTGTTCCTTCCAATAAATAATGGAGCTTAGTGTTCACTAAGAATTTTATTTCATACAAACCAATGTGAATTATGTGTTATACATAATATATAGTATGAGAACTACATAAGGCCTGATCCATCTAGATGGTATGTAGTGCAACACTTGGCTCTGTCAGGGATAGTCTAGCTAATATAATACAATTATAGACAATGAAAAACACTAAAGAGGATAATTGCCACCCTTTTTGTAAGCATAAGTACGTCCTATAACTTAATATCAATTTTCATATATTATTGTAATGGAGAATGCCAGGAAGAGCTTTGTCTAGATGGGTGAAGAAGGTTGTAATTTACAAAGTTTGTAAGGTACTCATCTGCATCATGTAAAAGGGACATCTTGAATGCCTCAACAACATTTCAAATGACATGTCTCTATATCATGATGTTGTCTGAGAACCCTGTAAACTTTATTAACAATCAAATTTGTTACCCAACTAGGAAAATCCATCCATAGCCTTCAAGAGTGTGAAATATTCATAACAAACATATTTCTCATCATCTTGTATAAAGGAAAACACCTAGTGACCACTAAGCTCTATTACTATGATTTTTTATTTGATCAATATTTTTAAATTAAGAAACATTAGAGCTTAGCAGTCGTTAAACTAATCCTTATAATAAGTAATGGAGCTTAACGGTTTCTAAACATATTTTTCATACGAACCAATGTGAATTATGTGTTATACAGAATATATATTAAGAGAAGTACATAAGGCTTGATCCCTCTAGAAGGTATATAGTGCAACACTTGGCTCTATCAGGGATATTCCAGCCAACATGATACGATTATAAATGATGAAAAACACTAAAGAGATTAATTACCACCATTTTTATAAGCGTAAATATGTCTTATGGCTTAATATCTGTTTATATGGATGATTGTAGTTGTGAAGGCCAGGAATAGCTCTGTCTAGATGGGAAAAGAATGTTATAATTTAAAAATGTCATAAGGTACTCATCTACATCATGTAGAAGGGACATCCTAAATTTCTCAAGAAAATTTTAGAGGACATGTATCTACATCATGATGTTGTATGAGTACCCTGAAAACTTTATTAATAATCAAAGTTTTTGCCGACTAGGAAAATCCCTCCATAGCCTTCGAGAGTACGAAATATCCATTACACACATATTTCTCATCAGCTTGTATAAAGGAAAATGCCTAGCGATTGATAAGATCTATTACTATGATTTGGAATTTGATTGATATTTTCAAAATAAGATACATTAGAGCTTAGTGGTTGTTAATGCATTCCTTCAAATAAGTAATGGAGCTTAGTAGTTGCCAAGTATTTTCTTTCATACGAATCGATGTGAATTATGTGTTATATACACAATATATATTATGAGAAATATATAAGGATTGATCCCTCTAGAGGGTATGTAGTGCATCACTTGGATCCTCCGGGGATACTCCAACCAATTATAAATAATGGAAAACACTAAAGAGATTAATTACCACCCTTTCTGTAAGCGTAAGTACGTCCCATGGCTAAATATTTGTTTTTGAGGATGATTGTAGTTGTGAAGGCCAGGAAGAGATACTTCTAGATGGGAAATAATAATATAACTAACAAATGTTGTAATGTAATCATCCATATCATGTAGAAGATACATCTAGAATGCCTCAACAACATCTCAGATGACATGTCTCTATATCATGATGTTGTATGAGTACTTTGCAAACTTTTTGAATAATCATTTTTTTCCTGACTATAAAAATCCCTCCATAACCTTCAAGAGTATGAAACATCTGTTACACACATATTTCTCATCATCTTGTATAAAGGAAAAAACCTAGCAATCACTAAGCCATTCCTTTGAATAAGTAACGAAGTTTAGTGGTTGCTAAGAATTTTATTTCATACAAACCAATGTGAGTTATGTGTTATACACAATATATCTTATGAGAATAAAATGGGTTTTGATCCCTCTCAAGGGTATATAGTGCAACACTTGGATCTACTAGGGATATTCCAACCAATATGATATAATTATAAACAATGAAAAACACCAGCGATCCAAAAGATGTACATATAGTTTTTACAATGACTAGAAATAATGACAGGATCCTAGCGGCCACTAAGGTATACCAAATTTTTTTTTACAACGATAGAATTCAATAGAAAAATCCTAGTGTGAAAGATTGTTCACAAGAATCAATACGGAAACTATACACCACGACGAAGTTTCACTCCAATGGTAACGTGGTAGCTCCAACGTAATAAGAAAGATTCAAATAATGGAAAATCATGCAAGTAAGAAAACAAGTCACGTCATTCTCATAGATCAAAAAAAGGAATTACAAATAGCGGTATTATGTAACCCCCATGCCCAAACAATCATTCCCTTGTAAAAGGGAAGGAAGAGTTACAATTCCAAATAAGTAATGTAACTCATATGACACCACTGACGTATATGACAATGACATATTCTATGACATAATTTTCCACTTTTCATATAACTCCCTAAGACCTATGACACTCGCTAGGCGAGATGATTCACCATCTGATGTGGATGAGACCCCTAGGATGACGAGGAAATTCACACACACCAACAACCCCGCTTCATCAAAGCTGAGGTAGTGGTCATGGTGAGTAAGATCGGAGAAAAAAATACTCCCCTAGATAACTAAGAAAGATGTGTTAATGGGGCCTAATAACTAAAGGCTTGATAAGGTGCCCATATACAAACAAAATCTTTCTAGAAAGAAGAAGAGGAGAAGAAGAAGGAGGACTATATATCCCAAAGAAGATGGGCAGCTACAATAGACCTCACCCTAAGAAGATACCACAAGTGAAGAAACTTTACCTCAGTGAAGGGATTGGTGAATATGTATGTAACCTGATCAGCTATCTAAACATATTATATGTCGATGATGTTTTCATGTATCATAATATATGTCAATGATGGTGTAGAGGGATCTCATCATGTTAACCAATTACTACACCAACACCCCCCCTGCATGATGGAGCTGAATGTAACCATGTGAGCTATGGTCCCACCACGTATACACCCAATCAAGTCCAACAAGATTAGGAGGAAATGACACTGGGACTTTCCAGGAAGTCACCCATCCTAGTACTACTCTAGGTCGGGCACACTTAACTACCTAGGTTTGATACTATGTATTTTTTTTTGTCACACAAAAATCTTGAAATGGTGGTGGAGAGGGATCTCATCGTGTTAACCTGCTACTGCGCTAACACACCCCCGCACGATGCAGTCAGATACAACCATGTGAGATCTAGGCCCACCACGTATACACCCAATTAGGTCTAACAACATTACGAGGAAATGACATTGGGACTTCCCAGGATGTCACCCATCCCAGTACTACTCCAGGTTAGGCGGCGCTCAACTTCTTGGCTCTGATACCATAAAAGAGTGTTCGCGAGAATTAATGTAGAAACTATGCACCATGACGAAGTTGCACTCCAAAGGTAACGTGGTAGCTCTAGTGTAATCAACAAGATTCGAATAATGGAAAATCATGCAATTAATAAAATAGTTCTGCTCATTCTCATAGATTGAAAAAAGGAAGTACAAATAGGGGTGTTGTGTAACCCCCATGCCTAGACATTTATTCCCTTGTAAAAGGGTAGGAGTTACAATTCTAAATAAGGAATGTAACTCCTATGATGACACTGATGTATATGAAAATGACATATTATATGATGGAATTTTCCACTTGTCTTATAACTCCCTAAGACCTATAACACTCGCTAGGTGAGATGACTCACCATGTGATGTGGACAAGACCCCTAGGATGACGAGGCAAGTCACACACACCAACATAGCGAGCCCTAATTTGTACAACTACATGACTAAAAGGGGTTTTATCATGTTTATAATGGTCATGTATTATAAAAGGTTGTATAATACAATCTACTATAGCCTACAATTTCACCAAAGGATATATAATAAAATTTCCAACTAGTATTTCACTAAAATATGTGTAATATATTACCCTATACAAAAACATTTTTTGCCTACATGCAAACTCAAGAGATTGATTTTATCAAGTGCTAAGTTATACAAATAATTTTTTACAATGACAAGAATGAATAGACAAATCCTAAGGGCCTATAATGTAAACTGATGTATTACTTAATAGGGTTATATATAGTTTCAAATAATCTTATTTAATGAAATTGAATAGTAAATATTTGAGTTTAGAAGAGTAGAAATATAGTCTAGCTGCCACTAGGCTAGACAACTATTTTAAGTTATGGTGTATCATGACGAAAACAAAATACAATGGATGGATGTATGATAGAAGCTCTCCATGTTGTATGTATATAATCTGGAATGTATATACAATTATATACATGCATATATATATATATATATATATATATATATATATATATATATATATATATATATATATATATATATATATATAATTGTATATTTACATATTTTATTGAATAACGACCATAAATTTATGCAATTTTATTGCATAGCCTAGTGGGCACAAGGTTTAATATTTATTTATTATTAAATAGATTAATATTTATATTTATTATATTTTCTCGTGCATATATGTAAGTTATTATATTTAAATATAATTTACATGTACGTATAAAATATGTAAAAAACATCATTATTTTTCTTCCATATCTTCTAAATTACAAACTTTAGAAATTGAATTTTTAGGAGTGTTGACTCAATATTAACAATTAAGTGTAATAATATAATGAAAGTTAAGTATAATAATTAGTTACATTTATTTGCAACTTATTAATAAACATAAATTAAAACTAGCATATAGGAAGACCTAATTAATTTCTTCCCAAAACAATATATTATTAAACAATCTTTTAATTTTTTTGCAAAGATCTAAAAACTGATAACTTTTCATTTCCCAAAGCATTAATACTCATTACTCTTTGTGAATGTGTGACATAAGTTTTATCAATTTGGAGGAAGGAAAAAAAACCAATGGGACAAATTAGATAAAACACGGTGCAAGGTAAGAAATATTTCAATGGCGTAGAACAAATAGAAAGGGAGCACAGGGGTTTCCTTAAGGCACACCAAAATACGGTTTAACAAGACAAATAAAGGAAATGAAAAGGTAACACAACTTCATTCATAGGAAAAATTAGGGTTGGATTGTGGTGTAAAGCACAAGAGGCATATTTTTAACATAGTTGTTTTCCGAGATGCTCAATGGGAACAATCTCTCAAAAAAACAAGTGCACAAACTCCTTCAATTTCGATAAATTTGTGTTCTAAAAATGTATGGAATGAGTTTGATATATTAGAAGTAAATGGTGGATAGTTTTGATAAATAACCATTCTAAATATATATGGAATGATTTTGTTTTTATCTCCCTTGTTTTCCTACCATTTAAATTTGTCTATATTATCCTCTTTACAACCTCCTTTGTGTTCCTGCTTCGTGAATCATAATATTTCCACTACATCACATTTTCCTTACAAAAAATGACCGCAATTCGTACCCTCATCTCTTTGAATATTGTTTTTTTGATTTCTTATATTACCTTCCTATCAAACTAAAAAATTTAAAAAACCCTAATAAATTTTTAGGGATATTTAATAAACTTTCATTGCACATTTCACGGGATATTGAAATATTAAAACTTGAATTCCCCCTCATTATTAAAAAAAGAGTGGGAGGTTGAAATTTCAAACCATCCCAAATACAGGGGTAATTAAATTTGAAAAACCATGAAGAAAATAGAATTTGGGGGGAAATAAGATTTGGAATTAATTTTTTTAAATTTTTATTTATCTGACAATAAACAAATTACATTAAAATAAAACAATATTAAACTATTTTTTTGTTTTAAACTCATAAAGCACACACATTGTTAGATAGTGTACACATTTTTTTAATAAACTTCACCAATTGTAAAATGACATGTGTCACTTTTTAAATATGTATCATTAGTATTCGAAAAATAATAAACTAGTTAAATCATGAATAAACCTATAGCATTATTATTAAAATAATACCTACTAAGAAGTTGACACATGGCGTGAACTTTTGAATATCTCCTTGTTCTGGTCAGTAATAATTTTACTATAATTACATATTCTGACATGATATTAGAAGCCTAGCGGCCACTAAGATCGATGTTTATTACATTGCTATGATGTAATGTAAAGAACATTTGAGATTAGCGGTCACTAGGCTAGTTATTACATTCTAGACAATACAATGATGAAAAGATTTTCTATGTAACCTATGTGTGTGTCAAAATCATAATTAATAAACACATGCATGACATGATCATAATCCATTTAATACATTCAACGACATGAACATTTTCCTAAATACTTAGGGATAATCTCCATTAGTAATGATTTGTTAATCAAACCAAATATTCAGATTAAGAGAAAACAAATCCTTTTTGTTGATCTATTCAAAAATTATGTTAATCATTCCCATTTGTATTTGATAGCTTGTTAAGGCATTTCCTAGCGACTGCTAGGATCTAAATGTATTACATTGAATTCTTAAAGGCATATAATAATGTCTAATATGAAATGTCTAATATACACATATTTCTTGATGGATTGCATAAAATAAAATTCTTAGATACCATTGAGCTTCATAGCTATGGTTAGATATTCTTAAATGATATTCCAAGACTAGCGGTTGCTCAACTTGATGTTTGTTACATTACTTTGATGCAATGTAATGAACATTTGAGATTAGTGGTTGTTAGGCTAGTTATTACATTCCACATATAAGACAATGATGAAAAGATGTTTTAAGTAATTCATTTGTATGTCAGATAGCATAATCAATAGACACATGTTTGACATAATCATAATCTGTTTAATATGTGAAAATGAGAGTTAATCCTTTCACACCATGAAAAATTACCTAAATACTTTGGGATAAGTTCCATTAGTAATGATTAGTTGATCAAACCAAATATTCAAATTAAGAGACGACAGAGCCTTTCTGTTGGTTTATTCAAAAATAGTGTTAATCATTCCCATTTGTATTTGATATCATGTTGATGCATTTCCTAGTGAGCACTAAGCTCTTAATATCTTACATTGATTTGTTAAAGGTATATAATGATGTAGTATGAAATGTCTAGTATACACATATTTTTTGACGGCTTGCATAAAATACAATGCTTAGCTACCGCTAAGCAACATGACCATGGTTATATATTCAAACACGATATTCCAAGCCTAAAGGCCACTAATCTCTAATTTTATTACATTACGTTGATGCAACATAACGAACATTTGATATTTTTGGTCGTTAGCCTAATTATTGCCTTCCACACAAAACAATGATGAAAAGATGTTTTATGCAAACTATTTATATGTCAGATAGCATAATTAATATCCACATGTATGACTTAATCATATTCAGTTTAATCATATGCAGAGCCTATAGGTAATAAGAAAAAAAACTATGTTGAAGCATTTGTTGTGCTGAGGGGAATTACTTGGGATATTTCTCAAAAAATAAAAAAATCTTCAAATTGAGGGAGATTATTTGTATATCATAAAAACTATGAAGTGGGAGGCTAAACCTCATATTAGCATTAGATCTATTATGGAGGACATTTTTGGTCTTTTACCTAAGTTTGAGGATATTTATATTAGGCATGTATATAGAGAGGTGAATCAATGCGTGGACATGTTGGAAAATCTTGGTGTTCAGGACCATGCCAATTCATCATGGAAAGATGAGGGTAATTTACCTATCACAACCAAAATTATTTTAAATGTTGAAAAGTAAGTTTTATGTGAAGTGTGCGAAGAGGATACAGGCTTTCCTTCTCATTATTTTGTATTGTGTGAAGGCTCTTGTCATTATAATCGAAGTTGGGTTTGTCTATTTTTGGCTACATTTATCCCTATTTTACGAACTTTAGTATCATATTTTTGAAATGGGGGGCAACATGGTAAGATTTGAACCATCTTCTTGTGTGGATATGGAACGAGATACTGTCATTTGGGAAATATTCAGATAGGGAGGGATTACTAAGTTCCTCCAGAGACTAAAATGGCATGATGAGATTGTGTCTATGGAATTCACGACTACTTGGGACAATGGAGTATTCAAGATTCATGGGATTAAGTATGTTGGTTATTGAGGAGTTTATAGGAAGAGTTACTGGTATGGAATGCTCTGGTAGTAAAGTTTTTAAAGACATAACCAGAGTTCATCAAGAGGCTCAAACCTTTCTTGAGGAAGATGAAAATATATGTTATATAGAGGATGGAATTTCTCGTACTGCTCTTCTTGGGCGATGGCCAGAGGTATGCTTTCATTGGATAAAGTATATTACATTGGATGGTAAGTTTAGGAAATTTTATTTCCATCATTTCATGTTTCTTAATCACTTTAGATGGGATAAGAAGATTAGTATTCCATTTTTACTTTATATATATCTCTAAGTTTCTATTCACCAGTGACTTATTTTTCTTCTTGTAAAAGCGGGTACTCCAGAACCAAAAACTAGGGTTCCTGGCTCTATTTTGAGAGATGATTGGGAATATTTTCTCACATTGGCTGACAAGATAAGACTTAGGAAGATGAAGGATAAGTCACAAAAGGACTTAGATGTTGTTGTTTCTCTTTAATAGTTGGCTGGTCAAGATTTGGATGTGGGTCCTTTAGAGGCTTTCAAAGGGGGGAATAGCCTTACTAATTTTTTGGCTAACAAAATTGAAGTGTTGGAGGACAATCTGGACCAAATAAAGGCTAAGAACCATAATTTAATAAAAAATTCATAGAGAACTAATGTTGAGGTTGTGGTTTTGGGTCAGAGGATTGATGTTATGCAATGAGAAGTGGCTCTAGATAAAAAAGAAAAGGATAAAATTGGCAATTCGCAGTACAAAGGAAAAAGAATATTTTGACATTCAGCTGAAGCAGGATAGTCCTAGCACGAGAATGAGGGGAAAAGTTGTCTAAGGCATATTTTTGCTGCTTTTTTCTGACCATATGTTGGTTTTTGGTCTTTTGATGTAATTTTTTGATCCGGATGGTTGTATGTTTTTTGATTTTTTTCTGTTCTTTGTAAGAGTCAATTTATTTTTGAATCGGGCCTTCTATTGTTTATCTTTTTTATTTTTGTGAGATTTATTGTAATATCTTTTGTATTTTACCCTTGAAGCCTTTTCAAAGTATTATATATCAAAAAAATATTCAGTTTAATATGTGCAAATGAAAGATGATCCTTTCACAACATGAACATTTGCCTGAACACTTAGGGATAAGCTCTATTAGTAATGATTTGTTAATCTAACCAAATATTCATATTAAGAGATGGCATAACCTTGTTTTTGATCTATTCAAAAACATTATTAATCATTTCCATTTGTATCTGATAGCTTGTTAAGGCATTTCCTAGTGACCACTACACTCTAAATATATAGCGACCACTACATATCTAAATATTTAAATATGTTACATTGATTTGTTAAAGGCATAGAATCTAGTATAATACGAAATGTCTAGTATACACATATTTTTTAACGGCTTGCATAAAATAAAATGCTTAGCTACCGCTAAGCTTGATTACTATGGTTATATATTTCAACATGATATTCTAAGCCTAGTGGCCACTAATCTCTAAGTTTATTACTCTTCTTTGGTGCAACATAATGAACATTTAACATTAACGGGTGTTAGGCTAATTATTACATTCCACACAATATAATGATGAAAAAATTTTATGAAAATATTTGTATGTCAGATAGCATAATTAATAGTCCACATATCTGACACCAATCATAAGTCCATTTAATATTTTAAATGCAAGTTGATGCTTTCACAACTTGAACCATTTGACTGAACACTTTGGGATAAGTTCTATTAGTAATGATTTGTTAATCTAACCAAATATTCAGGAGTAAGAGACAATAGATCCTTTCTATTAATCTATTCAAAAAATTTTTAAACCTTCCCATTTGTATTTGATAGCTTGTTGAGGCATTTCCTAGTGAACACTAAGCTCTAAATATCTTACATTGATTTGTTAAAGGCATATAATCTGTATACTACGAAATGTCTATTATACACATATTTAATTTCAATATTGCATAAAATACACTTCTTAGCTACCGTTAAGATCCATTACTATGGTTAGATATTCTAACATGATATTCTAATCCTAATGGACACTAAGCTCTAAGTTTATTACATTTCTTTGATGCAACATAGCGAACATTTGATATTAGCAGCATGATAGGATAATTATTACATTCCACACAAGACAATGATGAAAAGAATTTTTATGCAATATATTTGTATGTTAGATAGCGGGATTAATAGCCACATGTCTGACACAATATAATTCATTTAATACGTGCAAATGAAGTTATCCTTTCACAACTTGAACATTTTCCTTGAACTCTTTGGGATACATTTCCATTAGTAATGATTTGTAAATCTCACCAAATATTCAGAGTAAGAGGTAATAGATCCTTGTTAATCTATTCAAAAAAATTGTTAAATCCTTCCCATTTGTATTTGATAGCTTGTTGAGGCATTTCCTAGTGACCACTAAGCTCTAAATATCTTACATTGAATTTGTTAAAGGCATATAATCATGTATAGTATAAAATGGTAATCATACAATACATTTTGTTTCAGCTTACATAAAAGACACTTCTTAGCTACCACTAAGCACCATTACTATGGTTAGATATTCCAATATGATATTCTAAGTAGTGAACAGATACTATTTAATTTTATTACTTTGCTTTGATGCAACGTAATAGAACATTGGATATTTGCTAACCACTAGGCTAATTATTACATTCCACACAAGACAATGATGAAAATATTTTTTATACAATATATTTATATATCAGATAGAATAATTAATAGCCACATGTCCAGCACAAGTATAATTTGATTTAAAACATGAAACTAAGGTTGATCCTTTCAAGACTTGAACATTTTCCTAAACACTTCGGTAGATAAGTTCCATTTGTAATGATTTGTAAATATCACCAAATATTCAGAGTAAGAGACAGTAGATCCTTGTTGTTAATCTATATCAACAAAATTGTTAATCCTTTCCCATTTGTATTTGATAGTTTTTTAAGGCATTGCCTAATGACCAATAAGATCTAAATATATTACATTGATTTGTTAAAGGCATAATAATATTAGATACTACTGAAATGGATATTATACACTATTTATTTTTGGATTGCATAAAGTACACTACTTAGATACTGCTAATCTCCATTACTATGCTTAGATATTCCAATACAATATTCTAAGCTTAGGTAGTGCTAAGCTAGAGTTTATTGTTAGCTTTGATCCAATGTCACAAACATTGGAGGATTTTCAGCCACTAGGATAATTATATTTTTCCATTTAAGATGTAATGATGATAAAGAATTTTTATGAAGGCTCTTTTTTTTTTTTAGTTAGATAACATATTTGAATATCCAACTTATGTCTTGAAACCAAGAATTAATCCATTTAAATACCAAATATTTAGAGTGATGAAAATGAAGGTTGCTCCTTTCAAGACTTGATTTTCCTAAACACTTTCAGATAAGTTACAAATTAGTAATTTTGTTCTATTATCTCAAAAACATAAGGATAACATAGTATTTTCAGATAGCAATACAACCTTGCACTTATCAAAATTTACAGCTTAGCGGTCGCTAGACCACTCTATTTTTAAATTCAAAAATAACAACAAAGTAAGTTTGATGTTATAAGTTGTGTGTAGTACACAAAAGATAAATTGGACTCAGCTCTCCTTTTCTTGTTATAAATACTAACAAACATATACAAAAGAAAATACTAACAAACATTAATGAAATTCAATAAGGAATCGATGGAAAAATATAATGTATTCTAAGTTTCATATAGTTACAAATTATTAATTTTTTCTTTCCATTTACAGGTAATATGTCTTCCATTGGTCACACTCCTTTCACGGAAATTCCATTCATTGAAGGTGTAGAGTGTTGGAAGAAAAGAGATGAGGAATGGTTTGTAGAAATCCATTCCCTAGAAAACTATCACCTCTGACATGTGGTTATTTTTTGTTGATGATGATGTAAAATAGGAAGTCGGTATGGTTCTATCCTCAAAATTTATTGATATGTGAACACTACATATTTAGGTTGAAAACATTGACATTGAAATTAATAAGTGTCTTATTCTTGATATGGAGTTGGAAGTTTCCTTATTCAAGAAACAGGAAATGCATCCCTCAATAGAAAATCATACGATTTCCTGTTCTAAATATGGTTGGAATTTTGGGATGTTTATAGACTCTGACAAAATCCAGCTATGAAAATGCCAATGAAATTCATAATGGCATGACTTTGGTATTCAAAAAATATATAGATATGATAATACCTCTTCTGTTTGTCATCATTTGAATAGAAAAGGTTTTCTTTCTCCACCAAAACATGTCAAGCTATTTACAATGCTAAGGTAATCTTATTTGTATAAATTGGAGATAGACCCCTCTAAGTCAAAGTTGCACCATGGGCTAAAAAAGAATAATAAATTGGTTGCATTGTTAAAGAAAGTGACAAACATATTTGAGAAATCAGAATATTAAACCATTGAACAATTTGATTTTTTTTTGTTCAATGGTGATGTATTTCCATTTGACATTTCTAAGTGCCATGTAGCACCTCTAGAGTATCAGTACCATCATGTAGATGAGGATAATGTTGACCTTCTTGTCCATTCCATGTTGATAAATGTTATTCCAACACAAAGGGATGCAATTATTCTTCCCTTCTTGTAGTTTACAAAGGAGGTTGTGGAACTTGAGGATCTAGATGATCTGAAAAGGGATGATGTGCACTTCTACATTCTAGATAGCCAACATACAATTTGTGCCCAAAAAATATTTTTAGCCAAAAGCACTTACAAGTCTTTACATTCTAGGTTGCAGTTTCGAAAGGATCACATTATGTCTTCAAAATCATCTAGCGAAGCCATTGTTAATATTTTTAAGCAACAAAACAAAGTAAAAAAAACTTGCGTTGAAACCAAGTTTATTGATTTTCTCTACAGGTTTGATCAGTTTGGCAATCCCTAGGATGTCCTCAGAGGCCTAGCAGTGGGAAACCAAAAGACAGAGGAGTGGAAGGTAATGGATTTTAGTTTTATTGCATTAGTATTTAACATCTATTTTTGTAATATGCACAAATTAAATATACTATTTGTGCTTTGAATGCAGAGCTTTGAGAAGAAATGTCTTGCTATATTTTTCATGCAAAATATAGAGAGTCTATATGAAAAATGGACATTTATATTATTTCCTAAGGATATATGGACTAAATGGAATAACAACCTTTGAGTTGTTAGATCAGGTGGGATTTCTTGTTCTCCTTTTAAGGATAACCAACCTAAATTTCATCCAAATTCACTTTCAAGGTTCACAACTAATTCCTTCAGGGATATAAGCGGAATGACCAATGAATAACTATTAGTACTAGCTGAAAAAGTGGAATCATGGAATGTATGGCTATCTGTTCTATTGAGGTAGGTTTCATAGTAAGACATTTGAATCTTACTGTAGAGAGTAAAAGATGACAAAAAAATGAGAGGAAAAGTTCTGAAGTATTTGAAAAATAAGTATCCAGATAATATTGTATTGGTACAATGCAATGAAGCCAATGTTATTCAAAAATTTGGACTACATGAATCTCACTACTGTCAGTTGTCTGTACTCTTGGGAGAAGAGATAAAAGGAAAAATAAAAGCTGATTCCCAAGGAAGTGAAAAATCAGAAAGAAGAAAAATTGATGTTGAAGTGGCAGGGTTCTTCCGGTCAAGGCTCAAAGAATTTTAGAAAACTATTTATTTCAATGGAAGAATAAATGCCAACAAGAATGAAAGACACAAAGAGTTTACTTGTCAATGTGCATATCCCTTTCAATTTCTGTCAACAATATTAGCTATTCCATCAACTAATCCATTCAATATAGAATGTCTCATCGCATATTTTTGTAATTTTTCTAGTGATATATCTTTTGATGCAATAATGGACATGCTTACAGTTGTCATATCTAGTCTGTTTGAATTATATTATTATTATTGTTCTTACCAATTTCTTATTCAAAAATGTTAAGAGAAACACTAAAAAAATAGATGAAAAAGGTTAAATACAAGGGGGAATTGATTATGGATGGTTGTTACATATTTTATGACAGCAATGGGAAATTTAAAATCTTGTGTCTTATGTACACAATAACTGGTGTGCACAATTGTGACGATGACAATGAGGAGAGAGAAGAAATCATCAGGGATTGGATGGATAAAATGTCATAGAAATTGGTGACTGCAAGAGAAAATCGTCCTATGAGGAAAGACACATCATTTTCTTTATGAGAGATCTTATGAGTTATGGTCTCATATGTTCACTTGAAACTCTTCAAGAAATTCTCCAATAATAGTTCTTTATGGCGGTAGTGTTGCATTGCATGTCTTTGGTTGACTCTAGTCTATCTGTAGTTTTTATTATTGAGACACATGATCAAGAAATGTTTTTAAAACATTTCTAAATGTTCATCAATTAAGAAAAAATTTGAAAAATATTTTAGTTTAATGCCTTTGAACTGAAATAAGATACTAATACATTCAATATTTATGCAGACAACCAACAAAGAGAGGAAGTAACTATCAGTCCAAGCCACTTCAAACTACTGGAAATGATCAATTTATTAACATACAACCGATTCAACTTGCTTACACCATATGTCATTGCCCAAACAACCAATGAATCTATACCAAGTGATTGGAATTTAATCGTTTTATAAAATAATCATTGTGATATGTTTTTTATTGTCATAGTTTTCATTTTTTAACAATATTTTACTTTTTGTATTTTTGCTGAAAAATGTGGAGGGCACTGACACATCATGCACAAATACACATTAATAACCTAATATGTTAGTCATGTGTAATTATAAATAAAAATATTTATAATCCCTACATATTTGTAGGAACACATTACAACTAACTTAGAAAACATATATGTTTTCATGGATCGATAATAAAGTGGTCTATTTGTTATATTTATTTGATATCATGCCCATACAACAGTATGGAAGCCTCTAAGCTCATTAGTTTCAACAAAGGTTGTCCAACAAAACATATTCTAGCCAATAATGGCTTAGCCTAGCGGTCACTAATCTACATCTATAGCTATGCAATATTGTCCAACAAAGGGTAGTAAAACACATAAAATAAAGTTATATCATGATTTTATTTAACTTGACATGAAATAGAAATTATGAAATGATTAATATTTTTTTAAATAAAATGTGCATCATGAGAACTAACAGTGAGAGAGGGCGATGCAAGTCAAGCCGCAAGCTCAAACCGTAAGTGGTATCCTCTTGAAATGTTATTTATTTTGATTAGTTAGAATTGAATTGCGGTCGATAAAAAAAAATATTTACTTCCCTACATAGTTAGCCAAAAGGATTATTTACTTATTTTATATTTGGAGGTTTTGTTATATGAGAAAAACCAAAACCATAAGGAGATGGCATTCAAGTTTAACAAGGATACTATCAACCTGCGAGATGGACTCAAATAATTTGTAAAGATACTGTTATCCCAAATTTTCCCTTGGGTTAAATTCAAATAACTTAAACTCGGCCATTTGAATGAGACAAGTTCCTGGGAATGACTTATGAATGTTTTTCACGAGATGAGGACTATAATTTCAAAGGTTTTGTTGAAAAAATTGAGGGCATAAGCATCAGAATTACAGAGTATAGATCAATCTTTAAAAATGAACTTAATTGTTTTTAAGATAAAAATACGTCCAAATAGATGTCAATTTCCATGTCTTTAAAGCACCAATTATTATCATTCAAAAAATCTATGTGGAGCAAGTTTAAATCATTAGCGGGTTTTATAAAAATAGTGTGACATTCAAATGTCTATCAATTTTAACAAGAAAGATAAGGGATATGTGTCAGCGGATCAACATCTCAATCAAAGCTATGCGGCACCATTCCGGGCATCTCTTCATTTTTTAACTCTGAAGGACCCAAGCCCACAGAATGAGCTCTATTTTTTTATTTTTTAGGTTCAAGCTATGGTCAGCTTGGTCAAAGCTACATGTCATCACCCTATTGATCCAGAGATAAATGAAAACCTGACACTGAGCATTCATGGGGCGTTTTGATTCATTCACATTTCACAAGTTTCAATCAAGGAAATGATTTACGAAGGAATTCAAGCTATTATATTGGTCTAATATTTGCATTTGATAGTCAAAGTTCTAGTTTTCGAATGGCGTAGAAATTCCCTATTGGTTCTCATTTCATTAAACTCATTCAAGAAAATTAGCGAATGCGTATATCTATTTTATTCATTCTCAATTCGCAGTGGTCAACCAAGCGAAGAGCAAAGGTATGTGGGTTGTTTCTATTGGCTTGTATTTCGTAGTTTCCAATGAAGGACTGACACCCAGATGTTTGGGTCATTTCTATTGGTCCAAGTTTTGCAAGCGAAGGCAGTTGAGGTCTGATTTGTGAAGGATTCATGGTTTGTTTCTATTGGCTTGACTTTGGCAACGTAAGGTCAGGATGACACAGAGATATGTGGGTTGTTTTTATTGGTTTAAGCTTTCGTAGAGCATATTCAAAACTATTAAAAGGAATGAAATCACCAAAGTACATGGAACGCTCTTAATGTTTTGTACTTTACAGTTAAATATTTTATAAGCTCGACACTGCACATATGTGGCGTATTTTTATTAACTCACATTTTAAGGAGAAGAAAATAAGGATTTTGCAAGCTAATCAGAGAAGGGCACATGGAAAAAGTCCATTGAGGTAGACACTTGATAAATCCCAATTCTCGAGCCAATTAGAAGTTGAAACGTGTCGATTTTTTATACATTATGACAGACATAAATTCAGGAGGCCATAACTTTTGATCTACAGATCCAAATTTAGCAAAATTTGTCTTGTCAGAAATCTCTCACCAAGCTCTACAATTTGGTATCATTTATTTCAAGAATTTGTTAATTTAGAGGAAAATCCAAGAAACTGAATAATAAGGGGCCATCTAAAGGCTTAAAAATAGATCAAAGCATGCAGGAAAGATCAAAGTTAAATAAAAGAAGATAAAATCATGCAAAGGAAAAGAAAATCTATTTTGATTCATGTAGAACTTATATATGAGAAAAATATTAAAATCAACACATGATTTCACACAAAAGGAGTTGTTTTCAAGGAAATACATCAAATGCACTGATTTTATCATATTTTTAAGTCTGACTTGCATTTCTAGGCTTTTCCTATCTTTGTTTTCTCTCTCATATTTCTATAAAAACTTTAGAAAAAAATTGTAAAATGATTTTGACTTCTTCATTCATATTTTCTAGAGAAATTTGGTATTTTTGAGTGAGAAAGCAAGGGTAATGATTTATTATCTTTGCTTATTCCACCTCTTGGAGAAATAAAGGAGATGTGTTTTACCTTTTTCAATCTGTATTTAGTGCATACTCTGTTTTGAATAATTTTATTTTGTGATACTGGTTTATCCTTGTCTTATCAGTTAAATCTATCATGCCTTTTTGTAGTCTTGTGTTAATTTGCAGGTCATATATTGTGTTTGATAGGTTATTTACACGATTTTTTTGTGGAGCCATTTCTTACCCCTTTTTATCTTGTGATAATCCATTCCAAACCCTTTTCTGAATCACCTTCAATTTCACTCAATTACTTGTAGTTTTTGTATGGTGTGTGTGTCTTCTTTGTTTCATCTGTGTGATCCAAATAAGTCTGAAGTTCTCAAAACATTTTGGTGTATCACCTCCCTTTTTTAGTTTTTCTCTTTCCTTTCCTTCTCCCTTTTCTTAGCCAATTTTAGGAGGTAGAATTATTTAGGCGTTGCACTAGGAGAACCATCCCTCTCTAGAGATTCACTCCAACATACAGGTCACCCACAACCTAGGAGTATTACCATTTTGTCAATTGAAAAGAGAGTTATCACACCATTCTTCAAAGGGTGAATTTCAAAGTGACAACAAATACTATCAAAAAAATTTGAAGTGGGATTCTGATCCAACAATAGCGCTTCCCCCAAGGTTAAAAATATAACAAAGGCTTTGAAAAAAATAGTAACTAAATTGAAACCAATACTTACTTGGGGAAAAGAACATTGTAATGTATATGATGGAATTAAAATAAAATATCTACAAAAGGTTTGGAGTAGAGACGATATTTTTTCAACTCTAGAGACACATTTTGTATCAAAATAGGTACAAATGGAATCCCTCCAGAAAATTTTATGGCGGGGAGGAAAAGAAGTGAAGAAAATTGTTCCAAAGGTATGTGGTTGATGACCGGTTTGTAAAAAACATTATCAGTGATAGTGTCTCAGGTTTTGAGTGTTATAAAGGGCATCAATAAATTGGAGCAAGAAAAAATAAATAACTGTTTATTATTTCAAAATGTTTTTATAATGATATAGCTAAACATTGTAAAAGAGATACATTCATATGCTCGATATTTATTTTATATGTTGAGATTATACATTTATAAGTTAGGATTATTTATGTCTTCACTTTGTTTAAGTTGAGAGTATAAATGTATAAGGTGTGTGTGTGTGTGAATTATCAAAAAATTATTATTGTAACAATATTTTGATTTATTTTAATTGATCAAGTTGGGAAGCCTAAATTAATTCTAAAGTATTTTTATAGATCCAATTGAGAATCCTAGAAAATTACTGGGTTTGGGAGTTGAAGGTTTGTTCTTTGGAATTTCTGGTATTTGCGACAAAATGCCTCGTAATAGGGTTCCAAATTTTACAAGTGGGAATATTAAATACTCTAAATGGTTATTTAGTGTTGAATTGATAAGAACCACATCATAATATTTTGGCATTTCCTTATGGTCTACATGTATGGATTCAATACTTGTGAAGTATAGATTCATTGAAAAATTTAGTTAGCTACGAAATACCCACTCAGGCTCTTTTGGGGATGTGTCCAATGTAATATTGAAACAACTACCATTCAGTAGATACTAGACATTTTTGGCAACATCTATGGTGAAAAAAATATTCTTCTGATTGATGATGAGATATTCATTTCTTACAATGTTAATGAGGAAATTACTCTAAAAACCCAACATACTGAGATTTGATGGAAAATATAGAACTGGTTTATTGATTTGCAGTCAATTGAGTATATGGCTGAAATATGCATGATAACACAAGAACATGTGTAGATCATTGAAAACCTTCAAACACATTATTGGCACTTGAATTATATTTTTTACTTCCAAAATAAATAATGTATAACACATTTGTATGGAATAAAATAACTACCTTAATGTTTTTACAGATTCACATTCTGCAAACATTTTTATTCGATTCAATTTTTTTAACAAAAAAAGTTATTCCTAGTACAATGTGAAAAAAAGAACGCACTTTTTATTTTTGTCTTAATTCACCACCCACAAACATTTGATTATGTTTTTACTCATTTGCAAATAATAACATATGCAACATGAAACTGATAATATTTGATATAAATGGTGTTTTGGAACACACCATTCATAAGGATGATTCGTTGCATGAGATGTTAAAAAACTTGGCGGCATCGACCTAAAAAATAAATATTATTTTCTTAGAATTAATGTCAAATATTTCTTGCGACGTTGTAAAAAATATTTCAAAATAGTGTTATGGACATCATAAATTAAGTCAAATGTTAATGGTATGATGTCTTCATTCATTTGATACATTGGCTTAGAGGTTGACAACTTCAATTTTATATTTACACAATAATATTGCATCATGTGCAAACGTACCAATTATCAAGGTTCCAGGAATCCCAACATATTTATCAAAATATTAGTGTTTTTTGGTGCAAATTTAATTCACAATTGTAAAAATACAGTGTTTATAGATGAATTTGTAGAGAAAAATAAGTTCAATGATGTGGAGAACTACGTAATTGCTAAAACATTTAACATATGATCTAAATCGATAGAAAAATACTTGATAGATGAGTTGTGGACTATGTTGTAATCATTGAAGGATGTGGAATACATATGAGATGTCATTAAATCAAAAACCTAGTTACAATTATTTAATGTCCCTAAATTTATTTGAGAGAAGCTTTCTGTAATTCCTTTTTTGATTTGGAAGTCTATCTTTGGGAATGGTTTTACACTAAACTATGTTACGAAAAAACATAGAACTTATTTCTCTAGTGTGTGAGCCTATATTTAATAATATCATATGTATATATGTTCATGTGTGGAAATGGTAGTACAATTGTTTATCCATGTTATGAGAATATCTTAAAAAGTTTATGTATAATGTGTGAGTATTTCTTTAACAATGTTATTTTTATAATGTGTATGTATATCTTTACTAATGTTATAATGCGATAAAGGCTTTAAACATTTTTCTATCAATAGATATGTTAGTATATAAAAAATGTTAAATAATATTTTATATATGGTGGATTCTATTTTGATTAATGTTAATTTACCTAGATAAGCTACATCAACATTACCTAGTGACTGCTAAGCTTTAAATATCTTATTTTAATTTTTTAAAGCCATATAATCCTATTGACTTTATAATTTTCGTTGCACACATATTTCACATTGGTTTATATAAACGAAAATGCTTAGCAACCACTAACTTTGTGACTATGATTATATTCTTTGTCACTCTATTCAAAATACAAAACATTAGATCTTAGCATCCGCTAAGCTAGTTTTGTTTATATAAATTATCTTCAGCGATGGTCAGGAATTTAAGTATTTGAAAAATTCCCACCACCTCAACAACCAGTGCTTTCATAGGTATCATGTAAATAGTCTTAAACTTACTCGAATCAATGGATCCATCTGGACTCCTAATGAGAGAAATTTGTTAAAGTATGGTTAACATTGCAACGTTGGTCTTACCAACACCTATGCTTATTCACAAATAGAAAATTATCATCGGAAAATAGTGAATTTTCATACACTCTACTCTACACTCTATTCAGTTACTTCATTTCCCTGAATCTAGACTCTTCCCAATCTGACATGTATGATATTTTTGACTAGTTTCTCCATTTTGTAAGGGGTTTTGGATTCGAAGAGAGGACATGAAATTACTCGTAACCTTTCCTCAAAATTCTAAATGAAATAGGAGATATCTCACATTTCTTGTTTTTTATTAAATCTCTCTTAATGTAATGAAATTTTATTCAAATACAACATCCGACACTTTCCTTTTCACCAACTATTCTCCATATCTTTATCTCCCTTCCGTTCCCTCCCCCTCTCTCCATCTCCACCCTCTTCTCTTAATTTCCTATCTTCCTTCTTGATTCTACATTGAATATTATTATGCCATTCATGTGAATTGGCCCTTGTAGCATGTAGATACTCACGGATTGTAACAAAGGTAGGCTCTCCCATTTTCATTTCATATTCAATCTTCTCCAGTTTTTTCTCTATTCTCTTCCCTGGCAAGAAAATTACACCAAAACTATTTTGGGCCTAGTACTTAAAAATAATTTAATAAGATCAAAAATTTCATAAAGCAAAAGCATCACCAACTTATTCTCGGCATCTCTATCATCATCCTCTATCAGCTTCTTCAAAATAGCCTCAACATTTCTCTGGCTATGTTAAGGGTCAATCAAAACATTCTAAAAGAACTTGGAGGTGTCTCACATATATTTTATGGCATTAGCCTAGCGGTTGCTAAGCTACTAGGTGTTTTAACTATTCAAAATCACCAAAGTTTAATATTAATGTCATTTTAAACTGGTACAAACCATATTTCAAAGCATAAATAAATCCTAACAGCCACTAGCTAGGATAAAATAGAAACATGTTTCATTTATTGATTTTTAGTTCAATGTTGGATTCCTTGAAATCATTAAATGATTTTTCCCTAATTCATTAATGTAATCCATAATCTGATATATCAAACTCCAACATTCCCATAGTTGTAATTTTAGATTCCAATATATGCAATTTTAGATTCCGATATATGTGATTTTGGAGTCCAATAGATGTGATTTTGGAGTATAGTAAATTCCAATATTTAAAGTTTTGGAATCCAATATTTTGATTTTTGGATTCCAATATTTGTGATTTTTGGATTCCAATATTTATGATTATTCGATTCCAATATAAGTGATTTTGGAGTATAGTAAATGCCAATATTGAAAGTTTTGGAACCCAAAACTAGTAATATTAGATTCCAATATTAGCTATATTTTTTAGTTGTTTAGACTATAATATGTACAAATTAACTAAAATAAGAATTATTGGAGGAGAAGAGGGGCTTCAATCTACCCTTTAAGAGGCAGGACACCAAAAATCACTTGTACATAAAGTGGGGTTTATGTATGGTGGGAAAAAATGTTTCTAGACAACATGCACTTCTATCATCTATTCAACTAGGGTATCGAGGTAATGAATACGAGACACACTAAGACCTGAATACAACAGATACAATTTAAAGGGGGTATAGGGACAGTCAAGATCGCATACCCAAACGGTAAGTAACCCTTACACTAGGAAACTTAGGGTTTCCAAGGCCCAAGATTGAGAAAGAGGAGAAACCCTATTGGGGTATCGGCACTATGGGGGGTGATTAGAAACAAAGTAAACATGCAATACCTATGCTAACCAAATTAAAACATGTAACATAAGATAAGGAGTTGAATAACATTATGATAAACTAACATGTGCATAAGATTCTAGATTAACATGTTCATAAGAAAGGAGATAGGATAATACTCTATGTAAAATGACAAGTTGAGTTAGAACACTTACTTGTTGGAAAACGGTTGCTGATGCATCTATTCCCAAAGGAAAATACACCAAGAGAGAATTGTAGACAAAAAATAATGGACTTTGGGTAATTATCTAGTCCTAATTACATACTACTATTTATATGATTCGTAAGTAAGAAAATTACTAATTAACCCATGTCTTTGGCCACCTTTCTTTCCTTTCTGTTGTTACTTTTAGTGTTGTACCCTTACTTGCTCAATCTACATTTTTACTCTTTAAAATTTTTCATCCTAGACACCAGTGCCCAACTGAGACACCAATGTCTGGCACCCTCATCCCCTCTAGAATCCCCTACCCTCTTTATACTTTACTCACACTTTTTGGGTCCTTTCTAACTGTTTGAGCATCTTATCTTTTTGGTAGTCGTCCTTTTCGTGGTTAATTACAAAATTAAAGTAATGGAATCATATAAATATAAATTTATGTGATCATAATAAAGGAAAAAACACTAGGAATTAGCTATCACTACCTAAGGTTACATCCATCAAGGCATCTAATAGCTCCATTGCATCCATCTAGGATCCATCACAAGGGACACAATAGATGGTTTTTTGCATCACACTTCATAGGAGGGAAGTTAATTCTATTCCATGCACATACTTACTACATTCCACATCTAGCTACTTGCTCGCTATCAAAGTGTGACATGCACAAGAAAATTATATGGAAAAAATTCCACACACACACATGGAACTACATTGGGTCTGAGATGTAGTACAACACTCAGTTGTAATTTCACCATTCTGATAGATGAGGAAAGTCTAACCATTCATTTTGCATCTTTCTTTTTTAGGATTTGATGTCTATGTGAGTGTTTTATAGGTTCATTCTTCATTGTAGGTTTCCAGTGATATCAGTGATCTTGGTGCGACCTCAGAGAAATAAAAGCAGACTAAAGGAGAACACCTTACAACACCTTATAGGAGGTTTTTCTTATCATTTCTATAGACCTGGGAGCCCAAATTTAGGACCAAGGAGCCCGCGGGTTCCCCTATCCCTCTCCAAGCACCCCAATCCATCTTATTCCTCTATTTATACACTTTTCTGAGCTTCATTACAACGGTCAGTGCTTCTTCTTTTCTATTTTTACAACTTTGTGTAATCTCCAGAACTCTATGAATCATCTAAGTCTTTTTATCCTTCCTTTACCCCTAGGTTTTTTCATTTTATTTTTTACTTTACTTGGGTAAATTGTTGTACTTAATTTATTATTCGATTTACTGCAATATTGCATTCAGATAAGGCATATAAATTACATTTTAGCTTAATCATTTTGGTGAACCCAACCTTCGAATATACCTTCTCTCTAAGGCTTTCTTATTCTTATGCCCATCACTTGTAGTGGTCATTTTAGGCCTTTTTCAATATTGTAAGATTTCTTCATCTTCTCGTAGAATTTCCAAATCAATGGTTGATATCTCTACATCAATGGCCATGTCTGAAAATCCATTGGATACCTCTTGCAATGTTCCTCTTTCCAAAATAGAAGCATCTGATAGTGAAAAATCATATGATGAAGAAACCAACATTGACCTAGAATAATTAAACATGCTCGCTGATTTTCAACAAGATTTTGTGAAGTAATCCCACTCATCTTCCACATATTCTACATGCTTTTATTGCTACTAAGAACACCTGCATTGATTCAACACCTCTTGTTTCTCACTCTTAGGCTCCTATAGCATCCACTCAACCCCTTAATATTTAATCTCCCATTCTTGCCACTATCACTCCCATCATTTACCCTAACACTCCCAATACACAGCTTGGCTCTTCTTCAAATACTCCTAATTTAACTTCTTTATATCAATATCTATAGACACAAATTCGAAAGCTCCAACTCACTACCTCTCATGTATCACCATATTTGGACTCCTCTTTGATTATGCACACTCCTTTCACACCCACCATTTCCACCTTTCCATTATCACCTAACTTCATCTCCCCTAGATCACCCATCTTTAAAGGCCATGGTGACCCACAAGAGCACCTCCCATCTTTTCATGTGGCATGCCTTGATTATGCAGATCACCATACTGTATTAGAAAATATCTTTCCCTGCAAAATTTACTAGATTATGTGATGCATTGGTTCTATGGCCTACATGTCCATGCAATGACATATTTCACACACTTGGCCAATGCTTTTCACACTCACTTATCTATCAATATTGTATCTAAGATCTCATATGCACAACCTAAACAACTTAAACAAGGATCCAATGAACGCTTAGCCGATTATGTCTTGCGATATAAAAAACTTAGCTAATATGTCAAATTTTCTTATGGACCCTGAGCTTTAGGACTTATTCATTCAGATTCTATTACCACCTCTCCAGAAGAGTGTTCTCTTTGAGACATCTCCCTCATTTGATCAACTATGTCATACTCTTAAGCTTCACAAATCTAAGCTCTTATCTATAGGAAATCTTAAATATCAAGAGCAAGTGTCATCTTCTACGTGTTTTCAAAGTAATTCAACATTCATACCATCAACAACCAAACTAATTGACACAAAAATAACTGTCAACGTGGTATCCACCACTAAATAGCTTCAATCACAACCGCCTCAGTGTACATACATGATGTTAACTATCCTTCTACATATTTTGCTTCCACAGCTTGTCAAAAGTAATCTCATCACACTTCCTCCTCCTCTCTAAATAGATACAACTCGTCCAAAAGGTCATAATTATGATGAAAAATTCCATTGCGACTATCATCAATGCGTAGGGAATTCTACAGATTGTTGTTTCAAAATTTGAAATCTCATTCAATATCTCATCGACAATAATAAAATTGAGCTTCCAAATCCTACGAATTATGCACTTGTTAATGAAAATCATAAGCTCAAGATCTTTAACAATATACTTCCAAAACATGAAAATAAACTGGATAAATCCTTAGTTAATCATACATATCACACAGTGCCTCCTCCTACAATGGGGGCTCTTGATTTCTTATTTTCTAATACAGATATGTCTCCTCCAATTATCTCTTTCTCTGACCACGATTATAATGTGGCATTCTCTTCTAATCACTTACACATTAATACCTCTATCGGATCTACCCATATCAATAACACCAAGGTTGATCTATCATGGCCCATCAACACATGTTATATTCCACTTATTGCTTCCATTGGCTACCCAATTTCAAAAATTCATATTTGATGAACAATTCCTATTGTGTTGTTAATCTCCACATTAAATTTTGTCCTCTTAATATTCTAGTTCCCTTCCTTGTGGGTCAAGTAGTTGATGGGTGTGACATGATCTTAAGACTCAATTGGATTCGCATGTCTAAGTCTATCATATCCATGAATCATTTATGTCTAATATTCATTCATAACAATCAATTCATTTATATCAATGATGTGCCTCCATCTACTCCATGATCGCAGTCTCCTCTCATGGTGTAAAATGCATCACCTAGTCCATCTAGTACATCATGACCTCTAGAACCTAAAGTATAATCTACTCCTAGCTCACCTTCTTGCACACGACCTACATGGTCTCATCACTCTTCTAGTCCAATACATCAGTCTAGTTTCATTGCTAGGACAGATCATACATCTAAAAGCACTTCCTTACCTTGTTTTATTCCACATAGGTGTCCATCACCACCGTGTTCTACTTCACATAGGTATTCATCACCTACACATTTTTTTACACCAAGGTTCCCACCATATGCTCATCATTTGTATGCATATATACTTCACTCTCCTTCATAGCTTCTATTTCATATACCACCACTCTTAGAGCATACGACTTCATTACCGTAAAAATTAGGTAAAGGACCTTCATCCTTTACTTTTATTAGATATCTCATTCATCAATGTACACTTGGGGGCTATTAAACTTACTTCTCCCCCTAACATTGACATGTGTCTTATATTTGCATCATTTCACACCTAAATTTTAGCATATACATCTTCACACATGCTTGTATCGCCATTTCCCTATGAAGCACTCTTGTGCCTTGGCTCACACTTGATTGTTGAGGGCTTACTATACACATGAACCTCACACACCACACTACACATATCACACATGGAATAATTCACCTTAACAAATTCTTCTATACATTACATATCTTCACATATCATGTACTCTTCTACATATACAATATTCCATCTACCCCTCATTATCCACACTTTGTGCTTTATACACATATACATTCTACACACTACGTTATTATAAATTTTACATTCTCCGCATCTTCGACATCATGCACGCTCTACACTTCCACACTTATATAATCTACACATATTACATTGCACACTATGATGGTTTTTCAGCACCACGCCTACTACACATATTAAACATTTTTACTTTTGCACATTGCACTCACTACCCTATGAAACACTCTAGTCCCATGGTTCATATTCAACTATTGAGGATCCCAATTAAAAATTGAACCTCACCTCATCACACTTATATTATTCCACACTTTGATCTTCACAATCAATAAATAAAATCTTTTTATAGTACCATGATACATCTTTAGACATCACCTTATTCATGCATTTTGTGATATACGTGTTATGCTAAATCATCACGCTTTCTACCATCTTATTCATCTATATCATAATATACGCTTTATGCTAAATCATCATGGTTTATGGAACGCTACTCACCCATCTAGTGATATACACTTTAGGATAAATCATCACACATTATAGCACATCATCCCTATGTCACATTCAATATCATCTTACAAATCCCACAATCTACACTTTTCTGGCATCATATTCAATCTTCTACACATGGCAACCCATCACTTGAACCATTTCCTGATGATGTACTCTCCTTTATGGTTCATTCTTGACTACTAAGGGGGTGTATAAATAAATGAACCTCATTTCATACATACACATTCACTCTGGGGCACGCTGCTCCTACCATTCACACTACATTTCATTCCACATCATCCACAACATAGTAAATATATTGGTTGCACTTAGTCTTTCTTACATTGTTACATGTTCACTTTATTGCACATGCTAGATAGATATCTTGTATGCCATTATATTTATCATACAAACATGTGTGTTCACTTTCCTTTCTAGTTTTGATCGCAAATTCTATAGATCTATTACATGTAGCATGGATGATTAGCACAGTACCTATCACTATTCCTATAGCAGATCCTAGAGGCATCCACTTTTGTACACTACAAGTTCTATTTTTCATTGTGTACTTAGAACTTTACATTATCATATTATACACACTTTAATATAATTTTTATCTTTCTAACATGATAACGGTTGCTTCATTTGCAACATTTGTTATGTAGGGCTATTTGCTTCCATAGTTATTTGTTACATTATTTTCCATTGTTTGCTCTTTGTATGCTCTTGTTTACGAGATTTTCCCTTTGTCTTGTGTGTGTAATTTTTCTACCTATGGCCACTACATCCTTGGTTGTCTTGTGATATCTTGAGTGGTGTCCCATGTTTTCAACTCACTTTTCGTTGTCTATATTTTCTTCTTTCTTGTTTACTTGTGTATTAGCTTACACATTGTTTATTTAGGTATTATACATGCATATTTATATTTTCTTGTACTATCACTTGTCTCTTATCCACTTGTTTGCGTGTTCCTTGGTTTCTACCAAGCACATCCCCTTCCCCCTGCAGGACATATTTTTCAACATGGTGGCCATTCCTCTTTTGGGTCACATACTCCTTCAGCAACGTTGCATGCACCCCAAACAAGGGGGGAATAATTTGGGTGAATTAGTCACCCCATACAACATTAGACACATCAAAAAATTGTACCAGTACTGTTGGTCGTCAAATAGGACTTCAAGAAGAGCAACAGTCAGGGGACAAGAAGTCCCTCCTCTTTAATGGGAGAGGTTCCCTTATTCAGAAATGAACCTATTTACACATATACAAAGCATGATTTTCTTGTGGAACTTGGATATTATGAAAGTGTTTTCTATAAGGATCATCAATCACAAAAATACTGAGGAATGAAAATGTGAGAACGAGCAGAAAGGCACCATTCAGAATTATAAATGACAGAGTAATTCCTTATGCATGCGAGGGTACAGAGAATTGGAATAAGATCATTTGTATCACATTAATAAGATGAAATTTGAAAAGACACAAAGTTCTGTAAATAACATCTGCAAGAATACAAAGATTCTCAGCATAATATAGACAAATGATCTAACAAGATTAAATGAATAGCTTCGGAATAAAGGAAACCAGATAGACAAAGAATGAAAAATCCTTCTGTATTGATTTCTTTAAGATTTATTTACACTTTCAAAAATAAGCCAAGTTCTTCCTCTTTTTCAAAATGGTGAGGATAGGCCATTATATAGTTTACAAATTAGTTACTCCCGGTAACTACTTCTTTTAACTAATGATTAGTTAAAGGGTTGCAAATCACAATACCCCAACTAAATACAATAAATTCATGATGAAGAAGAGAAGAAGGAGAAGAATCAGGAGAAGAAACAAGCATTCAAGATTGGGAGGGACCCACTGATTTAAGGATCCGTTGTCTGAATCTCTTCAACACCTCTGCTATGTCTCTGCCACGTGGAACTAATGTGTTGGCAGTAGACTGAGTCTAAAATCTGAGGCACTTCTCCATTTCTTTTTCGAATTCGACATAAGTATGATAATCCTTGTTCGCTTCCTCTATATTTGATTGAAGAGAGCAGAGCTGCAGGTTGGACTTGGGATGGAATTGCAAGGGAAATGGATACACGCTCAAAAATTTTGGTTACAAGGGTTCGAGCAATAGATCGCATGAAAGCAATGTGCAAAAATGCATAGGGGGTAGTTCATTATATAGCCATTTAGGAGAGAGAAAGGCAATCAATGCGCATTAAATACACATCTACCAAATTGAAAAGCAAGATATTCGGGTAGTTAGCGGGAAAAATTAGCACGAATGACACTTGGTTCATTTGGGACACGAGGGACGCGAAAGCGCGAAGTACATGGTTCAGCCGATTCGGGCGATGCGGGGAAAAGACGCACAAATGCTTTTGGGACATGTGGGACGAAAGTACGAGGAATACGTGATTCATCCGAATCAGATGAAAATGGAACAACGGGTCCGGGCGAACTTGGGACATGTGGGACAAAAAGTTCTAACGGGCCCGAAAAGAACGGACTTCGGGTAAACCGGTCGATCGAGGAACAGAGAGCCCAAATGAACCTGGGACATGCGGAACAAAAATGTCTGACATGCTTGAAAAACACACAAAATGACCCAAAAAACGTAGATGTTCCCAATTTCTTGACTTTTCACATTATCAGGACAACAGAAAAGACACTTAACCTCAAAATTTTAATTTTCAACTTCATAAAAGTAGGGGAATTTGAGAGTGGACAACAGCTGGCTCCTTCTGGGGATGACTTGGCATAAATTCAAAGAATGAGACAAGGTAAGAATTTAGACAAACTTGGGGAAGTAGACCAGTACCTTATCCATTGGGCCACGGAGTCAAAATAAAACCAATACAGAAGACAACACCGCAAAAACAACACACAAAAAACAAGGGAAGGAAAGGAGACACACACTATACAGAATATACATAGGACTTCCTAATCACCTACGACTTAAACAGTTTCAGGTACTACCCACTATAAGGAAGTGGGAGAGAAAGAACGATCCATATAATCAACGTAAAAATAATTCTTACCAGCGAAGTGTTTGATCTTGAAAGGTCCGAGCCAAAGGGAATCAAACTTGCCATGGTTGCCATGAGGTTCATGCCTTTTATCCCACAAAAAAACAGTGTCTCTAATTTTGAAATCCCTAAACCTGGCTTTCTTATCAAATAAGACTTTTACTCTCTATTGGTGAGCAGATATCCTATCAGCAAATTCCAATCTGTCCTCATTCAATTTGTGAAGATACATGATTCTCTTATCCAAAGAATCATTGAAACTGGTATCTTCAACGACCCTCATTAAATGCAGAGCTGGAAGCTCCACTGTAACTGGCAATTGGGCCTCCACTTCGTATACTACCTGAAAAGGAGACATCCCAATGGCTCTCTTAGGTGTGATCCTATCTACCCAAAGAGCATCATAGAGTTTCTTGTGCCAATTCCATTGGGATTCATTGACTAATTTCCTTATTATGGCCACCAGATTTTTATTTGTTGATTCTGCTTGTCCATTTCCTTGAGGATAGTAATCTGAGGAGTGAGCCAGGGAGATGCCATATCTATAGCAAAAAATCCATCATCTCAATTGAAGAAAATTTTGAAGCATTATCTATCACAATCTTGTTTGGCACACCATACCTCACCAAGATGTTTTCTTTGATAAAGCTACATACTACTTCTGAAGTAGTACTCTTTACTGGAATGGCTTCTACCCATTTGGTGAAAAATAATCTATGGCAGTTAATATGTGGGTATGACCAGCACTAGAAGAGGGATTAAGTGTTCCAATGAAATCTAAACCCCATTGATGAAAAGGTTCTTTGATCACAACTGGTTTAAGGGGAAAGGACGCCAATTTGGGTCTACCCACGAAAGTCTGACAAGCCTCACATTTATCAACCCATTTTGATGCATCCTTGAACAAGGTAGGCTAGTAATATCCTCCATGAAGTATTTTATGAGTAGTGACAGTTGATGAGTAATTCCCTCTAGATGCCTGATCATGAAAAGATGAGAGTAGCTTCTTCTATTGTTCCTTGTCTACACATTTCAAAAACCTTCCATCTAACCCACGTTTAAACAAGGTGTTTTCCCACAACACATATTGGGTTGACCTTAGTTTAACAGCTCTCTTCTCTTTGGTAGTTAAATGAGAGGAGCATTCTCCATAGGTTAGAAAGTGAGCGATATCAGTATACCATTCATCAACTGAGATAAGAAACAAAATGGTAGGAAGACCAACTTTATCCTCTAGTAACTCATGTCTAGCTCCTTCAGCGATGAGCTCACACAGGCCTTTTCCACGGATGAGCTTGGTCGGTTTGATGTCAATATCATATTCTTGAACCTTGGCCACCCAGTTCCCTCTCTTGGATCCAAATTCCTATTGTGTGAGAATTGACTTGATAGTTGTATCCGGTACCAACACCGTGGAGTGAGAGTTAAGAATGTAAAAACGAAACTGCTTGACAGCTTTAACCACTGCAAAAAGCATGTTTTTCCATTATGGTGTATTTTAACTCATGATTTTTTAAAATATAGCTCATAAATGCAATTGGGATTTCGTGCTCATTAGAATCTTCCTGAGTCAAAATAGCAGCCAAGGTGTTATCCGTGGCGTAGCAATAGATAACGAAATCTTTGCTGAAATCTGGACATGCTAAAACAGAAGTTTTAGCAATGGCCCTTTTAATACCTTCAAAGGCTTCTTTCCCTTCAGGAGACCAACCAAACGTTTGTTTTCCTTTCATCATTTGGGAGATATTCAAAGTTAGCTCTACAAAATCAGGGATGAACCTTCTCAAAAATTGATCTTACCAAAGAAAGAGTGCACTCCCTTTTTGTTGGTTGGAAGAGGAATTTGCTGAATAGATTGAACTCGCTCAGGATTGATTTTTATACCATCTTTGGGGACAACATGCCCCAATAATTTCCCCTCCGTGACACAAAAAATATATTTCTTAGGATTTAAAGAGATCCCGTGTTCTCTACATTTCAAAATAACTGTTTCCAGGTGCTGAAAATGATCGACCCTTGTTTTAGAAAACATAGTCAAGTCATCAAGATATACGACGATACACTTTCCTTTCAAACTTCCAAAGGCCAAATCCATATCCCTCTGAAAAGTGGCACTGGCATTGATGAGCCCAAAAGGCATCCTTTTGTAAGCAAAGGTACCCCAAGGGGTAGTGAAAGCCATTTTGTGTTAGTCTGTGGTATTAACTTCTACCTGGTTATATCCTGAGAATCCATCAAGCATAGACAATATTTCGAATCCCATTACTGCTTGCAAGACCTGATCCATCATAGGTAAGGGATAATTATCTTTCAAGGAAGCTTGATTTAGATTCCTGAAGTCAACACAGATACGAATCTCACCATTTTTCTTTCTAACAGGCACAATATTGGCAATCCATGTTGAATGATGGATAGGAAAAATGATTTTGGCTTTTAATAACTTCTATATTTCTTGAAAAATGGTGTCAGCTATTTTAGGATTATATTGCCTCTGCTTATGTTTAAAAAGGCTTAATCCCAGGTTTGAGAGGGATAAAATGTTGCATCTCCTTTGGTTGGAAAGATTTTAAATCTTCATAGGAACAAGCAAGAACATCTTTATATTTTTTCAAAAGACTCGTTACCTTCTTCTTTTCTTCTGAGGTGCAACATTTCCAATGTTCACGAGTTTAGGATCAGTAGAACTCCCAATATTGATTTTTTTCATATTCGGCTGATTGTTGGGGTCCAGTAGAAGCTCTAAACTTTACATACTTGTCGTGTTTGTCAAACAGTTTTTCTAAACTCACCAATCCTTTTGGAATATTGTTTCCTTTGAGTTTGATACATCCATCCTGATCCACTTCTTCTTCTTGGGTGGGTTCTTCGTTAAAGGGCACACTTTCACGAGGCAAATTATCACTTCCTTCAAAGTACAACTGTTCAAACTTATCCTTGAGTTCTAAGAAAGAAAGAAGTGTTGATCGTCATTGAAAACTTGTCAGTTACTTGTATTATCAGGTACACTGGGTCTATGGATCATCTCGATGGTGAACTTGTCTTGAGAAAAGTCAGGATGAGGTATAAGCAGTGACCTTGAGACTGCTAGTGAATCAGCCCTGGTATTCTTCTCCCTAGGCACTGCTTCGATGGAGAAGACGTTAAGAAATTCACTGGATTCCCAAACCTGATTCCGGTAATGTTTCAACCTTCCATTCTTTACCTGGAAGAGGTTTCTAACTTGTTTGACAATCAATTCCGCATCCCCACGAGCTAGAAGATTCTGCACACCCTATTCTTTTGCCACCTGGAGTCCAAGAATGAGAGCTTTATACTCTGCTGTATTATTGGTATTTTCAAATTGCAACTTGAATGAGAAAGGATGAATGTTTCCTTCAGGTGATACCAATATGACACCAGCCCCAGAACCAGCCGAAGAACAACTTCCATCAAACTCTAATATCCAAACATCATTAGGATCTTTAGGTGAGACTTTGGGGAGTTGGATTTCTTTTGGAGACATAATCATGTAGTTGTCATGTCCCATATCCTCATAGAGTATTTGTGCTTTGGGATCATCATTTTTTTGTACAATATACTCAGACTGCTTCTCAGGCAGCAACTTCTTCATTTGCCCATTAACAGGTATGAGGGCATGTGACCAATCCATTTAAATTTCTCCACCCACATCCTTACAGAAGTTTCTGCTTAGAAGCATCCC
The DNA here is from genome assembly GCA_019776745.2 of Taxus chinensis. Lineage (NCBI taxonomy): Eukaryota > Viridiplantae > Streptophyta > Pinopsida > Cupressales > Taxaceae > Taxus > Taxus chinensis. Next base: position 665,174,637 of record CM034147.1, on the reverse strand, counting down.
ATATGAAGGAGGAATGTCTGCTACTAGAATAGTAGCCAAAACTTTCTTCTCTGGCAAAGTGGAAAAAACCACTAGTGCATCCTTAATCCTTCCGACCAAGGGAACTTCCTTACTCTCCATGGAATAACAAGATCCATAAGTGCGTGTGAGAGTTAAGCCGAAGGCATGAGCTACTTTGGCAGGCATTACATTGTCTGATGCTCCTAAGTCTATGAGTTAATTACTGAGCCTATGGCCAACTATAAGGAGTGTTACATAAAATGGTTTGATTTTGTCATTGGATGAGGTGACAGTGGCTACCAAATTAGGCTGTGGTGTAGAAGAAGGAGTGGGTAAAATGCCTTTAGAGGTAGTTTTAGAATTGGAATTGACAAAGTGAATCATTTTAGCAAAATCCTTGGGATGAGTTTGATAATATTCAGCCTCTGAGATTTGAACCTTAGTTTTTTTTAAGTGATCAATAATATCGAAAGACCCAGAAGTGGACGGGTTATCATCACTTGAGATCCTAGTTTTATCAATTTTAGGGGAAAAAGAAGTAACTTTAGTAGCAGAATTGACAGGACTCACCTTTGGTGTAGATGAAATGGGGATCGGAGATCCTCTTTTTGCAATTACAGGGATAGTTGTCGGCTGCTCCTTAGATTTCTTATTGGATGCATCACTTTCTCCCTCTAATTTGTTTGCTCTCGAGTCATGACAGCGTATGATTCGCTATTCATGTCTGCTACTACTTTGTCATAATCATCCCCTTCATCAATGCCTTCAGTGATGAAGAAATTAACTCGAGATCCCTCAAGTTCATCTGTTTCATCATCAACCTCTTCAACAAATTCCTCACAATCTTCATTAACCTCCTAATCCTCTGGTTCCTCAACTTCACAGGTTGCATTGACAAGAACTTTAATAGGAGGTCCTTCAAGCGCTAGCCTTGTTTGAGAAGCAGGAAAATGATTTCTGGGCTGAAAATTCCTTCTAGGAACGTCTGCATAGGGAGTATGCTGAGCTAATTGTTTCTTAATGGCAATGAGATCATTTGCAAATTTTTGTACCAATGGATCAGTATTAGGTCCAGGAGTGGAAGAGGAGGAAGAAGCGGACTTAGATTTAGAAGGGTCTCTCCTCAACTTCCCTAACATGATTAAATCATCTTCAACACTAACAGCAAGAGTTTGATCCCCAGCCAATGTTGCAAGATTAGCCCTTCTTAGTGCATAACTAACTTCAGGCAATTGGGCGTTTAGGAAGAAGCATTTTTGAATTTGATCTACAGGTTGAGTATTTGGTGGAATTTTGTTAATCAACATGTTCAATTGAGCCACAAATTCTCTCATGGGCTCTTGTGATTCCTTCTTTATTTGAGAAATATGGGCTAGTAAAGCATGCACGTCTTCCGCCGGTTTGAAATGGTTTTTAAACCTAGTTCTCATTGTGTTCCAGCTAGTGATAGCTCCGGCCAGAAGGTGATAGAACCAATCAGCAGCATTATCTTGTAAATTCTCAACAAAAAGTCTTACAGAGACGTCTTCATGTTCAACTCCTAGAACTCCGCATGCAACTATGAAGGCTGCGATGTGTTCATCAGGATGTACTTTACCATCGCCCTTGAATTTAGGAAAGTTCTTCCGGTTACCTCTGGGAACTCATGCAAAGGCTGAGGAACGACAATAGGCCCAACACGATGGCCCCAAGGCAATGGTACCGCCATTCTTGGAAAAATGGCTTGAAGAGGAACTGAAACACCAGAAAGAATCAAAGCTCGAAGATTAGGACTGATTTTCTCTAAAGGAATACCACCAGTAGGGATTCTATCTTGGACAGGTGGAGTGCTTGTTGAATGAGCCTTTCTATTTCTCCTTGTTGAAGGGAGATGAAAACCCTGTTGTTCCAAGAGTTGAAACTGAGAATATTCAATACCAAGGGCCCTTCTCCCTCGAGTAAAACGTGGAGTCGCCAGATCAAAATATGATCAATAAATGATTATAGAACTGGAATATGATTCCCCAGCGGAGTCACCAAAAACTGTTGGTCGTCAAATAGGACTTTAAGAAGAGCAACAGTCAGGGGACAAGAAGTCCCTCCTCTTTAATGGGAGAGGTTCCCTTATTCAGAAACGAACCTATTTACACATATACAAAGCATGATTTTCTTGTGGAACTTGGATATTATGAAAGTGTTTTCTATAAGGATCATCAATCACAAAAGGACTGAGGAATGAAAATGTGAGAACAAGCAGAAAGGCACCATTCAGAATTATAAATGATAGAGTAATTCCTTATGCATGCGAGGGTACAATGAATTGGAATAAGATAATTTGTATCACATTAATAAGATGAAATTTGAAAAGACACAAAGTTCTGTAAATAACATCTGCAAGAATACAAAGCTTCTCAGCATAATACAGACAAATGATCTAACAAGATTAAATGAATAGCTTCGGAATAAAGGAAACCAGATAGACAAAGAATGAAAAATCCTTTTGTATTGATTTCTTTAAGATTTATTTACACTTTCAAAAATAAGCCAAGTTCTTCCTCTTTTTTCAAAATGGCGAGGAGAGGCCATTATATAGTTTACAAATTAGTTACTCCCGGTAACTACTTTTAACTAATGATTAGTTAAAGGGTTGCAAATCGCAATACCCCAACTAAATACAATAAATTCATGAAGAAGAAGAGAAGAAGGAGAAGAATCACGAGAAGAAGACAAGCGTTCAAGATTTGGAGAGACCCACTGATTTAAGGATCCGTTGTCTGAATCTCTTCAACGCCTCTGCTATGTCTCTGCCACGTGGAACTGATGTGTTGGCAGTAGACTGAGTCCAAAATCTGAGGCACTTCTCCATTTCTTTGTCGAATTCAGCATGAGTATGATAATCCTTGTTCGCTTCCTCTATAGCCGATTGAAGAGAGCAGAGCTACAGGTTGGACTTGGGATGGAATTGTAAGGGAAATGGATACGCGCGCAGAAATTTTGGTTGCAAGGGTTTGAGCAATAGATAGCATGAAAGTAGTGTGCAAAACCACATAGGGGGTAGTTCATTATATAGCCATTTAGGAGAAATAAAGGCAATCAATGCACATTAAATACACATTTACCAAATTTAAAAGTAATATATTCGGGTAGAGCGGGAAATATTAGCATGAATGGCACTTGGTTCATTTGGGACACGAGGGACACAAAAGTGTGAAGTACGTGGTTCGGCCGATTTGGGCGATGTGGGGAAAAGACGCACAAATGCTTTTGGGACATGCGGGACGAAAGTATGCGGAATACGTGATTCGGCTGAATCAGACGAAAATGGAACAACGGGTCTGGGTGAACTTGGGACATGTGGGACAAAAAGTTCCAACGGGCCCGAAAAGAACGGACTTTGGGTAAACCGGATGATCGGGGAACAGAGTGCCCAAATGAACCTGGGACACATGGGACAAAAATGTCCGACAGGCCCGAAAAACACACAAAATGGCCCGAAAAACACACAAAATTACCCAAAAACGTAGATTTTCCCAATTTCTTGACTTTTCACATTATCAGGACAACAGAAAAGACATTAACCTCAAAATTTTAATTTTGAACTTCATAAAAGCAGGGGAATTTTGAGTGGACAGCAAGTACAACATAGAGTTTAGTTTCAGACAGGCCTCAGAATCATACTTGAGTCCTTAGCATAGCGGTCTTTCCTAGATGCTTGAAACCAAGGGCAATTACGTAGTGATTGTTAGTTCATCACAGTCTACAAAATTCCAAACACTATGGATTTTATAGGGCATATAGTCCTTAGCACATTCATTTATGCACACCATCTATAGTGGTGTTCTACATTCAGGGAATTAGTTAAAGGTTGGAGTATGACACAAGGCTATTTTCCTACACTTCTTCTATTTCGGTGGCGTGAGATTGCCCGAAAAAATCACGTGTTGAAATCATCTATAGGATCCTTTTCTACACCCTTTCCTCATTGTGGATCAAGTGCACATGTTCCTTTTTCACACTTTTAGCATTTTTATATACTTTCCTTACACACATTTTTTCATGTTTTGATCACATACATATGTATTTGACTACTTGTTTGGCTTCTCTTTTGCAAGTTTGTTTGTATGGGAAGAAATAGTCAACATCAACAATGACAACATCACACACACCAAAAATTAAATTGACATCAAAAACATGTACATCATGACATCTACACATGTGTTTCCACCATAGGTTCATTTTCATCACTTTTTGCACTTTCTCTTCCTTAACATTCATGCTTCACATTTTTCTATCACTCCATGCTTTGTCTTGTCCTTGAGCATGCTTTCATCATTGATCTACATGGTTGTCAAGTATGCATCTTTATCTACTTTATTTTACTGAGCATTCCACTAACCAACATACAGGGGGGGGAATGTAGATACAAAATCATGCAATTTGAGTAATTCGTCAGTCCTGATTACATACTACTATTCATATGATTCCCAAGTAAGAAAATTACTAATTAACTCATGTCTTTGTCCACCTTTCTTTTCTTTTTGTTTCTAATTTCATTATTGTACCCTTACTTTCTCGGTCTACATTTTTACTCTTAGGAATTTTTCATCTCGAACAGTAGCACACAGACAAGATGTCTGTGTCAGGAGCCCTCGTCCCCTTTGGGCGCCCCTGTCCTCTTTATACTTTACTCACACTTTTTGGGTCATGATATCCAATTTCACTACCCTGGTGAAATTGAACAATAAATTTGGATTACCCAGGAGGACTCTCATATCAAGCATTGTAGAAGATTAAGACACATTTCAACTCTCAGGGCAACATCTGTTTCTTTAGGAAGATTGAGAATTCACAAGAGGATTTTTTCCTCTTCTTGGTCTTGTCTGAGTTTAGATTTTCACCTTGCAAGACAAATGATAAAATTTTACAGTCCTAGAATCTTCACTCAGTCTCAATGTTTCTGGAAGGTCCATGAATGCATCAAGTTTGATTTGAAATTTGGGGAATTGAAGATTCCACTAGCTCATGCAAAGATCTAACCAGGCCACTCCTTGGCTCACCAAGTTATGCATTATGAAGGGGCATCGAACTATAAAATTGAAGGGAACCGATTTGATCAAATATGCGTACACCAAGATAATCCTTTGGGGCCTGAGATGGTGCTAAGTTTTGAGGATCCCATAGACATAACCAAGCTGTAATAGGTTTGAGTGAACATCTTCAAAGGTCAATTTATTTAAGAGAGTCAATTTGAATTGTAAAGCCTTGGATGAGTTGAGAACTTGCAAATATCTATACCAATTTATTGAGGTATTCCATCCGTGAGAATTAGGGGATTGAACCATTTTTCTAAGACCATGGGAATTATTTGGAAAGAAGATTCAACAGGTGCATATTAACGAGCTCACAAATGTAATAAGGTAATTAGATAAGAGATATTCAGTTTGTCAATGCAAATAGAACCATGAGTAGGGCATGAAAATCGTCTGTTCAATGTGTCGATGCATACAAAATCATTTTGTTCATGGAGTTTAAATAAATCTCAGTTTAGAGGCATTGAATCGAACAATAGCAGAGCCATTATGATAAAGATAACTGATTTGTGCATAGATAACATTTTGATCTGTGATTTATCTTCCCAGGGCCCAATTACTTTTAAACTCTAGCGAGCCACTTGGAAATTTGAAAACTGTGAAAAGAAGGCCAAGTTACACTTGGAATGAACTAGTGAGCTAGTTCAATGTTAAAGTGGTGAAGTTGCAAAAAGTTCGCCTTCCTGAGGAGCAATGTAAAATTTTGCAACAATAGAAATAGAGCGCTCATAGAGAGGATCATACCACTAGGTTGAAGGGTGAAAGTGTGAAGAATGAGCTATCATAAAGAGATACCCCAAAGTATGGGCTTGATTTGATCTCAGACTGGGACGAATCATCAGGACTTACCGAAAGAACAAGCTAAGATCGAGCTTTACCGTCCTAAGGGTGGATCGATTTAGGTTCTACATAGGGATCCATATCATTCAACATATATGGAGGAAAGTTACACATTTGATCTCATGTCAGATAGTCCCAGCATTAGGCGAATGACAGTGATCAAGCTTTAATGAGCAAGTCAAGATACACTTAGAAACCAAGCTATCTCTTCACGAGGCTTAGCCACGAGTTGAAGCGGTGAGCTCCAAAAGACCTTGGAGAGTTTGAAGATGGGGAGATAATGGTCAGCTCGGTGAGCCAAAGTGAGTATGTAGATATTATGGCATGAAATGGCCCCGATGTATTGGTCGACTTGGGCCACTCATGTGGGGAAAATCCACATTCACTGACTTACTAAGTGGCGTGAACCTTGTGGTCATTAGCGGCAGAATGAACCCGAGTGGTCTTAGGGACATGTGGGCCAACAAAACCCAACTTCATCGATAAAATAGGCTTATGTGGGAAAATCAGATAAAAGTGGTCCAAACAGAACTCAGATTCTTTTGCACAAAAAAACCCAACTTCACTGGATTACTCATTGGAAATGGCTAAAGTGGAGGTCAACGGCCTAAATGGTCGGGTCAATGTTGGGCTGAAGGTACATCGCGGAGCCATGAGAAAATTTGGAACTGATGTGGTGGATTTAGTCGCACAAGAAATAGAGATCCTGGGTCATGGAATTTTGGATTCACCATAGGCCATATTAACCTGCATTGCATTGAAAATGTTCCATTGGAAATTGGACTCACCTGAGCCGGGTAGGGATGAGCTGGAATATGTGTCGAGTTGGCACTAATTTGGGTCTACCGACATGGAATTTTGCATAATTGGGAACAATAATGAGCTTGTCGTCTAAGATAAAAAATTAGAAATAGAAATGGAGATCTAGCTCTTTCAAGCTAGCCGAGCTGGCATGTTAATCACCTAACATTGCAAACATTACCTACCCCCTTCCATTCAAAAGCACAATGAGGAAACTAGATGGGCCTGCTATATTTTAAAAATTCCCAAAACATTAAAATCATGCAGAAAACATTAGGAGGAGGAAAATATATATTTTAAATATGATTTCTAGCCAAATAATTAATTGTTCGGTTCCGAGACATTACAACAAGCTTGTGCAACTTAAAACAACCACCTACACTCAGAAGGTCATATCTTGAACAATTCTCAACGAAATAACACAAATGAATACTCGTTGGAATTTTTGTTCTAAGCACGTCATACAATAGTTAATAAATTCAAGAATTTATGCAGATTCAGGGGATATTTTTAAGTAAAACAGGCTAGGTCCAGAAAAATGATTTTATTGGTTGTTGGGAGTGCAGTTAAGAGGCATGGTCATCATTCTTTCACTACTGCAGGCTATGGAACAACATGGGGATCCTTTTTCAAGCAACATACCATCAATAACACTCATTTATGAAAACTTGCAAATGCTTAAAAAGACAAATCTGGGATTGCATTCTCTCTCTTTTTCTCATTCTATAAATTGTAATCTTGGGATCATTTGTAAAAGAGTTGGTCATTTTTTCTCTCCTTACCTCTCTCTCTTTATTCTCTATTAGGGTTGAATGTGGATTTTAAGACTCCTCTCTTTACTTTGTAATGGAATTTTCTTTCCTCTTTCCCCACTAATGATGTACTATGTGAATTCATGGATCAATAAAACCTATTTTGTGATGCATCTTGTCCATCTCTTTTCATATTTTATTATCTCTTCTTACCTCTCACCATTGCAGGGTATACTGTGCATATCTCTTGATGCCCATTGTAGGTTTTGGGAGATGTGTTTAATGGGTTTGAAGTGTTGTTTTGTGTGAATTTATCTTTGTTATGTGGTGCATTTTTTCCACCCTCTCCTTTTCTCACCTCTCTCCACTTCAAGAAATTGGGATTGTGATCAACAACCTCCTTTTTATGGTGTATCACTATTGTTAGTGTATGATTTATTTTCATGCACTCTCTCTCCCTAGTCCCTTTGAATATTAGGATAGGATTAGATAGAATTTCCTCAACTAAGAGTAGCTTGTGGCAGGTAGTTTAGGAGTAGGAACCTACCTTCTCAAGAGGGTCATCTGAAGCCCCGCAAGTCCCACAGATTGAGACATGATCCAATATTACACAAATTACACTGAATTCCCCCATCCACATATTAGGTCATTCAGAGGGTGTTGTAATTTCACGATATAATTTTTGGCATGCCCAGTGGGACAACACAAAGATCAAATTTTTATCTTTCAAGGGTGTTCTACTGCAAATTTGAATCGAAGATCATTTGCAGGTGTGAAGTTCAATCATTTGCAGAAGACTCTGTTTTAATAGGTTGGGGTGTTTCGGTTGAAATTCCATCTTTTGGAATCATTTACAAAAACATACCTTGTGAATCCATATGGTCTAAACAACCTAATATTTGAAGTTACAGACCTTTTTTCCATCCATTTCTCTCCCCATTTTCTTCCATTTTTTCCCATTATATGATTTTTTGTAATCACGGATTCATTCGCAGTAGTGGAATTCACATTTTTGTAGTGTAATCAGCCCCTTATGAACTTCACAAGCCCTCTACATCAGCATTATGACCATATTCAAAACATTTATGCTTACCCAAATAAACAATGTCAAAACCAGTTTGGTTATGGAGCTTATTAAAAAACAAGCGTATGCATATAATGACAACGGTCAAATGGAAGTGCTGATTTTCTAGAGAAAATTAAAAGAATGGAGGCTATTATGGTTCAGATCAAGGGATATAGCACAAATGAAATCATTTATAATTGGTTACATGGCACCTTGTCCATGGGAAGACCCTTTTCCAAGACACTATATCTTACAAGAGAAGCTTGACTTCATGGTTGAAATGATGGCCCAACTTTCACAGTGGACTGAGGAGATTGAATCATATGATAAAAATGCAAGACAACGTTGTCAATGGGTAAGTCAATCACCAGCTCCTTTTTCTCCCTTTTCTCTATCCCAAGCTTTATCATTTCAGCATTGTCATGATTCAAGTCCATTGCCTCTTGCCCTGAGTGTTGAATTTCCTTATCCATCCTCTAGTCTCCCATATCACCTCAATTCTTCTAACCCTTTTCCCTCCCAAGCATGCATCCCCTCCAAACAAACAAGAAGTTATATCTCTTCCACCACCATGAGAGCAATTGCAAAATCTATTGTAACCCAACCTATCCCTCCTCTTGTATCACCAAGTACATCTTGGGAAGAAAATAATTAAAAACCTAGTCAAGGGAAACAAAAGGAAGAGTCTGACCAGTAAGAAATGAAAGATAATCTAAAAATATGGGCTCTCAAAATTTGGAATTAAAAAGATTCCCTTACTGGTAATACCAAAGGGAGAAGCCAAGGTTGATGAGCCAGTGGTGGCTAAAGTTGATTTGGTTTCAGAAGTAGAACAAGAAGAAGACCAGGAGTCTGTATGCTCATAGTGTAATGGACACTTTATTTGAAGAGAATTTTGATCTAATTCAAGTTGCAAAATCATTCCAAGATGAGGAAGAACAATCAGCTTCTAGCTCCATTGAAAAGGAGCATCTAGAGGGAAAAAATTTTGAGTTAGGGTTACTTGATGAAGAAAGCATCATTGAATTTTTTTTGCTTTCATTTAAAGATCCTGATTTGATCAATGATTTTATGATGAGGGGAAGTGTTCAGGAAGACCATGCTGCCCCAAACTATCCTCTACAGCAGCAGATTGAAGATTTTTATTTATCAAACTTCATACTATATGTGGAGGCTATTCAAGAACAATTTGGTCTTAAAACAACAACGGAAGAAATATCGAGCCAATAATGTGTTGCAGTGAATTGTAATGATACAAAAGTGAATTCATTACATGTTGTAATTAATAACAATGAAATAAATATTGAAAAGGATTTCCATGTTGCCAAAGAGAAAGGAAAAGAGCATGAGAATGTAATCATATCTCCCATACCATTCACTCAAAAGGCACATCAGTTTTTCTATAGATGTGCAAGAAGAAGAAGATCAAGCTGCAGAGAACTCCCCTTTTCAAGAAGTTCTATACGAAAACTCCATTTTTGGAGTTAGTTTTCCTAGGGTTAGACACATTCAAAGGATCATACCGTTCCCTATAAGGTACTTGGCTTCATTAAATCCAAGAGAGGAGACACAACCAGTCATGTTTGCTTCTAAGCATGAGGATGAACCTCAACATTCCAAGGATCAGCTACAATGACTCTCAAAATTAAATGAGCAGTAGCCAAAAGAGGTATTTGTTTTGTTCCAAGTTGATTCCTTGATGAAGGGAGTGAAGAACCAATTTGCATCCAATATTTCACTCCTAATCTCATTTTTTCCTAGTGCCAAGTCATTTGCATTGCTGCCAATTGTAAGAGAGGGGAGTTACTTCTCTTCACATGTTAGAGGTTTTATTTGAATTTTTCCATCTTTCTTGATTAGTGTAGGGTAGGAGTAGGTCTATTTTATGCAGAGTAAGTGTGCGTGCACACTCTACATGTCTTACTTGAGGCATGTATGATTTTTCTCTTTTGTATACAACTTTTGTTCACATTGTTCTAGTCATTTTAGTACATTATCTCAAAAATTAATGTTGTAGGAAACTCATAGTTGCATGTAATAATTGCAAAATTAAATTTCAAAAAAATGCAGAGAAACTAAAATTAGGTCAAGAGACAAATTTCAAATCTTCAATTCTTTTGCTTCCTCAAATCAGCAGCTGAGTTTCTCAAATCATGAATTAGCATTAGGGGTAGGTTTGATAGTGCAACAGATGGAAATCCTCAATATTCACTCAGTCTTCAATCAGTGTTCAAGCAGTGAACATTGGCTACCATGTTCTCCCAAGGTTTGATAACAGTATTTTCAGCCTACAGTAGTGGCCCAAGTAACAAAGTAGCTTGTCGAAAGGAATGGAACATTCAAAAGAAGAAAGAAAGATGAACTTACTAGATTTCCATGATGTCCAAGTTAACGGATGTTCATCATTCAGCCGCGTGGATTACAGTTACACGAATGGGTGAAATTCAAATTAAAAACAATTTTCTACTCTCACAAATACTGATTTCAATATTTTCTTATGAAAATTGAAAGTGTGAGTAGCATAAGATGCAAGGAACAACATTTCAAGTTCTTCGGGGTCATTATTTTCAAAGTCTAGTTCATCTCGTCATGATTATGCAGACTCCATGACTAATGGATTGCTACAGGTAGCTGGACATACTCCATTTAGCGGGAAAATGGCCCCGTGAGTCACCAAATTGTTATCCAATTTCACTACCCTAGTGAAATTGAAAATTAAAGTTGGATTGCCTGGGAGGACTCTCATATCAAGAATTGTAAAATATTAAGACAAATTTCAAATCTCAGGGAAACATTTGTGTCTTTAGGAAGATTAAGAATTCACAAGAGGAATTTTTCCTCTTCTTGGTCTTTTCTGAGTTTAAATTTTCACCTTGCAAGACAAATGACAAAATTTTACAGTCCTAGCATCTTCACTCAGTCTCGATGTATCTGGAAGGTCCATGAATGCATCAGGTTTGATTTGAACTCTGGGGAATTGAAGATTCCACTAACTCATACAAAAAGCCAACCAAGCCACTCCTTGGCCCACCAAGTTATGCATTATGAAGGGGCATCGAACTATAAAATTGAAGGGAACCGAGTTGATCAAATATTTTTATACCAAGCTAATCCTTTGGGGCACAAGCTGGTGTAAGTGTTGACGAACCCATAGACATAACCGAGCTAAAATAAGTGTGAGTGAGCATCTTCAAAGGCCAAGTTATTTAAGACATTTGAGTTGAATTGCAAAGCCTTGGATGAGTTGATAACTTGCAAATATCTATACCAATTTTTTGAGGTATTCCATCTGTGAGAATCAGGGGATTGAACTAATTTTCCGAGACCATGGGAGTTAGTCAGAAAGAAGATTCAACAGGTGCAGATTAACAAGCTCACAAGTGTAAAAAGGTAATTAGATAAGAGACAATCAGTTCGTGAGTGTAAATAGAACCATGAGTAGGGCGTGCAATCGGCCATTTAATGTGTCGATGCATAAAAAATCATTTCATTCATGGATATTTTAAATAAATCTCGGTTTCGAGGCATTGAATCGGACAATAGTAAATCCATTACAACAAAGATCATCGATTTTTGTATAGAAAGCATTATGATTTTATCTCTATCTCCCCAAGGCCAAATTACTTTTAAACTCCGACGAGACTCTTAGAAAATAAAAACTATGAGAAGAAGGCCAAGTTATGCTTGGAATGAATTAGTGATCTAGTTCAATGATAAAGTGGTGAAGTTGTAGAAAGTTCATGCTTGAGGAGCAATGTAGAATATTGCAACAATGTAAATAGAGAACTCATAAACATGATCATACCACCAGGTTAAACGGTGAAAGCATTAGACCGAGGTATCATAAGGTGATACCAAAAAGGACAGGATTAAGTTGATCTCAGACTGGGTCGAATCATCAGTACTTAGCAAAAGAGTGAGCTAAGATTGAGCTTTACATCCCAAGGGTGGATCAGTTTAGGTTCTACACATGGAGTCGGATCATTCAAGAAAGACGAAGGCAAGTTACACATTCGATCTCATGTCAGAGAGTCGTGGTGTTAGGCGAATGAGAATGGCTGAACTTCAATGAGCAAGTCAAGATACACTCAAAAACCAAGTTATCTATTCACGAGGCCAAGCCACGAGTTGAAGTGACAAGCTCCACAAGCACTTGGAGAGTTTGAAGATGGGGAGATAATGGTCAAATCGGTGAGCTAAAGTCAATATGCAGAAAGTATGGCATGAAATGACCCCAATGTCCTGGCCAAATTGGGACGCTCGTGCAGGGAAAATCCACATTCACTGACTATCTAAGTGGCATGAACCTTGCGGTCATAACGGAAGAAATGAGCTCGGGTGGTCCTAGGAAATGTGGGAAAACAAAACATGACTTAACCAAAAAATAGGATGATGTGGCCAAATCAGATAAAAGCGGCCCAAACAGCACTCAGACGCTCGTGTATAAAAAACACGACTTCTCCGAATTACTCTTTGGAAACGGGTGAAGCAGAGGTAAATGGTCGAGCCAATGTCGGGCTGAAGGTACATCGTGGAGCCAGGGGAAATTTGGAACCGATGTGGCCGATTCGGTTACACAAGAAATGGATGATTAACATGGTAATGTTTGTAATTTTGGATGATTAACATGCCAGCTCGGGTAGGTAATGCTTGTAATTTTGGATGATTAACATGGCCATGGAATTTTGGATTCAACGTAGGCCATATTAACCTGCATTGCGTTGAAAATGCTGCATTCGAAATTGGACTCACTCGAGCCAGGTAGGGATGAGCTGGAATATGTGTCGAGTTGGCACTAAAGTGGGTCCGCTGACGTGGAAGTTTGTGCAAGTGGGAAAAATAAGGAGCTCGGTGTCCACGATGAAAAATCTACCATAGAAATGGAGAGCCAGCTCGGTCGAGCTAGCCGAGCTGGCATGTTAATCATCCAAAATTACAAACATTACCTACCCCCTTCCATTCAAAAGCACAATGAGGAAAATAGATGGGCTTGCCAAATTTTAAAAATTCTCAAAACATTAAAAATCATGCAGAAAACATTAGGAGGAGGGAAAAAATATTTTAAATATGATTTCTAGCAAAATAATTAATTGTTCAGGTCCCGAGACATTGCAACAAGCTTTTGTAACTCAAAACAGCCACCTACACTCAGAAGGTCATATCTTGAGAAATTTTAAATGAAATCACACAAATGAATACTCATTGGAATCATGGTTCCAAGAACGTCGCACAAAAGTTGATAAATTCATAAATTTATGCATATTCTGGGGATATTTTTAAGTAAAATGGGCCAGGTCTAGAACAATGATTTTATTGGTAGTTGGGAGTGCAGTTAAGAGGCATGGTCATCATTTTTTTACTGTTGCAAGTTATGGGACAACATGGGGAGCATTTTTCAAGCAACATACCATCAATTACACTCATTTATGAAAACTTTCAAGTGGTTAAAAAGACAAATCCGATATTGCATTTTCTCTCTTTTTCTCATTCTATATATTGTAATCTTGGAATCATTTGTAAAAGAGTTGGTCATTTTTCTCTCATGCACCCTCTCTCTTTCTTCTATGCTAGGGTTGAATGTGGATTTTAAGCCTCCTCTCTTTTCTTTGTAATGGAATTTTCTTGCCTCTTTCCCACTAATTATGTATTGTGTGAATTCATGGATCAATAAAACCTATTTCGTGATGCATCTTATCCATCCTTTGCATATTTTATTGTCTCTTCTTGCCTCTCACCATTACAGGGTATATTGTGCATATATCTTGATTTCCATTACAGGGTTTGGGAGATGTGTTTAATGGGTTTGAAGTGTTGTTCTATGTGAATTTATATTTTTCCTTATGGTGCATTTTTTCCACCCTCTCCTTTGGTCACCTCTCTCCACTTCAGGAAATTGGGATTATGATCAGCAACCTCCTTTTCTAGTGTATCACTGTTATTAGTGTAGGATTTATTTTCATGCACTCGCTCTCCTTGGTCCATTGGAATATTAGGATAGGATTAGATAGCCTTTCCTGCACTTAAAGTATCTTGTGGCAGGTAGTTTAGGAGCAGGAACTTATCCTCTCTGGAGGGTCATCTCAATCCCACAAGTCCCACAACTTGAGAGATGATCCAATGTTACAAAAATTACACCAAATTCCCCATCCACACATTAGGCCATTCAGGGGGTGATGTAATTTCATGATAATAGTTATGACATGCCCAGTGGGACATCACAAAGGTCAAAGTTTTATATTTAAAGGGTTTTCTACTATAGAGTTGAATCAAAGATCATTTGCAGGTGTGCAGTTCAATCATTTATAGAAGACTCCATTTTAACATGTTAGCATGTTTCTTTTTAAATTCTAGCTTTTGGAAGCATTTGCAAAAATATACCTTGTGACTCCATCTAGTCTAAACAACGTAATCTTTGAAGTTACAGACATTTTTTCATCCATTTCTCTCACCCCATATCTTCCATTTTCTCCCATTGTATGAAGTTTTGTAATCGTATCTTCATTCCCGCAGTGGAATTCACATTTTTTGTAGTGTAATCAACCTCTTATGAGCTTCACAACACCTCTAGATCAACATTATGACCATATTCATAACCACTATGCTTACTCATATGAGAAATTTCAAAACCAGTTTGGCCTATGCAACTTATTAAGAATAAGGGTATGCATACACTAACAACAGTCAAATAGAAAAGTGCTGATTTTCTGGAGAAAATTCAAATAATGGAGGCTAGTATGGTTCAGTCAAGCGCCTATAGCACAAATGAAAGATTTTAGAATCAGTTACAGGGCACATTTTCCATGGGAAGGTCCTTTTCCAAGACACTATAGCTCACAAGAGAAACTTGACTTCATGGTTGAAATGCTATCCTAAATTGCATAGTGTACTAAGGTGATTGAATCATATGAGAAAAATGTAAGACAAACCTTGTCAATGCGTAAGTCAATCACCAGCTCCTTGTTCTCCCTTTTCTCCATGTCCCAATCTTTATCATTTCAGCATTATCATGATTCAAGCCCATTGCCTATTGCCCCGATGTTGAATTTCCTTCTCCATACTCTTGTCTCCCATATCACCTCAATTCTTATGCCCTTTTCCCTCCCAAGCATGCATCCCCTCTAAACAAACAAGAATTTCCTACACCACCAAAATTAATTGCAAAATCTATTGTAACCCTACCCATCCCCTCCTCTTGCATCACAAAGTACATCTTGGGAAGAAAATAATTTAAAAACCTGTCAAGGGAAACAAAATGAGGAGTCCAACTAGTAAGAAATGAGAGAGAATATGAAAATATGGGCTCTCAAATTTGGAAATGAAAAGATTCTCTTACAGGTAAATTCAAAGGGAGAAGTCAAGGTTGATGAGCCAGTGGTGGCTAAAGTTAATTTTTTTGCAGCAGTAGAACAAGAAGAATACCAGAAGTCTGTATGTTCATAGTGTAATGGACAATTTATTTAAAGAGAATGTTGATCTAATTCAAGTCGCGCAATCATTCCAAGATGAGGAAGACCAATCAGCTTATAGCTCCATTGAAAAGGAACATCTAGAGGAGACCAAATTTGAGTTAGGGCTACTTGATGAAGAAAGCATCATTGAAATTTTTTTGCTTTCATTTAAAGCTCCTGATTTGATTAATGATTATATGATGAGGGGAAGTGTTCAGGAAGACCATGCTTCCCCCAAACTGTCCTCTAGATCAGAAAATTGAAGATTTTTATTTATCAAACTTCATACTAGAGGTGGAGGCTATTTAAGAACAATTTGATCTTCAAAACAACAACGGAAGAAATCTCGAGCCAATAATTTGTCGTAGTGAATTGTAATGATACAAAATTGACTTCATTAGATGTTACAATCAATAATAATGAATTGTGGATTGAAGAGGAATTCCATGTTGCCAAAGAGAAAGGAAAAGAAGCATGAGAATGTCATCATCTCTCCCATACCATTCACTCAAAGGGGACATCAATTTTCTATAGATGTGCAAGAAGAACAAGATCAAGCTATAGACAACTCCCCTTTTCAAGAAGGTCTACAGGAAAACTTGATTTTTGGAATTAGGTTTTAGAGGGTTAGACACATTCGAAGGATCATATCATGCCCTATAAGGTACTTGGCTTCATTAAATCCAAGAGTGGAGCCACAACCAGCCATTTTTTCTTCTAAGCATGAGGATGAACCTCAACGTGCCAAGAATCAGCTACAATGCCTGTCAGAACTAAATGAGCAATAGCCAAAATAGGTATTTGTTTTGTTTCAATTTGATTCCTTGATGAAGGGAGTGAAGAACCAATTTGTCATCCAATATTTCACCTGTAATATTAGTTTTTCCTAGTGCCAAGTCATCTCCATTACTGCTAATTGTAAGAGAGGGGAGTTACTTATCTTCACATGATGCAGGTTTTGTTTGAATTTTCCCATCTTTCTTGATTAGTGTAGGGTAGGAGTAGGTTTATTTTCAGCATAAGAAGTGCTTGTGCACACTCTGCATGTCTTACTTGAGGCATGTATGATTTTTCTCTTTTGTATACATCTTTTTTTCGTGTTGTTCCAGTCAATACAGTACATCATCTCCAAAATTGTTGTAGTAGGAAACTCATAGTTGCATGTAACAATTGCAAACTCAAAAATTCAAACAAATGCAAAGAAACTAAAATCAGGTCAAAAGACAGATTTCAAATCTTCAATTATTTTGCTTCCTCGAATCAGCAATTGAGTTTCTCAAATCATGTAATTAGCATTAGAGGTAGGTTTGTTAGTGTAGCAAATGAAAATCAGCTTAGTATTCACTCATCCTTTAATCAGTGTTCAAACATCGGACATTGGCTACCATGTTCTCTCCAAGGTTTGATAACAATATTTCATAACCTACAATAATATCCCAATGTCAACAAAAGATGACCTATTGAAAGGAATGTAACATTCAGAAGAAGAAAGAAAGAGGAACTTAATAGATTTCCATGATTTCTAAGTTAACAGGTTTTTCATCATTCAAACTCGTAGATTGCAGTTGTGGGAATGGGTGAAATTCAAATTAAAAACAATTTTCTACTCTCATAAATTTTGATTTCAATATTTTCTTAAAAAAATTGAGAGTGTGAGTAGTTGAAGATGCAAGGAATAACATTTCAGGTTCTATTTTGGGGTCATGATTTTCAAATTACAGTTCATCTCATGATGATTATGCAGACTCCATGCCTAATGGATTGCTATAGGTAGCGTGGACATACTCCATTTAGTAGGAAAATGGTCCCCATGAGTCACCAAATGTTTATCCAATTTCACTACCCTGGTGAAATTGAACATTAAATTTGGATTTCTTGGGAGGAATATCATATCAAGCATTGCAGAAGATTATAGATAGATTTCAACTCTCAAGGGAAACATTTTTGTCTTTAGGAAGATTGAGAATTCACAAGAGGAATTTTTCCTTTTCTTGGTCTTGTCTGAGTTTATATTTTCACCTTGTAAGACAAATGAAAACTTTTTAAATAGTCCTATCATATTCACCCAGTTTCCCTCGGTGTTCATCTGAAAGGTTCATGAATGCATCAAGTTTGATTGTAACTCTAGGGAATTAGAAGATTCCACTAGCTCATTGAAAGAGCCAACCAAGCCACTTCTTGATCTCACCAAATTATGCATTATGAAGGGGCATCAAACTATAAAATTTAAGGGAACTGATTTAATCAAATATTTGTACACCAAGCTAATCCTTTGGGGCCCAAGTTAGTGCAAGTGTCAAGATACCATAGACATAACCGAGTTATAATAGGTGTGAGTGATCATCTTCAAAGGTTAAAGTTATTTAAGAGAGTCATACAATTGAATTTCAAAGCCTTGGATGAGTTGAGAACTTACAAACATGTATGGTGGGATGGCCATGTTGGGGTTTTGAGCTCATCCAGTGAGTTTCAGGGGATGGAAGCTATTTTTTGAGACTATGAGAGTTAGTTGGAAAGAATACTTCATGCAATAGGGAGAGATTAAGGAGAACTCACAAGTGTAAGAATGTAATTAGTTAAGAGACTTTGCATTTCCTGGACCATGGTGGATGAATATCAATCCATGAGTAGAGCATGCAAATCATGTAGACCAATGTGTCGATGCATACAGAATTGATCTCTAGATTATGGAGTTGTAAAAGCAGTAAAGCTCAGTCTGACAGCCAAGGTTGAATCTAACATTAACAGATCACATTGCGACTAAGCTGATAAGTTGAATAGTTGTCCACACAGAGACATTAAGAGCCAATCACTGAGCTGGCCCGAGTGCCATGAACGACATGGAAGGTCTGGGGAGCCACTTAGAAAAACGATGGATTCATGAGAAGAAGGCCAAGTTGTGCATTAGAGACTAGAACTAGTGGAGAATACATTGCCACGATGTTGTGGTCATTGAGATCATGCATGGAAGTCAACGCTCAGTAGGAGCCTTGAGGTGAGCTTTGCAACAGTGACAACATAGACCACTTATAGGACATGATTTTCCTACCACCAACTCAATAGGCTGACAGCGCTTTTAGGGCTGAACTATCCATTCAGGTGATACATCACGCTATTGGACATGATAAAATCAAGCCTTACATACTGGGTTCCCCCAGTAAGACTTTTGCAAAAGAATGAGCTGAGATCGAAGTGTGCAAACATGAGCAAGGGAGGAAGCTGAATACCTAGTTGTTGCACATGGCAAGAGCTTAGAAAATTCAGCATAGATATAGACGAGTGTGCAGGTTCGATCTTGATGGCATAGATTCAACGGCACTCGGTGCCATGAAAGGACTTTACCAAACTTCAATTGCGACAAAGAGTTTTAATGTTACACTCACTGAGATAACTTGGTGAGCTCAACAACAAGGCTGAGCCACAGAGAAAGAATGCGGTGAGCTCAATAGAGAATTACTTCCTGGGGAGTCCTGATGAACTGGGGACATTCATGGTTAGCTCGGCAATCCCAAACTTACCATAAAACAATGTTGCATAACGAGGAAGTTGGGGACCGAATATCCTAGACAGCCTGTGGGACTTCTTGCGTGGTGGGGAAAACCCAAAAATCATTGACTTACTATTTTGCTCGGGAACCTTGGCAATCAATCAGCAAGTAATCACTCTGCAAGGTCCTGGGACATGCGGGTCCAACAGGAACTCGACTGTGCATCTAATAAAATGGGCTTATGTGTGAAAATGCAGTTCAAGAAAATTGTGCCCATAACTGCACATGGTGGGAAATAACTACATGCAGATGATGTAAACCCGAGATCGCCGGATGAACTAAGTGTCACAACGGGTGAAGCGGAGGTCAACAACCTGAGTTCTCTGAGATCCCATCATTCACCACAAAATAGAGCATCACCAGATGCAAGTAGAACGAGTTGGAACTGATGGTGGTTCAGTGATTCATGTGGTGCTAATTCAACATGGAGAATCCCACCAAGCTGGTAAGGAAATAGTCAAATATGTCATGGCAGGAAGAGAGTCATTCGGTCAGAAATGCAGGTGCAAAATTGTGGTCCAAGAAATGGAGAGTAGAGACTCGCCGGATGCACAAATAGGTAGCTCCATGTACATACGAAGTGACTACTCAACTTCGCAAAAGAAAGGGAGCCCAATGACATAAAAAATTGTGCTAATTGGTTCGAGTGATATAAGGTGCTCAGCGTCCAAGATGGAAATAAGGGTGGTCAATAGTATAATGAAGATGGCTTGAGGATCCATGAAAGTGGCCAACTTGAGCCTGCCAATACCGAGCTGGCATGTTAATCTTTCAACATTACAAACATTACCTCACCCTCCTTCCATTCAAAATCACAATAATGAAAATAGATGGGTCTCACCATCTATTTTAAAAAATTCCCAAAACATTAAAATGATGAAGAAAACATTAGAAGGAGGGAACAAATATTTAAAATATTCCATTTCCAGCGAAAGAATTTTAATTGTCTCAATCCCGTGACATGAGCAAGCAAACATGTGCAACTCAAAATCGTTTCCTACCTGCAATCAGAAGGTCATAACTTGAGCAATTCTCAACGAAATCACACAAAATTAGTACTCGATTGGAATTTTAGGTTTTTGAGACCTGTCACACAATAACCAATAAATTTAGGAATTGATGTAGATTTGATGGATAATTTCATGGAAAATGGACCAGTTCTCAGAACAGTGCTTTTATTGGTGGTTGGAAATCCAATTAAGAGGCATGGGCATACATTGTTTCATTGATGTGAGTCATGGGAGCAGTCACGGGGAGACCTTTTGCAGGTCAACATATCATCATTTGGGCACTCATTTATGACAATCTTGCAAGTGGTCTGAAAAGGACAAATTTTAGGATTGCATTTTCTCTCTCCTTCTCATTTTATAAATTGTAATGAGGGGTTCATTTGTACGAGAGTTGGTCATTTTTCTCTCTTGTCCCTCCCTCTCTTTCTTCTCTGTTAGGGTTGAATATGGAGTCTTAAGCCTCCTCTCTTTTCTTTCTAATGCCATTTTCTTTCCTCTTACCCACTAATGATGTACTGTGTGAATTCATGGAGCAATAAAACTATGTTGTTTTTATGTAGTTTTCTCCATCCTTTGCTTATTTTATTGATCTCTTATTTCCTCTCACCATTGTTAGGGTAGGCTATCTGTGCATACACTCTCTCTCCCTGGTCTATTAGCAATATTTTGATAGGAATAGCTAGCCTTTCCTACACTGAGAGTAGCTTGAAGTAGGTAGTTTTGGAGTAGGAACTCATCTTTGGTCTTTGATTCATCTTGTCCATCCTCAATCCTTTTCTCAGCCTCTCTTCATTTTGAGAGCATGTTGGAATGTTGCGATCATTACATTGAATGCCCCTTCCACTTTTCAGTGCCATCACAGGGGGTAGTGTATTTTTCTTTTACTTGCATGTTATCTTTCTCTCCCTAGTCCCTTGAGCATCTTATAAATTAGGAGTAGTTAGTATTTTCGGGGTTCATTATGAGTTAGTTTACACTAGGATTAGGGAATCATAGAACCATACTTAAGTCTCTGTGAGGTCATATCTCAAGCAGCAAGTCCCTACAACATTGGAGATAGTCACCACATAAGGTTACCCAGTCACACCATGAGCATCAAACACACACACTTGTGCAAATTGGAGGGTGTTGCGATCTAAGCTCCATAACATTGGACTTCTAGGGCTAAAGATCATTTATAATTATCAACACTTTATAAGATCCTATAATTACATTCTATTCCATGAAACATAGTTTCAAAATGAAACATCTAGAAGATCATTACTCGTTATCTACGTTGGTGACATAGATGATATAGCAATCCATAGCTACAAAAATGCAGTTAGATATCAGATTATTCTTCACAATAAAGTAACTAAAAAATAACCTGTAATAACTAAATCATAAGTCCTACAACCATGGTATACAGTTGAAGACAGTCCGACATCTAAGAGGGGATATTAAGTACTTGTTTGTCAAATACATGTACTATTTGAGGTTTTTACAAGTTAAATATTCATTGTAGTTATTACTATCTACCTTCATTTATCTTGGTAAGAGAAATAAGAAGTAAATCCTACCAAGTTGTATGACTAAAGACCCAAGAACACTTTTTGCAACATCTCATAGGACCTTTTCCCCAACATGTATGTAAAATAATGGGTGCCCATAATTTAGAAGCAAGGCACTCGCAATAGTGCCCCTATCCATCTCTAGGCACCCCAGTAACTAACCAATATATTACACTTAATGCACATTTTATCTGAGCTTTGATGTGATGGTCAGTGCTACATATTATAAAATTTTATAAAGGATTTTTTTCAAATATCCTCATATCAACATGGTAATACTCACATCAAGTGGTTTTTATCCTAAGCATATGATCACAACTAGGGTTTTTCACTAAATTGCTAAGATTATCAAACCCTAGGTAAATTGATTGTAATTAATTTATTACCCCATTTACTACAGGGTCTTGTAACTTCATATATAGATCATATAAAGGGTACACTTTTAACTTAAGTCCTTTCTACCAAGGTATTGTAT
Source organism: Taxus chinensis (assembly GCA_019776745.2). Classification (NCBI taxonomy): domain Eukaryota; kingdom Viridiplantae; phylum Streptophyta; class Pinopsida; order Cupressales; family Taxaceae; genus Taxus; species Taxus chinensis. Next base: position 665,152,079 of record CM034147.1, on the reverse strand, counting down.
ATTGTATGAAATAAAGAAATGGGCAAAAAATGTTATCCTAACTCACTATAGGTGACCCAATATAGCATTAGGATACCAATCCAACAGAGTAGAATACTACATATTCATGCATTCATATTGTAAATGAAAAAATCCAAGTGGATTTAGGAAGATCGTGATGGTCCACACTCTGATGCAAGATGTAACCCACTAGAAGAAGTGGCAATATAATTTAGGATCTCTATGATAGTAAATAAATAATGAGATATGGTTATAATTAGCATTTCTAAAAATATGGAGATTGCATATGCGCGAAGGCGTTGTAAACATGGATTTTGAAAATGATCTGATGCATGTTACTAAAGGATTATGGAAGCATCAAAGGGGGTGAGATGTGTAAGTGGTGAGTGCAATGTGTCATGAGATAAAAAAATGCATTCAAGGATAACAATATTATGCTCATAGTGCAAGTAACATATTTGCAAGGACAATAAAAATCATTCCAATTTGAAGATAAAAGCCAAAAGGTTACATAAGAGAGGACCAGAGATCCATTCTCTGATCCATGTATACATCCATTAATGCATTAGATTCATTGAGTAACCATACCCCTATCCCAGAGAGTTGATCCCCTTAAGGCATATGTTCACAGGTAAATAGAAGAATCCTAGCGAAAACCTCTATGTTAGAAGACTCCAAATTGCTAGTAACAAGTATGACAAATATAAAGCTTGTATAATCCTATGTTGGGATATCCTAAGCCCCATTCCTTGATTTTCACATGTTGTAGACTTAGAAACAATCATTAAAACTAACTTCATTACCTTTAAAACCTCGGGAACTTAAATAACACTGATAATCGAAATTAGATGTTGACAAGTTCCTAATAAAGTACAAACTGAAATGACGATGATGTGATGGACCAATGAATCACTTGATATTGTTGGTCATCCTGCCATGTATGGGATGCAATCCATTGGAATTAGAATTTTATATTAACCAATAATATCAACCATGTTTGATACACATAGAGGATTATTAGTAAAATAAGACATTTATCACCTAGACTAGGGCAACCATGGGATCATATACCATCAGTTATGGGAAATGCTTTATCAATAGGGTCATAAAAATGTGATCTTGGGTTGATGAAGAAAAGACTAAGAGCATACTAAAAGGTGTCATGATGAAGGTATGTGTGTGTGTGTTGAAAGTATATATTAAGGTGATTATAAAAGGAATAGTAAGGTGGATTTCATATGGATATCAGAAAATATGATTGTAAAAGTATAAAAATTATCTGAGTGTGTCATGATATAGACACCACATCAAGGCCCTATCAGTAAGTACAACATAATAACTAATAGTAGTGCAAAAATTTGTTTGGGCATTGTTACAGTGTGACGATTTATGAGAACTAAGCTCTCAAATCCTAGAAATTTACCTAAGTATCATCACTCTGATATGGCATAAGTGCAATGTGTTAGGATAGCATGGGCCTTTGAATAATATGTTGGAGAGTGCATGAGGCAGTGCACAACCATAGATAAGTCGTTGCAACCAAGTTTGGAGGGCTTGAGCTATTTCAGCACTAAAAATAGTGATTATCTCTAAGATTATGAAGACCTCATGGCATCCTTTTTAGGATAAAACTTGCATCATTAGAGAAGGTAGGATAAAATGCAAGTGGGTTTGGGAGGGATTTTAATTTAGCTTTTTCGTTTAGCTGGTTTTTTATGTTTTAATTTTTTAAAAATTACAACTATACGGAACCAAACGCCATCGTCCCCCCTAAAACAACAGGGCCAATGGCATCAAGGAATTTCAAAAAAATTTATAGGGGTTGATGACATAAGCCAAAGGTCTGATGGCATACAGAATATTTATAAAATCATGTGATTTATTATAATTTTTTATATTACATTGAATTTTTAAGGAATCTAATACATGGCTTTTAGTTATTTATGAGTGTTGGGAGATCAAAAAATCCACCTATGGTGGGGGGTTAATGTGGGATGGCTTAATGGATTGATTGTTGGATTAACAGAAGTAGAGGTGGCACAACTACATGGATGGGGATTTGGGGGAATCATGTAGATGCCTAGGATACCATTGAGATTAGATTTACTATAGATGTTCTTGACTGCATGGGAGCTTCGGTCCAACACCTTTTAGTGGTGGGAAGGAGAGATAGTTGAGATGACCATGACACTTCATGATGTACATGGGATATTAGGCTTTCCGATTAGAGGGGCTCACATGTATTAAAATATTACCACGGATATTGTAGAGAGGAGGGCCTTGGACACACGGGCCATAGGAAGTTATACATAAGAGTAGGGATACTCAGTGTTCAATGTAGCGTGATATTTACGACAGGGATTCTTGTTATCTGGAAGGTGGTTATGGGTATTACTTGGGCATGCATATTTTGCAACAAGGCATACGAGACCATTCTATTATATCTAGTGGATGCCAATAGATATGTGGTTTGAGTAGGTTAAATTATTCAGCTGGGGGACCATTGTATGGGTGCTAGTTGGTGTACGACCTATACAGGGTCTGATTGAGAGCATAGAGGACCGTGGGTCCTATTAATGTTTTTGGTGAAATGGATTTATGAGAGATTTCTAATGTACAGTACCACAAGGACACCATTGGCCATAGCAATAGATGCCTCTGAGATTACTTTAGTGGGCACAACAACTAACACAGGGTACTTTCAGACATATTGGCCATTATGATAGGTACATCCATATGATTTGTAAAGGGATCCCTACATGGGGAATGTTCATTATTTTCCCAGTTGTCCCATGGAAGAGGACTTAGATGTAATGGATGAGGTTATGGGACATTAACTTTATTGGGTAGAGACCCACCCAATGGATAGATTACCTAAATAGTTTGGGTAGTCCAGATCCTATCATGCTACCAACCATTACCAGCCTACAGACAACAAGATGCGAGGGAGGTTGTAGGTATAGTGGATAGAGTACCAATGTTGCGGCCCTGGAGAGTGTGGACCATAGGAAAACAAGTTTGTAGGTAGATATAATGAGGTGAGTTAGCTCAATACCCACCAGATATCATTGTAGTTGAGAGTTCAGATGAGGGATCTAATGGAGGAATTTTTCATCCTAGACCCAGAGGTGGGATATGAATATAACTACTGTAATAAATGATGTGTAAGTACTAATATATAGTAGGAAGCAAGAAAATAAGAGTGTATAATATGAAACCCTATGAAAGAGATAGAGAAAAGGTGACTTAGTTTATATTTGTGCAATCTAGAACCAATCTAGGCAAGGAGATGTCCTAAACAGGATGCGAACAACATGATAACTGACCTCTATAAATTTTGGAGTTCACAAACAAGGATGGCTAGGGGTTCCCATAACAAGATAGGGGTGCCTAGGCGTTGATGACTGGATCTGGGTGCCCATGACTATGAAAAAGATATGGATCTAGTTTTTTTTCTATTGCAAGGTCTTCACAATTTCTCTTTTTTTATCACATGTTGTTTTCACTATGATCGCGGATGATACTTATAACCTACAAAAGAGATGTTCACCTACACATGCCCACAAACCACATCAACCCTAAACAGAAAGATGCATAATGTGAAGTTCTACTGACCTTGGTGGTCACCCTAAGAGTGAACTTACAACAAAGCTCTGCACTACATCTGAGAATCCATGTATTTCTTGTGAGTGTGTGTAGAAATTGTGCCCTAGGATTCCATTTTGCAATTTGTACTTGATAGTAGGCTATAGCTATAATGTAGCAATGTAGTAGAATTATTGGATGGAATAGAATGAACTTCCTCTTCCTATGTTGTGTATACAGAGTTTTTTTATCCCTTGTTCCTTGAATAGATGCTATATGGATGCATTGGAGTGTTTTAGATGCCTTTTGACTACAATATTAGGTGGTAATAGTAATGTTTAGTGCTTGGTCCTTTATTTTGAAAACATAACTATGTATTTATATGATTCCCTTGTTTGAATTTTGTAATTCACAACTGAAAAGCCGACCCATAAGTGAAAAATATGCCCAAAAGATAAAATAGACCCAAAAGGAGCGAGTAAGGTGAAAAAAGGTGAGGGGAACTTATAGGGGACACGAGCACATGGGCATTGTTGTCCTGGTTGGGCACTAGTGTTTGAAGCCATGAAAGATAAAAAAGTAAAGTTTTGACTAGGTTGTAGGGTATGTAAGACCAAATAAAAAACAAGAGACAAATAAAAGAGGCCAAAGATAGTTGTAAACCACTATTTTTCTTCCTTAGGAATCATATAAATGCAAGTATACTTTTAGGACCTAGAAATGTACCCAAGTGCATGATTGTGTGTCTACATTTACCCCCACTTTATATTGTTGAGTGAATACTTGATAACATAAAGAAAATAAGAGATGAATACCTTATGATCCTATAGAGTGTGTGGTGAGATGTGTGTCAAGTGGACAAGTGAAGTGTGGAGACTAGGAAAGGAAAGTAACCCTAGGGGTTCTAGTATCTTATTTCACGTAACTAATATGCACATTGGCACCCCATCCAAAAAGATCATAATGCTCACTCAAATCATGAAAATCTAATAGGTCCCCCCTTTGTGATGTTTTTCAAGATGTTAGCATGCAAATACATGATGATATATAACCAAGAGTTCATTTGATCATACTTAACCATTGCATACATTCAATTAGAAAAAGACATAATAAGGAAACATACAAATCAGATAAAAATAGTATCATATGCACCATGTAATCACCATTTTTAGATACATTAATTACCAAAATCCATCCTCCATAATCCATTATAGCAAAGTACTACATAATATAAGCTAAATACATCATCATAACTAGGCGTTGAAACATGTGTAGCATCAAACCCTAAGTCATCAATGCTCTCAGCACTCAATCATGAACAATAGGACGTGGTTACAAAAAAAATACACACAATAGATATATAGGGGTGGGGAATTTCCCTTCATCACCTATGTACTCTCAAAATAGAATGCATGCTCAAAATAGTTACGTGTGAATTACATATGTTGTTAATACTAGACATTCCTATAAATAAGACTGTTTTATCCTATGAATAGCTCAATCTACAGATGACCTTTCACCTTCACTTTGCATGTGATTTACCCCAAAAATACCCAATGCTTGATTTTCAAGGTACCATTTTCGTTTTGGGCTCTCTAAGTCTATTTTTAGCCTGTAAATACAAAATTGGCTAAGTCCTGAATCCCATCTTCCTGGGTGAGTACCACTTGAATTGTTTCTTTGTGTGTGCACATGTGCCCCAATTGCGTGCCTCACTCATTTGTGCATGCTCTATACTTATACATTTCTTCCATACCAACATTACCCCACACTAATTACATTTCCATCCTTGGCAATGGGGTTCCTCAACTTATCCCTCTAAGTACAATGAATAAAGAATAAAAAGTATAAGGAATGAATACAATTTAAGGTATAAAGAATAGAAGTATTCAGGGCGCACCACTCTCCTTCTCCTTTGTCGACAAAAAACTCTTAGGGTACTCATTGTTAATTTTTCTCTCCACCACATTCCATTCCACCATCCCCTTCTTTATTGAATCTAGAACTAAGCCAACTATCTTTTCCATCTCCTTTGGATTCATGTCTTCCCCTTTGTGCTTTAACTCTCTTATTAGTTTGAATAGTCCAGATATCATTCCTTCCATGAAGTCCATTTTTTCATGCCATGAGCAAAACATGATCCTCTATTCTTGTCTCATGTGGCTCCCTTGTTTTCTTGAGCGGGTCATGCTTCTTTACAATCACAGTTATTTTCTCCTCTCTTTCAAGCGCTTCATCCTTTTTGGCTGCAATCACTTCATTTTCTTCCTGGATTGTGTATGCCTTAAGGATTTTTTCTGGATCTTGGTATTTGTTCATTTCCCAACCTTCCTTCTTTAGTTCATCCTTCAACATCTGTAAAATGGTGTCATACATCCCAATCCTATGTGATATAGTATTCTTATTTGTTTCCTTTTCTACTGTTGGGTCTACTTGAGTTTCCCCCTACATGGTTGGCTTCTCCTTAAGCAGTAAGTGGAAAAAATATTGTATAAATTGCAAGATTTATGGGTGTGTCTTCTGGGTTTTCTCATAAAAAAATTTCTTGCCTCCAAAAAATCACTTCCAATATCTGCAACAAACTCTAAAATAGTCTTCTTACGATTCACTTCCATATCGTGTACCTCATTCAATTGTTGGATTTCCTTTTCTTTGTTCTTATTACCTTCTAATAATGTTCTCATCATGACCTCTTTATCTAAGTTTCTCCTTGCCACTTTTGATTCCATCTTGGTCAAGGTATTATTTTCCTTCTCATCTCTGAACTCAATGGGATTCACCGTGATGTGGGTTGCTTAAGGGGCCTTTTCATCCTACGCCTTATGCATGCTTCCTCTCTAACATAAAATTTGGGCGCATCCATGTGGTTTGGCATCATCTAGCTCAGCATCTTCCTCATACGCATGTTTTCACCCTTGGGATCTATCATCTCCCAACATATAGTTACTCATGACTGAGTGTGTTCTAGAATCTTGTGCAGATGATCTTAGAAGAATCATTAACATACCCTATGGACTAGTATCTTCATAACTTCTCACTTTTTCCTTTCAAAATGCTTACCTTTGGGAATATATGTCTCTGCACCTGGAATTATACCTTCTCCTCTTTCACCTGACGCGCCCCAATGCTCACCTGAAGGCTCACTTGCAATCTATTTTCTTTCTTCATCTCCTCCAATAGGGTCTTCTTCCTCACGCTCACTAAGAGATTTTGTATATTTTTGGGTATCTTATTCCCTGTGTTTTCTCTTCTCCTTCCACATTGATGACTAGCGTCAACTTTTTATTGCACACATCTTTATCTAAAAACTCCTCTTCCTTAGTATCACCCTTAGGCACATACTTACGCCTTCTCCTCATCTTCTTCTCCAGGCTTTCTTTAATAGGAGATATTCTTGGCAACCTCCTCAATGGCTTAGAGGGCCCATGCCATTTCTATGTGTCATATGCATTCTCCTCAATTTTCTCCTAGAACCCTATTCAACTGTGTTGTCCTCTTCTTTTTCTATCTCCTCAACCTTAGGATCAATTCTCACCTATTCTTCTTCCCACTTAGGAGGGATATCCTTACGTGGCCTCTTGGTACCTACAGCTAGTTCTCTTCTAGCACTATGATCTAATGCACCTTTATTTTCCATCTCCTCCTCATCCTTAGGTTGTTCTTCCTCCTCTATCCTTGGAGGGGTGGGATTGCACTCTTACCTGTTACCAACTGTATGTTTTCCCTTTAGCGATTCTAGGAGTTTAAATTCATCTTCAATATACTTCTCATTCACCAATATGGGCTTAAGGTATATTTATACCTTATTTGTATCAACCTTCCCTACTACTAAAGTCATAGAAAAAGTATTGATATCATCTGATATCATGGTCTCAATGTAACTAGACTTACTCAGATACACATAAGACTTTCTCAGTATGTGGTATTCACAATATACCTTTTCATCATCAAACTTGAGCTTCTATGCATCTAAGAATATATTTATTGAGGCCTGGAAGTAGCACACTATAAAGGCATAGGACAACTTGCACCATGGGATCCATTTACCATTCCATGTGAATAATCTACCAATGTAGTAATGTTGGTAGACTGCAAATTCCACCTTTCCATCTACTATTTCTTACAAGTTGGTTGGTATGCGCCATTTATGTTCAAAGGCCTCATGCATTCTTCTTTACCACATCTCTAACTTAGTTTTGTAGGCACTGCCCATGGTTCCATCACAAGTATATTTTTCAAATCTCTCGGCCAGTGACTTCTTCTCTAGTGGGTATTGCCACATCTTGTCCTTGGGGCCATCTGGTACCCTAATCTCTGCAAACACAATTAACTGAAGGATCACGCCCCATATAATATTTTCACCCTTGTGTGCCTCCTCAATAATGGATTTTTCTATGAATATAGCCAGGTTATAGACAACTAACAGTCCCCCTTGCCATCTTCTTTGTGATGAGGAACCATTTCTTGTTTACTTGGCCCCAATGCTCCTAGTTATTATACTTTGTAAAGAGGTGCATTAAAATATTCATAACAGGGTCAGTTGCCTTAGATGCATCCATCACGCACCCTCTTTTTTGATAATCCAACTCAATGGAAGTGGCCTCCATTCTTGCTTCATTGTCAATATCCTGAGTAATTTTCTATTCCAGAGCTCTGCAACCCTGTAAGTTTTCTGATCAAAGGCACACTGATGCGCACTCACCTTCCTACAAAGTAGAAGAAGTCCTTGTGGACCCTTGAAATTAGCCATTGATAGATTCTTTTTGGTTTTCCAAAGTATGGTAACTCATAAATCTACAAGACTCCAACTTTCTCCAAAATATTTTGCCCTTCGTCACTATAGATGGGTTTATCATCCTCAGTTTGTAATTCAGTATTTTTTATCAATTCCTTCTCTATCTTGTCCTTTTTTGAACTATTGTGTTGGTTATAATCATTCACTTTGATTCTGTGAATGTGGGATTCCCAATCATACCCCATGACTATGCCCTCAAGATACTGCATTTCGAAAAACCTTTCCTCAAGTGCTCCCTCTACTTCTTCCTTTGGTTGCTTTTGCTTTTTACTCCTTGTGGTCATTGCAGGTGATATTTTGAGTGCCATACTAACTTTCACAACTTATCCTTTCCTTTTTATTAATTTTTCTACCTATATAACCATGAATTCATGTGTCCTAGCTTCAATTTCATTTTTCCAAACCCCATCTCCTCGAACCCAACACTTTCCATGCCTTTACTTACTCTCAAACTTCACACAAAGGAGTTTTATTATGGTCATGAACATTTCAACTAGTCTGATGTACTTCTTGTCTGAAATAGCACTTTGTGCTTGTTCACACATCAATTTTCTCTTTAAAGTATCGAACACTCAAACATACAACATAAAAATAACATCACTCGTATTCCTTTTATTGTTTTAAAAAAAAACCGTATTAATTACTCCTCACCTACCACCATATCCAACTTTATTACACTTTTCTACTTTGTCCACACTTCTCGTTGCTTTCTTATGTGTTTTTCACTAATTTATTTTGCGTTTTTCACTACTTTATTTCACGCTTTATTCATATTCTTCTGGAATGCCCCACTACTTCTTACCTTCTTTGCGTATTGCGCGCGCTGGAGGTCTTGTTGATGAGCAAGCGTTAGAAGAGCACATTCAAAAGTTAATCAAGTTGGATGAGTGATGAGCCATATCCCGTTGGAGTCAAAAAAAGAGAAGGCTAGGTAGAAAACATGGCATGACAGACACATCAAGGATAAAAATCTTGAGATATGACAGAGGGTGCTCCTTTATGATTCTAAATTTTTGTGCCATCCAAGAAAACTCAAGGTACATTGGTTGGGGCCATATTTTATCACTCACATACTTGAAACCGGTGCTTTTCAATTAGAGGCACTTAATGGAATGTGGTTACCCAGTTACTACAATGGGAGTAGGCTGAAGCCCTACTATAAATAAGTCTTCTTGGTGTTTATAATAAGGCAGTGTTGCCATTTAGATTAGGTTTCCAATTCTACATTTCCTTAATGTGTTTCCTTCTTTTTCACTATGTTTTGTCAATTTTGTAGGTTTGTTTTTTATAATAAGTACGTTTACGTGCCATAAGCTAATTACTATTTGAAGAATTTTCATGTGTAGAGGACTACACATACCCTTAGTGTGGGGTAAATTGTTGATATCTAGGTATAGGACTATTGAAAATAAGTCCACATGAAAGGAACAAACTAGTACAGGTGTTGTTCAAGGTTGGAGAATTGAAATAATATAAACAGAGATTTCTTCTAGATATGGTGACCATAGAAAGAGATGAATAAAGAAACAAGTATAATGCGAGGTAAGAAGAGGCTGGGAAAACTACCAGTGGAAGGCACAATGATGAGGTACTCAGGTGCATGGAAACACACTGAAGAGAATTCTACAGCCAAAAGGTAGAAGGGCACGCTAGAAGGTTATAGCTTGGGTGGGACGATTTACCACGTGGAAATAATGAAAATGGTTAATTAATGAGAGGATTTTTGGTAGGTGGAGGAGAAATCAATGCACTAAATTTTCTAAATTCTATATAAGGATGAGATGCAAGTTCATTTTTACCATCGCAATTGAGAGAATTTGAAAATGGTTAAGTGTGAATGAGTCAAGAAATCGTGTTGAGGTGCAAAGAGTGTGAAACCAGATGTGAAGAGAAGGGTTGTGCACTGGAGAAGATTGCACTCTCATAGGAGAAGGGTTTGAGCAAATCAAACATGTTACAAATGAGTTAGGGCATGCGATTTCCACTAGGGCATGGAGATTTCAACTAGGGTTTCGACTTGCTCAATTATAAGAGGAAAAGAGAGATATTTTTCAAATGGCACCAAAGAAAGCACCTGCAGTAGGAGATAAAGGGAAGAAGAAGGTTAAAGTGGAAGAATAAATTTCTCCCAAGAACAACCATTTAGAAATGTAGTATCCAGAGGGCGTGATTGTGGGACAAGAATGGGATTCCCATATACGCCAATGTAAAATCAATTATTACAACCATCAAACTTCAGACAATAAGAAGGAGCTTGATGTGTTGCTGAGCACAAAAATGAACAAGCGCATAACAGAGGATATACCGGTATATGATGACATGGGAGAGAAGTTGCTGAAGCATAACAGATTCTACCAGTTGTACGAGCTGCCATAATTTGGAAAGTATGAGCCATTGTATCGGTGGTTGATGAGTAGAGACTATAAGGACTTCTTCTACTTTGCCAGATAGAGGGTAAGAATAACAACTACCTTGATTTCAATGGTTACAGGACTAAGGTCCTTAGGGTTGGATCTGGATAATGACTTAACTGATAAATCCACAATCTTGGAGACAAGGAAGGAGTTGGGGTATACCAAGAGTCCGCATGGCATGGACATTGACAAGTTGAAGAAGTACCTTGTAGTGCAAGTAGCTGCACATCTTGTGACAAAGTTGAATGACCAAGGAAGGTGGTCACAGGTAAACACAATGTAGTTGTACGTTGCCAAGAAGATTTTGGAAGGAGTGGTCTACAACATTATAGATCACATAGCAAAGACAATTATTGAAGAAGCACAGATGGGTGATAGAATAATTTTTTACGTTGTATTATTATCCTTAGTATTAATGTAGATTGGGGTGCCTGATGGGCCAAAGGAGAAGATTTGGGAGTACCCCATGGAACACAAGTCACCTGCGGAGAGGTTTGGCAAGTACTTGTGTGATGGATCAAAGAGTGGACCATTCAAGCAGAGGGCAGAGATGTGGTACAATATACTCCACACGGAGTTCAAGGAAGATTGGTGCATAGCCAAGGATTTGCCTTCAATGGTGGGTAAGGTAGTTCAATTTTTTGTATACCAATACTTTTACATCACGTGATTTGTGATGAAGGACGAGGCTTGGAGCCCATGGTGCAAATTGTCATATGCATTCATAGCAAGGTATTTTCAAGCATCATTTCATCGATTTTCATATGCACACCGCTTAACCTTCAATGCAGACAAGGTAGATTGTGATTACCGCACTATGAGGAAGAAGTATGTATATCCAAGGCATAATGCATACATTGAAAGAGTTATTTCATATATTATAAACATGAAACCTATAAGCTTGGTAGTTGGGGACACCGGAGTAGTGCTTGTGTACCTAGAACTCAAACCCAAGCTTGAGAACACAAAATATGTGGAGAATGAGTTCACACTTCCATGGCAACCAAAGGGTACGCATATAATGGAAAATGTTCCAGTGCCCAAGCCCACAGAAATAGTTCAGGTTGATGATGAAGAGGATGAGCATGAGGATAGTGGTGGTTTGGAACATAGAGGTAGAAGACATCCTCCAAATAAGGATGAAGCTGAGCGCGCTACTACACCATCACAACCGCAAGAGGAGGATGAAGAGGACTTAGGTGTGGACCAAGGAGAACACTAATTTAAGAGAGTGTTTAGGATAACAAGGACCCAAGGTGCTACCCCACAAACAGTGTGTAGATCACCTTGACTCTCTCCACAGAGGGAGAAAACTGAGAAGAGAAGAAGGAAATTGAATTTGAATGAGGAAGCGAAAGAGTCTGAGGAAAGTGTGCCCAATTCTCCTACACCTTTGGAGAATGTAGAGGAACAAATAGATGAAGAAATAAAGGATGAAGAAGAGGGAGAAAAGGGGACAATTGAGACAGCAACAGAGACTACTTAGGACATAGCCACACAAGTTCTAAATCTTGAATCCTAAGTTCCTAAGAAGCCTAGATCAAAAAGAACAAGTGGGGAATACATTCCACCAGCCATGGGCTACGCTGAGGACACAAATAAAATTTTCCAGGCTCATTTCTAGAGCATAATGACACAAAAGGAGTTATATGGCTGTGAGTTAATGGATGAGGATATCACAACAGTGCACACAAGGAAGCAATTGTCATGGTCAATGCACACGCACATGGATGAACTAGACTTTGATGTGTATGAGGATTCATGCATGTTGAGGAGGTTGAAAAAGACACCTCAGGCCATGCACATAATAGTAAAGCCTACTGTTATGTTTGATGAACAATTAAGCAATGCTTTGGTAAAAGTCTCGATAGAAGTGGCACGATGCAATATGGATAAAGTTGTCATAATTAGGGTGTTGAGAGAAGAGATCAAGACTAATGATGAAGAGATAGCATGCCTAAAATAGGCAAAAATACTTGGCATAGAAGAAGAATATATTATTTATCAGCATGGCAGAGAAAATTGGTGACAATATTGTGAAGGCTAGGCCACACTTGGAGCCAAAGGTACCCAAGATGTTTCCTTTGGTGATGCATTATGTAAGTACATTGGTGGAATTAGTGCTTGAAGATGAACCTCTACGCATGACAGCGCCAAAGGATCCAACATAAGAAATAGAGTGAGAAAAGGCTTCAGTTATGCAAAAGATTGCATCATATGAAGGATTACTTCAGAGCTTACAGGAGGAACTGAAGAAGTCAGATCAAGCACTGAATATTTGTATAGCGCCAGAGGCTATTATAAGGAAAAGGACCATTTTAGAAGCCAATGAGGTCCTAAAGGCCATGAAGGATGAGACATTGGGCCGCGTAAAACAATTAGCACTTGGTAAGCAGAAGCATGAGGCCCTTATAGCAGCTCTGGAAATGCACAGGGAGAGGTTAGACGAGCTTGGGAAACTCATCGCCTAAAAGATGGACTTATTGGAAGGAAGAATGACTGAAATTTCCAACATCATGTTGGTATTACAGAATGAGAAAGGAGAGGTTGCAAGAGATGAGTTAGAATTAATTGCAGTGGATATCCTAGAGAAGGCAGAGACCATGCTCAGTGATTGGAAGACATTAGACGCAGAAATAAAAGAGGAATATCTAGAATTGATTATTCCATCTGTAGAAGAAGATATGGTAAGTTGAAGGCATTATTTCATTTATCCAAACTCTTTCTATTCTTCTATTCATATTCTTTGATTTGTTTTGGAGATAACCATTGCTAGAGCGGAAATGAAACTAGTGTGGGGTAATGTTGATCAGCCAGAATCTGGCACTTAGCAAAGGAAATACATAAGGTTCACGTGGGAGAACAAAGTGTATTCAAAGGCATGGAAGTATCGGAAAGGATCGTGTGTGAAGAAAAGAAACATGTTCGGGACTTAGCCATTTTTACGACAAGGATCTATTTTTGGAGATAGCGTGTGGAGCACGCAAACTGATTGGATACTTGCTCATCATGCATTGGCTATTTTTGGAGGATCAGCTATGAAGTGCTTTGCATGGACATAGGTCGGGAATAGATCTAATACTGTCAGCTAAATAAAAATATTCTATTATTAGCGCACTTGCATGTGTGGCTATTTTTGTAATGGCGCGTGGCTAATAATAGCATGTGACCTATTTGGGTTTAGATAAGTAGTAAAGTGAAAGTCCCCACCCTTATAAGTATGTAGTGAACTACGTAGTAGAGGACACATGAAATATTATTATTACGGGATGAGTAGAGAGACAAATATATGTATGTGTGCAAGACTGGACTACTGTATCAGATTTGTGCGTGTATGGGCATAGAATTCCATTACTGTAAGAATAGTATGCATAATATTTAATATAATGGAGGATATTGGATGAATCTAAGTGTTAGTTTTATGTGTATCAGGATCTAGTATGTTCTTGATTTCATCTTGGTTAATACTTAATTATGTTCTCCCTTAGATATAGATCTAGCATGTTCTGTAGAATGATGTATTAATAATGGAACTGCATGTGTTAAGTCTTACACATGCTAATATCCTACAACAACAACTCTAAAGAGGGACCTGGTACCTTTGTGTGCTTCAGGTGAGTGCTTAGTCTAGGCTAACTGATGTGCCAGCATGCCTAGGGTCTTATTGGGCTTGTATTATTGAATTATAGGCTGCATCAACCGTGAAAGATAGTCTGTAAAATTTATAATATAACACGTGTCATTCCTACGCATGGGTGGTGAAATAGGACCTACAAATTCAATAGCCCATTTCCCAAATGGCTCTGTGCTCACAATAGTTATGAGTGGCATATCATCTCTATGTCTAGGTTTTCTAAGCCACTAACAATGAACACATGCCTTCACATACTCCTTAGCATCCTTGTACAATGTCTCCCACCAAAGTCTTGCCATAAGAATATTACATGTAATAGCATCACCTCCGTAATACCCTTCTACTATCACACCATGAGCTTATTCCATAATAGACCCACTCTCATGTTCTAGAGCACAATGGTACAAAAATTCGTCACGACCCAAATTATATGAGTCTCCATCAATCAAGTGATAAGGCGTCATACGCATTTCAAGTTACTTCTTCTCTAAGGTCTTAATTCCTTTAGTAACCTTTACAGTGTGCAAAAATACTACAATTTCCTCCAATTCTGTCAGCGCGCGGTTCAATCTAAACATTTTTGCATCAAACATAGTGTCTTCAATGCTTTGTGTGCCCTGACCAGAATTAATACTAGATAAGTGATCAGGCCCTGAATTTCTCTTACCTGGTTTGACAACAACTATGAATTCAAATTCTTAGAAATATCCATATGCATATGTGCCCTTGCAAAACAGGCTTGTTGACCAAGTACTTAAGCGCCATATTATTTGTATAGAAAATAAATGGGGTCACTAATAAGTACTATCTGAACTTATGCAACACACATATCACAGATAAATACTCATGCTCAGTTTTTGTGTAATTCTTTGCCATGGGTGTCAACTTCCTGCTTGTAAAAAAAATAGAGTGATCCACAATTATTTCCCTTAGTTATGCCAACACTACGCTAATTTCCATACTAGAGGTATCAACATGAACATGAAAAGGTTTGTCCCATGAAGGAAAGCGCAAAATGGGTGCAATAGTCAACCTTTTTTTTAGTTTCCCAAACACCTGTTGTTACACGTCACCCTAGTAAAATTTCCCTTTAATTCTCAATAATTCTTCCAAAGGCTCAAAAATCTTTCCATAACCTTTGATGAATTTCTTGCAGTGTCATGTGTGTCCCAAGAATCCATGCACCTCACTTTGATTGGTAGGTTATTTTAAACCCAAGATGACAGCTATCTTGGCTGGGTCTACCAACAATCCTTCTTTGTAAATGATGTGCCCAAGTAAAGTTCCAAATGGTGTTGCAAAGATGCACTTCTTAATTTTAATAGAGATGCTCAGTTGTCTGAACCTTTCAAACATGAGTCACATATTATCATAATGATCCTTGAATAAACCATATATTATCCAATTATCCAGATATACCTACAAGAACTTATGAATAAAATATTGAAATTCCTGAACAACAATGTGCGAGAACACATCTAGTGAATTTTTCAATCCAAAGGGCATAAACTGTATATGAAAGACTTCCCCACTCAGTGGTGAAAGTTTCCTTCTCCGGATATTCCTTTGTGATGTGCACCTAGTGATAACCTGAAAAACCCATATGTAAAATAATATATCTTGCACCCAGTAACTCCTTCAATGATTTATTCTATGAAAGGGGTGGGAAAAGGATCTATAACACATGAAGCATTGTGCTCCCTATAATATACACAAATCCTTATCCTTCCATCCTTCTTAATGCTTATAACCATGGGGCTGACCCATTCAGATTCTTCAATAAGCTCAATAATTTCAGACTTGAGTATCTTATCAAGTTCTTCTTTCACCTTCATGCGTAAATTAGGGTTCATCCTATAAGGTATCTTCCTAACTGAGCGCATGTATTTTTTCAAATTGATCGGCATCTCACCTAAAGAAGGATGCACACCTTTTAACTCATGATAACCCTAGGGAATAATTCCTAGAATCCACACAAGATCTTAATAATATTTGATACTTCTTTCTCATACCAGTAATCACCAATAATCACTTCCTTTGGCTCATCCTTCATACTAATTTTAACCTTCTTTGTCTTCGTAGGAGCATGGTACATGTGTGCCCTCTCATCTTCAGAATCCATTATCTCGCGTGTACCTTTAGTGTGGCTAACATCCAAATTTTCAACTTCCTCATCATCAATCATATGTACCATTTTACACTTCTCTTTTTATTTTCAGGTGCAACCCATCTATACCTCCGATGTCTCCTCAAGATCATGGAATGCCTTGAGATCAGGTTCTCTAAACAAATCTACCATGATATTTTCTATATGCACTTTATCCCCCAATTTGGTGCACTTCATTAACTACAATTCTTCATGGACTTAAGGTTTAGTAGAAAATTAATTAAAAGTTTGAATCATACATGCAGTCATTTCTTGCCAATTTGATGTTTCCCTTTTCAGCTCTGCATGGACATACCAAGTGCGCGTGCATCCACATAGTGTGGAGTAGAAATTATGTACCGATATTCATGGTGGTAAGGCCTCCTACCCTTGCACCCATGATCTCTCACACTCATGGACGTGATGTGAATCTGAATCCTTACCATGAAATTCATAAATACATGTAGGTACATTACTCTGAATGAACCTAGTGGAAAAGGAAATTCTCACTTCTCACCATTTCAAGAGTTTATCTCTATGTGTTTCCCACAAGCGTGTTGTTTTCCAACACAAAGTATTGACCAACATGTTTATTCTATCTCCTTCATTTGACAACTGAGTCTCCATATCGCGTAAGAACGTATCAGGCTTCCCTTCGCCAGTATATCTTGGTACCTGAGTTGAGCCCAAGTGCCTCGCCATACGTATCCTAATCATCCTTGTAACTCATCCTTTAACTTTACACCCAACTATTTCATATGTTCCATGCACCCAGTTATAACAAGAAACACTAGGAGTGTCATTTAAATACTGCGTGTCCTCCCACTAAAGAATGCCTTCTTTCGATGGTTCTAGATTCTTTGGATTGTGCACCATCTGAGCATAAATTCAATTAAGCCCTTCCTCTCTCAAAGGCTCAACATAAGGCTCTACCTTCTTCTCAAATAGGGGTATGATCACATGCTCTTCCTTGTTCTCAAAACCAGTGTATCTCTTGTTTAAGCGTAGATCAACATTGTTTGCATAACACTAGGGCCGTCTAAGTAATACTACAAATTTTTCTACTTCAAAAAGCTCCAATACCACAAATTCCCTTATAAAATTTGATCCCTGAATGATAATGGATGTATCCTTTAGTACCCCAATAGGCACAGCCTTGTTTTTTTTCCATATACATCACATTCAAATATGGCTACAATGTAGGTCTTCCCATCTGATTCCATGCTTCAATATTCAACACATTTACCTCAACGCCTGTATCTATAAAGATATTTCTTGTAATCCAACCATCAATTATCACATCAAGTGTGATCTCCTTGTCAAATTCATGTTCTTGTGGTGGTAGATTAACATGAAGTATCTAACTCTCATGCTCAACTCCTGTGCATGGTACTTTCTCTCGAAGCCATTCCCCTAACAATGGGATGATAATCTCCTTGCGCAGAATTTTACACACCTCTTTCGGATCATCCATGTCCTTCTATGGGAGCTCAAAATTCTTTGCATGCTCTCATGTGTGCGCCTATTCTTTTAAACATTGTATCTCACCCTACATATCGCTAATTACTCCCATAGTCTCTTGGTAGACTTCCTTCTGATGTGTTGTGTCTAGATACTTAGCATGTATCACTTCCTCTCATGTATTGAGAGGCTTATCCTTCAGAGGTTCACACATATGTGTTGCCTCAGTGCATGTTGTGACTAGCATGAGTTGAAATTTTGGATTAGTATTCTTAGGCATCCATTGATTACTATTTGTGTTATACCTTGATCATTCATGTGCCCTTATGCTTCTTGCTTTTACTCATTTCTTCATATAATTCCTAGAAATATTCCAGCTTGTGTGGCTTCCCATACCATGAGAAAGCTGCATTCTGAGGACAATCCCACTAGTAATGATTAGGTGACCCGAAATTGTAACAATTTCCTCTAGAAAACCTACCTTTACCATCACTGCGACCTTATCCACAATATCCTCCTCGAAAACCTCCATTCCTATTATCATCATGGTTATTTCCTTCATGAGTATGGCCTTCTTGTTCCTTTGATCCACTCACCACACTAGTCTGGCATACTCCATTCTCAATTTCTTCATGGATTTGATCAATCAATCTATAGTCATCTGTTTCGTGAGTGTGAGATTTACAAATCTTATAGTACATGGACACCTTCTTCTGGAGAGTGTGCACTATAAAAGAGGAAAATGACAAACGTCATGGTTCATATGAAAAAATTCACGTAACACACTTACCAAATTGCATGCGCAATTATCTTTAATATGTCCTTCCACTTCGTAATCTATGTACCATATTCCACTGTGCATCTCATGTGTTAAGTTGGAAAAAAGATTCTCCAACTATTTCACCATGGTTACAATTTGTGCCTCTAATAATGGGCTCACTCCATTACTAATACTCCCAACGATCTCAGTGCACAAAGTGACTTCTAAAGCTTCACGCAGATCCACATATGTCCTATGAGAGAGTGTTCTTCAAGAAGGCTTCATAAATCCTCCAACAAAACACTATGCATGTTGACTAGGGTGAGTTTCATAAGACAATTTAGACAACATGGTATTAAAATGTGTCATACTCCCTAAAAATTTAAGCTAAACCTTGTTTGATTTCCTTGAGCATGTTGATGCTCTGTTGATCAAATTCTAGACTATGAAACTCTAGAAAGAAATGTAGAATGCAAAGCATATTAATCCACCATAGTTTAATGTGGGTCATTCCTTGTGTACCAACTATGTGTGTGCCCTTATAGCATAGTAACAACTTGACTAGCCTTCCTATCTGATGCAGTAATTCCCTTAGCATGCCATAAAATTTCACACTTATGCACATTTTTTGTTGCATCTTCAATACCTATATACTCTGGTAATTGGAGAGACATCTCATAGTAAACCTAAGGTTTCGGTTAGAATGGTTATTGATCCGGTGGTTGATTTGGAGGGGGTTGTGGTCCATGTCCACCAAATCCAAAGCATGAACCTCCACTAGTATTTCCTCCTGATCCGCATGATCCTATCGAGCCCCGTGTTGTAGGTTTTAGACCAATTGAAGTACTCCCTTGTGTCCCAGTCGTGGTACTAGACTTAACACCAATGGTTTGTGTGGTTGCAACTCCTAATGTAGTACTTCTAACGGTTTACACACCAATAATATGTCTTGATGATGGGCTCTGAAAATAATCCTACAATCAAACTCCCAAACAACGGTGTTGACTGTGTTATCACGGGCTCATTATTAACCTTATCTTGTGAATTCAACACAAAGTGATATATACTCATAGCTTCTTGTTTATGTGCACTAACCTACTTCTTAATGACTACTTATGGATTTGGAACACCAAACAAAAGGGTTAGGTGGCTACGTGGGATCAAATGTGCACCTACGGCCTTCATGCTCTCTTCCGATGTGCTCTCATCTGAAGCGGAAGGGGATTCTATGATGTGTGTACCCAATGTCGGGAGAACCAGATGTTCCATCTCATCATCTTCTATGAGAGCTTTAAATCCTTTGTGATCCATCCCTCTCCTTAACTCCATTGACTCTTCAACTTCCCTCATTATCTCCCTTTCCCGTGCTTCACTATATATGATCCATCTTTCCTCTCTTTACATTTTTTCCACCAGGTCCACCGTGTTTTTCCACACCTTCTCCTGCTCTTACCCCTGTGCGTAGAATGGGGTTTATCTAGCCATGGGTAGACACTCTAAATCTAGTTCTACTATCAAAATATTGATCAATAGTTTTATAACACACAAATAATATCCTATGGGCTCACATAAGAACTTGAAATCAGCTTCCTTAGGATAAAAATATGTAGAAATAATGTACTCTAATGTATAACTGCATAATAATCCATCCCACCAATGATCTACATCCCTATTCCACTCCACATCAGTGTTAATAATATTTTGGAAATCCTTTTGCATTCAAAGTCTCAGCCTATATCCCCAGCACTTTCCTATTACATAAACTGCCAACCACTCATACAATTCTAATAGAAAGAAACTGAAGAATGTCTGGTAGAGCTCATGATAAAGGTTATCTTCTACCCAACAACATGCATTGAAATTAGGTCCAGTGTTATATATTTGTGTAAACTGATCCTGACCATTCTCTACCCACCTTTTAATGATCTCCAGAGTCAACCGATATACCACCTACAAGCAACATCCTGGAAAAAATCTTGAAAAGAGGTCCAGGAAATGGAACCAAAATGTAGTCTCTTATTTCACCTAATTGTTATACACGTTGGAACCTCATCTAGACAGATTTGAACACTCACCTAAATCACGTGAAGCTACCAAGTCCCTCCTTTGTGATGTTTTTCAAGATGTTAGCATGTAGATACATGATGATATATAACCAAATGTTCATTTAATCATACTTAACCATTACATACATTCAATTGGAAACACACATAATAAGGAAACATACAGATCAGATAATAATTAATATTATATGCACCATGTAATCACCATTTTCAAACACATCAATTACTAGAATCCATCCTCCATAATCCATTATAGAAAAGTATTACATAACATAATCTGATTACATCATCATAACCTGGCGCTGGAATGTGCGCAGCATCAAACCCTAAGCCATTGATAATATCAACACTCATTTATGAGCAATAAGATGTGGTACCAAAACAAAGACATATAATAGATATATATAGGGTTGGGGACTTTCCCTTCACCACCTATGTACTCTCAAAATAGACTGCATGCTTGAAATAGCCATGTGTACATTACATACATGTTAATAATAGACATTCCTATAAATAATACTTACTTTTATCCTATTAATAGCTCAATATATGTTTGACCTTTCACCTTTTCTTTTCATGTGCTTTACCCCAAAAGTAGCCAATGCTTGATTTCCAATGTCCCCTTTGTGCATTGTGCACTCTAAGTCTATTTTTAGCATGTTACTACAAAATTGGTTGTCCTGAATCTCGTCTTCCTGGGCACTTGCCACTTCAATTGTTTCTTCACACACGCACATGCACCCCAATTGTGTTCTTCACTCCTCTACATGCTCTCCATACTTATCAATTTATGTTAGTCCAACAGGGGTTAAGTGTATGTATTGCTTTTACTTTTTGTTGTGCTTATATTTTCTATTATAGGCTTCTTTTTGTTGCGTATTAAGGGAGGACATGAAAAATAAGAGCGTAAGAGTAGTCAAATTTATGTATATGATAAATCAGAGAAAAAGTATGCAAAATTGTGTAAAAGTGTGTAAAGGTAGTAGAAAAAGGAAAGTGTGCACCTGATGTAAAAGAGTTTAAAGGATAGAAATGTGTCTTGAAATGCTATGAAGAGAATTTTTTTAGGATATCTCACACCAATAACAATTTTTTTAGGTGATCTCATGCCAAGTGTGATTTTTTACATGATCTCACACTACATGTGAGTTTTTTGGGTGATATCTCACCAAGGACCAAGTGTTGGGGAAATATGTATAGTGTTACTCTCCTTCCATGAATCTACCCAATAAGCACCACTACAGATGGTATGTCCCTGATTTTTTCATGTTGTCATGATTGTTTCGAATTAGTTTCAAGTTGTACCAATATAATGCATTATTTGATTGGAGGGTCGTTCCTGTAAATATAGAAATGCTCTAAGACTTATGTAAACTGTGTTGATCTAATAAGGTGATTGTATGCGCTCCCAGGTCATTAGCGCCTAGGGGAGGAAATAAGAACCCATGTGCTACTGTCTAAGTCTAGAAACTGGTGTCTATGACATGTTAAGGACCCAAATTTTGATTCTAGATTGTTCTATGACTATGTTCTTGTGTTTATTTTTTATTATGCAGATCTGTACTATAGCTTTGAGTTGGTGTAGAGTTGATTTTTTGACCCAATGTATGTCCCCTCATTTGGGGTGCATGCGACATCTGTAGGAGAATGCATCCCAAAAGATAGGACCCTGATGTTGTGTTGGATTGTATCCCTATAGGGGGTAGGGGATGTGCATGGTAGATACCAAGGAACATGAAAACAAATTGGCTAGTAACATGTGTTAGTAGAAAAAGTAATAAGCATATAATAGAAGGCAATGTAATAAGAAAGTTTACAAATAAAGTGGACTGCAAAAATTGTGTTTCAAACATGGGACATCCCTCACTATATCACAAAGACAATCAAGGATGAAACAACCAATCACATATAATGATCACACAAACACATAGGGCATAGCCCACAAATAATAGTATACAATAGCAAGCATTAGAGAATGATGGTAATCAAATAGTAATAGATAGCCATGGTTGTATATAGTCTTGTAAGGCCAATAATGCAATTGAATACCCATTAGCATGTTAGAAAGATAAAAATTATGTCAATACATGTATGTATCAATGGAAAGTAGTGTGCTATTAAGAATAGGAAGTAGTATATGATAAAATAATAACACTTGTAAAATGTGAGAGTAGTAAAGGTAGATGCCCCTAGGAGCCTCGATGGGACTGGAAAAGAATACAGTGTCAAGCATCATTACAACATGTTAAAAATTTTAAGAGATCTAAATTCACTCCAAAAGACCAAGTGAACGTGCATATGTGTATATAGAAAGATAATGGCATACTGAGTATCTTACTAGCATAGTAAGCAAAGTGTGGCATGTAAGTAGTATAAGCAATTAAGAGTAAGGCAACTAAGATATACAAATGTAGTGTATGAGTGTGATGGAATGATATGCAATGTGTGAATGTGAAAGGAATAGTGTGTCCCCCAGCGAGTGTGTATGAGATGGGGTTCATTTATAAAATACCACTCAACAATAAAGAATAAACCATAGAATAAGATTGCATCATCAGGAAATGATTTGAGAATGTGTGTTGGAAAGATAGATTATGAAGCATAGAGCGTGAAGAGTGAATGCGGTGAGGTCCATTTTAAATTTAGACCCTCAGTAGTCGAGTATGAACCAAGGACCTAGAGTGTGTTATAGGTTACTGATGGTATAATATGTGTATCAAACCGGATGTGTGAATGCTAGGAAATATTTATACATTAAGTGCAGAGTGTAAAATGTATAAGTAGACACTTTGAGAGTAATGAAGGGGGGAATATGTGATTCCCCCAAAGTATATGAGTGAGGGAATTTTATGTAGTGATGTGAGAAGAACCATGCCATGGTGATGGAGTTTGAAATGTGTCTTGGCCATCAATCTAAGGATTATATTTTTTGACAAAGAGAATTGAAAACTGAAGTGGAGTAGGGTGGATAAGGACCTTGAATGTTGCTAGCTTATTTGGGTTTGATAATGTTATAGAAGACTTGAAAGTAGGAGGGGATTGGACTAATTTTTAGAGGAGGTTTCTTAGTAGTAATTGGTATCGTTGTAGAAGGCTTAAGAGGATAAGGGGATGGAGTGATTTTTAGAAGAGGTTTCTTAGTAGGAAATGGATTGGATAGGCGAATCTTGACTTACCAAAGAAGGAAAATTAGTGGTGATGGAATGATGCTCATGAGAC
Organism: Taxus chinensis; assembly: GCA_019776745.2. NCBI lineage: Eukaryota > Viridiplantae > Streptophyta > Pinopsida > Cupressales > Taxaceae > Taxus > Taxus chinensis. The sequence continues at coordinate 665,128,002 of CM034147.1, read as the reverse complement.
ATAGATGGATTTGATTTGGGAGCCCATTGGGATTTACCAATTGGAGATAAGCAAGCAGCTAAATGTTGTGAATCAAATGAAATAAAACCTTTATGTTTAAGGTTTCCAATTCTTCATTTTAAAGCATATCAATCATTGTCATTATGTCCATTGATTTGATGATAATTGTAAAATGGGTGACCTTTGCATTTTTCAATCCGATAAGAAGAGTAGTAATGAGAAGGTAGAAAGTTTATCAACTGATGATTGAGGAGATTAGGAAGAATATAATTTTGTTTAGCATTTAAATCAATCTTGAGAGGTTTTGGTAGTGGTAAGATTTTAGGTTCACTGATACGAGCACATGTAGAAGACATAAAATTAGGATGAGATGTATAAGAATAATTAGCATGGGTTTGAGAAGTATCCTTAAGATGTTGGATTTCAGATTTAAGAGATGTAATCCTTGTTTCCATAACATGAATTTTATCTTGAAATAAATAATGTAAAGCTTGAATTGACTCTAATATGGTTTTATTGGATGGAGGATTTGGACCAATAGAATCATTAGATAGACGATCAAAAATGGCACTTACTTGAGCACATGGCATATTGCTAGGGAGATACATAGTGTCTAGGGATTTTAGAGAATAGCTTTGTAAGGTGTATGCATTTGAAGTAAGTCATGCAAAGAGATTTAAGGAATTTTAGGAGCCATAAAAGAAGATTGGATACAATAAGTAAAATGAGGATCCAACTGTATGATCACAAGTGGGGTTCACCAAATGCTTTAATAAAAACAATACTAAATCTAATTTCAGAGTAAATACTGTAAAAAATGATTTACATGAGATAATATATAGTAAGATGCAAGCAAATAAGCATGTATAATATTGAACCCTAAGAAATAGATAGAGAAAAGGTGACTTAGTCGATATTTGTACAATTTGGAATTGATCTAGGTAGGGAGAAGTGATGAACAAGATGTGAACATCATTGTAATTTACCTCTGTAAATTCTAGAGCTCACAAAAAAGGATGGGCATGGGCACCCACAGTAGGACAAGGGCGCATGGGCACTGATGACCGGATCTAGGTGCCCACGACAACACAACAGTTCTACATCTAGTTTTTTTTGTCACAAGGTCTTCGCAATTGTAATTTGTTGATCACATTTTGTTTACACTATGATAGTTGATGATACGTGTAACTTGCAAAAGTTATGTTCACTTACACAAGCTCACAAACCATGTCAAACCTAAAAATAAAGATGTAAAATTGGGATTCCTACTGACCCAGGTGGTCAACCCAATAGTGAACTTACAACCTAGCATTGTACTACATCTCAGACTCCATGCAGTTCTTGTGAGTGTGTATAGAAATTATGCCTTTTTGCAAGTTGTACTTAATAGTGGGCTATAACTAGAATGTAGCAATGTAGTAGAATGTGTGGATGGAATAGAATGAACTTCCCCTTCCTATTCTATGTATGCAGAGATTTCATATCCCTTGTCCCTTTAATGGATACTATATGGATGTCTTAGAGTGCTTTAGATGCCTTTTGAATGCAATATCAGGTGGTAATAGTAATCCTTAGTGCTTGGTCCTTTATTTTGAAGACAAATATGTATTTATATGATTCCCTTGTTTGAATTTCATAATTTACAACTAGAAGGCCAACTCAAAAGTGAAAAAGATGCCCAAAAGATAAAAGAGGCCCAAAAGGAGTGGGTAAGGCAAGAAATGGTAAGGTTCCCCTGAGGGGATACAAGCTTCAAGGTGATGTTGTCTTAGTTGGGAACTCGTCTCTAAAGCCATGAAAGATAAACAAGTAAAGTGTTGACTTGGATGTAGGGTGTGTAAGACCAAATAGAAAACAAGAGACAAAAAAAGAATCCAAATATAGTTATCAACCACTATTGTTCTTTCTTATGAATCATATAGATGCTAGTATGCTTTTATGACCTATAAATGTACCCAAGTGTGTGATTTTTTTTCTACACTACGAGACAGGCCCATGACCTGTCACAGAGGAGATATGATTTTGGTACCCCGAGAGAGATGTGCACAATACTTTGGATGGGTATCTCATTGATATGATGAGGCTTAGGTGGTATTGGGTGGTTGTGGATACGGAAATACCATCGTCAAGAGAGTCAAGCAACCAGGCATGTATTATTGTGATGATTTTATTTAGAGATGTAAATGATACCTTTGAAAACTATATCATGAGATTAGTACTGATTAGTGAATTTTGGTTTTATAGAGCAGACGACAGAGGAGAGGAACTCTTTGAAAGAGAGTGTACACCATGAGATTCTGGATCCAGTATTCATTATTCAATATACCTCAGTCATGGCAAACCCCACAACATCGTCGGTCAGGGAGTCATGGGAGAATTTTGATTGGTTGGGGATGTTACCAAAGCATTACAGAGATCAAGAGATGCATAGGCATTGGAAGGAACTGATAGCATAGATGTGATACTGCAAAGCTTATTGTAGGCACGAGGTGCCTTATTTCAGGAGTAGGAAGCATGCCTTCCAAATTCCAAGAGTGTTGTAGATATGATTACGAGACTAGAGGAAAATCTGGAAAAAGCGCAAGGAGATTCCTTCGAAGCCTGATCTAGAGTGGACTCTCTAGCTCACACATCATGAGCATCCAGCGTAGTACACTCACCATAAAGAAATTAGAGACCCTTATAAGGGGGTGAGGATGCTTGAGCCACATTTTATAGATATGATGACGGATTATGATATATATATTTTTGTCAATGTATAAAAATAATTTGATGTGTGTGTGTGTGTGTGTGTGTGTGTGTGTGTGTGTGTGTGTGTGTGTGATTTTGATGATGATGGTTATTTGTTGATATTGATGCTTATAAATATAAATGAATAAAATTATTCCTTACTTATCATTTTCATTTATTTCCTCATGAATGTATGTGGTAATACTCATGGTACTTAGGAAGAATGATAATGATATTTAGGAAAGAAAACTGATGGGAGGGAAATCAATAGGGTAGCCCAACCCACACAATGAAAATCAGATAGGAGGAAAAGAGGCCAATAAAAATGATAATAGGGTGTCAGGGAGTTGTCATAGAAAAATAAATCCAAGAAAGGTAAATAACCTAAGCGAGGATGCACAAAAGTGTGGCGATCCACTAGGAAAGGATAGGGAAAATCGAAGCCAAAATAGGTGGAATCAATACCGTGACATTCCAACAGTATGACATATCAGGTCAAAAGAGAGGTGATGGTAAACCCAAATGGGGTGAAGAGACCAAGAATGGATAAGATATTTGGATATATGTGAAAAACCAAAGGAGGTTGAGAGACCAAGCGGAGGCGAGAGCCTAAGCCAAAGAAAATTTTTGTCAAGGTATTTATAAGGGAGATATTTTAGCCACGACGGGTGAATGGTCATAGATTATCAATAATAATATCATAAAATTGATTTAATATATGTCTTCGAGCATGATTCATGAGGTCCTCTATGGTGTGTTGTGTGATAGAAACCTATCAATGCACCTTAGACCTTGTGGTGAATAAGGTGTCATCTATCTAATCTTCTAGTCAGGTGAGAATTTCAAGTCAAATATTTTCAATCATGGAATCAGGATTAATACAAGGTGGTGGTCCATAAGTTAGTTGAGTTTAATTTGGTCTGGGGGGAGGGTGGTGGCTTCAAGAGGATTTGGTTCTACGTTTTCTTCCACATGAAGAGGACTCAGAAACTAGAACCTATTATGCATGACCCAACAGTCTACATCGGTATACAAGCAATAGCCCTGGTGCGAACAATAAAGTGGGGATGAGGGGGAAGTCCATTTAGCCTTCTAAGATTGATCTCTTTTAACCTGAACTTTAAGCTTCTTCATGTGTCTTTTGTAGGCAGTAATCAGATACATCATGCGCGGGAGACTTATGTCATGTACAATATGGCTTTTCCCTAGAGGGGTCGAGAAATCATAAGGGTGAGAGGTAGGAGAGGATGCAAATGGCCGCTATGGGTGGTGATGGATGATTTTGACACATATTTTACTTCGTCATCCATGAGGTTGTAAGCTTCATAGTCAAAACCAAATATACGCTCTCCTTCTTTTATATGAAGAGGTACATCATGTGATCTAGTAGGAGAATCATGAGGAATGGGCGAGGCCGAAAGAGCTATCTAATGTTTGGGATCTGATCTGCTAGGAGAAGTCTCGACCAAGTGTGTGGAGTATTCTTGTATAATATTCATGTTCACATCATGAGCGGGTGTCATTTGAAGGTTATTTTGGTAGCTCTGGAATTCTCTATCTCAAACTTGGGCATAGTTGTCCAAATGGGGATCGTCTAAATCGTAACCATTATCATAGTCATAGGAGTAGAGATATCTATCACACAAGATTCAACTTTGGTTTCTAATTGGATCATTTTCTCTGGTGGAGGCGAATGTGTGCACAAGATGGTAACAGGAATGGACGACTCCTTATTACAAGGCCACAAGTTAGGAGGAAGTTGGGATATGATGAGATTTGGTAAATTATAAGTGTTGATCCTAATAGTGATCTCATTGGGCTCTTCATCATTAGAATCAAAGATATTAGGAGGCATGCACTTGACCAATTCTGAATAACCTAAATTTCCATGAAGAGACTTAATAGGATAGTTGAAGTGTTGATATTCACGAAATGGGATAGGAGATAATTCTTCAAGGATCGAGAATTCATATGTCCCTTTTTTTTTAAGAGTATCATAGTTCTAAGGATTTGGGTTGCCTTAAATCTTATAGATAGCTCCTTGATGAGAAAACATGTCACTTTGGATTCAAAGCAAGTGACCACATGCATACGATGGGTCCAAGGTCAACCTAGATGGATATTATAAGATAAGGGGAAATTAAAGACCATGAATTTTACATGTATGGTCCTAGGAGGATTAGTGTTACGCAGCCAAATGCAGCCCATGGGAGGCATATGTCGACAATCATATCCCTGGAAAGTAGTACATGTGGTTTTAAGGTTGTCTATTGAGTAACCGTGAGCTTTGATGAAATCTAAGGAGGCCACACATGTGTCAGAACCTTCATCGATGAGGGCATGCTTAATCATGTTTTGATCGATTGTAGAAGATGAAAAGTGGAGGATTTTCTTCCTGAAGCAATATTTAGTCTAAAATCATAACATCTATGAGGAAATGGATACAATTTTGAGTGTCTGTGGAAAGATCCATACAAAAAAAATTCTCCTTCCATTAATGGAAGATTTTTTCTTCCAAATCATATAATGTAGGAGATTTCCCCAAAGTAGGAGGAAAAAATGATGTTCATGTCAAAGAGAGTAGTCATGAAGTGCTCACAGTGGTAAGGTGATGTGCGTAAGAGATTTAAAAAGGAAACCTAGCTTGGAAACTGAGAAAGTGCTTCTAGAGGATCCCACTCATCATGGATGGTCTGAACAGTAGGGTAAGAGTGTTGAGTATCCTCATAAATAAGCTCAGAGTGAGGAGTAATTAGGGATACTTCAAAAATTGAATTTTTTTTAGGCTCAATTCCATCAACCTAGCCGAAGGCATCTGTGATTGAAGGATTTTTTAGATACCCTCGGCCTTGTAGCAGTTTTTCCACATAGTTCGATGGTGTCTATAAAAGATGGGATTTTTTCTTTGGGAACCTGATTCTGAAAGACAAAAGGGTAGATGACTATGTGAGTCTGAGGCTGAAATGATGGATGATATTCAGGTTCTATATATGATATAACATGCCTCACATCATTAATTACAACTTCTTTTTTGGGAGGATAATCAGGATTAACTACGTTTGTCATAGCATTTTCTATTTATTGTATCATATATTATGGTTAGGCATAGGATCATATAATACTTTTATCTCTTCATTAACTTTTTTAATAGAATTATGAAAATATTTTTTAACATCATGAGCATTAACCAATTTGGCCAAACGCTCTCTAGTGATGGCATCATGATCAAATTAAGGCCCTAGGAAGAATGCAATGACAATTGTGTGAAGAGAACGACAATTTTCATGAGAATGGCCCCAGTAAGCATGTCACCAATAAAATGTGCTCTCATCATGCCATTGAAGGATAGGTTGAGAAGGATTGAGGATCTGACTAAATGGCTTAGGCATGTGTCATTCTCAACTCATCCTTGGTTAATGATTGATACTAAACATGTTGGTTTTAATTATTATTATTATTTTCTGATCAATATTGAAGACATTTTTACTTGAATAAGCCATAAGAGGAAGAGTATTTGAGACTTTTGTCATTGAGTGGCATTCTTATTCTTTGACCTTTAGAGGATATTTAATTGTTTGGTTGTGTGTCCCTTAGGAGGATCCTTCTCACTCCCTCATGAGGTATTATTTCCTTTTAGCTTGTTCAAAAGCTTCATCTAAGGACGTAGGAGAGAAAGACCTAACCTTATATTGAAGGCAAGGTTCTAGAGCTCAAAATAAAACTTGGAATAGGCTATCATTTGGCATAGTATGTTCTAATTTAGTAGAAAAAGTCTTCAAATGTTTGATAAATACTTATTTTGACTCATTATCATGTTATTGACAATTAATGAAATCATTAATATTATTCTCAGGCAGATCGTGATATTAGAAATCATTGACTAGGGTTGTTACCAAAGATTCTAGCTCCACTATGGAGTTAGGGGTAAAGTATGATACCAATCTAAGGAATCCCCAATAAGTTTCTTAGTTAAAAGCTTAGTTATAGTGTAGGAGTTAACTTTAATCCATTCCTTATAAATATTACCAAAATATTTGATGTGTAGCATTGGATCGGTTGATCCATCATAGAAAACAAAAGGGGAAATTCCTCCAATATTCATGTTATACAAATAGGGTGCTAGAGGATGTTGTTAGAATTCCCACAAAAAAATTTTATGAATATGTGGTTGGGAAATAAGTGCCATATTAGGTCCATTAGGTAAGGTAGGGGTAAGTGTGACCCCAGAGCCCAAGTTGGGATGTTTAACCATTTGAACCATGTTAGTTTACATTTGGATAAATTGAGAAGCAATAGTAGTTTTTTGTTGGCTCATTTTTTCTATGAGTTGAAGGATGAGATTAGTAGGGTCCAAAACTAGAGGCATTCTTAGATGATCCTACCATAGTGGCCTTCTCACTTCCTACCCTAGTGTCACGATGCTTAGACACAAACTCAAAAATATTTTTTTGATCAATGATTTGGGTTCCCCCTTGTATTGAGGAAAATTTTCAAGGAACTTTTGGATATCAGGTGGAATATTCGAGGTATAATCAATTTGATCCTCTTCCTCTTCTTCCCCTAAGGTGTTATTATTTTGGGTGTTATACTTATTTCTATTGGATCCTACCACACAACATTCTATGTAGAAAGGAAAATTAGAGTATGGATGATTGGTTTCTGGAAATGAATGCACTTCATAATTGGAGAGCCCCAGGCCCAGATACTCCATGATGGAGAGATGATCTGGCCCAGGAAAAGTAGGAAAAATTTTAGTGACGAATATTTGTAGTTTGGAGAATATTATATTTTCTAGAATTTGATTTTGGTGAATTTTACAGCAACGACAGTACCTAGGTTTCATCCGAAAATTTCATAAAAAATAATCTATCCCATCTAAATCGCCAAGGATTTTCCAATCACAATGTATATTTTTATATTAAATCACCACTTGAACACAATGTTAGGATTTGAAAACATTAACATTTTGCCAAGAAATTGGCACACCAAGATTCGAAAAACATTTATGTTTTGCTAAGAAATTGACGTGCCGAGATTTGAAAATATTAATGTTTAACCAAGAAATCAATGCGTCGGGATTTGAAAACATTAATGTTTCACCAAGAAATATATAGAACCTTATTTGGATAAGAAAAAATTCCTGAAATTTTCCCGATACATACACAGATGTGATGTTTTCCCGTATTTTCCATTTTGCGAAGTAGTAGAAAGGGATTTAGCGAATCGGAATATTACAATTTTCTTACAGAATTTCAAATAAATCTAGGTCTTTCTAGGGCTTGGCTAATGCATTGCAGTTTACATCCTAGAAGCACTTACTACATGTGAGTCCGTAGTCTATTTGAAACATGTTTTCTTTCATGTCACATTACTTTATCTATGATTCTTCCTTTGTAATTTATTACAAAACCTGAACATCCTCATCCTCATAACCACGATGATTTTTTATGTCATCTAGAATAGTCCTCTGCTTGCATAGAATCATAACTAGTTTTCCTATCTTAGATACATCTACATAATATATATATACATCTATATATATATATATATATATATATATATATATATATATATATATATATATATATATAATATAATCACTTCATACATATTCACGAGTTGTTGCTCTGTATATTCCTTGTTTTATTAGTGTATCTTCTTTGAATCTTTTTGTTAATGTTCTGTCTTTTGCAGTATATATATATAGTTATACGATGGTTTCACTTTCCCTTTATTCCATGACCAATACCATGACCATTTATCATTTATCACTTTCCGCTGACACTGCCTCATCCCACAGTGGACCTGAAGGATATATAAAATGTGGTACATTTAGGTTTTTCATTTGCTAGGGGAATTTCTTTAAAATATTGACGGAATAATGACATGTGGCATAGACCTCCTGGGAGCCGGGGCCCACTCCGGACCTGAAAAATTATCAATTGTGGCTCATTCCGCGGGGTTCACATCCACTAGGAGGATTTCGTTTGTAAATTTGAATGGGAGGTTTACGAAATGTTGACAAACAATAATGTATGAAATAGAGACCATACAGATATTTTCAAAATGAAAAATTCAAGAAATTCTAAAGGGAAAAAAGTTACAACAATGAACCAAAAACCAGATAATTAGCATTTGGAAAAACAAAAGATAGAAAATAACAGTTGTGGGAAAAATATAGACATCTTGTCACAAACATGCTTACTTGTTACCACCATTTTCCTCACTGCGATGTACTTCAAACTTTTTAAACCATGGAAACATAATGTATTGAATGTACTCCAAGAATATATTTCCTTCAACAATATGAGGACAAAATGCTTTCTTTATCTTCAAATTCACTTCTGGAACTTCCTGTGAAAATAATTGTGTTATAAATCCATCAGAAACTATATAGTAATGTTAATTCACTTTTATTAATGATAAGGCAAAGTTGGAATCTATCTCTCCACAATAAGAATTTTCCTACAAAGAATGTAGGGCTTTACACCACCTCTTCTTCCTCCATGAAAATTGCATAAGTGGGATCACTCTTCGACATCTTTTCTTGTCCTTTTTGTAGTCTAGAAAACATGTCTATAATATTTAATATAAAGGAAAAACATGATGTAATGTGAGACTAGATATAAATGGCACGAAGTTAGATATCAAAAACATCAAGATCCACGGATATTTTTAATTTCTACATCCTTCAATATTTTTAAACACATTCTCCAAGTAGGAACACGACAATATACAAAGTGAAAGAATACCATTGTCATGATTGTATCATATGTGAAACATCATATCAAATAATTCAAGATTCTCTCAATAATAATGATACTTTAGCTAGATTTGACAAATTGACATTTCATTGCCAAGCCAAAGAACCCTGCATAAGTTCCCAACCTCGAATTCACAGTCTCATACCATATATTTTGTCTCATCTCCTTTTAAATGATGTACATTATTGGTAATTAGATCTTCTTATGATAGACCACATACCTCTAATGAATCAATAAACTCTTCATGAGTAGATTCACACCTTATTTGGCTTGATGACAACATTTAGAATCTCTATACAACAGGACAAACCTCTATACAATATTACAAAGCTAGGTCATCAAGAATCCTTCATTAATCAACTAAATATATATCATACCTTGGATGAATCAATGAACACAGATTCCTTCATGAGTAGATACATACTATACTTTGATTTCAAACTAAGCACAGACCTTGAGATCACCTATTGCATGTTTGATTAGCCACAATAGAGACTTCTTATCACTAGAGTGTCTTATTATTGTAGTGTCTTTCACTGCTCAACAAATCATTTAAATTGCTTGTTCTCTTCTCAAACCTTTGATACATATTCATTTTGTTTGATGTATGCTCTAGTTCTGACTGTATTAATATTCTTATTCCTTCCAACTAATTTTTGTGAGAGATAACTAAAAATATCACCTCATCCTTTCACTTTGTTCTATATCAATGTTTTCTTTCAAAAGAGTCAAACCTAGTGATTTTTGTACTAAAACATGTAGATCAGACCAATATAGATCAAGTGCATTGAAACTGAATAAATGGTAGGAAATCCTTATCCAATTTGATATAACTCGTCAATCAAGAAACCATGAAAAATTGTGGAAAAACTTTTGTAATCACTTGAAAATCATTCAAATCTCTTTGAATAATTCCATTGGGATTAGTTACATTTTATTCTGCTTAAATTTCTTATTTTTACATCTAAACTTCTTTTAGGTTTCCATGATGACTATTCTTTTAAATTATTATTCTATATTTTTCTATTTCTTGTAATATAAAATCTTGATTGTTGTCTCCTCTCATATGTCATTATTTTATACATTTTTTTGTCAATTGACATCCATTACATGATACATCTTGAGATATACTATCTAGTGTTTTGAGAACATGATATATGGATATTGAAATCACTTATTTGTAATCAATGTTAACATTAGCAATCATTCAATGAGAATTCCTTTAAGATGTTTCACGATGAATTTCTTCTCTTTGTTGTCTTTTTACCTAAATCAATTCATCTGTATGCATTTTCATGCGTAATATTTTTCTTTATACATATCTCTCATGTTGAGATGTTGTTGCACATATCAATATCATTTAATCTAACATGTTGTATCTTTTTTTCTTTCAATTCTATAGGATTCACTGATTCAGGAAAATGGCACCTAAAAAGGGAAGCTCAGGCTCAAGCAAAAATTCTATTCCAACCCCTCCTGGTAGTGGTACTGACATTCAAAAAATAACATCTTATTTTGAGAAAAAATCTAAGTAAACCCATCCTTATCCAGTAGGACCATCACAATCAAGGGATAATTATTACATTAAAAATGAAACTCATAATGATAATATGTTAATTTTTTATTTTCCTGATGTTGTCAATGGAAACAAAAATGAAATGCCTCCCCTTGAAGACATTCCATTTAATGATGTCGATTTTGACACTTTACCACTTGCCTAATTGAATGGATATGACACTACATCACCTGTCAGTGACCAAGTGGATGTTGGAGGTGAAACTTCTAGCAGTGGTAGTTAATGAAATTTAAATTCCACCAAGGCAAATACTCAGCGAACACCTATTTCTGGAAGAAAGAAAAAGGGACTTGGGAAGGAGTTTCAGGTTAGAGTGGGTTTCTAAGATTCCATTTATTGAACCTATTGAAAATTAGAATAAAGTTAAACCTCCAAAATAATGCAAATGTACAATCTGTAGCTGGAAATTGGGCAGGGACAAGACAGTGCAACTTAAGTTGGATACTATTGAGAAGTATGTAGGAAAGATATATGAAAATATAATTGTAGATGATATTGAGAATAATGTTGCTAGATGGAAAATTGTGGATGATTGCTTATATATTAGGTATGAAAAATAATTTTAAGAGAATGAGAGAAATGAAAGAATAGTTGCAGTGAATGGAGGGACAATTACCTATCAATTCAACAAGATCATTCAAAACAGTCTTTTGGGTAGAACAGTTCAGGTAGCTATTTTTTTCACATTTTGAAAAGAGGTCATCCTATAAAATATTTTCTTGAACAAAATAATATGTTGTCTTTTCTTAGTGTCCTAAACTTTCCTCATTCTCACTAGTCATAAAATAGTGGTTGGGATTGGGAAAAATGCCTAGTTATGGTTGAGAAAGAATACTTGAAAGAGAAACTGAAGTCTGCATGATACATATCTTTGTCTATTGATGAGGTCACAATAGTAGATAATAATGATTGGGTATGTATGCATGTGTATACTATTGATAAATCCAATGCTTAAAACCTTTGTCAGTTGGTGATAAAAAATTTGAAGGAGATCGGTTTCATGGATGATGTTGTAATTGCATTAAAATTGGTATGTGTCAGGGTAGATGGGGCATCTATAATGCAAGGTCATTGTAATGTTCTGCGTTTAATACTCCAAACATCTCATTGCCCTTATATGATTTTCATTCATTATATGGCTCATAGAATGAATCTAGCTTAAAAAATAATTGGCAAATTTAAGTCTGTCAAAAAAGTTGAAGACCTTGTTCGAGAGGTGCATGCTTATTTCTGCCATAGTCCTAAAAGTTCATGGAATTCCAAATATTTTTAGAAGGAATAAAAAATGGGCATAAACTATTAAAATATGTTGACACCAGGTGGATCTCATTATACCAACCAGTTCGTAGGTTGTACAAAGAGTATCAATCCTTATTATGAGTCATGTGGCAGAATCGCATGGAAGTGGAAAAGGCCGAGGATTTGATACATCATTTGAATGATATACAGTCATTTTTGATGTTGTGTGGTCTCCTTCCCATGTTGGAATAAATGCATCATTTAATTAAACAAGCACAAGAAAGAACTATTTATATTGTTGATTTTTCTAGTTTGAGGAAATGAGTTTGTATGACAATAGAATATTTGTTTCTCAATGAAACTATTTTTACATGTCCAAAGTTTTATAGTTGGAATGATTTGATAAATATTGGAAATGCAAGTAGCTTTTTTACGATCAACTTGTTTGGGTAAGTATGTGCTTATGTACGTGGAAATGAGATACTGATGTACATGTTTAAAGTAGTAGTCGGTAAGGTTGAGAAGGTAAAAGTTACAGGGCCATTGTTTGATAACATTGTATCATAAATAAGGGTGAGGTTAAGGGAAATTTTAGTGTCCCTACTAGAAGAAATAAGGGAACAATTTAGAAGGGATTATTTACTTGAACCAATGGTTATCTAGTAAATACCACCTTTTGGAATCCTATCAAAAATGAAATATATATGTAGGAAGACTACTTCGAGAGGTTGACTACATTGATTCAATTTTTTTGCAAACCTGTTGATATCAATGGAATGAATATTCCACGTAATTTAAGCAAGGACAGTTTGATTTTTCAATCTCATGAATTTTCCACTACAATGATCCAGCAATTCAAAGATTTGGATAATCCCTTAGAGTGTGGAGCAATTACCTGGCTATGGAAAAAAATTGGAGTGAGTACTATTTTACAGCAAACCATGTTTGAGTTTTTCTCATTGGCTGATCTATATCAAACCATGATTTTGGGTTTAGTTGAAGATGAGATAATTTTCAGTGCCTTGGCCTTTATAATGTCAAAATTTTGAAACAAGCTTGAAAAAATTTTGGAAAATTGTTTGAGAATTTATACATCATGGTACGAAGTGGATAAATTTCCCTACAATAGGGTTCTAGCAGTATGGAAGTTGATTGATGAAAGGAGAGGGGCTGAAAGGAGAGGGGCTGAAAAAAATACAGTAGATGACCCTATTGCAGAAATTTACTGTCAACAAAGAGAGAGTCGGTCTCAGAGATATGGTGAATCAAATGATAGAGAAGATCCAGGTCCATCAAGTTGGAAGCTTCCATTTTTTTATATCCCATGATATATATGTTCATATAATAATTAATATATTCAAATATTTAGTACATTATTATGAATCTCAAACAAGGATTGACACTCACCCCAAACTTATATGTGCCTAAAGGTAATAATATTGATTCAATTTCCATTTCCATTGTGATTGCAGAAACATTACAAAGTCATGTTTTAATGAGTATTTCACATACAATGTTGTTGATATCTTTTATAGAAATCATACACCATGGATGGTTGGTTATTAAATCACAATACATTTACATTATTATATACTTTAGGCATATAAGGGTTATGGTGCTTAATTTTGAGATAGAATAAGTGGCTTTGCTTAAATCATTACTGAAATAAAAATTTAAAAATAACAATATTCCTCATTCAACTTGCTTGAGACATGCCTTGTATGAAAAAATTGAAGATTGTCATTGCAACAAATGGAAAAAAATTCAAAATTAAATTACCCTTAATTATGTTAGGATCTAAATACATTAAAGAGTAAATCCATGCACATATATATAACTTGTGCACCTCTTTGTAAAAGTTTTTTTCAACCACAAACAACCTAAATATCACATGTTTATTAATAAAATAAACATAAGATAACTCTAGTCTATTAATAAGATAATTTACTATTTTTATCCATGACCATGATTTCCTCCCAAATAATAGAAACAACAAAACCAAAATGCCACTTCAACTTGGAATCAAGCTCCACAACTTCAACAAATTATATCATCTTCTGTAACATGCTCCACTCTTCATCTGTTGGAATTGAAATTTGTTGTAAATTTGACTAACTGACATGTAACTTTGTTAGCAATTAATAATTGATAGTGGAGCTTTCCTTTACTACTATATGCAAACTTATTGACGAGGTAATCAATGGTTTAACAGATTAAAAAAATTTGTCTCAACTAGCTTATCAAGAATTCAGTCCTTCTCTTGAGTCATTTTTCTTTCATCTTCTTCTGGAATGCATCCTTCATAATGAATTGGCGTGTTTTGTCAAAAGGAATTGTAAAACCAATATTTTTGAACTCATGTACCTTTCCATGCAACTCATGTAACATTATTTAACACTTATTCAACAATTCATGTGCTTTGCCCAACATCACATACTTCTGAATGATGGATGATACCTTTATTGAGGCATCAAACTGGTTCTGAAATCCTTTGAATGAAATTTTTGTCATTGAATTTGTAGATAACTTGAAAAAAAATACTTTTTGTATCCTCTCTTAAAGCCATCACTTTTCTGCTACCTATTACGTATTCACAGATCTTATCATAGATTCTCTATAGATCAATCATGAATTCAAACAATCTAATCAAATCATCAATTTTTGGTTTATTTTCCCCTAAACATTATTTGTCCTATTAATAAATGTCTTTTATAAAACCCAGATAGTTTGATGTTGGAAGAATTTATTTCCTTTTTTCTTTCGCCAATTTCTATTGTAATATTTCATTTTGTTTTTTCTCATCATCTAGGCTTTGTTCCCATTTTTCAACCTTTTTTTTCTCTTCCTTCACAGCCTCTTTCAATTCTCCCAATGTTTTTTGTAATATATTATTCATACTTGTTGTTTCTTGTAAATTTTTCTTTGCTTCTTATAGTTATACCTATGCATGTTCATTTACAGCAACTGCAGTCATAGAGGTAGATGGTTTTATCTTCCTCTCCAACTCACCTGTCCTATTAACTATTGTGTTTCCTTTTGCTTTCTCATTTTCTAGGTCTTCCTCTAACTTTTGGATCTTATTATTCAACTTATTGTTCTCCCTCTCTACCTTTAGTAATTTTTTGTAAACCACATCATTGTTGTTTTTTGATACATTAATTTTTTCATAAGGTTTCATTTTCTTAAAATCTATTTGAAGGGAGGTCACCTTGTAGTCACTAGAAACCATTTCATTCTCTAGTTTTACCACTTTGGACACAACATACATGTATTCTAGGGTATATGTGTCTGAGTTATATGTAGGATATAGCCTCATTTTGGCTAGATCTAAAGTTCCAATAGCCTATAGAATTTTCTTCTTGTTTCTTTTATCTCTTTCTAATTTATTGGCAAACTCAGCTAGGTAATCAAAACCTAAGGTCTTCGTAGGAATGAACGGTTCCACCTTGGATGGAGAAGTAATAATTGAAGTTTGGGGAGAATTTCCCTATGGAATGGCATTTTTTTTAGGGGTGGCAATGGAACCACCTTCTATAAATAGTTTCCTTGAGCCAAGAATAATTGTACATGTGTCTTCCTCTATCTTTTTCCTCTTCTTGGTTCCTTGTTGGAAAATAGCCCTAGTAATTTCAACTATCTCTATTGGCCTCTTTAAGTTTCCAATAATTTGCTGGCTACTACCATCATCACTAGAATGACCAAAATTAGCAATACTAATAGATTCATGGCCAACTTCTCCTCTAGGATTTTCAACATGTGGCTGAACTATTTGCTAGGGATTTGACTCTAGAGTAAATTGCACTGGATTAGTACTTGTAGATGTTGTAGTATGCAGTGGTCCTTTCTCCGAAGGTGAAGCTCCAAGTTTTGAATTGTCAAAAAAATTCTAGAGTGTGCCTCTGGTGGAAGCCAAATGCCTTGTCCTATTGAACCCAAACCACCATCACTAAAACCCATCTTTTTAGCAATAATTGCTCCTGTAGAATATCTTTGTTTCAATCCTTCATCGAGACTTGGTTTATATGTGCTATGGGGAGTGTGTAATTCCTTAGAGGCAGTGTCATCATCACTACTTTCCTCTCCAAGATGTTATTCATTCCACAATTTGTTTGAAATATGCATCTTCTGGAATAGAATCATAGTCTTCTTTAGATTTTGGATGGCCTATGTCGTGCCTCATAGACAAAAAGGCATCAATTTTTGACCTTGTCCAATTTTTATCTCGCAATTATTGATATAATTTATTTGGCATGATTTTAAAGGAATTTTTATTAGGTTTTGCATAAAATTTGGCAGATTGAAAATCTTCTACCTTACTTTGTGGAGGCTCAGGCAATCCAAAAAAAAAAATTGACAACTCTTGAGAACTAATTCCTTTCTCAACAATAATTTCATTAATTGTTATTTATACTTCATCCTAAGAGTTCTTGTTTTTCATTTTTTCTAAAAAGGGTTTGCTTTCATGTTGAATTTTATTGGCAGAGTTCTTGTTCACCACTACCCTTGATTTAATCACCTCACATGGGTCATACACCCAGTGAGAATCAACATCAAACTTAAAAATATGTAAGATTTCATGTGCCATATAGAATGCTTTTCTTTCAAATGTGAACCCTCCACATGAGAATGGTAAGGAAGGAAATATGCTCTTCTTTCGCTAAGTAACAGAATAGAGATTATTTGTGTTTTCCATCTATCATATATATTCCAAGACAAAAACTCTCTCTCTCTCACATATGTATTGTCAATTTGCTAGGTTGTACTCTTGATCCATAAAACCTTAGCACAATATATTCCTCTATGAAGTACCAGTATGCTAACTATATTTCTAATCTCAGTTGAATGCAATCTCTGCATTTCACAGGTAATCTAGGCAATGTATTTTTTGTAATTGCTTGATAAATTGGAGCCCAAAAATAATCCACAATTTGATTGTAGTCCCTTCTATTATCATACATCCTTATCTTGGGGGTCCACTCAGTTAATGGATGTATCGCATTTGGATGGACACGACATTATAGGGCTCAATTACAAGTTTGTTTTTTTTAAACCATTCAGTAAACTGCCATAGAATTAAATAGTACAAGTAAGTACTGAACCTAAAGGTCTTAGTGTTTAATCCTTCTTTGATTGTTAATAATTGTTTATAGATAGATTCTACAATGTTCCCAAAAAATCTGTATTGAAAAGGTGGAGAAACAAAATGGATATTGTATACCATTTCCAAGAGGGTTTCATCCACTTTCTCATCGCTATCGAAGCCAAGGAAAAATACTAACATAGAAATGGTATCCCTGACCGATGGTTTAAATATCTCGATTGCATGTGGATCCTTCCCTTTTGGTATTGTTCCATCAACTATTAATTTTCATAAAAACTCATCTCTATCTTTTTTATTGGTGGCATGATAATCGCTAGCAATTTTTCCTAGGTTTACGCTGACGGTTCCAAAATCTTTGCTTTGAAACCCAAATGCATGGCCAAGATTTACCTCCGTAATGGACAAAATTTCTGGTTCGTTGCCCTTTGCAACAATTGATGTTTTTGTCCCATCATAATTTTGGGCACATATATTGACAAATTTAGGGTAGGGTAAAACCTCATGGAGCATCATGCGTCCCAATCCAGACCCCCATGTTATCCAAACTTTATGTTTTCCTGATGATTCTGAACATCTACTTTCCATCATCTTCATCTCAGATGTGTATCTAAGTTGTGAAGCTTTTGTGCCAATTATCATATCATAAATATCATGATATTCATCAGTAAAACCATGGGGGTTTTACTTTTAAGAAAATTAGTGTATGGGATTTGGGTTTTACTTTTACTTTGGGATCATGTGAAAGTAGACATGCTTGGAATTTTGGATTCTGTAAACCCTCAACCCTTATATTGAAATATTTCAAAGTGAAGGCTTATATAGTGCTACTTATAAAAAGATAATATTTAAAGAATCAAGATTCAAATGCAAGATGACACTTGGAAATATGAAAATTTCGAGTCTTACACGGTCTACAACTTATATGAATCTATTATGCCTTATGTTGTAGTATGCCTTCTAGAAACAAAATTTCAATTGTCAGTGGACGTTTAATATCACCTCACAACTTGCAAGCAGTACCACGGTCCACATCACTATAAATGGCTATGTCTTTCAATGTACTTTGTAGATGTTAAATTTAGCCTCCTTATCAAATGACCACATGGTAGGATTTTGGGCCTCCTTGAGGAAAAGGCATTCCCCAGACTCCAAGCCCACGGAATGAACCGATTCAATAAATTTTTAGGTCCGTGGTGAGTGGTGTGGGCATTTAATGACTTGGCCATTGAAATTTTTGTGGGTCATTGAAATATTTTAAATAATAAATCCCCGCTTTTGCCCATGCCACGTGGAAGAATTTCATGGATTTCTTTTTACCTTACCCCCATGGATGTGAACCTCTCGGAAAAAGGTGAGATGAATTATAATTTCAGGTCCGGGTTTAATTGTTCATTGTTGGTCATGGACATTGGAATTCGAATATATGATGGGCCCCAACATATTATTTATTTATATTATTATTATATAAATATGTATTTATAGTATTTACATTATTGATTTCTTAAATTAGATTCTTTCTTCCTTAAATTAATTTAAAGTTTTCAATAAATTAAAAAGCTATCACCCCCATTTTTGCCCATGCCACATGGAAGAATTCCGTAGATTTTTTTTTGCCTTGCCCCCACGGACGTAAACCTCCTAGATTTACACGGGATGAATTAAAATTTTGTGTCTAGGTTTATTTGTTCATTGTTGGTCATGGAATATATGATGGGCCCCATCATATTATATATTTACATACATTATATATATATATTATTTATCTATATTAAATATATAAAAATTTAATATATATATATATATATATATATATATATATATATATATATATATATATTATTTCCATATATAGTATTTACATTATTGAGTTCTTAAATTAGATTCTTTCTTTCTTAAGTTAATTTAAATTTTTCAATAAATTAAAACTTGCTATCACAAGTTTCAATTTTCAAAAATACAAAACCAAATATTTATAGATGAGAATAGATCAAAGGAAGTCTTTCTAAGGAAAATGAATACGAAATAAAATCAAATGTTGCTTAATATTATTTACTATTTGAATTGAAGTAACTAACGGAAATTTTGTTTTTAAATAGAATTCAGAATTGTTGATGTCATTACTAATGAAATATAGTGTTTTCACATTTATATAGTGTTTTCAAAATTACTTTTAGATGTTATATATTTCATAATTTTGACATTTTTCATATTTATTTCAATTCAAATTAATCAGATATATATTGAAAGAAAATTAACATTTTCATTTTTTTTGTTGAAAGGTAATGTGTTTTCTAATATCTCATTTACGAAGGGTAAAGCTTAACCTAATGCAGTCAAATTAAAGTATGGGGAACCCTTCAAATTTGATCACTGAATGCAATGATGGCTAATTCAAAATATTTTGCAATGCATGTGCCCTTTTCACAAAGCTTAGTAACTTTTGAATATACATGACAACTGAAATATGTCACTTCTCAAATTTCTAAAATATCATTTCTTATATTTTTATAATATGTAGTTAGTTTTTTTTTTTCCCAAACGTGTCTCCTCATATATGTGATGAAATGTAAAAAAATCTAAATAATCTAAATAATGAAACTTAAATGCATCACTTTAAAAGACTAAAGTTATGGAAGAAGTCTTTTCCATATTTAATGAGAATATTGTTAAATAATTGCTCGTAGTTGTAGTAGCATTTGATTGATGTGATTTGATGTGACACGTTTTATTGACTAATTTTGTATCAAATTTTAAGTGATAAATTGGCAAGTACTAGTCCCTATCTTTAGTATTTACATCTACCAATACCCTCATCAATACCATTACAATTTATTGGTCTGTGCTCGACAATTAACTCCTCTCCCTTAATATATTTCTCGAATCTCGATATGTTTATTAAGAAGGAAGTTATTATTGATTTAATGTATAGCATTATATCCTTAATGATATCATATTCATCAAGATAAAATTACATGTTTAAAAGGTGGAGGCACAGTGGGATAGTTATTAGTGATGCCGGTATAAAAGCAAAATTTTTCACCACGATTTACATTTACTATTAACCATCAATTCATACCCAGGTTTTGATGGACACGTGTAAAGGTCCAGTCGAAGAACTCCCTCGAAAATTATAAATCGAAGGTCCAGTGGTCATTTTCTGACACTTACTTTCTTTTGACAAAATCATGGGGGACCAAATTGAGCGCATCGAGCCAGTATCAAGCCATGAATACATCGAGGTTTCTTCTAGTTCTGATACGGACTCAGACATGGTTATTATTGGGCAATCATTTGCACTCTCTCTGCTTCTAGTTCTTCTTCTGATGGTGTTTTCACCCCCCTCTCTCCTCGCCAGTTGACC
Organism: Taxus chinensis; assembly: GCA_019776745.2. Taxonomy (NCBI): domain Eukaryota; kingdom Viridiplantae; phylum Streptophyta; class Pinopsida; order Cupressales; family Taxaceae; genus Taxus; species Taxus chinensis. The sequence continues at coordinate 665,107,231 of CM034147.1, read as the reverse complement.
ACTACCACTGTTTCCCCTTCATTCTCTTATAACTTCTCTTGTAGAGCTCCAACCGGATTCCATATCTGAGCAGTCAATTCTCTAAAGTATTATTGGAACTCTCTATTCTATATCCAGAATCCCCGGACCTAGAACCTATGGATTCTCCACATGTTGCTATAAAACGATGTGGATATGGAAATTGATGGCAATCAACCCTCAAAAATGACCCCCCTCAGATGGATAGTTCAAGTCGAAACGGGTGTCGTCCATCCTTGCAAAGTTAAAACGAGCTTTTGATGTGCTTAAAACCTGGAAAGAGTTAACAGACACCAGTAGAGCTATCATTGATAAAGAATGTGTCAAGATACTAACCCTGGCTGACACTCTGGCGGATAAGATCGATACCGATGCAGCTAGGAAAGCGGTACAAGAACTAAGAAATATATTATGATATGCAATATTTATGTTATAATATAGTTATAGTTTTTTTTGGTATGCCAATGTTATGATATGTAATGTTTATGTTTCAACAAATATATTAGAGGTATGTGACATGTCCTAAATTGTACACAAATGTTGTATTTTTTTTCATTAGGAAGGCACAATCTAGTTTGAGAACAATAATATTTAAATTAGATATTCTCTCAATGTTTCCTCCATACTCAAGTTTTCTATTAGTTAAAACAACTTAAGTAAGACTTAACAAATATATAATAAATGGACAAATATATTAATAAATGGACAGATAATTAATAACATCTAAAAATAATTTAATAACTTATAATTTTGAAATATATGTTATAATTTATTAAGTTATTAAATCATGAAATTATTTTTATATGTTGTATATTTCAAAAAGGATTTAGTTATTTAATATAAAGGGAAGTTCTAATAGTAAAAAGGATTCAGTTATCTTGCATTGGTACAGTGTTGCGCCTTTTGATTTATCTTCTCCTTCTTGAAACACCAGAATTTGTTCTTCATTTTAGTTTATTTCCAATGTAGGCATTGAAACCCTACCTGGCCATTTAGCCTATAACCCCCTACTCATGTTGTGTGCTTACTATGTGCTGCCATTTAGCATCATCAATCACTATTGAATTTGATTTGCCTTTTCTTTTGAGTTGTCACTAAGAAAAGGAAAAAAATAAATCCTATAAATGGACGATGATTTAATGTCAAAGAATGAGGAGAAAGTATGGAAAATCGTGTTCTGTGGGATCATAAGATGTTTGGGAAAACGTATTTCTTTGGCTTCCATTAGAATCCATATGTAGGTTCTCTCTAGTTTCTAAGGAATGGAAAGCCACTCATGAATTCCACCAAATTCTTCAGGCGTTATAGCGAAACAAGGAACAAACATCCATGGATACTTGTAAATCATGATTGTGGTCATCATTTGCTGAGATACGACTTTTACAGTAGAACATGGAAAATTATCAACTTTTCATGGTTATCATGCTTTGATTGGGTACGGTTTGAAGATTCACATCGAGGGACAATCTATTTTGTTCAAGTAATGGTTGTAAGGGTATGTAATCCACTGAAGGTTGGAACCTCCTTCAGCTTCCCCATATGTTATCAGCTCATTCTAATGAATGACACTTCTATATTTATGCACGGGGCATTCTGGTTGAGGATGAAAACAAGAGGTATAAAGTGGTTTAAGCAAGCACTAATAGATCTAGAGTTAATGTGGGAAATTGTACTATAGAAATTATATGATTCTTCTATGGGGACTTGGAGGATTGTGGCATGATTGAGAGATTTTTTCTTCTATGGACCAGTTGTCTTCAACAACAATTTTTTCTTCTTTATGTCATATAGAACCTATGTTGGGTGTGAGAATTTATAACAGTCAAGAAATATACTATTGTGCATTTTGTGTTATTACCTGTAAGATATGACTAAGACCATTTCCCTCACTACATACCAAGGTTGGTTGTATCTAAAGAAAGGGTGCTAATTGTAGCACCAATTGTAGATGGGGACCATTTGAAGGACATAATTGTATGTGAGCTTGAGCTTGAGTTTTGGAAGAGGAGAGGCAATGTTTGGTCTTAGAAAAGAATTGCAAGGATGGCCTCATGCAATGTTCCATTGTTTTCCTGTGAGGAACAGGATGTTTCTTATTTACTTGCACTGCGGTGGGAATATTCTTGTGTTTCAAAAAGGTGCTTTTGGAAATATATTCATCCTTTTTTTCATTTAAAGCAAGGGGTTTTGGTCATGGCTTCTAGAATTTATAAACACAACTGGCAAGTGTTTATAACAGTGGCATCGCCTTTGAGCTCAGGCTAATTTGAGTACAACTACTTGGCTCCTAATGTGTGTGTGTGTGTGTGTGTGTGTGTGTGTGTGTGTGTGTGTGTGTGTTCAAGCTTATGTTTTATCTTTATGTACCCAGAGAAATAATCAGTCACAAACTTAAATGACATGAACCTAAGACATGATAATTGTGCCTTTGCTACATGTTATTTCCTGTGAGATCACAAATTTCCAATGTGTTTCCTTTGAAATAAGTTCTCTTCTTGGACTTGAATTAAATTTAAGTTTCAAAATTCAAAATCCTGATCATGTTTCTCGCACACACATGTAAAAATACCAATGTAGAAATATCCTTTACATCTTGCAAGCACTTCTCCATATCATTACATTTACCCCCCTGCCTATATTAAAAAACACATTCTTACTGTTGCACATACCAGACATAAAAAATAAATAGCAACCAACGACTTATCCTTGATTATTAAATATAGTTATTGTGCCTTATTATTGAGTTATTAATCTGTCCTTGCCCATTAGACAGACACGTGGCAGGATTCTGAGCCTCCCCTAGTCTGTAGTGCCAACACTTTTATAGCTCAGTTACTTGTTGCTCATTACTCATATTTGATATGTTTGGACATTACATAAGGAGATTTGATCTGATTAGGCAATGTATGGACATTTAGGCGGATAATGTCAATTTCGCTTGATTATTATGTTTTCACATTAATCTTATGATGTCATGGATGTTATTGATATGAGGTTGTTTTGAAACATATTATATGTAGAGATACTTAGTTTGTTGCATGTTGGGATTCTAGTATACATGTCCTTTTATCATTATGACTACTTATGGTGAATTATTTATAGTTGTGCACATTGTCACACTTTCGATTCCAGAAAGATGAAATGTTAGTCTAGACATCATTTTATCTTATTTATAGTTGATTTTATAATTTATCGGATAGGTGCATTAAATGTGTGGCAATGAGTCGCAGGGTGACAGGTCATAGGAGAACGTGGGACTCAAAGCCAGCGATGTGTACTTTGCACAAGCAAGCCCACAGGGCTAAGGCCTAGCCGTGTTTGATGCTTGAGGGCCTTAGCGATAGAATTATTGTTTCGGGCACCATGGTTGACCCTCATTTATAATGTAATATGTCTTGTAATTATTAATTTGCTTAGGGTGTTTTAGTTTTGTTGTGTAAACTAGTTTTGGGGAATTAATGACCCCACTTTCATTAAGTTTTGAATTAGATTAATGATGTACTTATCTAGAGGGTTTAGGGTCACATGTTGAACCCTTGGGTTGGACCCACACCCTCTACCCTTGTGCCAAATTTGCCAAAACCCGATAAATTGGGGTACTTTGGGCATTTTAGGGAGACCCCTTTTTAGTTTGGGAGTTCCCTTAACATAAAATGACCCTTGGGACCCTCCTAATAGGTAGGGGCTTATTTCCAAGGCTTAGTAGAGGGAATTTCCCTCCCTTTTTGCCTCTTGTTTGTCACATCCATGGAACGGGTTATGGTTAGTGTCTTGTTAAAAAGTGCACAAGATTTGTTATGTTACCAATTTAGGAATTGGGAGGAGAATAGGGTAAAAGTCATTTTAACATTTCTTCATTTATCCCTAGAAGATTGACCTGAAGGAGGAGAGAGAGGGTGGACACATTTCACCCCCTTCATTGTGGGATTTTTCTTACTCCCCTCAATTCCCCCTCCTGGAAAGAAGAGCAGACGTTTTTGGAGGATTTGCTGGATGTTTGTGGATTTGGAGCTAGAGTTTGCTTGAGCAAGAAGTGGAAAAGATTTGAAGTGAAAGATTTGGGAGAGCTTTCTTTGAGGTAGGGCTCTTCTTAACCTTATGTATGTGTTGTATCATGACTAGTGTAGATTTGTTTACTGGTAAAGTGGTTGTTGCATGTGGATTTTATTATGTTACTTTTTTTTTGGTCCTACATCAATAGCATGATGGAGTTTTAGAGTTGGGGAGAAGAGAGAGGTATTTTTCCCTCTCAAATCCTCATAGGCTTGATGGGAAAGCCTTGTAGGATTTGTATTCCATCAAATTGGTTGAGGTGGGGGAAGTTGGTCATTTGGCTTGAAAACTCCTTCCCGTTTGATAAGGAAACCCCTTTGCGGGTTGAAAAATCCTTCCAAGAAGGATTTGGTGACGGGGTGGAGAAAATACGGAGGCTGACTGAATTAGGAATAAGGAGGGTTTGAATGAAAATGTTTTTTATGCAACGATTGTGGTTATAACTTTGAAGAACTTTCCATATCTTCCCCATTTGTTTAGAGGTAGAACTGGGTTCTCCTCTTTTTTCATATTTGGAAAAATTTGGGAGCTCTTGTTTATTACTCGTCCAGTGTTTCAGGTGGATGTATTCATTGTTTTTTTCACCCTCACTATTGTGCCAGTTGTGGTTAGTTTTCTCCTCCCTTTCCCATGGGCTTGGGGGAGGCTAAGCATGCATCCCGCCTTGGGAAAGCACATGTAATGATGCCGATAGTTGGTGGCAACAACAAGCTTCTTACTCCTGTTGGATTCCTTGAAGGATTTGAAGTTGGACGTTTGGGATAGTTGGAGTTGTGACTGCCTTGATCTCCCTTGTAACTCTAAGGATATGGCCTTGTGGAAATAGTATGCTGTTAACCCCCTCTATTTTGTTAATTTGCTCTTGTAGAATATCTTTGTTTCAATCCTTCATCGAGACTTGGTTTATATGTGCTATGGGGAGTGTGTAATTCCTTAGAGGTAGTGTTCATCATCAATACTTTCCTCTTCAAGATGTTATTCATTCCACAATTTCTGAAATATGCATCTTCTGGAATAGAATCATAGTCTTCTTTAGATTTTGGATGGCCTATGTCGTGCCTCATAGACAAAAAGGCATCAATTTTTGACCTTGTCCAATTTTTATCTCGCAATTATTGATATAATTTATTTGGCATGATTTTTAAAGAAAATTTTATTAGGTTTTTCATAAAATTTGTCAGATTGAAAATCCTCTACCTTACTTTGTGGAGACTCAGGCAATCCAAAAAAAAATTGACAACTCTTGAGAACTAATTCCTTTCTCAACAATAATTTCATTAATTGTTATTTGTACTTCATCCTAAGAGTTCTTGTTTTTCATTTTTTCTAAAAAGGGTTGCTTTTATGTTGAATTTTATTGGCAGAGTTCTTGTTCACCACTATCCTTGATTTAATCACCTCACATGGCTCATACACCCAGTGAGAATCAACATCAAACTTAAAAATATGTAGATTTCATGTGCCATATAGAATGCTTTTCTTTCAAATATGAACCCTCCACATGAGAATGGTAAGGAAGGAAATATGCTCTTCTTTCGCTAAGTAACAGGATAGAGATTATTTGTGTTTTCCATCTATCGTATATATTCCAAGACAAAAACTCTATCTCTCTCACACATGTATAGTCAATTTTCTAGGTTGTACTCTTGATCCATAAAACCTTAGCACAATATATTCGTCTATGAAGTACTAGTATGCTAACTATATTTCTAATCTCAGTTGAATGTAATCTTTGCATTTCACAAGTAATCTAGGCAATGTACTTTTTGTAATTGCTTGATAAATTGAAGCCCAAAAATAATCCACAATTTGATTGTAGTTCCTTCTATTATCATACATCCTTATCTTGGGGGTCCCACTCAGTTAATGGATGCATCGCATTTGGATGGACACGACATTATAGGGCTTAATTGCAAGTTTGTTTTTTTTAACCATTCAGTAAACTGCCATAGAATTAAATAGCACAAGTAAGTACTGAACCTAAAGGTCTTAGTGTTTAATCCTTCTTTGATTGTTAATAATTGTTTATGGATAGATTGTACAATGTTCTCAAAAAATCTGTATTGAAAAGGTGGAGAAACAAAATGGATATTGTATACCATTTCCAAGAGGGTTTCATCCACTTTCTCATCACTATCGAAGCCAAGGAAAAATACTAACATAGAAATGGTATCCCTGACCGATGGTTTAAATATCTCAATTGCATGTGGATCCTTCCCTTTTGGTATTGTTCCATCAAATATTAATTTTCATAAAAACTCATCTCTATCTTTTTTATTGGTGGCATGATAATCGCTAGCAATTTTTCCTAGGTTTACGCTGACAGTTCCAAAATCTTTCCTTTGAAACCCAAATGCATGGCCAAGATTTACCTCTGTAATGGACAAAATTTCTGGTTCGTCGCCCTTTGCCAACAATTGATGTTTTTTGTCCCATCATAATTTTGGGCACATATATTGACAAATTTAGGGTAGGGTAAAACCTCATGGAGCATCATGCGTCCCAATCCAGACCCCCATGTTATCCAAAATTTATGTTTTCCTGATGGTTCTGAACATCTACTTTCCATCATCTTCATCTCAGATGTGTATCTAAGTTGTGAAGCTTTCGTGACAATTACCATATCATAAATATCATGATATTCATCAGTAAAAATGGGGGTTTTACTTTTTAAGCAAATTAGTGTATGGGATTTGGGTTTTACTTTTACTCTAGGATCATGTGAAAGTAGACATGCTTGGAATTTTGGATTCTGTAAACCCTCAACCCTTATATTGAAATATTTCAAAGTGAAGGCTTATATAGTGCTACTTATAAAAAGATAATATTTAAAGAATCAAGATTCAAATGCAAGATGACACTTGGAAATATGAAAATTTCGAGTCTTACACGGTCTACAACTTATATGAATCTATTATGCCTTGTGTTGTAGTATGCCTTCTAGAAACAAAATTTCAATTGTTAGTGGACATTTAATATCACCTCACAACTTACAAGCAGTATCACGGTCCACATCACTATAAATGATTGTCTTTCAATGTACTTTGTAGATGTTAAATTTAGCCTCCTTATCAAATGACCACATGGTAGGATTTTGGGCCTCCTTGAGGAAAAGGCATTCCCCAGACTCCAAGCCCACGGAATGAACCGATTCAATAAATTTTTAGGTCCGTGGTGAGTGGTGTGGGCATTTAATGACTTGGCCATTGAAATTTTTATGGGTCATTGAAATATTTTTAAATAATAAATCCCCGCTTTTTGCCCATGCCATGTGGAAGAATTTCATGGATTTCTTTTTACCTTACCCCCATGGATGTGAACCTCTCGGAAAAAGGTGAGATGAATTATAATTTCAGGTCCGGGTTTAATTGTTCATTATTGGTCATGGACATTGGAATTCGAATATATGATGGGCCCCAACATATTATTTATTTATATTATTATTATATAAATATGTATTTATAGTATTTACATTATTGATTTCTTAAATTAGATTCTTTCTTCCTTAAATTAATTTAAAGTTTTCAATAAATTAAAAGCTATCACCCCCATTTTTGCCCATGCCACATGGAAGAATTCCGTAGATTTTTTTTTTGCCTTGCCCCCACGGACGTAAACCTCCTGGATTTACGCGGGATGAATTAAAATTTTGTGTCTAGGTTTATTTGTTCATTGTTGGTCATGGAATATATGATGGGCCCCATCATATTATATATTTACATACATTATATATATTATTTATCTATATTAAATATATAAAAATAATATATATATATATATAGATATATATATATATATATATATATATATATATATATATTATTTACATATATAGTATTTACATTATTGAGTTCTTAAATTAGATTCTTTCTTTCTTAAATTAATTTAAAGTTTTCAATAAATTAAAAAGATATCACAAGTTCAATTTTCAAAATACAAAACTAAATATCCATAGATGAGAATAGATCAAAGGAAGTCTTTCTAAAGAAAATGAATATGAATAAAATCAAATGTTGCTTAATATTATTTACTATTTGAATTGAAGTAACTAACGAAAATGTTATTTTTAAATAGAATTCAAAATTGTTGATGTCATTACTGATGAAATATAGCATTTTCACATTTATATAGTGTTTTCAAAATTATTTTTAGATGTTACATATTTCATATTTTTGAAAATTTTCATATTTATTTTATTCAAATTAATCAAATTATATTGAAAGAAAATTAACATTTTCATTTTTTTTGTTGAAGGGAAATGTGTTTTCTAGTATCTCATTTACGAAGAGTAAAGCTTAACCTAATGAGTCAAATTAAAGTATGGGGAGCCTTTCAATTTGATCACTGAATGCAATGATGGTTGTTTCAATATATTTTGCATGCAAGTGTCCTTGACATAAAGCTTAGTAACTTTTGAATATGCATGACAGCTGAAATATGTCAATTCTGAATTTCTAAAATATCATTTCTTATATTTTATATATGTAGTTAGTTTCTTTTTTTCCAAACATGTCTCCTCATATATGTGATGAAATCTAAAATAATCTAAATAATCTAAATAATAAAATTTAAATGCATCACTTTAAAGACTAAAGTATGAAAGAAGTCTTTTCCATATTTAATGAGAATATTGTTGAATAATTGCTCACAGTTATAGTAGCATTTGGTTGATGTGATTTGATGTGACACGTTTTATTGACTACTTTTATATCAAATTTTAAGTGATAAATTGGCAAGTACTAGTCCCTATCTTTAGTGTTTACATCTACCCTCACCAATACCATTATAATGTATTGGTCCATGCTCGACGATTAGCTCCTCTCCCTTAATATATTGCTTGAATCTCGATATGTCTATTAAGAAGGAAGTTATTATTGATTTAATGCATAGCATTCTATCCTTGATGATATCATACTCATCATGATAAAATTACATTTAAAAATTGGAGGCAAGTGGGATAGTTATTAGTGATGTCGGTTTAAAAGAGGATTTTTCGCCACGATTTGCATTTAATATTGACCATCAATGCATACCTGGGTTTGGTGGACATGTGTAAAGGTCCAATCAAATAAATCACTCGAAAATTATAAATTTAAGGCCCATGGTCATTTTATGACACTTACTTTCTTTTACAAAATCATGGGGGACCAAATTGAGCGCATCGAACCAGTATCAAGCCATGAATACGTTGAGTTTTCTTCTAGTTCTGATACGGACTCAGACATGGTTATTGTTGGGAAATCCTTCACTCTCTCTAATTTTAGTTCTCCTTCTGATGGTGCTTCCACCCCCCTCTCTCCTAGCCAATTGATTGCTACCATTGTTCCCATTCATTCTCTTGGAACTTCTCCTGCAGAGCTCCAACTGAATTCCCTGTCTGAGCAGTCAATTCTCGAAATATTACTGGAAATATTTGTTCTTTATCCAGAATCCCTGGACCCAGAACCTATGGATTCTCTTCTTGCTGCTAAAAATGATGTAGATATGGAAATTGATAGCCATCAACCCCCGGTGGTGACCCCTCATATGGACATTCAATTCGAAACGGTGTCTTTCATCCTTGCAAAGCTGCAGCGATCTTTTGAAGTGCTTAAAACCTAGAAAGAATTAACAGACACCAACATAGCTATCGTGATAAATAATGTGTCGAGATACTAACCCTGGCTGACACTCTGGCATATAAAATCGATACCGATGTAGTTAGGAAAACGGTACAAGAATTGAGAAATATATTATGATATGTAATATTTATGTTATAATATAGTTATAGATTTTTTGGTATGCCAATGTTATGGTATGAAATGTTTATGTTTCAACAAATATATGAGAGGTATGTGACATGTCCTGAATTGTACATAAATGTTATATTTTTTTCCTTAGGAAGGTATAATCTAGTTTAAGAACAATAATATTTAAATTAGATATTCTTCAATGTTTCCTCCATACTCATGTTTTCTATTAGTTAAAACAACTTAAGACTTAAGTAAGAATTGACAAATATATAATAAATGGACAGATAATTAATAACAACTAAAAATAATATAATAACTTATAATTTTGAAATATATGTTATAATTTATTAAGTTATTAAATCATGAAATTATTTTTATATGTTGTATATTTCAAAAAGGATTTAGTTATTTAATATAAAGGGAAGTTCTAATAGTAAAAAGGATTCAGTTATCTTGCATTGGTACAGTGTTGCGCCTTTCGATTTATCTTCTCCTTCTTGAAACACCAGAATTTGTTCTTCATTTTAGTTTATTTCCAATGTAGGCACTGAAACCCTACCTGGCCATTTAGCCTATAACCCCCTACTCATGTTGTGTGCTTACTATGTGCTGCCATTTAGCATCATCAATCACTATTGAATTTGATTTGCCTTTTCTTTTGAGTTGTCACTGAGAAAAGGAAAAAAATAAATCCTATAAATGGACGATGATTTAATGTCAAAGAATGAGGAGAAGTATGGAAATCGTGTTCTGTGGGATCATAAGATGTTTGGGAAAACGTATTTCTTTGGCTTCCATTAGAATCCATATGTAGGTTCTCTCTAGTTTCTAAGGAATGGAAAGCACTCATGAATTCCACCAAATTCTTCAGGCGTTATAGCGAAACAAGGAACAAACATCCATGGATACTTGTAAATCATGATTGTGGTCATCATTTGCTGAGATACGACTTTTACAGTAGAACATGGAAAATTATCAACTTTTCATGGTTATCATGCTTTGATTGGGTACGGTTTGAAGATTCACATCGAGGGACAATCTTATTTTGTTCAAGTAATGTTGTAAGGGTATGTAATCCACTGAAGGTTGGAACCTCCTTCAAGCTTCCCCATATGTTATCAGCTCATTCTAATGAATGACACTTCTATATTTATGCACGGGGCATTCTGGTTGAGGATGAAAACAAGAGGTATAAAGTGGTTTAAGCAAGCACTAATAGATCTAGAGTTAATGTGGGAAATTGTACTATAGAAATTTATGATTCTTCTATGGGGACTTGGAGGATTGTGGCATGATTGAGAGATTTTTTCTTCTATGGACCAGTTGTCTTCAACAACAATTTTTTCTTCTTTATGTCATATGAACCTATGTTGGGTGTGAGAATTTATAACAGTCAAGAATATACTATTGTGCATTTTGTGTTATTACCTGTAAGATATGACTAAGACCATTTCCCTCACTACATACCAAGGTTGGTTGTATCTAAAGAAAGGGTGCTAATTGTAGCACCAATTGTAGATGGGGACCATTTGAAGGACATAATTGTATGTGAGCTTGAGCTTGAGTTTGGAAGGAGGAGAGGCAATGTTTGGTCTTAGAAAGAAATTGCAAGGATGCCTCATGCAATGTTCCAGTGTTTTTCTGTGAGGAAAAGGATGTTCTTATTTACTTGCACTGCGGTGGGATAATTCTTGTGTTTCAAAAAGGTGCTTTTTGGAAATATATTCATCCTTTTTTTTCATTTAAAGCAAGGGTTTTGGTCATGGCTTCTAGAATTTATAAACACAACTGGCAAGTGTTATAACAGTGGCATCGCCTTTGAGCTCAGGCTAATTTGAGACAACTACTTGGCTCCTAATGTGTGTGTGTGTGTGTGTGTGTGTGTGTGTGTGTGTGTGTGTGTGTGTATCAAGCTTTATGTTTATCTTTATAGTACCAGAGAAATAATCAGTCACAAACTTTAAATGACATGAACCTAAGACATGATAATTGTGCCTTTGCTACATGTTATTTCCTGTGAGATCACAAATTTCCAATGTGTTCCTTTGAAATAAGTTCATCTTCTTGGACTTGAATTAAATTTAAGTTTCAAAATTCAAAATCCTGATCATGTTTCTCGGCACACACATGTAAAAATACCAATGTAGAAATATCCTTTACATCTTGCAAGCACTTCTCCATATCATTACATTTACCCCCTGCCTATTATTAAAAAACACATTCTTACTGTTGCACATACCAGACATAAAAAATAAATAGCAACCAACGACTTATCCTTGATTATTAAATATAAGTTATTTGTGCCTTATTATTGAAGTTATTAATCTTTCCTTGCCCATTAGACAGACACGTGGCAGGATTCTGAGCCTCCCCTAGTCTGTAGTGCCAACACTTTTATAGCTCAGTTACTTGTTGCTCATTACTCATATTTGATATGTTTTGGACATTACATAAGGAGATTTGATCTGATTAGGCATGTATGGACATTTAGGCGTATAATGTCAATTTCGCTTGATTATTATGTTTTCACATTATCTTATGATGTCATGGATGTTAATTGATATGATGTTGTTTTGAAACATAATTATATTGATAGATACTTAGTTTGTTGCATGTTGGGATTCTATGTATACATGTCATTTTATCATTATGACTACTTATGGTGAATTATGTATAGTTGTGCACATTGTCACACTTTCGATTCCAGAAAGATGAAATGTTAGTCTAGAATTCATTGTTATCTTATTTAGTAGTTGATTTATAATTTATCGGATAGGTGCATTTAATGTGTGCAATGAGTCTGCAGGTGACAGGTCATAGGAGAACGTGGGACTCAAGCCAGCGATGTAACTTTGCACAAGCAGCCCACGGGCTAAGGCCTAGCCGTGTTTATTGCTTGAGGCCTTAGCGATAGAATTATTGTTTCGGGCACCATGGGTGACCCTCATTTATAATGTAATATGTCTTGTAATTATTAATTTTGCTTAGGGTGTTTAGTTTGTTTTGTAAACTAGTTTTGGGGAATTAATGACCCCACTTTCATTAAGTTTTGAATTAGATTAATGATGTACTTAATCTAGAGGGTTTAGGGTCACATGTGAACCCTTGGGTTGGACCCACACCCTCTACCCTTGTGCCAAATTTGCCAAACCCGAAATTGGGTTACTTTGGGCATTTTTAGGGACCCCTTTTTAGTTTGGGAGTTCCCTTAACATAAAAATGAGCCCTTGGACCCTACCTAATAGGTAGGGGGCTTATTTCCAAGGCTAGAGGGAATTTTCCCTCCCTTTTTGCCTCTTGTTTGGTCACATCCATGTAACGGGTATGGATTAGTGTGCTTGTTAAAAGTTGCACAAGATTTGTTATGTTACCAATTTAGGTAATTTGGGAGAATAGGGCTAAAAGTCATTTTACCATTTCTCTCATTTATCCCTAGAATCTTTGACCTTGAAGGAGGAGAGGGGTGACACATTTCACCCCCTCATTTGTGAGGATTTTTTCTTACTCCCCTTCAAATTCCCCCTCATGGGAAAAGAAGAGAACTTTTTTTGGAGCTTTTGCTTGGATGTTTGTGGATTTGGAGCTAGAGTTTGCTTGAGTCAAGAAGTGGAAAAGATTGAAGTTGGAAAGATTTTTGGAGAGCTTTCTTTGAGGTAGGTCTCTTAAGCCTTATTGTATGTGTTGTATTCATGCTAGTTGTTAGATTTGTTTACTTGGTAATGTGGTTGTTGCATGTGGATTTTTATTTATTGTTACTTTTTTTTTGGCTCCCTACATCATATAGCATGATGGAGTTTTAGAGTTGTGGGAGAAGAGAGAGGTATTTTTCCCTCTCAATCCTCATAGGCTTGATGGGAAAGCCTTGTAGGATTTAGTTATTCCCCTCAAATTGGTTTGAGGTGGGGAAGTTGGTTCATTTGGCTTGAACCTCCTTCCCCGTTTTTGATAAGGAAACCCCTTTGGGGTTTGAAAATCCTTCCAAGAAGGATTTGGTGAAAGGGGTGGAGAAATAAGGAGGCCTTGAATGAATTAGGAGAAATAAGGAGGGCTTGAATGAAATGTTTTTTATGCAACTATTGTTGGTTATAACTTTTGAAGAACTTTTCTCCTCTCTTCCCCATTTGTTTTAGAGGTAGAACTTGGGTTCTCCTCTTTTTCATATTTGGAAAATTTGGAGTCTTGTTTATACTCGTCATGTGTTTCATGTGGATGTATCATTGTTTTTTCACCCTCACTCTTGTGCAAGTTGTGGTTAGTTTTCCTCTTTCCCATGGGCTTGGGGGAGGCTAGCATGCATCCCGACCTTGGGAAAGACATGTAATGATGCCTATAGTTTGGTGGCAAAACAAGCTTCTTCTCCTTGTTTGGATTCCTTGAAGGCATTTGAAGTTGGAAGTTTGGTGATAGTTGGAGTTTGTGACTTCTTGATCTCCCTTGTAACTCTAAGGATATGGCCTTGTGGAAACTAGTATTTCTTGTAAACCCCTTATTTTGTAATTTGCATTCTTGTAAACTTGAGTCATTATTGATTTGGCAATCTCCTTATCATCTTGTAAGAGGCTTGTAACTCATTTAATGAGTAGTTATGTATTTTGTGAAAAACATATTGAACATTGAATTTGAGTCCATTGTAAATGAAATTTGGGATAACTCTTCTTTTTGAAATGAGAAGTTGATTTTTGAAAGCATGTCCCTTCAAAAGAAAATATCATAATTTTTGGATATCTTGCTTGCGTGTGCAAACCTGAAAACTTTTAATTAGTATGGCATTTGATAAGAAAATAAATCTAATATGGAGCTTTTGGATTTATTGTATGGAAATGTTATTCTTCTTGCAATATGTCTTATTCTTGTAAATTTATTAGTAGCATTATGGAATATAATGGACTTAATTTTTCTTCCTTTCTTTGTGAAAGCTTAAGAATTTCATTGTATTAGAAAATCCTCTATGAATGTGTATTCTTCCTCTCTAAACTTTAAGTTTATTCAAAATTTTCTCTCTTCTCATTTGGAAAACTTGTGCTTTTCTTTACCACAAAATAGGTAAATCTTTTAGTATGGACAGTTGAATTCCTTTTAGCTATTTTCAGCATTAGAGTAACAAGACAAAATCTATTATTATCATCTTGAATTAATTTGTTTCTATGTTGTAAATACTACATATATATCAAAATGAGGTTATAGTTATAATAGAGTTATATTAAAATATAATAAATTATATTATATTCCCTTTTATATTATAATCTAAATAAACTTTATTATATATATATATATATATATATATATATATATATATATATATATAATTAAAATTTATTACAAAAAACAACGTATTGAATTTGTTTTAAAGTTTTCATAAACAAAAAAAAATGTAAAACAAATATGGGGAGGCTGAACCCTCCCCCAACTGTCATTGCTACAGGTGCCCCAACTTCCCCCCCCCCCCCCCGCGCCCTGTCCCCCTCCACGTCGCCGTAGACTTTTCCCCGCACCTGTGTAGTCTCCACGACCCCAACCTTCCTCCCTCTGGCTTGTCCTCCCTTCGTTGTCCCTTCTCCCTACGCGGCCTACTCCAAACCCCCACCGCGGCCACAACCCTGTCCCTCCACACTTCCCCTCCTCTCAGACCTGCCACCATGTTCCTCCTTCATTAATTTGCCCCTCCCCTTCAAAACATACATAAATAAATATGTATTTATCAATAAAACAACAAAACAAAAAAATACCAAAACGTTTTGAATGGATGGTTCAAAAAAAAGAGACATAAGGAACAAAACAAGCTTCCATGGCTTCCCCACCCTTGACCTGCAAGAAGGAACAAAAGTAAAATTAACAATGAGAGGAAAATAATATGGAAAAGAAAAGAAAAGAAAGAGATAAAGAAGTTTAGGGCATAGAGGGTATTCGTTAAACAAGTTACGAGAGATTTGTCATTTGATTTCCAAGTATTTTAAATTTTTTTACCATTCTTGCCAAAAAAACAAAACAAGTTACATGGATACTCATCAAAACCACGACACTGGTTACAGGTATATTCGCCATGATTTCTATAAGTTTTTTTTAGGGGGGTTCCTTAAAATTTTCCATGAGGAAAAACTCATATATATAGGCTACCAACACAATCGGCCCTATAAAAATGGTTACATAGGGGCTGAAGGCGTGTAGGATAAAATATGGGCAAAACAAACATGATCGACCCTACGCAAAATTGACACAAGGGCTAAAGGCGTCTAGAGAAATTGGTTTTTAGGTTTTTTCTATATTTTTAAGGACTGAAATGAGATAAAACTAAAAATGGATGTTTTTAATGAGTTATGCTCGATCAAAAGGTATGAAAGGAGGCTCATTGTACGTACCCAAAATTTTAGGGTACTGCACCATCGGACAATGTTACACGTGCCCCAATGATGATACATGTCTCCTCGCAAGGTTTTCAGGACCTGAAAAATCTCTCCAAGTATGCGTTAACATCCTGCATGTACCACTTAGCCTTTATGTGCTTTATTTTGCTCGTTTCCCCTCTTTTCCTTACTTTTTTGGTATTCAGTTACGAAACCGCCGCCCTGCCTGGGCGGCGGTCTCGTGACTACCGCCCAGGCAGGGTGGCAGTCCTGTAACGACTGCCCTGCTCAGGGCGGCAATCCTTCACGTGTTTTTCCAAAACATTCCTTTTATCGGGACTTGCGTAAAATTTCAACGTTTACCAGCTTTTTCACCGCCTTTGCCTGTATTTATGATTTTAGTTCCCTGGAATAGTGTTTCTCCATTGTTTATTGTAAAAGAGTTCAAGTTGGATTTCACCTTTTGGGTAAATGGGAATTCTATAAATATTTGGTTTGTGCTCAAGTAAATTACCCCTCAAAAATTGCCTCTCATCCTCTCATTTCAATAGTTTAGTCTTTCAATTCTTAGGAATTCATAGTTTTCATTTGTAGTATGCATAGTTAGTGTTGTTTTGTTGTTTAGAAGCCACATGATCTTCTTGTGCTAGTGCTATTACTATTTCATACAATCAATTGAGGTAGGATTGTTTTATTTTCAGTCTGAAGCCATTAGAGTTGCAGGTTTTGTTCGTCAAAAAGAATAGTTTCAGGTTCTGGACGTTTTGTGTTGTATGACTCGCAATAAATCCCGCTAGGAATTGCATAAGACAAGCTTTGTTCTCTTACGCTATCCCTCTCCTACTTGCATTGTATTCAGTCTACATCTAAAGCTGCCATTGTTCTGATACCTACTTTTGTTGATGCTAGCATTACACGCTTTTCTAGATTCAGGTGAGCACGAAAGAATGAGGAGATCACACTGAGGGGACAAAGCCACACACAATCGAATTCGCCACTATTATGCAAAATCCAGGTTCAAGCTATCAAATTTCTAGTTAAAACATATCAAATAGAGTAGTGAATCATTTCATTTTAGTTAATCTCACTTTCGACATTATCGGGGAAGCTGTGGGGATTGATAGTTTCTGAGAAACTATGATTCATTCCTCACTTCTGAGGTAAGATCGGGGGTCTTTCAAATAGATTAGATCAGTTATCTAGTTATTTAGAATAGATATACAACAGCACAGGCAGGTAGCTATACTCGGCTACTTTGTTTGTTTTGAATTCTGTTATTATATTAGTTGTCACTTTCTAGATATATTATTTAATTACTCTTTCAATTCTATTTAATAGTTCATCAAAAATAAAAAAAAAATAGAGAATTTAGATATATACTGTAGATGTACTTTACATAATTAGTTTACTTTGCTTTAGTTAGATCTATATTATTTCTTTTGTATGACAATCACGGGACCTAAGGATCCCAAAGAATACGTATTTGAACCAATCGTGCCTCAACCCAATCTTGTTGCAGCAATAACTGACATAGACCAAAACCTCAGAATTCAATTCTTCCAAGCAACAATAGACCTACAAGAAATCAACGCACAACTAAGAGGACTAAACATAGAAGACGATAAAGTGCATACGTTTTGGTCAAACTAGCCAAACTACAGATTACCCTAGATAAATGTCTGCATGACTGTAGAAGGGCTTGAAAGATAGCAAACGTTCGGTTGTTATCCTTTGGTCCCATAGCCAGATGCAGGAGACATTCTCACTAACATAGACACTAGCTTAAGAATTCAAGTTCTTAGAACGCCTATAAGATACTCTGAGAAGATTACACAACTTTTAGTCCTAAATATAGAGGTCGAAAAGGCATACGATTACTAGATACTAGGGGTTAGGGGTTGATTCTGCACATGACCATAGGAGGTCCACAACAACCACAAACTTATGGTTGTGATCCACAAGTCCTGCAACCCAACGGGCCCATGGGACAACCAGACGTTGATGTTGGCTTACGCACATTAGTATTTAGATCCACTCCGCTTCCACCAATCATCATCGCACAACTATCCTCACTAGACGTAGCATCCAATCAAGCTAAGGATTTATGGACTAGACCAGAGAATCACCCATAGAATTCACCATTTTTCCATCATCCATCTTATGACCCTGTCTGGGGATATACACGAAACAATCCCAGGTCATTTTCCACATATCCCACAACCCATAGATCGAATCATGCCAGAGCTCAATATTGATTGGATCCTTCGAGCAGTCATCCTCGCCAACTGATCTATCACACTGGTTCAGGTTAGGAGGGCCTTTTTTGCTTTAGATTCATAGGTTCCATTAGTGCACGTCGAAGACATAAGATTCCCTAACTAGTTTGTCTGTACCCCACGTATATTCCATCCCCACCAGATGTCTCGGCACGACCTCGGGAGGTCGGGTGCGAGGATGAGTTACTTGTAGATTCTCATTCTCGCTTGTCACTTTTCCATTGTACACTCACGCTAGGTTCACCAAGGCTGTATGGCAGGAAAAAATGTGTCTAGACATCATGCACTCATATTATCCGTTCAACTAGGGTATTGAGGCAATGAGTAAGAGACACAGTAAAACCAATATACAACAAATAGAATTCAAAGGGGTTATAGGGACGGCTAATATCACATACCCAAAGGGAAGTAAGATTACAATAGGATAACCTAGGGTTTCCAATGCCCAAGATCGAGAATGAGGAAGCAACCCTATTGGGGTATCAACACTACGGGGGTGACTAGAAATAAATTAAACATGCAAGACCTATGTTAACTGAAGTAAAACATGCAACATAAGATTAATATTTGAATAACAATATGTTAAACTAACACGTGCATAAGATGTTAGATTAACATGTGCATAAGAAAAGAGATAGGAGACTACTCTATGAAAAATGACAATTCAAGTTAGAACACTTACCTATTGGGGAGCGATCGTTGATGCATATATTTCCCAAAGGATGATACACCAAGAGAGAATAGCTTTTAGGCGTATAAGGGGAAACAATCATATCCTAACTCACTATAGGTTACCCAAGAGTGCAAGCAAACCAATCCAACAAAAAGAAGATCTAATCCAAGTGTCAAGGTGCAAGAAATCCAAGAGTTGAGCGAGAAAATTCAATTTGACGCAAAAGAGTATAGAAAATGGCAAGTTCTTTTATATCTCTGTGATGCCTATATGTGTGAGATTGTATTTTTGGCATTTATACTGACGCCATCACCTGTGGACGAAGGCATCAACCAAGAATTTGAAATTGTGCGAACGCAATCGCCCGCGGACGATGACATTGACTAGGGAGGGGAGATGACAAGTGGTGTGTGCAATGTGTCCTGAAGAACAAAAGAAAAGCAAGGAAAAAATAATATGATCATTTGCAAGTAAGGTGTCGGAAGGGTGCAAAGAAAAGAAAGAAGATAAGAGCCAAAAGGGTGCATAAATAGGACCAAAAGTCATTCTCTCTCCATGTATCATCCCTAACCCAATGGTTATGAGAATAACCATACCCCTATCCTATAATGATTCCTTAAGGCATCCGTTCCAAGAAATAGATGCATTAATGACCTCTAACCTGGAAAATAAATTATGAATAACAGTTATGAAAATATAAAACTTGAAAAATTAGGTATTTACAATTTCAACCTTTGTCAGAGAACTTATAATACTCTACTACCATTGGGATACAAACTCACCTAAAACCCCTCCCTCTTAATTTTATTTCAATGTAATGTGTTTCTCTTAGGTTTTGTGATTGGAACATGTATTACGTTTTTATTATCAACATAATGAGAAACTTTCCATTACCCAAAATTGTTTTGATCTCATGATCAATTCTATGTTACAAGAAGTTGGTATAAGCTACATTTCTTCCTAAATCAATCACGAGTATTTATTAAATAAGAAATTGAAGTGATTTGAAGCCAAAGTTTTATTGTCTAGGAATATGATAAGTGGTTGATAAGGAGCCATAATATTGCCCTTTTGATCTATTTTTATTCCAAAAATTTGAATCTTTATTTAAATGCTATGTCTTTTTGAAATGTGTGAGGAAAAACAAATTTATAAGGACAAAATAGCCTAAGAGATTCATATGGCATCCAATCAAAATATTAATAGATTATTTATTAATGACTCTTTACTTAAAACAAGCTGTTTCATCCACACGCTTGTTCTTTGGGTTTTGCAAGTCCTCCTTTGTTCTATTCTTTTCATTCTAATTTTTAGTCCACAAATTTAAGTGGCTTATTTTTCAATAAAAAAATATTAAAACTCCTTCACAAATATATCAAATAGCCTCGTTTCAAAATCTTCAAAATATGTGTGGCAATATAGCTTCTTCATTTAAATATCCCCATGGTAAGTATAGCATTATTCACAATATATAATCGTTTTCCTTTGATACTTGTAACATAAGAGCTTTAAAAAAAAATCAGTAGTTAATTATAAACATATGAAGCATATATTTATAAAACCTTTATAAAGTGTAAGGTCCTCTCATTGTAAATAGAAATTCAGATTATTTTATGATTGAATATAGTTCAATTTATGCAAGCTAAGAGCTATTAATTTCGTCAATATTCTTATAAAATTAAGTTTATGTGTTAGTTTTCTCTTTGCAGAAACTATTTGAGAAAAAAAATATAATATGATTGTGAGAGGAAAAAATATATGATCATAACAACTAAACTTAGTTTGCTTGTTGAAATAATGTTTTGAGACGAACAACTTCAATGTCTTAGAATTGATTCCTTCCCACAATTTGTTATGTTAGAAAGGATATTGATCAAATCATTTATCTTTAAATGGCATTTCCTCCACTTAGTGAGGTTTAATTTAGTAATAGTTTTTGGCTTAATAGGTTTAGGTTATAGAACATTGTGCAAATAAGTAATTCATAAGAAAGGGTTTGTATTTATGAATTTTTTTTAAATAAATTTCTTGAGGTTGTGGAGAATAGGGATGAAAATCATACATGAAAGGTTTGAGAAGGTATAAATATTTGGCATTTCTTAGTGGCATACCTACATCATATATTCATAAATAGTTTATAATAGAGTTTCCAATAAATCTAGATGTGATGATATTTTAGCATGTTTTTTTTAATCTTTTTACTAGCATGTTAAATCAGAGCACTATATCAAGATCTCAAAGTGCTAGAATGGAAATACAAAAAACATATAATTCAACATATGCCAAGTGGCCTATATAGATTTAATTAGAATATGAAGGTGGTTATTTCTACATAGAAAATACTATTTGTGCTATGTTCTAGGTTGCTTTCAAAATTAAGAGTAATTGATACACTTTAGAGCAAATAGGTATGTTGGAAACAAAATGCCTTTACGGTGGGATACCTTATAGTCTGGATTAAAAAATGGTCAAAGGTGGCATTTATGCATGATTTTTCATTATTTTGATTTCAAACAATAAAGATTGGCATGTTAACAAACAAAATTGGTAGGACCATTGTATTCCTATTTGACATGTTTAAGGAATAGAAGAGTACATTACTTCCCATCATGAGGTAGATGTATCTAGAAAAGCTCTTGACATATATAGTGAACTTAGAGAAAGATTATGATGTCCTACAACTTTCTTGTAATTTTAATAGTTAGATATATTGTTTTATTTGAGTTAATATTTATATTTTAAGAATTGTAAAATGTTTATATTTGTAACAAGGATATTTTTTAGTACATAATGGTTGATTAATTACAAGATGAATATATTTACTTTCTCTTCCTTCCACTATCTTCCTTTTTGGTTTCATAATCCAAAATGAAAAACCTTGTACACATTCTTCTAAATACATGCCTTCCACCCCAAGTTGTTCTAAGTCAATTATTCATTTTAAGAGTATTTTTCAATCAACTATGCTTCTTAAGTGAATTTTTGAAAAATTGGTTATGTGAAGAGGATTTATTTTCATCTCTAATGTTGCTTTATGAATTTTAAAAATATGTCATATTCGATTGCCTTTAAATGCATGTCTTACTACCCAAAAAAATATAGGTCTATTAAGTGTGTAATGAAATTAATTCTATGATTTTAAGGCAGTAATGTTGAAAAATGAAATGATGAATTTAAAATTTCTTCGAGAAAAAGAAAAAGAAAAAGAGTTTCATAATCTTCTTAGGTCGTGTGGATTTTAAGTCAAATAAAAGGATTATTCTTGCGGGGATGGGAAATGTAACATGTGTTGTAGTATACCCAACATTTTGGAGCATCCATGTGTAATGATCTACTATATATCCATGTTATAGAAAATGGGAACTTTAGATTCGATCTATTTGTTGTGGGATAGTTTAGTCCAAAAGTATGTTGTGATGAGGTTGTACCGCATGATGTGTGGGTCAAAGGAAGAGACATTGTGTTTGCATGTTAAGCCATTTTGGAGGATTATAAAGATTCGAACATAAAGGGAAATCACTAAAATAGTGGAATTATTTGGTTGATTAATTAATTGATACTTCAAATCATTTGATATCAATTCCTTTGAAATTAGTTTATTATTTTCTATCTTAGTCAAATGAATATATGCATATCATGAATTTCAATACTTCTTTTTAAATTTTATTGAATATATAGAAGACTGAAGATATCATGAATTTGTTTGTACTCAATTTGAATGCTATCTTTTTTAGTCATTAGCTTCCTCAGTTTTTAAAATCTGAACAATTACTATTCTTTTGTTCTGTTGAGATTATTTTTTCCCATATTTTTATGTTTTTAGCATCATATAGATGCTTGATCAAAGTTTTTTTATGGGTTGTATGACAAAAGAAAAGAATATGTGAGGGAGTAGATATCTTTCAAGGTAAAATGTCTATCAATCTTTCACACACCGACAAATGTTGTTGCTAGTAATTAGTAAACATCAACATATAATCTTGATCTTGAAAACGAATCTAAACAAAAATCTGTGTAAATGTTTTGGAAGTGGAAAATGATACTACATTTTATAACCTTCAGTACTATGTATAATGTGAAAACAACTATATTATAAATTGGAATTATCAGATACGTGCCATCTGTGTAACACAATCTACCTAGCAAGAAAAGAAAAATTATTGATGTAACAAGAAATTTGCAACGACCACAGTGGGAGTCGAACCCACGACCTTTTGATCCGAAGCCAAACGCGCTAATCCACTGCGCTATGCGGCCAACTGAGCATTTTATCTTGTGAGCTCTTATATTTTTCTTCTGAAAGATACCATTTCTATTATAAGTTTGTGTTATGCTAGAATTTGATTTTTGTGATTTACACCTTTGCATATTTTAGAATATCTTTAAATTTAATATATAAAAGGTATAGCCGTCTTAGCTCAGCTGGTAGAGCGCGTGGCTTTTAACCACGTGGTCGTGGGTTCGATTCCCACAGACGGCGCTGTCCCCACTAACAGACGGTGCAATGATGGAATATGTTTCATTCTCTTGGAAATCTCTCTAGATAGTAGAAATGGTTGTGGGAACGTATGTAACGTTTTTTCCCTTTTCCCAGAAAAATTCACTTGTAACGTTTGTTTTGTGGATATGGAGAGTACTTGAGAAACTAGTGTATGCAATAATTAGTGAATTCAAAGTAGCAACAAAATAGAAATAAGCACGATATGCAAGGATTAAACCACCTAGCATATGAGACCATCACAATCATTTGGAGGCCTACTAGACTAGATGGCAGTGTGATCGGCACAATAAGATCTTGGTCGTGTTTGTAGATAAGTCCTCCGTTGTATATCAATTTCTCAAGTACATTTGATCCGATGACTATTTGAGATATATATTTGCTTTTCTAGTTCCATTTCAATGAATATCCCTTGACTATGAATCAAAAATATCTCACAACTCTTCAATAAGAAAGTTGTGATGCATATAAAACGAGTGTCTTGAACTTGTAAATTGTTTTAATGCCAATAAGTTACCTACAAGTAAGAACTGTGAACTTGTTCTCAAACCATCTCCTAAGCCTACCGACATGAAAGTTACTATCGATGTTGTTTCTCCACCATCAAAGCTCCAATTTCAATCCACGAGACACACCTTTACTAAGCTACCTTGCGCACCTCGATTCTTATTACCGCAATTCATTGAAAGCAATCTGATTACTCTCCCTCCACCACTTAATCTAGATTCTTCTTGACCACGTGGCCATAACTACGATGAAAATGCACACTATGATTACCATCAATGCAATGTGCATTCTACTGATCATTGTTTTAAGCTTAAACATATCATTCAAGATCTCATCAATACCAATATAATCGAGCTCCTAGAGCCTTCTACTTCTAAAACGGTCAATGATAATCAAAATCTCAAAATCTTTAATGACTCGTTACCAAAACATGACAAGTCAGCTATTGATTCCTTTGTAAATCATGCATATCATGTTGTGCCTCCCCCTTCACCAGGGTCACTTGATTTTCTCATTGTTATTTTTGACATGCCACCACCAATTATTACATTTTCATATCACAATTACCATGATACATTTTCCTATGATTTTCTACATATTAATGCTTTTATTAGTACTCATATAGTCAACAATACTATGTCCATCCTTTGGCCCTTTCTAATGTATGCTCTCTATCACTCTTACTGGCTAACAAATTTCTAACCTATCAAATCACATTTCGAGTCCCTAATTCTTATGGATGCGTCATCCTTCATGTTAGTGTCGATTCCCTTACCATACTAACATCGTTCATCGTTAGATCTGAAATCAAGGGTTATGACATGGTCTTAGGTCTCCCTTGGCTTCAGGCTACCCAGGCTATTCCTTCCATGCTCCACTTATGCCTTAAGTTCATTCAAAATAAACAAGATGTCACCATTAAAGGTATTCCACCACGTACACCATTACCTCAGCCCACTCTTTCCTTTATTTCAGAACAAGTCACAAAATTTAGGCCTCATGCACCTCTCAAGTCTAAATCTATCTATGCACCTAGCTCTCCCATTTGTACATGGACTACATCACAACTTCGTCGTCCTCACCGATTCATGAGTCAACCTTGTCATCCTAAGTCCTCTACCCAGGTAGCCCATTCATATAGGTGTTCTCCACCTCCTTTAACACATCGGTGTCTCTCACATACAGATAGATACTCTCCTACACCATCATTTCTATACCACGGTCACATGCCCTCTCTTTCTTGTATACTAGATAAGGGGCCCTCACTTTTCACTATTACTAGATAACCTTTTATCCCTCACTCACTTGAGGGGCATTTCACTCCCCCCCCCCCTCCATTTTTATTGGATGTCTCTATTGTCTACTCATAGATTATTTACTACACTTCATGCTTTGTGTTTCATGTATACCTTTCTAAGCACTATCATATCTTTGGTACATACAATGTACCATCATTACCCGATAACACACTCTTGTTCTATGGTTCATACTTGATTGTTGAGGGAAAAATTCATAAATGAACCTCACTTGACACATCCTGGATACTCTCTCTATCTATCTCTATCTCTCACGCTTTGTGCTTGATGCCTATCTTTCTGAGAACTATCTCATATCTGGTACACATACTTTATCTTCATTACCTGATGATGTGCTCTTGTTCTACAGTTCATACTTGACTGTTGAGGGATCACTCCTAAAATGAGCCTCAACTCACGCACATCCACTGAGGGGAAACGTGGCCCCTCTCATCTACATATCTTACATATCACAGCACACCATCACTTTCACACAGCATTTGCACATCTTGGTTGTATCTACCTTTGTTAGCTTATACTATTTACGTGTTACACTTTGTTTCCTATTATCTTATACTATTTATGTGTTACACTTTGTTTCCTATGTTAGCTATATACTTAATATGTCATTATCTTTTATATACACATATGTGCATTCACATGGTATCTTGAAGTGAATATAGGACTTTTACATATTCTTACACAATGCATGATGTTAGACACTACTCTTTACCAGTCATGTTGAGGCTCCTGGGGGCATCTACCTTTGCTACTCTCATTCTCTACACATCACAGCTACTATTGCTACAATATTTACTGTTTTTCATCACTATCACTTAATTTTTTCTAATCTATACATGCTTTGAAATACTACTTATCTTTCTAACATGTTAAAGGGTGTTTCATGTGTAGCATTTTCCTTGCAAGATACAATACAACCATGGTTATCTTTCATTTCTTTCTTATTATGATTTACTATTATTTGCAGTATATGCCCTATTTCATGCTTGAACGTTATTTTTTTATGGCCACTTCAACCTTGTTTGTCTTGTGACATTGTGATCGATGCCCCATGTCTGAAACCTAGTTTTTGCAGTCCCTCTTTTTTTCATAGTTACTTGTTACATTATATTATATTGCATGCTATCTCTTTTGCACTAACACTAGTTTCTAGTCTATCATTGTTTGCATGTGTCTTGGTTTCTACCATGCACATCCCCTACCCCTTGCAGGTATCCAATCTCATATATGCATATCAATTTCAGGCCCTCTTTTTTGGGCCACCTCCTACATTCATCACATGCACTCCAAATGATGGGGAATCTATTGGGTGAACAAATCACCCCTCTAGAAGATCAAATCTCTAGAAAAAGACAACACAATTCATAATTTGCAAAGACACATAGTTACAGAGTGGTCTAGAATTAGACTTGGATCACAAACAAAAAGTAAACACTGGCACCCAGTAGTAGCGGGAACAATCGGCACTTGTTTCCAACATTTTATAGCATGGATTTACAGTATCATACACTTGCCTTTAGTTACAAAATTCACTCAATCAACTACAATTCGATTACAATCGGTTACAAATCAAGACATGTGTATCTGTAGTGGCACTTTGATAAGTGTCATGGAAGGAGAGAAAAATAAACCTCTCTCCCAAACACTCCTCTTGGCGTGAGATCGCCCAAAAAACTCGCCCTTAGCATGAGATCTCCCAAAAACCTCATCTCTTGGCAACAAGACACTTAAATTCAACAACATCTCGAAGACAAATAGTACAAATTTCTATCCTTTACTCTCTTATACATTAAGTGCACTCTTTCATTAACTACTACTTTGACACACTAGTTTTACATATTCTGATTTTTCACATACATGACTTTGACTACTCTTTTTCTCTTCTTTTTCAAGTTCATCTTTAGAAGAAGTAGCTCACATCTACAAGTGCAAGCTCCCGTAACATGCACTACACATACACTTCACCCCTATAGTCTACCTCCCTTTCCTATTTTCCACGCTTCACATTATGATCACTTCACACTACCTATTCACTTAACACACTATCAACTACACTTCTCTTTGGTTTATAAGGCATGTGTCTTCTATCTACTTTATGGCATCGATTATTCACTCAACAACATAAAGTGGAGGAAAATTTAGACATAAAATTTATTCACTTGGGTACATTCCCAGGTCCTAAAACATACTAATGTATACATGATTCCTAAGCAAGAAAATTAGTAGTCAAAAACTCCTTTTGGAATTTTTATTGCTTTATCTCTTACACTTTATTGGATTTACACATCTTACAGCTCTTCCAACACTTAATGGATTTATCTTTTGATGGCCTCGGACACTAGCACCCAGTTAAGGTAGAAGTTCTTAGGAGCTCATGTCCCTCTTGTGTGTTTCTATCTTTCTTTATCTTTTTCTTACCCACTTGGGTCCTTTTCACTTCTTATTCACCTTTTACCACTTTGGGTTGGCCTTTCAGTTGTCAATTACAAAATTCAAACAAGGGAATCATATATATACTTAGTTACTTATCTGAAATCAAGGGGTCAAGCATTATAAGAAATATCTATCACCACCTAAGCTTGCACATAGGTACACGAAAACTACAAGGCATACATCCAGCAAACTCATACAAGGGACAAGGGTTGGATTGATCGACATACATTGTATAGGAGGGGAGTTCATTATATTTCATCACACACATCTTGCATACTTAGTACAATCTACATCTATCCCTCTACAATCATGCAACTTACACAAGGACAACCTAGGGCATCATCACACACACAAGCACAAAGAACTACATGGAGCCTGATATGTATTGCAACACTCAACTGCAATTTCACTCTTCAGGTGACCGTCGGGGTCAGTCTGACTCCACATTTTGGGTCTTTTTTATTAGATTTGATGTGGTTTGTAGACGTGCAGGTAGACATTTGTTTTTCATGTTACAAGTAAGATCAACGATATAAAGGAAAAACAAGAGTGACAAAAAGATACTAACATCAAAGTTCCTCTAACCCCCAAAATATCAAGTTTCAGGCATCTGAGGAGACACAAGCACCTAGATCAGTATGGAAGAATGTAGCTTTTATTCCTTGTGTTGGTGATAAAAATTCAACATCTAAACAAAAGTTCACAATTGCTACAAAGTAAAAATTCTCAAAATCTAGGATCTTTTAAAATGGATAAGCCATCCCAACTTATAACCTTGTGAATTGACCTTTCATCTCCCCCCACATGACTCTTCATGTTCATAATCTACTTGTGACCTTTAAATTTCCCCTAGAAGAGACAAATTAAGTATCTCTCTTATAATTTTGAGGGAATACTTTTACAAATTACAAATATTTTCATTTAAGTAAATAGAACAAAATACAATGATTGTGTACAACGAAGAATTATAAAAAAGGGAGAGAAAAGGATAGGGAAAAGGGATTGACTTATAAATTTAAAAATATCCTTTTGTTGATATGAATCATGATGATCACCATCTTCTCCTTCTGTAATACACACAGACACCTCAGACCACTAAAAAAATGTTGAGAAACACTATTGCAAGACCTCATGAAGGTGAGACCCTAAAGGAAGAAGGATGAGTTCTTTCCTAGATCACTTGACTTAACCAACTCACCCATTTCTCCTAGCTCACTGAGCTCAAATCAACTCACTCATATAACTACTCTAAACTATCTCACTTTAACCCACCCAATTCACCAACTCATCCAACTCATTTCAAATCACTCAACTCGTTGGCTCACCCATCTCATTTCAAATCATCCAGCTCACTAGCTCACCCAGCTAGTGGAGCTCAACTCACTCAGTTCACTAAGAGATGATGATGTATTATGATTCATGATGAAATATTATCTTGGATTTCAACTGTGCTTTTATTGTTTTCAAATTTCTTCCAACTATATAGTTTCCTAGATTTTTCCTAATGTGTCTTGGTATACTTTGCTTTGATTTTGGACACAATTGAGATCAGAATGATGCTTTGGAATCCATGTATTCCCTTATGTTGCTTTCATGTATGGAGGACCATGAATGTCGATAACTCACACTTTTTGACCACTTTCTATTTTTATTCATGCATTACGATGGAAACCTATTATTTTTAGTGAATGCACTGTGGGGTATTGGATTGCAACGAAAGAGGTATTGAAACCTTGGGTTTTTTCCAGGATTCCCCGCTCCAAATTTTGGATGATTACTTCATCTAAACAAGTAAGAAAATTAATTTTTAATCAGATGGGGAAGAATACTAAGAAAAACTTAGTCCTCTATATCTTGAGAAATCGGCAGCTTCATCGTGCAAAAACTAGTTTCAATGAAACTAGATTTTTCAAAGACCCTTCCCTCTAATTTTTGGATGATTTCGCCTACCATATATTTGGGAAATTGAAAATTTATTCAAGGATGGAATAATTCTATTGAAAAAATTGATCCTCGATATCCTTAAAAAATAGGGACTTCATGGCATGAAAACTATTTTATGTGAAACTATAATTTTTAAGGATCGTTTCCTCCAATTTCCAAGTGATTCCACCCACTGAAACCTTGGGAAGTGGAGATGAACCTCACTGACCTTTTGCTAATTCATCATGGAATCAATTAACAGATTCAATGAGCTTTAATCATCAACCATGGATTCCATTTTTGACTATGTGAAGAAATGAGATTAGCAGAAATTGTTTTCCATTTTCTAGCTTCTCAGCAGTGTTTTTGGAGTAGCAACAATAATAGTGCCAGTTAGTCAATTTTTTTTTATTTTGAATATTCATAGCATGGGGAAAATTTTATTTTCCCCCTTTTCCCCAAGGGATAGGGATATGAGGGACACAAAAATTCACCCTCACTTGGGCTTCACAAGTGGTAGTTTTCGATTGGATGAGAGGGGAATGAGGCAAAACAATTCATTAAGCATCTAGGGCTGAGATGGGGTAACATGGAAGACCAAACTGGGGGATAGAGAGGGGAACATTCTATTTTACCATATGTTCCCAAGGGGCATGGATATAAGGGACATAAAAATGCACCCTCACCTAGTTTTGACAAGTGATGCAACATGATTTGATGAGGGGGGAGTGAGGAATGAGCTAAAAAAGGCATTTTAGCAATCCGGAGGCTAGTTTGAGGTCATATGAAGATCCATGAGGAAAAAATGGGGTGGGGCACAATTTATTGTACCCTATTTCCCCAAATTATAGGGACATAAGGGACATTAAAATGCACCATGCGCTTAGAGGTGAAAATTTGACTAAGTACCAGAAACACAGTTCACAAGAGAGAGACTTGTAGGCGAAGTTTTCGGAGCTCCAGAAATCATTTTTGATGAAACCATATATTATTTTGACTCCCAATATATGTCTAAATATAATTTAATTGGTCTCAAATTCCAATTTGTCCTATAATTGCATGAAAATCTCCTTTTTTCTCTGGAAAGCAGGATGTACTTGCCAAAAATTAGTTGTGATAAGAAGTGTCTATATATTTTGGAGGGTTTGAAAATTTCATCAGGTAGATAATTCTCAAATATTTCTAATGAGTATTTTTTTCCTCTTAAATCCTTACGGAGATCCCAGAATCATCCGCAGAAGATCAAGTCTTAATTTTGATTGCCTACTCCTTACACCTTCGAAACCCCGGGGTTGATACTAGGCCATATGAGAAAACACATGAGGGGAAAGAGAGGAGTTAATTTTATTATCCCCTCTATCCCAATGGGATAGGGAAAGGAGGGACAAAAAAATGTGCCCTCGTGTGAGCTTGACAAGTGGCACATTCTCATTCGATGACATGAGGGCTAGAAACAAGGTAAAAGTTCTTACGGAGTGCTTAACAAGGCCATATGATGCTCCAAGAGGAAAAATAGAGGTTGGGAACATTTAATTTTTCCCTTTGTCCCTAAGGGACAGGAACAATAGGGACACAACATTGCACCTCCACTTGGAGGTGACAAGTGTCCTTTTATGACAATGACTAAGTACCAAAAACTTACCTTGAAAGAGACCTTGAAGATGAAGTTTCCAGAGCTCCATGAGGACGTTTTCAATGCTTATTCATATTAAATTGACTCCAAAAAAAATCCAAGATGAATGGGGTGGATCTCAAGATCCAATTATGCCTGAAACCCCATAAAAATCTCATTTTTCTGTGTCTGCTAAAAATGGGATGTGGAAAATGCACCTGAATCTTGTGTAAAATAAGAAAGTACCATCATGTAGAGAGTTCAATTATATTTACAATTATTATTTTTTTTACCTTTAACTCCTTACGGAGCTCTCAAAATCAGCTTCTAAAGCTAAGGCATTATTTCATACTGCAAGTTCCTTGACCCTCAAAAACCCACTTTTATTGTCATTGTTCCTATACCTCCAAAACCTTCCTAAATATTCGTAAATCATTTTCAACACCTTAAAATATCTTCAATACCTCATTTGGATGATTTTGATCCTTTCGTTTTGTCCCGAAAGATGAGCACCAGCCTTGGAATGGCCAAAATTAGCCTTTCTAGGCCCGCTAATAAACTAGCAGTTGAGAAAATTTCACCAAATGAAATTGATGATCTTGTCACATCATTCCAAAAACTTTTACTTGCTTTTTTATCATCTTGTAAGTACATGTAAGGTAAAACTAGACATGAAAAAATTGACAAAATAGCCGAGAGGGCTTTAAGAAGACTTGGGAATAAATAATTCAAATTGGGTCTAGGTGTCATGCGTGAAAAATTGAATTTTCATGTTGCACATTTTCATGACAACAAAAATTTATAGCTTGGGTAATTTTTATAGATCAAGTGTAATGAGGACAGGATAAGCAGGAATTCTATAATCTCAAAACATTGTGTGGGCCAATGCCTTATCCATTGGGATGTATGGAGTCACTAAAAAGATATACCACTTCCTTTATTGAATACACACACACAAGATGATAAGGGGAACATATGACACAAGGTAAATGAGAAAGGAAACACACAACAACAAAATGGAAAGATCCTAAATCACCTATGTACAAGTGGGGGACAATCCGCTTTCATTAAAGAAAAAACTTAAACTGATGATTAACTAAAATGTGGATATGGGGATAGTTAATCTAAGCTATGAACAACTTCAAATAAAGTATATAAATGACCCAAGAAACTATGTAAAAGGAAACGTTAACCCTAATATGCAAGAGAGAAGAGGAAAGAACCCAACTTATTAGAGGAGTTTGCTGGAATGTGTCACAAAGGTGACTGGAAAATCTGGAAGTATGAACGATTATGTAGAAGCCCCAAAATGATGGATCTAGATTGATTCATTGGACTGGGGCACTTGGAGAGGGATTGAAGCACCTACATGTGCTCTAGTCTACAAAATGGGCCCCCTAGTCAATGCAAAAGATCCAGAATTGAATTTCACAGGGTTGGGAGGTGGTCTGAAACCCTTGACGTATGTCACATTAGATTTGATGCCCTATATCAGATTTTGTTGATATTCCAAGATGATGAAAAGACTTGTAAAAAGACCAAAATGAGTATCAAAACCCTAAAAATGAAAATACAAATGAATGGGTCATACTAACCTCAACTGCCACAATAGTGGACTTACTAACTGAGTGTTGCACTACATTTCAAACCCAAATGTAGTTCTGGTGAGTGTGTACATAATATTCCCTAGGTGATCCTATGTCAATCGCACTTTGTGAAGTAGTGAACAATAACTAGATGTAAAAAATGTAATAGAGTATGTACATGAAATAGAATAGAATCCCTCCCCTATGAAGTGTGTGATAAAGATGTCTTATCCTTGTTCCTTGTGATGGAGCTATGTGGATGCAAGTGATCTCCAATGCAATAGATGGATGTAACTCTATATGGATGATAGTAGTGATTAATGCTAGGTCCCTCATTATGGTCTCATAACTTTATATTTATAGGGTTCTCTTGATCTAATTTCGTAATTAACCCTAAAATGGTCGACCACCAAAAAGATAATAAGTTAAAATGGCTAGAAAGAGCCCAAAGAATGGTAGTAAAGTTCAAAAATGATCGAAGCACCCATGGTGGGACCAAAGTGCCCATGGGCACCCCAATACTAATATGGGCGCCCCAGTCAAGGCTAGAATAATGGGAAGTGATAAAATATGACTGGGCATGTAGGTTTAAAAAGTAGAGGATGATGAAATAAAATAAAACAAGATGGACAAAAGACAAGGGTTAATTAGTAATTTCTTCACTCAAGGACCTTCTAAATAGTAGTATGAGACTGAGATTAATTAATATCTAAAGTGCATGATTTTGTGACTACATTTTTCCTCCACTTTATTTTGGTGAGTG
The DNA here is from genome assembly GCA_019776745.2 of Taxus chinensis. Classification (NCBI taxonomy): domain Eukaryota; kingdom Viridiplantae; phylum Streptophyta; class Pinopsida; order Cupressales; family Taxaceae; genus Taxus; species Taxus chinensis. The sequence continues at coordinate 665,073,500 of CM034147.1, read as the reverse complement.
GAAAGCTAAGTAACATAAAGTAGATAGAAATGCGTAACTGATGTCCATGAATATTGTAGTAGAAAACGCGCAAATGGACTAAACAAAGCGTGGAATGATAAAAAAAAATATGGAGTGTGGAAACTAAAGATTAAAAATGCACAAAAAAGTGATGAGAGTGAACCCAGGGTGGAAACACGTGTGTAGGTGTTGATGTATGTGATGTATCTGCATGGTTAGCAATGTGTGTGCTATTGTAAAGTGCCGTTGTTGTTGATGTTGTCGTTGTTCCCATTTGACTGCTTGTTTCTCATACGGTTGGACATGCAAAGAGAAAATGATCAAGTAGTCAAATATTTATGTATGTATAAAAAAATGTAAAAGACACATGTAAAGGTATGTAAATGTAAATTACACAAACGAAAAAGTGTAAATGAAACATGTGCACCTGATCCACGTCAAGAAAGAGAGTGAAAAAGGACATCATGTACTACAGGGGTTTTTTGGGTGATCCGACGTCATAGTATGAAGAAGTGTAGGGAGGAATTGTGTTGTATCCTCCAATATCTAACTGCTTCCCTGAATGTGTGTAAAAAGATCTTTGCATGTCCTGGTCTTTTGGGTGATCCGACACCACTAGATGAATTAGCGTAGGAAGGCACACCCACTGTAACCATTTATCCTGTAACTACTTCCCATAGAATGCTAAGAACACCATGTCCTGTAAAAACCACTATGTACTGGGTTCGTAGACTGGTCTGAACCCACTTGTTATGTGTAACCCACAATTCCAAGAGCGGAAAGTGCACTAAACTGAACTGGTGTAAATGTGTTGTGTTAGTATGTAAAACCCCAAATGATTCCCCCATCTTTAGGGGTGCATGCAAAAACGCTGATAGGAGAATGCGGTCCCAAAAGAGGACCAACCGCATGACCTGTACCTTGGATTTTTTTTGGGTAGAAACCAAGGCACGCATAAAAAAGAGGCTATCCAAATAAAAAGTGTTAGTATGAACAAGCATGCATATAGAAAATAGTGTATAAGCTACGTAAACTGTGTAAATGCTACCAAACAATGTAATGTAAACACACAAGAAGACAAGTAAACCACACAAAGTGAACTAAAAACATGGTACATCACTCACGATGTCGTAAGACACGCAAGGCCATCATGATTGAAAACAAAAAACAAGTGTGCACAAGAAACATAAGGCAAGGCCCGCAAACAATAACAAATAGTGTAACAAACAAGCATGGAAGAAAATATCCCTGCATAACAAATGGTGCACTTGAAGCACTTGCTAGCATGTTAGAAAGATAACTAGTATGTTAAAAGTGTGTATAACCAAGTAATGTAAAGTGCTAAGTATGAAAGGAAACAATAGCAATTTTAAGAGACGAATGTGGAGGCCCCCAATAACCAGTGTAGGAAGGGTAGAAGGCGAGCATCTGTGCTACGTGTAAGAGACATGTATCTATGATCACAACTAGAGAAATACGTGAATGTGCATGTGTGGATGATATAGATAAGTGACATACAAGTAATATAACTAGCATATGTAATAAAGCAACCATGAACAAACACAAGTAAGAAAGAGTAAAAGAAACCATAATATGCAATATATTGTGGATGGATGGAATGGAATGCAAAATGGAGTGATAAGAGCCACGTGCCCCTCGAGTGGATGGAAATTTATGCAATGAGGTTCATTTTGTTTTCCCCCTCAGTAGTCAAGAATGAACCATAAACAAGAGTGCGTCATCGTGAAATGCTTGAATAGTGTATTGTGTCTAACAAGATGTGATGAGTATATAGGCATAGTGATGATGATATGAAACATATAGAAGAAATGTGTGTGAACCTTGTAGCCTAACCATGTATCATGACAAAATGAAATGAAGGAGTGATGATTTAGCCTAAATCGTATATACTTATAAGATGCATAGTAGGGAGTGGTGATGTAGCCTAAAGCGTATACCACTACAAGATGAAAGAGTAAGTGACTATTTAGCCTATAGTGTTTGTAACTATCCTAAAAATATCTCATGATTAAATGTGGAATGATGAATGTGTGTGTATGATAGCGTCCATTTGATAAGTAAACCCTTAGCAGTCAAGTATGGACCGGGGAACTAAAGTGCGTCATAGAGTAGTGAGTGCAGCGCACAGAAGAGTATATAATATGTGTGATGATGATAAACGACCGTATGATGAGTAGAATGTGAAAATATGCTATGTGTATAATGCAAATGCAATATGTGTAGAATGTGTAAAATTTAATTTATAGAGTGGCATGTAATGTATGTAGATGGACTAGTAATGTAATATGTAGGATGATGTATGATGTATGAATGAACAAATGTCAAAATGTTATGGACTAAATGTAGAATGTATGGTGTATGAAACATAATGTATGAATAGATGTGGTGTGTATACCTTATTGTGGAGTGTGTGGGTTCATGTGTAGTAAGCCCTCAATAGTCAAGTGTGAACTGAAACACAAGAGTGTGTCATTGGGTAATGAGGATGTTATAACACATGTATGACTATGTAAAATAATATGATTCTAACATGTGGTATGTGTGACTGCTAAAAATTTGATCTAGTACCATGTGAGAATGCTAATGCAAGAATGAGGGATGTGTCTATGATGCTAATGTGATGGGGGGATGTGTGAGCTGTTATACCGCCCAAGTGTGTGTGTACAAAAAAGATCATGTAAAGTCATCAAGAAGCTCGTCATCCTCTGGGTCAAATTCATATGGATAAGCATTGGTGACATGATAAGCAATAGTGTTTGGTTGATCATGCAATGAACCATTAAGGCGTAAGATGTGTATTCCCATATTATACTCCTCATCGGTGAATGGAGGAAGTGGGCAACCATGTGCATACAAACGAGTGAGATTTTACGAATATCCAAGAAAATAACTATTGCACATAAAAACATGACTGAAGAGCATAAGAAATGAAATATTTCTATGACTAGGATCTAATTTGCCTACAATATAAGTAATCCAAGATTCCCCTAATATGAGTAGATAATAACGATGGGTACGTGATAAGTAGATCATAAAATGAAATACACACAAACCATAAGCAGTAGTAATATTGATAAAACCATAATAGACATGAGGGTCATGAGTAGAAGGATGAAGTCCTCAAAATTGAAACCAAGTCGAGTTAGACCATCATGTGAACATCTAGTGACATCACATGTAAGATCGAATGGAATGTGTTCCCCATATGAGTCATTCATGAAGAGTGTGCAAGTGAATGGTGGATCTACTAATGTAGGTGGTTCATGTGAAGGTGTAGGTGATAGAGTGACGTCCATGGACTGGACATGCACCTGATGAGGAATCATAGTAGTAGTAGTAGTAGAAGAAGGTGGCATAAAAGATGATAAAGCCAAAATATGCCTCATCAATTTGCAATAAATTATTTGATTTTAATCTTCTTTTAGTCAAATTTAATTGCATTTTGTGGATTTTATTTGATCTAGTATAAGTTAGGATGTAATTGTCCATATTTTGTTTGATTTAGTTCTAACGTCTAAAAACTCTGTAATTCCTAACAAAGTGTGTGGAAATTCAGTTTTTGGAATAAAACAGGTCACATTCGGTTAGATAAGCAAAGTATGAAGCAACCAACACCTTTTTTAGGACATTGGCTTCAATGCAGCTTAGCTCTAGAACCTTCATCGCTTAGTTCCAGAAAATCCATCACTTAGGAATTATAAGTAACTCTATCACTTAGCTCCAAAACCTTCACACTTAGTTCCGAGAACTCCAGCACTTAGTTCTCAGAACTCCTACGCTTAGCTCTGGAACTTTTGCAGTTAGTTCAATGGAATATTTCCCTTTGGTTCTAGAACTTCTCCAAAGTTATGGAATCAATGGGAATCTGTTTATTTTAACAAAATCCAGGTGATAGAAGAAATAACGGGCCCTCCAATCAGGAACATATTGTTGATTCTTCACACTCCATAAATACTTATGTAAGACCAACAACTATATGTCCAACTAGGTTTCTAAATTTCATATCTACTTTGAGCACTATTTTGTTTCACTAGAACCTATAGATGGATAGACAACTATTGAACACTTATGATTGTAAATGCATCTTTAGATGATGAAATATATATAAATACCTGTAAGATAGATAAATAAATATAGAGATGATATAGATATACATACATATACACAGTTAAGTTTTGTAAGACAAGACAATTCAATAATAAGATAGCCATTTCATTTTGAGAGTATCATACTTTTTCAACTCCTGATTCAAGGTGGAGCAAGGGCCCACTCCTCCAAGAAACAAGATCCTTTATTTTATTGGTATTTATATCTTTAAGCAATTTGTATAAATCTATTATCTAGTAGTTCTGTAAGTACTTTTGGTTCTTCAGTTGAAATTTGTTACGTAATATATTCATGCAGATGTTGTAGATTAAACTTCTTATTTCTTTGCAAGCATTTTCAATAACATTTTCAAATGTGTGTTTATTTTTCAAGTGTGTTTATTTCCAAGTGTGTTTAATTCTACAAAAGATGAGTTTATTTCCAAGCAATTTGTTTAATTATACAAAGATATTTATTTCCAGCAGTATGTTCAATTCTGAAAGATTTATTCATTTCAGAAATGTGTGTTTATTTCAGCAAGTTTCTTATAGTTTAGCTTTAATAAGGCTTTGGCCAAGGAAATCTTAAAGACACTTTAAAACCCCAAGAAAATAAAAATAATAAATATCTACAATCAATTACTAGTTCACTAAGATTCTTCTTGTTGCATATAGCTTCAGACACACCCCTGGTTTGAATATGACATCAACCATGAGTTGATTAAATGAAGGGAATAATGACACCCATCATTTTTGGACACCATTTGTCAGGGGAGGACACACTAGTTAGAATTGTCTAATTAGGTGTCAACAAGAAAACAATCATACATCTAGTAATTGAAAAATCTTCCCTACATTATCATAAAATTTATGAGTAGACCAAGAGACTCAAAGGGTAGATTTCTCCCAAAAATATCTCAACAAGAATTATCAGCATCCTCTAGTTCAAATAAGGAAGATTGAGAAGGAATTAGAAGCACCATTGTCCCATGTTAGACAAGAAGCAAAACTTCCACCTTTGGAATTTTTGGATCAATCACCAGAAAGAAGTGGAACTTTTAGGAGAAGGATTATATCCCAAGACCCTTCTTAGAACAAGTTTTGATTCTCAATTAAGCAGTCAACCTCCTACTCTACTGACTTCTCACCTTCGCCAAAGCTGGAATCACATACCACATTGATTGGGAAAAATACCTAGAAAGATACTGCAGAAATGGCATGAGAAGCTGAAAGAGAACCTAATAGGACCTTTACTTATCCAATTCAGTTGGAGGATGATGATACACCTATGAAGAATATTTCACCTTGCATACTTGCCCACATTTAGAGGGATGTCATCTGAGGACCCTGACCAATTTTTGTTTGAATTTAAAGTATTGTGTCAGACCTATGACTACAAAATAGAAAATCAAAAACTCAAGTTGTTCCCATCTACTCTGAAAGATTGCAGTAATGAGGTGGTTTATGGGATTAACATCCAATTCTATTACCACTTGGGGGCAAATGGAAACTAGGATTCCTAGACAAATATCAAGGACTACTGTAGGGGGAGAAACATGAAGGAAGAATTTTTTAGGATCAAATAGGAAGAGGATGAAAATATGGAAGATTATTTAGATAGATTCCTCTTTGTAAGTAAAAGGTGTGGATTTGTACTTCAAGAATAGCTAAGCAAAACCATTTTTCTTAAAGGTTTGGATGATGAATCTAGGGAAGCCCTTAATTTAATGGGAGGTGGAAACATCAATCAATTGAGAATGAATGATATTAAATACCTTTGTAGAAGTTATTCAAGAACAAGGGGTGGACCTAGGAAAGGAAAAATGTGAAAAGTGCAAATCAAGACATGAACAAACTTATGGATGAACTAGCAAACTTTAAAATAGATATCCTAGTTCAATTAACTTCCACCATGGATGGATTGCAAGCCAAAGAAAATGCTAATACTGAACCATTAGCTATGTACTATCCTAGATGTAGAAAGAAGCATGCAATAAGATATTTTCCTCTGGATAAAATAGAAATATGTCTTATTTGTGAATCTAGGGAACATGAAGTTAATGCTTGTTCTCTTCTTCCATTCATAAAAAATCAGCTTAAACAAACCAACACTTCATCCACTACAGAAGAAGTAAACTTTGTCCAGAGACAACCTAGCCAGGGGCAGTTCATACCAAGATCTGTTCCTAATCCCTGGATGATGCCATGGGTGGCTCAGACAGTACCACAAAATTGGGGACAACCACCTTGGACCCCTCAACCAACATGGAATCCCCAGGATTGGGCAGGACAAGCTTGGTATGCTCAAGGACACCAACAACCATGGTCTGGTCAAAGTAACCCTTATACTTGGTCACAACCTAGGTGGAACCCTAATAACTATGCTCAAGGGAAAACATATCCCAACCAGCATCAACATGCCATAATGGGTTCTCTAGCACAAGGTTCACAAAATGAAAATGTGGTTCAAACACAAATACCAACACAACCAGTGGCTAATCCCAAAAACAAACAAACAACCCCTGTCTATGGAATAGAGAAAGAAAAACCAGTTGATCTTAATGCCATGGACTGTAAGGATATTCAAACCAGATCTGGAAAAATAATTAATAGTCCACCTGTTATAATTACCGAGATGATCAGATGAAACTAAAACCCCTAGTTCAGTTATTCCTAAGGTTGATGAAAAAGAAAAGAGAAGCAACCAGATAAAAACTCTACAGAAACTCCATTTCCAGAAAGATTTAAGGAAGTTATTGAGACCAAGGAATCTGAACTAGTGCAGGAATTAAGGAAACTAAATATTGAAATACCATTGTTGCAAGCAATCAAGGACATTCCTGAATTAAACAAATTAATCAAAATGTTATGTTTGAAAAGACCTGGAAGGAAGAAGCAGTACCCTAGGACTATTAAGGTAGATGGGAAACTTGTTGATTTATTAGCAGGAAAACTCTTACTTCCCAAATATGGGGATCCTGGAAGCCCTGTTATTTCTATCTCTATAGGAAATAAACATATACATAATGTTTTGGTTGATTTGGGAGAAACTATAAATGTGATGACAGTAGACACTTTGAAAACATTACCATTGACAGGTATACAACCTACTAGCACCATATTGCAGATGGAAGATCAGTCGGTAGCAAAACCAGAAGGGATCATTGAAGATGTGGCAGTTATGGTGGAGTCATGGGAGTATCCAGTGGACTTCCTTATATTACGGCCAAAAGGTAAAACACTTGGTTATCCCATTATTTTGGGCAGACCATGGTTAGCTACAGTTGTTGCCTTAATTGATTGCAGATCAGGTGATATGACTATCTCAAATGGTAAGAATTCTAAGAAAATTTCCCTATATCCTTCTGCACGACCTTTTATTGATAATCAAGAACAATTATGGGTTGATGATCCTGATACTAATAAACAAAATTTGTCTTCTTTGGCTATGATAACATTGCAGGATCATGTACAGGAGGTAGAGAATATGATTAATCATCCATTGAATGATCACCAATTGTCTTTGGAACAATCAAGGATAGTTCCAGAACCTTCCTTAGAACCTTCGGACTTAGTTCTGGAACCTTCAAGACTTAGTTCCAGAACATTCATACTTATCTCCAGAACCACAACAATTCCATGCAGATGTAAATAATTTCACTCTAGAGGAACGTGATTTCTCTTCTCAAGGGAGGGGTAGAAATAGCTACGGAATCAAGTAGCTTTAGTCTCAAAGATATCAGGGAACAGTAAGGAATGTTTGGAAAACATCAGTGATGAGGAGTTTGACCAATGACAAGATAAGTATCATAACTCTATCCTACTGTCCTTTATCCAGTATTCTTTCTCAAGGGAACTTTAGAGACATTACTACATATCATATGTTGTTACCACATTCATGTCCACTAAACACCCTAATGGAACCTTTTCAACAAATCAGTTCATCACACACTGGAACCAAACAAATTGAGATTCAACCAGGTAAAATTTTGAACATTAACAGTTGGTTGGAAAATGATCAAGAAGCTAAATTGTTTGATGTCTTGAAAGGTCATACTAGAGATTTTTTCTTGGGACTATAAAGACATGAAAGGAATCCATCCAAGTATTTGTACCCATCACATTTATACTGAAAATGTTAAACCAGTTAGGCAACCTCAGAGAAGGATCAACCCAGCCTTGAGGGACATAGTCAAGCAAGAAATTGAAAAGCTATTACAAGTAGGCTTTATCTACCCCATCTCAGATAGTCAGTGGGTGTCTCCTCTTGTGATTGTGCCTAAAAAGAATGGAAAATGGAGAATTTGTGTTGATTATAGGGAATTGAACAAAGCTACACTTAGAGATTATTTTCCCTTACCATTCATAGATCAAGTTTTAGACAACCTTTCAGGTAAACAATACTTTTCCTTCTTGGATGGCTTTAGTGGATATAATCAAATCAGGGTGGCTGCTGAGGATCAGGAAAAAACTACCTTTACTTGTCCATGGGGTACCTTTTCCTACAGGGTATTGCCATTTGGACTATGTAATGCTCCAACAACCTTCCAAAGGGTTGTACTAGCAATTTTTGCAGATCTAACCAATGATTGTGTGGAGGTATACATGGATGATTTTACTGTGCATGGAGAAACATTTGATGATGCCTTGAAAAATTTGGATAGAATATTAACAAGATGTGAGAAACACCATTTTTCTCTTAGTCATGAGAAATGTTTGATGATGGTTGATGAGGGAATTGTACTAGGACACCACATTTCAAAAAGAGGAATTCAAGTTGACCAAGACAAAATCAGGATTATTTCAGACTTACCTGTTCCTCAAACCCCCATGGATATCAAGTCATTCTTAGGACATGCTTGGATACTATAGGCATTTTATCAAATATTTTAGTAAAATTGTTTCCCCCATGTTTGGTTTTCTTACCAAGGATTGTGAATTTCATTGGGATGAAAAGTGTCAACATGCTTTTGAAGAGATTAAAGAAAAATTAATCACTTCCCCAATATTAAGAGGACCTAATTGGGAGAAACCTTTTCACATCCAAACAGATGCCTCGAATAACTCAATTGGTGCAGTTTTGGGACAGAAAGATGAAGAAGGGAAAATGTATGCTATTTACTACCTTAGTAAAAATCTTACTCCCACTGAAAGAAATTACACCACCACTGAAAAATAATTTCTTGTTGTGATTTATGCAATTAATAAGTTCAGACATTATATTACAGGGTACAAAATATTTGTACATACAGATCACTCAACAATTAGATACTTAATGAACAAACCAGTGGTTGGAGGTAGGATAATTAGATGGTTATTAATTTTACAAGAATTTGATATTACCATTGTGGATAATCAAGGAAAATCTAATGTGGTATGATTTCTTGTCATATTATCCACTACAGGGGAGCAAGATCCAGTTAAGGACAACTTTCCAGATGAACAATTATTTTCTATTTCAGCTGATACACCATGGTTTACTGATATGGAAAATTATCTTGCAATAGGGAAGTTTCCTCCTTCTTTTACTAAGAAACAAATGAAAAGATTAATCAAAACCAGTGCACAATTTAAATGGTTAAATGGAATGTTATTTAAATGTGGTCCTGATTTGGTTTTACATAGGTGTGTGAGAGAAGATGAAATATTTGACATACTTAGGGCATGTCATGATGAACCAAGTGGAGGAAACTTTTAGTAAAAATAACAACCCACAAAATACTTGGCACTGGCTATTATTGGCCATCTCTGTATAAAGATGTGAAGAAATACATCAAGTAGTGTGATCCCTGTCAAAGGATGGGACAACCAACTTTCACTAGTGAAATGCCTCTACAACCTCAAGTAGTGATTGAACCATTTGAAAGGTGGGGCTGGATTTTGTTGGCCCTTTTAGTCCTCCTTCACAAGGAAAAGAGCACATTCTTGTATGTACTAATTATGTAACAAAGTGGGAAGAGGTGCAGGCTTTAACAAATGCTAATGAAGATGCAGTTTTTGATTTCCTTTGGCACAAAATTATGATGAAGTTTGGTGCACCAAGAAGTATAGTTTCAGACCAAGGTCCATAGTTCATGTCCAATATGATCCAGGCCTTCACAATGTACTATCAGATCAATCATAGGAAGTCATCTCCCTATCACCCACAATCAAATGGACAAGCAGAAGTGACAAACAGGGAATTGGAAAACATTCTCACCAAAACAGTTGAAGCAGGTAGAAGAGATTGGGTGAAGAGGCTACCTGAGGTTGTCTGGGCTTATAACACAACTTGGAAGACTATAACAGGTTTCTCACCATATGAGTTATTCTATGGGAAAAATCCCTTGTTACCCATTGAATTTGAACTACAAACATTGAGGACAACAACTAAATTGGGTATTGAATTGGATACAACACAAAAGGAAAGAATTCTACAACTCAATGAAAGTTGGATGAGCTGAGATTGGAAGCACTTCAACTAGATCAAAGATAATCCAAGACCAAAGGAAGTAGTGGCATGATACACATATCAAGGAAAGGACAATTCAAGGTAGATAGATTGGGCATTACTGTTTGATTCCAAGTACCAGCAATTCAAAGGAAAGTTGAGAACCAGGTGGTTAGGACCTTATCAGATTGAGTAGATATATGACAATGGCTCTATTCAGCTACTTCCCATTGATGGTAGTAGAAGGACACTTTTGGTCAATGGACACATAGACTAAAACTCTATAGGAAGCCTCCTACCAAGGATGAATTCTTGAAGTAAATTGAAGCAGACAAGGAATTTGATCATATGGAAGAACCTAGTTCTTCCAAAATGATCAAGTAATCAGATGCAAGGATCTAAAATAAAGGGAAGGGAATGAAAACTAGCAAATGACGTTCTCTTCCCCAAAAAAAATATATAAAAATAATATAAATTAAATTAAAAATAAAAATTAAAAAGGGAAGGGAATGAAAACTAGTAAATGGCATTCTCTTCCCCAAAAAAAATTCTCTCAAAGACCAATTGAAAACCAGAAATGGTGGTTGGTCTCCTCAATAAGTGGCTAATTCAAATAAAAGGAACTTCTTTGGAATTCTAGCTGTCTTTTCTAACCTATTTTTCTTTTTCACTTTTTTTTAGGAATGATGAGTCATCAAGGCAGATGGATTACATCAGCAAGGATGGTAATTATGTCTTGATCTTATTAAAGGTTAAATTAAAAGTCTGCATGTGTGATTAGACTTGATTTAAGTAGGTGGTATAATGAGTCATTTATTGCACATTATGATTAAAAAGGGAAGTAATCATGAAGGTGATGTTGACTAAATAAGTAAAAGTGGTGGCGTATTAATAATGAACTATCATTTAGGTGGAATAAACGAAAATTGAGAGTAGTTGCAAAGAAATTCAAGGAAGAAATAGTAGAATCATATTTGAAATTCCACAGCTAAATCCAGCAGTTCTGCAACCAAATCTAATAGTTCCATGCAGTCAAATCCAGTAGTTCCGCAACTATCTCCTGACAGAGTAAGGATTTGAAAGAAGAAATAATTTGAATCATCCTCTTTGCCATGGGTATCAAAAATAAGTCAGAGCCAGAAGATGATACGTAACTTCTTGTAGATGGAGAAGTAGAAACCATTTTTGAACAAGCAGGTTGGCTGGAGTTTCTGAAGAAATTCTCAAAATACAATGACGAACTGGTAAGAGAATTTGTTGTAAATTTAGAGAAGTCTAGAACTAAGGTTAAAATCATTGTAATTCCCTTTACTGTTAATACAATGAGCAATGTATCTGGGGTACCAATTGTACATGTTCCAAACTCTGTAAAGGGAACCCTAAAAGAACTAGTGGAAACCTTAAGGCAAGAGGGTGAATCTAAACCCCAATATATTTATAATACTAAGAAGATCATCAAGGGGGTCAGAAGAGCTAGCCTACCCAAACCCTTCGACAGAGTAGCATTCTGGGTAGTTAAGTACCTAACTTGTGATGGCCAATATGGGACTGTTGGAAGGGAGGTCCTTAAAATGTTGATATATCTTAGGTATGGGGCAACAAAAATAGGAGTATATAGTAAACCTTCTTGGTTTCCTCTTTGACTCCATCCAGACAATGGATCAGATATATTCTTGGGGAGTTGGGACGATTAGGCACCATGGATTAGTCCATCTAGTCTGTCGGCATCATTTTCTCTCAAATAAAAATGGAGAAGAAGCATGGGAAAATTTCCTCAATAAGTTCAGACAAAGCCCTGATATTATCAGAAGGGGAATACCAACCCCTTTCTCTCCTAAAAGTAACTTGGAAATTGATCCCCCTGATGAGAAAAAGAAGGAAATAAGTGGGGTTAAAGTACCAAAGAGGAGGAGATCTGAAAGGATGATCAAAGCTGTAAAACCTACCATTTCTTTAAAAGAAACTCCTTCCTCTATAACAATACCAGAAGAACTAATACATGTCTCTGATAGTGACGATTCACCCAAGTTGGACCGTGAAGTAAAAATTAGAAGAATTTCAAGGAGAAAGCCCACTTCAGAAAATGTTGAATCTCCTCAAAGGAAAAGAATTCATAAGAAGTCTAGGGAAAATCCAGTGGATATTGAAGTACATGAGGTTTTAGAGAAAGAAGCTATTGATATTCTTAGGAAGCATGGAAATGTCTCCTCCTCTACTAAGTCAAACTGAGGAGTTGGAGAAAGAAGATGAAATATTAGAAGAGTGGCTTTTCAGGAGATGGGTGACTCAGCAATACTGTCATATGAGGAAGAGGAATTTGCATCTTGGAAACAAAAATGGAAATCCCCTTTGGTGGAAGAGATAATGCTCGTTCCCTAAGGAACTTCCATAAAAAGAAGAAAAACAACAATTTAGGTAGGCTTGTTCTTGTCTAGAGAAGAACTTATCATTAGGGAGAAAGATGAGGAATTAAAATTCCTCAAAAACAAATTGGAGCATAGGGAAATGCTCATTAAACAACTAAAAACTCAGCTCATAGATAAAAATGAATAATTGACATTAGTAAAACAACAAATGGTGGAAAAAGAAAAAGAATGTCAATTGGCTAGTGAACAGAGTGCTATGACAAAAATATCTTCAATGGATCAAATTGTACAAACATGAGCTAACTTACTAGCCACTCAAGTAGTTATGGGATGATACCTGCAGAAATCTTAATGAGTTCAAAATATCAAATCAAGAACTAAGAAGCAAGATGGAAGAGGAGAAGAAGGCAAGGAAAGAGTGGGAAGCAAAATTTGTACAAAATGGAGGAAGAAAAATTTAAATGTCTCGAAAAGATACAGATGGTTTGTATAATGAGTGAAAGATTACTCACATGTAGAAGACCTTCTCCTACATAGAGTGTCTTTCATATAAGAGCAATTTATCCATTGGAAACTATCAAGGATTTCATGTGGTCTTCCACATGAAGTGAAGGATGAATCAGAATTCATGACAGCATATTCCTTAGCCAGTGCAGAGAAGAAAAATATTCTTTGTAAATTTTATCTCTGTAACTTTATGTTAGAAAATAATACATGACTTCATGATTAATCTACATATGTAGGGGAAAGCCAGCTCAATGCATTTGTTTATGTACTCCAAAATCAGATAGCTTGGAAAGAGAGGGATATTGAAAACTTATTAAAGTCTAGTTCATCTGGCCTCTGCATGAGAGCTCATTATGGAAAACCATCTTCCTTTTCTATACATTTCAGAGTCCCATGCCTTTGACAGCCGATTCAAGGCACATTATATTTCCAACCTGCAGAAAAGTATTGATGCCTTCACCTCTTATGAAGAGAAAAACTTTGAGGACATTTATGATGGATGCCTGAAGAGATGGGAATTCCTCACTATAGCGTTAAGAAGAAGAGAAGTGATATCTCCCACAAATTTAATATGGAGTCTAGAAAGGGCAAAGCTTTGTGTACACTCATCCTCAAGTTGGTGAAAAACATAGGGGCATGTGGATGGGTATGAGAACAAGGCCTCCTCTCCTTCTCACACCCATGTCTCCATGGAAAAATAGAGAACCTCAGGATCCCACTCACTTTGAGGATTGGCAAAAAAAGATAGAGGAAGGATCAAGATACAACACTTCTGAACAGAAGCACTGGGACATTTATTTTTAACCATTTGACCTTAGCAGTCAATTGGAATGCAGAATTCACAATCCCAGTTTTGAAGAATAGAGTTTGTAAGAGGACTTACAAACAAGTAAGTGTGGGGGAGATGATAAGGCCAAAATATGCCTCATCAATGTGCAATGAATGATCTCATTTTACTCTCCTTTTAATCAAGTTTGACTGCATTTTGTGGTCTTTTGTTTGATCTAGTATAAGTTAGGATGTAATTGTCCATCTTTTGTTTGATTTACTTCTAACATCTAAAAACTATCTTGTAATTCCTAACAAAATGTGTGGAAATTCAATTTTTGGAATAAAGCAGGTCACATTCGGTCAGATAAGCAAAGTATGAAGCAACCAACACCTTTTTGAGGACATTGGCTTCAATGCGGCTTAGCTCCGGAACCTTCAGCACTTAGTTCCAAAACTCCATCACTCAGCTAAGGAATTCTATCACTTAGCTCTGGAACCTTAATAGATTAGTTCTCGAAACTCCAACACTTAGTTCTGGAACTCCTACACTTAGCTCCAAAATTTTGCACAGTTAGTTCTAGAATGTTTCCCTTTGGTTTCAAACTTCAACAAAGTTCTGGAATCAATGGGAATGTTGTTTATTTTGACAAAATCTGGTGATAGAGAAATTAATGGGCCCTCCAATTACAGAACAGATCAACAAATTTCTGATTCTTCACATTCCATAAATACTTATGCAAGACCAAACAGCTAGTATGTCCAACAAGGTTTCTAAATTTCACACCTACTTTGAGTATTATTTTGTTTCACTAGAACCTATAGGTGGATATACAACTATTGAACACTTATGATTGAAAATAAATCTTTGGATGATGAAATATTTATAAATACCTGATAGATGGATCAAAAAGGATATATATGATATAGATATATAGAGATATACACAATTCATTTTTGTAAGATAGAACAATTCAGTAATAAGATAGCCATTTCATTTTGAGAGTTTCATACTTTGTCAAGTAATGATTCAAGATGGAGCAAGGGCACACTCCTCCAAGAAACATGATACTTTATTTTATTTTTATTTATATCTTTAAGAAATTTGTATAAATCTATTACTCTAGTAGTTTTGTAAGTACTTTTGGTTCTTCAGTTGAAATCTATTACGTAATTGTTCCTAAAGGTGTTGTAGATTAAACTCTTATTTCTTTGCAATCATTTTTAACAACATTTTCCAACATGTGTTTATTTCCAAGAAACATGTTTCATTCTCCAACGTGTGTTTACTTCCAAGAAAAGTGTTTAATTCTGGAACGTATATTTATTTCCAAGCAATTTGTTTCATTATGCAAAGTAGTGTTTATTTCCACCAGTACCTTCAATTCTGGAAGATTTATTTATTTCAGCAATGTGTGTTTATTTCAGACAAGTTTTTTATAATTTATCTTTAATAAGGATTTTTACTAGGAAATCTTAAAGACACCTTTAAAACCCCTCATAAAATAAAAATAATAAATATATACTAACAATTACTAGTTCACTAAGATTCTTCTTGTTGCATATAGCTTCAGACACACCCCTGGTTTGAATATGACATCAACCATGAGTTGATTAAATGAAGGAAATAATGACAACCCATCAGAAGAAACTATATCTATCACACAAATAGTACCATCAAGGGGTGGTAAGTGAGGTGGTTCTTTAATAGGTTGGGGCTCATATATAATATCTATGTGTGGTATAGGAAGACTAGTATTAAGATCTTGGTCACAATACTAGAATGGATCGTGGTCACAAAAAACAGTGTACTCCATGTTTTCATGTAAGAATTTGACACAATATATATAGTATAGGTGACCTCTTGCATGGCAGGAATCCATGGCCTACCAAGTAGACAATTGTAAGAGACTAGAAAATCAACAATGAAAAATACAGTGTTGGTAGTTTTGGGACCAACAGTGATAGGAAATGTAGTGTGACTGAAACATGGACCAAGAGAACCATCGTAAGAATGCAGTGAAACACTAGAGGGACTAATTTCATGAGCGAAAATACCTAAAGCTTCAAGGAATGACATAGGACATAAGTTAAGTTTAGATCCATTATCAATCAAAGTGCGCTTAACAACCACATAATGAATACGACATATGATATGTAGAGGTGGGTCGTTATCAAAAGTATGAACATCAAGGGGAATGTTGGAATTAAATACTAGGTTTGGAGAGTATGCATCGGCAAAGGTTTGATAAACTGAGTCAGGATGCATGTTAGAAGGAATACGAGTAGTAACAAGAAAATGTTGGACTCTATGTAGTGAATCATGATTGGAAAACAAATAATCATTGATTGAGATACTCATGATGATCAAACCCTAGGATGAAAAGTAACAAATGAAGAAGCTAGAAGCATGAATGATCGAGTCAAGTTCACCAAAATAATTAACTAAAATGTGGATATGGGGATAGTTAATCTAAGCTATGAACAGTTGTAAATAAAGTAAATAAATGCAGTAAAGAATTATATAAATGACCCAAACAACTATATAAAAGGAAATGCTAACCATAATATGTAAGAGATAAGAGGAAATAACTCAACTGATTAGAGGAGCTCGTTAGACTGTGTCGTAGAGGTGACTAGAAAATATGGAATTAGGAATGACTATGTAGAATCCCTAAAAAGGACAAATTTGGAATGATTCCTTGGACTAGGGCACCTAGAGAGGGACTGGGATGCCTACGGGTGCTCTAATCTGTAAAATGGGCACCCTAAATTGTGCAAAATATTTGAAATTGAATTTCATAGGGTTGGAAGGTGGTCCAAAACCCTCATTGTGTGTTGCATCGGATTTGCTACCTTGTGTTGGATGTAGCTGATATTCCAAGATTATGAGTATCAAAACCCTAAAAAAAGAAAATGCAAATGAATGGGTCAGACTGACCTTAGCTACCACAACATTAGGCTTACTAATTGAGCATTGCAATACATTTCAGACCCAAATGTAGTTCTAGTGAGTGTGTGCATAATGTTCCCTAGGTACACTTGTGCTAGTCACACTTTCTGAAGTATCAAGTAATAACTAGATGTAGAAAATGTAATAGAATGTGTGCATGGAATAGAATAGAATCCCTCCCCCTATGAAGTGTGTGATGTATATGTCCTAGCCTTGTGCCTTGTGATGGAGCTATGTAGACGCAAGTGATTTCCAATGCAATAGATGGATACAACTCTAGATGGATGATAGTAGTGACTAATGATAGGTCCCTCATTATGGTCTCATAACTTTATATTTATAGGGTTCTCTTGATCTAATTTTGTAATTAACCCCGAAATGGATGACCACCAAAAATATAAGAAGTTAAAATGGATAGAAAGATCACAAAGGATGGCGGGAAAGTTCTAAAAGTATCGAGGTTCCCATGGTGGGACCAGGGTGCCATGGGTGCCCCAGTACTAATTTGGGTGCCCCAATTGAGGCTAGAATAACGGGAAGTGACGAAAGCTGACTGGGCATGTAGGTGTAAAAGGTTGAAGATGATGAAATAACATTTAAAAATATGGCCAAAAGATGGGGGTTAATTAATAATTTCTTCACTTAAGAACATTATAAATAGTAGTATTATACCAGGATTAAATAATATCTAAAGTGCATGATTTTGTGACTACATTTGAGTGCTTACCTGCAAACTGGTATCACTAGATGTCATTCTTCCACAAATACCTTGACAGGTTCATTGAAATATGAACCTCTCCTCACCTTCTTGAGAAATCTAGCATGATTTCTCATGCAATTGATTATCCACTCATTCATTCCATCTCCTTTGTTTCTTTGACACATTCTTTCTGATTTCTCCTTGATTCTTAGGTTCATTGCATTTATCTATTTTTCCTCAAGAATGTTTCCATCCTCATGAAAAGGGAATGAGCACAATGTTGTAGATGAAATGTTGTCATTATCGTTTTCCCATTCTTGATCACCGAGAACCAAAAAATCTATTTTTGCAATGAAATCATCATCCCCTTGGATAAATTCACATTTGAGAGGTAGAAACATGTTTTCATTCTCATTTTTCTTATTGTAGACACAAAATCATGTACTTTAGACATTATTTAGTCTCGGTCTCATACTACTATTCATATGGTTTTTAAATGAAGAAATTACTAATTAACCCCCAATTTTGGCCATTTATTTTGCTTTATGTCGTCACTACTTACCTTCAGTGCATGCTTACCCAGTCTATTTTCATCGTTTCCTGTCATTTTATCCTTGACGGGGGTGCCCAGGCTAGTACTGGGGTGTCGACGAGTGCCCTGGTCCTTTTCCCTCTTTCCTGCTACTTTTTGGGCACTTTCTAGCCGTTTGAGCATTTCATATTTCTTGTGGTCAGCCTTTTCAGGGTTAGTTATGAAATTAGAACAAGATAAATAATGAGGGACCAAGAATTAGTCACTATTATCATCCACCTAGATTTGCATCCATCTAATGCATCTAGAGCTCATTTGCATCGATCTAGCTCCATCACAAGGCACAAGGTTTGTTCATCTACATCACACAAGCATAGGGGGGAAGTTTATTCTATTCCATCTACCATTCTATTACATTTATTACACATAGTTATTGCTCACTACTTTCACAAAGTGTGATTGGCACAAGAGCACATAGGGCATGATTGCACACACTTCCACATATAAATACATCAGGTCTGAGATGTAGTATAATGCTCAGTTAGTAAGTCCACCATTGGGGAAGTTGAGGACAGTCCAACCCCTTCATAAGAATTTTTCCTTTTTAGGGTTTTGATGTTTGTTTTGGGGTCTTGTAGGTCTATCATCCATCATTGATCATTGGCGACATCTGGCACAAAGTAGTGAATTACAGGTGACAGACAGGGAGGGTTTCACATTATCATCTGACCCTCTAAATCTAGATTCTGGACCTTCTACACAAACCAAGGTGCCCATTGTAACATCCACTTTTTTCACTTCACATCAAAAAAAAAATTAAAATACTTTATGCAGCTGATTTAAATACCCATATATTCAAATCCAACATAAACCTTAATGCAATCCATTTTCAATAACTGTCATGAACCATGTGCAACTACATGAGAGAGTACTGAACATATTCATTCTCCCTCAACGCTCTGTACAAGCCCATACATAAAATGTATCCTTTGGTTCTCCTTTATCAAGATATGATATATAAGTGAATACTCCTAAGTGTCTTTATGGGTTCCATCTATGAATTCCACTGGCATCACACATCTTAGATCATAGTGAGATCACGACAGTGTAATCAACATCTTACACTACTTTGCACAAAGTTTCAAATTCACGTATGTCATGCTCAATTCTGTGATGGTACACTCATCATTAGGAAATTTTCATCTCACCCTAATCACTTATTCATTTATATGGATTCACAAACGTAGATGTTGTAAACAGATACAAGTCTTGAACAAGGTATGAATCTAGATTTAACCTACAAGGAGACGTACCACTATGTCATCCTATGATGCCTATGAGAAAGTGTCTTCGTAAAAATTCACCTTATTACTAGACCACTTCCCTTCTCGTAGCCTTCATAAGTTTATATAAGGGTGTGTACCTAGGATGGTCCAATATATTTTTGTAACTCTATCAATTTTTGTACTTAAAGAAACACTATGCCACAATCCAATCTCTTGATGAGATAACTCATTATAGTTGCTAAGCAGCAGTATCCTGATGGTAACAACCATCATCATAGGCATATGACTGTGTAGCAAATGTAGTGAGTTAACCCACAAAAAATCTTGTATTGGAACATAGATTCTATTGTTTTCAAGGTAATAATTAATCATGGTAGAAAAGTTTAGGCCTCACGACACCTTCTCCTTGAAAGGTTCGTACCTAAGGTCTGCTCCTAAGTTGGTATTAGGACCTTTAATCTCTAAAACACTAAGTTACCTTACTAGATCTCATGCCCAGATAACCATAAATGGAAAACATTACTATTTATGTTTTTGATCAGTATTACAATTTAAATACTACCCTATCTTAATCAATTAAGCCCATATTTCGATATTTCACAATATTAGATATATGTATATACATATAGATAATTATTTAGGTATGTCTCATACTTTTATCAAGTACCATAGACTATCGATGCCAATCAAAACTTTAGCATAAGCACATAATTTTCCCTAATTGTAGCTTAATTAAGAGCATTCATTCGTTTTATTATAGCCATCAAGTATGATATGTTTGGAGTATTTGATATGCTAAATTGGATGCACTACTTATCAATTCATATCCTCCTATCATAGCCTTCATACATATGATCCTTAATCTCTATTATTATGATCACTTGCTAGTCCTCTTTAGAGAAATAACAATGTTGACTAGGGTTAGGGTTCAATTACTATGTTCTTTCTAACTTAGTAAATATGTTCCCTTTTTACTTCCATTGTAAACCGAATATCATACTTATATGTTCATAATGATGCATTATGGAATAGCCCCCTTTTTTAACACATTATCATATCATAGCATAAATTATCACATTTATGTAATTCCTGAACAGTGAAAGCAGACCGTATTATATCTTCATGTCAAATCACCATAAGCTCTTTTGGTGAATGGTTTTGTGTATAGTCCTTCTAGGACCTAGCATTAATTTCATAAGAACTCTCTATTACATTCTTACATCTTTAAATATGGTTTAATATCACCTAATTTTATAAATCAGCTATAGTACAAATGAACCCGATTATCATAACGTTACTATGGTTCTATGATCATCCAGTTGTTTACTTAGCAAAGGCCACATATTATACTAGTAGGTTGATATAATTCATTAAATACTTAGGTAGTCACCCATTGGTAACCTGGTCTAATTCCAAGTATATTTAACACTTCATTACTTAGTACATAAGATTCATATGCAAACATTCCATTCATAGCTTCATTTTCTTCTCCCTAGCATTCACACATAGGTTGTGTGTAGCACTTTTTATTTGATTAAACTAAGGCTTAATAGAATAGTAACTTATATACCAATTACCATCTTTATTAGTTGTAGATCTAAAAATTCATCATTTTCCATTTAATCACCTTTGAATCAAGATATTGCCACATGAAATCCGACTATAATTCATTCAAGAAATAAGTACAATTCATGTTTATAAGAATGATCACAATCTTTCCTTTCAAAGTTTAAAACAATTACATTAAGTGGCCAAGGATTTTCTCATTTCCGAGTATAAGTATTTCATTTAAGAACACCCAAAATTAGTCATATCTTCAAACTTTCCTCGATCAAAAGAATAAATGAGACTATATACATCACCCTTCTTTCTCGACTTCTATCTGCAAAATTGTGAGCATGAGTTAGTTCACATGAACTGAGCATGATAAGCACCAACTCTTCATAACGACATGCTCTACTTAATAATTTCATAAAAATAACTCTTATTATTTTTATGAATTAATATTACGGATCTTAGGAAGGTAAACCATTCTTTCTTAAACATGCTAGGAGCAACCAATATGAAAGAAATCAATTTCAGTCGTACACTTTCACACAACTTAATCTATCACTAATAATCAGTCACTTAATTTATGAGATAAACCTAAGAATCCTAAATACTTAACAGACTGAAGTACCAGGTTAACATGATTTTAGTTAAGCAATCCCATACTTGCATCCCTGAAATCATTTACTCAACAATTCAGTAACCATACAAACTAAGTATCATAATCAAGCAATATCATTAATCTTACTCACATAACCAACAAAGGATTTCTTACATCACCTTAGGTCAATTAAGGTCCCAACATTAATGTCAAAAGCATTAAATAAAAGGTAAGTTATTAAAATGAGGTCAGTTAAGGTATCATCATTAATATCATTAAAATTTTGACCACTTACTATTTTTAGTCATGCCTTGAGATGGACACATGTTATTTTTAGTAAGTGCACTACGAGGTGTCAGATTGCAACGAAAGAGGTATTGAAATTATGGGTTTTGTTCCAGGATTCCCCGCTCCAAATTTTGAATTATTTCTTCATCTAAAAAAGTAGGAAAATTATTTTTTCGTCAGATGGGGAAGGATACTAATAAAAACTCATTCCTCTATATTTTGAGAAATCGACAACTTCATTGGGTAAAAACTAGTTTCAATGAAACTAGATTTTTCAAAGACCCTTCCCTCCGATTTTCGGATGATTTCACCTTCCGAATCTTTGGGAAATTGAAAATTTATTCAAGAAGGGAAGAATGTTGATGAAAAAATCAGTCCTCAATATATCTAAAAAATAGGGACTTCATCACATGAAAACTAGTTTATGTGAAAATAGAATTTTCAGGGATCGTTTCCTCCAATTTTCAAGTGATTCCGCCCACTAGAACCTTGGGAAGTGAAGATGAGACTCGATGTCCTTTTTTTATTGGTCATGACACAGATTAGTGGAGTCACTGAGATTCAATCATCAACTATGGATTCCATTTTAAACTATGTGAAGAAATGAGGTGAGAAGTTGTTTTCAATTTTCTAGCTTCCCGGCAGTGTTTTTAGTAGTGGGAGTTAGTCAAAATTTTGATTTTGAATATTCATAGCATGGGGTGAATTTTCTTGTCCCCTATGTACCCAAGGGATAGGGACAAGAGGGACAAAAAAATGTTCCCTCACCTGGGTTTGATAAGTGGCAACTTTCGATTGGATGAGAGGGGAATGAGGCAAAACAATTCATTAAGCATCCAGGGCTAAGATGGGGTGATGTGGAAGACCAAACTAGGGGGCTAGAGAGGGGAGAATTTTCTTATCCCCTTTTTCAACAAGGTACATGGATAGGAGGTAAACAAAATGTTCCCTCACCTAGTTATGAAAAGTGGTGCAACGTGATTTGATGAGGGGGAAGTGAGGAAAGAGCTAGAAAAAGGCATTTTAGCACTCCAGGGGCTAGTTTGAGGTCATATGAAGATCCAGGAGGGGAAAATGGGGTGGTTCATAATTTATTGTCCTCTCTATCCTTAAGGGACAAGGACACTAAAATGTGCCATGCATTTAGAGGTGAAAATTTGACTAAGTACTATAAACACACTTTACAAGAGAGAGACTTGTAGGTGAAGTTTCTGGAACTCCAAAAAATCATTTTTGATGAATGCATATATGATTTTGAATCCCAAGAGACTTATGAATAAAATGGGATGGGTCTCAAATTCAAATTATTATTTCAAATTTGTGAAAAAACTCTGTTCTTCTCGGGACAACAGGGTGTACCTTCCAAAAATGAGTTGTGATAAGAAGTGCCTATATATTTTGGAGAGATTGAACATTTCATCATGTAGATAATTATCATTTATAAAATATTTATAATTAGTATTTTTTCCCTTTTAAATCCTTACAGAGCTCCAAGAATCATCCGCGGAAGATCATGTACCGATTTTGACTGCCTGCTCCTTACACCTTCAAAACTCGGGGGCTAAGAGTGGGTCATATGAGAAACCACAGAAGGGGAAAGATAGGTGTAAATTTTCTTATCCCCTCTATCCACGTGGGATAGACATGAGGGATATAAAATTTTCCCTCGTGTGAGCTTGACAAGTGGCACGTTATCATTCGGTGAAAGGAGGGCTAGAAACAAGGTAAAAATGCTTACGAAGTGCTTAACAAGGTCATATGATGGTCCAAGAGAAAAAATAGAGGTTGAAAACAATTTCTTCTCCCCTATGTCCCCAAGGGATAGGAACAAGAGGGACACAAAAATTTTCCTCAACCTGGAGGTGACAAGTGTCCTCTTGTGAAAATGACTAAGTACCCAAATCTTACCTTGAGAGACACCTTGAAGATGAAGTTTCTGGAGATCCAAGAGGACTTTTTTAGTGCTTACTTATATTAAAAATGACTCAAAAAAATCTTACAAGTTGAATGGGATGGGTTTCAAGATCCAATTCTACCTGAAACCCCATTCAAATATCATTTTTTCTCAGGATAGTTGGGTGTGTCTTCTAAAAATGAGATGTGGAAAAATGCACCCGAGTCTTGTAAAAAATATGAAAGTACCATCATGTAGAGGGTTGAATTATATTTCCAATGATATCTTGTTCTACATTTAACTCCTTACGAAGCTCCCGAAATCACCTTTCAAAGCTAAGGCATTATTTCAGACCGCACATTCCTTGACCCTCAAAAATCCACTTTCACTATTCTTGTTCATCAGCCTCCAAAACCTTCATAAATATTCCTAAATAATTTTCAAAACCTTCATATGTCTTCAATACCCCATCCGGATGAGTTTGATCCTTTCATTTCATCCCGGGGGATGAACACTAGCCTTGGAATGGCCAGAATTAGCCTTTCTAGGTCTGCTGAGAAACTAGCAGTAGAGAACACTTCACCAATTGAAATTTATGATATTGTCACATCATTCCAAATTCATGTACTTGATTTTTCATCATATTGGAAGTACCAACAAGGTCAAACTGGACATGACAAAAACTGACTGGGAGGGGGCTTCGGGAAGACTTGGGAACAAAATTTTCAATTTGGCTCTAGTTGTCATGCTTGAAAATTTAAATTTTCATGTTGCACATGTGCATGACAATACTCTCGTAACATTTTTATGACATTTTCATGGTTCGACAAAAACTGTGGGCTATAAAGAACAATTTACAAAACCGGTCTTTATTGCACATGCTCTCGTATTGATAGATACATTTTTTGTAGACACAAAAATGGTCTAAACAAAACAAAAAGTGAAACAAAATATAGAAAACAGTCCTAAAATTGTTATTCAAATGTATATTTTGAAAAACTCCTCAACCATAGTTTGTGGTACAATGTCATTTAAGACAAACAATGTTTGTAAAATAGAAGAGAATATAATGCATATATATGTGGCAATGTATAAATACAAAATAAATAGCAATAAAAATAACAATTTGCACAAGTTGCAAACTACACTGGAGAGGATAACAATGTTAAGTTTGTTGGAGTTGTAATTTATGGTGAAATGTATGTTATCTTAAATTGTTTTAAAGTTGTGGGATGGGGAGGAAAGAACAATATACTACAACATAAGATCCCATAGGATCATTATATTGATTTATATTTTAGATGCATGACATGATCCCTTGGCATGTCATAAAGGATGTATTTTTCTACCATAAATGTGTATGCCTTGGTTGTCTAGGGAGTATATCTGATGAAATTCCATGACACCACATTTGGCAATCCAAGTTGGGCACAAGTTGAAAGATTGATGGCAAGGGTGAGATGATTGGGTTGGACTTTTGTATGTTGCATTTGGTAAAGCAGTTTCAATGCCTCTTCAAGAATCCCATGTTTTTTTAAGTTTTCATTATCTTATTCCATGACAAGAAATTTGGGCTAGTCATTCTATAAAATATTTTTTGACCATACAAAAAAATTTCGCATATGTTATACATGTTTTTAAGTGTATTTTGTAAAAGAGTGTTTGTGCCAATACACGGGCATAGTATAGAATCATTTAGGTATATTTTGAAATCAAATGGTTTTGTTGGGAATAAGAAGAAAAATTGCAGGAAGAAATGGTTAGTCTATGAAACCATTTTGGTGAATTCATATGAAGTAGTTAAAGTGAAGCCCATATCTACAAGATCAAAGTAAGAGAAGGGAGTACCTTACAAAATACCACAATTAGTCATCTTTCACATCAAATTTTAGCTAAACTATTAGGGGTGGTATACAAATATATTAGTAATGGATGTTTGGACGTTTTACTTTTCAAAAAAAGAAGAGGATAACTGCATTAGGATCACAACTATGCATTTTTTGGAAGGATGCACAAGGCATGTGAACTGTTTCATAAATGCCTTGAAGAAATGTTGTCGCATGGAATGCCACAGGACCCGAGTAGATGGCACAATTCCTTTTCCATGGATAGCATTGGCAAGTGCAAAAGCCATTCCCGTGAGACTTTTGAATTGTACTGGTATTGCCTCTACACAGAGGGGGATTAAGCCTTAGGAAAACTAGGCAGTTGTCTAGGGCACCAACAGTCAGGGGGCACCTGAATTTAAAAATTTCCTTTTTGTCGGTTAATTTTAAAACTTAATTTTAAAATAATTTATCTGAAGATTTTATATTGATCAACCCATTTATAGATATTATTGTATAGTAATATAAATTTCACGCATAAACATAAAAATGTTTTGTGAGATTTTTTCAAGTAAAAGTAAATATCACATATTTACAAGCACATATGTTTTTTTTGGTATTGTTACCCATTCTTTGATGTAGCTCCAAATTATGTAGGTGTGTAATTTGTTCTAGATAAAGGTTAATGCATTTTTTATAATGCGCTAGTGTATTTAGTGGAGGTGAGTATAACTGAAAGAAAAAAGTAGTTGATTTTCTATTCTTAATTGTTTGGGGAAATTTTGTATTATTTTACTGTAGAGGAATCCATAGGCCTGGTTCAAAAATGATTCTTTACAAAACCATGGGAGCTACATAAACATTTTATTTATTTGTAAAAAAATGGTGCTTTATTTTAGGATAGAGTTCTTGTCACCTACTTGATATGACTAAATCAGATTTGTAAGAAGCCTTGTATAAAATATTATATTTTTTACATTCTGAGCATTTCCTACGATTACTGTTTTCCACAGACGAAATATTTTTCATCATTCTATGATAATTTAATAATATATTTTTATTATTTTTTATTTTGATCATGATGTAAATTAAAAAATACAAGAATATAGAAATATTTTCTTTATTTTCTTTATGGAAAAAAATAATAACTAAATTTGTGAAGAGGGCATCCTCTCAAACTATTGCCTAGGGCGCCCCTGACCTTTAATTCGGCCATGCCTATGCATATTCATTTCAGAACAAAAGATTGGTATATTAGCTCATGTTTATCTCTTGGTGGGCGTGTTGGCAGACAAGATGAACAAGTAGCTCAACAACGAGCTTTAAAGGAGCTCTGCAAGGAGCTCGTTGTGGTTGAAAAATGAATATGGTATTCTTTTACAACCAATTTTTATAATTTTTCACTTCATAATCTATTATTAAGTTGTATGATGATCAAAATATCAATCAAAACTATTGAACACGACATTTCTAATTTGTATTTCTTAAATATTTAGTTGTTAAATTTTTTAAATTTAAAGAAAAAATCAAGAAGTAAAGTCTTTGCTATTTTTATGATATAAATATAGTTTTAAATATTATTAATTTAATTAAAAGGGTTAAAGTGTGATTAGTAAGATTGAAAATATGTTACAATTGTTATTGTACCTTTTAGTATTTAAATGAAGATACTTGAAATTCAAAAAATGGAATCAAATCTGAGTCTCATATAAATTTGCTTGATAATTATTAGAAAGAGATGGTGTTTGTTAGAATTCAAAATGAGTTCTAATTGTGGTAAAATACATAGGTGTCACAAGGCTATGTTCCAATTCCCGATTTATATAAAGTGTACGAAGTGGTACATTTACATGTCACTCAAAGATTATAACAGGGTCTGTCGACACTAAAATTTTCCTCCGTAATTTCTATTTCATTAATGTATGTATTAGGAATAGGATGTTGTTAAGTGTAATTAGTAGTAGCGTCCGATGGAAGATAATGGCGCCATCAGTACGGTGCCGCCAATAATGTAGAGTACGGTAACAGTCAAAGTACAATAGGAATGTTGTAAAAAGTAAATATTTGTTGTAAGTGGTCCGGTAATGTTAAAATGTCAAAGTTGGGATAAGTAGAGAAGTAGGGTCTACATGATTAGGAATTAGAAATATTATATTTGTAATAAGGACAAAGAGTGATGTCATAAATATTTTGTGTATTTTATTTGTGGAAAAGTCTAAAAAGGTGGAACCCATGTGAGATGATAAGGTTTATCTTATCTTAGAAGATAAGCCTACATGTAAAGGCAAGAGTTTAGGCATGAAATATGATTGGCCGGAAGAGATTTCCTATCCTATCTTAGAGATAAGATGGATAAGCCTAAATTCCTATAAATAAAGAGGCCACCCCCCTCATTTAGGATATAGAAGGAAGTAGTGAGAAATATTGTAAGTGTGTAAAGGAAGCCATCATTTTGAAGGTGTGTTAAAGAAGCCATTAAGAAGTGTAATTGTGAAGTTTCTCCCATAGTTATTGTTGGAAGGCAAGTGAAGTCAGTAACACTTGAAGTACCTCATGGGTGAGATTGTAACAATTTCATGTTGATATTATAATTTACACTTATATTTCAGATTTATCATCATTCCTTCTTATCATAGTCTATGGTATTCTTGTGTTATGGTTGTTGTTGTGTTTCTAGATTCCATCCACCAAACTAAAAGTTGTGCATTAGTAAATAATCATAGCATGAGGAGTTCCTAGTGAAGAATTATCATAGTGCCGGATTGGTGATGACATTTTGGTTCCGTTGCCGGGACCATTCCTCGTTGGTGGATTTTCTGGAGAGATATTCCCACCTAGTCAAAAAATCATTTGGAGGGTAACCTTGTTTTTACTGTGCATAGGAGTTACCATGGTAAAGTCATTTTTATCGTGAATAGTATTTACCACAGTAACTTCATTTTTTACCGTGAATAGTATTTACCGCAGTAACTTCACTTTTTACCGTGAATAGTGTTTACCACAGTAAAGTCAGTTTTTACCGCAGTAAGTCAAGTTTTACCATAGTTTACCGTGGTCATTTCTATTTTACTGTAGAAAAGTGTAAAGTCACTTTCTATTATAGTGATTCCAATTATTTGTGCACATAAGTCTTGTTGATTGTACTTGTGGGTTGGTATTTCACTGTGGTTACTTTTGAAAATGGGGAAGATTCCTGTTTTTTCAGCTCAATCTAATGAAGATGCTTCCTCTTTCATTCAAGAGTTTAAACGATCTTGTATTTGTAATGGCCTTATAAGAAGGGAACAATGGACTGAATTTTTTCCTACCTTTTTGGATGGTTCAGCACTTAGGTGGTTTGAAACACTAGGTGAAAATGTAAAAAACTCATGGGATTTATTAACTGAAAGTTTTCTTGAAGAATTTGGTGAACAACAGAAATATGCAGATCTCATGATCGAGATCACAAAGCTAGCCCAAGGAGAGAAGGAGAAGATAAGAGATTATCATGCTCGTGTTCTAGAGCTAAGGAGGAAGCTCGATGCCTAGATCCGGAAGGAAGGATTAGCGGATGGGTTGATGAATGGCATGGATAATCTCCTCTGTAAGCACTTCATTCTTGGGATGAAGCCAGAGATCAGACAACGAGTGAAGTATGACCGCCCAGCTACCATTGAACAAGCAAAGGAGATTGCAAGAAGGCAAGAAGAAAGCATGGAAGAGGAGCCCAAAGAAATTGTTGCTAAAGTAGAGCCTACACCAGCACCTTTGGTTCAGAATCCACAACCACTCTCGGTGAGCACAAATCTTTCTCCTAGTACATCTACTGAGTATGAAGATCTGCTCAAGAAGATGGGACAGTTAACTATTAATCTTCTTCAAGGAAAAGAATTTAGTTCTCAGGGAGGAGATAGAGGTCCAAAAAGAAATATTTCTGAAGTTATTTGTTATGGTTGTTATAAAAAGGGTCATTATAAGTATAATTGTCCAGATAGAGCTTCTACATCTGGTACAAGAGATAATGATAAAGGAAAAGCACCTATGAATTCTTTTGATGTAGTAGATAAGAGCATAAATAATGAAGTAGATGTGTTTGTAACAAAAAGAAAGAAAGAAAAAGATAACCAAGATGGAAATGATCCTAAGAAGATGAAAGGAGAAACTAGTAAGAAACATAGGAGAAGAAAGTTGGGTGTGCAGGATTTTCTGATTTCACAGGGACAAGGACCATACTCCATCTTAGAAGATCTGTCCAAAAGGCCTGCAAATATTACATATGGTCAACTCTTGGCTATGTCTTCTGAGAAGAGGCGGGAGCTGCGAAGTGGACTCAATGCTCGACGAAGGAAGGAGGTTGAGGTCCCTATTTTGGAGGCAGAGGCGGATCCCTATGCTCCACAAGCTGAGGTACTATGTAATGGTATTTCAATTCATGATGTCTTAGTTGATGGAGGTGCTGCAGTTAATGTAATGACCGAGTCTGTAATGAATATGTTGGGTTTAAAAATTGATCGCCCCTCAACACTTATGTTAAGGTCATTAAATAAGGGAAAAACTAAACCAGAAGGTGTAGTTTCAAATGTGGCAATATCTGTTATGGGTGTTGTATGTGTGGTAGACTTTCAGGTGATGAAAAATGGTACTGTTGCGTATCCAATGTTGTTGGGAAGACCATGGCTAAGGAGAGTTCATGCAAGAAACTACTGGAATGAAGGCTTCATGACACTTGGACGTGGTAGAGAGAGGGTGAAAATAAATGTGATCCCTCGGCATCATAAGGCAGAACCTGTCGATTCAAGTGATGAAACTGATGATTGGACATCCTCTGATTACTCTAGTACCAGTGAAGTGGACACAGAAGATGAAGAAAGTGAGGTTGATGTTTCAGTCATGGATATCCTTCCAGTCACACCGAATCATGACCCCATAAAATTATCTGAAGAAGAAATTGATGATCGTCTCCAGCAAATAAAGATTGGTGATGCTGTGATGGAGAGTGAGAAGGAATCCTACCTCCAGCTCTTTCGAAGGTACATACACATATTCACTTTTGATTACAAGGAACTCTGTCAAGTAAGTTGGGTAGAACATTCTATTGAGCTGGTAGATGGTGCTAAGCCCATAAAGCAAATGCCATATAGAATGAATCCTAATTTTTCCAAGACTGTAAAAGAAGAAATAGATAAGTTGCTTGATGCAGGATTCATATTTGCTGTGGAGAATTCAGAATGGGTTTCTCCCATTGTGATCTCAATAAAAAAGAATGGGAAGCTACGCATTTGTGTTGACTACAGGAAGCTCAATAAGGCAACAAAGAAGGATCATTACCCTCTTCCATTCTCAGATCAGATCTTGGACGAAGTAGCTAGCCAGGAGTGTTATAGTTTTGCTGATGGATATAGTGGCTACAACCAAGTTCGTATAGCAGAGAAAGATCAGTTGAAGACCACGTTCACCACTCCTTGGGGAATGTTTGCTTATAGAGTTATGCCTTTTGGGTTGTGTAATGCTCCAGCAACATTCCAACATTTGATGAATAGGGTGTTCGAACCCTACATTGGGAACTTCATCAGAGTATTTCTGGATGATTTTTACATCTATGGGAGCAAGATGGACCACCTGCACCAGATGGAGACAACATTTCAAAGGTTAGATGAAGCACAAGCCTCACTAAACCCTACAAAGTGTGTCTTTGGATGTTCTAAAGGCATTTTGTTAGGGCATGTTGTATCCAGAGATGGTATTGGTACTGATCCTGATAAAGTTTCAAAAATCAAAGAGTTACCATTTCCTATGAATAGAAGTAAGTTGAGATCATTTTTAGGCCATGTGGGTTACTATAGAAGGTTCATCAAGAATTTCTCAAAGATTGCACAGCCACTAACCCAGTTCTTGAAGAAGGATGTTACTTATGAACCAAGAAATAAGGCGCATGAAGCTTTTGAACAACTGAAGGAAGCCCTGGTGTCTTCACATGTTTTAAAGAATCCAGATTGGAGCAAGCCATTCATTGTGTATATTGATGCCTCAGATGCATCACTAGGAAGTACTCTGAGCCAAAAGGATGAAAATGGGAATGATCATCCAGTTTACTTTGGGAGCAGACAAATGAGTAGTGCTGAGGTAAATTATACTGTAACTAAAAAAGAGGCTCTGGCTATCATTTTTGCTGTAAAGAAGTTTAGGAATTACTTGCTAGGGCAAAAATTCCTAGTTGTAACAGATCATCAGGCTCTAAAATATATTGTAAATAAGCCTAACCCATCAGGGAGGATAGCAAGATGGATAATTTTGCTACAAGAATTTGAATTTGATATTATAGATAGGCCAGGAAAGAAGCATGTCAATGCAGATGCACTCTCTCGAGCCTATGATGGTTTAGGTTCATCTTGTGATGATGATGATTTCCCAGATGCAGCATTGTTATCCCTTGACACAATCCCTAGTGAATACATAGATATTTGGAATTATCTGAATGAATTCAAGTTTCCTGATGGTGCCAATGCAAAGACTAAGAGGAAGATTACTCAAGCCAGTCGTCCATATTCTATTCTATGCATGGAGTATTATTTCGAATAGGACCTGATGGATAGTACAAGAGGGCAGTTGGACGTGATCAAGGGAAGGAGTCTGATAGAAGAATTCCACAATGGTACATGTGGAGGACACTTCTTTGGACAACTTACAGCAAGAAGGATCTTGGATGCAGGTTATCACTGGCCCACTCTTTTTAGAGATTGTTATAATTATTGTAAGACATGTGATATTTGTCAAACACATGGTAACCGTAAGACTTCATCAACTCCATTATGCCCTATTCTTCCACTTGGTCCCTTTGAAAAGTGGGGAATAGATATTGTAGGTCCACTTCCAACTACCCCACACCAAAATAAGTATATTGTAGTTGCCACAGATTATTTAACTAAGTGGGTTGAAGCTAGGCCATTGAAAACAACTTCTATGGATGAAGTGGAAAGGTTCATATATGAACGCATTATCACCAGATTTGGTTGCCCATTAGAAATTGTAACAGATCAAGGAAGCCACTTCATTAATGAGGTGGTAGAGGCCCTAGTCAATAAGTTTTCTATTAAGCACAGGAAGGAAACAACATACAAGCCAAGCACAAATGGACAGGTGGAACGAACAAATTTTGTGTTGTGTCAAATTCTAGCAAAAGATGCAGCCTTGCAGGTACATAAGTGGGATAAAAGGATTCATGCAGCATTGTGGGCATATAGGGCAACATCAAAGTCAGCAACAGGATACTCCCCATTTCAGTTGGCCTATGGCATTGATCCAGTTCTTCCTATTGAGTTTGATATTCCCACTGTGAGAGTTATGAAAAATGAAAGGATGGATGAAAGTGATTCAGTAAAAGAAAGGTTGGTACATCTTCATTTGCTAGAGGAAATGAGGGAAATAGCAAAGAATACAAGATATAAGAAGAAAATGAAGCAGAAGGAATACTTTGATCAAAAGATCTGTTGGTCTCCATTTCATGTGAATGACTTGGTTCTAGTATATGATTCCAGATACAAAAAAAGAAGACAGAAAATTTCTTCCAAAATGGATGGGGCCCTACAAAATAACAGCTGTGCATGAAAATGGTACGTACCGACTGGAGGAATTGGATGGCACTCCCATTACGAAATGGGTCAACCACGACAAGTTGAAGATTTTCCAAGCACCATAATAGTCTACTCCGAGGACGGAGTAGAAGCTAGGAAGGGGGAAGATGTCGACACTAAAATTTTCCTCCGTAATTTCTATTTCATTAATGTATGTATTAGGAATAGGATGTTGTTAAGTGTAATTAGTAGTAGCGTCCGATGGAAGATAACGGCACCGTCAGTACAGTGCCGCCAATAATGTAGAGTACGGTAACAGTCAAAGTACAATAGGAATGTTGTAAAAAGTAAATATTTGTTGTAAGTGGTCTGGTAATGTTAAAATGTCAAAGTTGGGATAAGTAGAGAAGTAGGGTCTACATGATTAGGAATTAGAAATATTATATTTGTAATAAGGACAAAGAGTGATGTCATAAATATTTTGTGTATTTTATTTGTGGAAAAGTCTAAAAAGGTGGAACCCATGTGAGATGATAAGGTTTATCTTATCTTAGAAGATAAGCCTACATGTAAAGGCAAGAGTTTAGGCATGAAATATGATTGGCCGGAAGAGATTTCCTATCCTATCTTAGAGATAAGATGGATAAGCCTAAATTCCTATAAATAAAGAGGCCACCCCCCTCATTTAGGATATAGAAGGAAGTAGTGAGAAATATTGTAAGTGTGTAAAGGAAGCCATCATTTTGAAGGTGTGTTAAACAAGCCATTAAGAAGTGTAATTGTGAAGTTTCTCCCATAGTTATTGTTGGAAAGCAAGTGAAGTCAGTAACACTTGAAGTACCTCATGGGTGAGATTGTAACAATTTCATGTTGATATTATAATTTACACTTATATTTCAGATTTATCGTCATTCCTTCTTATCATAGTCTATGGTATTCTTGTGTTATGGTTGTTGTTGTGTTTCCAGATTCCATCCACCAAACTAAAAGCTGTGCATTAGTAAATAATCATAGCAAGAGGAGTTCCTGGTGAAGAATTATCATAGTGCCGGATTGGTGATGACAGGTCACCTTCTATAAGAGCTTCAAAATTCTAGGAAACAAAAGACTTAATTCTATGTTAAAGCTCCGAAAAAAATTGTTTAATTCCACAAATTAATTTTCTAAAAAAGTCATATAAAACAAATATAAAAGAATAGATATCCTAATTCTTAACAGTAAGCCTAAACTCGTCAATTTTAGTGAAAAATATATAAACCTAAAAGTTTAATAAAAAAATATTATATATAACATATACGCTCCACTTTTTTTGGTCAAACATGTAAGTGCACATTAGTGGAAGAATGGCCTCATGTGAATACACATAAATTGAGTAAAACCAATGCAATTAAAATGAGCCAAAGTCCTATTGGCATCTATGCAGGGATCAAATTTGAAGGGTTAGTCAAAAATTCAATGTGAAGTGTATATTTTCAGCCAATCATTCCACAATGAAAAGTATTAAAAAATGTAACACTTCATATGAAAAGAGTAAATCAAGTGTACACATCAAAAAAATAAATTAAAATTTCAAATGAGGAAATACATTTGAGTACAAAATATCATAATGAAGGGTATTTTGGCCACAATCAATTAATTACTAGATACATTATACATTAAGTCCAAATGTACATACTTGTTTACATGAATTGTGTCTATGAAATGTGTGATTGTTCCAAATAGGTAAAGGGACTGCAGTGAAGAGGATGGTGAGAAACTATGAATGGTAGCATTAACATTGTGCATTTCAAGATGTTTATGGTATTTAGTAGCACAATATCCTTTATTGACATTTTTGGCTCTCATTTCTTCCAACTATTGGTGTATGTTGTTGGTATCTAGGAGAAGTGTTAATGCCACTTTCCCATAACTAACTATTTTAATGTCTTAGATTAATTATCCATGCAATTCTCAATCTTAGTTGACTTTATTATTTTGCAATGTGGGTGTTTGTTTTTCTTTTGAATGTTGATGTACATAGTTTATTCCCTCATAATGTAGGATTTGACTCCCTATCTTGTATCCTTGGATTCCATGAATTTAAACATATTTTCTTGTGATCACCATTTTGTTTATGGAAAGCCATAAATGTTGAAAGAAATAATGAATGGAAAAGGATTTACAGTCTCTAAGTAAAATTGGGGTGGGGGACTGGGGGCAAGGGGGTTGGGACAAAACAAATCATGAAAGAAAGACATTTTTAGTCCTCAATAAAATTTAAAAATAAAAACAAAATAAAAAATTATATACAAGGCCACATGAGTATATGGTAGTAACTATTGAATTTATTGGTATACATGGGTATTTAAATGTTGTAGTGGCAGTAATATAGGTGTGTAAGAGTAAACGAGACCTAGAAAGGAGCATTATTTTTTTGAATTCAAATCCAAGTGTTTTAAAGAAAGTATTACTAAGTATATTTGTATTTTTTACATTAAAATTTTCATAAATATTTTACATTAACAAATTAGTATACAAAAATATTGAAATGTATAGATTCACCCTAACAAACCTTGTAGATGAATGTCGTGCTTCAGTAACCCTAGCGCTTGTCAAGTCCACCTTGTTTTCCTCCTTTCAAGTTTCAACTCTCATTTTAAAACATATTTGAAGTTTCTCTGTAAATCCAAGCTTATTTTTTCTTGGCATTGTATTTGTGTAGACACTAAATCACGCACTTTGGGTATTTATCTAGTCATGATCACAGACTAATATTCATATGATTCATAAGCAAGAAAAGTACTAATTGACCATTGTCTTGGGCCTCTTTGCTTTCTTTCTATATTTCTTCTTGGTCTTACACTCCTTGCCGAGTCTGCCTTTTAATAATTCAACATTTCTGAATTTGGACACTAGTGCCCATCTAGGACGTCAGCGCCTAGGCACTCCCATCCCCTCTAGGTGCCCCCATCCTATTTGTATTTTTCTTGCATCTTTTGGGTCTCTTCTAGTTGTTTGGGCATCTCATTTCTTACTAGTTGGTCTTTTAGTGGTTAATTATGAAATTCAAACAAGGGAATCATATAAATACAAAGCCATGTAATCATAATAAAGGACCAAGCACTAAACATCTACTACCCCACCTAAGGTTGCATTCAAAGGAATTTACAAGAGCATTCAAGCATCCATCTAGCATCCACACAAGGGTAAGGGACTGCATTCTTCTGCATACACTTCATAGGAGGGAAAGTTCATGTTTTCATGCACGCTTTTATCTACATTTTCTACATCTAACTATTGCTCACTATCAAGTGCAACGTGTATAAGATCCACCTAGGGCACAATTTCTTCACACAAACACACATAAAAATACATGGGGTCTGGGATGTAGTGCAGTGCTTGGTCATAAGTTCACTTTGTTGACAGCCAAGGACAGTTTGACCTCCCATTTTACATCTTTATTTTTTGGCATTTGATGTAGTTTGGGGGTTTTGCAGGTGTTTCTTTCTTATTATAGGTTTTAGGAAAACAATAGTGAAGTACATCGACATACAT
Source organism: Taxus chinensis (assembly GCA_019776745.2). Lineage (NCBI taxonomy): Eukaryota > Viridiplantae > Streptophyta > Pinopsida > Cupressales > Taxaceae > Taxus > Taxus chinensis. The sequence goes on along the minus strand of CM034147.1, from coordinate 665,036,611 downwards.
GCGATCAAAGGTGATAACCAACGAACATCTCGTGACCCTGTAAAATTGGGTTTTGTAGCTTCTGAGCAATCATAGGCACCTAGAATAGTTCTCTAGTGCCGCAGGCACCCCTGACCCTGCATAGGCAATCTAGTCCTGGAATTTCTGGCACTCCTGCATTTTTTTGGGTTCATGTGTGACACTCTAATTTTTTGTTCTAGCAATTTTCTAGCTCAGCATACCTTTGAGTTTATTGTGAATCAGCTAAGTCTCTTTATCCCTTCATTTGAGGTTTCATATTTTCTTGCTTACTTGTTTGGGTCAAAATTTGTACTTAATTGTTTATACCATAGTGTTGATACATATTTAGATTTAACATCTATTCATTTCAATATTTTCTTAATCATTTGGTGAATCTGACTCATTTCGAACGCTCTTAATTTGCGACAACTCTCCACTTGCTTGCTAGTAATATCAACAAGATCCGCAACGCGGCCAATTCCTGCCATCTAAGTTACATGTTTGGGTAGGAATTGGTAGTTTGACCATAGTTACAAAGACCGAAGATTAAAGGCATGCACAAGATAAAACAAAATAGCAGTTCTTGACGTATAGAAGAGAAATTTGTCGTAAGTGCATTGTTTCGATCAAAGTATCATTATAGAAAATAGTCGATATATGGAAAAAGCTATAAAACAAAGTGACATATTGTTACATATGTGGAAAGGCAGATGATGCCATTCCAAAATTGACAAAAATTAGCAGTGTTTATTAAAGCTATATGTAAATTATAGATCGAGTTTCTGTCACTTTCAGCTGTATGACTCAACACTATGTAAAAAGTCTATGATAAATTAGTTGAGCTTTTTATAATTATCGCATGGGCAAGGACATTTCATGCCTAACGGGTCGGCATTGAGTGAAACAATAATCACGCTCTCTGTATCCTATCACACTTTGCATACATGTCTACTACAGAACTTTGACAAAAATCCGCTTTCCATTATGCTTTGGTGGATGGCTATGTCCTGCTCTACAACTCCCACTTCAACACAGGCGACAAGTAATGTGGAAAAGGTTTTGGAGTCTAGCTTTACACGTGTTAATTGCATTTGCGTGAAAGTTTCCAAGTCGTTTTCAACAAACGCATTTTGTGCATATGTTGTAATCATGATCGAAAATAGTCAATTTATGGAAAAAGCTATAAAACAAAGCTACATATTGTTACATATGTGGAAAGGCCTATGATGCCATTCCAAAATTGACAAAAACTAGCAGTGTTTATTAAAGCCATATGTATATTATAGATCGAGTTTTAGTCACTTTCAACTAAATGTAGAGACCAGGTGCTCTATGGGTTAGCACTTTGCAAAAAGTCTATGATAAAATGGTAGAGCTAACAGAGCATTATAAAATGAAAATCTCCAACGGTGGAAAAGAATGGAAGGGTACGAAACATTATCACTAAATGAAGCTACCCAGATTCATAAATAGAGAGATAAATGAGTTGCATAATGTAATTGTGTGGAATGAGGTTGGAAATCTTTGGAGTGCTTCTGAGAGAATTGGTTTGGGTATTGAACGTAAAACATAGAACAAGGAATTCAATACATCTAACTTGCTTCAATTAGAGAAATCAACTATCTAATAAACTACTACTTCTTGAAATTTCTCGTTGCATGCTTGAAAGTTCATCTTGAGCATTGGAGCTGTTCTATCCCAAAGTGTTGTTGTAGAGTGATTTTCCAGCAAGTTGAGTGCACTGGTTGCTCTTCACTGCTTGTTAAAACTTCCCTTCCTGAAACATGCCCACTGCAGAAGTTTAGGTGAAGATTTCATTTTTAAATTATTTTTCCTGTATCCACCTGAGGTGATTTAGCTTCTTTGCTTCTTGTTCTTACATAGTAACTCAATTATGTTATTCGTGTGAAAAAATACATGTGTTAACTGGATTATGCCCAGTTCAATGCATTTGGTAATAATTGTTGTCAATATGATTTGTTTCTTATGATCAAGCCTGTAAGAGTAATCCTAATCTAAAGTTATACGTTATTGATCTGTACACAGTCCCAAAGTTCCCCTTCGTCATCAACTCTGCAGAACATACCTGCCCAATCCACCACCAACATACATTTTTGTTACCTATTGTTGCTACAGACTGCAATCTTAAATATTGAGTGAGAAGAACATTAATTGCTACACAGAAGGGAATAGTGTGTTTTCTTGGGCCATACCTGTCAGGTTCTTCAAAGCCTTGTATAACAGCAAACACATTTCTAATGGTAGACATTTTCTGGTTCTCTTGTATTTAAAAAGTTGCCATATCTGGTGAGAATCAAAAGAAAACGACTTTTACCAATACTCAGAATCATGGACATGATATGAAGGTGGGAGAAGCCTAACTAAAATCTCACATAAATAGGTAGTTGTCACATTCTTCTTTATGATAAAACTGTTATTTACAGGTCAGTGGTAGTAGTAAGGAGCACTACTCATGCTCCGCCTATAATCTGGCTATCATTAAATGTTATAGTGTGCTGGCCTTAGAAATCCACCATTATAGGAGCAAAAGTTTGCCTTACCTAGGACACTGTTCAACATTGATATAGGCACTGTTTTTTTATCATGTCTTTTTGGCCTTACAATATGCGCTTAGGTGTATAGAAAGATGGAAAAACTGGGGGGGAAAAATGCCAGTCATGAGACATGCAGTGCAACACTAGACAGAAAAAAGTTCACAACGAAACCTTGCTTACCACGTAGCTAAAATTGAGAATCTCGGGCACTCTCCCCAACCCATGAAAGTCTAGAGATCCTCACCAAGTAGCAGGAACATGAGGTCCCGATAGTGACATGAGAATATGATGAGCTTCCTTTGTAGAGATTGGCATGGATGGAATGTTGGGAAACTTATCTGCAATGTCTGATATTCTTTCACTCTTCTCAGTGTTGGGCCATTCCGGAGTAGAGGGATCTCCCATTCCCTGTATTACACTTCCCATTTGAATTCCATCTGGTCGCAGCCACTTGGATTTTGGGAAAAATCCTCGAGTTCCATTCCCACTGAATTGCTGAGGATCATTGTACAAAACAATGTCAATTACACCATGTTTAGCAACATTTTTTACAACTGTTCCTCTATAAAGATCACCATACCTGGCAATCACAATAGCCCCAGTTACATTCACACCAATCTCTGCAAGCATTATGTAATCCTCTTCACCTCCATAATTGACGTATACCACCTCCCCGACCACGGTTCTAGATGGGGCATATGCATGGAATGGCAGTATCATTGATTTTTGTGTGCTACTACTATCTTCTAATGATACTGGCTGCTGCTGCAATCCACTATTACTGGGTGAGGATAAGAAAAGAGATCTAGAGAGCAGATAAGACAACAACACCCTGTAATCAACCCAGTGTGCCGCTAGCCCATATTGCTGAAAATAATGGTGTACATACTTTGTCGTTTGCATGTCCTGCGGCGTTCCTACAACATGTTGGTCTTTCATGAGCTCCCTGAGATGTGTGGCGATTGTGAGATTGTTTCCTACATTAATAAACCAGCTATGGAAGCAGGAAACCCTCCTCCTATCCTCGTCCGCACCAGAATGCTGCGACTCATTAACTAATGTTATAAAACAGACGAGAAATACAAAGAGAATCGTGATTGTAGCCCCCCTCGTTACACGACCCCGCCAGCTGCTTCTGCTGTCTTGAATCGTACGCCCTCGCACTGGATTAAGCGGTAGTGTTTCTTCTATATCCAGGTTTGCCGGTTTTTGAGAGGTGTTGCAACCTATTTTGAAATAAAATTACTTTGGCAATAAGACCCAAAAATAGTCCCATTATGTACTGAATTGAATTAATGATTCTCATAAATACTGTCAAAATCTAATATAAATGATAGGACACTTGTCAGTTTAAAATTTTATTATTTTAAAATATTATAAAATTGTTTTGGCAATAAAACTCAAAAATAGTCACATCACCCTTGAACACCAATCAATTGGCTAGAAAAATAAATATATTAATTTTAAAAATGTTTAAAATTAATCAAAACTTTAGAATATGTCAAAGTTGGAAAAAATTAAAACATCTTATTAGCCACTTTTGAAAAATTAATATGCCACATTGAAATGTATAGTATTCCTGCTGGAGGCAGGAACTAATAATAGAACATCACTTCGGAGTTGTGCTACCTACCTACCTCATGTGCCTATTTTAAAACTATCAAGGCCGCCTCATGGTCCACGATTGTCTAGAGGGCCAGCTGCCCTGCATCCACTATACGAAAACGCCTATGGGCATAATAAAATAGGAGACGTTTTATTAAAATAAATATTGGCATTTCCGATACACGTGGAATTCAAATTTAGTTGCTTTAAATGACGGAATAACCCAAAGTGGACGTGCCGGAGTGGTTATCGGGCATGACTAGAAATCATGTGGGCTTTGCCCGCGCAGGTTCGAATCCTGCCGTCCACGGTATTTTACTAATTCGTTGCTTTAAATTTGCAAAGCACAACGCTTATATTTTGCCACGATGAGAATCTTTTTCACTATCATGGGGACTCCCTCATCAACATTCAATATAACAATAAGCTTATTACATACCCATCTGGTGGCTGTAGTTTAGTGGTTAGAATTCCACGTTGTGGCCGTGGAGACCTGGGCTCGACTCCCAGCAGCCACACATCTGTACTTTCTGCCCTTCTAAAATATCTATTGAATTTTTAATTGTAACAGCATTTGTGAAATCGCTCTTGTGAATGGTGATGTTATTTCCGTCACTACGTTTCGCACAGCACGATATATACACAATGTGTATGTGTAAGTTATTTGTCTTCGCTGAGAATGCAATTTGCAAATCCACTTTGGAGTTTTGTAGCATTAGCCATAGTTGTAGATAGAAACATTATTTTTATTAGGGACAAGAAAATATACCATCTTCCCGCAACATCATGCTCCTTGTCCTCCATGTAGTGAATTTTATCACAGATAACCCACGGAACTTCCTTTAGAAGCTCAAAACCCATATACAACATCCCTCTAAGAATCTCTGTCGTCAATGGCAAGACACAAGCCATTAGGAGCCAAGGTGACATTCCCTGTTAGTAACTCTTGATTGAGCTCCCTATACTTTTTGTTTCTTACGGCTTTTAAAAGTGAAGTTTAAATTACCCTCTGCTTGTCCTTGAAGGCCATAGTGATGGCGTATTCAGCTGCCATACTTTTACTTGCCCATGTATGGGAAGAGCCCTGGACAGACTCCTTGCGCTTCAAGAATTCCACAAAGATCTTTTGGAAGGGATAGGTTTTGGCCATGGTACCCTGGTATGAGGGATCCAAAATGTTGTTGAGGGTTTCCTCCATGGTTCATATATAACCCAAGGTTATTGCCACCTTGTGGATGCAAGTTTGAACCATGTTTTGTCATTTTCGATTGATTTGAATGAATACATAAAAAATATCGCCTCCTCCTTAACTTGTGGAGTTATTTCCCTCGACAGTTTCCCCTACCTTTTTCTTGCTCCACTTTGGAGAATACTTCATTGTTCTCTGATAAATTGATGGTCTACATTTGTTGAAAAATATGTATGAATACCTAAGAATATTTCACCTCGACTGAGGAGAGCCCCTACTAGTGTGGTTTTACTTTTCGTATATACTTCATTTCTTCAAATGATACATTGCAATAAAACTCACTCTCTATAAAAACGCTTGCTTTATATACTAGTCTTTTCTCTTAGATTCTACATTGTGTTCCTTTGAGTCCTTGATATATCTTGTGAATACTCGGTGTCCTTATCTAGCCGATTACCAACCACGTGTATAAACCCTACAAACACCCGATGTGTAAGGAATATCTTTCAAACATGTACATTACATAGAGCACTTTAATGGTTTTCCTGATAAAAATAGCTCCTTGTAAATTAGAGAGCAATTTGTATTCAACAACATAAGAAATCATATGCAGTCTTAGTTTTAAAATTTTCAATCGGCACATATAAACTACATGTTGCCCATATGAATAATCGTTGAAAGGGCTCAATTATCAATGACTGTTCACTCATCACATGTTTTCCTGTAATTACTCGAGATTAAAACGTAAAAGGGTTGACAATGTGCTACAAGAAGAAAATGCATTCATGCTTTCTCGACTAACACCACCTCTGGCTCTATTTTAAATGGTGGGCCTCTTTACTTTTTCAAGCTAGAGTCAAGTTATGGTCTTCATATGTTTCTTGGAGACTTTTTTTCCACCAATCACTCTGCTAAAAATTTAGAAGCGTACAAATCGGATCCGGCTCACATCGTCGAGCTTCAAGGCCGTTTAAATGATTCCCTCTTCACATTCAGACTTAAATGATTCAATAACAGTTTAGGCTAGAAATAACATTTACTCAAGCAATCGTTCCTTCTTCATTTTATTTTGCATGTAGTCTATGCATATTAGATCAAGAATTGGTAGCATTCAAGAACTCGACAATTTTTTAAATTTTTTTGGAGAAGTATTCAAAATACCGCAAACTATTAACATGTAAGGGTTTAAGCCCATGGTGGATTTTCCCATTTGGAATTTTATTTGAATCTCATTCCTTTTTCCCAATTATTAGACACGTGGACTTACTGAAAAGAGGAAAAAATATTGTTGAGTTCAAATATTTTGGGAGGAGGTTAGTAAAAGGGATGGAAAATTCCATATCTCTTTGGTCGACAAGTGTCAAGCAATAGAGAATAATGAGATCTAATTGCAAAGTGAATTGTATTTTCCCCATTTTTTGTTTTGGCCCCTTTAAGAAAAAATTGCACTCACGTCAATAATGTGAGTGAGATTGATACACTAAAGTGGAGAACATATAGACTATATTATTTGGGTAGGAAAAATATGAGTCATGGAATAGGTACAGGGCATGTAGATATTTAATTCTCACATTTTTATTTGCAGCTTTCCATTCGTATCTTCATCTTATGTAGCAAATTAAACTATGTCCTATCAAAAACCTTGATGTCGTAAAACAAAAATCCATGGTGTTCACGATAACAAAAATGAAAAGGGGGATAGGAATGGGAATGGCATGTCATGGCCTTGTGTCATACTATTATACAATTCTCATTTATGCTTGTATTCAATTTTTCATTGTATTTCCCATAAAATTGGGTTGCCTTTTATTTCCCTAGACTTTTCATCGTACATATTTACTTGGAGCACTCTAAGTTTTTAAGGAAAAGGATTTTTAAGATGGTCCAAATGGAGGAAATATTATGCATGAATCATTCCAAAGACAATAGTTTGACATCCTTATCTCCCCCACCCATTCACTATTTATAGAAAGGCCATATCTCCTATAGAGAAAATCTAATCCACATCCACTCAAATGAAAACCCACGCCTATAGTTGGGAAGACTCCAGTAGGAAAATCAAGGCATGCAATCATGTCTGTAATGATAGAGTGCAATTGGCCTATAGTTATACTAAACTCTACCTGTAATGTCTTGGAATTTATTTTGACCTTGACTGCATAAAATTTCATGAGATCAATGATGGTGAAAATGGATGTGTGAGAGGTAGGGTAAAGAGCCTCATAGTTGTGCCCTCTATTTCACACATGGATCTCCAAATTACGTTGTCAACAACATTATACTTACATCACTGTACATGCTCCCTCCTCTATGAGATAATCATAACATATGGTTTAGTTGAGATTGCTTTCACGTACGGTAAATTATGAATAGTAAACTTGTGTAGCGAGTTATAATTAGTTGATGATGATATATGATGATGATAATGCCACTCTAAATGTCACTTTTCAACACCCTTATCACTTGCATCCATTTACTGTCTACATATATGTTGTATTTCATCAAGAGAAAACCTAATTCACCTCCATTCAAAGTCCCCCCCATAGTTGAGAAGACTCCAAAAGGGAACTGAGGTGCACAATCTTATATGTAATGACAGAGTGAAGTTAGCCCATAGTTGTTTCAAACTCTACCTTGTTTACATTGTTTATCATAATTTATCATTATTTATCTCATCATATGATGAGAGAACCATGTGTGGCTTGATTGGGATCTTTGGAGTACCATTACCTAGTGCATTTCTCACTCCATTAGTGGGGGTATGGAAAGGTCATACAATGCAAATCGTGACTAATCCATTTTTAGGTCTGCAAGAAAGGAGAATAAATATCCAATCACAAATTTATCGTTGCACTAGCTAGACACTTATTCTAGATCTCGTAATATAGGTGAAGTAGAGCCTAGATTCAAAATTCATCTAAGAGCATGAGGGGATGGATTCATAACCCTTCAAATAATTTTGACCATGAAACAATACATAGCCAGATGAGCCTCTCTTGTGTACACTTTCATGTGCCTTGATTTTATATGCAACTTGATGGCAATATGTCTACTTATGTGCCCAATTTCAACACACTATCACACATTCTCAGCTTGGTGTGTAATGATATATTTTTAACCATCAACACTAAATTTATACTTTCATTAGCATATCTATGTAATATCTCCGTAATCTTTTTACATAAATTACGACTATTATGATTGTATTTTTATTGTTTTGAACTATATTTGCACATGTTATATCTAATTAGGAAAATAAACCCAATTTCCTTTTTTATGTTTTGGTGAACCTAGGTTTCTATTCGAATCGTGCAACCTACAATTTCCATCTCCAACCTTAGGGTTTTCATTTTAGATTTGATTTTATTCTTCTCCCCTCTAACGTCTTATGGTTTGGCTTATAGTGGTGTTATTGGATCAAACTAGCCACGACTTCCTTGTCTAATTAGTATTCCCCTTCTAGTAATGATTCATTTGTGGATGAACTAGAAAATTATTTCAATGCAATAAAAACACTTAAAAAGGAATTCTACATTAGAGGAAAAATATAAATATTGTTCTTCTTGATATAATGGTAGTCCTTGTAATCATCTTCCTTCCTAGATAAGAAATTTTTTGATATATAACCCAATTATTTAACCCTAAAATTAATAATAGACATGCTTTATTAATTCAGGAATAATCTAGAAAGAATAATTGCACAACCAAATTATATACAAATTTGGAAACTAGGGTTTTACATTAACATATATTGAGCAAGAAAGCAAGAGGGAAATCAGGGTTTGAATGGTCACTTAGTTGATTCAAAAGATGATATGGGTGTTTTTAGCTAGAATAGGATTTGTGAAGGTCTTAACCTAAAAATTCCTTGTGTGCTTTGAGCCTCCTATACCAAACTATTAGATTCAAACCAAATCGTTAAACTCTTTGTGGTACTTGTTGTCACGTGGATCTTACACCTGTTGAATCTTTAAGTGGTCCAGTGCAACAAGGGAACATCCCCAAGATGTGGGACCCTGGCGCCTTGGGATGAACCTCCGGAGAAGGCCGGATTCCTTCTAAATTCACTACATTTGATTTAAGATCAAGATGCATGGCTATAATGCTTGAAATAAAACTAATCTAATTGTTCTTGGGGATAAGGGAAAGAGATTGACTGAAATACATAAAAGTGTTGATGCATCAAAGTTAATAGAACATGAAGATCTACTTCATATGCACAAATTAAAATCACAGAAAAATATATATAACATGCACATCTCATAATAATCCCTTTCAATCATTGAATTAATTAAGTACAAAACCTTAATAACAAAAGGGATTCAATACTTTCCACTGCTGAAACGGAAAGATTTCATACCACAACTCACAACTAATTGAAAGAAGATAAATGATGTAAAGGCGATATAACCTATCACATACAAGGAATTAAAGCATTCAAAAGTATTAAACAAACTATAAAGTTACATAATACACCATATATTCAAAGGAGAAATAATGTTTCTTAATATATCAAAGGCTTAAAGCTTGTTCTTGGAATCTTCAAAATTATAGAGTCCCTTCGCAATAAGATCTAAAAATATATTTCAACCTAATGCATTCTCATATTTATAGACTAAGGAGATTGAGTGATTATAGCTCCATCTTCTAACTAATTCCTACTAAAAATAGAGTGCATTACTGCTTAGGGAACAACCTCCCATGAAAATACAAAAAATAGTTTCATGGGTTTGACCAAGTCAACCTTTCAACTTCCATGGGTTCCGAAGCTTGGAGGTTGCCCAAAAATGGCTACCACACCTAGCTAGGGTTGACAACATCCTCTCCCTGGCCTGGTCCTTTTTTCTTTTCTTCTTCCTCAGCTAACCTATGCCTGAAATCTAGAAAATGATTAACAATTCCTTGGACCTCTTCCTCCTCAAGTCCACATGCATAACGAGTTAGGATGTCTACTGAATTAGTCTCTCTAGAAACTTATGAGTCTTGTTGATAACCTTCTTGAGCTTTCTCAAGCAGTTTTGATAAGATACCAACCGGTAAATAGAATCAAGACTAAAAGACTTGGTCCATCATCTTGATTTACCAGACTCTTAAAATGGGCATTAATTTGTTCAACTGGAAGAACATCACCATTTTCATCTAGAAATTTGCATTGGATCTTATCAAATTCTTCGGAGATATCACTTAAACCATCCACTGCTTTAACTTTTTTCTTCTCCAACTTTGACATGAGCTCCTGCAGTATACGAGCTCGGAATTCCATAGATTCCTTGAATTCAAAAGGTTTTGAAACATCATCGATAACACCCTCCTTCAACATTAAATTTGAGCTAACCCTTCGAATTTATTTTCATGTCTCAAGGGCAAGGTCTAAGTTACCACTCTCCTCAGTGATGAGTTCATTCAACTTCAAGATATCACCCTTCTCTGCATATAGTTCACTATATAAGTCCAAAACAACTTTGATTAATGGATCTTCCTCCTGATTCAAAATCTCCATCCAGCCTCCTACCACTTTCCCCTTTTGTTTGATCTTTTCCACTACATGAAAAGATGTGTCCTCGAAACTCTGAGCAATATTGAGGGCGGTAGTAGTTTGGATAGGCTACGTGATTTTGGTCAAGAGAGAAGTTAGTTGTTCAAGTTTTCCCTTAAGTTCATTGTTGGTTGCCTTGTCTTTATCATATTTCTCCAGCAAATTACCTAGGGCCACTTGAACATCTTGCTTAACACCTTCATGGGTAGCTTTCTCGAGAGAAAACCTGGAAATTTGATAATAGGTTGCTGTGATTTTTTCTCTATTTTTTCTTGCAGCTGGAGTAGCTATCTCGATGAATATTCCCCTATCTTATCAACTGATAAGTTAGAAACAACTCTCAGTCGCTTAGCCTATCTCCAGGGGGTTAAATCTAGAGCACTTAAATCGAAAACATCAACAATAGGAACTTTCTTCTTTTGTTTTGGTGTTTTCCTATACAAACCACACATGAATAGAAGAAGATGACTTAGAAGACACTATAAGCATTGTTACGGTAGTACTTGGGGTAGTTTATACGATAAGATCATTGGTCACAGTTACGTAAAGTGGCAATGAAGTGGTAACGATGGAGGGTGGAGTGGAGAGGATGGCCTCATGTGTGGATGAAACAAAAGTGGAAAAGGGAAGAGATTACTAGGGAAGATAAGATTCGAAAGTAGATCCTATCCCCATAATTTCTCCAGTTGATAGCATTGGAAGGGAAGATAAAACATGGGCCATAGAGGGAGATGTGGGAGAAACGGGAATAGAAGAAATGGAAGACGTGGTCAAAGGAAGGGTGAGAAGTGGAGGGGAAGGAGGAACTAAGAACGGATAAGATGGAAGAGGTGGAGAGAGGGGTGATTGTGACACTTGAGAGATTTGAGGGGAGACACTTATGTTAATGACCTCATTTGATTGCACTTTGGGAGATGTCGCTCTTGCTGTAGAAATTCTTGAAGAAGATCTTGAACCTCCAACAACAAAGGAAATCTTACGAGGCCTTGAAATAGGTTTGGGAGTCACTCTTCTTCCATTTGAGGGAGTGGCATGGCCCATTGATGATTGTGCTTGTATAAATTCTTTGGTGATTTGTTCTAACACTTTAGGTGTAATTCCAAAATTTTCCAACCATTTGTAAGTCCACTCCAAAATGGGACCCTCCTTTTCCTTTGTGTTTCTAAATTCTTCAATCAACTAATAAATCCAAGGCAAAGGCTGATTTATGACATTTTTTTTTATAGGTAGCATCCAACACCTATTGATCATATTTTAAGCCCTCGGGAATGATTGCAATTCCATAGTGGCTTACTTCATTTAGGGTTAGCCTCTCAAATTCCATCTCTCTTACTTCATATTCATCTCGGAAAGGAATCCTAATATCTTCTCGTTGAGGTATATGAATGCTGGCAATTCCCGTTATGTCAAATTTATCCCAGTAATCAAAGTTAGTGCACAGATGGAATGTTCTCAGATTCATCTGAGACATCTCTCCTTGAACATTTTTATCCTTATATGTAGATGCGAACATATATCTTCCTATGGTTATAGGAAATAGGTCCCCTACTTGTGACGATCATGTTGGATCTTATGATAACTCAATAACTAATGAGCTAATTCCATTAGGACCCAATTTTCCATTGGGCATCTTGGTAGCTTGTTAGGTGCTCCTACAAATCCAAGCACTCTGATGTACATGAATGTCAAGAAATGTAGGTAGATACCTCCCCATTCCCTTACTTATTTCCATGATTCATCTGAAATCCTTCGATTATATAAATCTTTGTTGAAAAAGTATAGGAGAACTACGAAGAAAGCATCGTTTACTCTCTGAAAATGATTGGGACCTTTTATCATGGTGAGTTAGGGGTAGTACTTGTATATTTGAACTGCACTCCTAGATCCATTTGAAGTTAACCCTAGATAATTCCTCATTCCCACTGCTGCAGACACCAGGTAGGAAGTCATGAAGAAGTTTCCTAAACTTAACACATGTTCCAGCTGAAAGCATATAACATTGCTAATGTGTTCACCCCATTGAATGAGCTTCTTATTCTTCTTTATTGTGGCAATGTAGATGTGCATACACTCTTTGAATTCCCTAGAAGAAGGAATACATGTAACATTACTCAATAGTGTGATAATATCATTCACTTCCAATATGAAATTAGACTTGGGAATTATTTTGGGGAATCTAGACAATGAAGTTTTAGTTTTTGACAAATAGCTCTTGTTGACAACCCTTATGCAAGTGTTGTATTCTATAACCTAATGCTCTAGAGTAGATTCACGGGAGATAGAGGCATACCCTTCAATGTCATGTAGCTTCAAGAGGTCCTTAAAGAAATCACTGTCTACCCTGATTGTCACTATTCCATCATCATCCTTTATGGTACGTGAATTTTTTATCAAAATGGCATGTTGCGGAGAGTACAAAATCAGTACATTGCATAGATGAGGAAAATACAGCCCCAAGGGGAAGTACAATGTTATAAATAATGTCCATCAACAGTTTCTTGTTCAAGGCCTTTACTCTTTCCGAAAATTCAAACATGTCAATATGTCCAAAATTTGTATCCCCAATATTCTTTACATTGGATGAGATATTGGAAGGCGGTGATACCCCTTGGTAGTTGTACTTCATTTTATATTTTCCCATGGATGAAGAACCAGACATATGCTCTGTCAAAGAACTCAAAAATCAAAATTCAGATTGGAAGTGTGAGTCCTCAAAATACAGTGTAAAACCATCCTGAACTTTTAAAATCCTGAAGTCCGAAGTTCTAAAATCGGAACTTAAACCTTGATGAACAACTCTGAAAACTGAAAACATGAATCTTCAAAATGCTTATGTCCCGAAGACTTGACCTTCCAAAACCTAAAGGACGGAACGTCCAAAATCCAACAAACAACCCTCCGAACAACCAAGCTTCGAAGCTCTGAAATTCCGAACCTCCGAAGTCTGAAAAGGTTGTGGTTCCAAAATACTATTCTGAAATGAATTCAAAAAGTGACCTCGTAGCCTTGGGCCTACGATGAAACATCGAAACTCTGAATCTCCGAAGGAATCTTTACTATCAAAAAAATGCCTCTCTTTCCTGTTTGTGAATTGTTTTGAAATTCTGAATTAAAAAGAAACAAAAACAATAAGGAAAGAGAAGCCATAACTTGAATCTTTGGAAAACAACCTAGGGGGATTGGAAATGGAAGAAGAAAATGTGGAAAAATATCCCCAAAAACGGAAACCAAAATAATATTGTAAAACTTACCCAAAATGATGAGAAAATCATGAAAACGATGCTTCAAAAAGCGCCTAAGGGGTACGGTTGTGGTGCAGAGATTTTCAACGCGTCAGTGTACTTACTTGTCCAATAAAAATGATTAGTGAAAAACTTAGATATTTATAGGAGGGTTAAAATTAATTACTACAGGATGAAACATGCGAGGTGGTACGACATTTATTGCTTTCAGAAATCCAAATTCGAAGGTTGGCGTGCATGCTACATGTAACTTGCACTCTGGATTTTGAAGACAAAAATTCTGAAATGGTGAAGTGATCGGGTTTTTGGAAATCAGGATCCGTCGTGCAACTACATGAAATCTTCCCTTCGGACTCTGAAGTCTGAAATAATGGTGCGAGATCGGACTTCAGACTTCGAAACTTGACACTCATTTTGCATGCAAAATACAGGTCAACTTTTGAAATTCAAAATATGGTGGAAAATGATGCTAAGGAAATTTTTAAACAAATTTTTCGAAAAAACTAATGAATGGGAAGGGAAAAAATTGTAAAACTTTTACAAGCTCTCCCAGAAAGGGTAACTTTTAGAGTTAACATTTTTGGTGACCTCTCGGGGATGCTTTCTTGCTAAGAACTAGTCCAGTAGCCTTCAATAATCCATTGGCCAAAAATTTCTAGACCTTGAAAACATTAAGAACAAAACACAAACAAGAAAAGAAAAACCAATTGTAGTCACAGAATCATCCACTTTAGACATTTATTTATCCCGGTCTCATACTACTATTTAGAAGGTTCTTGAGTGAAGAAATTACTAATTAACCCCTGTCCTTTTGGCCATCTTGTTTATTTTATTTTGTAATTTGTGACCTATTGCACCCATATGCCCAACCATTTTCTGACATTCCACGTTATTTTAGCCTCGGCTGGGGTTAGTACTAGGGTGTCCATGGGTTGCCTTGGTCCCACTTGGGGCCCCTAGTCCTTTTTACACTTTCCCACCACTTTTTGGGCCTCTTCTAGCCATTTTACATCTTTATCTTTCTTGTGGTTAGGCCTTTTTGGGGTTAATTATGAAATTAGAGCAAGAGAACCCTATAAATATAAAGTTATGAGACCATAATGAGGGACCTAGAATCATCTACTATTATCACTCCATCTAGAGTTGCATCATCTATTGCATTGACATCCACATAGCTCCATCATCAAGGAAAAAGCTAGGACATCTACATCACACTTCATAGGGGGAGGGATTATATTCTATTCCATGCACACATTATATTACATTTTCTACATTTAGCTATTGCTTGCTATTTCACAAAGTGTGACTAGAACAAGAGCACCTAGGGACATGCGCACGCATCCACACACTACTAATGACAATCATAACCTTAACACACACACAAACAAGCCCATTGTTGTTGTTGATATGAGGTAATTCTGACCCATTCCTTTTATATTTATTTTTCACGTTTTGATACTTCCTTTTGGATATTTTGTAGGTTGTTCTTCCTCTTGCTAATATTTGGAGCTTTATCACCAGTCATTTAAAAATGTTGATTATCATCCCAAGTTTAAATCTAACCATTTTCACATCCACTTTGTGGCCTAAATTGGCTCTTGACCTTTTTCCCATACAAGGGCACTGAGGTCTGACTTACATAGCCTAGCACTCGTGGTCATGTTCTAGTCCTCTTTAAGTGCTCTAGGTATCTTTATCTAAGTCGAATCACCCAAATCTTTGTCCTTGTTCAACCCCATGTCACAGTCATTCCCTTTTATAATTTATCTAGCCTTTCCTCATTAGACACAGAGTCTGAGAGCATGTGATCAGTGCTTCTTTCCTCTTCTCTCTTACACATTAGGGTTTAGTATTTCATTTTAATATTTGTGACTTAAATCCTTAAAATATTCATTATCTACATTTATTTACTTTAGTACATTGTTCATAGCTCAGATTAACTATCTTATACTACATAGTTAGTCGCATTTTAGTTCATCATTTTGGCAACCACACTCTATGTGAACTGAAAACAATCTACTCCTAGTTCATACTTTCTTATCATTTGAATGAGACATCACTCCACTATTTCTACACATAAGTATAGGGATATCCCTCACACATTTATTGTCTCGCATAGATCACCACAATTGTTTTGTTCCATCCTCCGGGTCTTCTTTACCTTCAACTCATTTTTTCACATAAGAAACCACTCCTATTAATGATCTTGGATCACCATTCACCTTTTGCCTCCAATTATGTGAGGTTCCTTCACCATCACCATGTTCAACTTATTCAATCACATTTTGTTCATGATCGTGCACTACACCTTATATTGATCCACAAACTAACAGAGATTTACTATACCTTTGCATTCATTACATGTACTTGGGGGCATATCACTTCACATCCCCCCATTTCGTCTTAGCATAGTCACAATCATCATCTTTAACATTCTTATACATTCATATCCTCACATTAGGAATATTCATCATACATTTTAGCATCACCACCTGACGACACACTCTTGTGCTTCGGTTCACACTTATTGTTGAGGGATTACTGCACATGAACCCCACACAGTACACTATAGGCATTACACATTACACATCATTATACATTCTACAACATTCATTCACCCTACACCTCATACTACATTTAGTTGCATTCATCTACATACACATACATACATACACGACGTATTTTCACACATAGTCTACTATGCTTCATCATATAAGCAGTCTAGCATTATCATTCCTATTTTATCTACATTATTCCATGTCACTTATCTACACCATACATATTATACCACATCTACACTGCATTCTACATATTATACTACCCTTATCTATAGGAGTACATCCTACATTGCATTCTATGTTATACATTACATTACTATTCATACACATAATTTACACATTTTATACACCCTCGCATTGTTTCTATTACATTAACATATTTACACATTCTACTTATCACATAGTCGATTGTATTCGTTACATCATTACATTGTCATCTACGTGTTACACTCACTACCCAATGACGCACTTTAGTTCCTCGGTCTGTACTCAACTGTTCGAGGGTTTAAAAATCAAATGAACCTTACACATTTACTACTTGACCTCTCATCATGCAACATTTCTAGGCTAGTGACATATACTTTAGGACTAAATCATCACCTATTATATCATTTTGTAGTGGGTATACACCTTAGGTTACATCAGAACTCCCTACTATTCATCTTAGTGACATATGACATCGTCACACTATTTTTCTAGTGGTCTACTTAGGGTAATCCTTACCCTCCTTACATTTTGTAGTGATATACACTTAGGCTAAATCATCACTCTCTCCATTCATCTTATAGTGATATACGCTTAGGGAAAAATCATCACTCCACATTTCATCTCATTTTGATATATGTTTAGCCATAAGGTTCACATTCACATCTCTTCTACATGTCACATATCATCACCACTACGCATACACATTTATCACATCACTGTTAGACACAACACACACTACTTGACCATTTTCTGATGACACACTCTCATTTACGGTTCATTCTTGACTGCTAAGGGGGAAAACAAAATGAACCTCATTACATACATTTCCATCCACTCAGGGGGCACGTGGCCTCCTATCATTCCATTTTGCATTCCATTCCACCCATCCATAGCATGTTGTATATATGGTTGCTTATACTCTTGCTTACTTTTTTTGTTCATGATCAATTTATTACACATGCTAGTTTTATTACTTGTATGCCATTTATCTATATTATCCACACATGTGTGTTCACACTTTATTTAGTTGTTATCACAGATACAGGTCTCTTACATGCAGTATGGATGCTCGCCTTCTACCCTTCCTAAACTGGTCACTGGGGGCATCCACATTTGTCTCTTCCAGTTGTTATTGTTTCATTTTGTACTTAAACTTTACATTACTTAATTACACATGCTTTTGACATACTAGATATCTTTCTAACATGCTAACGGGTGCTTCATGTGCACTATTTTTTATGCAAGGATATTTTCTTCCCATACTTGTATGTTACATTGTCTACTATTGTTTATTATTTTTCTATTGTATGCGGGTCTTTCCCTATGTTTGGTGTGCACACTTATTTGTTGTTTGTGGCCATGATGGTATTACGTGTCTTGATGACATCGTGAGTGATGTCCCATGTTTGCATCCTGTTTTGTATGTCTTACTTTCTTCTTCATGCATTTACATTACTTTTCTTGGTAGTTTTTACACTGTTTGCATAGCTTACACACTGTTTTCTACATGCATGCATGTTTACATTTTTTTTTGGCTAGCCTTCTTGTTTGTGTGCCTTGGTTTTTACCAAGAACTTTCTAGGGTTACATAATACATGTGGTTGGTCCTCTTTTTGGGCCGCATGTCTCCTATCAGTGACATCGCATGCGCCCCCAAAGAGGGGGGCATCATTTGGGAGTTTTACATACTAACACAATGCATTTACACTAGTTCAATTCAATGTACTTTCTGCCCTTGGCATTTGGATTACATACAATGAGTGGGTTCAGACCAATCTACAAACCCCATACACAATGGATTTTATAGGACATGGTGTCCTTAGCATTTTTGGAAACAAGTTACAGGCTTGGAGGTTACAGTGGGTGTGCCTCTCTACACTACTTAAGTTAATGGCATCGGATCACCAAAAAAACCAAGACAATATAGAGATCTCTACACACAATTCAGGGAAGTAGTTAAAGCTTGGAGGACATAGAGTATTTCCTCCCTACACTTCTTCATCATATGGCATGAGATCGCCCCAAAAACTTGCAGTACAAGATATCCTTCTACACTTTCTCTCTCGACATGGATCAGGTGCACATGTTCCATTTACCTTTACATTTACATTTTCCATTTACATTAGCATATTTTACATACACATGCATCTTTTACATAACATTTTTACACTTACATACATACATATTTGACTACTTGATCATTTTCTCCTTACAGGTCCAGTTGTATGAGAAACAAGCAGTCAAATGGGGGCAACAACAACAACAACGTTATGTAGAAACACACATGCTTTACTAACCATGCAGGTACACTACATTTAACTACAATGCTACACACATGCATTCCTACCTAGGTTCACTCTCATCAATTTTCTTTGCACATTTTTCATCTATAGTTTCCATGCTCCCCTATATTTTTTTCATTCCACGCTTTTGTCTAATCCTTTTGGCATTTTTTACTACAATCTTCATGGACATCAGGTACGCATTTCTATCTAATTTATGTTACCGAGCTTTCCGCTCACCAACATAAAGTGGGGGAAAAATGTAGTCACAAAATCATGCACTTTAGACATTTATTTATCTTGGTCTCATACTACTATTTAGAAGGTTCTTGAGTGAAGAAAGTACTAATTAACCCCCATCCTTTTGGCCATCTTGTTTATTTTATTTCATAATTTTGTGACCTATTACACCCATATGCCTAGCCATTTTCTAACATTCCACATTATTTTATCCTCGGCTGGGGCACCCATATTTAGTACTGGGGCACCCATGGGCGCCCAGTCCCATCAAGGGGCGCCCCGGTCCTTTTTACACTTTCTTATCACTTTTTGGGCCTCTTCTAGTCATTTTTCATCTTTATCTTTCTTGTGGTCAGCCTTTTCGGGTTAATTACAAAATTAGAGCAAGAGAACCCTATAAATATAAAGTTATGAGACCATAATGAGGGACCTAGCATCATCTACTACTATCACTCCATCTAGAGTTACATCCATCTATTGCATTGGATATCACATAGCATCCATCATCAAGGCATCAAGGCTAGGGACATCTACATCACACTTCATAGGGGGAGGGATTCTATTCTATTTCATGCACACATTCTATTACATTTTCTACATTTAGCTATTACTCGCTATTTCACAAAGTGCGACTAGCACAAGAGCACCTAGGGCATGACATGCACACACACACTAGAACTACATCCGGGTCTAAAATGTAGTGCAATGCTCAGTTAGTAAGCCCATTGTTGTGGTAGCTGAGGTCAGTCCAACCCATTCATTTGCATATTTCTTTTTCAGGGTTTTGATACTTTCTTTTGGTCTTTTGTAGGTTGTTCTTCCTCTTGGAATATTTTGAGCATTCGGCGCAGTACAATAAAATTAATGTGACAAGCAGCGGAGGTTATCAGTCATCTTCAAGACATGTGAAGACTAGTTTCAGCCTTTTTCCTAGACTAGGGCACATGTTTTTCTTATCAGAGTACCCATGGGTGCCCCAGTGCAACTATTCACCCAGATCTGTCTTTTACAAAGTCCCGGAACAATCGTTCCCTCTTTCTAATTTTCTGTTCATCACTGTGACACTACCTGACATACATCTATTATTAAGTGAGTTATTTCCTCACTCTCTTTTACACATTAGGGTTAGCATGCCATTTTACATATTTGTTTAAATCATTATTATACTCCTTTGCTACATTTACTTATTTTAGTACAAATGTTCATGGCTTAGATTAACTATCCCTGGACTACTTAGTCCATTTTTTGTTAATCACAACCAAAAATAAACAAAAAAATGTAGTCACAAAATCATGCACTTTAGACATTTATTTATCTTGGTCTCATGCTACTATTTAGAAGGTTCTTGAGTGAAGAAAGTACTAATTAACCCCCATCCTTTTGACCATCTTGTTTATTTTATTTCATAATTTTTTACCTATTGCACCCATATGCCCAGCCATTTTCTGACATTTTATGTTATTTTATCCTCAACTGGGGTGCCCAGATTAGTAAGGGGGCACCCTGGTCCCACTTGGTGGTGCCCTGGTCCTTTTTACACTTTCTCACCACTTTTTGGGCCTCTTCTAGCCATTTTACATCTTTATCTTTCTTGTGGTCGGCCTTTTCAGGGTTAATTACAAATTAGAGCAAGAGAACCCTATAAATATAAAGTTATGAGACCATAATGAGGTACCTAGCATCATCTACTACTATCACTCCATCTACAGTTGCATCCATCTATTGCATTGGCATCTACATAGCTCCATCATCAAGGCACAAGCTAGGGAATCTGCATCACACTTCATAAGGGGAGGGATTCTATTCTAATCCATGCACACAGTATTTTACATGTTCCACATTTAGCTATTACTCGCTATTTCACAAAGTGCGACTAGCACAAGAGCAGTTAAGGCACGACATGCACACACACACCAAAACTACATCTGGGTTCGAAATATAGTGTAAAAATCAGTTAGTAAGCCCATTGTTGTGGCAGCTAAGGTTAGTCTAACCTATTCATTTGCATCTTTCCTTTTTTAGGGTTTTGATACTTCCTTTTGGTCTTTTACAGGTCATTTCTTCCTCTTAGAATGTTTAGAGCATTTGGCGCAGTACATGAAAATTAATGTGACAAGTAGCGAAGGTTATCAATCATCTTCAAGACATGTGAAGACTAGTTTCAAGCCTTTTTCCTAGACTAGGGCACATGTTTTTTCTTATCAGAGCACCCATGGTCGCCCCAGTGCAGCTATTCACCCAGATCTGTCTTTTTCAGAGTCTCAGAACAATTGTTCCCTCTTTCTAATTTTCTATTCATCACTGTGACACTATCTGACATACATCTATTATTAAGTGAGTTATTTCCTCACTCTCTTTTACACATTAGGGTTAGCATGCCATTTTACATATTTGTTTAAATCATTATTATACTCCTTTGCTACATTTACTTATTTTAGTACAAATGTTCATGGCTTAGATTAACTATCCCTGGACTACTTAGTCCATTTTTTGTTAATCACAACCAAAAATAAAAAAAAAAATGTAGTCACAAAATCATGCACTTTAGACATTTATTTATCTTGGTCTCATGCTACTATTTAGAAGGTTCTTGAGTGAAGAAAGTACTAATTAACCCCCGTCCTTTTAACCATCTTGTTTATTTTATTTCATAATTTTTGACCTATTGCACCCATATGCCCAGCCATTTTCTAACATCTTATGTTATTTTAGCCTCGACTGGGGCACCCAGATTAGTACTGGGGCACCCTGGTCCCACTTGGGGGCGCCTGGTCCTTTTTGCACTTTCTCGCCACTTTTTGGGCCTCTTCTAGCCATTTTACATCTTTATCTTTCTTGTGGTCGGCCTTTACAGGGTTAATTACAAAATTAGAGCAAGAGAACCCTATAAATATAAAGTTATGAGACCATAATGAGGTACCTAGCATCATCTACTACTATCACTCCATCTAGAGTTGCATCCATCTATTGCATTGGCATCTACATAGCTCCATCATCAAGGCACAAGCTAGGGAATCTGCATCACACTTCATAAGGGGAGGGATTCTATTCTAATCCATGCACACAGTATCTTACATGTTCTACATTTAGCTATTACTCGCTATTTCACAAAGTGCGACTAGCACAAGAGCACTTAAGGCACGACATGCACACACACACACCAAAACTACATCTGGGTTTGAAATATAGTGCAAAACTCAGTTAGTAAGCCCATTGTTGTGGCAGCTGAGGTTAGTCTAACCTATTCATTTGCATCTTTCCTTTTTTAGGGTTTTGATACTTCCTTTTGGTCTTTTGCAGGTCATTTCTTCCTCTTGGAATATTTAGAGCATTCGGCGCAGTACAAGAAAATTAATGTGACAAGCAACGAAGGTTATCAGTCATCTTCAAGACTTGTGAAGACTAGTTTTAAGCCTTTTTCCTAGACTAGGGAACATGTTTTTCTTACCAGAGCACCCATGGGCATCCCAGTGAAGCTATTCACCTAGATTTGTATTTTTCAGAGTCCCGGAAAAAATCGTTCTTGATTTCTGATTTTTTGTTCATCATTGTGACACTCTCTGACATACATCTATTATTAAGTGAGTTATTTCCTCACTCTCTTTTACACATTAGGGTTAGCATGTCATTTTACATATTTGTTTAAATCATTATTATACTCCTTTGCTACATTTACTTATTTTAGTACAACTGTTCATGGGTTAGATTAACTATCCCCATACTACTTAGTCCATTGTTTTTTAATCACAACCAAAAATAAACAAAAAAATAAAGCAAACCAAACAATGTGCAAAGCACTTGGAGGAATTAAACCTAGACTAAATTTTACAAGTTGAAACCTTCTGAAAAACAAGTCTTGAGATGTATCCCATTTACTGGGATAAACAGTGCTTCTCCATTGAGTTTGGATAGGAAAAATGAATTTTCCTCTCTACAACTTGTAATGATGTAGGGCCCGCTCTAGAGAGCATCAAATTTTACGTGCATGCCCAGCTTGGCCCTGTCAACATCCCATTTGAGAACCAAATTTCCTTCTTGAAAGGTCTTGTGAGATGATTTCCTATCAAAATTCTTATTCGTTTGAGCTTGATTTTGTTCCAAAGTCTGCATTGCTTTGCTCCTAACTTCTTCCAATTCCATTAACTTGGAAAACATTGCCATTATAGGATCACTTTCCATAACCTCCAACTGATGTGCTAACTCTAATTAGGGAATTCTAGAGATAAAGGGAGTTTTTCTTCCCTACCATATACAAGCATGAAAGGGGAATTTCCTATGGCCCTCTTTGGTGTGATCATGTCCACCCACAAGGAAGTATTGAGTTGTGTATGCCAAGTCCATTTGTTATTCTCCATTGTTCGTTTGATTATTCGTATGATATTTTTGTTTCTAGACTCAACCAGACCATTACCTTGTGGGTAATAGTTGGATGAAGTCTTAAGGTACACTCCATTTTTAAAATCCCAATCACCGAGTTTCATACTGAAGAAGGCCATGGTATTATCTTAAATAACTGTAAAAGGTACACAAAACCTTGTCATCATACCTTCTAAGAAATCCAGAACAACCTTCTCATTTCCTTCCTTTAATGCCATGACTTCTATCCACCGAGTAAAATAATCTTTTGTTGTTAATACCCACCAATGTCCATTACTAGATGGAGGATTGATCATTCCAATAAAATTTAACCCCCACTGAACAAAGGGTTGATCTACCTGAATTAGACTGCGAAGAAGAAAAAATAGCTTTTGCTTCCCTGTGAAAAAGGAACATTCTTTACACCTTTTTACCCACTGATGGGCATCCTTGAACAAATCTGGCCAATAGTAACCAACCCTCATGACCATTATAACGGTGGTTTCTTATTGAAAAATGTCCTCGTGAAAAACCATTGTGGAATTCTTCTAGTATTTTGTCCACTTATTCTAGCCCTAAGCGTCAGAGGAGAACACCATGCATATCCTCGCAGAAAAGAACACCATCTACATGAACACAAGGAAAGAACTGAAGTAGGAAAATTTTCCTCTGAGTTTCATCCAAGTCAAGGGGATACTCTCCTAATAGATGAAAATTCCTCATCTTTGATATCCAATCGGTAGGAGTATCTTCTTAAGGATGATTATGAAGCACCGTGTCCACTTCATTTTTTTATTCCAAATCAGCGGTAAGTTTTTGACATAAGCCCTTTCCCCTTACTAGATTGGTCACTTTAATATATACTTCATACTCCATGATCTTTGTGATCCATCAAACTCACTTCTAATTCATATCCTTATTTGACAGAAAGTCCTTTACTCTTAGATGTGACACCACCAACTATATTTTATTATTAGAAAACATATGCTTGAATTTTTTCAGTTCCCGGATGACAGAAAAAACTTATTTCTCCACAAACGAATATTTGACCTCATAATATTTGAGGGAATGGCTGAAAAAATAAATTGGTTGCTCCATCAAATCATCGTTTTCCTGAGTGAGGATTCCTGAAATACTTTCCTGTCATGTGAAGGAGTACATAACAAATTTTTTATCATACATAGGATCCACCAATGTAGGAGTCTGAGAGATAGTTGTTTTAAGGGCCTCAAAGATTTCCTTTCCTTCCTTTGTCAAGCTAAATTGTATATTATTTTTCAACATTGCAGTTAATGGTTTGGCCAAGGCTGCAAACTAAGGGATAAACCTTCTCACAAAATTTATAGTTCTTAGGAAACTCTGAAGGAATTTCTTATGGATTGGAAGGGATAGAGCCAAGATCGAATGAATCCTTTCTGGGTCAATAGAGAGTCCTTATGTTGAAACAACATGCTCTAAAAAATTTCCTTCATTCACCAAAAAAATGCACTTCTTAGGATTCAGTGAGACCCCAAATTTCCTACATCACTTGAAGACCTTTTCCAAATGGATGATGTGACCTTCAACATGCTTAAAATACATTGTTATATCATCAAGATAGACAAGGATCATGTCATTTATTATCCCTTTGAATGCCATATCCATAGCTCTTTGGAAAGTAGCTCCAACATTGGATAATCCAAAGGGAATTTTATTGTAGGTATACATACCCCACTTGGTAGTCAAGGCCATTTTAAATTTGATCATATTCCTTACCAAAAATTTGGTTAAATCCTGAATAAATATCAAGTAGTGAAAACCTCTTTGCTCCTGCCATTGTTTGAAGACTATGTTGCATAGAGGAAGAGGGTAATGATCCTTGAGGGAAGCTCAGCTCAAATATTTGAAGTCCATGCATATCCTGATCTCCCCATTCTTCTTTCTAATGGGAACTAGATTAGCCATCTAGAAGGAATGTTTGATTGGGAAGATGATACTAGCATTGATGAGCTTTGAAAGATCTTTCTTCATAAGCGACTCAATTTTGGGGTTGAGTGGTCTCTTTTTTTTCTGAACCAACTTGGCATTTGGATCGAGCTCAATAATATGTTGTGCCAATCTTGGGTCAAAACCATGAAGCTCTTCATATCTCCATGTAAAACTGTCATTATATTCCTGACAAAAATCAACAAAATCTCACTTTTCTTCTGGAGAACATACTTTCCCAATTTTTAGAAAATTTTCTTCCGTGACTTGAACCTACTCAAAATCATCTTCCTTGATTACCATATTGGCACTTTATCTTTTAACCTGATCATCCAAATTGATAATTGATTCGAGAGTGACCAAACCCTTTGGAAATTTATTAGTTTTTAACTATATAATTTGATCATTATATGCCTACTGAAGCTTGGCTTAGTTTTTCTATGTAAAATCAACTTCCTCATGTAGGAAAAGAATTTTTTTATCGCTATCAAAGACTTGCCAACTACCTGTGTTATCCAGTATTGCTAGTCTGACAATCACTTTGACAAACTACTTTTCCTCTTTCATGATATCAACATGCACGTCATACTATGAACACACCGTTGCAAGCCTATCTGCATTTTGATTTTGATTCCTGGGAACCACATTGATTCTAAAAGATTTAAAATCTTTGATCAAATCCCATATCCTATTTTTGTATGACCTCAAAAGGTCATTTTTTGACACGCTTTGGGATCTTACCTAATGTATGATAAGATCACTATCTCTAAAAACAACCAATGCTTTGATTCCTTTCTTTTGAGCCAACTGGATTCCTTGTACTAACACTTCATACTCGGCCACATTATTAGTGCAGTTGAATTGAAGTCAAAAATACAAGAAATATTTATCACCTTGTGGAGAAATTGACATGCCACCAGCACCTACTCCGTTCTTACTCCTTGAACCATCGAAAAAGAGTTTCCACAGTCCCTCAAGGTTTTCCTGGTTTTTAAAAGCTTGGGTATAATTGTTCCCTCTTCATGAATACAATACGTACCTAAACCAGTTTCCTCTAAAACCGAAAAACCAACTTCCTCTAAGGCCAATGCTTTAACATAGGGGTCAAACTAATGCTTCATACTTACACATCACGTATAATATCAGGGACTTCTTCCACAAGAGTGGTGGACTCGTGATCTGCAACCTCTTCCTCTTGATCACATATAGTAAAATTCACATTGATGGGGATGGCAGTATAAGGCTCGACATGATTTTGAAAAAATGGTTCTGACCTTATAGTTACTTTGGTACCATACCTAGTATTGAGGAGCATGTGCAACCAATCAACAGACAAATACCCACCCATTTTGGTGGTAAAGTCTTTAGATAGGCATATAGTAAAGAAAGGTGGAAGATCAATGACTGATATGTCCTATGTAAATTATAAGCTTGGACATGCGTGGATAGTGAGATTGAGATCTTTAATAACTCTAATATTTTGGACCAATGTACCATCCAACTTAACAACTCCTCTGGATACCATTGTACAATGAATACCTAAAACATCCATAATATGTTTAGGGATAACAGTGTTGCTGACACTGGAATCGATCATACAATTATGTACCAAGTTCTTACCAATGATCAAAGGAATATAGAATGGTGGCGGTTTATTGGTGTTGCCAACATTTCTTCAATTTTTAAAGCTTCTTGCAATAGATTTCTTTAAGAAGGAATCAAAATATCTTCCCACATGGTGACGCTTAAGTTGGTCCTCTTCATTTGTTTGAAACTACTAAAATGAATACTTCCAACCTTTGTTGTGTTTCTTCGAGAAATGATATATTATTTCGGAAAATGAGCATTTGGTACCATCACATTTGAAGAATTTTCTTTCCTTGCACCCTAACTATCTTGAGTTTTTAGCAAGTTCTTCCCCATATCTTTGTTTATGGCTACTTGTGAACAAGGTTGAGAAGTAGATGCCTAATCAATCTTTTTTGGTTGAACTTCTATCGCTGTCTTTTTGAATCGAGTATTAGCAGCCAATGTAGATTATGTATTGAGTCCACAAAAAACCTCCGTCTACTAGTTCAACAATGAGGCTTCTTATGATGTTTGAGATTGATAAATATCTTCCTGTGAAGGATCTTTTGTTAATTGTGCAATATGTGTGGATATGCTATGAACCATAAGAGCTTGACTAAGTACCCCGTTAGGACAGATGTTTTGGTTGTGTGGTTGAGAACATGGGTAGCACCATTCATAATCCTGGACCAAGTTGTTTTACACATGGACAAGGGCTCTAGAGGAACTAGCAAACTAGGGAGCCTTAAAATTCAAGGGTTTAACATTTACAACTTGGTTATGAGTTTGTTTGTTACTCTGAAAGGGTTGTCTGTTAGATTGATACTGTTGGTTCTGGGATTAATAGGGATGTGCATATTGGGATTGTCTCTCTTAAGAGATACTCATTTGTTTCTAAAATTTTGAAGTAATTTTTTAACTTCATGAAGTTCATTTGATGGGGCAGGTGTAGATGGAGCTAGTTGACTAGGTCTAGGAGGATGAGGAGCGATAGTTGGTTGATTGGTGGTGAATTTAGGATACAGAGGCATAAATGGTCTTAGGCTATTTTCCCAGCTTGAATCAAGAAATTCTCAGCTCTTATAGCAATATCATAGGCATTAGGAAACATTGCTCCACCCATTGAATGAATCATGATCGTAACATCACTGTTCAAATCTTGTAAATAGTACAAAAAATACGTTAGTAGGGGAAGGCTTGATTGATACTGAAATCTTGTTCCAAGTCTTCTGGAAACATAAATTGAAATATCCCATTAACTCTCGAGGAGCTTTCTTTATGGTGGTTAGCTATTCCATGAGTGATAAATAATCACTCTTATCTTTGAACTGATGGAAAATCTTCTCTCCTAATTCATCCCATTTGTGTACATTACCAAGTTCCAACCCATGAAACCATTGGAGTGATTTTCCCTTAAAGGAAATGGCAAGAAGCTAGACTGCAACATTATCCTTAGTGACATTATGAACCACACAGATGTTAGCCACATCTTGAATGTGTTTTATGGTAGTGATACTTGTCTCCCCTGTGTAGAATGGTAGACTCTTGAGCACAATTGCAGGTATAACATCACATTGGGCTAGTATAAGAGGGCTGCCACCATTAAAATAAGGGAAAGCTTTATCTCTGTCCCACAGGGCGTGCCAAAAACTATTGTCACGTGGAGCACCCATTGTCATGCTACTGCCATAGTGGCAAGTGGTTGATTTTCTCTTGGTGGAGGGAACCTTCCAAAAGGAGGTGTAGAATGACCTCTACAATATAAGATGAAATTAATTTTGCAGAACAATATATATATAACATGCAATCTCTCTCTCTCTCGTCTCTCTCTCTTCTTCTCCCCCCCTCTCTTTCTCTCTCTCTCACTTCTCCCTCTTCTTCTCAGAGGATAGAAAGACAATTCAATATACCGTTGATTTCCTTTCTTTGAAAACAATCTTATCTGAATTCTTCGCATAAGTTAACACACTAAATCTTAAAATCTAGAGATGTGGAGTCACTGGGAACCTTGATTTATGCAAATTCTAAGAGAAAAATAAATGTTTCTGAATATATCTCTTAAAAGCATTGTTCTTAGTCCAAATAATATATTCCCAAAATTCACAGGGCATGCCAAAAACTATTGTCACGTGGCCTTATCCCCTCTTTTTTGGCGCACTGAACACAACTATGAATCTTCATGGGTTTGTCAACTGTGATCCAGTACAATCATGGTTGGGTACATGCATGACCCCACAGATGTGGGACCACTCCCTATTTTTGTAACTTCAAGTGTCTGGAATATTTGGGATGAATCTCTGGAGAAGGCCAAACTCAAACAAATCCTTTCCTATGGTCCTAACTCGGAGTGACTATTTGACTCATTTCCTCTACTTTAAGATCAGTTATTTCCTAGATTCACAATCATAACAAAAGGGCCAAGAAAGTGCAGCTAGCCACAATGGTACAAACCATTAAGGCAAAAGGATCATTCTTGAACCATAAGGGTACACTTTGAAGTCATTACTTGGAGGAGATAACAATACACACATGTTCCAAATAAAGCGAAAATACTATGGATTTGAAGTTTTCAATTACAATGAGGGAAATACCATTAAGGTGTAAAATTTGATGACATGAACTCATCACATAATCACATTAACTTTTAGCAATGTATGATGAATTCCTCATAGTGACCAACAAACACACCATGAAACCACCATGAATGATACAACAAACGTGCACCTAAATGAATGCATGCTAGGGGTTTAAAGGAAAACATGAGTAACGCCCAATTTACTATACAACAACATTTTTAGGATTTCAACATATTGCGGAGCTTCCATATACCTTATATGAGAACTTCTACTCTCATTAACATAAGCATTGGTATACACCTCATACGTGGCATGCACTAAGGGTGTGCATTATTTCATGTATAAATTCCTCTATTTTGGGGGGAAGAGAACATGAAAAAGTCCAATACTGTTTCGTGAGTTGAGGCATACATCTTTACATTATACAAGGAGATCTGCCCATTTGAGGGAATATTGTAGAAAAAAGGTATATATATGTATATATACAGCGTGCACAACATGAGAAGGCTATTTGATTATATATTTTTTATATAGATAACATGATGTGACATCAAAATTCATAATTTAATTTTCCTTTCAAGGCACTTAATTAATTAACTGTTCGTACATTCTACTAGTACAATTTCCCTGTTCGAATAAAATTTATATGGTACATTTAAGGGATTCAAGATTTTTTACAGCTGAAATGGAAAGATTTCATACCACATTCTCACAACTAATTGAAAGAATATAACTGATGTAAAGGTGATATTACCTATCACATACAAGGAATTAAAGCCATTCACAAGTATTAACAAAATTCGCTCAAGTTGCAAAATACACCATATATTCAAAGGTAAAATAATGTTTCTGATATATCAAAGGCTTAAAAGCTTGTTCTTAGACTCTTCAAAATTATATATTCCCTTCACAATAAGATCTAAACATATCTTTCAACATAATGCATTCTCATATTTATAGCCTAAGGAGATTGAGCGATTATAACTCCATAATCTCAATTGTTATGATCTACTTCATACTAAAAATAGAATGCATTAATGCTTAGGGAACAACCTCCTATGAAAATAGGGCATCAAAAGTGGTTACATAGGTTTGACCAAGTCAACCCTGCAACTTCCATGGGTTATGAAGCTTGGAGGTTTTCCAATAATGGCTCCCACACCTAGCTAGGGCTGGAAACATCCTCTCCTTGGTCTGTTCCTTCTTTCTTTTCTTCTTCCTCAGCTAACCTATGCCTGGAATCAAGAAAACACTTAACAATTCCCTGGACCTCTTCCTTCTGATGTCCACATGCATAATGGGTTAGGATGTCTTTTGAAATAGTCTCAGGGATAATTTTAGCGGCGAATATTCGTAATATGGCGAAAATTTCATTTTAGGAAAATTTGAAAAGGTGAATTATTCGGAGTGGGTCGGTGTCCTGTTCGCCTAAAATATATAGTATATTTTTTTTGGGGGGTCGGCTTCGCCTTCATTTGAAAACATCTCCTATAAAAACCTAGCTGATTCGCCGGGTAGTATACCTCAAGTAGCTTAACAAATTACCAATACTGTGAAATTTGAACTCGCATACCCTTAAGCACCAGAGATTCAGATTACTGTTAGCCTGTGATTGTTGACGCGTGACAAATGCAGTGTTGACGCGCGACAAGGGCATTGTTGACGCGCGACAACAGCTGTACTGACGCGCGACAGAGGAAGTGTTGACGCGCGACTTGGGCAAAGAAGTTGACGCGCGACAAGGGCAGTGTTGACGCGCGACAGTATATTCAGACAGTGGACGCGCGACAGGAAATGGGTTGTTGACGCGCGACAAGTGCAGAGTTGACACGTGACAAAGACCTCAGACAGGGGACGCGCGACAAGACCTCAGACACTGGACAGAGTCGCTACTTGGTTCTTTTGCTGACGCAGGACTCTTTTCAGAATAATGGAAGGTGCCAGCTCAAAGAATACGAATAACCTAAAAGTAAGTAAGAAATCTCAGAAATCACTCTTCAAGTATTTTGGAAACTCTGCGGATACAGATATTGTAAATACCAATCATATAGATGCCACCACAAAGAATCAGAATACTGACTGTGTGGAAGGTATTATTGAGGTGGACATGCATTCTGCACAGTATCAAAGTCAAACAAATGAAACCTACGATAATATGCCAGATCTTGAAGATATTGTTCCTGTTGGGGTGCAACCAGAAGTGCAGCTAGATATCACAGATACAAACACTCAGCAAAATGGAAGACAGAAATCAAAATCAAACTCCGGTCCAAGAAAGAGGAAACCAGGTGATTGTGATATTGCTCAAAATTCTACTCAAAAAAGTAAAGCATTGAAAACGAACAAGAATATGTGGACCATTGGCAGGACATACAAGTTTGATTGGGCAGCTAAATTTCCATTTATTGAACCTGTACAATCATCTAATTCTGAAGAAATCCCATCTGAATGTACATGTACAATATGTACGTGGAAATTGGGAAAGCAACAAAAAATGCAACTGAAGCTGGACACTATAGAAAAACATTGTGGAAAACAATATTTAACTGTAACGGGGGCGGATGGCCAGAAAATCAAAACACATAGGTGGAAAACTGAAAAAGAATGCATGCATGTTAGATACGCAGCGGAATATGAGGCAGAGCAGAAAAAACACAGACATCTGTTGGAAAAGGGAGGAACGATCACATCGCATATTGGTAAGATGAAAGAAACAAATCTACATGCAAAATTCATACAATTCTCTACTCTTTTTCAAATACTAAAAAAAGGAAGAGCGATTTCGGATTTCCTCGATTTCAAAGTTTTGTATCAATTTAACGGAATGCTGAATGTACCTCAGTCTCATTGGTCTGAAAGTAGTGGATGGGAAATGGCAAAATGCCTCTCGATGATAGAGAAGGAAGATTTGAAAGAGAATGTAAAAAAAGCAAACTTTATCTCTCTTTCAATTGATGAAGTGACAGCAGTCGACAACACCGCATGGGTATGTATCCACATCTATACTTTAGAAAATCATATAAGGACACCTCATCTGTTGGGTGTTATGAAAATGGTTGAAAACTGCAATGCCGAAAACCTATATAAAATAGTTGTTTCTCATTTGAAAGATGTTGCTGGAATGACTGATTATGAAATTGCTACGAAGTTGGTATGCGTTGGAGCAGATGGTGCATCTGTCATGCAGGGTCACCGAACAGGGCTCTGTGTTAGATTACAAACAACAGTGGCCCCATATATGCTACCAATTCACTGTATGGCTCACAGAATGAATTTAGCGTATAAAATGGTAAGCAACCACGAAAATGTTGCTAAATTAGAAGACCTTATAAGAGAACTTCATGCCTATATGTCAAGCAGCCCAAAGCGTTTTCTCGAGTTCCAAAAATTTGCAATTGGAATTACAGATGGCAAAAAACTTCTGAAGGATGTGGAGACTAGATGGATCTCTTTGTATGAACCTGCATGCAGAGTTCGTGAGGAGTATCCTTCATTGGTTGGTTTCATGCACAAATACCGTCATGAAGTTGATAGGGCAAGGGACTTGTTGTTCCGTTTAACTGATTTGGAGACATTGCTTACATTGGTTGGTATTCTTCCAATGTTAAAGGAGATCAATACACTGATGAAGCATGCACAGGGCAGATTAATCTATATTGTGGATTTTATACGGATGAGAAAAATGGTATGTCAAAGTCTTGATATATTGTACTGTTCCCAGGATAGTTTTGATGCACCTGTTTTTGAAAATTGGAAAGATTTATTAGATCTTAAAAATCCTAACACCTTTTTGAGATTTAATATCCACGATCACCTCTGCATCACTGTTAATGGGAGGGAAATACCAATGCACATTTTGCAAAAACGTCAAGATATTACAGGATCGGAACGAGAAGATGTTCCCGTGACACGTAATTTGTTTGAGTCTGTTATAGTTGAAACAAGAATAAAGCTTAAAAAAATTTCAGAAACCTTGTCATCAGAAATTAGGGAACGTTTCTGTAAAGATAAAATTCTGGAAGCCATGGGTGTGATGAATCCTAATTTTTGGAATACTGAAGGTGGCCGTGCAGACTTTGTCAGAAAGCATTTCCATAAATCAATGGGTACAATAATGGAACAATTTACAAAGACGTCAGAGCTCAAGGGTATGGAAATCAAAGGTATACTGAATGCCGATTTATTAAAGTTTCAGTCAACAAATTTTGCAACAACAATGAGGAACCAATATAAGAATTTAGATCAACCTTCTGAAAGTGGTGCTATTACAAGGCTGTGGCGAGGAATCTATCAAAGTTCTATCTTACAAGAAGATATCAGTGAATATTTCAGATTATATGAGTTATGCCAAACAATGATTTTGGGGTCTGTGGAGGATGAAAGGGTTTTCAGTGCATTGTCATTTATAAAATCAAAACTGAGAAACAGGTTGGATAAAAATCTGGAAAGTTGCATGAGGTGTTATGTTTCTCGATACTCCATCGAAACCTTTCCTTTCGACAGAGCAATTGCGCACTGGAATTCCCTTTGCGAAAGAAGAGGTGTGAATAATACAGCAACAAGTACAAATATTCCCAACCTTGAGAGTGTAATTGGCTCTTCGTCACATTCTACAGAAGACAACATCGAGTTTGATGAAGCTATTGATAATGGATTGTTTCAACTTTAAATAGGTATCTTCTTTATCTATCTTTTATCTTTATCATTAAAGATGTTA
This sequence comes from Taxus chinensis, assembly GCA_019776745.2. Classification (NCBI taxonomy): domain Eukaryota; kingdom Viridiplantae; phylum Streptophyta; class Pinopsida; order Cupressales; family Taxaceae; genus Taxus; species Taxus chinensis. Next base: position 665,002,014 of record CM034147.1, on the reverse strand, counting down.
CAGGTCTATATACTAAAAATGTCAGGCAATTCACCCATCTATCTACTAATCCATTTCTCGTGTTGGGTTTTTTTAAAACACAGATCTAGCTCATTACCAGTGGCAGTGATGATTTCAACTTTAAGGAGGTATCTTTTTCCCCTTAATCTTATTGTTTGTTACTATTCATTTTTTTCAGCTCTGGTTATCATTAAAGATGTTACAGGTCTATGTATTTACATTTAGTTAAATACAATCTTTTTATTTTTTGAAAACGTGGGTTGACATCCGTCCGAGGAAGCTGTTACTTCTCGGGACTGACAATGTCAGGCAACTCACCCATCTATCTACTAATCCATTTTTTGTGTTGAATTTTTTTAAGACAAAGATCTAGCACATTACCGGTGATGATTTCAATTTTAAATAGGTATCTTCTTCAACATAATCTTATTGTTTGTTACTTTACATTTTTTCAGCTCTTGTTATCATTAAAGATGTTACAGGTCTAATTCTATATATTTACATTTATTTAAAGATATTGTTGGTCTATATATTTAAAGATGTTGCTGGCACTTCTCAGGACTGACAATGTCAGGCAACTCACCCCTCTATCTACAATGTCAGGTAAAACAAAGATCTAGCACGTTACCCTTGATGATTTCACAGCAATCTAATACGCAAGAGGTAAGCTAAACCCTATCATATTTGCAATTATGTTTAATTTCTTACCAGTGATGATTCTTTCTTGATTTCTTAGAATTATATTTAATTTATTTTTTATATGTGCAAAATCCTTTGATATATTTTTTTAACTGTGGGATAAACAATACATTATACAATTTTAAATATAAGTCCACATAAAATTCCTCATCATCCATATATATCATATCATCACCATATCATTATCATATCCTGACTCCTGACACTACAATTATTATTAACACAATTATTTATCTAATTTAAATTTATTAAAACAATTCAGTTTTTTAAAAATAATTCATAATCATATCATTACAATTCTATTCGTTCTAATGTCATCTATATCCATTCTAATCATTAATGTCATCTATATCCATTATAACACATTCCATTTATTTATCATCTATATCCATTCTAATGACATTATGATCATATCGTTACAAGTATAGAGAATAATTATCTTAAAACAAGTACAAAAGTCTAGAGAAGAAGAATTACTGTGCTTGATGATAAATCTACGTCCACATTAAATTGATCATCGTCCATATATATCATATCATTATCGTCATTCATCGTCTTTCATCATCATCTATCATTAATTATCAATTATCATCATTCATCATCTACGTCCACATACAATTCATGACAATGCAAGTAAACAAGAAACATACATATAATTCATGATAATCACCATCTAATGCAATTAAAATTAAAGACTGTATATAAATCCATATAATTAAATTCAAATACCATAGTACATACTCAATAGTAGAAGTTTTCAAATTCAATATTTAAAGTTTCCTCAATAATAAAAGTTTCTAGTTTTCAAAACCCTCTTTTTCTTTATCCAATTCTACTCCTCTGCTCTCTTCCCCAACGGCTTCTTCCACTGTGGCTGTACCTCTTTCCCCAACACCAGAAATAACCCCTGAACTTATAAGATCTTCCGCAGCACTGTCCAGATTTTTTAAAATTCTTTCTTCTTGATTTGTCGCATCTCCATGCGACAGCAAATTTGGATCAGCTGCTGCTTTAGCTTTGAATAATATGTCAGGGTCGAAACCATGCTCTTTAATTATCCGCTTTAGTGTATTGTTTTGTTTGTTAACCAAAACAATATTTTGCTTCAAATTTTTTGCTGCGGATAAGCTGTTCTTTGTTGTTTCCAAGTGAACTTGCAAAACCTTCGCCTGACTCTTCAAATTTTCATATTTCAACTGCACAAAAAGAGTAATGTCAATTCAAAATATTACTAAAAAATGAAAATTTCAAATTAACAAGAATGATTGTTTGAATGTAATAGTACTTACAACCGCTCTATCTCTTTCGGCATTTGCGATTGCTACCAAATCCTTGTCCTTGGACCATTTGTTAAAATATGCCTGGGCCTCGGCACTAATATTTTCCAATTTGTTTAATGACTTATCTAAAATGTCGTCTTTATAGTTGTTGTTATACGTGACAGTCCCACTTCTTACTTGGGTAAGTAAGGAATCCATCTTCGCAGGTTGATTCTGGACTGCAGCGTATAAACTATCCCGTTGCCAATAATTTTCATAACGACTAATAATCTCATTGATAAGAACTTTAGCCCTTCTCTCCCATTCTATAAGCTGATTGATATGAGGAAGAATAAACTCACTGACATGGGATTGACAATCATAACCAATTAAGTTCTCCAAAGGAAAAGGTGGCAACTGTTCACTATCTGAATCTGATGAAGACGATCTTGCTGGAGAAGTATGGGGGCTTTCAGCAAGATCAACTGCTACTTGTTTCTGCCTTTGGGTGGGCTGATCCTGTTTGTGAAAAAATTAATCAAGATTTAGATAAATAAATTTAAATCGAAATGTAATTCAAAATTGTAAAGCATATTTAAATTGAAATTTGAAGTATACCTGCTGGCCTTGAATCATCTCGCGGGTATTGAAAAAACCAGTTGGGTCATTGCTATCAATGCCCAAATAATCTTCATCTAAATTTATATTGTTCAAAACAGATATGCCCGTTGCACTGGGCAAGCCACCAAGTGAGAGAGTTGGAATTCGAAAGGAGGAGGCAATGTTTAGTGTCCCACTAGGGGCCGGAGCAAAAGGCATGCGTTTACCAATGTTCTTTTTCACTGTTCCTCTGGTTGGCATTTTAAAAATTATTGGTTGAGTGGGTGTCGGTGCCGCGGTTTGATCAGGACTGACATGTGCTGAAAAGTACAAGAAAAAAATGAAAAATAGGAAAACAATTCATAAAGTCAAAAATTTCGAAATTAAACGTACTATCGAAGAGTTGTACCTTGTTGTCGAGGGGTTGTTTTTCTCGGTGCTACGGGTGGCCTTGTAGGAGTTGTACTCAGTGTCTGTTCAGAAGATATGAATGCATGCGACTGTATGGAGTGAGTTGGGGAAGAAGGTTGAGTTTGTGAAACAGGTGTATGTTCCAAAGTCCCTGCAATTCATCAATATTAAATGTTGTCAATTCATTTGGTTAAAATTTAAATTGAAAAATAAATATGCAACTTTGGAATTTGTAAATAATATATGAGAAGGTATTACTTCTCTGGCGTTTAACGAGTTCAAACTGTTGAGGGTTTGGAGAGGAGTGAGCTTCCATTTCAGATTGGGAGTCCCCCGAAGCCTCAGCGTGTTGTTGGCCTCTTCCTCTCGATAACGCCTTTTTTCGGGGAAGGGCTTCAATAAATCTTCTCTGCAAAACATTAAAATTTAAGTTTTAATAACTGTGCACTGTAATGTCGAAAATTGAAATACAATTACAAACTAAATAGTTTATACCTGTTGTTCTTCAAACGGAATTGACAACTTCATCAACTCCTCATCAGTGCAAGTAGGAATTTTTTTATCTTTTAAATTTAAAAGTGCCTCATAATAAAGGCCGAGGAGATAGTTTGTTGAATAAATGAAAGGTTTTTCTGAAAGTTTTGAATTTGTTATGTCAGTTCTTATTTTTTTGGATAGATATGTGCACCAATCGAATTTTTGTTTTGAGATAGTGGCAACAATGTATGCAATGGCCCAATTTGGTATATCAGTTTGGCGACCCTGCAAAACAATTCTGGATTGAAAAAATGAAATAAGTGCAGCAAGAAAGTGGTGTGCAATTGATTGTGTATCCACACCACGCCTGGATTTATTGACATGGGCTGCAAATGCGAAACAGTGAAAATTACTATAAATTTATAACAGCAAATTGTATCAGAATAAAAAACAGAATAAAAAATATGAATTAAAACGAATTATACTTACAATCAACATGGAAACCGAACGTTGATTCGAGAAATTTCTTGTCTTCTTCCAGGAGTGTTGCCTTGGTTGTAACAATTGGTAAATTTTTGAACGGAAGGCCCGTAAACCGATGGATGTCATTTGCTTCGATACTGAATTGGAACATTCGGCCATCGTTCAGAGTCACATAAAAAATGTCGTCCTCTGAATTGTAGGATGACAGAAGGTAATTCAAAATATCCGGATCTGTTTCGAAATGGGGCATATTAACGAGCCCTGTAAATTCACACGCATCCATCAAATCTTTATATTCTGAAGACATCTTTAAAACAGTATGGATGTGAGGGCATAAGGGATTCCTGTAGTTGATCTTGGAAATCGATTGAATTGGATTCTCTTGATTTTTTTGCTGAACTTGCAGTTGGGAAGCATGTGAAGTCGACATTATAGTTGTACTTGCGTCTTTGACAACGATTGAGACCTGCAAAAATTCAAGAGCGGGAAGGTGAAAACGAGAAAATGACCGGTTGAAGGGTATTTATAGGCTAAATCGGGCGTCAATGGCTTCAATTGACGCGCGTCAATTGTCTTAGCTGACGCGCGTCGATAGTGTTGGTCCAGACGCGCGTCAATAGGATCCAGTGACGCGCGTCAATAGCTGACGTGACGCGCGTCAATAGGATTTAGTGACGCGCGTCAATAGGATCCAGTGACGCGCGTCAATAGGAGCCAGTGACGCGCGTCAATAGGAGCCAGTGACGCGCGTCAATAGGAGCCAGTGACGCGCGTCAATTGGAGCCAGTGACGCGCGTCAATTGGAGCCAGTGACGCGCGTCAATTGGAGCCAGTGACGCGCGTCAATTGGAGCCAGTGACGCAATTGGAGCCAGTGATTGGAGCCAGTCAGTCAAGACCATTGACGTTCCATTGACGCGCGTCAGGAGTGATTATTGACGTCTTGTTGTCGCACGTCAATGATGGAGCCATGAAAAAACCAGGTGAAATTTTTGTTTTGGAATACTGTCAAATTCGCCTTTCGCTGAAACTGGTTCCGGGGATATTCGCCAGGTATTTTCCACCTACAATTTTATAGAGGTGTCTTAAAATGAACTCACCCATTTTTTCCTATCTTTTCCACTACGTGAAAAGATGTTTCCTAGAAACTCTGAGGAATATTGAGGGCGATAGTAGTTTGGATAGGCTGTGTGATTTTGGTGAAGAGATTAGTTAGTTGTTCAAATTTTCCCTTAAGTTCATCCTTGGTTGCCTTGTCTTTATCATATTTTTCCAGAAAATTACCCATGGCCACCTAAACATCTTGCTTGGCACCTTCATGGATGGATTTCACGAGAGTAAACCTGGAAATTTTATAATCTTTTGTAGTGATTATTTCTCTAGTTTTTCATGTAATTGGAGTGGCTATCTCGATGAATATTTCCCCTGTCTGATCAACTGATAAGTTAGAAACAAATCTTAGTCACTTAGCCTATCTCTAGGGAGTTAAATCTAGAGAACTTAAATTGACAACATCAACAATAGGAACTTTCTTCTTTTGTTTTGGTGTTTACCTATGCAACCACACATGAATAAAAGAAGATGACTCAGAAGAAACTATAGGAATTGTTAGGGTAGTACTTGGGGTAGTTGATATGATAAGATCACTTGTCACAGTTACGGAAAGTGGAAATGAAGTGGAAACGATGGAGGGTGGAGTGGAAAGGATGGCCTTAACTGTGGGTGAAACAAAAGTGGAAAAGGGAAGAGATTGTTGGGGAAGATGGGCTTCGAAAGGAGATCATATCCCCATAATTTCTCCAATTAAGAGCGTTGTAAGGGAAGAGAAAACATGGGCCATAAAGGGATATGTGGGAGAAATGGTAATAGAAAAAATGGAGGATGCAGTCAAAGGAAGGGTGAAAGGTGGAGGGGAAGGAGGAACTGAGAACAAAGAAGATGGAAGAGGTGGAGAGAGGGGCAACTGCGACACTTGAGAGATTTGAGGAGAAACACTTAGGTCAATGACCTCAGTTGATTGTACTTTTAGAGATGTCACTCCCATTGTATAAATTCTTGAAGAAGATCCTAACCTCCAATAATAAAGGAAATATTACGAGGCCTTAAAATAGGTTTAGGATTCTCCCTTCTACCTTTTGAGGGAGTGACATGGCCCACTGATGATTGTGCTTGTATAGATTCTGTGGTTAATTCGTATGAAGCTTTAGGTGTGATTCCTAAATTTTCTAACCATTTGTAAGTCTGCTCCAGAATGGGACCTTCCCTTTCCTTTATGTTGCTAAATTATTCAATCGACCAATCAATCCAAGGCAAAGGATGATTTTTGACATTATTTTGTTTATAAGTAGGATCCAACACATGTTCGTCATCTTTTAAGACCTCGAGAATGACTACAATTTGGTAGTGGCTTACTTCCTTCAGGGTTAGCTTCTGGAAGTCCCTCTCTCTTATTGCATATTCATCTCGGAAATGAATCCAATGATCTTCTAGTTGAGGTATATGAATGTTGGCCAATCTTGTTATGCCAAATTTATCCTAGTAATCAAAAATAGTGTGCGAATGGAATGTTCTGACAGTCATATAAGAAATATCTCCTTCAACATTTTTAGCATTATGTGTAGATGTGCACGTATATCTTCCTATGGTTATAGGAAATTGGGCCCCTTCTTTATGTGTATCATGTTGGATCTTATGATAACTCAACAACTGACGAACTAATTCCATTAGGACCTACTTGCCCATTGGGCATATTGGCAGCTTATTAGGTGCTCTTTAAAATGAAGGCACTCCAATGTACATGAATTTTGGGAACTGTAGGTAGATACCTCCCCATTCCATTACTTCTTTCCATGCTTCATCTGAAATCATTCAATTATATAAATCTTTGTTGAAGAAGTATAGGAGAATTGTGAAGAAAGCATCGTTTACTGTCTGAAAATGATTGGGACATTCTACTATGGTGAGTTGGGGGTATTACTTGTATATCTGAACTGCAATCTTAGATCCCTTTGAAGTTAACCCCAGATAATTCCTCATTCCCGTTGTTGTATACACCAAGTAGAAGGTCACAAATAAGTTTTGCAACCTTAACACATCTTCCAGCTGAAAGCATATATCCTTGCTAATGTGTTCACACCCATCGAAGGAGGTCCCTATTCTTCTTGATTGTGGTAAAGTAGAGGTACATCCACTCTTTGAATTCCCTAGTACAAGTAAGACCTATAACCTTTCTCAATATTATTATAATATCATTCACTTCCAATATGAAATTAGACTGGGGAATTGTCTTGGGGAATCTACTCAATGAAGTTTTTAGTTTTATAGCCAAATAGCTCTTATTGACAACCCTTGTGCAAGTTTTGTATTATGTAACCCAATGCTCTAGAGCATATTCTTGGGAGATAGTGGCATACCCTTCAACATTAGGGAGCTTCAGAAGGTCCTCAAAGAAATCAACCATCTACCCTGATTACCATTGTGCCATCATCATCCTTTATGGTACGTGATTGTTTATCAAAGGTGGGATGTTGCGGTGAGTAAAAAATCAGGACATTTTATAGACCAGGGAAATGCAACTGCACAGGGAAAAGTCCATTGTTATAAATAGCTTCCTGCCATGGTTTCTTATTCGGGGCATTTACTCTTTCCCAAAATTCAGACATGTCAATATGTCCAAAATATGTATCCCCAATATTCTCTACATCATATGAGATACTGGAAGGGGGTGATACCCCTTGGTAGTTGTACTTCATTTTATCTTTTCCCCAAGATGAAGAATAAGACATCTTCCCTTTGAAGAAATCAAAAATTTGAATTCAAAGTAGAAGTGTGATCCTGCAGAACCACCTTGTAAAACCAACCTGGACTTCTGAAATCCTGAAGTCCAAAGTTCCGAAATTAGAACTTAAACCTTGATGAACAACTCTGAAACCATGAAGTTGTAAAACTCTAAAAACTAAAAACCAGAAGCTTCAACATGATTATGTCCTGAGGACTTGACCTTATGAAACCCAAAGGACGGAACCTCTGAAATCTGAAAAATATTCTGAAAAACAACCCTCTGAACAACCAAGCCCTGAATCTCCAAAATGTCGAACCTCTAAAGTTTGAAAAGGTTGCAGGATTTTGAAATACTATTCTGAAATGACTCCGAAAAGTGACCTTGTAGCCTTGGGCCTATGATGATACCTTGAAACTCTAAAAATTGAAAGGCTCTGAATCTCTGAAGGACTCCTTGCTATTAGAAAAAATGCCTCTCTTTCCTGATTTGTGATTTTTTTTGAAGTTCAGACTTTAAAAAAACAATCTTGCAAAACTTACCCCAAAATGATGAGAAAATTGTAAAAAACAATGCTTCGAAAATTGCCTTAGGGGTACAGTTGGGGTGCAAGAGATTTTTCAGCGGGTCAGTGTACTTAATTGTCTAGTAAAAATGATAAATGAAAAAACTCACATATTAATAGTAGGTGTTAAAATTAATTATCATAGGTCGACACGTGCGAGGTGGTTGGGGAATTTATTGCTTTGTGAAAATTATAAATCAGAGGTCGGCATGCATTGTTATATGCAGCTTGCACTCCTGACTCCGAAGTCTTAAATTCTGAAATTCTGAAATGGCAAAGTGATTAGGTTTTTGGAAATTGGGATCCGTCGCACAAGCTACATGAAATCTTCCCTTCAGACTTCGAACATTCTGAAATAATGGTGCAAGATTGGACTTTGAAATTTGAAAGACAAAATACATGCAAAGTGTGCATGCAGTTCCATCTTCCGGTTCCGAATTCTGATGGGATTGGAATTCGGAATTTGACACTCATTTTGCATGAAAAAATGTAAGTCAACTTCCAAAATATGGTGGAAAATGATGCTAAAGATATTTTTAAAACCAAAGTTTTCAAAAAACTAAGGATTGGGAAGGGCAAAAAATTGTAATTTTTTTTTAAATTTCTCCGAGTAAGGGGTAACTTATAGAGTTAATAGTACCACCCATACCTAGCTAACTATTCCGCGACTGTTCCATGGTCCACTACCAGACGTACCTCTAACCCTAATCGTGTCCATGGCGGCGGCTCTGCTCCTGGATGGGAAAACAATGCGGCTGCGGGTAGGGGTTTCACGGGAGACACCAGAGCTAGGGTGGGCAGCGGATCTCCTTTCTCCCCAGGTGATGGTCAGGCCCATAATCTAACTTCTGCACAGGTCTGGCTGTAACATGACCCTTTCACTTTGTAGTTGGAGGCGGCATGGCCCGTGGAGGCTAATCAAGAGGACTCGTCCCTATCTTGGATTAATCTCGATTTTACATCCTTTGAGGACGGCGCGCACAATCACCGGTTAGGCTCCCCCTGGTGGAGATGGAGCACCTGTACTTGGGAGTTCACCATGCTCTTGACGGGGACTGGCCAAGGTGCTTCTATTCACGGCCCCCACTGTAACCTCATTCAAGGATGCATTAAGGGGTAAGGGATTCTCCTATGAAGCCAGTAGACATGACTCCATGCATAACATTTAGGGAGGAGGTCATTACAACTGAAAAATACTATCAGGAACATGCTTTGATCTGCAGATTCGGAGAGACTCTGGCCCAGCCTTCTTGACCTACACTCATGGATTTCCAAGCACTTGACTCCTTTGCTCGTTGGGAGGTTAGACTTATATCCGTGTGCTAAAGGTATCTTCATTGTGAGTTTATCTTCAACTTGCTGATAAAAACTCCATCGCTTCGAAGCTTTGGGTTTTGCCAATCTAAGTACCTGATCATTAAACCCTGGTTCCACTCTTTTAAACCCGCTCACTGAGTCTTTTTCATACGAAACCTGTTTGGATCCGACCTGCCCCCATTTACTCCTCCAATTCTGGAGCGATGAATGTTTGAAATCTATTGGAAACACCTTGGGAACTACATTGTTTTATAGATTCTCAAACTTCTGATTACACCCCCACACTACCTATGCTCGAATCTTGGTGGAAATTGACACGGCTAAAAACCTCCCAGCAACCATTGATCTTAGGGTACAAAACAGAACTTGGTCACAACCTTTAGATTATGAGGGTCTTCCATTTCGATGCAGAAGGTGTTTTTGTTTAGGTCATACCTCTATTGCTTGTGGGTTGGCAAAGAGCCAGCATGAGAACCGCAATTGGTGGAAAGATGCCCTCTCGGAACATTTGGTTTTCGTTGCAAAAGAGGACCTTGATTCAAATTCAAATGCTAAGGTTGAATCTGGATTTGTCCCTAAAATCCCTTTATCAGAAAATCCTAATTGCCAACAGCAAGGAAATTGTAACAAATTTATCTCATTTAGTTGTTTGATCGACGCATGGAAAAAATTATCTCATGAAAACAATGATGTTGTTTCAGTTGGAAATTTTGCAACTTTGGAGGATTCTCCTTTTTCTAACCCTCCATTCATGGAGGCATCATTAGGGTGGGTAAACTATCCATAAAAAGAAAAAGGTTATTTTAAAGGAATGTCACTTCTCTGCCTCGATGATTTGTCTCTCTTGTTGGTGTTCAGATGTTCTACATTGTCCCATGTCTTTGCCGATGGAGCTGCGGTGCAGTTGCTGACTGGTTGTTGTTTTTCAGCTATTTTTTTGCTGAATTGTTACTGGGTGTGGTTATTCTCTAAGCAAATTGTTTTCTGTTGTTGGGATTTCATGATTCAATCTTGGCTTTTGAGCCTTCATGTACAAGGGTATAGTCCCTTTCAAAAAACTATTTGCCAATAATAATAAAAAAAAACAAAATTCCATCCCTATTGATCGTGTACTTCTATTTTTTTCTGTAATGCTTTTTTGAACTGATACAACCTACATGTATACTTGGATGTCTTATAACGAACACACTTGTACCTGTATTGGCCAAAACCCCAACTTCCTGCACCAACACTCAAATGGACATTAGATACAAAATAGGGTTATTTACTTGAATTGGAATGATCTCAATGGTCACCCCATGTGACTCAGAATGAGTGTTGCACTAGATTTCAAACTCTAAGTAGTTGTCCTAGTGCTCATGCAATGGTGTATGCAATCTTGCTTTTCCCTCATGCCTCAACACAAATAAGTAGGCTAGCTAATAGATATTCCCCGATTTAAACCCTTGTATTTAGCAATATAATGCTTGAATAGTGGTAATTTCCCCCTTATGATGGCCTCTTGATATGATGCTTGATAATTGATAGATAGTTGTTATATGTCTAGACCTCCAAACAAAATTATATACATAGGGACCTTTTCCTTTGAAATTTGAACCTAGTGGCACACAAATACCTAATCACATAATATGAAATGAAATGAAATAAGATTAATAAAAGGACTAACAATAAAAAAAATACCCAAAAGAAAGGCTAGATGGAATAGTAAATTTTGAACAAAATGTTTTGACAACTCTATCTGAAACGAGTGGTTTTGGCCAGAGACCCAAATATGACCAAAAAGTGAATGTAAAATCTAAAGATCTTTTTTATTAGACATAATAACGTAAGTAAGACCAAAATTAGAAAAAAAAAATTGATCAAAGAAAAATATATCTAATAAGGACTTGTATCACTAGATGCTTATTACATTGATTTAATAACCCCCCACCCCGACACACACACACACAATTTTCTAAAAGTGTTATATATTTTAATACTTTGTGCCAAATTTAGGTATCTACATATCTCCCCCCTTTAAGCTAGTGAATGGAATTTTCTAGTTTAAAAATAAAAAGAGATTGTACTTGATAATGTTGTTGATTTATTGAGGTAGAAAGGTTGTAGAGTGTTTCCCATTCATATCAAGCAAGGTAGGAGTAGAAACAATATGCTGAACAATGTGAGTCATTGATTAACTCACACTGAGATAATGAAAATGTGTCATAAGAGATATATGGTATTTAGATACAATAAGATTGGAGTCATAAAAAATGAAGGATTGGTGGTGACTAATCTCCAGCTTGAAGAATTGGTTGGAACCATGAAGGGAATTGAGTTTCCCAATGCACCATAGAATGATATCATAGGAATCTAGTTTCCATCGAAAGCCTTCCCAAGTGAGTGAGAAGAAGAGTTTCATAATGTGTCTATCCACCACTTAAATGTTCCACCCACAAAACCATGTTGTTGTAGACAAATCTAGGTCCCAAGTATGAAATTCATGCAAAGTTGGAAGGAAATGAAGTATTAATTCCCCCACCTTGCATTGTAAAATTGCTCAAGTTCACAATGTGCAAAGATGAAGGGGATGATATTTACATATGTCTTCATACTATGAATTGTAACCGTCAATTGTAAAATCAAATTAAATTCCTAATTTACTATTTTTCCTCTTCATTTGTAATAAGTACAATGGACTCACAATTTAAATTATGTAGTTTTAGTTTCTATCCTTTCTTGTTCCTAGATTTGACCATTGTATTAATAAATAACTCATTGTGTTGACTAGTGTAGATATGTTGTATTGAATATAAATCACACATGTTTATCTCCCTTTTGGTGAAATGGAGTTTAACATTGATCAAACTAATTGACATAGTCAATTATATCAATTAGTTTAATCAATGTTAAACTCCATGAGAGAAGAGGAGTTAGGGTTCTCTACTAGCAAATAAGCAATGTTAGGAGGTGAGGATGGTGATTTTGGAATTTCCTCGTAGTTATAACAAGGGAAAGGACCATGGATAATAGGTGGAAATTCTGCTTCAACTACTTCATGAAAACTGTCAAAATCATACCTATTAACATCCTAAATACAATCACACATTCCTTCACATAGAGATAGATTGGATAGAGGGGTTGGCTCATTGGTAAAAGTACAAGAGAATGACATGGTATTGGTAAGATAAGCCATGGAAGCAAACACAGAAACAAATATTAAGATGAAGGCATAAATTATGTACTAAGGAACAAATGGAAACCCCAGGGTAACTAGGGTTTGAGAAACAAAAGGCCTAATCAAGGTAAGAAACAACCAAACTAGGTTAAGGATTCAATCAATAAGTAGATTTACTAAATTGTTTAACCCTAAAATCAATATAGGTGTGTATTATTAATTTAGGAATAATCTAACACTTGAATAGTTAAACAATCATATGATATACAACAATATAAAGATATGGAAACTTAGGTTTTGGCACACATATATTAAGCAAGTAATCAAAGGGAAATCATGGTTTGAAAGATCACTTAGTTGACTTAGAAGATGATCTAGGTGTTTCATCTACTTTAATAGCCTATATGTAGGTATTAGAACGAACCCAGAAAGTTCTTGTCTACTTTGATCCTCCTTGACATAACCACCTGATTCAAACCAAATCGTTACTTGTTTTGGCACTTCTATTTCTAGCTGGCATTCTGGTCATGCTTATGGTTTTTTATGTGATGATTCATGTGCTCAGGGATGACATGTGTGTATGCTCGTATGTATTGTTGATCACACCTATACCTATATTTGCAAAAACCCCATATTCCTACACCAACACTCAAACATATATTAGATACAAAAAGCAAGGTTAGATGCTCAAATTGGAATGACCTTAGTGGTCACCCCATGTGACTTAGACTGAGCATTGCACTACATTTCAAACTTTGTGTAGTTCTCCTAGTTCTAGTGTAGTGGTGTATACAATCTAGCTACCTTGTCTTTGTCTTTCCCTCGCGCGTCAACCCAGATTTGTGGGCTAACCAATATATGTGCCCCAATTGAAACCCTTGTATTAAAAAATATTATGCTTGAATAGTGGTAATTGTCCCCTTGTGATGTTCTCTTAAAATGATGCTTGATAATTGATAAATGGTTGCTAGATGATTAGACCTCTTAATATACTTATATATAGGGACCTTTCAATTTGAAATTTGAACATAATGGCATGCAAAGACTAGCTCACATAACATGAAACGAAATGAAACAATAGTAATAAAATGAGAAACTATAAAAAAGGACCCAAAAGTAAGCCTATATGAAACTATCATTATAAGACGGTACCATTAGATAGTTCTGTCTAAAATTGGTAGTACCGTCTAGAGACCCAAAAACAATCAAACTGTCAATGCAAAAGCTATTGATCTGTGCGACAAGACAAAAAAAAAGTAAGTAAGACTGTAATCAAGCAAAAATGTTAGTCAATAGAAATCAAGTAACAAGTCAAACAACACTGAATTAAAGACTTGTGTCACTAAATGTTTATTTCCTTGTTTAAGAACCATATATATAATTTGTTAAGAGTGTTATATGTAATAATATTTTGTGCCAAATTTAGGTGTCTATACCTAATTGTGTGTCATTATTGATTATAATTGATGTTCATTTCTTCGATGATGTAGCAAATACTTATATAGATCTACTTCTTTCACAAATCATAATCATGTTTCTCTAGACTTTTGAACTAAGGATAAAGATTTGTACTAGTAATGATTCATGGAGAAATACTTCCATATTTATGTGATGCTTTCCATGCTCTTAGTACCTCATCCATCCTCTGGTTGAGAACAATACGCAATCACAACCATCGAATGAATTTACTCAACATGTTAACATCCCTACTTTAGTGACAAGCTCATGGAAGGTGGAGCCTATCTCTCACGCAGGTTCGCAGGGAGATAACGCAGATTTGAACCCGCGACCTCCAAAATAACAGGTAGGGAGGCCCACCACTGTGCCGCAACAATAATTTACTTCAAATTTGACTGAATTTAAATAAATATCCCCCCTGCGAACGTGCGTGAGGGATAGGTAGAACACTCATGGAATATTACTCGAGGAATGAAATGAATCAGCATTTTAACATAAGTGGATAAAGTTGAACATTTGGAAGCCGCACATGGAACCAATACACTAAAAGCTTGATTACATGAAGCCTCACTGAGGACGTATCTTTGAAAATCATGTCAAGAACTAGTAACAAATTTTAGAGGAAACTCCTCTATATTTAGGGCATCTACAACATCCTCTCATTCTATCTTCAAGAAAAAAATGTCATCTCTAAGAAAAACTGCTTATCTCCACTTGCCTTGCTTGAGCATTGATATCTCTACATTCCCTAGAATTAGTATTTGCAGTAGAAAGAGCTTATCCAACTGGATGCTGTTAATCACTTATCCAATCTCCAATTTCCCCAAAACAAAGGGAAATTCGGCAAAAAGCATTTGTAAATTGAATGAGGAATTTTGCTTGGAGTTTTAATTTAAACACAATAAATAACATTGTCATGTTATCACAATCAGAGTAATATATGCGCCGTCTGTGGAAATCGAACCCACGACCACGTGGTTAAAAGCCACGTGCTCTACCAGCTGAGCTAAGACGGCTCTGATTATGTGGCAGCGGTGTTCCTAAATTTTCAATTTATTAAAGAAATCAAAAAATTGAAATTTGATCATTCGAACTTGATAACCAGAAATATCATATGACAAACTCAGAATTATAAATGTTATCCATGATGATTCGGATGAAACAGATTGTCAAATCTAATAACAAACATGTTTACACCAACTCAATTATAGCGAGAAATAAGAAATGATTAAAAATATTCAAACAATCAATGCTTGCTAACAAAATCACAACATAAGCAAAAAGTTCAAGTTGACCGCATAGCTCAGTGGATTAGCTCCTGTGATTTGTATTAATACCACATAGTAATGAAGTTTATAAAATGTAGTATAGCTATTTCATTCAGACTTTTATGGATGCTAAAAACAAGTTGGGGAACCTATGACTTATGGAAGAACTTCCTTTCTTACAACAAGGAATGTATATAGCGCATGCAATCGTGTGAAGCAGAAAGTAGGTGATCATGTGAAACAAAAAGTGGGTGATCGTGTGAAGCAAAAAGCGGGTGATAAGAGGTAGTCATTGAGGAGACGTACACGTAAACAAGTTAATCTATGACTTAAAATCACACATCCTTTGCATAAAAGCACAAGTGTCATAAATATGTATTCTGCTTGAGCTTCACACAAGAAAACCGCCAAAGCTTGTAACAACAGCTCAAGATTTCAAATATTATCACATTCCAACAACCTATTTCGCTTGATCTTCAACAAGAAAAAATTAGAAAGAATGAATAGAAAGAATGAAATGGACCCGAGATCTATTATTAAAGAGATTAAAAAAATTCATGGGGAAGCATTTTTTTGACATAAGGCTCCATCATTGCTACAGTGTCGTGTGACCATTGGCTTGTTGTGGACCGTTTTCCACCATTTGATTTCAGCCTATGCAATACTCTTCAATTTGCGCCATTGATTTTGGCTAATGTATTAGAGCTAGGAGGATAGATCTCATAGAGAAATGCCTTCAACATAATCAAACACTACTTCAAACCTTGTCAAATATTTAGATAGTTCCATTGCTCTCCATGGAAAATTGCTCGAGATCTAGATATATGGGTGGTCTCCGAAATAAGGAATTGGATTAAGAAGTACACACATACATGTACAGTTAGGAAGAGAAGCAAAGCCGACAAGAAGAAGGATAATATCAAAATCGTGTACGAGTTATTATATTGTTTAATTCGGGAAAAAATGATAGAAATATAGGTTAGTTCCTTTGGGTCTACGATTAGATAAGAACATAGATATTATATTGTTATCATCTATGTTTGGAAAAAAAACATAGGTATGTATTAATTGGGGGTGGAAATAAGAATCAGATGTATATTTCGTGTTAAAAGGAGTGTTTAAAAAATACAACATGAAATCAAGCAAAATGATCACAAATAATGTTTGTCATTTGACTAAAGAACAATTAAGCTTACAGTCACTCATCAGGTGGTTTTACCACAATAAGCATATGTGTGGATGAATATATAACTAGAGAATTAAATAAGAGATTGTGGTATGGTGCACACCAAATCCATCCTTGGCCTAGCCATGTGTATATTCTGCAATATATGATGACCTCATTTTCTCTCCAATATTGTGTCGGTGACTGGAGTGCACGGAAATTGGTTCAAAGTTGGTATCGAGTTGCACTTATTCGAGTTAAACACCAATAATGTATGAAGACAATCACAAAACAAAGGAATTGATAAAGATGCAATTGAATGACACTGCTTTCAACTGCACTCAAAATGATAAAAACTTTCAAAAAAAATTCTTACACCAAGTAAAAGCATCTATTTAACTGGAGTGGTTTATTTGACAAAGACATGCATTTTTCACTTTTGTGACCCCTGTACCTAACCTACTTAACTCCTTTTGAAATCACAAAGAACAAAAAACAACTCTTTTTATATACCAGATGCCATTCCGAACCAGAACTGTAGGAAAACGAAAACTAATGTTAAATATTTTTGCAACACATATAGATGTATAATTCCGAGGAAGAAATGTTTATATTCATGACCGAAAGCAAAGCCGGATTGCTCTGTCTCCATATTTGTAGACACTGGAGCACATGACAGATGTAGTACAAAGCCCAGAAAACGTCCTTCACCATCGAAGCTAGACCATTGTGGCGAGGTTCACAGAGCGAACCTGCATAAATATCTCGCAGGTTTAGCATTTACTAAATTCAATTCATTTCTGCTTCTATTTTGTACACACAGTATCTATCCTGCTTGGGTTTCTGCAGCGGGTTGGTCTCGTGCTTTTTAGTAGCCGCTTTCATGTAGTACGAGCCGTCGAGAATGTATTCCATGATCGTGGTGGCCTCCATTTGGCTCGGGTGGTGCTTAAGCCTATGCGTCAAAGGGTCTGTACTACATGGCATCACCTTACAGAACATGGCAGACGTGGTTTCGGCCAAAAGGAAAAGCACGTTGACGTGAAAGCAGATGGTAGCAGCCCCGACGAACGTCCCATTCACAATGGCTAGTCCTTCCTTAGGCTGGAGTTCAAATGCTTTCTCTATCTCGATCTGTTTCAGTGCCTCCACTACCGTTATTTGTTCTCCGTCTCGCGTGACGACCCGACAATGTATGACAATAGAATGAGGTCACCGGAGGCGGTGATGGTTCCCCTCAACGACAACTTGGGCATAATCTCTGCATTCAACAACTCCTGAATGCTCCATCGGATTCCCGAGTAGCCGTGCATCAGAGTGTTGGTTCGGACAAGCATGGTCGCTCGTGTGGTGTATGAGGGAAGCACATTTTCCTCCTTACAAAACACGACTGCGTTGAGAAAACGGATGAGCTCCTTTTGAAGGTTGGCACCGCGGTCGGTTCACAGCTAGGAAAACGTCCTTCACCTTCCAAGTTTCTCCCTTCTTAGACCTCGGCGCCACAAATCTCTGCCAACCTACCCCTCACGCCTGCGGGATTTTCTCCGAACTCCACAACACGACAATGTCTTGGGTTTTCCGTTTGTACGCTGCATTCAATATACCCCCTGACGCAATTAACGGTCTACAACAATTCCATGCCCGCCGTCCCCCCCGCCCGCAAAGCACAATCTGTTTCTCATGCTCAACAACCACCATTGGATTTCAACGCACTGCCTACATAAAAATATGGGCGGTTGGATTGACTATGTTGTTAGGGGGGCAGATCTCATCTCAATTGTAAACGCTTCCGGTGTAAATATTTTCGAACAACATCCTACAATTCTTAATCTATGATATAAATTCACTCTATAGACCCCTGTAGTTTGATCAAAGCACTATTATTCTCAATATTGCACTAACTATTCTCCTTCTTGAGAATTGATGATACCTCGTCAATTTGACTCCTCTAATTTATCGTTTACGACATTATATTAGCCGTATATCTCCTATAAACCAACTAATAGGGTTAATATAGTCCATTATTAGCTAAACCGTCTTCTCACTCTCTTCTATACCACTTTTACTAACTTCCTAGTCTATCAATCCATTTCATTAGATTGATTAGACCTCTCAAAACCCTATTGAAACCCTAATTCTTCTCTAAATAGGATTAGCTAGCCCAACTTAGTTTAACTAACCCTAAACCATGATTAACCTATTCTAAACTTAGTCAAATCTTATTTTGACTCTCTAAAGTGCCTTTTGGCTTGTCGTTTTGTCCCACATGCACCAAAAGTCTCCCATTTCTGAAATTGGAAAACTATAAATAGCCCACTACCCCTAGACCATTTTAAGAACTCTCCTTCTTCCTAAAATAAACTATAGCATTTTGCTTAGGGTTTAGAGTTTATTTCATTTGTTTTATTGAGCTATTGCTAAAATTATCCTTGTTAGAAATATAAATATTTTCGAACAAATACTATACTGTTTATAATTATTAAAAGTACAAGAGAGTTTTAGGACATTAAATCTTGTTTTAGGACATTAAATATTTTTTTAAGTTCAATATGTTAAAAAGTAGGTGACCTTTCACCAAATAGATGGCACGTTGTAAAACTTGATGACATATGTCAGATTAAGCTCCTGTGATTTGTATTAATATCACATAGTAATGAAGGTTATAAAATGTAGTATAGCTATTTCATTCAGACTTTTATGGAGATTCTAATTTGATACAAATGTTTATTAACATCCATAGGTGTTTGTGAAAGACTGACAACCCATTTACATTAAAAGATATCTACTCCCTCACACATTCTTTTCTTTGGCCAGACAACCCATAACTATTTTTAACATAAAAAAATTCTTGTATTAACATATTAAATAATGATCAAACATCTATATGATGCTAAAATTATCCTTGTTAGAAATATAAATTTTTTCAAACAAATACTATATTGTTTATAATTATTAAAATTACAAGAGAGTTTTACAACATTAAATCTTGTTTTAGGACATTAAATCTTTCTTTAAGTTCAATATGTTAAACACTAGGTGACCTGTCGCCAAATAGATGGCGCGTTGTAAAACTTGATGACATATGTCAGATTAAGCTCCTGTGATTTGTATTAATATCACATAGTAATGATGGTTATAAAATGTAGTATAGCTATTTCATTCTGACTTTTATCGAGATTCTAATTTGATACACATGTTTATTAACATCCATAGGTGTTTGTGAAAGATTGACAACCCATTTACATTGAAAGATATCTACTCCCCCACACATTCTTTTCTTTGGCTAGACAACCCATAACTATTTTTAACATAAAAAATTCTTATATTAATATATCAAATAATGATCAAACTGCATCTATACGATGCTAAAATGATCCTTGTTAGAAATATAAATATTTTTGAACAAATACTATACTGGTTATAATTATTAAAATTACAAGAGAGTTTTACGATATTAAATCTTGTTTTAGGACATTAAATATTTCTTTAAGTTCAATATGTTAAAAAGTAGGTGACCTGTCACCAAATAGATGGCGCATTGTAAAACTTGATGACATATGTCAGATAAGGCTCCTGTGATTTGTATTAATATCACATAGTAATGAAGGTTATAAATGTAGTATAGCTATTTCATTCATACTTTTATGGAGATTCTAATTTGACACAAATGTTTATTAACATCCATAGGTGTTTGTGAAAGACTGACAGACCATTTACATTGAAAGATATCTACTCCCTGGGTAAGTGCAACAAGTTGGTGGACAAAAAAGGGGTCATAAGTGGACGTCATATTGCAAAAAATAACGAAATATCAACTTGTAGGGATTATTAGCAATACACGCACTCAAAATTAGAAAAATTTATATAAATATGAATCGTAGCATCCATAATCTAGTTTCTAAACTACTATTTTAAAAAAAAAAATAGACAAGTTTAGCTATATTAAACACTTAAAATTATTTGACTTGGTTTTTTTTTTTAAAAACCTACAAGGTTATAGTCCGTTTGCCCGCGATTTGGATGACCAAATATTTGTTTTTTTCATTTGGTGATAAGTTGGATGTAGTTGTCTATCTTGGGATGGATTTTATTTTGTATTTTTTCAAGCAATTATTTTTTTTAATGATTTTTTCCGTGAAAGTGGTCTGAAAAGATTTAGAAAACAGAGCGCTTTCCGTTTGCCTGCCATAACTATATCAAAAATTATCGAAATCAAATATATATTTTTTAACGGGTATAGAATTTCTCCATGCTTGGAATGGTATAAGTTTTATCACATTTTGATAAGAGAAACAAAAGTTGCAGTCTTAAACGTAGACATGAACATTCGCGGGAAAAAATGTGTTAAAGACCTATTGTTAGTAAAAAATTATAAAATGGTATTTATCTTAAATTCTATTCACTTTAAAATCAATATTTCTACGAAGCTCACAGTCTCCCCTACGCGATGACACCATTTTTGTGAAATGTTTTTAGTTTTTCAGCATGGTTCAAGTCTGTGGAAGAGAAAATTTGAAGTTTTTTGACCTTTTACACTTCATAATGACCTTCCATAGCTTTGGTTGGGGAAAAACAAAGATTTCCCGATTCTTAGGGTCAGATTTGATGATATAGATAGAACCACGATCACGGTTTATAAACCGTGATCGCGGGTTTTATAACAGGAACCACGATCACACTTTATAAACTGCGAGCATGGTTTGTAAAGCGCGATTATGGTTCTTAAATCATATTTACACACATCCCAATGTTCTAATTACCATGTAATTTTTACTGTTTGACTTTACCATATGAATTACTATGAAATCAAAAAAGGAAGTCATTTTCTGCATGTTTTTCTTATCACCGGAAATACAAAGGAATTCATTTTCTGCATTTTTTTTCTTATCAAAAAAGGAAGTCATTTTCTGCATTTTCTACATTTTTAGTGTAATTGATATATGTTAAACAAAGTATGAACATGGAAATACAAAGGAATTAATGTACTTGGCTGATTACATATGATTTTGGAAAGTTATGGAAGGATGCACTGTTAGGACATGAAGGTATGAACTTGGGGATTTTTTGTCCTAGAGACTATAATTGGAAACCGGCATGGGGTAGGACCGTACAAATCTATGCATTCCATACCATATGATATATTCGATCCTCATGTACATTATTGGACCTACTCAAATATGGGTTCTTAGCTTTTGCACATTGTCGGTTTCTTAGAACTACATGTCACTTTAAAACCATAATTTGTGATCACATTGTGAAGCTCTCTAAATGATTTGATCATGGTATCAAAACCTAGTCATAGATGATAGGTCCTGAAAAATAAACATTAGTTGGGTTTTGGGCACCATCGTGCACCATCGACATTGGCAGTACTTAGAAAAATCCTAAAATCCCAATCGTTCTCCACCTAGATTATGATATCTAAATGAATGCAACTAGATTTCACAACTACCTTTGACAATACTTGAGTTGATTTGGCTCTTACTAAGATATTTTGGAAACAAATGTTTGATTACTTGTAGGTGAGAGATATTATTGTCTTAATCTGGTAGGAATATCTAGACCTATAGATATTTCTACCCTAGTAATTGTAGATGTGTTATTGTGATATTTAGGGATTCTTGGTTACCTTTAGCAAGTGTTGAAAGTGAATGTATCAATGTAGTTCCATAGATTTCTAGGTTATCAATTGAGGTAGTGTTTATTTGTTTATATAGACTTTCATATGTGATTTAGTGAGGAAAGGTTGACCCAGAGAGATTAGAAGACCCAACAAAATATATGAATTTGAAAGAAAATGTGGAGGACATGTTGGTACAAGACCATAAAAGTTAGTCAGGATCGAATATACTATACTGACCAAATTGTACAGCCCAAGGTTCATTTTAAGAGACCTCTTGGAAATCGGAGGTGGAAAATACCTGGTGAATATCATCAGAACCGGTTTTGCGGGAAGGTGAATTTCTTGGGGGTTAGATAGCAAAATTTTCACCTGAATTTTAAGTGGTGTGACAGAAGGCTATAGATGCGCGACAGAAGATTTATTGTCACGCGTTAACAAGGTTGTTGTCACGCGTCAATGAACCTCGCTGATGCGTGACAACAACCTTGTTGATGTGCAATAGTAAATCTCCTGCCGCGCATCTACAGCCTCCGCATCTGGTCCGCGCGACAAAAAAATCTTCGTGTCATGCGTCAACAAACTCTCTGTCACGTGTCTACTTCCTCCGCACTCTTATCGTGTGTCAACAAACTCTCCCTGTCGTGCGTCAACAAACTCTATCGCACGTCTGTAGCCTTTGCCCTCTTGTCACGTGTCTGTAGCCTCAGCCCTCTTCTTGTGCATTTACTATATTTGATAATACATATGCCCTCAGGTGTTATGAGTGAGCTAGTAGTGTTCTACCTGGCGAATAATCTACGATTATATAAGGGATAATTTTAAGGGTAGGCGAAGCCGACCCCTAAAAAAATTAAACTCTAATCCTTAGGTGAACAGGTCACTGACTCGCGCCAGAAAATTTGCCTTTTCAAATTTTTCAAAAATAAAATATTCGCCATATTATGAATATTCGTCACTAAAATTATCCTTGGTACAACCTTAACGAGGGAAGTAAAACATGCAATCTGAAGTTTGTAAGTTGTTACTTGATGTTTGTATATGGATTTTATGCATTGTACTCTCTAAATTTGATGACATGTCATTGTGCAAGGATAAACAAGAGACCTTGGATTGTGTTAAGTGTAGATGGAAACATTGTATTTATCTTAACAAGGATACATTATCAAAACTAGTAGTGTCAAAGAGTGAATTTTCAAATTTGGGTGACTACACTAGGTTTAGATTGTGCACACAAGTCATGTTTTATATATTAAGCTAGTGTTTTCATTTTTAAATGATAAATTACAAAAATTAGGTGTCTAAAATTTCCTTTCAATGCCTTACATGATGCTCAAATTTTCATGCTCTCTTCTTTTGTACCATGTAATTGCAGCTCAAACTAGATAGTCCATGTTCTATAGTATCCACATTTTCACTTTCCCTACATGCTTCTTTTTTGTCATGCCTCCAACATACCACCTTATACGATACTACCATAAGTCTCTCTCTCTCTCTCTCTCTCTCTCTCTCTCTCTCCTCTCTCTCTCTCTCTCTCTCTCTCTCTCTCTCTCTCTCACACACACACACACACACACACACACACACACACACACACACACACACACACTTATTGTGTAGGTAAAATTTCATGCCAATGTACAAACTACACCATGAGGTATATCATTCATAGGAGGTCACATTTTCTCTCGTATGTGCCTAAAGTTCATATCATACACACAAAATAAACTCTAAATTATGAAAGGAATATATTGTCATACATTTGTATTCTTTATTTATATCATAAATGATAAAATAACATATGTTTGTGGAAAACATATAAGCTCCCTATTTTTCCTTTGATTTATTCAAACACCCTAGTCCACACTTTTGTTTCTACATACATTCAACTATTTCAAGTCCATGTATACAAGAAAGAATAAATGTCCCTCTTGCATTGTGAGTTGCATTCTATTATCCATATTTTTAGCTCTTGTAACATTTTTATGCCCTTTTCATGGTTCAACAAAAATTGTGGGCTTTAAAGAACAATTTAAATAACCAATCTTTATTGCACATGCTCTCGTATTGATATCAAAAATTTTGTAGGCACAAAAATGGTCTTAACAAAACAAAAAGTTAAACAAAATATAGAATGTATATTTTGAAAAACTCCTCAACCATAGTTTGTGGTAAAATGTCATATAAGACAAACAAGGGTTATAAAATAGAAGAGAATATAATGCATATATATGTGGCGATGTCTAAATACAACTTAACTAATAATAAAAATAACAATTGCACATTAGTTGCAAACTACACTGGAGAGGATAACAATGTTAAGTTTGTTGGAGTTGTAATTTAATGTGAAATGTATGCTATCTTAAATTATTTTAAAGGTGTGGGATGAGGAGGAGAGAATAATATAGTACAACATAAGATCCCATGGGCTCATTATATTGATTTATATTCTAAATGCATGACATGATCCCTTGGCATGTCATAAAGGATGTTTTTTTTTCTACCAAAAAATTTTATGTCTTGGTTGTTTAAGGAGTATATTTGATGAAATTCCATGACACCACGTTTAACAGTCTAACTTGGGCACAAGATGAAAAATTGATGGAAAGGGTGAAGTGACCGGATTATACTTTTGTCTATTGTATTTAGTAAAACAATGTTAATGCCTCTTAGAGAATCCCATGTTTTCTTTAAGATTTCATTATCATATTCCATGACAAGATATTTGGGCTAGTTGACATTCTATCAAATACTTATTGAGCATATAAAAAGCTTTCACCTATGTTATACATGTTTTTAAGTTTATTTTGTAAAAGAGTGTTTGTGGCAATAGACTGGCATAGTATAAAATCATTTAGTTATAGTTTGAAATCAAATTATTTTGTTGGGAATAAGAGAAAAACTTGCACTGCAAAAATGGTTAGTCTATGAAACCATTTTGGTGAATTCATATGAAGTAGTTGAAGTGAAGTGCATATCTACAGGATCAAAGTAAGAGAGGGGAATATCTTGCAAAATACACACAATTACCTGTCTTTGACATTTTTTTAGTTAAACTGTTGGGGGTGGTATACAAATATATGCATAATGGATGTTTGGACATTTTCCTTTTCAAAATAAGAAGAGGAGAGCTACATTAGGATCATAACTATGTAATTTTTGGAAGGATGCACAAGGCATGTGAATTGTTTAATAAATGCCCTAAAGAAATGTTGTTGCATGGGATGACATGATATGTCCTGAGTAAATGGTACAACTCCTTCTACAACACACCTTCTCTTCTTTTCTATGAAATTGGGATTGGGTTTCGCCATGAATGGCATTGGCAAGTGTAAAGCCATTCAAGTCCAGAGCGCTTCCAATGTTCTCCTTTCTCACACAAAAATGGGTCCATGGAAAGGATTTTGAATTGTGCGGCCAATATGGTTTGTAATGGTATTGCATTTGCATATTCCTTTCTCCCTTACGCCTTGTGCAGAACACAAGATTG
This sequence comes from Taxus chinensis, assembly GCA_019776745.2. Classification (NCBI taxonomy): domain Eukaryota; kingdom Viridiplantae; phylum Streptophyta; class Pinopsida; order Cupressales; family Taxaceae; genus Taxus; species Taxus chinensis. Next base: position 664,976,268 of record CM034147.1, on the reverse strand, counting down.
GTATATTAGCTCAAGTTTAGTTCTTGGTGGGTGTGATGGTGAACAAGCTGAGCAACTAGCTCAACAACGAGCTCATTGTGGTTGAAAAATGAACGTGATCTTCTTTAAGAGCCAATTTTTATAAATCTACACTTCATAATATATCATTAAGTTATATAATGATCAAAATATCAATCAAAATTATTGAACACGTGATTTCTAAATTTTATTACTTAAATATTTAGTTGTTAAATTTTTTTAATTTAAAGCAGAAATCAAGAAGCAAAGTCTTTTCCCTTTTATGATATAAAAATAGTTTTAAATATTATTAATTTGATGAAAGGGGTTATAGTGTGATTAGTAAGATTGAAAATATGTCACAATTGTTATCATACCTTTTAATATTTAAATTAAAATATTTGAAATTTTAGAAATGGAATTAAATTGAATCTCATATAACTTTTCTTAATAATTATTAAAAAGAGATGGTGTTTGTTAGAATTTAAAACGGGTTCTAATTGTGGTAAAAGATTTAAGACATAGGTGTCACAAGGCTTGGTTTCAATTCCTTAATTTATATAAAGTGTATGAAGTGGTACATTTACATGTGCTCAAAGATTATAAAAGGGTCACCCTATGTAAGAGCTTCACAATTCCATGAAACAAAAGACTTACTTCTATGTTAAAACTCCAAAAAAATTGTTTAATTCCACAAATTAATTTTCTAAAAAAACATATAAAACAAATATAAAAGAATAGATCTCCTAATTATTAACACCTAATTATTAACACTAAGCCTAAACATGTCAATTTTAATGAAAACTCTATAAACCTAAATGTTTAGTAAAAAAAAATATTATATATAACATATACGCTCCACTCTTTTTTGATCAAATGTGTAAGAGCACATTAGTGGAAGAATGGCCTCACCTCAATAAGCATAAATTGAGGTGAGCCAAAATCCTATTGGCATTTGTGTGTTATTCAAGCCTACCTGCGTGTCTAATGTCGCGAGAAACAATCAAAATTGAACTATTAATGTAATTGGAAAAACAATCATATTAGACATTTAAGAAATTAATACGGAGTCCACCTCTTCCACCACACAGAAAATCATTTGTTTGTTCGTTTTGGTGCTTTTCTTAATATAGGGTAATGTTTAAACTAGCAATTGCACATGAGTTACAACTTACGCTAGAGAGTATAACAATCTTTCGACGAGGAATGACATTGTTTCACCGACTACAACAACTAAGATCCACACATTGTGTTTTGACCAAATACTTGAATGCGGTGTTATAGCTAACAGATGACATAGGATTCCTCGCGCAACATTGATATTGTTTCACCAAATGAAATCACCAGGTCTCCAATTGGATCGTGTTACATTTTCTAGAATGCTACCAACCTTTGCAAAAATAGAAGCTTTCTAACTGGGTGTGGCATCCATCACAACATTATGGAACTATGACTTTTGATAATTGTTGTGGTTACATGTGCCAGAGGAGATATGCCCAAACTATATTCCACATAGATCTAGTGATTAGGTTAGACACCAGTTGATTGCATTTGGTGAAACAATGTTGATAAAGAGGCAATTGTGGAATACAGTAACGAACAACATGGTAGTCAGAAAAGATAAGTCGAGAAAAGACTGCTGAAATTTGACACTTCCCATCAGAGGCATCTCTAAAGGTGGACACCTTCCAGCGAATAAGAGAATCATGCTTGCAAAAGTAAGGATGTAAAAAAACCAGTTCAAAGTCTTGATAATTATTTTAGCCACTATTCAATACCAACGAATTCCAAACCCAAAAATTTAAGCTATTTCAAATAGTAAGAAAAAATGTAGATTGTACATAAGTGCAAGAAAGAAATGTGGGGCATAAAACTTTAACAGGCCTCAAAAATATCTATAAGGTGTTGATGAAGCCACATATTCTATTTCATTACCCTTACTGTAATAGATAACATTGCTTAAGAGATTCATTTTCTATAAATTAATTTGAGATTATTCCTTAATCTAGAAAGTTCTTGTTATAGAAATAAGTTTACACGTGAAGAGGAAATGAGAGAGAAGTTGAAAAAGGAGATAAGATTCACTTATCTCAAATTTTGATTAGCTAAAAGATACCTCTTAAATTATCGAGACTCAAGAGAATAGATTTCAATCCAAAAGTTGGTGTGCCATAGATACACCCTCAGCTAGCTAGAATTCAAAGAGTTCAAAAAACGACTAATTAACAGTTAATTCCTAATATATTTAGCTATAAAGTTGAGGGTTACAAATCTCAACATTGTCTCCTGTAGAGAGAAGCAAACAAGCTCCTAAAAAATACACAAGCAATGTTACCATAAGTTGTTTCCAGTCCCCCAAACATGTACTGTTGTTCTTAGGAAAGTTTCTGGGGTCTAAAAACCCTTACCATAAAGTTTCAGGACACATTTAAAAGAATCTTGAAAGCATCTCCAGTTTCTAGATTTTTTTTGAAATAGGCCAAAAATTTCTAGGACTTACCTAAGATGGCTGGAAGTTTCTTGCAGCCCTATGGCCCATGGGCCATTATTAACATAAAACTAAGTTACTCATCCTAAACATCCTATGAATAAGTTATAATGCACTCTAATTAAAAGTATAACTTTTAGTTATACTGAAGTACAACTAATCAATCAAACCTTAGACCTCGTTTATTCTTAGGGTTTTTTATCCCAACCATTTCACATGGTGACAAAACAATATGGAATCAAAAATCCTTGAAGGTAGGGGTTGAACCTATGGCACTGCATGGGTCTAAGGACTCTAAGTACACTTCTTTGTGTTGTAATGGGGCACCCTGATGTAGGGGTTGAGTGTAATCATATTGCCAACCTAAGTCCATCGTATGTTGTGGACAAACTCTGCCCTAAATGTTACCCTTAACATTTTGTTCAAAAGGATAATCGTAAGTGATAAATCACATGGGCTTACATAACAGAGTTGCAGGTTCAAATGTGGAAGAAAAAGATCAATTGTTGAAATTCGGTTAATTACCCCCATCAATTTGTCAGTTTCAACGGAATAGAGCTTAGTTGTAGCATCTAAAACTTAAGTTACTTGGAGATAGAAATTTAACAACTCCAAGAATGAAGAAATAACCAATAAATAATAAAACTAAACTTAGAAGCATACGACTACTGCAAAAACATTAGATCACAAAATATGTATTTGCAAAAGCAAGAAAATAGAAAATGAGTGTGTAAAGAAACATACAAAGCACAAAATGGTTCGTACAAAATCATGAATTAAAAAATGAAAAACTTCTTGATAAAAAAATATGAACCAGAAACCATTTGTGAACTGCAAAAACATGAAACGACAACATTGGTGTGCGTAGAAACATAAAATCAGAAAATGGAAGTGTTTTAAACACAGCCACAACATGGGTGTGAGTAAAAACATGAAGTCGTGAATTGGGCGTGTGCAAAACCGTAAAATAAGTCAAGAAGCCTTACCAAATGACGGTTGTTTTATCTGCCTAATCTGCGTAAAGGAAACATCGATCTATCAGGTTGGACACCGATTGATTGCATTTGGCGAAACAATGCCTCTCAATAAAGAGGCAACTGTGGAATAGGCAGTGGATAACAGGGCAGGCAGAAAAGTAACCCGGAAAAGACTGTTTCTCTTGTGTCCATCGCGTCTTTTTTGAAAACAAATCCCAAAATTGCTATCTTCTTACTAGCAACAGTATTGAATATGGACGAAACCACTCTGTTCGCAAATCTAGATTTCTGGTAGTCATTGATGTGCACAACCTATTTTGAGTGTTTGCAACTTCAGTCAGCCCATTGTTTAAATATAAGAGAATTCTAAAATAAAATGTGGGATTTACCACCATTAATAAATGTATGTTTTAGCTATCTCAATGAAAACCTCTTTATCAAAAACACAATTACCATGTCTGCCTCTAAATCATGATGAATTTATAGATGAATATTTAGGATAGGAAAATATCTAGGACTGTAGGAAAATATCTAAAATCCGGCAACATGTAGGAAAATATCTAAAATCCGGCACCCTGTAAAGTTAAAACCCCCGGAATTTGACACTTTCCAACAAGGGCATTTTCAAAGGTGGATGCCTACCGGCGAATGACATCTTTGCCACTTAAAGTGGGGGTTATTATTTTTTTTGTTTTTATCGGTGATGCTCAAATTTTTAATGGGAATAGGTGGGTGACTCTCGATCCTCTTTCATAAAATAAGGATGATCTATCTTTATCTCCTCTTAGTTTAAAAATTTGTGTTTAACTTTCTCTTTTGTTTTTGAAAGTTAGCTTAGATAATCATATTTTATAAGTAATATGTCTTGTCGTGTTCTTTTCAAGTAGTTTCTTATTTTTTGAATTGTACATACATATCAACCTTTTTTGTTGTAACTTATTAGTTGATATGTTTTTCTTGTGGGAATGCAATCCCAAAAAATGGAAGGAAAAATTCTCTCAGACTGGTAAACTACTACAAAGTGCCCCATAGATAAATCACTTTTACTCCTCCATACATTTTTTGTCGAAAAACTCTACTAAAAAAATATTTATCAACAATTATTTGCACTCCCTAAAAGTGCAAGTGCTAGTTGTAACTTACTATTCTTATAAAATAATATGATTGTTAGAATAGTTCAATGGAACAATACTTGTTAAAAGTGAAATAGAAAGAGTAAGAGAGACAATATGAAACCACACCTAAAATTAGCAATTGCACCTGAGTGGTGAAACGGAAATGTCAATAAGAGGTGGTGAAAAAGTCAAAGTTGAAAGAGTGAAAGTGAAACATTACAAAGGGGAAGAGAGGTAATGAAGATGTGGGAAAACTATCATAGAGATTGTAGGAGAAGCTATTCTTTCTTTTGGTAAGTCACAAATGGACCATGTGTTTGAGTTGTGAGTTGTTCAAATGAGAAAGGGGGTGCAATGTGTACAACCTCTAGACAACGTACTCTGAAGATAGCTCTAAAATTAAATCCATATCGTTCAACACTTTGAACATCAACAATTACTTTTTCTAAGGCCAACCATTTGTTTGTGGATAGCTAAAGCCCATACCTCGTTGAAAGGAAATCACTTGTGTTTACTAAAGAAAAGTTTAAAGATAGGGATAATGTTGAGGGACTCGTCATCCCATTTGAGACCGATAATATTGTTGAATTTGATAAACGGAAAAAATCTATGTCAAACAAAGTATTTTATCTTTTGTGTGTGTTTTACATTGCAAAGGGGAAATGACAATAGATAACAAATAAGCCCGTGTGTAGTATCTATTGATGTTTGAATAGCTAATGGAGAGTTGAAACTATCAAGGCCGCCCCATGGTCCAATTGTCTAAAGGGCCAGCTGCCCTACATCCGCTATACGAAAACGCCTACGGGCATAATAAAATAGGAGACGTTTATTTAAAATAAAAACTGGCATTTCCGGTACACGTAGAATTAAGATTTTATTGTTTTAAATGACTGTATGCACGAAGGTGGACGTGCCGGAGTGGTTATCGGGCATGACTAGAAATCATGTGGGCTCTGCCCGCGCAGGTTCGAATCCTGCCGTCCACGGGATTGTACTAATTATTGCTTTAAATTTGCGAAGCACAATGCTTATATTTTGCCACGACTCCCTTATCAAGATCAAATTTAATATTAAGCTGATTAAATAAACATCTGGTGGCTGTAGTTTAGTGGTTAGAATTCCACGTTGTGGCCGTGGAGACCTGGGCTCGACTCCCAGCAGCCACATATCAATATTTACCGGTCTGCGAAAAACTGTATTAAATTTTTAATTGTAACTGCATTTGTGAAATCGGGCTTGTGAATGGTGATGTTATTTCCGTCACTACGTTTCGCACAGCACGATATAAACACAATGTGTATGTGAAAGTTATTTGTCTTCGCTGAGAATGCAATTTGCAAATTCACTTTGGAGTTTTGTAGCAGAAACATTATTTTTAATAGGGGCAAGAAAATATACTCTCTTCCCGCAACATCATGCTCCTTGTCGTCATGGCAAGACACAAGGCATTAGGAGCCAAGGTGACATCCCCTCTTAGTAACCCTACATCTGTAAACTCTGGATTGAGCTCCTTATACTTCTTGTTTCTCACGGCTTTTAAAAATGAAGTTTAAATTACCCTCTGCGTGTCCTTGAAGGCCAAGGTGATGGCGTATTCAGCCGCCATACTTTTACTTGCACATGTATGGGAAGAGACCACGATAGACTCCTTGCGCTTCAAGAATTCCACAAAGATCTTTTAGAAGGGATAGGTTTTGGCCATGGTACCCTAGTATGAGGGATCCAAAATGTTGTTGTTGAGGGTTTCCTCCATGGTTCATATATAACCCAAGGTTATTGCCACCGTGTAGATGCAAGTTTGAACCACGTTGTGTCATTTTTAATTGATTTGAATGAAAACATCAAGAATATCACCTCTTTGTAACTTGTGGAGTTATTTCCCTCGATGGTTTCCCTTGCCTTTTTCTTGCATTGTGTTGGAGAATACGTCATTTTTCTCTAATAAATTGATGGTCTATGTTTGTTGAAAAATATGTATGAATACCTAAGAATATTCCACCTAGACTGAGGAGAGCTCTTGTTATTGTCGTTTTACTTTATGTATATACTTCATTTCTTCAAATGATACACTGCAATAACACTCTCTCTATGAAAACACTTGCTTTATATATTATAGTCTTTTCTCCTGCACTATATCACTTTGAGTCCTTAATATATACCCTGCGAATACTCAATGTCCTTATCTAGCAGATACCCACCATATGTATAAATCCTGCAAACCCTCATTGTGTAAGGAATCTCTTTCAAACATGTACATTACATAGTGTACTTTAATGGTTTTACTGATAAAAACAACTCCTAGTAAATCAAAGAGTAATTTGCATTCAACAACGTAAGAAATCATATGGAGTCTCAGTGTTAAAATTTTCAATCGACACATATAATCCACATGTTGCTCATATGAATAACTACTGAAAGGGCTCAATTATCAATGATTATTCACTCATCACATGTTTTCCTGTAATTACTCGAGATTAAAATGTAAAAGGGGCGACAATGCGCTGCAAGAAGCAAATGCATTCATGCTTTCTCGACCAATATCACCTCTATTTTATATGGTGGGCCTCTTTATTTTTTCGAGCTAGAGTCAAGTTATGGTCTTCATGGGTTTTTCGTAAACTTGTTTTTCACCAATCACTCTATCAAATTTCATCTCAGAGCAATAGTGGATGGATTCATAGCCCCTCAAATAAGTTTGACCATGAAATAGTACATAGTCAGACGAGCCTCTCTTGTGTACACTTTCATGTGCCTCGATTTTATATGCAACTTGATGGCAATATGTCTACCTATGTGCCCAATTTCAACACAATATCACACATTCTCAGCGTGGTGCACAATGATATATTTTTAACCATCAACCCTAAATTTACACTTTAATTGGCATATCTATGTAATACCTCTTGGCATGATCTTTTTACATAAATTAGGACTATTATGATTGTATTTTTATTGTTTTGAATTATATTTGCACATGTTATATCTAATTAGGAAAATAAATCAAATTTCCTTTTTAACGTTTTGGTGGACCTTGGTTTCTATTCGATTCATGCAATGTACAATTACCATCTCCAACCTTAGGGTTTCCATTTTAGATTTGATTTTATTCTTCTTCCCTCTAATGTCTTATGGTTTGGCTTGTAATAGTGTTATTGTATCAAACTAGCCATGGCTTCCTTATCTAACTAGTATTCCCTTCTAGTGATGGCTCATTTGTGGATGAACTAGAAAATTATTTTAATGCAGGAAAAACACTCAAAGGGAATTCTATATTAGAGGAGGAAAATAAGGATTGTTCTTCTTGATATAAGGGTAGTCCGTGTAATTGTCTTCCTTCCTAGATAAGAATTTTTTTGATATATAACCCAATTATTTAACTATAAAATTAATAATAGGTGTGCTTTATTAATTCATGAATAATATAGAAAGAATAATTGCACAACCAAACTATATACAAATTTGGAAACAAATCTTGTACATTAACATATATTGAGCAAGAAAGCAAGAGGGAAATCATGGTTTGAATGATCACTTAGTTGATTCAAAAGATGATATAGGTGTTTTTAGCTGGAATAGGATTTGTGAATGTTTTAACCTAAAAAATTCCTTGTGTGCTTTGAGCCTCCTATACCAAATTGTTGGATTCAAACCAAATCGTTAAACTCTTTGTGAAAAATCCAAATATCTTTGTACAAGACATAAAAAAAAATATTAGTCAAACAAAAATATATCAAATAAGGACTTGTATCACTAGATGCTTATTACATTGATTTAATAACCATGTGTGTGCGTGTACACATATACATATACATATAATTTGCTAAAAGTGTAATAAATTAATACTTTGTGCCAAATTCAGGTGTCTACATTTCTCCCCCCTTTAAGCTAGTGAATGGAATATTCTAGCTTAAAAGATAAAAATAGATTTTACTTGATTTATCATTTAAACTAGAATATTCCATTCACTTGCTTAAAGGGGGGAGAAATGTAGACACCTGAATTGGCACAAAGTATTAATATATTACACTTTTAGCAAATTTATAAATTTGCTAAAAGTGTAATATATTAATACTTTGTGCCAAATTCAGGTGTCTACATTTCTCCCCCCTTTAAGCTAGTGAATGGAATATTCTATTTTAAATGATAAAAATAGATTGTACATGATAATGTTGTTGATTTACTGAGGTATAAATGTTGTAGAGTGTTCCCCCTTCATATCAAGCAAGGTGGGAGTAGAAACAATATGATGAACAATGTGAGTCATTGATTGACTCACATGGAGATAAGGAAAATGTGTCATAAGAGATATAAGGTATTTAGAGACAAGAAGATTGGATGCATGAAAAATGAAGGATTGGTGGTGACTAATCCCCAACTTGAAGAATTGGTTAGAACCATGAAGAGAATTGAGTTTCCCAATGCACCAGAGTAGGATGTCATAGGCATCTAGTTTCCCTCAAAAGTCTTCCCAAGGGAGTGAGAGGAAGAGTAACATAATGTGTCCAACCACCAGTTAAATGTTCTGCCCACAAAACCACGTTGTTGTAGACAAATCTAGGTGCCAAATATGAAATTCATGCAAATTTGGAAGGGAATGAAGTATTCATTCCCCCACCTTGCATAGTAAAATTGCTTAAGTTCACAATGTGCAAAGGTGAAGGGGATGAGATATACATATGCCTTCATATTATGAATTGTAACCATCAATTGTAAAATCAAATTAAATTCCTAATTTATTATTTTTCCTCTTCATTTGTAATAAGTACATTGGACTTGTGATTTAAATTGTGTAGTTTTAGTTTCTATCCATTATTGCGCCTAGATTTGACCATTGTATTGATAGATAGCTCATTGTGTTGACTAGTGTAGATAGGATGGATTGAATATAAATCCCACATGTTTTTCTACCTTTTGGTGAAGTGGGTGAAATGGAGTTTATTAACATTTATTGAACTAATTGATATAATTGATTTAATCTTACATTGATATAGGAGTTGAGTTTATTGAGATACAAAATTCATAATAGTGAAAACTTTCTTGGCTGATGACCAATGTTTTGCAATAGGTTGATATGAAGGAGTTGAGTTTATTGTGTGAAAACTTTCTTGGCATGATGACCAATGTTTTGCAATAGGTTGATATGATATATTATTGTGGAATTAGGTTTTTCAAGATATCACATGGAATATATTGAGGCAAAAATTGAATAGTTAGATAGAGTTGACCAAAATAGTATATAATAAAGTTTAATAAGTCAACTTACTATAAATAGTTTTAATTTGAAAAGTTAATTGTAATTTCTTGTGTATTTTATGCTATAGTTATTTGAGCTATATTGTAATTATGATGTTGCTTGTTCGGGAGCCTTGAGAATACATTTTGACAGGGTAGCAAAGGCCATTTAGTTGCAGGCCTTGGGTGAGCTAGTGAGTAATTCAAAACTTCACATTTGACTTGACATTTATCTAGAAATTTTATTTTTGTAAAAATAACATTTTTGAGTAGGAAAAGTATAAAAAATATGAATTTGGTAATTTTTCCCTTTAGGGGTGGAATTGTCATCTTTCAGACGATATCACCCTATTTCTTATAGTACATTCCAAATTTGATGATTTTTATTGTCACTTACTATTGAGTTGGATAGTTATCTACAATGAATTGTAAACTAAATATTGTGCTGTGGTAGTGTAGTATGATTTTCAATCAAGTCAAACAACAATAGATCAAACAAGGACTTGCAGGACTAGAACCAGATCTATACACACACACACATACATATACTATATATACATATATACATATACACATACATACACACACACACACAATTTGCTAAAAATGTTATATAATATTATTGTGTGCCAAATTTAGGTGTCTACACCTAGTTGTGTGCCATTATTTCTTACAAATGATGTTTCTTTCCTCATTTTTGTATCAAATACTTATGTAAATACTTCTTTTTCAAACCATAATGTTGTTTCTCTATACTTTTGCACTATGGATATAAATTTGTTTGTTAATACCAACCTAGCTCGTGTATTAGCAATGTTTCAAATAAAAGTACTTCTTGATCATGCGATGCTTTCCATGTTCTTAATACCTCATCCATCACAAATATTATACTTTAATTTTGTCCCCCTTGTGATGTTCTTTTAAGATGAATCTTTTTAATTGATAAATATTTGCTAGATGATTATAGCTCATAACAAACTTATATATAGGGTCCTTTCAATTTGAAATTTGAACCTAGTGGTGCACAAAAAACCGACTCACGTGCATACCATGAAACACAAGGAAATAAGAGTAATAAAAGGAACAATAGTAAAAAAAGGACATACGATCAAGCCTAGATGAAACCGTCAATATCATATGCTACTATTGGTTGGTTTTGTCTGAAACTAGCGATTATATCTAAATACCTTAAAATGACCAAATGATCAATGCAAAAGCTAGAGTTTTTTATGACAAGACATAAACAAATAAGGAATATTGGTGTGATACAAAAGACATCAATTAATCAAAACCAAACAAGGACTTGCACCACTAGATGCTTATTTCAATTTTTAAGAACCATGTGTGTGTGTGTCAAAAGTGTTATATAATAATACTTTGTGCAAAATTTATGTGTCTACACCTATTTTTGAGCCATAATTTCTTACAAATGATTATAAAGAAGTCCATGCAATGTTATTATGTTCCATTTCAAGACAAGTAAGGGAGAGAGAATCATTGGATTCAACATCATTTGCACTATCATTAGAATTGTAACTAGCATCATCATCATAATCACAATCACTATGAGTATCATTAGTATTGTCACTAGCACTATCATCATAATAATAATCACTCTAGGATTAACATTAAAACATGTCGCATATGAATCTTTAATACTAGGTGTAATAGCTTGATAAAAAAAAGGGAAGCCTCAATGAGATAAGAGGAGTTAGGCTCCTCTACTAGAAAAGAAGCAGTGTTAGGAGGTAAGCATGGTGATTTTGGAATTTCCTTGTAGTTATAGCAAGGGAATGGATTGTAGACACTAAATCACACACTTTGGGTACATTACTAGGTCCTAATGACATACTTATGCTTCTTACGGGAGAAGATTACTATTTGATCATTACACTTGGCCTCTTAATTTCCTTTCCAACTTCCCTCTTGGCCCTATAGACCTTATTTCCCAGTCTGACCCTTCATACTTTACCTTTTTTGGATCTGGGAACAAGCACCCATCCAGGATGCGAGCGCCCAGGCACCTTCATCCCCTTTGGGCACCCTAGACCTTTCTATACTTTTCTCACTCCTTTGAGTCCTTTCTAGTCGTTGGGAATCCCTATCCATTAGGGGTCAACCTTTTAGTGATCAATTACAAAATTTGAACAAGAGAAGCATATATATATAAAGTTATGTGACCAAATTAAAGGACCAAGCTCTAAGCATATACACTATCACCTAAGGTTGCATCTCACAAGCACTCAAGAGCATCTTTGCATTCATCTAACACCATCATGAGGGATAAGGGCTGGTTTTCTGCATCACACACGTAGGAGGGAATTTAATTTTATTCTATGCACACATCTCTTACATCTCTTTACATCTAGATACTTTACTCGTTATTAAGTACGACATGCATAAGAGCCACATAAGGCATGATTCTGCACACACACACACACATATAACTACATTGGGTCTGAGATGTAGTGTAGTGCTCAGTCGTAAGATCACTTGTTTGACATCTAAGGAAAGTATGACCCCTCATTTTGTATGTTTATTTTTAAGGATTTGATGTTATTTGAAGGGTTTTGTAAGTGATCTCTTTATTGCAGGTTGTCCACGACATCAACGATCATAGTGCAACCATATGGAGAAAAACAATGAGGGTCTTGGATCAACCAGTGACCCTGCGAAATTCATCTCCGGAGCTCTTGCGCAGACCCTGACATCTAGGAAGGGATCCTAGTACCCAGGTGCCCCAGTACCAGTCTAGGCACCCTGGTTCCTTCTCCTCTTACACTCCTGCACTTTTCTAGGTTTGGTTTCGAGGTCCCGTATTATTGTTCTTCCAATCTTCCACCTTCGCACAGTGTCAGTATTATTGCAATAATCAGCTAAGTAACCTAACTCTCTATTGCACTTAAGGTTTTACTTTCTTTTCTTATTTTCTTGAGTCCTTTTTGTACTTTACTGTCATATTTATTTGTTGTATCATACATAAGAATTTAACAAGGTAAATTTACACATTATTTTATTTTTGCTAAATCTTATGGTCCCTTCAATGACACCCTTCTTCATGATCTTCAAGAGCATATCACTAAGCATCCATAGGATCTAGATCTAATTTTATATGTTGTTTGCGAGGAAGGCACTACTTTCGCTGAGATTTCTCAAACTACTGCCACTGCTACCTCCACTCCTATTGATACCCAACATCCTCCTACTACTATTCAACCTACTTCCATTGTGCCCACCTCCATTCCTACTCCTACAAACCATTTCACTCTGCCTTGCACTTTGCATACACGACAAGTTACATCTTCCAACACTGAATATTTAGGTTATCTTTATCAAGATATTTAAATTCAAATCCGTCAACTCCAACAAGCTACTTCTTGTGCCTCTCCATCTCTTGAATTCAATTTTCTTCTTCATAGCCCTTTTACACCCTTCATTTCCAAATATGAACTTACTCAAAACTTTGTAGTTCCTAAGCTCTTAACTTTCAATGGTCATGGCGATCCTCAAGAGAATCTTCTTCCATTTCATGTGGCATGTCTAAAATATGCGGGTTATCACACTTTATTAGTGAAGATATTACCTCGCAGTCTCTAAGACTACACTATGCATTGGTTTTATGATCTACATGTTCATTTGGTAACATCTTTCATGCATTAAGAAGATGCTTTTCTTGCTCATTTCTCCATCAACATTGGTTCAAAGATATCATATGTACAACTAGCATAAGTAAAGAAACAATCTAATGGGCACCTAATGGACTATGTATTGTGTTACAAGAACAACCTTGTTAGGATGACTAATGTGCTAGCTAACTCAGAGTTACAATATCTATTCGTGCAGAGTCTCTTACAACAACTACAAGAAAGTCTCATCTTTGAAACTTCTCCTTCGTTTGATCACCTTTTTCACACTCTTAAGCTTCGTGAAAGCAAGTTTCTCACTATGGGTAAACTCAAGTATCAAGATCATGATACCTCAACTTCTATCAAGTTTCCAAGAAAATATCCTTTCAAACCATCTACTAAGGTCAACAAAGAAAAGGTCAATGTTAATGTTGTATCTCCTCCTGAGAAGCTTCAATTGCAACCTCAATGACATACATTTACAAAATTAACATGTGTTCCACATATCTTATTACCAAAACTTATTGACAACAACCTAATTAAGCTTCCTCCTCTACTTACTATGGATCCATCTTGCCATAAGGGTCGCAACTACACTAAAAATTCCAGATGCAACTATCACCAATGCATTGGAAATTCCACTGATCACTGTTTTAAATTGTGGCATCTCATTAAAGATATCCTAAACAATAATTAAATCGATATTCCTGAGACATCAACTTCTCCACTAGTAAATGAAAATAAAAATCTTAAAGTATTCAACAATCCCTTTCCAAACCATGAAAATAAAGTTTTTGAAGCCTCGACTAATCATGTATATCATGTTGTCCCTCCTCCTTCACCGGGACCTCTCAATTTTCTAGTTTCTCATGTTGATTCATCACAACCCATCATTACATTCTCTGATTATGATCGCCATGCTACATTCTCCACTGATTACTTGCACATCAGTGCTTGGATTCTAGTCCTATCAATAACACTGATTAATCCATCATTTCAACAAAATGCATGTTCTATTTCCTTACTTATTGCTATCGGCTATCCACTCTCACAAATCTCATATCCAATGCCTAGATCTTATGGCTATGTCAAGCTTCTAGTCACTGGCAGTCCTCTGACCATGCTTGTGACCTTCCTTGTGGCACTCAACATCCATAATTGTGACATGCTCTTAGGTTCTACATGGGTGATGGTTGCTTAAGAAATTGTTTCCATGCCTCATACGTGATCAAAAAATTGACCTATTTTTTTCTCGACCATAGACCCCTATCGTCTTTAAATTCTTTTCTAAACTTGCCCCATTAAAATTAACTCAAATCAATGCAATAATTAATAAAATTTTTCACACAGATTGATAATGGAGTTCGGTAGAATGCCTATGTCTCTGGGTTCATTAATAGAACCGATATATTATCTACTTCAACGACTGCAACAATATTACAATCTAAGCATGATAATACTGAATACAAATGGAACAAGAACCTTTACACAAAGTAGCTACCATGGCAAATTTGATCTAGTAATCTAACCATGAAGACCTCATCACCTCCATTGCATGGTGCTAAGTCTTCTTCCAGAAACCTCCACGCTTCTGTTGTGTGGTGCTAAGTCTCCAAATGTTGGTAGAAATTAATTGTCGCCAACGAGCTCAAAATTGAATAACGATCCTCCTCCGAAGCTAACGGTCTGATGACTCATCCAACGTATTGAGGTTCTAAGCTCTATTGCTTCTCTGATGCTCTGTCACATCCCTTGGCTCCACGATGTCTCCGGGCTCCAACTTGAGAATTCTCTCGGTGAGTTAAAAGAATACTAACTCCCGAACGATTTGAAGATGTCTATTAAATAATAGGTCTTATCTTGCCGATATCAAATAATATTGGTCCTCAATATGCCTAATATAGGTATTATTTCTCCATATTTCCCGTAACAAATAATATAAGCCTTTAGTAGTTCCTATCATCAATAATAATAGGTCTTCTTCATATAATGCCTATATAAATATAGGGCTTATATATTTTCTCTCTCCACAACACCTATAATATAATAGGGCTTTCATCTCCTTAACGCCTCTACGATCACATTCGAACTTCATGTTGTCATCCTCAGATCGGGCATGGAGCGTTGCTTCTTAAAGATAATTTGGAGCTTCTTCTTCATAATAATGCATATTAAATAATATAATAGGAATTAATAATAATGCCTATAATAATAGGACTTACATATTTTTAGCTCCAATTTTTTCCTATAGTAGAATAGGACTTATATTTGCCTCCACATAATGGCCTATAATAATAAATAAGATCCATTATATACTCGCCTTAATCTCATAAAGCTCCTTCATCATTTGCTAATTCCTTGGGCTCACTTGAATGAAGTGAGGGAGGCTTCACATTAATTCCCTAAGCCTTCATGCCTCTGACCTTCCCTTATTCTCCTCGAGCTGTGCTTGGGAGAGAGTTTTGAGCTCAAATGAGCTTGTGTTCTTCAAATGGAGGGAGGTTAGATTTTATAGCCAAGTGTAGCCACAAACTATATGTTGTATAACATATCTGCTAACACAACACCAACCAACTCGGTTGGTTGAGTTGGTTTGGCCACTCCATATGCAAGGGGGAGGTCATGGGTTCCAATCCCTCTCCCCACGATTATGCCGACCATTTTGCCTTAGCTGTTGAACGACCCAACTTGTCGAGTCCTCCTGCACTGCCACATCACTTGGAGCCCTCCAGTTGCTACCACGTCACCCCTGACTGTTGCTGAATCCCTGCCACTTCCTCACGAGCGTTGTGCCGTATAAACCTCCTGCCACACCACATGAATGTGGCTTTAAATAACGCTGAGCCCCGAGTCTTTTGCCAGTGATGGGGAAATATCCCACATCACTCGGGGAGTTGAGGGGATACGGCTCCTACATTCTTCCTTTGATAGCTCACCAAGCTATTCTAATCAAATCGCTCGGTGTGAAGTATAATGCAAGGTATAACTCGAACTTGCCAATGTATATAGCTCGTCGAGATAAATATAACTCACCCGAGTTGACTTGGGGAAAAGTGGTGGCCATAGAGGACCCACCATGTGTCATATTTTTTCCGATCAGTTGACGATGACCGTTGTGTGATCCTACTGAGTTGTTAACATAGCTCGACCAATGTAGCAAATGTAACCTCCTCTTGAGGTGGCCCTCACACCTGTTAGAGCATCTAGGTCCCCTGGACCTCTGAAACATAAAGCACCATCTACTCCTAGCTCTCCTACTCATGTGCGACACACTTGTCCTCATAGGTATGTTAGTCATAATTCACACATGTGTCCATCACCTCCGCGTTCTATTTCACATAGGTTTTCATAACCTCCACGTTCTACTTCACATAGGTGTCCATCATCCCTGTGTTTAGTTAAACAAAGGTGTCCACCGCCTTTATTCTATACTCATTGATTGTATGCATATAGGATTCATTCACCTACACAAAGTCTATCCCATATACCACCACTCTTAGAGCATGGTCACAAGGATTTATCTCCTCAAGCATCGGGTGGAGGACCCTCGTATTTCACTTTCATCGAAAAATACATTCATTATCACACACTTTGGGGGGGCATCACACTATTTATCCCCCCCTTTCTAGCATCGACACAGGTCTTATATTCCCATCAATTCACATATGATCTCTCACATGCAACATACAAATCTTGATGCATTAGTATTGTCATTACCCTATGACGCACTCTTGTGCTAAGGTTCACACTTGACTGTTGAGGGCATACTATACACATGAACCTCACACACTACACATTACAAATTTATAACATCTTCTTCTTCCGACACATCATACATCATGTGCGCTTCCTACATCTTTTTCTTGTATCTATTACACATCCTATGCACTTTGTGCTTTCTACACATTCTACACATTTCAAACTCTACTCATGTTTGACATATTCTTTTTTCTTTCTACACTTGCTTATTCTACACACTCTATATATCTTGCGTTAAACACTATATGTCTTTACATTAGACACATTCAACCTACACACTTACTATCTACATCATTTTTGCATATTCTACTCATGCATCATGATATTCTATTCTAAATTATATGCATCATGATCAAACCTTTACAACACACATTACCTGACGATGCACTCATGTTCTTTGGTTCTTACATGACTGTTGAGGGATCTATACCATCCCCAATTTAAAACACCAGAACAAGGGAATTTTTTTTTTTTTTTTTTTTAAAAATAACGTTCTCTGTTATGAATTATAAAATTCAAACACACGTTCGAGATTTAGTAATTGTTCTCTGCCCAAACCACACAGTTTGGATCATACAATTTCTTTCAAAAACGAATGTTCCCTGTTCACATATTTACAATATGGAACACACATTCAATGCCATTCAATCTCATAACAGATTCTATATGCTGCTGTAAATGACTCGATGAACTGCTGATCTTCCATTTTCATGGCTCGGAGTTTCAACGATCCTTCATTTCATGACTCGGCAACAACCGATCCTTCATGTACATGACTCGGCAACAACCGATCCTTCATGTCTGTTTATGCATAGTATATTTTATATACTTGTTCTCATAACCTTCCCCGGTTATCGAAGTGATCCATTTAAGAAGCCTATCTGAATATCTGTTACCGATATTCATCTGACATCCTGCATCTTAAATTAAGTGATAAGGACAACGCAACCAGCAATTGCGATACTTTGGCCAAAGATTTTCACATGCTTTGCATGATCATATTCCTGAATGTGATACACATCTACGGAATACGTCCTTCACTTCACTTCACCTGTTATCTAGAATGGTCTTTCCTGGTTCCTACCAGTCCTCATTGTTTAAGTTCCATTTTAAACTTTCGATACCAGCAAGTAATACGAGCGGGTATAGGAAGGCACTCCTGGTAACTAAAGATACGCAGAAATACGGTGTCGTTACCCCACGACTCCGTGTGTTTGATTACCTTTAGTATTCCGGAGTCACTCCGTATACCAGATCATACCCTATCCCCACCCCAGCTAAGATCTACACATTCAGCCTATGTATTCTAAATGTTTTAATTCGGGAGGGCATTGCTATATGTCAGCTGCAACAATGTGTCGTCATGAAGACCCCGTCTTCATGAAGACACCTTGCTGTAGCTGGCGTATACCAATGTCCTGCAGAATTCTCCCAACGAGAATACACATCCTGCCCAAGTGACTTAGCCACGAGTTAATAGTTTAAGCAATTTTCAGCATCCACGCTGATCCCTTGATCCTCGTTTCCGTTGCAGTTGTATATAACTAAGAAGGACTAAACTATCCTTTAGTTCGTTATGTATTGTCTCCTTCGTACCGAAGGGTTACATTTCCTTACTTGGTCCATTTCTTAATCATTAGATTAAGCATTCCGTACCGACGGACATAATAAGTTTACCTACTAAACTTAACCAAGATGTTTCCAACTGCAACTTATTTCAGAATATTAACTTATTAGACGTCATTCAAACGAGGTCTAATCCTTGAGAAATGAATTCATTTATTTCCCTTCAACGTTACATAGTTAAGGATCATTAGTTATGAACATATGCATCCAATAACCTTTATTCTGAATTTTATCAAACGGGATCATTAATGAGGTTTGAAAACGAAGTTCAAATACTCCCAGTTTAAATTGATATTCCTTAGCTCCTAAGCTAATCCTGAATACCCTCTGATTATAAAATCATATTCCTTTTAATTTCTCTTTTTTTTTTTTTTTAATGTCAATTCAAAATTCATCTTTACCCAAGTATGAATTAATTGCATTATTCAACTTAAAGGTTGTATTTAAGTAAGAATAAATATCAGTTTCATTTCAACATCCATCCGAGGATTACGAAACAATTCCAAATTGAGAAGTAACATTTTATTCCCAATTTATATAACAATATCAAACTGATATAATTATTGAAAATATCACACTTGTAACTGTATTCAATATTTCAAGTCATAATTTGTACATTTGCCAATCCAACTGATTGGGTATAGTTTTTACAAAGTATTTATACAATTCATGGACAGAAGAATATATTTTCTTCTTTCACAATTCCTCAAAGAGGAATAAAAGCAACAGTTACAATTTAATTTACGTTCTAACAAGAGGCATCAGAAGACAGCCAAGTCTTCATTCTAATCAAATTTCATCTGCAAAATGAATTGCACGGGTCAGTTCAATGAACTGAGCACTTTAAGCACTTATCCTTAAAATAAGATGCTTCAACTAACTGTTTCAATAAAAGAACCCTGCTTTTATGAAACAACAGCAAAACATCAATCTTGAAAAGCACAAAAGAGAGATCAGCATAACCACTAAATCATCAGAATATCATCACAACCAGCCAAGGGACTGCTGTCCCGTTTTCACATAATCATTGCAAGTATCAATTTACAGTATTTGCAAAGTTAGGAATACAAGTAGCTTGCTGCCTACATAGCATACAGTTATCTTTTCCACGCCTTTCATTAATAACAAATGCAAAGGATGAAACTAACTGAATATAAATCCATTACGTTCATTTCCGTTCATGAAGCATGTTAAATTTAGAGCATTCAAGTACAGACAAGAAAGCGAACAGCAATGCATATAGTAGCTCCCATCTAAGCACTGTAAAATTCATCATTCACGAATTCCAGAATTCCAACTAAATGAAAGAGAAAGATCATTTTTCTAAAACATTCGTTCATATCTCTATTTCCTTCCACATGACTGTCCTAACAGTGTAATCCAGACGAAATTCAATTTAAGATAACAGTTCAGAGTGAAACTTACAAAATCCACTCGGAATTCACTTTCCGGGAGCATGAATAATTTCATAAATATTCAGCTTTAAACGAAGACAAGAAAGAACTCACCATTCATATTCATACTTCATTGGAATCAGACTCCTTTAAGGATCCAAAACATATTAGTACAACATTAAGTACATCCGAGATCAAACAATATAAGGTTAAATACCATATAATTGCCATAATAAAGAAAATTGTATTTCTTTCGCTGCATACTAAACAGAAACAGTATTTCAACCATGCAATCACTTAATCACATAATGATCTAATTCTTAGTAACGTACCCCGTTCAGAATAATATTTATTCATTACTGTTACCTACAGCAATCCATTATTCACATGACGATGAATTTCACCAGGATAAAACAGCAGGCAGAAAACAAAGAATTCATTCTCTTTTTAATTTCACTAAGAAACATCATTTGTTCAAAACGAAAATCGAACACCTAATCCGTGTTCATCTCAGCAAGACAACTGATTATAAGGATAACGGAACAGCCGTTCTTTTCAAAACAAACTCTCAACCATAATACGCAATGAAATCCATTTTTCCATCATAGTAACTAGAAATATATATACATTCTGTGCATAGAATTCAATCAAGTGGAAACTGTGTCAGCAGTTCATATAAGAAGACCAAACAGCATTATATAACACAGTGAAATCACCTTATTCTTTCAACAAGGAGAACGAAATCCCGAAATAAATTTAAGAAGGAAAAACAGTTGTCTTTTTCCTTATTCCATGAATACCCAATACGTATTCGCTTAGTTTCTACTCAAGAAGAGGTACAGCAATAATATTAGTGCTTAAACTTCCTATGGTTCGAGTTCAATTACTCACAGAAAACTCGAATGCCACTTCCAACCAAAACCCAAACAATACAAGAAGAAGGGTCTACTTTCTCAAAAGAAAGATTCTATAAGAACTACTTCATCAATCATTATTCTCTTCCTTTCCGTTTGTTAACAATACACGGTTGTTCAGAAGTGGTAACAACTCATAAAAGAAAGTGTACAGTCACAATATATATATATATATATATATAATCAATAAATTTTTCCGTTACTGTCAAACGTCCAGCACACGGGAAGATACATCATTCAAGAACTACAAGACAACCCAACTCAGCAGTCAAGACAATATTTCCCTATTGTTTCCAAAATGACAGCAAGATTCAATGAAACCCATTTCATAGAAATATATACGACTGTATCTCCACTTGTCTCTTTTTGTTTACATGCGCGGACAGTTCCTCATATAACAGCAAGAAAAGATTGTATTTAAAGAACAATTTCACCATAAGGCGATCGCACAGTCTATTCCATTTTCAAACAACACGAACAGAGAAAGGAATATCCACATTTCAACCATTTATACAGTCAACAATCAAGACTGAAAATCATTTCCAACATGATTCGAGCAAGAACAAATCAAGGCAGAGCAACCAGAATCAAATCTCATTAACATTTCCCAAAGAAAAGAAGCAAGAACCAATAAAATCCATCTCCAATCAACTCAACAACAATCATGCGATCCCAACCCAAGAGCAGGGTTGTTTTAATGAAACATTTAATCAAAGCAAAGATTTTAAAGAGAAGGGCTTAACGTGCCTGAGATATCTTTTTCAGAGCTCGAAGAAAACGTTGTTTGCCGCGTTTTTCTTCCACAACGGCAACACAATATTCCCAGCACTCCCTTCCTTCTTCTGGCTTATCCACAGCCTCAAAAATTCCAAGAAAATGCCAAATGCAAGAGCTGGTTCGACTGAACCAGACCAAAGAAACCAAATGCAGAGCAACTTCGGCCAAACCAAATCGAAACAATGAAAGATCAAATCCCCTCATGCTGTTTCCAAGGCGAGCTGGTCGCGAGGACCAAAAACCATTAATGCATTAAAGGCTTTGCCTTTTTCCTTACTTTCTGTGCCACCGCCACTTGAGTTGGCGAATTCCTAATTTCAAAATTTCCAAGCAAAACTGAACTTGGCTCCATTCCTAAATGGATGCCTCTAGTTCCTTACCTGCCCCGCCAAAAATGGCGCTGTCCACGTAGGGGCTTTTAAATTAATGCTAATGAATACTCCCCTCCATCCTTATCCTCTCCTTCCAAGGGTCTGCGCGCCCTTTTTAGATTAGGATTAGTTTAGGTGGCATGTGTGTTCAACCTAGGCCTTAGTTTAGTCTTAGGTTTTTATTTTCCCCTTTTTTTTATTTTTGTAATTTAAAAATCCACTTAGGATAGTAGTGTAGGGTGCATGTTAGGACTTAGGATTAGTTTAGGTTTAATCCACACTAACCACTAACACTGACAATTTCCATCCCGCCCCTACTAACATCCATGTTAACGCCGAGTAGGACGTTCCGTCCTTCAGATTGCATGCCAAGGCCACCCGTGTCCAGGCGTTTCTCACCCCACGAGGTCCCGAATTCGACAGTACAGGGTTCAAGAATCGAACCCCTGTCGTTGGCATTTTCGTGCTAGCTGTTCACGTCTGTAATCAGGCGCTGCACTCTTATAATAATCCTAGTCCAGTTCAAGTGTGAATTAACATAGGAAACACAAAAGGACCTCAGCATACTTGGATCAATGGAATTGATTCGAGGTATGCTGTCAATCAGCACAAAAGCAAGCAATTATACGACAATCTGTCGTCACATCAGTAAACACACAAGTACAGTGTTCGCTGTCCCATGCAATAAATCACAGTATGCAAGAATCCAAATTAGCAACACATTCCCTTAAGATCAAAACATATCTTAACATGTTTGCTTTCATTTCAAGAGCTATAACAGTATGTAAAACATTAACCAAGTTAACATACAAAATCAGAGTATTACATGGATTCTTGGCGTAGTACCTCATACCAGTCCCGCAACGGCTTATGGGGGCATCCAAAATCGTACACATTTTATGTGTCATTGTTTCATTATTTTTCATAACACGCTACTATATCAGGTTATACATGCTTTGACATACTTTATATCTTTCTAACATGCTAATGGGTGCTTCATGTGTAGTATTTGCCTTATAGGACCTATTTGCCACCACGGTTATTTGATGTTTGCTTACTTTTGTTTATCATTGTTTGTGGGCTTTTCCCTATGATTTGTCTTGTGTGCACATTGTTTGCTTTCACCCACTGTGGCCTCGATTGTCTTGTGACATCATGAGTGATGTCCCATGTTTGCAACCCGATTTTTGTGGTATACTTTGTCTTCTAGCTTGGTAGCTTACACTATTTTCTATATACATGCTTGTCTTTACTGACACTTGTCTTCTAGCCATTGTTTGCATGTGCCTTGGTTTCTACTAAGCACATTCCTTCATGCATACCAATATCACTTCAACATGAGGTACTCTTTTGGGCCGCATCCTCCTAGCGATGTTGCATGCACCCCAAATGAGGGGGAATCTATTGGGTGAATCAGTCACCCCATTTAACAGTTATAGTCACACTTCAATAGTCTACAGTCATAGCTCAACACAGTACAACACAAAGTCAACACAGTCTACAGACTCAGACATGGCTCAGAATTAGACTTGGGTCCTTACTTTAACATAAACACTAATTCTTAGAATCAGACTTGGGTGCCTAGGTGCTTCTGTTCCTTCCTGGGCGCTAGTGACTACGGGCAGATACACAACACTTTTTAGTTCAGTACAATTTTTGGCATTATCACTAAGGCTTTTCATAGGGAAGGTAGTCCTTCAGCACTTGGGAATCATGTTTGATCATAATTGTTCTCATTAGATCTGACTTGTACACACCATCTGCAGTGGTGTTTTTACTTCGGGAAGTAGTCAAAGGTTGGAGAATGATTCTAGACCTTTCTCCTTACACTATTTCTGCCGTGGCGTGAGGTCGTCCGATATAATCACTCTTCATCAAACATTTTCAGGGTCCTTTCTATCACTTTTTCTCATCACGGATCAGGTGCACATGTTTCCTTTTTCTACTATTTACACATTTTTTTACACACTCTTTACATACATTTTCTACATCTATACACATATTTGACTACTTGTTCATTCTTCTCTTTTGCAGGTCCATTCTACTGGGAAGTAGTAGTCAACGTCAACACATAACCACCATGCTCTAAGAACATCATGAATAACATGTACAACATCACATCTACACGTGTGTTTTCACCCTAGGGTCATTATTCATCATTTTTCTTTTTACTTCCTCTTCTTTAGCATCCACACTTCACACTTTTTATGACTCCACAATTTTCTTGTCTTGACACGTTCTTCTGCATTGATCTACATGGTTATCAGGTACACATCTCTATCTACTTTATATTACCGAGCTTTCACTCACCAACATAAAGTGGGGGAAAATGTAGACATTAAATCACACACTTTGGGTACATTACTAGGTCCTAATCACATACTACTAGTCATATGCTTCTTACGGGAGAAGAGTACTAATTGGTCATTATAATTGGCCTCTTAGTTTCCTTTCCAGCCTCCCTAATGGCCCTACAAAAATTACTTCCTAGTCTAACTCTTCATACTTCACCTTTTCTAGCTCTGGACACAAGCGCTCAGAAAGGATTGCAACGCCCAGGCGCCCTCATCCCCTTTGGGTGTCATATACCTCTTTATACTTTTCTCACTCCTTTTTGGGTTATTTCTAGCAATTAGGCATCCCTATCCCTTAGGGTCATCCTTTTAGTGATCAATTACAAAATTTGAATAAGAGAAGCATATAAATATAAATTTATGTCACCAAATTAAAGGACCAAGCTCTAAGCATCTATACTATCAACTAAGGTTGCATGTCACAAGCACTTAAAAGTATCTTTGCATTCATCTAGCACCATCACAAGGGACAAGGGCTGGTTTTCCACATCACATGTATAAGAGGAAATTTCATTTTATTCCATGCACACATCTATTACAGCTCTTTACATCTAACTACTTTACTCGCTATTAAGTGTGACACACATAAGAGCCACCTAGGGAATGATTCCATACACACACATAGAACTATATTGGGTCTGAGATATAGTGCAATGCTCAGTCGTAAGATCACTTGTTTGACAACTAAGGACATTCCGACCCCTCATTTTTCATCTTTCTTTTTTAGGATTTGATGTTCTTTTGAGGGTTTTGCAGGCGATCTCTTTATTGCAGGTTGTTCGCGACATTAGTGATCATAGTGCGAACATCTAGTGACAAACAATGAGGCTTTTTGATCAACCATCGACCCTATAGGATTCATCTCCAAAGCTATTTAGAAGACCCTAGTGCCTAGGAAGGGATCCTAGCGCCCAAGCGCCCCAGTACCAGTCTAGGTGCCCTGGTTTGTGTTCCTCTTGCACTCCTACACTTTTCTGGCCAGTTTCAAGGTCATGTATTTCCGTTATGCCAGTATTCCACCTCGTACACTACCAGGATTATTGCGAAATTAGCTAAGTAACATAACTCTCTATCACACTTAGTGTTTTACTTCCTTTCCTTATTTGCTTGAGTCATTGATGTACTTTACTGTCATATTTATTTGTTGTAGCATACATAAGAATTTAACAAAATAAATCTACACATTAGTTTATTTTTTGTTAAATCATGAACCATGGGTAATAGGTGGAAATTTTGCTTCATCCACTTCAAGAAATGTGTCACAATCATACCTATTAACATCCTAAAAATGATCACCCATTACTTCACATAGAGATAGATTGGATAGAAGGGTTGGATCATTGGTAAAAGTACAAGAGAATGACATGACATAGGTAAGATAAACAACGAAAGCACAAACGAAAACAAACCTTAAGATGACAACATAAATTATGTATTAAGCAATAAATGGAAACCCCATGGTAGCTAGGGTTTGAGAAACAAAAGGCCTAATTAGGGTTGGAAACAACCAACTAGGTTAAGGATTTGATTAATAAGTAGATTTACCAAATTATTTAACCCTAAAAATTAATATAGGCATGCCTTATTAATTTAGGAATAATCTAACACTTGAATAATTGAACAATTAGATGATATTATACAATAATATAAAGATTTGGAAACTATGGTTTTGCACACATATATTAAACAAGTAATCAAGAGGGAAATCATGGTTTGAAAGATCACTTAGTTAATTTAGAAGATGATCTAGGTGTTTCATCTACTTTAATAGCTTCTATGTAGGTATTAGAACGAACCCAACAAGTCATTGTCTACTTTGATGCTCCTTGACCAAACCACCTAATTCAAACCAAATTGTTACTCTTTTTGACACTTCTATTTCTAGTTGGCATTTTGGTCACGCTTTTGGTTTTTCTGTGATGATTTGTGTGCTCAGGTATGACATGTGTGTATGCTAATATGTCTTGTTGATCACACCTATATGTATATTCACACCTATACCTATATTTATAAAAACCCCATACTCGTACACCAACACTCAAACAAATATTAGATACAAAAAACAAGGTTAGATGCTCGAATTGGAATGACCTTAGTGGTCGTCCCACATGACTCAGGCCGAGCAGTATACTACATTTTAAACTTCGTGTAGTTCTCCTAGTTTTGGTGCAGCGGTGTATGCAATCTAGCTACCTTGTCATTGTCTTTCTGTTGTGTGTCAACACAAATTTGTGAGCTAACCAATAGATGAGCACCAATTGAAACCCTTGTATTTAGAAACATTATTATTGAATAGTGGTAATTGTCCCCTTGTGATGTTCTCTTGTGACAATGCTTGATAATTGATAAATAGTTACTAGATGATTATACCTCCTAATATACTTATATATAGGGACCTTTCAATTTGAAATTTTAACAAGGTGGTGTGCAAAGACTAACTCACATAACATGAAATGAAAGGAAATAATAGTAATAAAATGAGCAACTATAAAAAAGGACCCAAAAGTGACCCTGGATGAAACCATCATTATAAGACGGTAACCCTTGGACAACCTATGGTAAAGGACCTCCAGACGTTTCTGCAACTATGTTAAATTTGACGGTTTGACGGCCGTCTGGACGTTTTCGCATTTTTCGTCTATTTTTAAGGGTTTTTTGGATCAAACTTGTGGTTCATCCAACGGAAAATTCTATAAATTGGAACAGAACTCTGTTATAAGTTCACCTATCACTTGCAAAAGGAATCAATCAGTTTCATGGCTCGTGGAGGGAGAATTTCTTACCAGAAATTCGAGCCATGCATGTTTAATCTGCATTTCGGGTTTTTTTCATAAAATCCTTCTAGCTCGAGTTTTAACGACACGACAGATAACAGAATATGGAAGAAAACTGTTTGTCGCGGAATTGTTTTGTGTTCAGGGCGCATCATGATGGTTCGATTTGAGCATTTCCAGGCATTGTATGTTTTTTATTTAGAGGGTATTATTGAAAGTGGCGACCCATCTTATGCTGGCTGGAAACTCTGATCCTAAGTAGAATTACCGTATCACAAAATTAAAGCGATGATAATGTTTTATCCTGGGGATTGCATAACTGTAGGCTGCCATGGCTGCCATGGCTGAGACCATGAGGATTGTATCTGGACGCTTGTGGGATTTAGGAGGCAGTTTGTCGCATGCCTAATTTTGAAGGAAAATTTGAAGGATGAGCTTGATGAAGAACGGCGACCCCTTTATCTATACTGTCATCGCTTCTACAATACGATTTTTTAGCATATGCACCTTTTTCACCAAAATTGCATATATTTCACCCATACACATTATTTGAATCCCTCCGAGAGTGTGTCATTCACCTAGAATTAAACATAATAATATAATATCCATTGCCAGGTTCAGAATACTCAATATTACATAACTTTCAGTTTGGGATAATCTCATATAGGTCCAATTCAGATTTCTCGGTTGTTTTCTCTTTGTCTGAAACCTTTCTTTCAAAGTTGTAAAACAGGGTAGAACATTTTATGCCTCAAGAGTGCTTCTATCTTCTAATGTTATATTTTATTAAAAATTCCAATCCGTAAAAATTTGTGAAGTTTATACCTCAATATTCCTTATGAAAGTCTTTCTATTCTCCAATTACAACATCTTTACTCTAGCCGACAAATTCTATATCACATTTTGTAATTCAATAAGGACTTTCAAATTTCTTTGTAAACTTATCTATAACATATCAAGGTCCATGAACACACCTCCAATTGCAAGTCGAAGCTCTAGATCTTCCTCATTTATAGCTGATTGCACCCGAAGAGACCTCCGAGGAGCTCCATTTCTAACCTGGTCAAATAGATAGAAGCTATACTACCTTTTAGAAAGAACTCCAAATCATAAATACAAACACAAACATGATACATAGCTAATCACTGTGGCCATCTAACCTATTCCTGAGAAATCAATTTCAATATCTCACTTTTAACACATATAAGGCTTTAAATGATTATACTCGAGTACAACGGTTAGTAGTAATGTTAAAATGCATAATGAGAGAGGTGTGACTAAGACATACTTGTAAAACCATTGTTGAAGATGTTGACTGAACTCCGTGATGAATGGAGAATGATGATGACGACATATGAATAGGATCATCATCATCTTCAACAACTATAACATTGCTTAGCCCAATGTTCTGCATGGTGGTCAATGCCCTTCCCTTGTCTGCTTCAGAGTGCCCTACAGAATTAAATGGTTTTCTTACAGCCAACAAAAAGCCCTTTTCCTGGAGTGGTCGTTAAAATAGTAAATGCCTAGCTTATACATTGAGGGTAATCTTGGAAACTAACTGTTGGGATTGCCTTACAAGCAAGGCAAGGAATGCATTACCTTCACAATCCTTTTTCTTTCAACTTCACTAGTTGAAGTCCAATGTTCACTTACAACCCACAACATCTCAAGACATGAAGTTGTCCAACCACTCCCTAAGTGGGTCACTCATAACAGCCATAGAGCTTTCAGAGATGTTATTGAGAGCTCTGCCAGTCCTAGAGATATGCAAGATCACAAAAGGAACTCCTTTGCAAGACCTTTTATTTCACCTTCACTAGTTAACTCCAGCCCCACAGCATCTATAAGACATGGGAAATTGTCAAACCACTTCTTGAGTGCTGAAGAGAGGACTCCACCAGGGTCTACATTATTTTTCAATGCTCCTTCTCACTGTAACAAGACAATAGTTGCTAAACACTTAAAGTTTTGCATCATGTTTCCACATGAAAAAAATCTGATATGTTTAGGATTTATTTTCGTATTCTGCAATAAACTATCAACTCTTAAATGTTTAGGATTTATTTTCAATTTGGAAAATTTAGATTTCTTACATTTTATCTGGTTTGTATGAAAATTTGGCCATACATTCATCAAATGGGAAAAATATCAACACTCTTTCTCACACAATTAAAATTTCTTGATTGAACCGTTGATATATTTTGTCAGAATTTAAGGTTACCTAGGTTTCAAGGTGAATATTCAACGCGTAAATATTAGAAATTTGCCCCTTGCCAGATTGGTCTTGAAGAATTGCTTCCATCTTCTCCATCCAAAGAACTCAATCAATGAACATAACCAAGTAGATTGCCTCAAATCTAAGGCGCAGGAACATATTTAACAGATTTTACAATGGCTCTTAAAATTAAATGAATCGTCCCCCACAATACCCAGACAATTTTCTAAATAGGAAATCATCTTCAAAATATATACTGAGTTCTCTTACCAAAGCCTTGAAAAAAGCAATTTGAGGAAGCGAATACTGAGTTCCCAGTTTGGCATGTTCATCAGCTACTTTGTTGATCATACCATAATAAACTTGACCTTCATACTGGTTTTTGCTGGCTCTAACCTCAAATTTGTAGCTTAGTGTGCTTGAGTTCACGACTATATATTAAACTTTCAACTCCCATGTCGACATAACATACTGCCATGAAGATTATTGTTAAAATAAGGTATTCTGAGCCCAAAACTGACAAGTAAATTCCCAAGCAACATGTACTCCATCCAATATTGAGTTTTGCTTTTTACTTTAATTTGGGATGTATCAATCCCAAAACATGGGCTCATCTTACTCACAAAGCTACATCTTAAAAAGCAAAAAAGCATATTTACCAAGTAGCAAAAAAGTATCATTTTATTTACCAAATAAAATCATTACTGCATCTGCATTAGTCATGTAGTGCTCAATAGTTTCCATGCACAAATGCAAGGAGACAAGGGTTCAATATAAAAACATCAGTTCAGTAAATTTCTTTTGCAGATAGATGTATCTATGTTAAAAAAGGGAGGTAATCACTAGACCCTTTCATGTGATGGTACTTGAACAATAAAAAGAAATAACTTCAATCAACCATATCAAATGTCAAATGAAAGGTCAAAGGATCTGAACAGTCCGAGAAGAGGCCAGAAGGACCTACCAAAAGTAGTATAAAACATTGGAAATACACCCCATAGGAAAAAAAGAATATCAAACATGTTTATATTGCAGAAGGAACTTGGAGCAGTATTTTGGTACAAGAATAAAATCTAACTTTTTTATTTGTTTCAAACTACATAGCTAATATTTATATTCATCTCACACATATGAATGGTAACATAGAGGCTCCAAAATTTATTATGGCTCTTTTGATTATTTGTTTTGAGGCAAAAAAACAATACTTTATAAGTTTGTAAAATAACCGCTTGGGTACAGGTCATTAGACGACCCTTGTTTGTTAGATACAACACAAATATCCTCCCCACATGTGGACCTTGAAGAGTGGTTCAACACACTAAAAGCAGTTGCTTGCGTAAAAAGCAATCATTTGCAGGTAAACAATTTCATTCTTTCTCATTGAAAGTGATGGGAAATTAAGTACCTCCCTTCGAGAAACGATGACAAATTGAACATCCACAATCAAACTATGATATCCATATGGAGAGAAAATATCGATTCCCAACCGATACTTTCCCGTCATGCAATTCTTAAGTATATTGCAAAATATGCTTCATAAGTAGAGCAACGTTCAGAAACCTATCACCAAATGCTATCCATATTTTCAAGAGATGCTGACGTGGATTCTCCATCACATATTACGATCTGCAAAATGCTCACAAAAAGTGTTGTTGAAACATGTCATTGAAAGTGACGCCGATGTACAAGAAACAACCACTTTCTTGGATGCATATAGAGTTCGCCTTGCAACCATGGAACACCTAACTCTTATTCAGGTTGCTCGAGATTGGAGCTACAACAAGAATCGTAAAGGTGATAAATAGAAACTGCGATCGAGTCCAGCAATTGTTCAGGTCCACCCAAGATTTGTGGATGTCCCAACTCAAGATTCAACGTCCTATGACCTTTTCTATTGGTCATAACTCCTTTTATACAAACCTTTCAGAAATATTGCCTCCAAATTTGGCTCAACCCCACATGACATCAATGGCACTTGGGACCTATTCAAGCACAACTACAGACCGTGGCATGTTTTACACACTACCGCAGACACATGACATGCTACAAATGTTAGTTATGACTCTGAGGTCGAATGCAGTATTCAACACGAACAATTGCATGAATGACAGGTCTTCGCACAACTTCTTTCAGGAAACAACACGGGTCTTGACAGTCTTGAAATGTTGGGGAAACGAGATTTTGACATACACAATAATTGGAACATACCTGACGTTCCACCTGATTTGCAGATAACTGGTGCATCATTCATCGAGAGAGAAAACTCAAACATAATTAACACTAGCATATAGGCCACACCACCATCTTCCACACTACCTTTTTCTTCAGAACAACAACTAGCTCTTGATACCATACTACACTATTCAGCAAACAAATCGCTTCTACCTCCACTAAGATTGATAATTCAAGGAACAACTGACACATGAAAATAATTTCTAATAAATAAAATACAGAATTCATTCACAACAACATCAGCCACATCTCCCTCACCTCTCCTTTTGCTCGCCCCTACTAGTGTTTCAACATTCAACATCTCTGCATCCACAATCTAGGTAGGCCTCCGCATTGTAATTTTTTGGGTTGACATAGGCCTCGTAAATGGTTCTACAGGAAAAATCACCGACAATGTCTACGACGCATCAATGCCACCACCAACATTACCTTTATTTGTTGTTTTCAAATTTGATTGATACAACGACCCATGTTGGGATCCCTCTAACCCGTTACATATTCCCATACCCCCTATTTTGAGAGGGAATCGAAGACAATTTCTGATTAAAATGGCCTGGGGATTAACTATCCATAAGTCCTAGGGACTTATTTTGCATAGAGCAACTGTTGACATTGGAACCACTGAAAGCCAAGGTATGACATTCACACCTTTCTCCAGAGTTCCATCGCTTGCAAATTTATGGATTTC
Source organism: Taxus chinensis (assembly GCA_019776745.2). Lineage (NCBI taxonomy): Eukaryota > Viridiplantae > Streptophyta > Pinopsida > Cupressales > Taxaceae > Taxus > Taxus chinensis. Next base: position 664,943,723 of record CM034147.1, on the reverse strand, counting down.
ACCTCCTTTTTCATTCGAAAGGTACTAAAAAATGGCGTGTGTATCAACACTTGGAGCAAGAAGAAAGGATGATTCAAGACTACTATCACTCAACCCGTCGTAAATACTACCCTCTACTTTGATAGCACCTCCACTACTACTTTACTCAACACTTCTTGTATCCAAAGCAGCAGTGTCGTTCAAGGGGTATAAAATGTATTCATGTTTAGTGAAAATAAAATTGCCCACAAAAGGATACCATTCATGATATAAAATCTGCAAATGTACAAAGGTCTTCATGTATACATGTTTAGTTCAAGTGTCGTGATATAAGATTTACAACTGTACATGTACGGATTTGTAACAAATTTAAATATACACATAGAACAAATAAATGTAATGTTTCATCCATATTCCTACACTACCACTATCAATCCCACCTATTATCGACTATACAAAAAAGGTTTTTTCAACAAAAGACCAACCAAACAACTGATGCAACACTAGCATAATTTCCCTAAAATAATTACAAACCACATCAACTATACAAGTAATTAACTATCCAAAAAAATATTAAATGTATTCATGTTTAGTGCAAAAACAATGGCCACAAAAGGCTACCACTCATGATATACAATCTGCACATGTACGAAAGTCTTCATGTAACATGTTTAGTACAAATAAAATTGATAGCAAAGCGCTACCACTCATGATATGAGATTTGCAAATGTATATATATGAATTTGTAACAAGTTTGAAATGTAGAGATGGAACCTTTAAATGAAGTGGTTCATCTATATTCCTACACTTAACAAATTCAATCACACCCATTATCAACATCAACTACACAAGCAATAACTATCCCTGCGCTCTACCAGCTGAGCTAAGACGGCTCTGTTCGTGGCGGTTGTGTTTTTCTTAATATTTTAATTAACGAAATCCAAAAATTGAAATTTGATCGTTGAACTTGATAACCCAAAATATCATATCAGAAACTTAGAATTAGAAATGTTATCCATGATGATTCAGAAGAAACAGATTGTCAAATATAATAACAAACATTTTAAATCCAACTCAATTATAACGAGAAGTAAGATATGATTAAAAATATTCAGACAAGCAATACTTAGTAGGAAAATCACAACGTATGCATGAAGGTTCAGTTGGCCGCATAGCGCAGTGGATTAGCGCGTTTGACTTCGGATCAAAAGGTCGTGGGTTCGACTCCCACTGTGGTCGTAAATGATGGCGCACGTCAACAATTAGTTGACCTGCCTTGTCCAATCACATAATAATTAAGGTTGTAAAATATTATATTCCACTTCCAAAACAGTAATTCAAATGTCTGAAAGACAGATAGATCATTTATGTTCTACTTCCGAAACAGTAATTCAAATGTCTGAAAGACAGATAGATCATTTACGTTGAAGGATATCTACTCCCTCACATTCTTTCTTTGGCTATAGTTGCCATAACTATTTTTAGTTAATAATGATCAAACATCTAACAACATCCTATAATGTTTATAATTATTAAAATTACAAGAGATTTTTACGACATTAAATCTTGTTTTAGGACATTAAATCTTTCTTTAAGTTCAATATATATGCCAAGAGCCTTTCTAGATACATTTGTAACCCCATGATGGGAAGTAATGAACCATTCTCTTCCTTGAACATGCCAAATAGGAATATAATAGTCCCACCAACATCGTTGGTTAATACACTAATATTTATTGTTTGAAACCCAAATAATGAAAAATCATGTATAAATGTCACCTCAAACCAAATTTCATTTTCTAGGGACCAATTTATCCCATTACAAATACATTTTGCCTTTCTAGACTAACCTATTTGTTCTTAAGTGTATTAATTACTCTTAATTTTTAAAGTAATCTGGAACAAAGCACACAAGAGTATTTTCTATTTAGAACCAAATTTAGAAGTTTAAAGAAACAAGATCAACCCACCATCATCTTGTAATTCATTCTTAAGAGGCCAACTTGGCAAATGTTGAATCATATGTTTTTTGTATTTTCATTCTAGCACTTTGAGATCTTGATATAGTGATTTGATTTAGCATGCTAGTAAAAAGATAAAAGAAAACATGTTAAAATCCCATCATAAATAGATTTATTGGAAACATCTATTATACTATCTATGGATATATAATATAAGTATGCCAGTAAGAAATGTCAAATACGTATACCTTCTCAAACCTTTCTAACATGATTTTAATCTTTATTCTCCATAGTAGGTTAAGAAATCTATCAACAAAAGGTTCCACAAATTCAAACCATTGCTTCTTTGATCCTTCGAACCCTAGTAGATTCGCTAAAAAATGTTGGAAATATTTTATGTTGCTTTGATTTATTCGGGTCTCTTCATGTGCTCACTTGCAATGTTAGACATAAAACTTGCAACATTAGAGAGATCATATATCGAAAGGATGATCTAACCTCTATGTTTGAGAGGGGTAGTTCCCTCGTATGATGGATTTGTGGGGGGGTTTGGACACTTTTAACCTAGAAAGAACTAGAAAGGAGAAAGAAAGGAAAGTGAGAGGGGGATTGGAAGAATAAGGAAATATAATTAAAATAATGTAGAAAGATAGCATGTAGGCATAAAGAAAATGCATATCTCATTCCTACATGCTAGAAAATACACCATAAAAGTAAAGATATTAAATGTTAATACTTTGTATAAAAAATGAAAGAAATCAAAAATTACATTTGACATAAGAATAAATATAACCACCAAGAATCTCTAGACATAAAGTTCTACAAGCATCAATGTATTTCTTTTTGAAAAGGAACACAAAGTTTCCTCATTGCCTTCTCTTCAACAAAGTCTTTACAATGATCAATCTCCATGGAAAGTATCTAAACACGAAGTTTTATTAACTTCCCTGCCTTGAGATCATAAGACACAAAGTTCATCCAACCTCCAAGACCCCTAGTACAAATCACCTCTAATTTCCTTTTATAACCCAAAAGTTGGTTATAAGGTAGTTAGGGTTTACATGACATCACTTTAGGGCACACTTAGGTCACATTATAATTGTATAATCTTGATTTTAATAAAGTAGAGTCACTTTATTAAAATAACATCATTTCATTTTAACATATATGTGACCTAATTAAAAGTATTTATTACAATAACTTAAGTCGGTACATGTGGACCCCATTAGAGTGACTTGGGCATACATCTAGACGACCAAAATAACAACCTATTCGATTAGTGCATTATCCACTGGGAAAGAGTCCTCTTATCTCAATCATACAAGAAATGAACACATTGACCATGTTGAATTGGTGACATGTTTCATAATCTCTCAGTTGGTGAATGAATCGAGTCTGCAGCTTAGTATTAGTGATTTTAGACATGCAAATTGGCCACTTGTTTGGTGTGTACAATCACCTGAGATCACTTGGGTTTGTAGCTTAAACTGATCTTCAATCATTTTTTTGTAGTTTTCATTCGCATAGGCCAACTATTTTTATCTGCATCCATTATGCATGATTGTGCATATCTCCATGCTCCGTATTTTTTTTCCTTGGTGAATTCATGATTTGCCACGTTACCATAGTCTGTTGCACCATTTTGGCTTGTCGATGGGCAATATCCGCTTCGAGCCTTTTTGTTCTTCCTTATTCCTTTTGGTGAAGGTTTAGATCCATTTTTCTATTTGGAGTTCTCTGGAAATTTCTCCCATCTTTTAAAAAAACAACAGCTGAATCTATTGGTGATACTTTTGTACTTTGTACGGTTGATCTGCATATTACATTTGAGGATATTAAGAGGAGTCGCAACCAGTTTGGGTGAGACCACAACTTAGAATGCCTCCCATGGTGTGAGCCGTATAGAAGGCCGGTGAATACATAGAAATATTCTCTGCTCTTGGTTATATATACTTTCTGCAACCCACCATCATGCGAGTGGCGTAATCTTTAAGTCTGGTCATTTCATCACCACTTTTAGTGGGAGTGATATCTCAGCAGTTCTTCCAATTTCACATGGTTCTGGATATCCTCATACACACCTAGCTTGATTTTCTTGGCAAAGGACTCGTAGAACTTGTTACAATCCTCTAATTTGTTCTCTGTTATTTTAGTGAACGGTTCTGTGCATTTCTTAGCCAAGTTCTTCCTTATAACCTTCAAAATCTTGTTGCTGTTGTAGATATATTTAGAGGCAGATCCTCTGAATCTACAACCCCCTTCACAAAACTCAGATACTTTGGTATAATTTCTTCACAGTTGTCCATGATAAAATACCCTTCTCACATACAACTTAATGTTATCGAGCTTTTTCATTTATTTTTGGCTTTACTCCATTTTTCAGCGCTTTCTTTTCAATGTTGAGTTGTCTTCTAGTGCCAGGCGCCTGAGTTTTGTTTCTTCTTGATTTGGCCACGTAGAATGTTACCTGTGTTGAAGCAGTCATGGAACTAATTTAAAGATGTTGACTGTGCTTTCTCCATATTTAATTAACTCGGGGGCGACTGTTATAATTTCCCTATTATATAAAAAGGTTTGAATTGAATTGGCATCTCGTCAATGGAACATACATCTGCGGAAACTTGATTGATGTCCATATCAGATTCAAATTGAAAGTGTTTTTGATACATATAAACCATTTGTCATGTTTGTAGTAGGAACGAAATCGAACCCTGCAATTCTTTTCGAGTTATGAATTTTCTATTGACTTCTTCATACATTAATTAAGATGAATTGATCTCCTCCAAGTTGGATGTTTTGTACTTCGGTGACATAAAATTCTTTACCATCTGTTGCCTAGGAACTAGCAATCGCATGTGTACAATGCAATGTGAACGCCGAACAATATATGTTATTTGATTTAGATGGATTGTTATTACTTTTGTAGTTGATGTTGTTAAGGGGTGTAATTGATTTTGTAAGTGTATGAATATAGATGAAGCATTACATTTAAAAGTTCTATATCTACATTTTAAATTTGTTACAAATTAGTACATATACATTTGCAAATCTTATATCATGAGTGGTAGCATTTTGCGAACTATTTTATTTGAACTAAACATGAATACATGAAGAATTTTGTACATTTACAGATTTTATATCATGAGTGGTATTTTTTGTGGCCAATTTTTTTAGCACTAAACATGAATACATTTGATACCGCTTTGGATACAAAAAATTTGAGTAAAGTAGGAGTGGAGGTGCCATCAAAGTAGATGCTAGTATTTACAACAGGTTGTTTTGGTTGAGTGATATTAGTCTTGACTCCTTCCTTTCTTCTTGCTCCAAGTGTTGATATGTGCACCCATAACTCTAGAGGACATGTGCAGAGGTTTAAGTGTAGCATCTATTGGTGCATTCAAGTATGACCTATTGTTATATATTACTTTTTCCAAACTGTATTATAAGATCCTTTGATAGAGTAAAGTGATAGGAAAATCCAACCCAACAAAATTCATACTTAAAACACAGACAACCAGATAGAAAAACATGTCATGCAAGAACATGATAAATCAATGTTAACAATACAAACCTACCAAAGTCAGTGCATAAAGACTCAGTATCATTAAAGAAAGAGTAAATATATCTCACGCATTTACAAGGCAATGTCACTCGAGTAAAAGACAAAAAACAAACCTGAACCTCTAATTAGTAGCAGAGTAGTCGTCACTGCAAGTTCTAAGAGCTTCTTAATAGGATCTGATGTTTTTCCTTTAGCAACAACTTCCAAATACTTTCCCTACAAAACAAAAGTGATCAACATAGCACTTGTTTCAAAGTAGGTTGTTGTCTAGTGGCCACTAATGGCACCATAAAGAAGGGCACAAACAGAGTAAAAGTATGCAGCTGATGTACCAAGTGCAACTAATACATCCATGTTTGCTGACCCATTTTTCAACGCTCTATAGGCCGCAACATAGAATTGTTTGCCAATGACAAATTGAACACGAGTTACCAATGCCCACTTCAACCAATCTCCCATTACAAAGGGACCACAATAGCAGTAGCATACTATACATGAAAGGTATATGAGGGCAAACTACCCCTATGAAAAGGACAAGAACTTGTAAAATACCAGTACATTCCCTTAGCAAGAACATATCTATATTAAAAAAATTAAAATTCATTTCCAGATCTAAGTATAAGCCTAAAGGGACAAAACAAGCCCTCACTTACCCTCGTATTAAATATAGAGCAATCAAAGTGACAATTTTGGCAGCTAGAGGGTGGCCCTACCTTCATATAAGAGTTAACAAAAAACGCTTATACCAACCCTTATGGCTTATAAAAGGAACTAATTTCAAAATATGAATCTACAATGTACAGATCTATTTTTCTTCGTAACAAAATCATTTTACTGGCCATGTAGGATGTCCCACAGACTTTTGTTTACCAGGTAATCATAAAACAACAGGTTTCCATGTGGAGAAAGTGAATATCCATGCAGTCTCACAAGATTCTGATGTTTGATGCTTCCAACTGTTTCACAGCTTCATTTTCAAATTCACGCTAAGCTAGTTGTGGGTAGTGACATGTAAAGTCTCTTTATAGCAATGTGCTTACAATTCTGATACAACACATTTATAAACAGTGCTTGTAGCACCATAGCCAATTATATATTTCTCATTTAGATTTTCTGTGATTCTCATAATGTCATCGTACAATGTACAAGAGCCATATCCATATGCAGTCTGACCAACCATGGAGAACCTAAGTGTCAACATAAGAGATGTGTCAATAAAGAAATTCTAGTAAGATATTGCTTTTTGACTTGTTGTATGATAACCTATACAACATGAAATCGTGTCTAGCCATGTTATTAATATCACCTTGCTCCATGATGTTTGCAGAGCCTTTTGTAAATGTCTTTGGATGATTTGAACGGTACAAATCTATAATTATGCACAATAGTATTACTTGAACCCAAATAGATGCAAACAATTACCAATTTCGAGATGTATGTTGTTCATTGCATTGGTCCACAATTTTGTTACACAACATCATACATATCCAAGTTAGCCAATATCAGAACATAGAAAAGCTTAGAGGACTACATATTCGCTAAACATTTACTTGAACGCCATATATCTTACAAATTAATGAAGAGCAACTCATGAACTACCACCATCTCTCAAATAGGACCTTCAAGTCGATTCCCAGGTCAGATTTTTGGACACAAAGTTGAATCACTATGGCTTGTAATGTATTATATACTTTCTTAGAGAGGCTACAAGATATTAATTCATAAAAATTTGCTTTGGGGTGGTAGTAAAAAGATGAAAGATAACAATTCCTAAAATGACACCATAAATGGATTTGTTTGAAAGATCTACTTCTGGGCTATGAAATTGGTCATATTCAGCCTTAACATATAGGTCATACTCATAAATAAGAAATGTCAAAAACTTATACCTATCTAAGAACCTTTCTAGTACATGATTGTAATCTTCTTTTATCCATAGCAGGTTAATACAATCTATTATGGACCTAATATTATTTGGTTTCTACCAAATACAAACTCTTTAAATTCTTCGAAGTAGCACATTTCAGAGGTGAACCTATTAGATTCGCTATCATTCTAATGTTTTGGTATATCCACCTACATGTTATGCTACAGGGCTTATGGTTTATATATTCCAGTCTTCATTAAGCTCACTTGCATTGTAAAACACTACGAATTATAAAATGTGGACCTACTGATAATGATTTCGACAGGATGATATAGCCTAGTTAATGTTTGAAAGGGGTAGGTCCAAAAAATCATGGATTTGTGGGGGGGTATAGGTCTGCGGTTTAACCTAGAAAGAACTAGAATTTAGCATGCAAGCCAACTGACAGGGGATTGGAAGAATAAATCCAAGACATACCTAAACATACATGTAGCAGATTTGCAGAGCAATTTCACCTATAAGAAAATGCAGATCTAGAAATTTCAAACAAGCTACAAAAGGAAACATACATAAAACTGACAGGAAATTGAATGTTAACACTTTGCATTGAAGAATACCATATGTCACACTTTCAAACAATTGCATTTGACATAAGATTGAAATATAACCACCAAGATTTTCTAGACCCTGAACAAATCTACACTTCAACAATGTCATTGCTCTATTGAACAATGTTCTCCAACCTTGAAGAAAGGCTTCCTCAGTGGAGGTCTCTATCAAAGTAGAGGCTAGTATTTACGATGGGTTGATTTCCATGTTGAGTGATATCTAGTCTCGAATGCTTTGGTTAACTGATGAATTGACTTGGGAAGTCTATATGGACACAAAGTTCCTGTGGATATACAAAACTAGTAGCAGAATGAGCATCTAATGTGCTGCCATTTGATAGAAATCACTAAAATTGGTTATCTGCAAAATAGTTATGGGTTGTACATGACATCACTTTAGGGTAAAATTAGGTCAGATTATCATTGTATAATTATCATTTTAATACGGTAGAGTCACTTTATTTGAATGACATCTACTTATCTAATCATTGTAATGTAAGAAGCCTAATTAAAAGTGTTATATGTAAAAAAGTAACTTAGAGTGGGTTAGTAAAGAAAGTGGAGGTCCTTTCAGATCTGACTTGGACATACCTTCCTTACAACACCAAAATCACAACCTTCGATTAGCTAAATTAGAGACTAGGAAACAGTCTTCAATGATCGACCCTACGCTAATTTTTCTCATCCAGCAAAACTGTTCAAGCTTGGCGATCTAAATTTCAAAATCTCTCAATTGCCCATACATTTGAGTCTGCAACTTAGTATATAGGAATTTATAGTGAAATAGGCCACTAATATTGGTAAAGGATCACCTGAAATCACTCAGGATTGTCAGCTTTAACAGGATACAGTGCACTTACCTGTGTTATGCTTGAAGTCTTCACCGCAGAGTTGCCAGCAATTCTTATCTACATCCATTATGCATGATTGTGCATATTTCCATGCTCAGTATTTCTCTTCGTTGGTGAATTCATGATTTGCCACGTTACCACAGTTTGTTGCACCATTTTGGCTTGTCGATGAGCAATATCCCCTTCGAGCCTTTTTGTTCTTCCTTATTTCTTTTGGTGCAGGTTTAGATCCATTTTTCTATATGGAGTTCTCTAGAAGTTTCTCCCGTCTTTTAAAAAAAAAGCAGCTGAATCTATTGGTGATACTTTTGTACTTTGTACGGTTGATCTGCATATTACATTTGAGGATATTAAGAGGAGTCACACCAGTTTGGGTGAGACCACAACTTAGAATGCCTCCCATGGTGTGAGCCGTATAGAAGGCCGGTGAATACATAGAAATATTCTCTGCTCTTGGTTATATATACTTTCTGCAATCCACCATCATGCGAGTAGCGTAATCTTTAAGTCTGGTCATTTCATCACCACTTTTAGTGGAGTGATATCTCAGCAGTTCTTCCAATTTCACATGGTTCTGGCTATCCTCATACACACCTAGCTTGATTTTCTTGGCAAAGGACTCGTAGAACTTGTTATAACCCTCTTTGTTCTCTGTTATTTTAGGGAACAGTTCTGTGCATTTCTTAGCCAAGTTCTTCCTTATAACCTTCAAAATCTTGTTCTGTTGTAGATATATTTAGAGGCAGATCCTCTGAATCTACAACCCCCTTCACAAAACTCATATACTTTGGTATAATTTCTTCAGAGTTGTCCATGATAAAATACCCTTCTCACATACAACTTAATTTTGTTGAGCTTTTTCCTCGCATCAATTAACGTTTTCAATGTTGAGTTGTCTTCTAGTGCCATGTGCCTGAGTTTTGTTTCTTCTTGAATTGGCCACGTAGAATGTTACCTGTGTTGAAGCAGTCATGGAACTAATTAAAGATGTTGATTGTGCTTTCTCCATATTTAATTAACTCGGGGGCTACTGTTATAATTTCCCTATTATAAAAAGGTTTGAATTGAATTGGTATCTCGTCAATGGAACATACATCTGCGGAAACTTGCTTGATGTCCATATCAGATTCAAATTGAAAGCGTTTTTGATACATATAAACCATTTGTCATGTTTGTAGTAGGAACGAATTCGAACCCTGCAATTCTTTTCGAGTTATGAATTTTCTATTGACTTCTTCATACATTAATTGATCTCCTCCAAGTTGGATGTTTTGTACTTGGGTGACGTAAAATTCTTTACTATCTGTTGCCTAGGAATGAGTGCTTGTTCACAAAAACTTTTTTGAATCAACGCAATGAAATTGCTATATTTCTTCACATGGGTTGGAAGCTTTCAGTTGTGTGTGTCACGAGGAGAGAAGAAGTAGTTAGAAGAAGAAATTAAGCCTCTGATAACCGTCTCCGGGAAGTAGAATTAATTGAGGTTACGGGAGAAAGAGGAAAAGTAGGGAAGTATGCTTTGCTGAAAGCCATTAATTTTTATGGAATTGAGGAGCATTCCAAATGGAGAAGTGGGAGTAAAACCCCCAATCCACCTTCCATTTAACCACCAATTTGATAATCAATTAACGTTTTTCTAAAATTGATATCATTATTTTAATAATTTAATTTGGAATTTAATTAATAAAATTAATAACACTAATTTATTATATAAATAATTAAAATGGTCATTAATTAATATCTTGAATTAAATTAATATTACTAATTAATTAAATTAAAATCACTAATTACATTTTGTAAACCATTTTGCAAGGTCAAAGGATGTGTAAAACGCAATGGGACATTAACAAAGATGGAAGTGTGATAACGCAACATTATGATAATTTGACAAATGGGTTAAGGAAATGATGACAAACAAACAACTACTCGAAATGGTGCAGAAAGATAATTAGGAAAAGTATTTTAACACATTGTTTTTTTGAAATTTTAGTGTGAAAATTTTTGAGACAACACATCTTCGTTACTTTTCTATCATATGTTTAGCTTCTACCCTTCTTTCTTTTCTATAACTATTTTACCTTCTTTACCTAGCATTGCAATTCTGGCTATCGATGCACTCACTTCTTCTTGATCGGTGAATCTAAAATCCATGTAATTATCTTCAAAATTTGATGATCACACATCCAATGTCTTATGTTCTCATTCATAATTGATTCTTTCTAATCTTCTTCAAAAGATAAATTTCCCTTGAGGATTTTATTTTCCTCTTCTTGATAATGATGATGATATTTTTTGGATACACTTACATTTACTGTCTCCCTCTTACCATTTTTATTGAGTTATTTTGCTACAATGCACAAAATTATTTTAGTGGTGTCTTGTCCATATATGTATCTATTCATTGTGTAATTCATTATGCAATCAACATGCCATTGGTGTCTTTATCACACAATCAGATGTTCTAGATCTTGTGTCAAATCCCATAAGGGAATCAACATCTATGTTACTGATTTATCTTCTATAACACCATAAAAGGATTTTTAAAAAGAATTTATCCAAATGTTAAGGTATATTTGAATTATTTTGAAACATGTGGAACTTGCCTCATCTTTTCCATCCCTACTACAAAAAACTTAGAATACAACTAGTTTATTCAACACAAATCTTAATGAAAGGAATGCGCCTCTTTGTCTAGGGAAAGGAAATGCATGTTTGGAATCTCTAGCACATTTTCCACCAACTCCTACCCTAGCTTTTGTTGAAAGTTATAGAGATCAATGTGATGCACTCATTCAGTTTCCAACTCTACCAGTTATCTCTTGTTCTTTTCAACATATGAAGATATCATAGGGTCCTTAGATAGATCATCTTCTTTCACAACCCTTACTATCACTATTCTATATTTTGAGGCTTAAAGGATTATCTTTGTGTGTGGAGATGGGAACCAAGGTTGATTTCCTACATTATTGGTTATGAGGATTATTTATGTGTTCCTATTAAATATGCATATGGTAAGTGGAAAGTATGGTATAAATGGTAAGTAAAGTCTATATGGAAAGTATAGTGGATACGGTGAATTCAACTTCAACTTCAAGATCTTGGCTAAATCTCTGGCTAATTTTGTGGATCTCTCACATAAAGACAACCCCCAAGTGTTTGTGTGGGCCTCTATGTCTATGTGCTCTTTCCCTCAACTCACTATGCACCCATATATCTATATAGGCACTGCCCCATTTTATTTATAAGTAACTTGTAATTGGATTTTTCCTTACATCTACGTGTCTCAAAACAATATCCTTCAAATCAATGAAGGATGGAACAACTTTCAAACTTGGTACCAATTTGAGGAGGGGTAGGGCCCCTATCTCTATATGGTGAAGCATAGGGAACCACTTGATATAGTGTCCCCGTTCATCCCATCCCTCTCCTCATATGGTGCCAAAAAACTCAATTGACAAGATCTCTTGTGAGTCATCAACATGTTATCCCTGGTGTGTCTTGGATTAGTTAAAATAACTTGGGGAGAGCATTTATAGCTTCTATGTAGTTAATTGGCACTCCCCTACCCCTCTCTCTATTTAGTGATCATCCAGGTTGTACGTGCCACTATCTCTTCTCACTCCCCACACCCTCTACCTCTTTACAGATGTGAGGTAATGACCCCTATATATAGATTTGGGATGTTTTCCTAAATTCTATCTACAGAAGATCTCTCCCAAGAAAGAGTGTCATTTTTTGGGTTGGAGTATGTTGATTCGTTATAAATTTCTCATTTTGTATGGGAAATATCTCTGATTCCCTCATGAGATGAATGTATTGACTTGTGTGGTGAGATAGATAGTTAAGATCCTCTTTATTGGTTGGCCCTATCTATATAGTTTATTAGATAATTCCTATATTGTAAAGTATGTACTCATCCATAATATGATGCTACCATGATTCAAAGATGAAATTAATGCTTCAACTCCATGCTCACAAGGAAATTCCTACAAATTTTAGCAACCTAACCAAAGGGCTCCAAAACTCCCACAAATTTCAACATCCAATCTGAAAGGCCTCAAAACCTATAAAATGACTATATGTTTTTCCAAAATAGATTACAAAATTTACATCCTAGAAGCTTTGTGTTCTATGTTATAATCCTTAAAAACAACTAAAAATTGACCAAGTTGCAGGGTCCATTTTAGGGGAAAATATTCATAAAATGGTGAATATTAGGATTTTAGAAATTTGAAATTGATGATTTTTTCATTACCGTATGGTAACAGGTTCGCCAAATTTTTATGGGTCATAAATAAATTTGACCCTAGTTTCTCCTATCTATTTCACTAAGGGCCAACTAATGTTGGTATATTCATCATTATGTTATAATATACTATTATATAGGATTAATTATCCATAATGTAGTAATATAATATAATTCTCCATAAGTTTGAGATCTAGAGTCGAAGATGAAGGTAAAAGCGAGTAAGCCTGTGAAAAATCTGAAAGTACAAGCTGTGAGTCAATGCAAAATTGCTATTCGTGAGATAATGTAAAAATGCTACCACATAGTAATACAAAATGCTACCATAGTGAGATAGGCAGAAATGACAACATTTTTGTGTTACCGTGCGGTAACATTTTTGCATTGATACACAATAGAAAAAATGTTACCGTGTGACAATTTTTTTGTGTTACCGTGCAGTAGCATTTTTTTCTTTCCGCACAACTATTTTGCCTTGACGCACTGTAGCACTAAAATTCTACCATGTGGTAATATAGAAAATGCTACCATGCGACAACACATGAGAGAACATCCATGAGGGTGATATTTTTCCTTGCTACTGACTAGTAATGATGTTTGATTTGAAAAAAAAGTATGGGATGTTTTTGCTTACACCATATTTGGGGAGGAAAAATTTCTCATTGAGACGATAATTTTAATTGCTAACATCAACAATTTAAAAAAAAAAATTCCCATACAAAATTAGTGAAATCTACATTAAAAAAAACACTTTTTTTGAATTTTTTTCTTTGTGCCCTATTTTTGGAAGACATTTCTCGTCGAGCCGATTTTTGTAATTTCAGAAGAGGGACGGAAGCCTTGTTATTTTATTGATATGCAGGAAATCAACATTACAAAGAATGGGCTGCAATATTTATAGATATTGCACAACCAAGTACAAACAAAGAATTAAGTTTCACAGGTACAACTGAGAAACAATACAGACAAAAATATTGTTAAAACAATATAACAATAATTGCAACAACCTCACGTATGTTTAATAAAAACAATATATATGGTTATATAAACATAACCATATAAGAATTATATATTACTTACAAATTACTATATTAAATGCAAAATTAACTATAGTAAAATATGTTTTACCTAACATTCCCCCCTTAATTTTGCATTTCCTCAAGGGATGAGGAGAGGAATTCTCTGAACAACTCAAAATTTTCAGGTGCAAGTGACTTTGTGAAGATATCTGCTCCTTGTTCAGCTATTGGACAAAACTGAAGCTGTATATTGTGTTTCAAGACATGCTCGCGTATGAAATGTACCTGTACTTCAATGTGCTTTGTTCTTTCATGAAAAACTAGATTGCGAACAAGTTTGAGAACACCTTCATTATCAACATAAAAGGTGGTCATTTTTTCCTGTGGTATTCCAAGTCCTTCAAGTATGTGACGTAACCATATCACTTTGTAAACAACTTCACCTACAACACGATACTTGGACTTCTGTAGAAGAGAGAGAAATAAAGTGTTGTTTCTTTCTTCCCCATGATATTGGTCCAGATCCCATAAAGAACACAAACCCTGAAGTGGATTTTCTGTCATCAATGTTTCCTGCATGATTTGAATCTGAATATCCAGACAAGAAGAAATTATCGTTCTTCTTGTATTCTAGACCAAGATCTACTGATCCCTTGAGATATCTCAAGATTCACCTTGCTGCCTTCCAATGAAAAAATCTAGGTTCTTGCATGAACCTGGATAGATAGCTCACTGCAAAGATGATATCTAGTCTAGTGTAGGTCAGGTAAATGAGACTCCCAATCAACTATCGATAGAGAGTGGCATTTACCGCAGGAGATGGATCTGAACGAGATAACTACAATCTATTCTCCATAGGTGTAGCAATAGGTGTGCAATCCATCATCCTGAATTTATCAAGCATTGTCTTGGTATATTTCAATTGAGAAACAAAGATGTGATTCTCTTTTTTCCATACTTCCAATCCAAGACAATAGTGCATTAACCCAAGATCTGATCATGTCAAACGATCGTTTAAGATCTTTCTTTGTTGCATCGATCATCTTCACTGAACTACCAATGATGACTAGATCATCAACATAGACAACAAAAATCACAATCTCCCCCCTTGACTTTTTGAGGTAGAGATTGGGATCGTATGGATTTCTAACAAATCCATGTTGTATGAGATCCTTCATCAATTTTGATGTACCATGCTTGGGGTGCCTGTTTAAGGCCATACAAAGATTTTCTGAGTCTGCATACCTTTGTTTCTTGACCAGGTACAACATATCTCTCAGGTTGAGTCATGTAGACTTCTTCTTCTAAATCTCCATTCAGAAAGGCACTTTTCACGTCCATCTGATGGATTTTCCAACCAAACTGTGTAGCTAGAGAAAAGATCATCTGATCATTTTGATCTTAGTTATGGGAGCAAATGTCTCCTCGTAGTCAATGCCTTATTTTTGTGTGTACTCCTTTGCTACTAGTTTCACTTTGTACTTGTCTATGGTCCCATCTGATTTTTACTTTATTTTGAATATCCATCTGCATCCAATGGGTTTCTTCCCTGGTGGAATATCGACAAGCTTCCAAGTGTTGTTTTTCATCACTGAGTTATACTCAACATCCATGGAATTTTCCAAGATTTTTACTGTAGGGCTTCTTGGACTATAGAGGGCTCATCAAATTCAATAACTCTACTCATTAAAGAAAATTTTACTTCTTCTCTTGCTTTCCCTGTGAGTCTATGGTCCAATGGTGGATGTATCGGTGGAGCATCCAATCTTGCATCTCGTAACATGCTAGTATACCACTTGGGCATGCACTTGAACTTCTCCCGTGGGTTGTGGTTCTATCTGATCATCACCATCATCCCCATCATCACTTTCATCATCTGTGGGAACATCAGCTTCTGTTTTTACAACTGGTGAAAAATCTACATCAGGTGAGTCTGGAGGAGGAGTCTCTACTTCCTGTTTCTCAAAAAACTCAACATCTTTGCTGGTGTAGACTTTCCTGGTCTTTCAGATCCATTAATCTATACCCAAAAGTCTCTTCATTATAGCCAATGAAGATGAGTTTTTGTGATTTCATATCTAATTTCTTTCTATTCTGATTGGGTATGTGCATACTTTCTTTGCACCCAAATACTCTGAGGTGTGCAACAGATGGTTTCCACTTTGACCATGCTTCATGTGGCGTTACTTTGTCAAGAGCAACTTTGGGCACTCTGTTCAACAAATAAACTATTGTTTTTGCTTCTTCTACCCAGTATGTCCTCACTAGTCCAAAATCATCGATCATGCATCACACCATTTCCATGATAGTATGCTTTCTTCTCTCAAAAACACCATTCTGCTGTGGTGTGTGTGGAGGAGGCATTTGTCAACGAATCCTGTGAGCTTGTAGGTAGGATTTGAACTCATCACTGGTGAATTCCCCCCTAGTCGATCTGAGTGGAGAGTTCTGATGTGATGACCAGTTTCGTTCTCAACAACCACTTTAACTTCTTGAAGTTTTCAAAAGCTTCACTTTTCTTGCAAAGAAAAAAAATCCACATTTTTTTTGAATAGTCATCAACACAAAGCATGAAGTATTGAAATCTAGAATGACTCGGTTGCATCAGACCGAAAATATTCAGTATGAACTAGATCAAGCTTACCATGAGCTCGATAAGTACTCTTCTAGAATGAAGCTCTGTGTTGTTTGTCCTGCTAGGCAGTGAGGACACTTGTCTGTATCCTTCTGGAGAGATGGTAATCCTTTTACCATTTTTTACTGGTGAAGTGTCTCGAGATAATTGAAACTGATATGACCAAGTCTCTAATGCCACAACTGTGCAGAGGATAGAGTTCTTAGCCACAAGTTCCTGATCATCTCTGTGGAAAAAATCAAGATGGAACATGCATCCCACATTGGAGGATTTTACAACTATTTTCGAGCCTCGTGATTTGTCTCGAATTAAACATATTTTCTTGCCGGAATGACTATCAAAGTCAATTTTCAAGTTGTGATCTAGGAGTTGACTGACTGATAACATATTTTTTGTCAACCCAGGGACATATAGTACATCTGACAATCTACAATTGCATGAACGAAAGGGGTAGAGAAATGTTACCAATCCCCTGAACTGTCTATGCAGAATCATCACCTAATGAAACATGGTTTTTTGAAGGCATGTCCCTTATTTAAGTAAACAAATATTTGTGACCGGTCATGTGTCAAGTGGATCCCAAATCAACATACCAAACATCACTAGATGACGTGGATGGTTCACTTGATCGAGCAGTGTACAAGTAGTCTTCAATATCTGAATGTTCTTCTTGCTCAACAATATTTCCTTGCTGATGGGGTTTTCTTTTCCAGTTCCCCTATTTTTTCCCTTGATTGTAGTTAGAATGTACCTTGTGAGATTGTTGGTGTTGAGGTCCAGAGTTGCTTGATGAACCTTTCTTATAAGTATTATACCAACAATCTTTCAACTCATGTCCTCTTTTGCAGATAGGACATTTCTTCTTTTGTTGCTTGTCCCCTTGCTGATGTTGATTCTAATGTTGGGAATTTTGATGGGAATTTTGATAGGAATTAGGTTTGCCTTTTCCTTTTCCTTTCCATTTTTGATGAGAAGATAAGTGCATGCTCCTCTTCATCATATCTATTGTATGTACATAAAATATAGTACATTACTACCTCTTGTTGTAGTAGGTTTATGAGCTTGTCAAAACTCACTGTCTAATATGACAAGTTAAGTGTTGTCAAAAAAATGCGGTATGAAGGAGGGAGTTCTTTAAGAATAATGGGAAGGAGAGCTTCATTAGTGACCTCCTCTCTTAGGGCTAGAAGTGAATCCCTCAACTCTGCAACTCTTCTTAAGAAAGGTTTTATTTTCTCATTTTGTTTGAACTTCAGTGTGTGTAACTGACATTGAAAATTCAGTATTACATTCTTGTTCTTGGCCTCATACACTGTGCTCAACTTATCCCACGCTTCTTTGGCTGATTTAGCATCATGAATGTGGGGTTGCACTTTGTCAGACATTGTAAACAAGATTATCAGCTTGGCCTTCTGATCAGATCTATCAAATTGTCTTTGTTGTGTTGTATCAATTGCTGATTTGGTTACAATACCATTCACAACAGTCCAAATATCTTCAAACTCAAGCTGTGTCTTGATTTTTTTCTTCCATGCTGCATAGTTATTTCCTCGGAGAAGTTATGATTTTGGAAGAAATAATTTTGGGGTGTTGGTGCCCATTTTACAGAATCAACTGACAAAGGGTAAGGCTCTTATCACTCCAGGTATACGGTCTTCCAATCTACATACCCTTAGTCTGATATACCAAACCTTTCTATATACACGCCCTTCCAATATACCCGTCGGTATGTGGAAGAAGCTCGCCCTTTCTATATACTCGACAGTACGTGAAAGAGGTGTCAACATACGTGAAAGAATCTGATACATGGTACCAAGACAATATTGAAAGGGGTCTATGTAATTATTGACACCAGCTCAAAGAAATATCCTCATACGCGTGTGTAACTTCACTATATAGTTAGATAATTTCTTAGTCTGGATTTAAGTCATGCAATCATTCAAAGACTGATGAGAGGGCTCAAAGTGTGTGCACCATGTCCTTATTACTCACCGTCAATTTAAAGGGTCGATTCCCAGATGATGTTGTTGCAACTATATTAGGAATTAAGTGAAGTAGTAGTCGCGACGACTTTACTCGTAAATGCTTCCCAGAGGAATTGTTTATACCGAATGCTGTGAATGAGATTCAAAGATCTCATGAGTGATATAGAACCACATTTTAATATTTTTGAGTTTAAATCTCTGCCAGTTTTAAAGAATTTACAATGGTTTGTGGTTGAATATGACAACTTGCAAATTAGTACAATACACTGAAATATACAATTACATCCAAAATTATGAAAAAATTGAATGACAGGAAAAGTTTTTTTTAATTTTTCGGGGCCCTAGTGGCCTCTGGAGCTCAATATGGCTCTTTAAGAAAAAATGACAAAAAATGGCTCAAAATGTAGTTTTTAAGTGACCTCTCTTTAGAAAATGTGGCTCAGAATAAAAAAATCTACTTGGTGGGAGAAATTTTTTTGGACCCTTTTTAGGGTTTTCTCTGCTAAGTTTAGCTGCGAATTTAGTTATAGTTAATGGGGTTAGAGGAATTCTAACTGTGATGGCTGGGCTAAATATGCCGATAAATCATATGGTTTTAAAAATACATGTTGGGGGTGGGGGTTGAACCCTAAACCTCCCACTTCTAATTTCTTTGAACTAACCAACACAACACTGTAAGCGCTTGAAGTAGAGTATGAACCAATATTTATTTGAATTCAAAAAGAATGGACTAAACTTTCAAACAATGACTTGACGTCTGATAGATTGTCCTCGTGGTAGCTTCTTGTTGATGATCCATGTGTCGTATGCATTGGGGGAGAGTCGTTTATGGTTCCTCTTTCTTTGCAATAAAATCCACCGCTTGTCCTTTACTAATCTCCTTAGTTGTTTTTGATTTGTATTGATTTTGTGTTGCTTTCAACATTTTGTTTATTATTTGACCTTCTTTGTTTGTTTGTGTAGGGTTCTTGTTTTTCTCGATGTTTCTGATTTGAATAAGTTCAGAGGACTTAGTGTGGCGGGTGTAGACACCAAAAGTGGGTCACACGCTCCTCAACCCTTCGTTAAATAATCAACTTGAACACACTCACCTAACCATGACCCCTTACACCCCGTACTAATATTAATTTAATTAATTTAATCCATGTCCTCACAATATTTATTATTTAATTACCCTAATTAGGATAATTCCCACCCCACCACCTCACCAATACACCTCACCTAGCCACCTCACCCTAAGTCTATTCTTAGTATGTTTCCATAATTAACTAAGACTTAACTAAACCCTAAAAATCAAAAGTCTACATTCCCTCTAACCATATTCCTGCATAAGAAAAGGTAACTCCCACTCTTTCCTAGATGAATAGAGAGATCTGGCAAAAGTCATTGCCATGATCTCCCATTTTTAGTAAACATATGGAATCCCACCCTAACCGACGCCGGTCACCCCTAAACTGACGCTGGTCAACCTTGAACCATCGTCGATCACCTTTTATTCCCTTTGGTAACCTTATTTCAAGGTTGACACATTTTTGAGAAAAAAAAAGAGATTCAGAGCTGCATGCAAGTGAGACAAGCATCCTTTTATGCATCCAGACATCTAGAGCCATCACCAACATCAATCAGAGAGCCATTGCATTCACGAGAGCACTTTGGGAAAGCACCACCACAAGACCACACACGTATTCTCTGATCAACCACTTCCACCACCCAACCATAAAATCCTTAATATAGTAAGTACGACCCTAATCAGTATAGTTTATTCCAGTTAGTAATCTTTATTACTCCTGTTATTAATCTATTCTTTGCATGCTTATTGCTTCATCACCCACTTGCTTGTAAATCCAAAGATCCCTTCACCCACATCACCAAATCACCTATTTTCACCTATTGTGTATTTCTTAGCATACCTAAGATCTCCACAGACCCCCCATTCACTTGTCCAAACTTTATCTGACCTCTTATCACCCCTACCATTTAACCTTTTTTGAGTCTCTTTCATCCCGACCATATTGACGCTGGTTACCCATAACTGTCGTTGGTTCTACCTAAACCAACATTGGTCATATTCGATCGACGCCGGTCTCTATGTTTTACACCTTGACCAAGAAAATACCCAACAACCACCCTACCATTTGACCTAAATAATCTAGAATCTGACCCTGACTAGTCCTAGAATCTTGAAAAACCCCTCACCTATCAGATCCAACTATAGCCTAGCCTGTTGTGATTGGATTTTCTTATTGTATTTGAATGAGATACCTAAATCATATCAATTATAGTAGGATCTTGTTTATTCCTTGCATTAACTTGTTTTAAACGGTGGATTGACAGCCGTCTAGGAAGTATCACACTTCTCGGAACTAGCATATGCTAGACAGTTCTTTGTCATGTATCGTTTAACCATATTTTGGTGGTCTCATTTTCTACTACAGGTAGTTCCTCCTAGCCAAAAGGAAGCTCTCACATTTAGCTGTGGATAAATAAGTTAGAATGCGCGTAAAAACCATCAACCGACCAACATTAACAAGTATTCGTCCTTGGCCGTTACCCTTATTTGTTTCGTCATTTCAAAAAAGGTAAAGAAAACGGTGAAACAACGGGATCAGTCATTATGGGGAGGGAGGATCCATTGTATTGTGCCAGATCTCGTGGAGGAGATGTTTATCTCAGCTGCTGGGTGGAATGTTGCTAGCCTGGATGGTGTGGACTCGGGTGGAATGTTAGATGTTGTGTGAATGTTTACCCTCACCATTCAAAAAATAACTCGGTCCTTTCAAAACACAACTCGATACAAATGATGATCCAGGAAAAAATTAGTTGATTTGGAGCTCAAATCAGTTGTAGGAGGTCGTTTGAATGTGTTATGGCTCAGCTGGTTTAAAAACCTTTAACACATCCAATGTGTGAGGCAACTTGATTGGTGATGAGTGGTGTAGCATGGCCCTTCTCTAATGCAAACATCAACTTGGTGTAATGCAACTCGGTGGAAAGGCCTTGATCCAATGTAAAGGACCAGGTTAATATAACTTGTTCTGAATCCAATATGTCTAGCTTGCCAATGGAACTCGGTTCCTTTACAAAACAACTTGCCCGGTGTGTAACACAACTCGTTAGGATCTCAAAAAGGATTCAACACTACTCAACTTGATCTAAAACTCAGTGTTTGACTCTGTGGAGTCCTTCCTCCATATTTGACAGTCTAATAGTTTAGTAGCAACTAATTAGGACCTCTAAATTTAGAGGTAAAACCCCTGATTGGGGAGATTTTTTTTTTAATTTTGTGAATTTGATTAACTTCTAGGAAGTAAAGTTGCCTGGTGCATGAGGCACCAAGGAAAAAAATAAATTCTTTTTGTTTACTTGGAAATCAAACAGGAGGTTGTGGGGAGGTAAGTATGGGGCTGGGAAGTTGAAGGAGGCTGCACAAGCTCTTAATGATTGTAAAGGCTTCTCTAAGCTCCTCAATCTTGTCTTTTCTCTCTCTCTCTCCAACCTTCTATTCTCATAGGTCCATATTAACCAACTCTGGTACCAAATGTAATTTCAAAAGAGGGACGTAAGCCTCATCATTTTATTGATATGCAGGAAATCAACATTACAAAGAATGAGCTGTAATATTTATAGATATTGCACAACCAAGTATAAACAAAGAATAAAGTTTCACAGGTACAACCGAGAAACAATACAGACAAAAATATTGTTAAAAAAATCTAAAAATAATTACAACAACCTCATGTATGTTTAATAAAAACAATATAGATGGTTATATAAACATAACCATATAAGAATTATATATTACTTACCAAATTACTCTAGTAAATGCAAAATTAACTATAGTAAATATTTTTTACCTAAAAATTTCAACTTATACTGTCAAAAAATGATTTTTCAAAAATTTACATATGTTTTTGGCTGACATCATATACTGTCAGCCAACAACATATACTGTTAGTCAAAAAATGATACCATCTGAAACCATTATTAAACTATTTGAAACCTATTTTCTTCATATTTTCCATCATTTCAAAAGTAATTTTCATAGATTTTCCAAGAAATCTATAGGATTTGTTTTGGGGAAGGGTCTTAAAATGAACCATGCCAAGTTGGATTTAAAAAATACTATCTTGTACATTATAATGCTTGGAGCTACAAGACGAGTTATATTGGGTACAAAGTGACCCTAATTTCTTATATTTACTAAAATAAATTAAAATTCTATTATTTCTTTTATTAATTATAAATTTAAAGTAAAGTATAATATTTAAAGTATAATAAATAATAAAAGAAATCTTATACTTAACAATTATTTTATAGAACTTGCTTGACCTTTTTCTTAACCTAGCATATCTACAATCTCTTAGAAACAGTAAATACCAAAAGCACGCACATGTTATAAGTTCAAGAATATCCAAACCTAGTAAACACTAATGTGTAAACATTATAATTATAAACACATATATATTTTCATCATTTCGTGAAGTTTTCCACTTAGTTGTAACCCATCTTCATGTGTGTACCATATGCATGATATTTTTATCAATATAATTATCAAATTCAATGGAGGATAAGTGGAAAGTTTAATTTTCATGTTGTAACTTGCCTATGACTTCCATCATAAATTATAGTTTACAGGTAGGAATTGAACATATTGAGGTGTATCTAATGGTTTTGATTTAATATTATTCTCATGTATTAGTATAAATGTTGTATTATAAGTAGTAAAATAATCGTATGAAGTAGGAATATCACTAGAGGAACCATTTCTAACATATGTGATAATAACATGACCAATATATGACTCTACACCATTAACATGAGAATCTAGGGAAACATTATTATTATTTATAAAAGAAGAATCATTATTATTTGTAAAAGATACATCATTATGATTTACAAAAGAAACATCCATATCAATAAAATAACGACAAATATGTTCTATATTATCAAAGGAAGAAACTTCAAATGTAGGAAATAACATTTCCCCTCGGAGAAGAAAGAAGTAAACTAAAAGGGATATCGTAGTACCAAGTATGAGGGTTATTATAGTCATCTTTTAATGCAACATCATATTCATTTGTGATGTAATATTTTTTTCATTTTCTTGTTTTTAAATTTTATAATATATTATCTAATAAAATGGTTCATGATCAAGAGTGACATCCCATAAGGAAGTCATGGATAGTCTAATCTTATAATAAAACAAAAAATACAAACCCTAATAAAATAAAGGAAGCAAGCATAAGATAAGATCTAAAATATAAATCCTAGGGTGGAGGTTTGAAACTCTAATGGTGAGAACAAATTCCTAGGTTGGTGTGGATTGATAGATAAAGTTGGTTCACCAAAATGTAATGTAAAATTATTGTTTCTAGGATTATTTTTATATTACTTAATTGCATAAGATAATTCATGACAATAAGACATAAATACACATTCTTAAATTATGTAAGGATAAATTCACATAAGATATATGTAGATACACAACCAATAAACCAAAAAGGGAAATTAGGGTTTTATAATTGGACTATGCTACCAAGCTTAGAGTGGCTGAAATCGGATGAGGGAATTATTTGGACTTTTCAATCCATTTGTTAAATATAGGACATGTGTTCAAGATATTTTAATTAGGTAGGGGACATATTATGGCTAAACCTAACTAGGTATTTATAGATATGTCCTCTAAATATCTAAATTATTATATAAATTTGGGTTTTTCTTTACACGTATTAGGCGTATAATTTTTATATGAAATGATATGATGATCAACTTATTTTTGAATATAGATTTTGTCTTGAAACAATATTCTCTTTACTTAATACTTAAAAAAGGTAAATATTCTTTTGATTCATATCTACCTCAACACATCCTTATGATGAATGAGAAAATTCCTACATAGAACTATTCCAAAGATACCTTGTAATTATGTAGTTCTCACTCCTAGTACATGTGTGAGAATATGGTGAATAAATTATACAAGATTATATGAAATTATCCTAGACTTAAGTGGCACAAGCATTAAAAAATTACTTCATATTTAGTAATGATTGAGATCAACCCTAAATTAGATGTTGTCATGTCCATTAAATATTAGCTCTTGAAAATATCCTATAGTAATCCATTCTTTAATGTTTTAGGTGATATTATTATATAGTTTTAAATCTCAAATTAATAACCCTTTGTCATGCATATGACACAAACTCAAATTCAAAACTGCTAAAAGGATGACCCAAAAGAGAATTATTTATGAAATTTCAGATCAAAATGAAGAGAAGATAGGTCTATAGGATTATGATAGTTTTAGAGTACAAACCTATCTAGGATAGGTGAACCTATCCTAGACATAATAGAATGATCTATAAGAAAATGAGGTGGAAATCCCTAGAAATCACATCATAGTAGAATAATAAATACTATTAATTTTTTTGAAGACTAAAAAAATTGAGATTCTAAGAGGGGTAAAGGTAAAAATCAAAGCATTTTTTGTAATTAATATACCACATAAAAACTATTAGGAGTTATTTAAATCCAATGCTTAATTTGGATATCTAGAAAATAACAGGTGTGATCAACTCTAAATAAAAAATTGACATCATAAACATGTCAATTTTTAGGAGATAAGAGCATCATAAATTAGAAGCCACATAACCAAGTATACATAGAAGTGGTAGAATCACTGAAAGTAGTGGAAATTATAGTTTATAAGTATCTAAGCTTTCTAGGATATTCAATGAGTTAGATCCCAAGTTACATAGTAATTCAAGGTTGGGATTAATGAAAATGTTAGGTTTAGGGTCAACGTCAAGGTCAAGGTCAACACCAGTGATCCCTTATGCATTAGATGTAACACGCCCTTATAATTTTAAGCCACTATCTAGGAAATTATTGCAATATCATAATTGCAAAGTTACCTCATTTTGAATATGTTGGCCATTTAAAAATATATTGAATTATTTAATGAGGTTGCCATTCAAGTTCCATTAATGTCACACAAGGTTACAACTTCACCATATAGTTTTGATACCCATAGTGTAGGTCAAGGTGGTGTTCTTGACATCAGGTATGAAAAACTTGGTGAGACTTGAGACATTCTTGATAGTGGATAGGAATACATTAGAAATGAATGGGAATATTTTCATTTAAATGAAAGTAGAAAAGATCATCGCCACCATGTCCTTTTATTTCTTATTATTAATAGTGGTAGATGTATTTAGATCATATGTTTTTTAAATTATTTTCTTCTTTTCAATAAGGAAGTGTAAAGATTTGAACGTGTTTTTTAATGTTTTCAGGGAATTAATTTTTAATTTTTAATTTTAGAATTGTGGGTTGTGGCATCATCCACGTCACATGAGGACTATTGAATTAGACTCGTCCTATAAACTACATGCCTTTAGGTGTACTAGGTTTCCAGGTCCTTCCAAGATGGTATAAAACTCGATACCTTAGTCATCAAAAATAATATTTTAAAAATTAATTGTTTGTTTAACAAAGTTCTTTAATGTTATCATGAAATTAATGGCACAAATTAAACATTATTTTCCATGACATATATTAATTTTTTTTATTACAAAAAAATATTATTAACCATCAGACTAATGTGTTTCAAGGTCAACATTAATGTTAATCATGATTCACTCTATAATAATTACCATGTAGTCTAATAGAAAATAACACAATGGACATCAATATCTCATAATTAGTTTTTATAAATCGACCTATTTAGTTAGATTACACATACATATTTTAAATATTTATGATCTAATAAAAATTCTAATGCATACATAAATCTAATAAATTTTTCTCCATGGGTTCCACTATCTCCATAGTCATTAAACAACTACATAACTCAAGAAAAACCTAAAACACAATAAAAATTCTGTTATGTAAGGTTTTGCGATACAATTCTATAGATTATGCAGTATATGATCCTTAGGAAAAAAAATTCATTGAATACTAATAGAATAAGAGAAATAAGGATATGTGATCCTTCTTTATACACTTGATCTATATTTTCATAAAAGGAGGGAGATAATTGATAGTTCTCTATTTCTTTCTATGATTTTGAAGTGTATTCTCTTACATGTCATCCATTCATGCCTATAAAAATCACACTATAAAACATATACAAAAATATTGATTGATATATATAGAGAGAGAATAGGAAGACACATCAATAAATTGTAAAATGTGTGATGATATTTCCCCAAGTGTCTTCATCTAGAAAGAGTTCTTGTATGGTAGCCTCCTTTGTCTCCCTATTATTAGTAGATTGATTACTCTTTTTTAATAACTTAAAATTCTATTTAAAACTTCACCTTTGAGTGTAATATCTATGGACCTATTATGATCTTTAGGAACATATATCCTATTTCTTGGACCCCAGTCACTGTCATTGGTGTTGTCATTGATGGCAAAGGAGTGAAAAGTGAAGATGCTTGGAGCTCACAATAGAGAGTTCAAGAATGTCACAAGTACTCTGCAGACTTATTTGGTGAGGCAAGAGTCTAGTGGAAACTTTGGTAAGGTGTATACAGTGTGTTTGATAAATTTCAAGGCTCAAATAATCTTCTGGATTCAAAATTCATATTGCATAGAGAAGTGGTCTTGAGAACTAGTTCTGTTCTCAAAGGAAAATGAGATTGATTAGATCTTCTCAAGAAAACCTGGGGATAATCACAATATGGAAGGTGTAGAGGGGTATCTTGTAATGCTTCATGTCAAATTTCATGAAATTATATATAGGAATTTTTGAGTTATTTAAGATTTACTAAAACAACATTTTCAAGATGTGCATTTGGAGCTTCATGGATTCTTAAGGGTCAAACAAAATTATGGAGAATCTGTCGAATAAATCATAGAAGTAATTTTTAGAGTAAATTTTCCTAGAAATCAGGTGCAAAAACTGGTTTATCAAAAGGAGGTGTATTTTAAAATATATGTGCATTTTAGTGGAGTGGTTTCTCTCTCTCTTGGAATGTGCTCTGAATTGATAAGTACAAGAAGATGAAATTGACCTCCAAAACTTATTTGATCACTTCTAGAGTATTTTTTAGTCCAGCCATGATGTTTCCCAAGCTCAGAGGATACATGAAGGTCATTCTCCTTGAAGGTGCATATAGTAGCCCAAGTCACTGTTCATGGTTGTGAATGCTCCTGATAAGGGTGTGCTCTAGTTGTCAACAGTGGAGAACTTACTCAACAAGAGCCCAAAATCCTTTCACAGGTATTTTGCAATAATGTTGATCAATTTCAATGTCCTTTTAGTGGAAACCAATATATAATCTCAGTTGGCATATACTGTCCGAGAGAGACCTTGTGTCAATATGCCTTGAAGCCACTATCTTGCTAGTCTTCCCTCCATTTCAAAGATTCTGATCATTATTGGCAGTGTGTATAGGGTCAAATGATTTATCATTTACAACATGAAGTATATGAGCAAAATGATTGGGTGTTTTCTCACTTGTTTGAAAATAAGAAGGTTTGAAGACTTACTTTGCCTAGGTACACATTTGTAAAGTAGTGATCTTCACTGTCCTTTTCCAATTCATGCTCAACCAAGACTATACAAATTCGTTTAAGAAAAGTACAAACAAGTCTATGAATGTCTTATGGAGAGTCAAAAATGTTGAAGAAATGTGTTGGAAAATAGAGGCAAGCTTCTATGCTAGATTGTGAGACTGGTTTCTAAGCTCATGGGATGAAATAAAGTCATTAAAGTTGTTAATTTACTCAAGGAAAGTGGTGGTCATCAAACAAGGTCAGTAACCTCATAATGATTCTCCCAAGTTGTTCAAATTCTCACTCCAAACTTGAAATATCCTCTCTTTTTCCATAAAAACTTGTCAAGGGCAGAATTTGTTTTCTTCATTGAAATTTGTGTGGATTAAGCTCATTAGGAAATGGATGATACTTGAAAAAGGTCTTGGAAGTGATGAAGGGAGGTTATAAAAATGCAAGGAGCCTTAATTTTTTTGGTGTTTCATTCTCATGTGGTTGAAGAAATTGCATTAAACGCATTCTCAGGACTGTGACTGCGAAAAAACCCCGAAATAGGGTTTCTTGGCAAGAGTTTAACTCAAATCTCATTCAATATCCATCCAAATCACATGAAACCTTGGAAATACCTATGTGAGGGTATTTTCTAGCATTTGCAAAAATAATTACTGCAAAATATTAAGTATGAAAGGAGATATTTGTAGCAGAAAATTAAGAGGTTGTACTTATTCTCTGTGTTGAGAGATTTTAGTCTTTTTACTTGACTTAAAGAAATTATTGGCATGGTGCTCATGGCTATTGTGTTCTTAAGCATGATAAGGGTTAGTTAATACTAAATAAGTGTTTGTTCAACTTGAAAATGGTCCATTAAAGAATTGAATTCCTTAGTTGCATGCTCAGTGGGTGATTTTTATTCAACACTTCTATACTGCTATTTTCACCTGAAAAAATTGAAAACTCAAGGTGTTAGTTCATGTTAAATGGTCTCAGGTCAACTTGTTTAGTTCCAAAAGCTAAGAATTGTTTAAGGCGTTCAGTGAAGAATTGAATTTCTTCATATTTTTTCTAAAGGTTAGGCTGCTCAACATGAAACTCACGAGGTTGAAATTTTAGCCAAATTACCACCCCTTATGTAATGAAAACTATTAAATTTGAGTTGAATGAATTATGTTTGGAAGATGAAAAGTATAAAATTGTTCTTACTTCATGATAGTCCTTTCAAGCTCACTGAAGAAGATGAAAATGTATCTTCTTTTCTTCTTGTACATAGTTGTCCCTTGGTATCTCAATAGGGAATACAAAATGACCAAATTTCTTTATGTCAAATGTTGAAGGGTGAATGAGGGAAGCTAAGTGATCTCAAAGGAAATTTAAAGGGTCTTTATAACGGTCAAAGAAGTCAGAAGCTCGTGGAAAGAATCTCAAGTACTCCAAAAGACACAATATTGGAAAAACATTACAAAGTTCATCACCTTAGTTTTGAATGGAACATGAAAAGTCAAAATAACACCAAGGAAGGTTTATCATTAATAACCTTGACCAAAAGAAATGTTTAATAGGTTTTAAAAAGTAATGAAATCATATCTGCAGTATGACAGAAAACAATAAAATATCTAGATTTAGTTACATGTGGGAGACATTCCTAATGTTGAACATATAAGATATAGAGGCATATGAAGAGTTGTATATACATGAAGTTAAAAAGCTAGAAGAATAGAAAAGAGTGCAAAACATATAAAGTGGGCGAAGTTTTCCTTTTGTAGGATTGAAGTGACATGTGAAATACTAGAGAGATAACAAAAATAACTGTGAAAGAAAAGGGCTATGATAAATGAAATGAAACTAAGACAAAGAGATTATGAGTGAATAAGGATGAAAAATGAAGAAAAACTTAAAAATAGAGGTAGTGGAATTTGAAAAGTGTGCAAACCTGAAGAAACTGTGAAGGATCCTTGTCATGACAGTATGAAGGATGGTTTACGAGTGAAAATGTAAATCATATAATGAAGACATGAAAGTGCAATGATAAACATGCCTGGTAACTGAGATGAACACTTGAAAATTAGTGTGACAGTGATCCTACAAGTAAAATTGGAGTCATCATAAGGTGAAAAATTAGAGAGACAGATGAATCATGAATTGTTGAGTGAAAAGTGCCAGTAGAGAGACCATAACCAATTGATCAAGAAAAAAGGAAACTAGATGGTCATTTGTGATAATTGAATTGTCTAAGTAGGTGCTTAGGCTAGAGGAAGTAAGTTCTTCTCTCTTGATCATCGGAGTGGGTGCTTGGATAATCAGGGAATTGGTGTTCCTAGTCTAGTGGGTGCTAGAAAAAATATAGAAGTGGGTGCTTCATAGTTTGAGTGGGTGCTCAAACAAGTTGAGATAATTGTAAGAATTTGGAATGGGTGTTCCTAAATAAAGATTTTGATTTTAGTGGGTTTTCTCCCTCTAATGGTTTCCCACAATAAATTTCTCCTATGTACTTGTCTTCTTGCTCTCTATTATGTTCATTTTTTTGGGTTATAGTTAAGAAGGTTTCAAGGTTGAAAAATTGATCTGCACTGATTCACCCCCCTCTCAGTGCTTGTGATATCCAACAATTGGTATCATAGAAAGGTTTTCTAGAGTTAATCCTAACATCTTGGAGGTGATCCAAAAGTGACAAGAAAGTGTATATCAGTAGAATCTATGTTGAAGAAGAAGTATGAGATTGCCCAAAACCTGATTAAAGAGTTAAAAGTTGAATTCATGCTTAAAGATGAAAATTATCTCGAAGGAATCCAAGAAGTGGAAACAACTATTGATAAGATATCAAAATAGCTATGTTTCAAAGAAAAGGTTTTTATTAAACTTGAGAAATAATTTAATACCTCAAAGGAGGAGTTGGAACAAGTTAAAGTCAAATTGATGATACATCAAAGACACCCAAATGAAATATCAGATCTGGACTATAAAAATGAAGCAACCCAATGTGGAATGGAGCAAGATCCTAATCACGAGTCATTCCAAATAGCTATCAAAGCTAAGAATGAAGAATGTGGTGAACTAAATGCAAATTTGATAATGCTAAGAGAGGAACTGGAGCAAACAAGGAAAATAAATGAAGAGGCTGATTCCAATAAGAAAACAAACAAGAAGTAGACAAAGATAGGAAGAGCCAAGTCAATTAGACAACCAAATGCATCTAGGTATGAGAGGAAGTTCAATGTTTATTGTTTCTCATGTTCTGATTTTGGACATAGAGTTAGAGAGTGCATGAAAAACTATGAGAAAGAGAACCCATGGAGATCTTGTGCCACTAAATATGAAAAGAACATAGTATGTTTCAATTGTAGAAATAAAGGTCATATTGCCAAGTACTACCTAGAATAATCTATAAGTCAACTTAGCAATGACAATCATCACTCAGGAAAAAGGATAAATAAGGTCATATGTTATACATGTCATGAAGTCAGACATTTCTCAAAGCATTGTTGTAACTATAGAAAACCCAAGCCTCAAGCATCTCTTGAAAAAAAGAAAATGAAATGGGTATACAAAATCAAGGAAAAAAAGTTAGAAGTTGAGAAAGTGAAGACTGAAAAGAAGGTGACATGGGTAGATATGAAAGACACATAAAAAGCAAATATTGTATCAAAAAAGTATGAAAAAGGTAAGAGACAAGAGAAAAAATCTAGTGCCAAGGATGAGGAATTTCTTCCTTTAACAGTAGTAGAGAATGTATGTGAAGTGCAACATCTAGGTTTATTAGGTACACAAACATATGATGAGAGCTTAGGTGATGAGGTCATCACTCCTAGAGATGCAACTAAGAAGATCAATAAGAGTGTGAAGACAAGGAAAGGGAAGATGGATTCATCATATGTTTTTGATGACTTCTTACTGTTCTGAGAAAGCTCATCAAGAAAAAAGTGTCTTCTCTATGCTTCTAGGAGACGTTCTCTTTTGGATGAAGAAACAACTTGATTTAGAGTGAAGAAACCATCATCAAATGTTGATAAGAGACCTCTTGTAAATATATCATAAGTCAATATTATGAGAAGTGATCAAGAATACATAAGTGATGTTCAATCAAGCTCAAGAAAAAAATCAACACAACTTGAAGAAGAACCACACAAGCCTGAATGGCCACAGGGTCTTCAAACACAAAGTTTAGGACTATATTTGAGTAAAAAATATGTATGATCATTCTAAGGTATGTAATGTTATTTCTCTTCAAAGTATACATGTCAAAGTATGAAGTGGTTTGCAGGATTACCAAAGATCACTTGAAACATGAGTTCAGAAGTATGTGTAGTCCATGAAGTAATGCTATGGTTGAATATATCTACCTTCTCTGAGGTGACTTGAATACTCCAAAAGATCAAAAGGGTCATCCTGCATCAAAAACACTGAGAAAAGTTAGTTGACTTACCTTATCAAAGAACATGCAACTTCTTGGTTTTCTAAAGTTTATTTGAGTCTAAATATTGACATAAGGTCTGTGTATCATACATTGAAATGGTCTAAGTCTATGTTTTGTCTACCATGATATGGAAACATGTGTGTTAAAGATGATTTTTTTCGTCAATTTCCTCTTCATTGGTATTTTTTTGGGCTGTTATTATAGTGTAAGTGATGGTCTCAACATATTAAATTGTCATGTTGAATCAAAATCATAGCCTTATTGTCTCAAAAAATTCATATTGTCTTGATCATTCACAAAAGTCAAGACTATGACAATCTATGTCATATTTATGCATATTGCTCTCACTGTCTAGGATTTATCAGAGTTCTAAGAAGCTTTGTCTCGTTTGGACATTTTAGTAGGCATGTTGATTGGTCATGAAACATGATGTCTTGAAAGTCTCAAATTGAATTGTGACAAGTCAATAAACTCTGTCAAAAGATGTAATCATATTCCTATCAAGGTGCTCAAATTGTGCTCTTGCTAAGTTGTTAATAATCTGAGGTGTTGACTATATGTGAGGCTCTCAGTGAGAATTCTATGTATTTTTCATGATGGCTGAGTATTGCAAGTATTTCCTATGTCATGAATGGACCTCAAGTAGTTGGTAATCAGTGTTCTTGGTGAGTATGTTGTGTCATATCAAGTCAAACTCTGAGTTTAAGGTTTGAGATTAAGTAAATGTTTTCATGGCTGGTGTCAATGCTGTCTTAATCCCATAATGTATCATAAAGTTTGTAGCCCCTATGTGTTAAGGTCAATCAAGTGTATTCAAGGTGATTATGAGTTCATGAAGATCCATTCAATCAGAGGGAGTTAAAAGTTCAAGAAAATGCTACTGATTTGGATCAAGATGCATCTTTGTAGGGTGCTTTACATTTGCCAAGGATTACAAATGCATCACAAATGGAAGGGTGTGATCACAAAATTACAAAATTCACTAAATTCTATCTATTGTGACAGTGGTATCCATAATATGCTATAGGATTCAAAGGTTTATCCTTGAAATGGTCATGAATTGAAGTTGAAATCAGGGTTGAATGTTGCTCTATAGGTGTACAAGGTCAATTGCGTGAAGACATGATAGTTTACCGAGTTTCATGATTTATGTGTAAGGGATAAAGTGCTATCAAACCTTTCAAAGCAATTCAGAATTAGTAAGGTGTATTAGATGTATCCTAAATCTTTGACATCACAAGGCCTGGAGAATGTTATGGAGTCTCAAGAATTTTTTTATAGGTATTGAAATTCTTTAGAATTAGAAGAGTGTTTCCAAGATCACATCTAGGTTTGTGAAATTCAAGAGTAGAAGGAAGTCATCTCATCCTTGGGAAATAGGAACACAGTCTTAAACAAAAGGTACTCATTATGGGCTTGAACACCATTTAGTGGTTGGAAGTTAACTCAAGTGTTATGGTGCATAATTCACAAGAATAATTAATAAAATTTTCTATAGAAAGGTTTTCCATGGTCTGCAAGGTCACTTAAGTCTTGAAAACAGAAAGGATCAAGAATGATAAGAAATAAAAAATGAGGTACATGTTAGTAGATAAGATATGGGAAGTCTGATTTGACAAGGTGTCAAGAAGACTTGAAAAGTTTCTCATGAATAAAGTGTAGAGTGAAAGTTGTAAGAAAAATGTGTCATCTAAGCCAACACATCATAGGCCAAAGGATGAGATCATTGGGATAAAGGTAATGGGTACTAAGTCAGATATTAAAATAAGGTTGACGCATATTGTTTGAAGTCAAGGAGGGTAATACAAATCAAAAAGGATAATTTTATCACTCAAAAGCATGAGAGTTGATTGATGGTACAACTATAATGAGGTATTATAAGGTCTATCATAACATATGTTTAGGGGGAGCTTTGTTGAGGCTCAATACAATTTCATGGATATCTACATGCTGCTCATGGTGAAATAGGGCTATTATCTACAAAGGAAGAGTGTTTGTGCTCATGGGGAGCTCAAGGCAGGAACAAGAGTCAGGAAGTGAGACATCATCTAAGGGGTATCTTGTGGAAAAGTAAGTCTAATTTCTCATGTTTTATTGTCCTTAACTGTCACTCATTCATTTCAAGTGGGTAAGAGTCCTTTGTCGATGATGTCAACGGGGGAGAGCTACAAAGGTTGAAGTCAGAAATCAGGTATGCAAATGATGTTGCCATCAAATTTTGTAGGTTTTTATGGTGTTTCCATCAATGAAAAAGGGGGAGTTTTTTGGACCCCAGTCACTATCATTGGTGTTGTCATTGATGTCAAGTGGCATTGATGGCAAAGGAGTGAAAAGTGAAGATGCTTGGAGCTCACAAGAGAGATTTCAAGAATTTCACAAGTACTCTACAGGATTAGTTGGTGAGGTAGGATTTCAGTAGAAACTTTGGTAAGGTGTCTACATTGTGTTTGAGCAATTTCAAGGCTCAATTCATCTTCTGGAGTCAAAACTCATATTTCACAAAGAAGTGGTCTTAAGAACTAGCTTTTTTCTCAAATGCAAATGAGATTGAGAAGAGATTCTCAGGAAGATCTCGGGATAATCACCACATGGAAGGTATATAGGGGTGTTTTTCAATGCTCCATGTCAAATTTCATCAGATTATGTAGAGGAATTTTTGAGTTATTTAAGACTGACTAAAACAACCTTTTTGAGATGTCCATTTGGAGTTTCCTAGCTTCTTAAGGGTCAAATTTTTTTATGGAGACTCCTTTAATTAAATCATAGATGGAATTTTTAGAGTAAATTTTCCTATAAATCAGGTGAAAATAGTGGTTCTTCAAGAGGAGGTGTATTTAAACAAATATGAGCATTTTAGTGGAGCAATTATTCTCCCTCCTAGACTACGCTCTGAATCAATAAGTACAAGAAGATGAAATTGACCTCCAAAACTTGTTTGATCACTTCTAGAGTATTTTTTAGTCCAGCCATGATGTTTCCCAAGCTCAGAGGATACATGAAGGTCATTCTCCTTGAAGGTGCATATAGTAGCCCAAGTCACTGTTCATGGTTGTGAATGCTCCTGATAAGGGTGTGCTCTAGTTGTCAACTGTGGAGAACTTACTCAATAAGAGCCCAAACTCCTTTCATAGGTATTTTGCAATAATGTTGATCAATTTCAATGTCCTTTTAGTGGAAACCAATATATAATCTCAGTTGGCATATACTGTTCGAGAGAGACCTTGTGTCAATATGCCTTGAAGCCACTATCTTGCTAGTCTTCCCTCCATTTCAAAGATTTTGATCATTATTGGCAGTGTGTATAGGGTCAAATGATTTATCATTTACAACATGAAGTATATGAGCAAAATTATTGGGTGTTTTCTCACTTGTTTGAAAATAAGAAGGTTTGAAGACTTACTTTGCCTAGGTACACATTTGTAAAGTAGTGATCTTCACTGTCCTTTTCCAATTCATGCTCAACCAAGACTATACAAATTCGTTTAAGAAAAGTACAAACAAGTCTATGAATGTCTTATCGAGAGTCAAAAATGTTGAAGAAATGTGTTGGAAAATAGAGGCAAGCTTCTATGCTAGATTGTGAGACTGGTTTCTAAGCTCATGGGATGAAATAAAGTCATTAAAGTTGTTAATTTCCTCAAGGAAAGTGGTGGTAATCAAACAAGGTCAGTAACCTCATAATGATTCTCCCAAGTTGTTCAAATTATCACTTCAAAATTGAAATATCCTCTCTTTTTCCATAAAAACTTGTCAAGGGCAGACTTTGTTTTCTTCACTGAAATTTGTGTGGATTAAGCTCATTAGGAAATGGATGATACTTGAAAAAGGTCTTGGAAGTGATGAAGGGAGGTTATAAAAATGCAAGGAGCCTTAATTTTTTTGGTGTTTCATTCTCATGTGGTTGAAGAAATTGCATTAAACGCATTCTCAAGACTGTGACTGCGAAAAAACCCCGAAATAGGGTTTCTTGGTAAGAGTTTAACTCAAATCTCATTCAATATCCATCCAAATCACATGAAACCTTGGAAATACCTCTGTGAGGGGAGTTTCTAGCATTTAAAAAAATAATTATTGTAAAATATTAAGTACGGAAGGAGATCTTTGTAGCCTAAAATTAAGAGGTCGTACTTATTCTCTGTGTTGAGAGATTCTAGTCTTTTTGCTCGACTTAAAGAAATTGTTGGCATGGTGCTCGTGGCTACTGTGTTCTTAAGCATCATAAGGTTCAATTAATACTAAAGAAGAGTTTGTTCAATTTGAAAATGGTCCATTAAGTAATTGAAGTCCTCAGTTGCATGCTCATTGGTTGTTTTTTCTTAAAAGCTTCTATACTACTATCTTCACCTGAAAAATTGAAAAATCAAGGTGTTAGTTCATGTTAAATGGTCTCAGGTCAACTTGTTTAGTTCCAAAAGCTAAGAATTGCTTAGGCATTAATTGAAGTATTGAATTTCTTCATATTTTGTCTAAAGGTTAGGTTGCTCAACATGAAACTCATGAGGTTGAAATTTGAGCCAAATTACTGCCCCTTGTGTAATGCAAGATATTCAATTCATGTTGAATGAATTTTTTTTAGAAGATGGAGAGTCTCAAACTATTGTTACTTCTTGATAGTCCTTTCAAGATCACTGAAGAAGATGAAAATGTATCTTCTTGTCTTCTTGTACATAGTTGTCCCTTGGTATCTCAATAGGGAATACAAAATGACCACATTTCTTTATGGCATTTGTTGAAGGGAGAATGAAGGAAGCTAAGTGATCTCAAAGGAAATGTGAAGGGTATTTAGAACGTTCAAAGAAGTCAAAATCTCATGGAAAGGAGCTCAAGTACTTCAAAAGATGCAATCTTGGAAAAACGTTACAAAGTTCATCACCTTAGTTTTGAATGGAATATGACAATCCAAAAGACCACCAAGGAGGGTTTATCATTAATAACCTTGACCAAAAGGAATATTTTATAGGTTCTAAAAAGCAATGAAATCAAATCTGTAATATGACGGAAAGCAATAAAATCTCTAGAGTCAGTTACATGTGGGAGATAGTCCTGATGTTGAACATATAAGATATAGAGGTATGTGAAGAGCTGTATATACATGAAGTTAAAAAGGTAGAAGAATATAAAATAGTGCAGAACATATAAAGTGGGTGAAGTTTTCCTTTTTGAGGATTGAAGTGACATATGAAATACTAGAGAGATAACAAAAATAACTGTAAAAGAAAAGGGTTGTGAAAAATGAAATGAAACCAGGACAAAGAGATTATGAATGAATAAGGATGAAAAATGAAGAAGAACTTAAAAATAGAGACAATGGAATTTGACAGGTGTGCAAACCTAAAGAAACTATGAAGGAACCTTGTCATGATAGTATGAAGGATGGTTTACTAGTGAAAATGTAAAGCATACAATGAAGACATGAACATGTAATGATGAACATGCCTAGTAACTGAGATGAACACTTGAAAATAGGTGTGACAATGATCCTACAAGTAAAATTGGAGTCATCATAAGGTGAAAAATCAGAGAGACAGATGAATCATGCATTGTTGAGTTAAAAGTGCCAGTAGAGAGACCATAGCCAGTTGATCAAGCAATAAAGCAACTAGATGGTCATTTTTGATACTTGAATTGTTTAAGTAGGTGCTTAGGCTAGAGGAAGTTGGTTCTTCTCTCTCTATCATTAGAGTGGGTTCTTGGATAATCAGGGAATGGGTGTCCTTAGTCTAGTGGGTTCTACAAAAAATACAGAAGTGGGTTCTTCATAGTTTGAGTGGGTGCTCAAACAAGTTAAGATCATTGTAATACTTTGGAATGGGTGTTCCTAAATAAATATTTTGATTTCAGTGGGTTTTATTCCTCTAAGGGTTTCCCACCATTAATTTGGTCTCATGTGTACTTGTCATCTTGCTCTCTATTTTGTTCATTGTTTGTTTTGGTTATAGTCAAGAAGGTTTAAAGGTTGAAAAATTGATCTGAACTGATTCACCCCCCTCTCAGTGCTTGTGATATCCAATACTATTTAGTATCTTAGTATTTTATATTATGATCCCAAATTTTCTTAATATACTAAGGATGTCCAATTATAATTCAGATTTATTTTTCAAAATTGTGTCATATTAAAATATTTTAGGATTCCCATGGTTCTTAGCATGTGAAAGGTAATCTAGGATCATAAAAACATTTCACTAGATCCCTTAATATACATTTTTAGTTTGTAAATCATGGTATTTTTTGGTCAAAGTCTACAATAATTTTCTTTAAGGATTCCACACCATCAAACCCTTATCCTCAATTTCATTATCTTATTTAATATCAATGATATACTTAATAGTAGTGACTAATGGATGTTTTAATACCGATATTGTGGTTTACATACCAATTTAATATTCAAAACATCTAGACACTTGATAATTCTTATAGTTGCTTTAATATTTTCTTGCATTATTGTAAACAAGATATGTATGTACTCTAAATCAATAATTAAATATCTTAGAATATTCTATTTATTATAATAATAAATCACTACCTTTTCGTTTTTGGATTAAAATACCTCTTCTTTTACCTATTTTAATTCCAATTGAATCATTTGTACATCATCAGACAAAACTAGGAAAATTTTCAGAGAGAATTTTTTTCCATAGGTATTGAAATTTCTTTTGTATATAATGAGATACAATTTAACCTGTCCCTTAAGATCTTGTTTGATTTTTTTTCACTTTTACATAATCATCCTCAAATTTTTTACATTTTTTTTAAAAATGTGTTTTATTTTCTTCATTGAAAGTTACCATGAGAGTCACTTTACCGAAGGGTTATTTGGAAGATATATTTCCCACCTTTAACAAATGACCCATGGAAATTTTTCTTTTTCATTTAACACTGGAGTTTTTCATTTGTGCCATAGTACATTCATAAAGGATTTCCTTGTTAACATTAAAATTTGTAACATAAAAGCATTGTACAATGCCTTCACAAGAGTTATTAGCACAAATAAGTCTACAAGGATCATCATAATTCATCATACCATATATGATTAAATTGTTTTATAGATCATATCCAAGAAATAACATGATACCAGATTATTATATGACTTTTTTATAATTTTAGGAATGAAATGTTTTTTTCATTTTGGGAGAATAACAACTAATTTCTATATTATATTGTATTTTAGTGATTGATTAATCCACTAATAGTTGGATTCTTTAAATTTATTCTACTTTATTTTCTTGGCTACTTTCCAAGATATGTGAAAGGTTTCCTTTGAAAAGAACATTAGATTCTAGTAAAACACCGTCTTCTCTTTAACTCAATGATCTTCTATCTCATCTTTATCAGTAATGGTAGAAATTATTTTCTCAAATTCAAGGTCAATTAAAAAACACTCCTCATAATCATCACCTCCTTCCTTATTTTTTAATTTTATAGGATCCCATAGAAAAATAAGAGTATTTGGTTCCATTTTTACCTATATATTTTCTATCCTCACACACTATTTTTTAGGTGTCTTTAAATCCTCAACTTATTTTTCCTTGACTTCTCCAATTTTAATTTATGTATTTTTTGTGATATAAAAAATTTAAATTTCCTTTTACAATATAGGAATATAAATTGTGGATATATTAATATTTCTACCTATACATTTTTAGACCATTCTATTTTAAAGTGATTGAGGGATTTTTAATCTCATATCCATTTCATCAAAAAATATGGTCTGTCATGCTTGAATAGTATGTGATTAGGTTAAAGGAACTAGAATAATTGGCATCTTCCTCTTCCTACTTCTCCTTCTTAATGTTCTAAAAATTATGCATAATGATATCTAATTATACTAATCATAACAACTTCCATACAATCCCATGTATTTTTTCTTCAATATGTGGCTAATGTCCAGAGCCAATTTTTCTTCCAACATCAACATTTCTTATAATAATAAATTTATGAAACAAAAATGAATCAAGTAATAACATGGTTGAATACTGTTGGGCCCTAAAATTCTTATAATATTTATTCTTGTGTCCCACATTAGGGGTTGTTTATTATTTATTATTTGTTCATTCTTTAAACAATACACATGTAAATAAAGAAGGGTTGTGTGTGAGAAAAAAGAGATAAGGAGAACACAAAAAATATAGATCTGAATCATGCAAATATTTTGAAAAGAGGTGGGAAATAAGAAGGGAATGAACAATGTGCATGAAAAATAGGTAAGACACATGGAAGATATTTTGGAAAAAATAAGAACGTAAAAAGAGGCACATAATACTTATTATTTAGCTGGAAACATGATGGATTTGGATAAGATAGACTAGAGCATGAACATGCAAGGGTGGAGGAATGTACTAAAAATAGACATGATAGAAATAGATAGAAAACTAACAATTTGGGCCCCTTGCATGGAGATGGTGCAAAACAAGTAGAGCAGGATATAGAAAATAGTTTAATGATAACACACGAGGAAAACTGAATGAGGACATGGATAAATAATTTGGGAAAACTACTAGAATAAATTGTCATGCAAGAGTGAGATATGATGGCATGTGGCCTAGCCACTGCCTAATGTAATAGTTAACTAGGTAGAAATAACTAGAGGGATATTAATAAATCTTAAAGGACTAGTAAGGGAAATTCCCCACTAGCATATATACCCCATGAATGGTTTGTTGTTAGTGGATGTGAGTGTGTGGTGTGTGTGTATGTGTGTCGACAAGTATGAGGGAAGAGAGCTTCAAGTAGGCATGAGTGAAGATATTGAGTTGTTATGCATTTATGTAATAAGTAATTAATATAAGAAACAAAACATGGTTTGGGAGAAATTATATTGTTTACAGTGCATAAGTATATTAATCTAGTATATTTTCCGTGAATGTTCTTGTATTATGTTTACTATATTTATTCCACTTTATCATAAAACTAACCTTAATAAAACCTGAATTCTCCCATACCTTGGGTGAGCTTTCCAAAGTTTCTGCTTTGGCATGATAGGTTGATGCGTATGAGTGAAGGCAGTCATGCATGCCAAAGTTCTAACTCATGTGCATTATTATGGTTCTATTAGTATAACTAGATGTCCAACATTTTGGTTCTATTTTTGGGACATGATAACTATACAAAGATAATGAAGTGGACAAAAGATGCTTATATTCATATAGGATATTATTGAGGTCTAACAGTAAACTATTAAAGATGCCTTCACAAAAAATCATCTGAACCAGAAGGAATGTTTTCCAAGAAATTGGGTGGAAATGAATCTCTAGGAAGATTTGTATGAGACATTATTTTGTGAACTTATAGTACACCTATATGCTTGGTTAACGTCTTATTGTTTGGGAAAGAATCAAAATTTGGGGAAAAGGCGTAATTGGACCCCTGAGCACACAAAAATCCTTAAATGTCATGATGTAACTTAGAACCTAGTGGTGGATTACTAGTGGAAAGGAAAACTTCACAGTTGTATCATTGAATACTTAATATCTACTTTTTTATTGCACAGATGAAGCTGACTTTAACTTTTTTTGAGAGCCACATGAGTCATATCTAGGGAAATTCCTATTAGTAATAAATACATTGACGATAGACATGGGTATTGATAATTTCCCCATGGATGACTAAAAATTCCACACGCGTGAATGACATGTACGTTTAGGGAGGGTAGAAGAAATTATAGTCTAAACCATGGATCCCCTAGATGAACACACTTTGAGAAGGATGTGATATGAAGAATAGAGGCATAGAGAAATATAAGATAGACAACTACTCCATCTAGAAGATTCAACCTTTGGAAATTCAAGGAAAGACTAACGACCTTGGTTATGGTAGGAAGAATAAAAAGAGGACGAAGTGTTCTAGGGAGAAGGAATAAGACACTATTAAATGACAATAACTTGATCTGAGGAAGAGGAGGGGAAATATAGTGGAGATGGCATCTTGATCCAACCTGCCACACTTGCTAATACAATTAGGCCACCGCGTATAGAAGATCAAGTATTTATTGAAACAGATTGTGACAAAGAAATAGATAGAGCTAAATAAAAGGAGATATCAGATAGTAGTTTTCCTCACGTGCTTCAATCATTAGTACCAATACCAAAAAGGATACAATATAATCCAAATCTCCCAAGAGTACACTTGTTTGGAATGATGAGTACCAATTCAGCAATAAAAGCATCGGTTGGAAAGTAGGGGAACACACTCATACAAAAAATAGCTGGGACTAATGTGTCAAGTTCTAGTGGAGGAGGAAGTAGAACTATTAGGGAACATATGACAAGAATAATTTTATAAATGAGACATGTGGCTACCACACAACTAGTAATAGCGCCAAATATATTCTACGAATTATCTTTACACTTACCAGAGTATTGTGGTATTGATAATGTTGCAAAGTATGTTCATAAATACAAGCTAATTTAGTGCACAAAAGGAGTAATATTACAAGAATGTAAAGAAACTCAATTCACCAAAACATTACTCGATCACGCTCATACTTGGTATAGGAAACATGATCTACTACAAGTTGAGGTGGATTATGATTAGTTATAAATGGTCTTTTTGAAATACCATTATTTGAGAAACAAAGTATCTCAACACTTAAGGACATCAAACATGAGTTGATAGAAAGTGTGTACGCTTATGACACACATTTTAAAACACTCATCTCTAAGATATCATATGAGATACACCTAATTCAACATGCATAACGCTTCGTAAAAGGATTAATAATGCCATTTATGTGCCCCCTCTTACATAAAAATTTAACAGATGCACATGAAGCATTGAAAATTATATTATGTGCTGAAGCCATTGGGAGGATTAAAAAAAAGTTAGCCAATTTATGGAGGCACAAATTGCATCTATGGTGACCCAACTAGAAATATTTACATCCAATAGTGATAGGAAACATGAAGTAAAGTATGGTGCATCGATTTTGAGGTAGAAGGGAATATAAAGAATACATTCATGCGCTGAAATATAAAATCAAGGCTAGTAGCTTGTCAAATATGCGAAGGAATTAATGATGATAGAAACCAAACTTTATTACGGCTAGTAGCTTGTCAAATATGCGTAAAGCAGAAGAAATTAGCAACCTATTAAAAAATTTGTGACGTGCATATGCATGATACATTAAAATTCCGTATAATTGATCAACTCCATGAAGCAAGGTCATTAAGCCTAAGAAAAGATACAATGGATAAAACTGAAGAGGTACACATATCATATGGGAGAGGACGAGGTGTTTGAGGCCATTGTATGCTAAAGAACACAATGTTGAAGACTGTCCACATCTTTATGTGCTGATAAAATAAAAATGAAAAAAGTGTAGGAAAGATAAAAATTACACTCAACCTTACTGAAAAATGGTAGAATAAAGTTTTTTTGAACCAAAAAACATCTGAATGAGATAAAATAATTCTATCATGGGAATAATTTTTTCATACAAATAATGATGCGAAGAGATACTTCTCGTGCAAAAACATACAATTTCTTAAATGACATCAAGCTAATAAAATAGCATACAAGAAAG
The DNA here is from genome assembly GCA_019776745.2 of Taxus chinensis. NCBI lineage: Eukaryota > Viridiplantae > Streptophyta > Pinopsida > Cupressales > Taxaceae > Taxus > Taxus chinensis. The sequence continues at coordinate 664,899,584 of CM034147.1, read as the reverse complement.
CTTTATCTTGATGGTAAGTTGTAGAATGAGATCCTTAAGAAGGAAAAGGATTTAATTCACAAGCTACAAGGTGAAATTGTTTTCTTAAGATAAGACTCAAGGATGTGAAATGAAACACTTAGAGATACCGAGATGGATGAAACTTATCAGAGTGAATTTTAAGAAGTATGCAGGCTCCTATGAATTGAGGGTATATTACCTTTATTAAGTCAGTGGTTGTCACAAAAAATCAAGAAAATGACACTATAAAAATAATTTGGGAAGGCACATAAGGGAAACATCAACTCAACAAAAGTTAAAGAGTTTGATTGTGATATGCTGCTCGACGCTTGTATAGATGGGTAGAATATCAACTACATTTTGGTAGATATATGTGTGAAAATCAATATTCTCACCATGGATGCTTGGAAAAAAAATGAGACGACCTAAAATACACCCTCCTCCACATGTTTTGTTTATGGATAAAAAAAACGAGTCATGTTCATCAACATATTGAAAAATACTATTATTAGCATCATTGGGAATAAATTCCATAGAGATTTCAAAGTCATACCCCTCTACGAGGAAGATAAATTTCCAGCGTTACTTATAAGACCATGCTACTATGAAAATAACATAGACCTATATTTCAAGAAGTATTATGTAGGCTTTGAAAATGGTTCCTAGTGCGTCATACTTCCCATGGACAAAAAAAAAAACACCGCATAAGTTGAGAGCGTAGAAGGGTATGAAGACTTGGAACACATTTACAAAATATAGGCTACAGGGTTAGATAATTATGAGCCAACACTATAAAGAGAGTTAAAGTGGGATGACACCCAATCGGTTTTAGGAACTAAAGGTGAGGCTTGTGAGAAATGGGTGCATATTTGTATCAATTAAATAGGCAAGACTGTGATGTAATTAAAATCCCAAGATAAAAATTACATGAGTTCAAAAAGATCTAGGGAGGAATATTAAAATATTAGCAAGGAAAATAATCAAACTAAGAAAACATTTAATGGGAGTGAGGATGTGCAAGATTTAATATCTAAAAAGGAACTTTATATGGAATAAAAACAAAAGTTTGTCAATTGTCTAATCTACATGCTAACAATAATAACATAAAAGTGGTGGGCCTCTCATAGCTTCCTACTAAAAACATACAACTAGTGAAAGAAGCTATGCACACTAGATCCAAACAAACTAACATTCTATGAAAATTTCCAAGCTACGAATGTGTCACCAAGCTTAAGGAACATATTCAAAAATATGAAGATCTATGGAATATTTAAGGGCAAGAAATCATAACAGAATTATGGATGCATATGTTCTATCACACCTTACGCATATGGGCACGTGCATGGTATGTTAGTTGTGAAATGTGCAAAGAAACACCTCATTGGGTAATACTTACAAATGGGTTCATACAAACTTTCTCTTTTACCTCTTTAGTACCACATTTTAATTACGCAATACAATGTATCAAGACAATGATTTTTGGGGATGATGAACTTATGGAGTAAAGATTCCTTGCACTACAAAATGAGAAAGTAATCTCCCTATTTTGGTTGATTTTAAGGTCTGATTATTTTACATGGAGTAAACCACTAAAATTCAAAAAATAGTAGGGTTTAATAATACCTGCGTCGACAACATCAAGGTGTATGGATCCAACGGGTGTAAGATAATCTTCTTCTAGAGAATGAGGAAACCTATACATAAAGAGACAACTTGATAAGAGAGATGCTAGATAATAATATGACAAGTTGTTTGGAAAAGGAAAATCCCAGGAGCCAAAGGGCTTCCTTTGATGGGTACCAAATAATTTTTAGACAATCAAGTTCGAGATAATGATGAAAATAAAAATCATATTAGAGGGTATGAATGGAGGGACTCAATTGACATCCTCGATGATAGGCTAGGGAGGGTTGGATATGCCTTCCCAGTAATGGTTGACATCATCGCTTTGTTCAAGGGAGCTTCCAAATGCTCGGTGATATCGTTTGGATTGGGTGTGAAAGTGATGGCACAAAGACTTAATTCATAGTTGATATTTGACTTCTCCCACATGAATGGCTGGCACACAATCAATAAATCAAAGATGGTGTTTGGTTCATACCCTTCACCTGGAACAATCATCTATAGACAAAGGAAACTTGAAACACAAAGATTAGTAGAAAAGATATTATAAAATGAATTGAAAACATGTAGTATATGACTAAAGGACTTAGAAACAAGAATCACTGGCGATTTAGAGTATTCATTGGTGATTCAAGGGAATTGCTGGAAATTTCTATGAAATTGGATAATTTCAATAGAACAAAAATTTGTACTTTGAATGCGTGATTAAATGACTCGATTGTTGTTAAAAGTGATGCATAGACAAAAATGTATAAAAGAAGGAAATATTACCTTTCTTATAATGCAAAATGTTGATGAAGTATGATTTAGAGAGGCCTTACGATGGTGTGGGATTATCCAAGGGCTTGGTGTGGCTCCACATGAAGATAATATGTCATGAATGAACTTTTCTCAGTATCTGGAAGGTCAGAGTTTTGATGCAATGTCCATGGATCCCAATTCAAGGAAGTTCGTGGGTTTATATAGAATCATTGATTATTTTGGGAGTCACTGGCGATCATGGAAAAGTGGGGAATGCAATTGGAAGTGGTTGAAAACACCTCCAAATGAGTGAGTTTCATGTTGGGGTGAAAATAACATGAATAAGAATGTGTTAGGGAGGTTATGAGGGTTTGGACTTACTAGGCTAAAATGGGTTTAGGTAGTTTAGGAGGTTTAAGAGGGGGTAAGTGTGTATTTACAGGACTAAATTTATATTAGGGGGTAGAATATGATTTATGGAATGATGGGACATAGGTATAATGATTAAAATATGAATAGGAGCTATGTGGGTAGGTCACCTAAGGGTGTCAAAAACTAGTGTCTTCATTTACCCCTTTTTGTCTATTGGCCATTGTATTACTGTTGTTGTCATTGATGTCAAGTCACATTTATGTCAAAGGGTGTCTAGGTGCATAGGTGAGATGATGTTGTCATTGGTTCAATGAGACAGTATGAGGTGTCTAGTGACATGGTGTCTAGGTGCACATGAATGTTCTTTGTGCATTGTCAAGCAAACAAATGTTGAGAGTGAGCTCCTAAGATGGTTTGAGGTTAGTATGATATATAACATGATTAATATGATGTGTTAGAGGTGTTAATGAATTTTTAATATGTTTTCAAGGTTAGTTCATGAGGGACATGTGTTGGAACAAGCATTTCTAGGCCTAGTCCTAGACCTAATATGAACATATCATAAAGAATGGATTAGATCAGGCCATGAAAAGTTATTATGAGCATGTGTCAGGTATTGTGACATTGTATGACAGGTGTAGATGATGTATCATGTCAAGAATTTGGTGTTTAGTGTGTGATTAAGGTTCTTTTGGAGCAATACTACAAGACAAGGCAAGGAAAACATGAGTAAGTCATGGTGCATGGAGTGTTTCATAGATTGCAAGACATGAGTAATCATTTGAAATCATGAAGAAGGTTATCCCAGAGGCCTGGACTAAGTTTTAGGTCAAGAGTCAAAGAGGAAAGAAAGAAAAGCTATTTTTAGCCCAATCGAGTTCTCAGAAGTGCATTTCCTAGTTTGAAGGGAAATTTCAGATGCTCACCCACATGTGTGAGTTATGAATGGGAGTATCATATCTTGGGGAATGCTAGGGAATGGAGATAAGAATATTATGCAAAAACAATGAGTTCTTTTGGTAGTCACATTTTTATGAACCATCGTTAACAAGGTAAACAAGTCTAAACCATCCTTAAACCCTAGTCTTAGAGAGATATGAAAAATATTATTGGTATGGTCTCCAAAAGGGCTAGGAAAGATAATTTGATGCATCAATAATGTAGAGGAATCCTTAGATCTCATGTTGGTGGTGACTGCATGCTCTAGGTGTTTTGGTAAGTTGAAGAAAAACCCTTATTTTGTGAAGTTTTGCATATATAGACATGAGGTGAAGGTTTCATGTAGTGAAATAAATTATTATATAGATATCTTGGGGGTGTGTTCTAGATGGGCATGAAAATATTTGATTAGGTTGTATTGAGAAAATTGGTGTAACAGGTCTTTAAAGTTGCCGTACCACTTGGTGGCTAGAGGGTGAAAAACTAGTCATGATGGTATGAGGTGTGTGTGATATATTTGCATATTGTAGCAGCATATTATGAGCATGGATAGTATGTTAAGGTATGAAATTATGTGTTTGAGCTCTTATATTGATAAGATGAGGTGGTTTTATGTTGAAGACCTAATGGACTAAAACTGTGCTATTAGGCCTATCAAGAAGGTGACTGAAACATGTATGCAAGGTTGAAATTATTTATGTGACATATGTATGTTAGTGTTTGAGGAATTGCTTTAAGTTTTAATTGAAGTTTTCTATGAATTGGTATAGTATGGAAGTGATATTTGAAGTGTTGGAGCTTGCTGTACTCAAGACTGGTTCTTGAGGGCTAAAACTTAGTTTGATTAGTTTGAGAGACGAGGTTGTTTGAGTGACTGGTGATCTGATTTGAAGGATAGAATGATTTGTTTTAGTTATATGACATTGAGATATTTCCATTGATGTATCATTTATGCCTTGATGAATATTTCTTATGGGTGAAGTTTCTCGGTCTTGAGGACTGAATTTTAGGTGCTTGAAGAACTAGTTAGTGATGTTTGCTTCTTGGTGTGCTTCATGATGAAGATTAATGGTTCAAAAGTTATTGTGCATGAAAAATGTGTCTTGGAGGTTTTTCTTATGTGTACTAAGGTTTTGGAGTCTTGGTGGAGCTGATTTGTGCCATTAGAGTTCAAAAAGTGATTGTTAGAGGAGAAAGCTTGTGTTTTAAGCCTTGTGAGCTAGTTTGGATTATTTAAGGTAATGTCGAACTATAGGGTCTTTTTTGGTGATTTTATATGATAATATGGAATGTGTTTTTGTGTTAAGATTACCAAACTTAATGGTCTTAGCTGACCTATGGTCATTTATGGGGTGTGTTAAATATAAAAATGAAGTGTGATAGCTCATTTTAAATAGTGGTGAGGATGGATATGTGAGCGAGATAAAGGAGAGTGTAAGAGAGGTAGGAGGGCTCAAGATAAGATATAAGAACATGCATGAACAATTGAAAAAAATATAGAAGTAGTGTTTAGGGTCATTATACCTAATCGACACATAAGAAGGTGCTAGTTTGACTGAAGAAGGAGAGAGAGATTTTTGAGAGAGTTTTTATGAAGAGGATCCGATAAAGAGATCACAATCATTTGTTGAAGCAACAAGGATGTCAGATGATCATTTATTTCATGTGGATAGGTGGGTTATTAGTTATCTTAGGGGGTTTTAGCCTCTTTGTAGGGTTGGTGCCTTACTAAATTAGGGGTTGGTGCCTCACTAAATTAGGGGTTGATGCTCCTTGTGGGGTTGGTGTCTTAGTAAATTTGAAACATGGAAATATAATGTTCTATTTTAGTGGGATTTCTTCCCCTTGATGGTTTCCCACTTATATATGGTGTTCTTTTGTTCTCTCATGTTTCATACTTATATGGATGATTCATACGTTGCTTGATGGTTTGCTAAGATAATTAATAATATCACAATGATTAATGGGTGATTTGAATGATATAAACAAGTTAAGTTAAATGAAGTAAAATTTTAAGAAGACTAATTCACCCCATTAGTAATTTTTCTTCTAATATTGTCAAGTGGTTTGTGATGGACAAACCACTGGAAAAAAATGACTAAGATAGTTGGATTTATGTTGAATAAGATGCTAGATATGCGACCCCCTCAAACTAGGGGCCATTATAAGCTAGTTTGATGGTCACCAATTTGAATGAATGGATAGATAAATAAACATAAAAGCATTTAATTTTGAGTATGATTACATTTATAAATAGAAATGTTTCAATTTAGGATGCCCTTGGATTAGACATAAAAATATATTATCACAAAGGTGGGATTACTTGACCGAGAACTCAAGAGCATGCTACAAGATTGATAGGAAAGATGTAATGGCAAAATGGGTACTTAGAATAGGTAATATTTCTCTTAAAAAGTGAATGAATCACAATCTAGGTGTGAATTCCTCTTGAAGCAGGGCTAGTAGGATGTGAAAGTAGAATGAAGAAGTAAAAGTGGAATAGAAGGTATCTTGATGATTTTTAAAGCTAATTAAGCACAAATAAGGATATACAACTTTATAATAGTCCTAAGAGACTGTGCATGGTCATACACGTGTGGTGTTTTGTCTTAATAAAGTAACAAGGTACAATATTTGAGAAAGAATGACTCATTATAGGCATATAGGTGGTCATCTTGGTTTGTAATGAACTCTTTGAGAGGGATATGTAAATCCTTGATGCTCTTGAAATAATATTAAGGTTGTGTATGATACAAGATGATAAAGGTTGTGTGGAAGTCTGTATGGCAGTTTTACCCAAATTAGAGATCAAAACATGCTTGTACTATGTATTTTCAAAATACAGAGTGTATGGTAAACTGAAATGGCATCCTACATGTATGAAGAATCCTCTTGAGGATAAAGGAAATGGTCTTGAATGTGTATCATGTGTATAATGAATGATAAGTATCATAAGTATCTAGAAGAACTAGTTGTAAAGCAAAGAAGGCTACATGTCTGTGATGATAGTGCTCTATGACCATAAAAGAAGAAATGTGATGCTATAGGTTTTATGAAGTCTCCAAGACAGGGGAGCTATATTTTCCATCTACTTAGGTGCATAAGAGGTTTAGAGGACTTATATAACAAGATGAATGAAGTTTACAAGTGTGTATAAATTATTGTAGGTTGTCTTCAAAGGGGAGTTAGTCAAATGATTCAAGTGGGCACTGTAGCTAGTTATTAGACCATAATGGTGTGATATAGGTTTGTAAGTGTTGGATTTCATAGTAATGTGTTTTCATTTATGAAAAGTTTTTAGTGATGCCATAGGATGTCCAAAGGGTTCATGTGTCTTCCCAAGTTGTCCAGGTGTCTTCATGATGAGTCAAGTCATGATGTCATGTATTCAGGCACAGTATAGGTGCATGGTCAAGAAAGAAACTTATGTGAATGTGTGCTCCCAAGGATGTATGAAGGTTTCATAAGGTCAAATGTGGTCCATGAGATGTGTGTGAGGTGGTATTGAGCCTGTAGTAAACCCACATGGTCAATTCATGATTAATCAGGTAGCTCCAGACTTAATCCTAGTCCTAGATCAAGAAAGTTGGCATGAAAACATGAAAAATGGATCAAGGAAGAGAAAGGAAAGCATGGTTGGATGAGTATGAGTATTAATATCATTCATAAGCAAGAGTATCAAGTCAAGAATTAGGATTATAGGGCATGAATTTGGTCATTCTAGAGCTTTTCAGTGAATAAAATCCTAGTAGGAAAGATGAGGATGATGATCCAAGAAATTATGATGAAAAATAAGTATTACAGTGAGCATAATATTATGTTAGATGAGGTGTATACATGGATTCACAAGTGACCATAAGGATCTGATTTGAGCGTGCTTAGATACGTCTATATAGAACAATTCATCATGAACTAGATTTCAAATGCTACAAAAATGAGATGGGTAAGAGATTTGTAGAGTAAATATATGACAAAAGTGGTGAATTGGAAATCACGGAGGAAGGAGTTTTGAAAAGGTTTTGACAAAATTTTAGGACCTAAGAAGATGTATTTTGTGCAAGTAATTCAAGTTTTACCAAAACTAGGTTTTTGAAAAATGCAAATTGAGAACCTTAACTTATTAACACTCAAATAAAATTTGATCAAGACATCCTTAAAAAAAATCATAAGAGGAATTTTTGAAGAGAAATCCAAGACTATAAAACTTTTTGATTTTATTTTGGAAAAATTGGTTAAGGAACAAAAAATTTATATTCTTTTTACTATCACAGTCCATTCTCTCTCCAAACCTCCTTCCTTGAAGCGATATTCAGGTAGAATGAGGCTGATTTAATCTCCAAATAAAGTTTTGGGAAGTTGTGAAAAACCTCTCGTGGTTGTATAGAAGACTCACTCTAGGTCATTTTTGATGGTAATTTTCCTATTCAAGTATGACTGTCACTATATGAATTCTACCTTGTCTTGCAAGTTTTGTGCAAACAGTCATGTTTTTGTTTGATTTTCATGATGGTTAATCTTAAGGTTTGAGTGTTGTGTATCCTGATATAGAAAGTTTGTAAAATGCTACAAGTCTTCTCAAAAATGTATCCTAGGTGCATTTGGGTGAGAATTGGTTTCATCATTCCACTAGAATATCAAATTCTTATGACTGGAAGTATGAGAGAAAGTTGTGACACTTGAAGATGACTCAAGGGCTTATGGGACCAGTCAAATCCATGAAATTAATCCATATCATTCAATGTAAAAGAAGGTATGATATGGTTGAAGGAACTTGAAATGAAGTGTGTATACACTTTTTTTGGCATAAAATTGAATTAGTAAGTGATGAAAAGTCTTCAAAAACTGACTAGGGTGGTTAAGATCATGAAACCCTACCCTAACTGAGACCATTCCTTGAAAACCATGCATAGATGATGTTCCTAGCTATGGAGTGAAGTAAATATAAATACCTAGTACATTGTACATCATTATCATGCATCGAGTCATACTTGAAAGGTTACATGTAAATTCATAAATGTGAAAATAACATTGTATGAAGTTGCACAAACTTGAATTTTCTCCTCTGTACATGCTAAATTTAGTATGATGCCTTATCTTAGTGTATGCATCTATGGAAAAGAGTTGATGAAGCTGACCTGCTTTCTTGGTACAGTATGGATGATATAAATACTCTCAAATCATCCTTCCAAGCTAAGATACCTCTTGAAGATCAGTCCATTGTAGTGTGTCAAGAAAAACCAAGATTGTGACTCTGAGTTCATGATGACTAATGTAAAAGAATGTGGAAATTACTACTTCCTTTGTTCTTTGAAGACTTCTAATTGATTGATGTTGGTGAATACATCCTACAGGTTTTACGGACCATGAAATAAGGTTTTGTAACAATCCTAAAGTTGATGACTACAGTTGACTTCATATCTCCTCAGATTTCTATGACAGTGATCACTAAGTGCTTATTCCCATACTCCTTTGAACTCAGAATGAAAAATCTAAAAGGTAAATTGACAGTTATAATAAGTCTTTAAAGAGGCATTATAGGAATATATATCAGTAGAAGCACTAATAATGTATACTGTGATTTGATAAAGAGGTTTTTACACTACAAGACAAGTCATTTTCTTGGACCAGGAAGAATGCCATCAATCAGAGAAATGCATTTTAAATTAGAAAATAGAGGTCAAAAGAAAATTGATGACAGGTGTGGCATATTTTCAAGTAGTTGAAAAGGATCCTTTCATCAGGTAATTTTGAATCATATAATCATTTCATAAGCCTACAGATTATGAGATTCTAGAGTGAAGAAATAGGTTAAGAGGTGAAGGTTAAAGGACATATGTGAGAGTATTTTTGTAATAAGAATATCATGTCTCTCCCTTGTACGAATGGTCAAAATTAGGTATGTTGATCCATTCCTGAAATTTAAAGTAAGAAAGGTGATAAGTAAGTAGGTCTATTTTGTTTACAAATCATGCCTGAAGAGGTGTGTGAAGGGGAGTTAGGTTGTTGAAGATATAAAGTGTTGTTGATATATGTTAGGAAAACATGAAGATATAGGTAATATGTGGATGAATGTATCCATTAGATTGAAAGTCAGCTTAAGCAGACATATAAGAATGAGAGGATTATCCTTATGAGGAAGTGAACATGATTTAGTGTGAAAATCATTCTTAGGAGCCCTGATCATCAATATGGTGTATGCAGAAGATTGAAGGAATGGAGTACGAAAAGGTGTATGTATAGAAACTTGGTATGACAGAGATTTGATTTTGATTAGGTGATGGGAATGAGAGAGATAATAGAAGAAGAATGAGCTGAAAAGTGATCACAATATGTTGGTGAGAGACAACCCAAGTAAAGTTATCAAAAATCCTTGTGAATAAGACTAAGTAGTTTCTCAACAGTAAGGAAGTTGAAGCTTCCTTGTAAGTTGAAGCTTACAGAAGGTCAACGGGTTCTTGATTGAATCTTGGGAGTTGAAGCTTATATACATTTAAGTAGAATCTTTCTAAATACTAAATTATTTCTCGGTTTAATTTTAAAGTTGTAGCTCCATGTTGAGTTGATTGCTTAACTGTATGAACTCATTATAACTTTATAAAGGGACAATTTGTCCAAGCTAGTTCTCTGGCTTTCAATGGGTTTTTTCTCCCTTGAAGGGTTTCCAAAAACAAATCTGGCCCCTTATCTATTCATGTGTGTTTTCTTATCTATCTCTATCTTTCATGGTTGAATATTCATGATTCATCATGGTTTAGATAATTTAATTTTGGATAAATGAAGAATTGTAAATTGCTTCTAAATTTTGAATGAGAATTAATTCACCCCCCTCTTAGTGCCTAGAATTTCTAATAGTAAGGGCCTTCAAGATAGGGGGAACATGTATCACCTTGAGTTAAGAATGAAGGATGCCTAGAAGGCTTAAATAGAAAATAAATGCTGATCACATGTATAATAGCTTGGGGTATAGGACATCTATCCAAGAAGAGTAAAATAACACGCTTAAAGAGAAAAAAAAACGAAGTGCCACAGGTTTGTAGGAGTCTCTTGAAGCACTGAGAGTTTTAAACAAAGGTGAAAGGTGATATATGATGTATATTAACACTAGAAAAATGGTTATTAAGTCACGTTTATAGGTATAATAGCTTGAGAAGAAAATTGTTGACTCAAAAGGTTATGTTAGCATGAAATAAGAATAAAAGCACTGAAAAGTTTCTTTGGGACAATATTGAAGTGGTTGAGCCATCCCCATGACTTGAAATCAAGATAAGAAGTTTAATATTTTTACTTTCTACTAGAGAAGGGTGTCATAATTCCAGGGGGAGCCATAAGAGTTTAGTTCATGTTGTGATTGGGGTTCTAGAGATGAGAAAAGTTGGTCAAAATTTCTCTAAAGAGAGTAGTTAGGGATTTCAGTCCTCAAGGAGGTATGAAGTCAAGATATGGAAGTCAAGACTAGTTTGATCTCTCCTAAGTAAATATAGTCCAAGAAATAGGTAAGAATGGTAATTATAATATTATAATAATGATTTTTGGCATGTATGAGTGCTTTTCATAGCCTTACCTATATGTGTTACAATGTTCCCATGGTAAAAAAGAAGGTAAAACAATGTTTTGGTAAGAAATGCCAATTTTTGCATGCTTGTATGAATGTTTGATTTTTATTAAACTCAATAAGTCCTCCAAAGAGGTAAAATAAGATGGATAATATGATTAGTAGGTATTTACTTTGTCATTAATGAAAAAAGGGGAGAAGACTAGGTGGGTTTTTCTGATCAATGATAAAGCGGGGAGATTGTTGGCATATTGTGTTTTTAGGTGTTGTCATTGATGTAAAATATCATTAATGAAAAATAGGATGATGGAGAAGGGTTAGAGGATGCTTTTTAGGATTATGAAATGAATTTTAATGTTGGTTCATGATGACAAGAGTAGATTCAGTGAGATTGGCTTGGTCTAACAATCCTAGTCATGTGCCCTAGATAACCTAGGTGAAGGTGCATGGTGGATGAAGATATATGGTTACTTGAGGAATCATGGTAGTAGCATGGAGAGAATATTTGGGGAGTTTTTATGCACTCACATGAGTTTTAGGGTGCACGCACATGTTGAATAACCAGTTTCAGGTACTCATCTAGACCTAGTCTAGGTGCTTGGAGATAAATAATGAGTTATAGATACATGTGAGCTCATGGAGGAATGATTGAGTGTCATACATGTTAACTTAAGTGTTCTAGGCCCTTTTAGATAAGTTTCATGATGAGTTATAGTGCTGGTTCAGTTAACCCTAGTCCTAAACCATACAAAACCCCAAGGGATAGTTATGCAAATGAGATGGGTTATAAAGATTATGACATTTTGATATATTAAGATGATTTGAGATGGTTCACAAGGGTTGTCTTAGAGGTGTGAGAAAAATTTGAATTCATTCTAAATAATATTTTGCAAGTTATGATGATTTAGGTGAAACAAGGTCTAAGAAAGGGTGATTTCCAGCTCGAATTACATCTTCTAATGCTCACCATGATCTGTGTGCTTTGCATGGGAAATTTTGGATTTCATGGATTATTTACCATTAAGTTAAGAATATTTTAAAAAAAATAATGATTTCATTTCATCATCACATTTTTATGAATGAATGTTAAGAAGGTAAACATATTTTTGTGTGTTTGAAACCCTAGCTCAAAATCGATAGTAGAGATCTTAATTTTAGGTAGCCATAATTGATTGATTGTACTATTATGATTATTTTATGTTCTTTAGGAATCCTTAAGATTTCCAGAAAGGTAAGATAAAGCATGTGGTGATGAGTGGAACCCACTCAAACATGAAAGTTTCTGAAGAAGTTTAGTTTGAGGAAATGTTGTCTAAAGGGATTTCTGAAATAAATTAATTTTTTTATCATGGGATTTTTAATTTATTTCCATGATGGTTTAAGGTCATGTTTGAGATTATAGATGGAAAAGTGTGCCCTATTTATGAGGACTGGTCTTAAGGAAGTTTTGGGGGCAGTTCTGGAGTAGTTTCAGAGATGGACCCGTTAAAGGCCTTCCACTTATTAAGGTGTTCTGGAAGGATAATTCAGATATATTTCCAATGGTATATGAATTTTATTATTATTATGAGATTTTATAGGTCATCCAACTCAGTTTGTGAAGAAGAAAGATGTATATTTTCTAGGACAAGATTGCTCTAAATAGAAGGTGGAGATAAAAAAGGCATGATATAGATTATTTGATACTTTATATAAGTTTGATAGTGAAGAGGGATAAGTTTTGTTCTTATTGAAGGAATTTGGAGGTGTTGAAAGTGGAGAAACTGGTGTAAACTAGTTGTGTTTCTAAAATGGCTTTCTGGGTAGCTCAGTTTGGTGAAGAGGAAAGCTGATGGTTTGCATGTATTGATGTTTCATGAGATATAGAAAGTATGGATGTGTTCTACAGGTTAGTGGATTTCTAATGGGTGTTTACATGCAATATTTGAGGTGTTTTGGTGTGGTCTTGAGGCCCATAGGTGAAAACATGTTCCTAGAAACAACTGTTTTGAGAAGGATATGAGCCTTCTTGAGTGAGTTATGAATAATTTGATTGGTGAAAGCTAATGTACGACCATGTATGGTGTTTTTATTTCACATTTTATAGGTGTGATAAATTTAGGAGCTTGAATAATCATGGTGATGATGTTTATGGTCTTTGGCCATCCAGGTGATGGGGTTTTGAGCCCATTTTTGATTTTGTCTGTTGCATTTGAGCATGAACGACCTAAATGGGTCCATTTTATGATTGTGCATGAGTTTATTGTTATGTTTTTTAGTTTTTTTTGGTCAAGATAAATGTATATGTTTAACCTATGATGTGTTTTAAATAAGATAAGGGTACAAAGTGCATGTTTTAGTTCAAATTTGAACTATTAGTTTTGAGAGGGAAAAGTGTGACCCAAGTGAGATTGTGTAACATGTATGAAGGAATAATTTCATATATAAGGAAGTGTGTGAAATGATAAGAAATACTAGAGAGAAAGTGTGCAAGGTTTTGAATCCAAGACAAGTCATGAAAGTGTGAGATATAACGAGTTGAAGAAGAGAGGGTTTAAACAAGGGTTTGAAGGCGTGTGAGATGAATCAATGATATCCATCAGTTGTTGCAGAAAAATACATCATATATCTTCATTCAAATGTGTTTGAGTGCATTCTTGATCATATTAAGGGATTTTATCCTCCTTATCGAGTTGGTGCTTCATTAAACTAGGGGTTGGTGCTCCTTGTTGAGTTGGCACTCAACTAAATTTGAAAGATATCTATAATAAAGTTTTATTTCAGTGGGTTTTCTTCCCCTTGAAGGTTTCTCACTTATGTCTTGTGTTATGGTGTTCTCTCTTATGATTTTGGTTATTTGAATGAATGTTATATGTTAATGTGCACACATTAATGGTTGAATGATTTATGATTTGAGTAAGTAAATATGATTTGGTTAAAGTTTTGTAAGGACTAATTCACACCCCCATCCCATTGTGCTTCCAAAATCCTAATGTTTATATACAAGGTTCGTACACACTTCTCATCCTTGAATTGGCTTGTCATTACTTGATTTGCTTCATACTCTCATACAAGCTTGCATTAGCTCCTTGAACAAGGCCTAGTTGAGCTAGTCTACACCATGACCTATAAGAATTGACCTAATAATCATCCTAGAAGCCCTTTCACAATATTGAAACATCATTATAGACCTATAGAAAACCTATGAAGTTCACACCAAGCACCTCCGTGCACCAAGTTTCTTGCTAAGGCATTAACCATGCACCTAGACCTTGTGTACACACCATTAATTATCATGAACCTTCATTCAAATGAATCCAAATAAGCATTTGAGGCTAGAAAAAAGGCACTACCAATCAACCTTCATGCTTCTAAAGAGTTGACACCTCATCACTCACTCTTTTCCACCAATACACCATGTCATCAATGAAAAACACTAACAATACATGGTTAAACATAGAGATGCAAGGGAAGCCATGGTATTTGAAAATTTATTACATGAGCGAGGGGTAGTTTGGATTTCATAATGATCAAAGAGTTTCAATAGATCTTATAAGATGGCTTTATATTTTTGGTAAGATATCATTTTTACATTCATAGGTCCCTTTGATTTGATTGATGATGAGATGACAATACCTGTAGATGTTAAGGATTTGTATGCCCAGGAATGTGGCAATCTGAAGTCCCATGGTGAGGGCTTCGTATTCCACCATGTGTGAAATTAAAGTTTAGATTGAAATATATTGGAATAGGGGTACATACCAAGGGGGTATTATGACTATAGGGGTATATACCAAGGGGGTAATGATCTAGATTTAGACCCATAAAAAAAAAGGTCATTTTGAGAGGGTTGATATCATGATTAAGGGTGTTGATGGATTCTTCAGGAAACTATTCACAAGGTAAATGATTGGTAGGAAAGGGGGGCTTCAAAGATATGATTGGTCGTGACCTGCCCCTTGATGGAATTTTGAGAGATAAATTCAAGGTCAAACTCTATCATGAGCATGAGCCATCTATTTCTACGATTGTTGTGATATGGTTTAGATTGCATGGATTTCAATGGATTAAAATTTATGACTACATAGATATTGTGATTGAGGAGATAATGATGTAGTTTGGAAGATGCAAATTATAAGGCACAACATAACTTTACTACTTTATAATAACAAGTTTTTGTACTCACCAAGGGTGCAACTTATGTAATAGACAACCTGCTCCATACCTTATTCATCTCGATGTGCTAACATGGCTCCTAGGGCATGATTAATAGTGGATATATATAGATATATATATATATATATATATATATATAGAAGGGACCCCCTTCATGTGGAGGTGTAAGAAATGGTGGTGATATTATTTGAGGGTGTCAAATTAGTGTTGACAGTCATTGTCCCACTTAAAGTGGATGTATTTTTTGAGAAGGTGATGGAAGGGGTTGACAACGGTTTGATAATTGAGATATAAAATGAATATATAGATTGAATTTTCCTTGAAGGCTATGAAATAGTTTGAGATTAGATGGAGGAGGCATTTTGATAATGGCCTATACCTTTACAGGTTCAAATTTAATTCCCCCTAATAGATACTATGAATCATAGGAGTTTTTTCGGTGTCCAAAAATATGAATACGCAATTAGCTGGATTAAGATGGGAAAAAGAATTGTAGTAGATGTTTAAAGATCACATTGAGGATATCCAGAAGGTATTTTCAGTGTTTATATTTTCTTGTGAGGATCATCTACATAGTCTTCTACGGTTTTATGAATGAGGTCATGAAATATGTATGTCATCACTCTTTGATAATTAGCTCGTTACATTTTTCAGGCCAAAGGGCATTACTCTATAGCAGAAGGTTTCCCATGAGCTGATAAAGGATGTCATATGTTTATCTTCTGGTGTGATAAAGATTTAATTATAACTAGAGAAACCATCCTTAAGAGACAACATCTTGTGTCCTATTGTTAGATTGATGAGTAGATCGATGTTAGGAAGGGGAAATAATCTTTTGGACAAGATAGGTTAAGGTCCTAAAATTCTTTACATATTGCGTTATTTTCCAGTGTCTTTAGTGAAAAATATGATATTATAAACCCATTGGGGATAGTCGATGGGCAGTCTGAAATTTTCTGAAATAAGACATTGGATTTCTTCTTTAACTAACAGTACGATGCAAGGATGCATCCTATGAAGCCTTTTCTCTCACCAACTTAGCATCTAGGATGGTGACAATATTGTGGATGATGGTGTTAGTATTGGAAGAAAAAGTTCCTGAGAGGGGGGGATGAATTAGTCCTATAATGATTTTTATTTCACTTAACAAACCATACATTCACCCATTAGATTGTTTATACAACATCCATAATCATGTGTGCTTATTTAGATATGCAATATCAACCAAAAGAGAAAGAAAGTAAAGTAATCAACACAAGAACACAACATGTAAGTGGAAAAAACTCATGGGGAAGAGAACCCACTGAAAATTTTCTTATATTACACAAAGCAAAGAGATTTAGTGAAGCACTAACTTCACAAGGAGGACTAACCCCTAGTTTAGTAGAGCACCAACCCTACGAGGAGCACCAACCCCTAATTTAGTGAAACA
Organism: Taxus chinensis; assembly: GCA_019776745.2. NCBI lineage: Eukaryota > Viridiplantae > Streptophyta > Pinopsida > Cupressales > Taxaceae > Taxus > Taxus chinensis. The sequence continues at coordinate 664,882,770 of CM034147.1, read as the reverse complement.
CCAACTCTACAAGGAGGATACAACCTCATAGGATGAATAAGAAAAAACTCATCCTCCTGAATATGTATGATCTCTGATTTTTCTACTACCACAAGTGATGGAGATCACAATTTCAGCTCACAAACCCTAGCTCACACACTAGATCTTCAATCTCTCATAATCTTGCTCTTTTTTCACTTGTATTTTCTCTAACCTATTGATTAATTTATTAAATAAGTCCTCAAAATGTCATGTTATTCATTAAACTTCAAATGATGCACACATATCTGCAACTCACTCTCCTCTAGGTCGCACTTCTTTCCTCCAAGAGCATTAGTTCAAGAATGAACCCAAAACATCACTTTTATACATTTTTATTTCTTCCAACCCAAAGGAGGTCAGTCCCTCATGATAAATTTGACCCATAAATCTTTATAAATTCAATTAAATTCATTACAATAGTCACATATGACCCAAATAGGTCAGCCTAGCTAAAAACCTCATTACATGTGCAAAAAATGGCTAAAAACCCCATGGGCACAAAGATAAAATTCCCTTACATCAAATAAATACATAGTCATGACCCATAACCAATTAAAAATTATTAAAATAAAATTAAAAATTCATACATGGTCACAATTTAGCTCAACCAATCAGATTATTTTGTTTAATGGGCCCAATACTCCTTGTATTTATCAAAACATTTGTTTGCTACACTTTTCGACACCGTAGATACGTCATAAGGCCACAGAATCACTTCAACATGAGAAAAAAATTCCATGTAAAAACCTTATGGAAATTTAATAACCTTTAGAGAACTTCTAAGAAATTTATAATCCTTGAATAGCTTCTTCTCAAACCACAGCTACTTTTGCCTTCACCAAAACAACCTGCCAACAACTCTGTTTCCAAAGGTTTGCTCATAAAAAAACATTTCTACATACAATAGATACATAAAAATGGATTAATTTTATTCCAAATTAATCTTGTTCACATTACAGGTTATAGGATGAATCACCCAATCCATCTCATGCTTAAAATAATTTCAAACTTGCACCAAAACACATCCTGTCCTGCACTGCCAAAAATATTCCTATCTAAAGAATGTCATGTAAACCATATCAAATCACCTCATCATGATTAAAAAATCATATCACTATAAATATATCTAAATTATATTTCCAAAAAAATTTGAATCATCTTCAAACTCCACATGTAGCTTAAGTTATGCCCATTTTACTGAACCCTGTTATTTGAGATCCCAAAAATGTCCTTTGACCAATGAACCTATATAGAACTCAAAACACCATGTACCTGCATAAAAATTTATTTAAACCTTCATGGAAATAAATACCAGCTCCCATACATCATGAACCATCAATTTCACATGCTACTCCTTTGGACAACCTTATCCCAAAACCTTCTTTTTTCAGAATCTGACCTATTTGAGTGGGGCCCACTCATGACCATGACCTCAACCATAAATTTGTGGAAATATAAGAGATTAATATACAAAATCTAATCATAAATTTTTATGAACCATTAAAATTGGGTCACTATACCTCTCTTTCTGCAATCTGCTCCTAGCTAGGGTTTAACTAGGGTTTTAGACCCATTTATCTTGTTAACGATCGCTCATAAAAATGTGATGATAAAATGACCTGATTATTTGTTAAAAAAATTATAAAATAACCATAGAATCATCCTTGAAATCCAAAATTTCCCACGCAAAGCACACAATTCACAATGAGCATCTGAAGTTCAACTTCGAGCAAGAATTTCACTTTATTTTGACCCTGTCTCACACAAACTGTCATATCTTGCAAAATTCACATCATGGAAACCTGAAATTTTTCTCAAAGTAATATGAAACACCCCTATAAAATATCTAATCATCATACTTTCAATGCCATACATCAATATCTCCAGTCATTAAGACTTACCTATGCTTGCATGCTTGTTTCTCACCGTAGAAGCTAGGGTCAACTGAAATAATGTAATAAACAATCTTAAAAACTCTTAAAATGACCCAAAAATACTTGATATGCCATGATATACCTAAATATAAGCTTTGATGAGCTCATATGGCTCCAAACCACACCGTCACACCTCCAAGCTGTCATACCTGCTCCCAATGAGAATCTGTAACATAGTGAACCAGTTGTACCTGCATCATGCCATTGCTATGAGTGCCTAAGAATCCTTAAAACAAGCTATCCATCATGTCAACATGCTTACTGATCATCGAAGAAGCTCCTATTGTCATGTTGCATCTCTTAAGTACCCAAATAGGCTTATAAGAGCAAACACTACTCACTGAATCTCCATGTACCAACAAGTATACATATGAACCATCATGTTAACATCATGTACATCATCATAAGACCATAATGCAACATCCAATTTTTCATTAATGTGGTTTTACATCAATGAAAACACCTATTAAGACCACATGCCAATAATCTCCCCCTTTGTCATTGATTGAAAACACCCTGAACTTCTCCACCCCTTTTACATTAATGATAAAGGCATACTTGTAGTAGCATATAATTCACTTACCTCAGCTTCATAATAGCACAGTTTGGTTGGAAACATCAACCAAACATCTCAAAATAGCTCTATTTCTTGATTTTTACCTTTATTTTTGGCATGCAACCACCATTCTCCCCTTGGGCCAAACACCCACAACATCTGAACATCATTAATCAACAAGAAATAATCAAAATCATACCTTATTAGGAGCGAAAACACCATTCTCCATCTTTTAGGCATGCAAAACAAGAATTTTTTCTCCTCAAACCCTGTTTTGCCTTAATGTGACCACTATAGCTGAGTACAAACTGAGCCACTTATACTGACAACATGCCAAAAATGTTATGAAATATCATATCAAATCATTACACCACTTTTCTTGACCAAAAACCATCATCTCTAGGCATAAGACAAGCTCTACAATGCATATTAGTTCTCACCATACCATGCTTGAGACATAAAGCCCTAAACAGTCTTCTCCATGCTTTTAGAGCCATGTTCGACATGTTACTACATGCTATTCATACCTTGCCTTGTATAACCAACACCCCCTTGGAATTTAGACATCTATCTCAAGTAGATAAACCGAATTTCATGTTTTTAACCTTTTTATCTTAGCTTAGGAGAACTTCAAACACTCACCCTCAATCCTAAAGCTCATTTTCAATCCATAACAATCATGGAAGATGAATTAATGCATTTAAGAACTAAAACTAACCAAATATTGACTAAAAAAGTTACTCTATACCTTGGATGGCCTTGAAAAACACCTATATCACCATCTACAAGCATATTTCTAAAATCCCCATGTCAATAAGAGATTCTACACCCTGAGCATCATTTACACACCCGTAGGAGCACTTTTCTTATCACTGTAGCACTGTCCAACTTCAGTCTACCAATTCACCATGAAGGAAAGCATTATCAAACCAAGAAAATGACTCTCCTTATCTTATCAACTCAATTAAACACTTCTATGAGGTAGGAATTTGTAGTCCCCCTATCCTAAAGAACATTCATAGTTCTATAGCTTCATCAAGTCATTCTTAGACTACAAACATTCAGGGATATGAACCCTTACCTTATCATATATACCTTTATTGCTAATTTTTCCATGTTGACATCTTTATTAATGTTGTAATCATAGCTTTGTTTGATGGACCCCCTACATATTTTCCTTTTACTCCACCTCAGTCATCTGTGTGGAATCACTTCAAATCACTATGGACCTCTTTTGACAACAACAACATCCTTACAGACTGCACATACCATATTCCAGACCTTGATAAGACATCATGGATGGGGGAAAAATGAATTATTGTCTTGAACATCATAATTTGTCATATTTGGAATCATACCTGTTGGTGGTCAAACTTACACCTGTGTCTTGGATCTGGGAGAAACGAGTCATTTGAGATAGTAATGGAACCATCTCCAAGTTGTGGGACCTTGCACGCTTGAGACAGATCTCTAGAGAAGGTCGTTACCTCTACCTACCTCTAATGCTACTGTTACTCCTAATGCTGAAAGAAAATCCTAGACTAAACATGACAAGGGACCAGGGATAGAAGGATGTGTAAAAGGGGAAATCCTAAGCTAAGGAAGGTGATAGCACCAGGGAAAGGGTCAATCTCTCTCCACGAGTGGCGAAGGAAATAGAGGGGCAATGGGAGAAGAGGGAGGATGGCATGTGCCACATATCAACATGTGGGCTCAGCCTTCTAGCACGACACAACACATGAACATGGGGAATACAAGTGGGAATACACACAAGCATGCCATAAAATGCAAACAGAGAGGCAAGATGCAATGAAAATGAGAAAGGGAAGACAAGAGTTCCACAAAACATGATTTTATTACTTAAGGGACAAACAATCATTTAAATTCATGGCAGGAGGTGAGAATACATTATAGAGACCATGCCAAGGTCTAAAACCCATAGGAATTTGGCCACCATTTTGGCATGGTGTCGTTACAACAAAGAGGGATCCTTTTTAACAAAGTAGAACTATGCTATTTATAAAGAAGAAGGAGAAAAAAGAAGGAGAAAGAGAGGGAAACTCATATTCAAATCTGCAACCACCAATAACAAGTGATAAATGCCTACAAATCCACCTACAAGGCTATCAAATGGACTTCCCCATGTTTGTTTGGCATGTAGAAGAAGGAAGAAAGCAAGATCTGATTGAAATCTTGTGGTTGAGGTTGATTAGATGTGTGCATTGATGATCAGAAATATGTTTCCCTATTTTCTACCTACAAAATCCCGCCTAGATTTGATTTTGAAAAGTCCAACATGTAGCTAATGTCAGAAACTTCAAATGAGACCTTAGGGTGCACAGGAATCTGAGCACTGCAACAAAATTATGGTTGTCAGAAGTTTACAGGTAACTCTGACATGTAATGACACGTGGCACATGATGATTGACTGAAGGAAATCGGCCAACTGTTCATCTGTTTTGTCATTTTTTCCACATGTCATGTGCTGGTTGGTTGTCTAGATTTGGCACCCTGTTGGCACGCTTTGATAGGTTTCATGTAGCACACTCAAGTATGATAGATGATGTGGCACATGATTGGCACAGAAGAAGACACAAGGCATTAAAGTAAGAGGCAGAAGGTGTGAAAGGGACACAGAGGTGCAAAGCAATGGTGTATAGGTAGCATGCACACGTAAGGAAGGGGAGATACTTGTAGGAGTAAAGTATGCGGAAGTGGGGTGAGCATTCAACTGAGGAAGGGCGCAAGGGGAAGAATAAATAAAAGTGGGTGACAAGGAGTTTGGTGTATGTAAGTGTAGAGAGGAATGATAGGGACTTAGCCAATTTGGAAGGTAATTTAGTAGAGGTGTGCACGCGAGGAGTGCACGACAGGATAGGAAAGAAAGTGGGTGCATAAGAGAAAGGCACAAGAGAAAATGGAAAAGGATAGCAAAATGCAGAGGGAAGGGGAAGCATGCGAAGAAAGTGAAAGATGAAGCAAAATAATAGGGATGCAAAGGGATGAAGGAGAAAAGGTGCATGGGGTGCGCAGAAGAACTGCAACTATGCCAATTGTGTCAAAAGAACAATCTTGAGTGGGCGTAACCTGAAATGTGAAACATCAAAGTCAGAATGAAAATATAAGTTATCTAGATAACTAGGAGAGTTATTTGGATAACAGTTTTGGTGACTTTCAGGGGCCATCTTCTTACTAGATGAAGAGACCAGTAGCCTTAGAAGTCCATTGGGCATGGATTCTAGCGCTAAACTTGAATATTTGATCTACAACTTGAAGAACATTTTGAAGTCACTTACAGCATCTGTCTGAACCCTGAATTGAACATATTGCTCTCATATGAAGATATTTTGAATTAGATTGATGAGAGTGAAAGTTATGCACTGACCGTTGGAACTGAACTCTTTGCTGAAAATTGAACTAAATGTCATCCCAGGAAGCAAAAAAATGGGTGTGTAGAAGACAGCGTAACAGGAAAGGGAACAACACCAAAAGGAGCGTGCCGAAATAGAAGCACAACACTATGTAAAAAATTGAAAATCATACATGTCCCAAAGGGAACATGTAGAGTGTGTGTGAGAACTTGTGTTACTGAAAGCAAACCTAAACTAACCTAAACTAACCAGAGGCAAAGGGCACTCAAGTAAAACCTGCTACAGGCAAGGGAGAAGTAGCTTCCCTTCCTCACAAATTGCGACCATGTAATTGATTTGGAGCTGAACATGGTCAGAAAAGAGTGAAAAACTGACTTACAGATGGTCTTTCACCCTCCTCAAAGTATCAAAAAATAAAATATATACCTCATAAAGTTGTTCTACACTTGGATTCGGGAGGCATTGTTGTTGACCTTTGGTACACTGAAGCTTAACCTCATACTCTGAAGTGAGCATGACCAGTGACAACTCTGTCTTTGGCTCTAGACTAGCCAGATATCTGATTGGGAACAATTTGATCCTTGTGATTTTCCCATTACTTTGAAGCTCAATCCCATAGATGGTATTTTCTTGCAGACTCTCCTTCTGAAGGGAAGTTCTTGTAGGTTGGGTTGGCTGAGGCGCACGTGAGGTTCTACCTCTACAAGTAACTCAGTTTCCTTCAAGACTGCACCCTCTAGGAACTAATTGATTTTCTTTTGAAATAGGAACCCATATGATTTCCTCTTCCCATTCAGGAGTCACATGAGTCATGTCATTCTTCAACTATTTCTATAGTCGTCAAATATGATGACATTGGTTGGGAAAGGCGTTAGCAGGGGGTTGTTCATTTATGTATAGTTAGATAGAGGGGACTTGGAAGGAAGGTGGAAGGATGGGCGTAGAAGGGAAGGAAAGCTGCATACATTAAGAGAAGTGGAAGGTGCATGGAAGAGGGATGATGATAGAGAAATGAAGGTGAGAGGGTGGAGGAGGGGAATTCTCAATGGGGGTAGTGCTGCAAGAAGTTGGGAACATGTACAACAGGCTGAGATGGTGTAAGTTAGCATGAAGAGGAATGGGAGGTTTGTGAGATGGTAGTGCAGGGTTTCCCCATTGACAGGTTTGCTTAGCATGATAGGTTTGTGAGCCTCCATTAACTCCACCCACTTTGTAATCTAGGTAAGCATCTCAAGCAATAAACTGTAGCTTTTGTTGGGCACTAAACCAACCTGGTACAGGGCATACCCATGGACAAGGGACCTTGAAGCCAAATCTAACTATTTATGAGCACTTGACTCTGAGGTTTGCATCATATCCATCTCCATATTTTTACACTCCCTCTCAAAATCATCTTCGGCCATGGAATTTCCACTATCATCTGCATAAACATGTTCTTCATAAACATCATGGTTAGAAAAAGGTGGGTTGTATGCATTTTCAGGATAATGGGGATTATAAAACTGATTTGGAGGAGGGTTTTTAAACTGTGGTATGGAGGGAAATAGTTATACTGCTGCAAATGGGAATTCCATGAAGGGAAAGAAGTCATGATTGCACAACTTCAAAAGAAGAAGGTGGAATGATGGAAAAAGGAGAAATGAATGAAAGGAGGGGAGATTATTCTGCGAATGAAATAATGGGTGTGTTTGGATCAGTGGAGTCATCCAAATGTGTTGAAATATGCCTCCAAAGGTTGGATCTTAACAAAACACATCAAACTTGTTGAGATTAAGATGTAAATCTCTTCACTCTTGTCCCACGAGGCATGCCAGAAACTATTGGTCGTCAAACTTGCACCCATCTTAGATCTAGAGCCAAGTCTGTTTGAGACAAAAATGGAACCATCTCCAAGTTGTGGGACCTTGCACACTTGAGATGGATCTCTGGATAAGGTCGGTTCCTCTACCTACCTCTAATGTCTATTGTTACTCCTAATGCTGAAAGAAAATCCTAAACTAAACATGCCAAGGGACCAGGGATAGAAGGATGTGTAGAAAGGGGAAATCCTAAGCTAAAGAAGGCGTTAGTGCATCAAGGAAAGGGTCAATCTCTCTCCACGAGTGGCAAAGGAAATAGAGGGTGTCATAGGAGAAGAGGGAGGATGGTGTGCACCATAGATCAACATGTGGGCTTGGATTTCTAGCGTGCACACAACACATGAACATGGGGACTACAAGTAAGAATATGCACACAGCATGCTAGAAAACACAAATAGAGAGGCAAGATGCAATGAAAATGAGAAAGGGAAGACAAGAGTTCCACAAAACATGATTTTATTGCTTAAGGGACATACAGTCATTTGCATTTATGGTAAGAGGTGAGAATACATTACAGAGACCATGCCAAGGTCTGAAACCCATGGGAAGTCGGCCACCATTTTGGCATAGTGTCATTACAACAGAGAGGGATCCTTTTTACAAAGTAGAACTTTGTTATTTATAGAAGAAGGGGAGAAGAAAAGAAGAGAAAGAGATGGAAACTTAGATTCAAATATTTAACCACGAACAGGTAGTGATAAATGTCCTCCAAATCTACCTGCAATACCATCAAATGCACTTCCTCATGTGTGTTTGGCATGTAGAAGAGGGAAGAAAGCAAGATCTGATTGAAATCTAGTGGTTGATGTCAATTAGATATGTGCATTGATGATTAGAAATATGTTTCCCTATTTTTCACCTACCAAATCCCACCTAGATTAGATTTGAAAAGTCCAACATGTAGCTGATGTCAACAACTTTCAAATGAGACCGAGCGCGCAGGAATCTGAGCACTGCAACAGAATTTATGGCTATCAAAAGTCTACATGTCACTCTGACATGTAATGACACGTGGTGCACATGATTGATTGAGTGATTAAATTGACCAACTGTTCATCTAGATTTGTCATTTCTGCCCCGTTTCATGCACCGGTTGATTATCCAGATTCAGCACGCCTTATTGGCGCACTTTAATAGGTTATGTGTAGCACACTCAAGTCTGACAGATGACGTGACACAAAATAGCATAGAGGAAGGCACAGAAGGCATGCACGTGGAAGCAGAGAGGTGCACAAAAGGAAATAGAGCGAAGACGACGGTGTACGAAAATGTATGCACGCATGGGAGGAAGGAGAAATACTTGTAGGAGACAAGGATGTGGAAGGGCACAAGCATTCAACTAAGGAAGTTTTTGCGATGGCAAAAATAAAAAGAGGGCATGCAAAGGAGCTGAGTGTATGTAAGTGCACAAAAGAAATGATAGGGACTTATTCATAATCAGAAGGTATGTCAGCAGAGGTGTGCATGAGGGGTGTGCGACAAGATAGGAAAGAAAGTGGGTGCATAGGAGAAAGGCACAAGAGAAAATGGAAAATGATAGAAAAATGCAGAGGGAAGGGGAAGAAACACACGAAGAAAGCACGAGATGAAGGAAAGGAATAGGGATGCAAAGGGATGATGGAGGATAGGTGTGCATGAGACATGTGCACAGGAGAACTACAACTGTGCCAAGGTTTCAAAAGAAAAATCTTGAGTGCGCGCCAACTTGAAATGTGAAACATCAGAATCAAAATGAAAAAATAAGTTATCCAAATAACTAGGAGAGTTATTTGGATAAAAATACCATAGTTTCCCTTTGGACTAAGACTCATCATCATAGTCATAACATGCTTTTGTACCTTAGGAACATCTGCACAATAGTTTTATGTCTTAAACAAATCAAACCTCTATTCTTGGACAAAGGAGATCATAAGTGGTATCCCCCTACATCTAAGACATTATATAAGACATGTAGGCACAAATTCCATACACTGTAGCACATCTTCATATCCCTTCACATTCTATGTATCTTCTTTTTAAAGTCCCAATCCTGTAGCTTTCGCTATTCAAAACTTAGCACAAACATGAAGTTTCTTATACTCACTATCACAGACCCTCCTTAGATCATATCACTTCTTAAACCATTTCAACCATCTTTAATGAACATCACATATGCAAAGGATCAATTCTTGGCCTTCATGGATTCATAAATAAATGAATTGTCTCCCCTTGTGAACATCAAAAGAACATTCATAGGAAACTACCACAATATTTAAAGTTTTAATCCTGTAAGACATGTCATCAAACTAAAATTTTATTGAGAAACATATATCGTTGATACAACATGACCAAGGCCTTCATGAAACTTGTCACAATCTTATATACTTAGTCCAAAACTCAAACTTACTCAGTCTAGGGTTATAACTCTCAAACCCTTAAACATACCTATAACCTTTATTTTTTGGGTACAAAAGTAACTTCATCTAGTTTTACACAATTGACTTTGAGTTTCATAGAAATTATGATGTTTCTAGATCTCTTACATTCTAGTCAAAAGCTCAAAATATACTCATCAACAAAATGCTTTAGGATACTTCTAAACCTGTAGCTTACCTTTAGTTCCTCATTTGAGCCCCCTGGATTTTTTGACATTTTTCTCCTTCATGGATTAGCACAAACCTACCTCATGATGTCAATTATCTTAAAAAATATCAGTGTTCAAACTTCCATACTTGAATAAGCATACTTTCAACTTTAAGATCACAACAATCTTATTCATACTAACTATGGTTGAATCATTTATTTAAGAAATTTCCATGTGGATGGTTCTAAAGATTTATTTTCAACTCAGGAGTTCTAATGACATACTCTTAACTGCATAATCATGTTTAATGAGTCTTTTTATTTATTAGGAATGAGGGAAACTACTCAAATATGACTGTAGATGTCATGTAGCAGTGTATTCCTTCATGAATAGACCACATAATTTCTTCAAATTCACAATGCACTATTGTAACAATTTGTAGCCCTTTTATAGTCACTTGAATAAAACCATTTGTAACCTTACACACCTTGTTATTTGCTTCAATTATGTAGGATGACATTTCAATGATTGAACATTCTTTTATAGCCCCTAGAACACTTATACAAACCCTTCTCAATCAATTTTATCCTTGAATTATGAAAACCAGTCATTCAATATACATCTCACACTTTAGATGTCATACATTGTAACATTGAAAGTGATGACTTATTTATATCCACATCATGGACCGAGTCTCATGCATGGACTGAATACATTGAACATCTTATCCTTAAAGGATCTTCAGAAATAACCTTGTACTTAATTATTTGTAGTACCTTATTTTTTTTGAGTGAGTAACATGATGTTTGGAAAAGGTATTTACATCTATTGATGCTCAAAGAGGCACACAATATTATGAACATAATGAATCTTCACAGTGAATATAAACATTTGATGCATACCCTGAATACTCTCACATTTTATCAATTCATAGACCTTTTGACATATCATATAATTCAGGACACATTTTCAACATGATGATATTACTAGGGACTTTAGATCCAAACACATACCTTAAGACTTGTCATATAATAGTGACATTCACTTATAACTTAAACATTTATCTAAAAAAGAACTCAAAATTTTTGACTTTTATGACAACATATAATAACTCCAATGAACCAAAGACTTAAGAGACATGTAATTTCATCAGGTTATCGAATTTTAAACTTGAGAAAACACCACACCATACCTTGAAATCCTTAATAGCACATTTTGACTTCAACACCTGCCTAAAACATGATGAATTTAGATCAAACTCTTCATACATTTATGACATTTTGATACTCTCATACCTTTGAATGAAGGAACACTATTTGAGACACAATAACTTCATGATATAATCTTGAGACACAAATATGCATTATAGTCAAATACACACAGACCTATTTTGTAGATTAACTCTTTGAAGTGAACTGAATCAATGAAGACTTACTCAAGATACTTGTCAAAACATGTACAAGCCATTGATAGCATAAAGGGCTCATTCTTAGACTCAAGATACTTCTTTATTCAACATGACATGACATAAAACCCTATCCAAGGACATGACTTCAACTATCTTGACAAGGATTCTGACATAATTTACTAAAGATGTTACCGACTAGACTTTAAAATGCACTTAACACTTTTGTATCAATTAGACATACAAAAACAATATTTTGACTTGACATACTTTTAGATGACAACATACATTGATGCCTTCTCAATTTGTAAGAGAATACTATTGTTTACATACTAAAACATAACATTTCAAGAACTTATATATTTAGATGATTAAATGCAAACTACAATCTGAGATAACATTTTCCTTTTGAAGCAAGACAACTACCTTTGCATGAATGAGATACTGAACTTAAACTCAAACATACTCTCTTTTGGTAACATAATTTTTTTTAAATGATAAAAAAAACATACACTTTGAACACATCATGAATGAACTCTTGAGATAGGACTCACATACCTAACAAGTTACACAAAGACTCAAAGGCACATGGAGGTATCATTTGACATACCTTATGACTTTGGAAGTATCCCATACTCCTAATTTTTTCATCTTCTCATAAAATGAAGCATGTAGACAAATGTGATCTTATTGAACTTGAGAAAACATACTCATTTGATCTGTCATGGACTTAAGAAATTTGTTTTTTATCTTGGAAACACTAGCATCCTCCTTGAAAAAATTTATACTCTGCATAGTGGATTGAGTATCAGCTCTCTTGATCTTACAAAATTGACCAGCCTTGATCACTTCTAATTTTTCAGCATCCTTCTTCTCTTGACCTTCATGATTAGGTATTTTGAATGATCCTTTAGAATCATACCTTTGAAAAAACCTTATTCTACTTGGACAAAGGCTTGCAATGTGACCCAGTCTTTGGAAATTGAAGCAAACAACACTCCTCTTCCTTCTAGGCTCAAAAAAACTCAATTTCCATCCACAATATTTTTCTTCATGTCCATACTCACAACGTGAAAAACACTCACCTTTAAAGAGACCTATATCATCTCTTGGAGACCTCCTTTCGAAATCTCTAGCTATATGGCCAAAAATATGACAAAAAAAGCAATATCCATTGAATTAAGAACCATAACTCATAACATTAGGTTGTCTAACTAAGTTAGACCTTCTCAAATCAGTCCTCTTAGTCACCTTCACATCTGATTTTAAACTTGGACCAGCTTCATGATCATGCTTACCTTGAAAGTCTATGCTTGATTTGTCATCTATGGCCTTTTGACCATCTAGAACACCATCAAGATATTTGGAGCTCTTCTTAAGTCTCTCATACATCTTCAAAATTTTAAAAGCATCCTCTAAATCTGATTCAAGAGATTTCAATTTGTCTTTATATCTAAAAAGAGAGTCTTCTTTCTCCTTTAGGGCTTTGGTCAAGCTTTCAACTTTAGATTCGAAATAAATAATGGCTTGACTATGCTCAACTTCCATATCCTTGACCTAAATTTGATAGGCCTCAATAAATGACTTAGCTATTTCAATCATTCTTCTCAATATAGCCTCAATGTCTATAGAATCACCCATAACTTGTGCTTCTAAGATCTCCTTTAAAGGGTTAGACTTGTTTCTCAGAGACCTACTCTGATACCAATTTTTGGAAGCACAAGGGACTGAGGGGGGGTGGGTGAATGAGTCCTAAAATGATTTTTATTTCACTCAACGAACCATACATTCATCCATTAGATTGTTTATACAACATCCATAATCATGTGTGTTTATTTATATATGTAATATCAACCAAAAGAGCAAGAAAGTAAAGTAATCAACAAAAGAACACCATATGTAAGTGGGAAACCCACATGGGGAAGAAAATCCACTGAAACTCTACTTATATTACAAAAAGAAAAGAGATTCAATGAAGCACCAAATTTATAAGGAGCACCAACCCCTAGTTTAGTAGAAAACCAACCCTAAAGGAGAACCATACCCTAATTTAGTGAAGCAATAACTCCATAAGGAGGCTAAAACCCCCTAGGATGTGATGTAGGAGCCCCTACATTCAACTCCCTTCATGAACCATTTTAGGAAAATCTTGCAATAAATTATTCTAGGATTGTTTCTAGTTATCAAGTTACCTTTGAGACATTAAATATCACCTTAAAGAATTTTAATATCTATATCAACACTTATCTTATTCCACTAAAATCAAACAAAGACAATTACATCATTCAACTTGATCTAATATCACGAAAGTAGACTTGACATCTACATACCTCTAATTTCCTTCATTTGACCCTTATTGCATGGCTTCAATTCTAGTCAAAGGATGACATTTGGCTCTGGAGAGTACTCCCACTGCTATGCACCTTCATTAAATGCTCATACTCACATGTTTTCTTTCACCAAATAGGTTGGATTCCATCAATTCATCTCTACTTAGAAAATACATGCTAATTTGCCCTTAGTTGATCTCAACAAGATGTTTAAGAAAGTCATAAGAAGAATAATTTATTGAAGTATTTATAGGAATTTATATTATTTTTATGTATCCTCTTTTTATTCTTATCATGCCCTCTAAGTTTGGAGATCTAACTCCTTCCATAACTCCTAATCTTTCAATTTTAGTAATTTTGCATCCTTAAGCCTTACTCGGCTTGTCAAGATCATAAATCACATGTATTAGAGTTTATTGAAGGTTAAAATTCCCCAAGAAGAGTTTTTTGGACTCTTAATAGGTCCCTTATCACCCCTTCAAAGTTACATGAATCAGTTACTTAAATAACTCTGACCTCCTTTGTTATTAGACCTCTAGAATTAGGTCTTGACTGTATCTTCTTTCCTCAGTCTTGACTGTTAGGGGTTTTCTTAATTTTTCCATGGTGGAAATTTAGTTTTATTCAATAATAATTTAATGCATATTAGTTCAAACCTCCATGCAAAATTTCAACTTAAAATTTTAAGTTTAAGGACTTTAAATACCTTGCCCTAGGTCACACATTGTGACAGGCCCGAGAGGGATGATATACCAATAAATATTGAAAACCCTCTTTCCAAAACCCCAAAATTATTATAATGCACTATTGGCTTAGCCCTCACGTTATTCTCTTATCAGTGGCTTGAATTTTTACCCCCAAATCATTTAATGACACATTTTCCTTCTCTTTTGATTGTAAAGAAATTGTGTATAAGTCAGTCTTGAAGGTTTTCATTCAAGGGTTCGAAATTTAATCCTTAAGACACTTTCTCCCACCTATAGCCAATCTATATGCCATTATTAAACATAAATTGACCATTATTATCAATAAATAGAACCATATACCTCCAACATCCTAATATGAAATGACCGTGACAACATAAAAGGTAGAATATTCAAGAGTTTTGACATTTATTATAAATATGAATATCAAGTATTCATTCTCCTCTCACTTAGACAACCTTTTCATTATTATTCCATTATATAAAGGACATTAAAACAATGGATTTCCCCAAGAAGTACCTTTTAAAACGCAAGGATTCATCATTCATTAAATTTCATTCTTTCCCAGTCTAGATTTGATTAAGTTCAAATTAGTATAAGACTTTTCTTCTTTCCCTCTTTAATGGTTAGTAAAAAGAGTCTCTAAACTCCCCTATGATCATATTCATAGGTCCACCAACTCTTATGCATGGATAGATATCAGAAAAATGATTGATTAGAACCTTAACTCAGAAATTTACAACCTTGAACCACATAAAAATACATGCAAAATAGATCAGCAGTGATAATCAAAGACAAACCTTTTAAACCTTCCATATTCTTGATTCTCGAGTAAACAAAATTCTAGTATAATAGTTTCACCATGAAACAAAAAAATTCAGAAGAAATACACAACTTTTCTTGACCAAATATTTATAGAATTTTCATTCATAATACTCTCCTTTTGAGCCTCCATTCGAATTCTTCTACTCCACAAACTCCAAGATCTCTCCAAGCCCCTGCATTTAGTTACATTTTAGGCATTTAAAGCCTTCTAAGTTAGTTACATCCATTTTTGAGACTTTATTAGTCTTTAAAACATCTAATTTACCTTAAGCATACCTTGGAGTTCTAACCATAACTAGACTTCATGACCCTAGGTCTAACACCATGACCCCAATTAGACTTTCTAGGACATTTATGACCTTAATATACCTATTACATGCTTTCCTAATGACTTAAAACACTTTTACAATGCAAAATCCACTAAAATGTATTTGTAAGAATTTGAATTTCATTTTGGAGGGAAACCTCCTAGTTTGAATTTCTCAAGGACTTAGACTAACTTAGGCATTTGAATGGAGATAATAGGACTCTACAAACATCCCCCAATCCTTACGTAGACTAACTCAACCCAAAATTGACCAATTTGATCAAAAACTCAAAATTGTTTGTTGGTGAGAATATGCTCCTGCATCAAGATGACTAATAACTAACTCAACCTCCTAAATATTTATGATCTCTAATTTTTCTACTACCACAATTGATGGAGATCACAATTTCAGCTCATAAACCCTAGCTCACACACTAGGTCTTCAATCTCTCATAATCTTGTTATTTCTTCACTTGTATTGTCTCTAACCTATTGCTCTCATGTATTCAATTAGTCCTTAAAATTTCATTCTCTTCCTCAACCTTAAAATTATGCACACATACCTGAAATTCACTCTCCTATAGTTCGCAATTCTTCCCTCCAAGAGCACTAGTTCAAAAATGAACCCAAAACATCACTTTTATACCTTTTTCTTTCTTCCAACCCAAAGGAGGTTGGTCCCTCATGATAAATTTGGTTCATACATATTTATACCATTTAATTACATTCATTAAAATAGTCACATATGATCCAAATAGGTTGGCCTAGCTAAAAGACTCATTACTTGTGCCAAAAATGGCTCAAAACCCCATGGGCACAAAGATAAAAATTCCCTTACATAAAGTAAATACATATCCATGACTCATAACTAATTAAATATTCTTAAAATAAAATTAAAAAATTCATACATGGTCACATTTTATCTCAACCAATCAGATTATTTCGTTTAATGGGCCCAATACTCTTTGTATTTCTCAAAACAACTGTTTCCTACACCCTTTAGCACCCTGGAAACTTCGTAAGGAAAAAAAATCACTTCAACATGAGAAAACCATTCCATGTAATTACTTTATGTAAATTTTAAAACTTGTAGAGAAATTATAATCAATTTATAATCCTTTAATCAACCTCCTGCTCAAATCACAACTACTTTTGCCTTCACCAAAACAACCTACCAAAAAAGTTGTTTCCAAAGGTTATCTCATAAAAACATTTATACATACATTAAATAAATCCAAATAGATTAATTGGATGAAAAATTAATCCATTGTCACATTACATATGATAGGAGAAATCACCAAAGCCATATAATGCTTTAAATCATTTAAACCTTGCACCAAAACACATCTTGTCCTGCAATGCTAAAAATATTATTGTCCAAATAATGTCCTATAAACCCTATGAAATCACCTCAACATGAGTAAAACATCATATCACTAGAAATATAACTAAACCATCTTTCCAAAAAAACTTGAATCATCTTCAAAATCCACATGTAGCTCAAGTTATGCCCATTTTACTGAACCCTGTTATTTGAGATCCCAAAACTGTCCTTTGACCAGTCAACCTATATGGACCTCAAAAAACCATGTAACTAAATTTAAATTTCCTAAAACCTTCATGGGCATCAAGATCATCTCCCATACATCATGACCATACAATTTTCTTGCTACTCCTTTGGAAAACCTTTTCCCAAAACCTTCTTCTTTAGAAACTGACCTGTTTGAGGGGGGCCCACTCATCACCATGACCTCAATCATAAATTTATGGAAATATACGATATTACTATACAACATCCAATCATCAAATTTTATGAATCAATCAAATTTGGGTCATTATACCTCTCTTTCTGTAAACTGCTCCTAGCTAGGTTTTAACTAGGGTTTTAGACCACTTTATATTCTTAACGATCATTCATAAAAACATGAAGATAAAATGAAATAATTTTTAAAAAACCTTATAAACTTGCCATAGAAGCATCCCTAAAAGCCACAAGGTCCCATGAAAATCACAAAATTCACAACGAGCATCTCAAGTTCAACTTCGAGCTGAAATTTCACTTGATTGTTACCCTGTCTCACATAAACTATGATATCTTGAAAACTTCACATCATGGAAACATAAAAGTTTTCTCATAGTATTATGAAACATACCTATAACATATCCTATCATTAGAATGTCAATTCCATAGCTTAATATTTCCAATCATTAAGACTGACCTATGTTTGCATGCTTTTTCCTCACTGTAAAAGCTAGGGTCAACTGTAATAATAGAATAGCTCATCATAAAACCTTTGAAAATAACCCAAAAAAACCTGATATGCCATGATATACCTAAATAAAATCTTCCATGAGCTCATATGGCTCTAGACCACACTTTCACACCTCCAAGCTATCATACCTACTCCCAATGAACACCTGTAATATAGTGAACCACTTGTACCTGCATCATGCCACTACTGAGAGTGCCGAAGCAACCTCAAAACATGTTACCCATGATTTCAAAATGATTCCTAATCATCCAAAAAGTTCCAACTATTATGTTGCATTTCTTAGGAACCTGAATAGGCTTGCAAGAGCAAACACTCCTTATTGAATCTCCCTGTACCAACAAGTATGTACATTTGTATCCTCATGTTAGCTTCATGTACATCATCATAGGACCATAATCCAACATCAAATTTTTCATTAATGTTTTTTTTTAATTAATGGCAACACCTATTAGAACCACATGCCAATAGTTAGGGTCTATACTATACATATCATTGTAAGACCGTGCGAAAGCTTAACCATGCTTTGATAATAATGCAATGAATTCCTGGAGTTCATGCAGGTCTAAGGCTTGGCATATTTTTAATATATGTGGTTCTTGTGGTGTGATTATATTAACATGGATGGTATATTCGTTGAGAAGCATAGATGTGTTGGTGGGTAAGGTTTTATGAAGATAGTGATCCTCAACACCCATATACGTTAAGATATCATTGCCATCATGAAACGAATAATGTAGATGGTGGGGAATCCTCCTCTATAATGTAAGGTATTGTTAAGGGAAGAGGTTAAATATTATCATTATCTTGGTAAGTTAGTGGTACTAATGTGATAACATGTATTAAAAAAAGTTGGAAGGGATGGATATGGTATTGTCATTATCAGAGGATAATTTTGATAATGGTAATTAGTATGGTTGAGGTTCTAATGTTGGTGGTGATGGATTTGAAGAAGATGATTTGAATTCAAATAGATGATTTTCATTCAGATTCCATAAGTATTCAAAAGGTAAATTGTGCAGACCTTGTACCAAGTCTGAAACCTTTCCACGCATAGTGGTGAAGGTAAGTTCAAGAAAAGTGAGGTTTTTCTAGGAATGAAAAGTCTAAGGAAAATGGTTTAGCGTGTGATTGATTTTCAAGAAGAGAGTAGGGTCGACTAATGCCTTTGTAAACAAGTTGTGTTTGAAGGAATGGGGGGGCAAAAGAATTAATGTTTCCTACATTAGGTTCATAAAGGGGTTGTTTTTTAGGAATCTCATACATTTTAGGTTTAGGGAGTGCAATGAGAGTTAGGATTCAATATTCCCCCAATGAGAGACGCTACATAATGTCCTCAAATTATCGATAATATGGTAATTTGGATGTGGGGATAATAGAGCTCATAGAGGCTTGGTTCAAAGATGTGGAGTTTTGTAAGGGACACAACACATGATGGATTTGAAGAAGATGATTTGAATTCAGAGGATAACTTTGATAATGGTAATTAGTATGGTTGAGGTTCTAATGTTGGTGGTGATGGATTTGAAGAAGATGATTTGAATTCAAACAGATTATTTTCATTTAGATTCCTTAAGTATTCAAAAGGTAAATTGTGCAGACCTTATACCAAGTCTGAAACCTTTCCACGCATAGTGGTGAAGGTAAGTTCGAGAAAAGTGAGGTTTGCTAGGAATGAAAAGTCTAAGGAAAATGGTTTAGCGTGTGATTGATTTTCAAGAAGAGAGTAGGGTTGGCTGATGCCTTTGTAAACAAGTTGTGTTTGAAGGAATGGGGGGCCAAAAGAATTAATGTTTCCTACATTAGGTTCATAAAGGGGTTGTTTTTTAGGAATCTCATACATTTTAGGTTTAGGGAGTGCAATGAGAGTTAGGATTAAATATTCCCCCAATGAGAGACGTTACATAATGTCCTCAAATTATCGATAATATTGTAATTTGGATGTGGGGATAATAGAGCTCATAGAGGCTTGGTTCAAAGATGTGGAGTTTTGTAAGGGACACAACACATCATTGGGCATATAGGTCATATGATAGGATTTAAATGGTTTGGGATTGGTAGGAACCATAAAGGCCTTACCTTCATATTCATACTTCAGACACCGATACAAGCTAAATGGGACATAATGCATAACATAGATCCACAGATGACCTAGTAATATGTTGTATTAGAATTCTATTTATGTAATATATAAGATTTCATTGAGGCTTTTAACACCTATTTTGATAGGAAATATAACTATTCCTAAGGTGTGAGTGATAATATCGATAAAGGCGTATAAGATAGTGGGTGATTAGGTGACAATGGTATCGGGTAATTATATTTTTTTGAAGGCATGAGATGAGATCATATTGCTACTAGCATCATTGTCAATCATAACTCTTTTAACAAAACTATCATTGATTTGGGTGACGACGAAGAGGGGGAGGTTGTGATCCTTGGGTTGTGGTGATGGAAACTCAGAATTGTCAAATGCATTGGTTGTATACATTTTCAAGGTACTAATAAGGTTGGAAAATGGTTGGGGCTCATCTGATGGTATCGAGATGGCTTGAAGGGATTCTACCATAGCTTTCCGGTGTTGTGGGGAGTATTGGATAAGTTTATAAAGAGAAATCTTGATGGGTGCTTGTTGTAACTCTTTGAGAAAAATATTTTGCATAGATTTTGTTGATTGGGTGTGGGGTGCTGCAAGGATGGAGACCTTGGATTTAGGAGATGAAGGATTAGATGATTCAGGGGGAGCAATAAAGATAGAGATTTTGGGCCTGTTTTGATTCTAGGATTTCAAATCTCAGGTGTGGGATATTATGGCTGTATGAACGACATCGATTTGGAAGAAAGGTAACTTACTAGAAGAGGCAGTGTCCTTTTCGGATAAATTAATATTGGATGCTTCAAGATTGTTTTAGTGATAGGTTTGATTTGGTGGCTCAATTTTGTTGTTATGGATTTGATAGGTGGACAAAAGATGGTTTTTGTTTTCTTAGAGGAGTCCTTTATTAAAAATGTTTTGGATCTTGGTGTGGAGTTTTTTATAGTCCTCTTTTTAATGTCTTGGTATTTGATGATAAGCACAAAATGCCTTGTAGTTTTAGCAGGAAGGTTTTTACCCCCGGGAATCAAAGGGATTGATTGGTGGTAATACTATGGTTGACGATTGTAAGAGTTGTTCAAGGATTTTGGCCTAATGTCTTGACATGGCTTGCTGAGATGATGACAAGGGTGTAGGATTTTGGACGTCATTTGATGGTTTTAGAAGGATGAGGCACTTGAAGTGTGTCTTACGTGACACGTTTAGTTGTGGGTTTAAGGGTAGTTATAGATTCTAAGATGGGGACTGCAAGTTTTTATGAGGGATGTGGTCCTAGAATAGAGGGTAGGGATGGTGTATCGTGTTATATATTTCTCTAGTCTTGTGAGAGTTCTTGATGTAGGAGCATCAGAGAGAGAGAGGAGAATTCAAAATTTTAAATTATCTTCTTGTTATGTCATGAGGTCATTAGAGAGGGACTTGGGTTCATTTCACAATTCTAGGTGGAGTCTAGAGAGTTTAAATTTTTGAACTTGATACTTTCCCTCCATTTTCATTTTCAAATTTCTGAAGTTGTAAAATTGAATATAAGGGTTTTCAAGGAGTGAGAAGGAGTCTTGTTGGTTATAATAATGTAATAGGAGTCTAAGCATGTGAAAGGAGTCTAGAGTCAGGTGCGAGACAATACATGTTTGAGATGATGTAAAAATGCCTCTTTTGTGTTAAATGGGCATCATGAGAGTCATGTGAGTTAGTTAGGGTTGGTAAAATGGAAAAGAGAATGAGATAAACTTGAGGGAGGAGGTGGTAGTGATTCATTACTTTGAGGAGGATGGAAGGAAGGGATAAGCAAGAGTTTTGTAAGAGAAACACACTCTAATATAGAGAGCTCTATTTTTTGCAAGTTGATATGGGTTTCTTTCTTGAACATTATTAGTGTTATAATTTTTAAGAACTGAGAATCCTTTTTTATGAAGCATGCTTATAATGTATAAAATGCAATAGAACCCTGCATGTGACTATTTTTGGTTGGTGAAATCAAATAGGAAAGTTAATACTTTGTTATAGCATCTAGAGGAGCTACTTGACTATTATAAGGTATGTGAGGTTTATGAAAGATTTTATAAAATCAAATGATGAATTTGCTAAGTGTTTCAAGTGAAGAAATATATCAAATAGCATTTCAAAGATTTTAAAACCATACAAGATGACCTTGCTCTATTTTTCTTGAGAAAGTGCATTGTAAGCTTGTAAAACTGTCATCTACAGGTTTAGAAGGTGGGGATCAAGTGGTTTTTCATGGTTTATTAATTCATTGAGCTCCAACAGTAAGAAAATAACATGAGGTAGACTGAAATAGACCTCTACTCAAAAATATGTGCCTTGAAATTACGTTTGAAGGATTTTATAGCAATTTATCTACTACCGGGTTCTTAGGAAACCCTCATAGGGTTGGATTCAAAACGAGAGTTTGGTATCTTTGTACATTGAAATAACACTTGAAATTTGGTGGAAATATTCATGACAACCCCCTCAAAAAGATTTTGAAATAAGCTTTGAATAAATGTGTTTAAAATATCAGTTTTTGTTAATAATAAGGTAACTAGGTGACTATATAGTCATATAGGCCTAATTGGTAAGATTAAGTTGCAAGAAAGGTGGTTTAGACATCGAATTAAGAAATTAAACTTGGTAGACACTTCAAACAAGAAAATGGGTAGTCAGAAAGTCCATCAAATCCTTTAGGAACTCCTTAGATCAAAAGTTAAGCCTTGAAAACCCTCAAAATAGGGCTAGTAGAAGAAGTTAGTACACAATGTAGAGGTGAGGAAAAGTGGTTTATCTTCAGAGTTGGGACCTAAAATTTACCCTACACCATAAAGAAAGTAAAGGGTGATTGTAAATGTTTTTACTTTGTTCTGGGTATGTCTAGAATGTTCCAACTATGAGTCTACCAAAGGCATAGAACTCAAGAAGCATTAAGGGACCATTTGAGTGAATTTGAAGGAAGTTGATGACTTTTCTTATTTACAATAAATTAGAAGAATATTAATGCATGGGAATGAGCTTGTAAAATAGGATACCAGGTTTGAAGAGATAGTGAAGACTAAATGTCCCAAAAGTTGTTTGTTTTAAGCTAGATCAGTGTGAAAGCTAGTGAAGGGCAGTATTAACAAAGTGAGGTTTTGATCTAATTTTCTTGTTTTTAGTAAAAATGTTGTTTTTCATTGCATTAGATGGTGTTTTCAAACATGGTGCATTGGTTGCATGGTGAATAATATGGTAAAAGGTTAAATTTTGCATATTATGGTCTATTAAAGCTTAACAATTTGAGTTGTTTTCAGTGCCTAGAGGGTAGTTTTGGGTTTCTTATTGTTATTAAATTATTGAAGTGCATTGAATGAAGTAAGAGATCTACATCAGTTATATCCTTTTGTGTGGATGAATTGTTAGTTTTTATATAGGAATACCAAAGTTTTTGATTTGATGCTGTGAGATCCTGTCTTTGGAAGGACTAATTTTTATTTTGTTAATGGACCATTTTTCTTATAATCTCGAAGGGATATTGTTAGAAATATTTGAGTGAGTAGATATGGCTAGGTTTAGAAGTTGTGATGTAGGCAGGTTTGAGGTTTCAATAGTAAGGAGATCCAAAGAGTCTAATTGTTTATCCAATGTTTCAGTCATAGAAACATGTGGTATAATAGGTGTAGATGAGAGATGGTTGACGGCGTTGATGATATGGGTTGTAGAATTTTGAGTCTCTATGACATTAGTTTGATTATTATTTGGGGTATGGTTTGGAAAAGGTTGTTTGAACATGTATATGGTTTTATTGGGAGGTACATTTAGATTTTCAAGTTGTAGCTCACCTCGATCGATGAGATCTTGGAGGGCATTTATAAAAGAGAGACGTATTTCAATATCATTTCCTTGATCCTGGTGATATTTGTAATATTCGTTACCCCTATACCATAATGGTCCAGGGTTAAATTCATCGATGGATCATATGGGAGGGAGTTTTAGCATGCAAGCTACCACGAGTTTGTCAAAAATAGACCTGTATACTCCCTAGAGGTGTGTATATACATGGAGGTTGGGACTATTCAGAGTCTAAGCACCCCTTAGACATAATTTTTGAGACTAATGCATTCATTAAACCCTTGTATTTTTCATTGCTGGAAGATGTTTTAAAGGGAGAGTCAGGTTTGTGTTTTTTAGATCGAAATTTAACCTTACCATCCTCAAGGGATCATAGTTCCAACTTTAGGGCCATGGTAAAGGCTTCATTAAACATTTGATATGATTGGATCTGAAGGGTGGATGATATAAGTTTCACGGAAGATCAAGAGAATAACTCAATCAATAGTCTAGAGTAAAGAAAAGGATAACTAATTATTAATTCTTCACCATCATGAGATGAAATCAGAGACAGATTCATCCTCAATTTTTTTGATAGCTTATACTTCGATAATAGATATCTTATGTGTGATATTGATAGAGAAATTTTCCAAGAAAAGGTGTTATAATTGAGAAAATGAATAAAGGGAATGTTGAGGAATTTTTTTATACCAGTCTAGAGTGGGCCCAACTAAGGACATCCAGAATGTCCTTAGCATAAAATCTTGATTGAGAACTATAAGATAGCAAGCGTGACAATATGCCCGAATGTATTGCTGCAGATCTTCCTTAATATAGAATTTGATAAACTTGTGAAGTTCCCAGTGACAAGGATAGGGTTTAAAATGTACATATGATTTGATAGTCACATTACAGATCTACTTGTAAGAAAAAATGTTTTAGGTCACATGGTGGAAGCTTTGAGACTTATTATTCTATTTATCAATGCTTGCATGGGATCATTTTGACAAGGTTGGATGTTTGATTAGTTATCTTGATTATAAATTAGGGGGTTTGATTATTAGTATAGGTGATATGGTATAATGGGATTTGGTAAAGGAGGAAAGCTTCCTGGTATGTTGTAAGTTTGCTAAGAAACTAACGGTTGTGAAGAAGAGTAGATGTAATGATAGGGGTGAGGGATAGAAGTGTTGGGAGGAGCTTGTGACGGTTGTGGATTTTGTTGAGTCAAAATACACCCATAATGTGGCACACTCATTGTAGAGATAGGTTACAAAAGGGGTGAGTGTTAGTGATTACACTTGTATTGACAAGTGGTAATGATGTAGGAATAGATACTACTAAATTCTAGATCGAGGATGTGGGCTACTACGAGATATTGAGTTGAGATGTGGCCAAGGGGCTTATAGAGCAAGGCATACTAACAGATCTTGTCGAAGGAGGAAGAGAAGTAGAATGGGTATGAATAACCATGGGTAACTAAGTAATAATGGGAGTTTGGAAACCTTAAGGTTTAGCTGAGGATGAAGATGATAAAGGTCCTTGTTGACTATCTGCACTTTGTGACAAGATAACGTTAAGTTTGAAGCTAACTATGGTAGTAGATGAGAAAAGTGTTGATGTTACTATATTACTATTAGTAGGATAAAGAGAAATTTAATCGATAACTGACTAATAAGAGGGATAAATAAGTTGAGAGTGATCAAAAGTGAAAATTGCAACAAATGGTGTGGGCTTTGCGTGATAACAGGGAAGCCAGATAGCCTGAGAAGAAAGATATCTACTAAGGGAAACCAGATTGGTGTCCAGAAGTTATTTGAACACTGGATATCCATTGTAAAAGTATTGTGGAATGGATTCATTGGGAATTTTGGATGTATTTGATTATACATTGAGGGAGTGCGGAGTCTCTTAACTTGATTCAGGGAATTGTGCAATGGGTTTGACATGTCTATGGTATTCTGATTATGAGATTTTTGTCTAGTTGAAACCATGAAATAACAAACAAATAATGACATAAATATATTTAATTAAGATGTAAGTCACACAATCAACAATATATTTTAATTATCTTGATTTAGTTGAAGCATGTGAAAAAAGAAAGATGCCTAATAAAGGGTACTAAGAATTAGGCCAACTAGGGCTGGTATAAGGTGTGTTTAAGGCTGGAGTCCTCGATATACCCAAGAGTATGAGAGGAATAAATTTGTATTGTTGTCGGTATGAGGCAAGATATTTGGGCATACCCCCTTACTTCATGGTCCCATAGTGATAAGGGTGTCAGGTACTTAGCCAATATGTTTCCACTAATTATTTATACTCATCCAGAACACCAAGTCAGGTTTCCCCTTGGTGATGAAATCAAAGTAGGTAGCTTGGAAGGAAGTGTTTAAGATGTAAATTTGATTCATCATGTGATTTGTTTATGTGTAAAGGGAAGAAGTGAATGTAGAGTTTTAACCCCTATTTAAGTTAGATGAGTAGGCAAGCATGAATATTCCTTTTAATACCCAAAAGAAAAAAGGATTTCGATGAGGACAAAGCACACAAAATGTGGTGCTAAAAGGAGACAAAGAAGAAGTAAAGGTGTACCTTTTTTCTTTATGTATTTTTGAAAAATCCATCCGAGGGCTCCATACTGAAAAGTTAGTTGTTGTGACGATAAATGAAACAAGGAATAGATTTTTCTATGTAAATGTAATATTTGATTAGAAAGATACTAGGGCCCCCCCAGGCATGTTAGAATGTTTTGGTGGATTTTAGGGTCCGATTATTTTACATGGAGTAAAACACTAAATATCATAAAATATCAGGGTTTAACAATAGTTGTGTTAACCATGTTGAGATGTACAGATCCAAGGAGCAAAAGAGACTCTTCTTCCAGAGAATGAGAAAACATGCACACAAAGAGACAACTTGACAAAAGAGATATTAGATAATAATATGACAAGTTTCTTGGAAAATGCCAATCCCAAGAGCCAAAGGGCTTCATTTAATGGGTGTCAACTTGTTTTTAGATAATCAAGCTGGAGATAATGATGGAAATATAAATAATATTAGAGGATATGGATGGAGGGACTCAGTTGATGTCCTCAATGATAGGCTAGGGAGGTTTGAAGATTCCTTCCTAGTGGCGTTTGGTCTCGTTGGTTTGTTTAAGGATAACTTCCAATTTCTTGGTGATATTGTCCAAATTGGGTGTGAATATGTTGGCGCAAAGACTTAATTAGTAGTTGATATTTAGCTACTACCACACGAATGGTTAGTCCAGAATCGGTAAGTAAAAGATGGTGTCTGGTTCATACCCTTCACCTACAATGGCCATATACAAATAGAGGACACTTGAAACAAAAAGATTGACAAAAAACATATTATAAACTGAATTGAAAACATGTAGTATATGAATAAAGGACTTAGAAGTAGGAATTAATGGTAATTCAGAGGAGTCACTAATAATTCAAGGGAAATGCTAGTGGTTGATGTGAACTTGGATAATTTGAATATAAGGAATTTTTTACTTTAAATGCATAATTAAATGATTGGATTTTTGGTAAAAGTGATGCATAGAAAAAAGGGGATGGAAGAAGGAAACAAAACCTTTCTTATAATGTGAAATGTAGATAAAAGATGTTGTAGAGAAGCCTTACGATAGTGCGGGCTTCTACAAAAGCTTGGTGTAGCTCCACAAGGTGATAAGATGTTGTGATTGATATCATCTCAATCTATAGAAGGTCAAAGTTTTGATGCAATGTCTATGGATCCACATTTAAGGAAGTTAGTGGGTTTATATAGAATACTTGGTGATTTTGGGAGTCCTTGGCAATCTAGGAAAAGTGGGGAAAAAACTTAAAAGTGGTTGAAACCACTTCCAAATGGGTGAGTTTTGGGTTAAGGACGAAATTAATATGAGTAAGAGTGTTTTAGGGAAGTTGGGAGGTTATGACAGTTTGGCCTTACTAGGATGAAATGGGTTTTAGGTGGTTTAGGAGGTTTAGGAGGGTGCAAGTGAGTATTTATGGAAGTAAATGGATATTATAGGGGTATAATATGATTTAGGGGATGATTGGACTTAGGTATAGTGATTAAAATATGAATATGAGCTATGTGGGTAGGTCACCTAAGGGTGTCATAAACTAGTGTTTACACTCCCTGAAAAAATTCGAGGAAATAATTACTACAAGTGATTCAAGCGAAGAAGATACTAAACTTTTTCTACAGAGAAACTGAAAGTGCAAAGTTAAAGAGAAATTTATGTGGAAAATAGAAGAGGAAGCAATCAAAAACAACTTGAACATAAAAAATCATATGGATCGCAAGAAGTCATTGAAAATAAATATTCAGGTAATCAACTACAAGATAACCCACTAAAATCAATATAGGCCAACATAAGGAGTGACGGAAGTCGAAACTAATAACTATTGGGGATTATTGAAGTGAGCAAGAGATAGAAAAAATTATCAATTTTTTTTGTGAATATGAAGATGTATTTCCAGTGATATATCAAGAAATGAAAGGTCTACACATAACACTAGGTAAGATGCATATTATGTTGGTTAAAGCAGCCAAGCTAGTAAAAAATACCATACTGAAGGAATCCTAGTCTTCACGTAAAGGTAAAGTAAGAAATTTCCAATATGTTGGTTACTAGTGTGATCATACCCATAGAAGAATTAGAAAGGGCCAGTCCCGTGATTATCAATATTAAAAAAGATGGGAACATTATAAATTATGTAGAGTACATGAAATTAAATTCCTTTTGTGTTATAGATTCGTTCCCAACACCTTTCATTGAAGAAATTATAGAAGGGGTCACAAGAAGAGAGATATATACATTCACTGATGGATTTGTATTGTACCACCAAGTCAAGAGAGTGGAATAAGATAAAGAAATAACAACATTCACAACTAAATGGGGATATTTATCTTATATTGTAATGTCATTTGAGTAAAAAATATATGATCCATTTTCTCTCGCATAGTAGTGACAACCTTTAAAGACTTCATCCTTAATTTCCTTCAAGTGTATTTGGATGATTAGATAATATATGGATTGGTAAAATACTATTACGATAATTTTCACCTTATGTTTGAGCATTGCCAAAAAATTATATTTCATTTAATATATAAAATGATTCTTTGTAAAACCCTTTGGCACACTACTAGGGCACATAATATGTAAGGATGGTTTGTTAATTGATCCATCCAAAATCACAGTTATAGTTCATTTGGAAGGGTAAAAAATAAAAAAGGGAAATCCAATCTTTCCTCGGACATTGTGGGTACTACAAAAAATTCATAAAAGGCTATTCCAAAGTTATGAAACCCTTGAAAATACTTTTGTAGAAAATAGGAGAATTTGAATTAGGTAACAAGAAAGAGATATAATTTACTTAGTTACAAGAAAAATTTACAATGCCACAATATTGTAATTTCCAAATTAGAGTACACTTTTCCATGTACGTGTCAATGCTTCAGGAACAAAAATTGGAGCAGTTTTGGCACAACCTGGAGAAGGAAACTTGGAAGATACCATCTATTTTGCAAGTATAAAACTCATGCAAATGGATCATAAATATACAACCAAGGGATGTAAAGGAATTTCAATGGTGTATGTGCTACATAAAATTTGGCACTACTTACTAACAACTCTATTTGTCTTCTTCGCCAATCACATGGCATTAAAAAAATGGTTAAAATGTGGTATTGCATGGAAGGATATGTAGATGGATCATACTATTTCAAGAATTCCAATTTTTTGTGGTTTTCAAACTAGGGAAGAATAATGCAATTATTTATCATCTATCATGTATAAATATAGAGAAAAAATTAACTTGAATAGAGGAGGGCATATAAAATGTATAACTTTTTCAAATAAAGAGTAGTAGAGATGAACTACATGAAATATTATTATTCATATAGAAATGGTTTGCACTAAAATAATGGACTACTACCCATAGGAAAATAACTCACTATAAAAGCCACGCCCTACTAATTGATAAGTGAAAAAATATATAAAATAGGGCATGATGAAATATTTATATGGTACACAATGGATTAGGAGCAAAAATATATTTTATGTAAAGCACATGAAGGAATTGTAGGTGGAGATTACACATGGGAAGCTACAACATGAAAATTTCTTACATCAAGATTAAGGTGGCAAAGTATATTTGAGGACTCCAAAGCATATGCAAAATCATACGAATGATGTCAAAGGTTCGATAAACCTAGTAAGCATGAGTAAATTCCATTGACACGAGTAGTTTCTCAAGAAACATTCACAAAATGGGTGATTGATTTCATTGGATCTATCAATCATATTGTGTGGAGAAAAAACATTCACTATTTAATTATGAAAAATAACTACTTAACAAGATGGATATAGGAAGCCCCCCAAAAATATTGCACAATAGAAATAACCACAATATTTCTTTGGGAAAACTTAATAAGTCACTATGGATGTCCATTAAACCTTACAAGTGACAGAGGAACACATTTCCTAAATGAAAATGTATGAATCTTGTTGCAAGAATTTATGAGTTCACACCATAAAAGAATCCTTATCACCCATAAGATAATGCCATAGTGGAGGTGTTCAACAAAATCCTAAGAAACACTCTAACAAATGTCTATGTTGTCAAGTGTAAAGCTTAGGATGACAAACTTTTAGTTGTACTATGGGCATACAAAATAATGTATAAGTACTTAAATAAGGCAACATTGCTTCAACTTATGTTTGTAATAAAAACTATCTTACCTATTGAATTTAAGGTGTCATCACTATGAATAGTGCACATTAGAAATTTGATCAATAAAACTTAAATCACTGAGTACCTAAAAAATTTGTTATAACTGGATGAAATAATAATCCACATGGAATGGAACTAGAATATAGAAAAAAGTAAGGAAAAATGCATGACATTATCATAATATCAAAATAATAAATTTATAGTGGGAATAATTTTTTTTTTGTATGAATCCAAATACAAAGACGCACTAGTTATGACCATACAACAGAGTTGTAATTATGCTAATTGGGGCATGTTAGTTAAAGGAACTGAGAGGAATTTATTTTTTTAAGGCTACTTTAATAGCAGTAGGATGAACACCTACTACCACTAAAGTCATATTTGTGAAACAATAAGGTGAATACCATTAGATTACTTTTTATTTAAATTTTTAGTTATAGTTTACTATTTTGAATGTAATAAGCACATGATATTCATGCATTTTTTTATGTAATGTTTGCATTTTATTTTAGCTCCAATACTTTGTTCATCATAACATCGTTTATTCAATTTAATAATTTACAAACACACAGAGGACTATGCCATATTATTTCCAGCAGGAATTGGTAGAAAGTAGGTACACAAAGTAGAAACAAGTAAAAAGGAAGGGTGGTATAATAATGGCAGAAGCAATAGAAGAAAATATGCTTC
This sequence comes from Taxus chinensis, assembly GCA_019776745.2. NCBI lineage: Eukaryota > Viridiplantae > Streptophyta > Pinopsida > Cupressales > Taxaceae > Taxus > Taxus chinensis. The sequence continues at coordinate 664,851,290 of CM034147.1, read as the reverse complement.
ATAATTCATTAGGTTAAGCTATTGGAATGCATGTGAAAATGTTATATGTTTCTCCAAACGAAGAAAAGAGAGGAAAAAAAATTCACATGGGGGAAAATTTGAAACCACACTTTAAGGGTAAGATGAACCTAAAATAAGGGATGGTGGAGCACATGGAAAATGGAAATACGTAGGGAATGGTGCTTTAAAAGGATATATATGAAAAGGAAAGTGTGTGAGGAGACCAAAGTGCATAAGGGAGAGTGACGCGACCCAATAATGTAAACCACTTAATGCAACGAAAACAAATTGAGTAGAAAAAACTATGAAATTCACAATTCACACTTACAAAGGGGTCATAAAATCAGGGATAAATGAGGAAGTAATGCAAAAATATCATCAAATTGATATTGATTGTAGTTGATGTAAGAGTAAAGTCTCACACATGTGAACATAAATAAATGCAACATTAATTACCCATTCAGAAGGGTATAAATTCATTTAGAAATTATATTACAATTGAAATCAAGATCTTTAAGTGGAAAAAATGAAAAAAGTGAAGAAAGTTATTTAGTCCATTCGAAACAAAAAAACTAGTTATCATTGGAGAAGAACTAAAGCTTTCACTGGTAGTTAATGGTGGAAAAAGTAAAAATTTGGATTTAATTGGAAGATGATTTATCAGAGGTGGATTCTCAGAAAGGAAAACCTAACCCCCAGAAACTATTAACTTGGAGGTAAATCTCTTATAGGAGGATGAGGAGATTTGGGGCCATAAATTTCCCTAGAGTAAACTAAAGTGGATTCTAGGCTAGGAACAAAACAAAGGATGGGTGACATGAGGCATAACTGAAAAGGGCTACGTATAAACCAATAACTTCTTGTGACACTAGTTCAAGTGAATTGATAAGGTCAATGTTAGAAAAATATTCATGTGATGCACTAATAAATAAAGTTCCGAGTGGTGAGGAGGAAACACTCATAGAATAAGAAGAGGAAGTGTAAATCATTGAAGCAGGAGCTAGTTCTTCTGTACCCTCCAAGAAGAAGGAAAATAAATAATCGATTATTCCTAGAAAATAAAGAGGGATAAGAGTCTCTTTTAATTAAAAATTGAAATGTAATACCCTGAAGAAGACATAAGAGTGGGAAAATGGTAGGCCTACGTTATTCTATGCAATATGTCTGAGTGTAATCACCGTGTGCACGACTTACATGAAATATTTGTCAAAGAATTTTCATTTGATATAGGTAATAAATATGATGTGGGGAATTCCATATATGATGACAAAGTAAATAGGATGCTTGAGAAATTTAGGGTTTTATAACTCTATGAGTTACCCTACTTTAATAAACTAGTGGATATATTCTAGTAATTAATCTCACAAGTGCACAAGGGATATTCCTATTTTGCAGGATAGCACATGAGACTAACCCACCATTTGATGAGAAAGGAGATAAGGTTAATAAATACTGGGGAAGATTTGGCACAGGTCTATAGAATGAGAATGAAATTATTAGCTTTGGGGACATCCTAAAGTGCAAGTAAGGAGGGAGCACATTCCCTATTACAAAAATCTAAGACCTAGGAACAATAGTCACGACACAAATACTCACATCCAAATTAGTAGGTGCGGAAAGATGGGTGAGATAAATAATAAGTAGTTTTATATTGCACACAAAATGGCACAAGGACCCAATATAACTTTTCCTAATTTATTTCCAAAAGCATCACCATGGATGAAGAGATTGTGCATGAGAAACTAGAAATTAAATTCCATTGGTACGTGATTTTCCTACTTTTTCTATTTAATGAAATAGGCATCCCAAAAAGTGAAGGAGAGCCTACCTGGGTATACCCCATGGAATGGAAATCCCCCACTGAAATTTACAAACAAATCTTGGTAGACACAACTTTCAAAAATGCATACAAAGCAAGATTTGGCAAATGGATAAGGCATATACAAAATGTCTTTGAGAAATATTAGATAATCCCACACTAACTACCCAATGAGTTAGAAAGGGAGGAATATTTTGTTTTGGAAGAACGATATAGCTTGGGTTGATTCAAGTATATTGATGGGAATTTGTCCTTTTGATCCAAATTACCCTACACCTTTACAACTGATTACATTGTATGATATGTAAACAACATTAAATAGGCGAGGAAAATAAATATTTACATGCTAAGAGGTTATGTGGATATTTAAACCCTATCTTAAACTTATAAATATGCAAGGTGAGAGGCACATGTAGAAAAAATTGAATTAGATATTTTCTCCCTTACTGAAATAGAGATAGTAGTAGTGTAGTCACAAAATCATGCACTTTAGACATTTATTTATCCCAGTCTCATACTACTATTTATAAGGTTCTTGAGTGAAGAAAGTAGTAATTAACCTCCATCCTTTTGGCCATCTTGTTTGTTTTATTTCATAATTTGTGACCTATTACACCCATATGCCCAACCATTTTCTTACATCCCGCGTTATTTTAGCCTTGGCTGGGGCTCCCAATTTAGCACTGGGGTGCCCATGGGCACCCTGGTCCCACATGGGGGCATCCTGATCCTTCTAGCACTTTCCTGCAACATTTTGGTCCTCTTCTAGCCATTTCTCATCTTTATCTTTCTTGTGTTTGGAATTTTTGGGGTTGATTACGATATTAGATAAAGAGAAACCTATCAATATAAAGTTATGAGACCACAATGAGGGACCTAACATCATCTACTACTATCACTCCATCTAGAGTTGCATCAATCTATTACATTGGCATCCACATAGCTCTATCATCAAGGCACAAGCAAATACATATGTACAAGGGATAACCTTTATTTATAATAAATAATTAAGATATATCCCATTGACAGGGATCATAAGTTCTTCTCCATTTATTATTGAAAATTAAAAGGTGTTGCTCGTCTTACAGCTAGTGATCACATAAGGCCATCTCCTAATGGTATCAAATTTTTAGTGTCTTCTTAGTTTAGCTCTATCTTGATCCTAGTTGAGGAAAATATATCCTTCTTGAAAACACCTAGCTACTACTTTCTTATCAAAATGCTTCTTAATTTAAGTTTGATTTTTTCTGAGGCTTACGTTTCTTGACCCCTCAAATATTCTAGATCCATGAGCTCTACATATCTGACTTCCATGGCCTCAAATTCAAAAATTTAAATATTTTTTATGAGAAATAATTTTGGTAATTCAAGGTATATTGGAAACTTGGCTTCTCTCCCATATAAAAGTTTGAAAGGCGAGCTACCAATGGTTATTTTGGGAGTAATTCTATTAACCCACAAGACTAATATATATATATATATATATATATATATATATATATATATATATATATATATATATATATATATATTGTATTCCAAGTCCTTTGATTTCCCTCTAAGGTTTTTTCTTATGACCCTCAATAGGTTCTTTTTTTTGGATTCATCATTTCCATTACCTTGGGAGTAGTAATTTTAATATGTACTCAAATATATACCATTTCTTGAATCCTAATCAAATATTTTTGTGCCAAGGAAAGATAGAGCATTATCAAAAAGTATTGAAGAAGGGACACCAAACCTGGCCACAATACCTTCATATAAATCCAATATGCTAGCTTCATTTACTTCCTTTAAATCAATTTCCTCTTTCCATTTTTTAAAGTAATAAATGTCTGTGATGATTCACTTGTGATCCAATATTGAGTTTGGATTGATTACTCCAATAAAATTCAACCCAAATTGCATGAATGGTTCACTTACAGAGATAGAATGGAGTCGAATAAAAACTATTACATGAATGGCTGACTTAAAAAGATAGGGTGGATTGGAAGAAAAACTATCTCCTCTTTACCTATGAAGAAGGCACATTTATTACATCTCTTAACCTATGCATGGCCGTCATTAAAGAGATGGGGACAATAATAACCACCTTTCATGATTTTAGTGGTTTTTTTCCTTAGATAAAAGTGGCCTCCTACTTCTCCGTCATGAAACTCGCGTAGTACCTTCTCAATCTGATTTGTCTTAACACATCTCAAGAGGATGCCATTCATATCTCTTCTAAATAAAATTCCGTCAATCAACACATAAGGAATGGATTGGAGTCTAAAATAACTTCTCTTGGATTTACTCAAACCTTGAGGATATTAACCTTTTTGGATAAATTTTATTACATCATGAGTCCAAAAATGCGTAAACAAGGTGTTGTTTTTTCTTGATCATGTTGGAGCGTGAGGGAAACCTCTTCATCAATTTGCTGGTCCAAAACAAGTTGTTTACACAACCACTTTATTTTGATAAGATTAGTTACCTTCATAATAATCCATTACCTTTTTTATCCAACCAAATCTCCTCTCATTCAAATATTTATTTAAAAATAATTCTTTTACCCTAGAATGGGATACCATCAGGTGAATCTTATTATTAGACACCAAATGTCTAAATTTTTGAAACTTCTTATAATAGCCAAGGCATGTTTCTCAATAAATGAATATCTCACCTCATTGTCTTCCATACCCTAACTAAATAATTCAATTGGTTTTTCTTGACCTTCTTTATTTGTGTGCACTAATATGATGGATATTGTATTTGTGCCACAAAAAGCTTACAAGAAGAACTTTTAGTAAAATCAGGGTTGATGAGAGTTGGGCATGTGAAATTTATTTCTTAATAGTCATAAAGTTATTCTTCCCATCATTAGTCCACTTGAATGCTATATTTTTATTTAGTATTGATGTCAATGAATCGAAAAAGTTAGAAATTTTTGGGACAAACCGCCTGAAAAAGTTGATTCTCCCTAAAAAGCTTTGAAGTGCTTTCATGTGAATGGGAAAGGGAAATAAAAACATGACACTAACTCTTTTTATTCAAGGGATAAACCTTCCTTATACATAATATGTCCAAGGATTTTACCTTGATGAGATAGGAAGATGCATTTCTTGTGGTTGAGAGAGATTCCAAACTACCCATATCTCTCAAACACAATACTGAGATGAAGTAGATGATCATTCACATTATTAGAGAATACATTAATATCATCCAAATACACAAGAATAATTTTTATTATAGTTCATTTGAATTTCATTTGCATATCCCTTTGTAAATTTGTTCCTGTGTTAGATAAACCTAATGGAATTTTTATGTATGCATAAGTCCCCCATTTTGTGGTGAAAGTTATATTAAACTAGTCTTCTTCCTTTAGCATGTTCTGATTGGAACCTGAATAGTTATCTAGTAGGGAAAATATATTTTAACCTACTACCATTTGTATAATTTTCTCCATATAAGGTAATATATAGTGATCCTTTATATATGCTTTTTTTGGATCTCAAATATCAACACACGGTCTAATCTCTCCATTCCTTTTCTGCATTAGAACTAAGTTAGCAACTCGGGTTCAATAATTTATGGGAAAGATAAATATTTTATTCATTTAATTTGTTTAGTTACCTCTTCATGAGTGGCTCAATCCATGGATTGACAAGTATTTTATTTTGGCTAATGGGCTTAGCTTTCGAGTCCAATTTAATCGTATGTTGTGCCAAATAAGGATATAAACCTCTAAGATCTTGATAGTTCCATGTAAATACATCAAAAAACTATTGAAAAATCTCCAAAAAATCTTGTTTTTCCTGAGGATTACATACCTTTCTAACCTTAAGAAATTTTTACTTGTTAACTGGAATGGGTTCATAATCTTCTCCTTTGACTATCACATTTGCCTTCTCTTTCCTCACCTAGTCATCAGATTTGAAGATGGATTCCAAAGTGACTAGGCCTTTGGGTAGTTTATTTGGTCTAAGTTGTACAACATATTTCCCATACTACTCTAGCTTACCTTGATTAATTTAATAAATCTTGACTTCTTCTCTAATGAAATTTATAATATGTTGATAACTCTCAAACATTTTCTATTTAATGTCACTGTCTAGTATGGATGGCCTTACTACTATCCAGATTTATGATTCTATTTTGTCCCTTTTGAAATTCTCAATGACATAAAACTTTTCTCTAACTGCAGCCAGTATATCACCTACTTCATTACTTTTCCTTGGAATGGAGTGGATATTGAAGGATTCAAAATCCTCCAAAAGGTACCACACTCTATGCTTGTAAGCTCTAAGTAGATCATTCTTGGCTACATTTGACCCTTTAACTTATCTCACTATCAGTTCACTATCGCCAAAGGTCTACAATTGTTTGACATTCTTCTTTTTTCCCATTACAAGCCATGGATAAGAAATTCATACTTTGATGTGTTTTTGGAGAAGGTAAAATAACATATGAAAGAGGAGTAATAATTATTGTCAGTAAGAGACAAAAGGACTATACCTCCCCCTTACCCTTTTCTAATTATTGATCCATCAAAAAACATATTCCAAATGTTATCTTCCTCTTCATCATTTGATATGACAACACTAGATAGAGGTGAATTATCCTCATGTATAAAATAAATACCAAGGCCAATTTCTTTAATATGTTAATATGGATCAAAGCCATGATATTCATTCCCCCACTCATCGAGTAGAAAATCAAGAATGCCCACAATCTGAGTATCTATATCTTGGGCACTTGGAAAAAATTCTTCATAAAAAATGGTACTATTTACATTGATGGGGTTGGGTACGTAATTCTCTATATGATATGTATTTATTAGTTCAAACTTGATGGCATCCTTAGTTCCATATCTAGTCCTACATAACATATGAGACCAGTCAGCTGATAAATATACTCCAATTTTGGTAGTGAAGTCTCTTGATAGACATAGAGAAAATAACAGAGGAAGATTAATTATGAAGATATCTTGGGGAGTAGAAAAGTTGGGGCATGAATGTAAATTGAGGTGTAGTCATTTATTTCCCAATAGAAATCTATGTATGTAAAGTTAGGTTTCGTCCTTAGTATCGAAGTTTCTTGACTTATCTCTCCAATAATACAAATAATAAGGAAGAAGAATAGAAGAGTCCTCTGTGTGCACTGATTTCCTGCTCCTTGATCAACTGCAATAATTTGGTGAACTCATTATTAAGGGTGTTATATAACTCACCCCACTCTATTAAACACCTGGTTTCTGTTTCTAGAATTAAACCTATTTTCTCCACCATCTCCTCAAGGGTCATGTTCTCTACCTTATGCTTCAACCCCATTATTATTGATGTAATACCCGAGATCATCCCCTCTAAGTGATATGTCTTTCATTCTACAAGGGAACCCAAATATTTAATCATGTTTTCATATGCATCCCTTTTTATCTTCATGACATCCCTCTTCATTGCAATTTTTGGTAGTAACTACTCTTGCCCCAACTTCCCTTCTTTCCTTGTAGCCTGTGCGCTCACTAAATGTGTCTCCTCCTGAATAATATATTCTTTGAGGATGGGTTCAAGGTCTTGATTGTGTTCAAAGGACCATCCCTCCTTCTTCAAAGTGTCTTTTATCATTTGCAAAAAAAATTTGAGCTCTACAATTTTTCACACCATAATCTTCTTATTCTTCTTGTTCTCTTATACTATGTCTTCTTACATCCCTTCTTGTACCGTTGGCTTCTCCTGTAATAACATGTGAGAAACATCTTGCATGAAATGCAAGGCCTAAAGTTACTTATCCTTATTTCACCCATCATATTTTGGGTGTGATTCCAAAATCTCCTCTCCAATATTTAGTGCCATGTCTCAGACAACCTTCATGGGATTTTATTCTTTATCCTGCACCTTATTCAACCATTATACCTCATGTTATTTATTATTCTTATCCTCCATCAATGTTCTGAGAGTGTCCCCCTTATCTAAATTTCTTTGAGCCACTTCTTCCACCATTTTTACTAAGGAATTACTAGCCTATTCATCAGTGAAATTGGTTGGTTTTATCGTCACATAGGTCGTGAGGTGCCTTCTTCATCTTGCACCTTATGCATGCTTCTTCACTAACATCAAACTTAGGTTCATCCATATGCATTTGCATAGTCCATCTCATCATATTTCTCGTGTGCATATTTGTGCCCTCTGAGTTCAATCATCCCCACCCATATAACTTCTCAACAATGAGCGTTCTATGGAAACTTACGCGTATAATATTTGTAGGGTCATTAACATACCCAAGGTCTAGGTGCTGTAATATTTCTTCTCCCCTTTGGCTACTAGTTCTTCTACCTATGGGTATATGAGCCTTCAATTCCCAAGAACATACCTTCTCCTTTCTCACTAGAATCTTCTCCATGCACCCCTAATGGCTTGCCTTCACTCCTTTCCTTTTCTTCATCTCCCCTAGTGGGACCTTCTTCTTCATGCTCACTAGGTATTTCTGTCTCACGATGGGTCTCCTCATCCATGGTCTCTTCTTCACCTTCCACATTATGAACAGGTGGGGATTCAGTGTTGTGCACAACCCCATCTGACATTCCTTCTTCATCACTATCACTCTGTGTCATGAATCTTGCACCTTCTTTTTTTTTCTTTTCTAGGCTTGGATTGTAACATATGTCATCCTTGGTGACCTTCTAACTACTTCAAGGTCCTCTGCGCCAACAGTCTACTCCTTACACTTTCTCCTCAACTTTCTTAAGTGGATTTGGTCAAGCATACCACCGTCCTCCTCTATCTCCTTTAGCCTCAAGATCAATCCTTACTTCTTCCTCTTCCTACCTCAGAGGAGTATCCTCACGCACATCCTCTTGGTGCCTACAGTTTCTTTCCTTTGGGAGGGCCTAGGAGTTTCACATCGTCTCTAGTAAACATACTTCCCACTCCTTAAACCTGGGCCTCAGATAGACATATACATGCACAACTTATTTCTTCCCAACTTGTCATGGACTCAGGAGTGATGTCAATATTATCTAACTCCATTGTTTCTTCATAAGCCATCTTGTTAGGATAGACATAGGTCTTCCATAGTATATGGTAATCTGCATCCACCTTGTCTCTACATAAAATTTTAGATTTCTTGCACGTTATATAATCTATTCACAGAGTCTTTAAGGTTATTGCATGGTAAACATGAATGAAACTTGGACCATGGGCTTATCTCCCCATCCTTCATATAAAACCTACCCAAATTAAAGTGTTGGTAGGCCAAATTCTACTTGGCCATCTAGAACCACATGTAATTCTCTTGGTATGTGTCATTCCCCTTCAAATGCTTCATGCATCCTTCTATACCATTTATCTACGTGTTTCTTATAGGTGCACGAAATATTACCTTCAGAAGTAAATTGGGTGAACCTCTAGGCTGTGAACTTGTGCTCCATAGGATATACCCACATGTTTTCTCTAGGCCCATATGGTACCCCAATCTCATAGAATACCAACAAAAGTAATATTGTGCCCCATGTATTTTTTCACCTTGTATCTTCCTTGCATTCGTGTGCTTCTTCAATAATGCCTTCAGAAATATACATGCTATGTTATAATAAGTTTTATTCATCATTTTATTCATGATATGCAACCAATGCTTGTTTACCTTCCTTCCACCTTTTTGATGTGCCTAACTTGCAAATTACCAAGCATGACCACTCTTATTGCAGGGTCTCGATGCCTGAAACATCCATCACACGACCTCATTTATGGTAGTTAAGTGTGACTGTCATAGCTTCTATACCTACCTCATCATCCAAGTCCAACTTTATCTCTCTCTTAGAGTTGCAATCCTATCACTCTTTCTATCAACTTCCTGTGAGGTGCATTATCCTACCCATAAAATAAAATTAGTCCTTGTGGACTCACGATACTAACCATTGATATAATGTATTCTGGTTTCCCAAAGAAGGGAAGCTCATAGAGATGAAGCACTCCAACACTCTCTAGGAGTCTATGCACTAAATCATCATAAACTATTTTCCCTGAATTCATCCTCTCATCTATGACTTGATAATCATATCCTTCTCAATATCACCCTCATTCTTCTCTGAGATGATTAAAGTCACTAATTTTGTACTTTGTTAGTTATGAATTCCATGGCTTTCCCTCTATGGCCTTGCCTAGATATTGCATCTCTGCAAACCACTCTTCTCGATGCTTCCTCGATCACATGATTTCTTGTTCTTGTTGACAAATTTCCTTGGTTCCATTTTAACAACAATAAAATTTACTCAACTTATAAGGTTCCCTAGATGTCAGGTTACTCACCACTACTATTCTTGCAATCTTTCACCTTCTTACTGACCTTAGGTTCTTTGAATTCGTGTGCCCTAGCTGTGAATTCTACTTCTCAAACCCTAGCTCTGAAATTCAATCCATCAAACCTCATATTTTCTTTCTACATGCACACTCATGCTCTCACACTTCCCATAAAGGATCTCCACTTTAGGTCATGAAATTTTTTCTATAGGTTCAATGAATTCTCCTCTTTATTCACACTTTACACCCATTGACACTTCAATTCACTCTTCAAGGCTAAAAAACTATCACGTAAGGTAAGAATGAAGTTGTTGTACCCCTTTTATATATTTTTCATGATTTCCTACATTAATTTATCCTCACCTACCACCATACTCAACTTTAATTATGCTTTTTCTTTTTTCCGCACTTTCCATTACTTTCTTTCACATGTTGCAGTCATCACCTTATAACGTTCTCACTAATTTCTAGGCCAAAACCTCCTCACAGCATGCTTCCCTACCACAATACATAATCCTCTATGCCACATACTAATTAGTTTATCCTTACTGATGCCTACCTCATGTTATACTGTGCAATCCATTTTCCATGTGCGGTCTTCATCTAAGAGAAATTTCCTTATGAGTGTCATCATCCCTAACACTTGTAGCACCGTTCTCTTTCACACATCTTTTAGAGAGTATCCTTACTTCACAACTTCACATATACACATGTCTTCTTTCCCAAACATGCATAACTTGTATATAAAGCTCAATCACCAATGGATTCCTTTTTTGTGCACATTTCACCTAGTTCACTCCACACTAAAATTATGTGTGGTCCTCTGTATGAACTCAATAGATAGTAATCAGCTTCATGCAAAGCACGCTTATTAAAACATAACCAAAAATAAAGCAACCAAATAACTGGAAATTAAAACATGAAAAGGAAACCTAATCTAAGTGACAATAATTACCTTATTACAAACACCAAGAAAGCTTTATTTATAGTAGGGATTCATCCTACTCCCATTGAAGTAACCAGAAACATAGTGCCATCCAATTCCTGTAACTGACATGAATGCTTGATTCAAGTATCTTGGTTACTACAAAAGGTCTCAACCAATGCACCTTCAATTTTCCTAAGTGGCACGCAAACTTGGAGTCATAGAGAAGGACCATCTTACCGACTGTAAATGTCTTGTTTTTAATGTTCCTATCATGTCATATTTTGTTGTATTTCTTAGTCTTCTAGATCCATCATGTAATGGTGTGCATCTCATTTAACTGCATTATTTTGTCAATACACTCTTCCACATCTTTCTCATCATCTAATCCACCTACACATGCAATACACAGGGATGGTAACATGAATTCCACTTGTAGTACTTCTTCTATGCCAAACACCAACTTAAAAGGTGTAGCCTTATTCAATCTTCTATAAGTGGTCATGTAGTCCCAAAGTATAGTTGAAAACTTTATCATCCCAATATTTTCTTCCAACATCACATATTTTTGTCAATGTTTGGCCCAAAATTTTTTGAAATATTTTGTAGTACCAATAGCTTAAAGGTGATAAGGATTAGTTTTATGGTGTGCTACCATAAACTCTGCCAACAATAGTCTAATTATCTCATTTAAGAAATGAGTTCCTCTATCACTTTTCAAGCTTAATGGGAAGCCATACCTGCTAATTGTATTTTCCCAGAAGAACCTATTCTTTTGTAGTTGTAGTACAATCCTTTGTAGGTGTGACCTTTTCCCCACCTTGTAAGATATTCTGTGGAAGTAATAATATAGCACATTCTAGTTCCTATGCACAGGTGGTGTAATAGGTCCTACAAATTCAATAGCCCACTTTTCAAAAGGATCTGCACTAGCTATGGGTCTTAAGGGACATCTCATCTCTATGTCTAGGCTTCCCAAGCGATTGACAATGATCACATAATTTAACATATTCCTTAGTGTCCTTGTACAAAGTTTCCCACCAAAGATTCCAACCATAAGGATTTTGTGTGTAGTCGCATCACCTACATAATTTCCTCCTACTATTCCACCATGAGCCTCCTCATAATGGCTTCGCATTCATGTTCAAGGACACACCGATGCAAGATCTCATCTCTTCCCAACTTATATAAGTCTCCTCCAATCATCTAATTGGTGTTGTGCGTATAGAAAGCTGATTTTTCACAAGTGTCTTCATTCCTTCAGGATCCTATCCAGTGCACAAAAATACAATTATGTCATCTAAATCCATAGGAATGGTTTAACCTAAACAACTGTGCATCAAGAATAGTATCATTAATACTCTGTGTAATCCTCGCCAGAATTGATTCATGATAAATGGTCAGGCCCTTGATTGAATTTCCTAGCTTGATAACTATTGTAAAGTCAAATTCCTAAAAAAGAAGTATCCACCTACAGATGTTCCCTTGTAAAACAAGCTTGTTGACTAAATAATTCAATGTCATATGATCTGTATAGAAAATAAACAAAGTATCCAACAAGTATTATAAAAAATTATGAAGCATGTAGATCATAGATAAAGCTTCGTGCTCTAGTGGTAGTGTAATTATACTCTGCAGGTGTCAACTTCCTGCTTGTAAAGAAAATGGGATGATCCACAATTCCTTCCCTTGGTTGCACGAAAACTGCCAATCTATACCAGAGGAATCAACATAAACATGAAAAGGTTTGTCCCATGAAGGAAAGTGAGAAATTGGTGCAGTAGTTAAGCCTCTCCTTTAATGTCTTCAAACGCATGTTGTTGTACATCACCCAATAAAATTTCCCTTTAGCTTTGAGAAACTCTTCCAGGGGTGTAAAAATATTTTCATAACCCTTGATAAACTTCATGTAGTATCCATATGCCCCAAAAATCCCCACACTTCACTCTGATTGGTAGGTTCTTCTAAATCCAAAATCACAACTATCTTAGCTGGGTCTACCAATAATCCTTCTTTGCAAATGATGTGCCCAAGTAGAGTTCCAAATGTGTAGAAAAGATACACTTCTTAATTTTAATAGATATGCTTAACTATCTAAACCTCTCAAACATGATCCTCACATTATCACAATGATCCTTGACTAAGCCATACATCTTCCAGTCATCCAAATACACTTGCAAGAATTTGTGAATAAAATATTGAAAGGCCTGCACAACAATGTGCGAGAACATTGCGGGTGTACCTTTTTCAATCCAAAAGGCATGAGTGTATATGAAAAAATTCCCCATTCATTGGTGAAGGTCATATTCCCCTAATATTATTTCACGAATGTGTACTTAGTGATAACCTAAAATCCATCTATAAAATAATATATCTTGTGCCCAACAACTCCTTCAAGGATTTCTTCTGTGAAAGGGGTGAGAAAAGGATCTATTACACATGAAGCATTGAGTTCTCTATAGTCCACACAAATCCTTATCCTCCCATCCTTCTTAATGCTTATAACCATGGGGCTAACCCACTCAGATTCTTTAATTGGCTCAATAATTCTAGACTTGAGCATTTTATCAATCTCTTCCTTCACTTTCACGCACAGGTTAGGATTTATTTGTAAAGGCCTCTTCCTAACCGAATGCACGCCTTCTTTCAACTTGATCTTCATCTCTCCTAAAGAAGGGTGTAGCCCTTTCAATTCATGATATCCACGTGGGAATAAGTCCTGAAAGTCACCCAATAGTTCAATAATATTTGTTACTTCTTGCTCTAACCAATAATTACCAATAATTACTTCTTTATTCTCATTTTAATTTCCGATGTTAATGTTCTTCATTTTCATAGGGGAATTATACGTTGTGACTTCTCATATGCCAAATCCATAACCTCATGCACACCCTCTGTGTGGTTGACATCCAGGATCTCAAATACCTCATCCTTAATCATGTAGACTAATTTACTCTTTTCTTTCTCCTTCCATGGGGTTCCAAGCATGAACCATCTGTAACTCATTTGTTTCATTTAAGATCTAGGAATTCCTTAGGATCTAGTTCACCAAATAGTTCTAGCATGAGCTCTTCATCCTTCACAGTATTCCCCAATGTGATGCACTTCATGATCTACAATTCTTCATGGACTAGGGGCTTAGTAGAAAAGTAATCAAAAGTTTGAATCATACCTAAAGTCATCGCATGCCAGTTTATCATCTCCCTTTTTCATTTCAGCATGGGCATGCCATGAGCTCGCGCATCCACATAGTGTGGAGTATAACTTATGTACCTAAAGTGATGGTAATAAATCTTCCTGGCCTTGCGCCCATAGTCTCTCACAATTATGGACATGTACAGAAGCTTGGGTCTTTCCATGAAATTCACATATATGTGTAGGTACATTACTCTGAGTAATCTTGGTGGAAAAGGTGATTCTCATTTCTTACCATTCCAAATGGCTCTCTCTATGTGTATCCCATCAGCATGGTGATATCCCACGCAAGTAATGGACCAAAATGTTTATTCTATCCCCTTCATTTGACCACTAAGTCTCTATGACATGCAAAAATGTATTAGGCTTCCCATCACCAATATAGCTTGGTACCTGAGATGATCTTGAATGCATCACCATGCACAACCTAACCATCCTAGTAACTCATCCCTTAACTTCACACCCTACCATCTTGTACATTTCATGAGCCTAGTTATCACAAGAAACACTAGTATTGTCACTTATAGACTGCACGTCTTCCCATTGAAGTATGCCTTCCTTTGATGACTCCACATGTTTTGGATCACAAACCATCTGTACATAAATTTGATTAAGCTCTTCTTCACTCAAGGGTTCAACATAAGGCTATGAATTCTTAGCATGTAGTGGTATGATCATGCAACCATCTTTGTTCTCAAAATTGATGTATCTCTTGTTAAATCATAGATCAACATTGTTCGCATAACACCAAGGCCATCCAAGTAATGCTAGAAAATTTTCTACTTTAGTAAGCTCCAATTCCTCAAAGTCTTCAGTAAATTTGGCTCCCTGAATGGTAATGGGTGCATCCTTCAGTACCCCAATAGGCATAGCCCTAGTTTTTTTCATCATATACAACACATTTGATGAGGGATGTGATTTTGGTTTCCCCATCTGATTCCATACATCCAATGTTATCAGATTGACTTTTGCACATGTATCTTTCAGAATATTACGTACCAACAACCCATCAATTATTACATCAAGTGTAATCTCCATGTCAAATTCATGATTTTGAGTTAGTTTATTTGTTTGAAGTATTTTCGTCTTGTGATTAAATCCAGTGCATGGTACCTTTTCACGTAGGCATTCCCCTAATAGTGGGATGATATTCTCTTAGCGCAATATCTTACACACTTCTTTTAGGTCATCCACATCCTTCTTTGGATGCTCAAAATTTTTCGTGTGTTCTCTCTCACGTGCCTATGTTTTCAAGCATTGTATTTCTCCTTGAAGGTCCCTGATGATGCCCATAGTCTCTTTTTAGGATTATTTCTGATGTGCAACATCTGGATATTTAGCATGTATCACATCTTCTTTCGTAATGAGTGGTTTTTCCCTTAGAGGCTCATGTGCACCCATGGCTTCAGTGCGAGTGGTAACCAATACGTTTTGTAAATCAAGATCAGACATCTTCTTAGGCATCCAATGATCAAAATTCGTGTGTTGGACCTTGATCATCCCCAAACCCTTTTCCTTCTTGTTTGTCATCATGTGTTCATATATGTCTAAGCAATAATCTAACTTGTGTTATTTCTCACACCATGAGTAGACTATATTATGAGAACAATATCTCTAATAATGATCGAGGGACCGATAACTATAAAATTTTCCTCAAATGAACCTACCTCTACCACCACTGTGACCTTGACCTCGATATCCTCCTCAAAATCCTTGATTCCTATTATCCCCATTGTTATTCCCTTCATTATGTTTTCCTTCCGATTCATGAGATCTGATTGCCACACTAGTATCGTGCACCCCTATCTCAACGGCTTCATGGATATGATCAATCAATCTATAATAAACAGTGTCATGGGTATGAGCATGAAAAATCTTGCAATACATGGTCACCTTCTTTTGAATCATGCGTTACAAAAGTGGGCAATTTCAAACATCATGGTCCAGGTGACCGAATTCATAATCCAATAACAATGCGCATACTAACTTACGTGGGAAACTATCCTTAGTATGTCCTTCAACCTCACAATGAGTGTACCATATACCACTGTGGGTATCCTATACTGAGTTGGAAGAAATTTTCTCCAACTGCTTTTCCATAGCTTCAATTTGTGCCTCTAAGAATGGGCTAACTCTAATATAAAAAATTCCAACCACTTCAACATGTAGAGCTTCTTCCAAAGCCTCACATAGATCAGTATACATCTTATGAAATAAAGCTCTATGAAATAAAATCAACAATCCTCCAATGAAACACTGTGTATGTTGACTTTGATGAATGTCATAAGAAAATTTTGACAAAAGAGTATTAAAACGTGTGTCATACTCCCTCACACTTTCAGATAATCCTTTCTTGATTTTTTTGAGCTTGTTGATGTTCTGTTGTTTAAAATATGGAATTAGAAATGCAGCATGAAAACTATTGTAATCCACCATAGTCTAATGTGGATCATAATTCATATACTAAATATGCGTGCACCCTTGAAGAGTAGTGGAAAATTGACTTGCCTTCCTATCTGAAGTTGTAATTCCCTTTGTGTGCCATAATAGCTCACACTTATGAACATGCTCTACTGCATCTTCAATACCTGTATACTCTGGTAAGTTGAGAGACATCTCATAGTAAACTTGAGGTGTATGCTGAGTTTTTAGAGGTTGATAAAGTGGCTATTGTGGGTGTGGACCTTGCCCACTAGATCCAAAACCAGAATTCATACCAGTATACCCTCTAGGTGGTTTCCCTTATCCTCCCATGCCCCCGGTTGTAGGCTATGGAATAGTTGATGAACTCCCTTGTGTCTCAGTTATAGTACTAAACATGAAACCTACATTCTATGTGGTTACAACACCCACCAAAGTTATCCCAATGGTATGCGTGCCAATACTTTGTCTCGATGATGATCCTAGAAATAATCCTCTAAACATACTCCCAAAAACAAGCACATGTCGCATGACCATAGGTATATTTGTGTTTTGATGCACTTCTGAATTCAACACAAAATGATATATCCTTGTCTCTACTTGCCTACTTGCACTATCCATCTTCTCAATAATTACCTCTAGATCTAGAAAACCATGCGCAAGGGCTAGGTGGCTAGGTGGGATCATATGCACTCTCATGGTCCTCATTCATTCCTCTGATGTTATCTCATCCAAAGTTGAAAGGGATTCTCTACTGCACTTGCCCAAATTTGGAAGGACTTGATGCTATGTGTAATTCCTGTTCCTCGTTCTTCTTTTTCTTCTTCGACGACCATGTTGCTAAGCATTTAACGTTGTTGTGCTCCTACTGATATTTGTTGGCATTTCCTTTTCAATTACCCTGTTAAGGAAAAATATCATTCTTGAATTCTTTAGGTGGTTTGAATGATGGCTTGATGTTGTTAGGGTG
Organism: Taxus chinensis; assembly: GCA_019776745.2. Lineage (NCBI taxonomy): Eukaryota > Viridiplantae > Streptophyta > Pinopsida > Cupressales > Taxaceae > Taxus > Taxus chinensis. The sequence continues at coordinate 664,833,687 of CM034147.1, read as the reverse complement.
TGATCAACTAGAGGGAAAATCTACATAATTATAATTATTATTTTGAATTGTCGATTATTTTGCTAATTATTATTTTGGTCAGGCTCGAAAGTGGGTCCTTGTTAATATAATTAATAAAGTATTAATGATTTGTAATAAAAATAATAATATTATTATTATTTTAATTATCGATTGACGATAACTTCATCATCTGATCGTCAATTTGTTACCAACTTTATTGTTAATTATTGATAAGCGATTTTATTGTTTGGATTGGTCGCTTTGCGGATCGAGCCTCAATTCGTGCAAGAGGAGGGTATCCTATTACGAAAATTTGGTTGGTCCTTGTCTTGCATTCATTTTCAAAACTCCTCTCTAGTTCCTCCTTGGTCGACTAGGATTACTTGCGTACTCGTTTTATTTGTCATTTTAAAGGTGAAATAATATTGCTACCACCTGAAGCCGACCAAATCTCCTCTCATATTATATATATATCTAAATTAATGAGAAAATTGGATGCTTTCACCCACATTGGCCACTTTGGTTGACATCCCACCATATTTTTTTCCTTACGAGCTGCACACTTTAGCTATATTTAATTGTGGTTAGTTGTGGAAGTGCATTAGAGGATGGGAACCTGCATTTCCATTAATTTCTGTCAGAAGAAAGGCGTGTATTAATGAGATTACAAATCTGTCTAATCTATAAATTTCCTTCTGGTGGCTGGGTATGCACTTTTACCTAGTTGCGTGAGAGCTTGGGTGAAGGAATGCTCTAGGAGGTGTGCACATTTAGATTGGTGCCTTCTTTTGTGTAGGCTGGAACTCATTTCTAATACATTTTCCACTATTTTGTTTGGATTATTGTTCCTTCCTTGCATGTTTGTGGCCCTTACCAGCGCACTCCTGGCCTATGCCAGCATTCTCCCAGCCTGTGTCAATCACAAAACCCTTGACTTGCGTGGACTTTTAGCAAATAATCCTCCAACTATGAGGGATTGACAAGAGCACTACACCGCCTATGACAACTGGAATGGAGTCCAGTGATATGCCAAGATTTGTATTCAAAGGGAAATATGCCCATCCTTGGTAGCAAAGGAGTGGGGTAACTTGGAGATGGGGTCGAGATGTAGATATGGACTAGTGTGACCATTTACAACCTAGAGGAAGCCATTTTTTGGTGATATGTGGTGGTACACTCCGAGTCCCTCATTTCTTCTCATTAGCAAATCTACACACACATCCAGCGGGAATGGCGTGGGGGTATTTGAGATACAAGGGAAAGAAGTGATTTGGATAAGCTTCTGCCAGGGTTCAATGTTGATTAACTTGATACGATAGCAGCTTCACAACTTTAAATGGTTGAACCCCTTTGAACTAAATCGAACTAGAAATTAGTTGTCGCTAGCTTCCTTTTGATATTTGACGGTTTAGGAAGATGAAGAACAAGAATTCTAACCAGTTTCAGAGTTCTGGTGGAGAATATAAGAGTTGTATTGTCTTACACATTCAAATCTATTGCTTATGAAGGCTATATAGAGGCCCTTACTTTTTTTTGGCAGATCTACATGCCTCAGCCTATATAGAATGAGAGGTTGTGGGTGGGAAGGATGTTTGGCCCACAACATTTGTCAGCACCTGCTAAGTTTGCATATGATCAGACCCCCTGTCGTTGTATGGAAGCACATCTAAGGACAATGAACAGTGGTTTTTGCTCCTCTAACCACACCCTTGATTTTTAAATAAATGGACTTATGTCAGGACAACGAACTGTTTGGCCAAAGGCCTTAGTGAGATGTTGAACCAAACCCCGGGAACTTCAACCGACTTCATTTCTCCAGGCATGGTTCATCTTCCCTTACCTCTCATAATTCTCATGTTTTAGTTCTCTTTTGCAACTTAATAGAATTTTAAAATATTAGGATTTTAATACCATTAAATGTTTATTCAACTTGTTGCAAAAACAATGAAATGTTGTCAAAACTCACGAAGTCAAAATAACTCGTTCTGCATTAAAACATGAACTTCCACCCTCATTCTGAGGTGATTTAGAAAACTTCCTACCCAACTAGATTACTACAACATTGGTTTATCGACAAGACGAGATTGACTTCCCAGTAATAACGTTGATCTTCTCCCTAGTTTAAATAGTTAATTTTTGCATTTTTCGGAGACTCATTCAGTACCCTTCGTAACTCTAAAAACAAGATGTTAAGCTTCATTCGTGTACCTTGGTATGAAAGGAGTCACCTTGACCTTTGGATTGACCCTGAACAAACATATGAGATATTTTTGATGCTCTTATAGGAGCCTTGTTACACTGTTTTATAGTAGTAGAAATATGTTAAATCTAGAAAGTTGGCTTTCGTTTTGAACCACCATTTGAAACCTGGATAGAGAAATTATTTCCCGTCTTCACAAACCTCTAGTGTTTATACTAGAAAATTGCATGGAACATTCAGTTTAGGGAAAAAATCTTTTCTAGGATAGTTTGGAAAAGCCATTTTGTAGGCCTCTGGTTGTAGTTTGACGAGGTCAAACTGGACCAATTTCGACTTGTCGCTCCAGAAAACTTGTCGCCGTTTGAAAATGGTTTTCTAGTTCTTAGTCCCGTCGACTTTGATGAATTCTCCTTATATAGGGGAACTTGTAGGAAGTGTCTCATTGCGTGCTCATCCATCAAACGTCAATTTTGGACATGGTTTTCTGAGCCCTCGAGCTAACTTTTGTTCATTTGCAACTGGGTCAACTACGACCAGTAGCCCTAGAAAACTAGCCGCCAAACGCAAACCGTTCACTTTTTCCCAATTCCGTCAGTTGCTATGAACTCTTGGTATATCTGGGGACACATAGAAAGTTAATCATGGTGTGCATTCTCATCTAAAGATAACTTTTGGAAGCAGTTTTCTTAGCCTCTGAGCCCATTTTGAACGTTTTTGTAGCTAGTAAGAAAATGTAAAAATAGAAAGCTGCGGGACCCTCATGTCGGGTTGCCAAACCACCGTGGAAACTTTTAACACATGTAAATAACTATTTAAAACTCTATAGTGTAACTTGTGGTGTGAAATAGAACTTTTGACAACATGGTGTTTTCTCTCTCTTCCCTTCTTTTCTCTCTCCTGGGTTACAAAATGAAATAAAATGAAATGTAATGAATACATGTCTCTAAACCTTTTATTTCGATTGCAAATTGAAATTATTATCATATGTAAATGGGAAACTGAAAAATGATAATTATGTTAGATTAGGGTGGATGCCATGCCAGCAATTTATCGTTGATATCATGCTCACGTGGTTTTGCAGGATGAAAGAATGACGACAAAAAGGTGATGTGTAATTCATTAATTATCATTGTAATTTATATAGTTCATTGTTAAATGAATAAATGTATAATGTAGTCTCATGATACAGAAGGTTATATTTGATAATTTGTTGATATGTACGAGATGCTAGTTTCAAGGACATCTAGGAAATGTGCATTTAATCATAGGTTCAATTTGATTCATAGTACACATGGTAAAAAGGTTTGATATTTATATATAGTAAATAAATTTGCGATAATATCTTGTAGTGCATATTTAGTGTTCAATAAATGATTAACGAGTCATCTTGTGCATTCATACTTTGTAAATGTAATAAAGAGATTTAATCAAAACACTCTACCCTTGTTCAATATCGGAGCATAACTTGTTTTTCATGTGTGATACTCCTTACCGTAGAAGACATTGAAAACTGTAGAGTGAACTTAAACCCTGCACTCGATGGAAATCTCCTAGCTTGAGTAAACAAGAGCCCAAGAATGGGTTTATCACCTTAGTCAGTATGGTTAGTGACATTGTCATAAACCTGGTAGATAGGAGTGACATAGTCAAACTTCATTTGGAGTATGTAGAGCTAACTCCTCCTTCGTAGCCTAGTGGACTACCTTGTCTCTGAAGATAGATTTAAAATTAAAGTTCTTCATTGAATGAAAAAAAACCTGTTGGATCCAGATGACATAGATGGAGGTTGTGACTTAGTTGTTCTAGGTCTTAAACTCTTATTAATGAACCCCTTAGCTCCACTCAGCTAAATGTGTTACCTTGGTATTCTCTCAACATAACACCTTGGTCCTTTCTTGGAAGGTGGTTTAGCATAAATTGGTCCTCTTGCTTAAAACTCATATATAGTTGAGGGGTAGACCCTTAGGTGAAGTTGGAATTAATCTAAACCTCAATTGATTTGGATGTTAACTTGGGTTCGTGTGTAGCTTCAAGTCTTCTAATCATATATGTCTTCAAGAGGTTAGACAAACACTTCGTAACTCCTTTTACAAGACAATGCTAAAAATAAGACCATAATGTGACATAGAAAATAAAGTATATAAGAGTAAAAACGAGATTTGAGGTTCGGAATAATGCCACTCTTGGAGACCTTATATCTCAATTAAATATATTCTTTTGTTTCAAAGAATATGAATTGCCTTGGTGTGATCAACCTTCGAGAAAACAAAATACATATATAAATCAAAATGGAATTCCACAAGTCATTGAATTAGAATAACTATGGTAGGGAAATAACTATACCGTGATCGAGGAATGTTTTGTGGTAAAAAGCTATCTTGTATTTAAATCTCCGTTAAATCCTAATATCACTATATGGACACCAAGTCACATTCACTTGAGATGTAAGAGTAAAAAAAGGTAGACATTGAATATATGTTCGAGAAGAATATTCTTAACATAAGAACAAGATAATTAAGTATTTTATATGCATTTGAATTATGCCAAATAAGTATGCAAGTTATGGAAAATTTTGTAAAGAATAAGAAGCCAACTTAAAATGGTCAGAACTGGTAAATTAAATGTGGAATGAACTTAAAGTTTCTGTAGGTGGACAAAGGAGAAATTTATCCTTACACAATAATGTTCTTAAAATGTTAATCTGTAACTAAAATACAATTAAAGAAATGATGTGTTGTGGGTTCACCATTCCTAAAGTCATTTTTCTTGTGGTTGGGTCATTACTAGTAACCATTCATTGGGAAAAGTGTGGCATCGATGCATGCCTATGTTGTTTTCATGTGTCTATGTGAGTCGATGACTTATGTGATTGTCGTATGCGAGTCGAGTTTTTGTTCTTGGAGCCCTTGTTGTGTTGTGTGTAGTGAGCAATGTAAGTCAAAAAAAATTATCCTGGTATTTTACTGTTGACATTGTGTGTGTAAAATGTGGGCACTACATATGGTATCAGAGTGGAGGTTCATGCTCTTGAACCTCTGGGATGGATTGGAGTTGTGATGATTCTACATGATGGTGGTGGATATTGGAAGAGTAATGTGATATATGCGTGATGTGAACTAAGTTGTAATTGTGACCTTATGAACGCACATGTGGCGTATGTCACTTAGTGCATATTTGTTGTCATGTTGATGTGCTGGTGATGAGAGTATTCACTCTCTATTTCGTGGATCCAATGAGGAATCTGTGTGTGATGTACTTCCTTGTTGTTATGTGAACAGAATGTTATTGTGGATTGCTGAGGGTTGAAACATTTTGGCTTTATGTGATATGAAGGTGTATTGATGTATTGCATGACAAAATTGATGTAAAGTGAATCACATTTTATCATGATGTCATCACCGTATTGTGATTAGTTGTGTGCATCATCATGTTGTATCGCAATTAACTATATGTGGTAAGGTTAGACATTGTGTTCCTCATACATATAATTCATGTAATATGTGATGGTTCATGTCGTGATTTAGGGGCATATGGTGAGTATGATCCCTAGTGTACAATGATTGCACTTTGGGTGCAGGATGTGGTAATGTGATGTATCAAAACCCGTGAAAGTAATGATTGTGTTATACCCTGTATATATATACCATGTGTAAGACGTTATGGTTAATGTGCAGTGAATCACCATTGTGTTAGTGATGTAGTTATGTGTATGTTGTGAACCTTACACTAGATGACCCTAAGGGGATAAAATGTCAAGAGTGTATGTGTGGAGAGAGGAAGGAATGGACCAGGTTTTCATAATCTTGAGCTGAGTACGAGTGAGGAAGTGGAGTCTTATATAGACTGAAAACCCACTTCTATCTGTTTAGTATACTTCGAGCTTGCTTAGTATATTGTGGGTGCACACCACCTTAGGCTCAACTTATGTAACTAAAGTTCCCTGCTCTTTCCTATTGGATTGTTCATTGAATAATCCTATGTGATTTTGACTATGTTGATCCTTGTGGGAGTATGGAGGAATGATTCAGGAAGAGATGATGAAAGTTACATTATTTGATATACTCATTTCTGGTTACATGTATATTTCTACGAGCTGAGGCTTGATGTCTGAGTGCCAACAACTCGATGAGTACCCCTTTGGTGGCGGTATGAGGCCACATAGTGATTGTAATGTGCTATTTTCTCAATACGTATTTTATTCGTAAATTAATCTTTATCTCTTTTAGCTAGAACCAACTGTTTTCTTGATTGACATGTTCTTATATTTTGGGCATTTATTTGATTGTTGCATTAACATTTGGATTTTGCACTAACCATGGCTAATTAGCCATTTGTTTTTCTTAGTTTTAAAACGTTCTTTTCATATTTAAAAGTTTTGTAGCCTAGCCCAAGACTTTTGATTTTGCCACTTGGCATTTGAATGGATTGTTATGCTAGTTCTAATGTCATAATGTGTTGGAATAGGGTCATGGGATTAACCATGGAGTGGTTGAACCTATGGACCCGCTTCATTGTATGGGGGTACGCCCCAAGGATTTATAGATAACTAGCGGGTTGTTGAACCACGAGTTATTATGTCACTTGGGTTGGGGGTGACGGGGTTCTATGTGCCCAGGGCCATAGGGTGACCCAGCCTCATTAAAAGGAGAAAGGAGATGAGCCTCTATGGTTGAGTGACCTGTTATTCTTTATAGCACTCTATGGTTGAGTGACTTGTTATTCTTGATGGGGATCTATGGTTGAGTGACCCAACTTGTTTTTGGCACTATGTTTCTTTCTCGTTGGGAGGTATATGGAGTTGTTTGAGGTATATGGATTTGTTTTAGGATGCTTCAGGATATATATATGGAGATTATTTGGTGATGTTTTGGGAAGGTATATGGAGTTTTATTTTGTGCTTTTGGAGATATCTGGGGATTGTTTCGTGATGTCTTGTTATGTGAGGAGTTGGTATAATGAGTTATGTGTACTCTTGTGAGTCTCGTTAGACATTGTTATGATTGAAACTTGACTCTCCCCTTGGTTGGTATGGACTATTGGATATTGTCTTGGCACTATGTTGGTACAGTCATGGATTTTGGGTCATGTGATACCCGTTGTATATGTATCAACGTGTTGAACCGGTTTGTCAGTCATATGTGTGTACTAGATCTATGTCTAGGATGTAATTGTTGGAAATTATTTGCTATGTGGTCTACTTGTTGTCATTCCATGGTTTGGTGAAACCCTTGTGATGTGATACGGTCATGAAAGTATGTAAAAGTATGCTTGTGAAATTTTAGTGTTGTGTATGACCCTGGTAGGGTGTTGTGACTGTAGTTCATGATGGGAACCCACGAACTTAGGAATGAATAAACTAAAATTCTACAAAAATGAAATTTTAAAGGACTTGAATTAAGAATAATGTTAATAGAAGGAGATTAATGAAGTAACGAATAAGAGGGAACTACCAATCTTCACATAACCTTGAAAGTTAAAATTTCTACCTGATGTTCCTAGGGCCACCCCATGACCGTGATTTTGTGTCTGAAATCTTAACCTTAGAGCATGCACTTTTGCCATTATTTTTTCCTTGTTGCTTACCATTTCTTTTCCTCTGTGTTATGTCGCATTGAGGACGATGCTTTCTTAAGGGGAGGAGAATGTAATGCCCCATTCCTCGTTCTTCTTTTTCTTCTTTGACGACCGTGTTGCTAAGCATTTAACGTTGTTGTGCTCCTACTGATCCTTGTTGGCTTTGCCTTTTCGATTACCCTGTTAAGGAAAAATCTCGTTCTCGAATTCTTTAGGTGGTTTGAATGATGGCTTGATGTTGTTAGGGATGTGATCAACTAGAGGGAACATCTACCATAATTATAATTATTATTTTGAATTGTCGATTATTTTACTTATTCTTATTTTGGTCAAGCTCGTAAGTTGGGTCCTTGTTAATACGATTAATAAAGTATTAATGAGTTGTAATAAAAATAATAATATTATTATTGTCTTAATTATTGATGGAATAACTTCATCATTGATCATCGATTTGTTATCAACTTTATTGAATTATCAATAAGTGATTTTATTGTTTGGATTGGTCACTTTGCGGATTGAGCCTCGATTCACGCAAGAGGAAGGTATCCTATTGCACGTTTTGGTTGGTCCTTGTCTTGCGTTCGTTTTTAAACTCCTCTCTAGTTCCTCCTTGGTCGACCAGGATTTCTTGTGTACTTGTTTTATTTGTCATTTTAAAGGTGAAATAATATTGCTACCACCTGAAGCCGACCAAGTCTCCTCTCGTATTATATATATATCTAAATTAATGAGAAAAATTGGATGCTTTCACCCACGTTGGCCACTTTGGTTGACATCCCACCATATTTTCTTCCTTGCGAGCTGCACACTTTCATTTTATTTAATTGTGGTCAGTTGTGGAAGTGCATTGGAGGATGGGAACCTGCATTTACATTAATTTCTGTCAGAAGAAAGGCATGTATTAATGAGACTGCAAATCTGTCTACTCTGCAAATTTCCTTATGGTGGCTGGGTATGCACTTTTACCTGGTTGTGTGAGAGCTTGGGTGAAGGACTGCTCTGGGAGGTGTGGACATTTGGATTGGTGCCTTATTTTGTGTAGGTTGGAACACATTTCTAATGCACTATCCATTGTTTTGTTTGGATCGTTATTCCTTCCTTACATGTTCGCGACCCTTACCAGTGCACTCTTGGCCTATACCAGAATTCTCCCAGCCTGTGTCAATCACAAAACCCTTGACTTGTGTGGACTTTTAGCAAATAAGCCTCCAACTATGAGGGATTGACAGGAGCACTACACTACCAATGACAACTGGAATGGAGTCCAGCGATACGCCAAGATTTGTATTCAAAGGGAAATATGCCCATCCTTGGCAAAAAAGGAGTGGGGTAACTTGGAGATGGGGTCGAGATGCAGATATGGACACAGTGTGACCATTTACAACCTGGAGGCAGCCATTTTTTGGTGATATGCGATAGTACACTCAGAGTCCCTCATTTCTTCTCGTTAGCAAATCTGCACACACATCCAGCGGGAAGGCATGGGGGTATTTGAGCTATTGCAAGGGAAAGCAGTGATTTGGATAAGCTTCTGTTAGGGTTCAATGTTGATTAAATTGATACGATAGTAACTTCACAACTTTAAATGGTTGAACCCCTTTGAACTAAATCGAACTAGAAATTAGTTGTCGCTAGCTTCCTTTTGATATTTGACAGTTTAGGAAGATGAAGAACAATACTTCTAACCAGTTTCAGAGTTCTGGTGGAGAATATAAGAGTTGTATTGTCTTGCACATTCAAATATATTGCTTATGAAGGCTATATAGAGGCCCTTACATTTTTGTGGCAGATCTACATGCCTCAGCCTATGTAGAATGAGAGGTTGTGGGTGGGAAGGATGTTTGGCCCACAACATTTGTCAGCACCTGCTAAGTTTCATATGATCGGACCCCCTATCATTGTATGGAAGCACATCTAAGGACAATGAACAGTGGTTTTTTCTCCTCTAACCGCACCCTTGATTTTTAAATAAATGGACTTATGTCAGGAAAATGAACTGTTTGGTGAAAGGCCTTAGTGAGATGTTGAACCGAACCCTGTGGAACTTCAACCAACTTCATTTCTCCCGGCATGGTTCATCTTCCCTTACCTCTCATAATTCTCATGTTTTAGTTCTCTTTTGCAACTTAATATAATTTTAAAATATTAGGATTTTAATACAGTTAAATGTTTATTTCAACTTGTTGCAAAAACAATGAAATGTCGTGTTCGAAACTCACAAAGTCAAAATAACTCTTTACATTAAAACATGAACTTCCACCCTCATTCTGAGGTGATTTAGAAAACTTCCTACCCAACTGGATTGCTACAATATTGTTTTATCAACAAGATGAGATTGACTTTCCAGTAATAATGTTGATCATCTCCCTGTTTAAATAGTTAATTTTTACATTTTTCAGAGACTCATTAAGTACCCTTTGTAACTCTGAAAATGAGATGTTAAGCTTCATTCATGTACCTTGGTATGAAAGGAGTCACCCATGACCTTTGGATTGACTCCGAACGAACATATGAGATCTTTTTGACACTCTTATAGGAGCCTTGTTACACTGTTTTATAGTAGTAGAAAGTATGTTAAATCTAGAAAGTTGGCTTTCATTTTGAACCGCCATTTGAAACCAAGATAGAGAAATTATTTCCCGTCTTCGCAAACCTCTAGTGTTTATACTAGAAAATTGCATGGAACATTCAGTTTAGGAAAAAAAACTTTTCTGGATAGTTTGGCAAAGCCATTTTGTAGGCCTTTGGTCACAATTTGACGAGGTCAAACTGGACCAATTTCGACTTGTCGCTCCAGAAAACTTGTCGCCGTTTGAAAATGGTTTTCTAGTTATCAGTCCCGTCGACTCTGATGAATTCTCCTTATATAGGGAAACTTGTAGGAAGTGTCTCGTTGCATGCTCATCCATCAAACGTCAATTTTGGATGTGGTTTTCTGAGCCCTCGAGCTAGATTTTGTTCATTTGTAACTAGGAAAACTACGACCAGTAGCCCCGAAAAACTAGCCGCCAAACGCAAATCGTTCACTTTTTCCCAATTCTGTCAGTTGCTATGAACTCTTGGTATATCTGGGGACACGTAGAAATTTATTGTGGTGTGTGTTCTCATCAGAAGATAACTTTTGGAAGTGGTTTCTTAGCCTCCGAGCCCATTTTGAACATTTTTGTAACTAGTAAGAAAATGTAAAAATAGAAAGCTGTGGGACCCCTCGTCGGGTTGCCAAACCACCGTAGATACTTTTGACACATGTAAATAACTGTTTAAAACTCTATAGTGTAACTTGTTGTGTGAAATAGAACTTTTGACAAAATGGTGTTTTCTCTCTCTTCCCTTCTTTTCTCTCTCCTGGGTTACAAAATGAAATAAAATGAAATGTAATGAATACATGTCTCTAAACCTTTTTATTTTGATTACAAATTGAAATTATTATCATATGTAAATGGGAAACTGAAAAAAAGATAATTATGTTAGATTAGGGTGGATGCCATGCCAGCGAATTATTACTGATATCATGCTCACGTGGTTTTTGCAAAATGAAAGAATGACGACAAAAAGGTGATGTGTAATTCATTAATTATCATTGTAATTTATATAGTTCATTGTTAAAAGAATAAATGTATAATGTAGTCTCATGATACAGAAGTTTATATTGGATAATTTTTGATATGTACGAGATGTTAGTTTCAAGGACATATAGGAAATGTGCATTTAATCATAGGTTCAATTTGATTCATAGTACACATGGTAAAAAGGTTTGATATTTATATATAGTAAATGAAATTGCAGTAATATCTTATAGTGCATATTCGGTGTTCAATAAATGATTAACGCATCATCTTGTGTATTTATACTTTGTAAATGTAATAAAGAGATTTAATCGAAAAACTCTACCCTTGTTCAATATCGGAGCATAACTTAATTTTCATGTGCGATACTCCTTACCGTAGACGACATTGAAAACTGTAGAATGAACTTAAAGTCTACACTCGATGGAACCTCCCAGCTTGAGTAAACAAGAGCCCAAGAATTGGTTTATCGTCTTAGTCAGTATAGTTAGTGACAGTGTCGTGAACCCGGTAGATAGGAGTGAAAAAGTCAAACTTCTTTTGGAGTATGTAGAGCTAACTTTTCCTTCGTAGCCAAGCAGACTACCTTGTCATCCAAAGATAGATTCAAAATTAAAGTTCTTCATCGAGTAAAAAAAATCTGTTGGATCTAGAGGACATGGATGGAGGTTGTGACTTAGTTGTTCTAGGTCTTAAGCTCTTGTAAATGGACCCCTTAGCTCCACTCAGCCAAATGTGTTACCTTGGGTTCTCTCAACATAACACCTTGGTCCTTTCTTGAAGGTGGTTAGCATAAATTTGTCCTCTCACTTAAAGCTCATATATAGTTGAGGGGTAGACCCTTAGGTGAAGTTGGAATTAATCTAAAACTCAGTTGATTTAGATGTTAACTTGGGTTCATGTGTAGCTACAAGTCTTCTAATCTTTTATGTCTTCAAGATGTTAGACAAACACTTTGTAGCTCCTTTTACAAGACAATGCTAATAATAAGATCCTAACGTGACATAGAAAATAAAGTATATAAGAGTAAAAACAAGATTGAGGTTCGGAATAATTCCACTCTTAGAGACCTTATATCTCAATTAAATATTTGTTTTGTTTCAAGGAATATGAATTTCCTTGGTGTGATCAACCTGAAAGGAATGATAATAAGATTGTTCCAAGCCGCGATCTCATCTGATAATAGCACACCACATTAGATTTGAAAAACAAAAGAGCTAAAATACCATATATGGAAATCCATCATAATCCATAATGCTCAATACATTACAATACAATGACTTGAATTATTCAATAAGAAAGATGTACATATAGGAGGAGGGAAGTGCAACTACTACCTAAATCAGTGGTGAAGAACTACTCACTAATTGATACTGGTAGTTAAGTTAACTCCAAAAGACTAGTAAGTTAACTCCACATAAAACTAAGAATAGTAAGCTAACTCCACACAACTAGTACACCTAAGCAAGCTAACCCAACAAGTGTAGGGCTAACACAAGTGTAAGAATTATCCAAATAAATAAATAAAAGGATAAATAATAACCTACACTAACACCCTCCTGTAAGCATATCTTAGGTGGGTGGAAAAGAAGGTGGGTCCTGACAACAAGGCCTGATGAGGTACCCACGTACAATAACTAGGAAAATTAGACACCGCAAGGTACCCAAAACTAGTAATAACAAAGTAGAGAGAGAAATCCTGCTACAAGATATCCTCAGAAGCTCGACTCTAAAAACTTGTACAATGTTGAAGAAGTGTGGTGCACACTATGGTCTGAATCCACTACTCGATCATATAACTAAAAAGAAAATGACACTGGGCTTCACTAGAATAGCTCCATGTAAGGAGACTGTCAATGGAGTAATGTCAAAAAGTTAAAAACAAACACTAAACATAATTTGATCAACTGCTACAAATAGGTGTGCCACTGTGGATCCAAGAAAAACCAAGGCAACAAGGCAAGGACATGAGATTCAAATAAATAGGAGTGCCACTATCCAAGAAAAATCAAGGCAAGGACAACAAGAAACAAGGACACGAAACCTGAAGAAGCAGTATCAACACCACACCCTCCCATAATGCAGAATGGGTAGAGTGACACCACAGATCTGTATGAGTTGTCAAAATCAAAGTACTTGAACACTGACAAACTAACACTGGGCTTCACTATAATAGATCCCCCATAAGAGAGACTATCAACATGCCAAAAAAAGTGTCAAAAATATAGATCTAAAATATCTCAACAAATAAGAGAGATATAAATGTATACACCCATAGATATAAGAATGCAATACCCAAAATTTTAGGACGTCAAGCTCAACCAAAAATGCATCCACAAGTGATCACAACACCCTCCCGAATTTGGAACTTTATAATTGAGTGCATGTAAATATTACAATGAGTAATAATACCTTTTAAATTTGAAATATGTGTATAAAAATGTCACCAATGCGTAGATCTTGAAAAAATACAAATTTCAAAAAATAGATCACCTTAATCCGAACTACAGATCAAAAGTTATGAGCTCTACAAGGTTTTGCTATTAAAATAATATTTTAATGCTGATCTTTTTAAAAGGTACATGTGACACCCAAATGTCCAAAGGGTAAAAGAGTGCATCCACATGATACATGCTTGCGACCAAAGGATAAAATCTTGCGCCCAAAACCTAAAATGTCTAGAGGGAAAATCATTGCGTCTAGAGGGTACACACTTATATCCAATGGATAAAATAATGCACCTAGAGGGTACAAATCTGTGTCCAGTGGATAAAAGACTGCATCCAAAACCAAAATACCTAGAGGGTAAAATAATGCATCTGGAAGGTACAAACTTATATCCAATGGATAAAAGAATGCACCCATAGGGTACAGATCTGCGTCCAGTGGCTAAAAGACTGCATCCAAAACTGAAATACCCAGAGGGTAAAAGAATGTGTCCAGAAGGTACACGCTTATATCCAATGGATAAAAGAATGCACCCAGACATACTTGGCTATCTCAAAATATGGTCGAGTTTACAGTCTATTCTATGGTTTTGGCACCTTCCAAATCCAATGGCGTACTCCGTTTTGCATAAAAATGCATATCGCAGAAAAGTGATAACAAAATCTGAATACATGAAAAAATAAACTCTTGCTTGCAAAGAAAAACTTACAGAAGGATGTCTACATCACATATAGCTCTGATACCATGAAATGAATGATAAGAAGATTGTTCCAAGCCACGATCTCAGATGATAATAGCATACCACATTAGATTTGCAAAACAAAAGAGCTAAAATACCATATATGGAAATCCATCATAATCCATAATGCTCAATACATTACAATAGAATGATTTGAATTATTCAATAAGAAATATGTACATATAGGAGGAGAGAAGTGCAACTACTACCTAAATCAGTGGTGAAGAACTCTCACTAACTGATACTGGTAGTTAAGTTAACTCCAAAAGACTAGTAAGTTAACTCCACATAACTGAGAAGCTAACTCCACATAACTGAGAAGCTAACTCAACACAACTAGTACACATAAGCAAGCTAACCCAACAAGTGTAGGGCTAACACAAGTGTAAGAATTATCCTAATAAATAAATAAAAGGATAAATAATAACCTACACTAACACAACCTTTGAGAAAACAAAATACATATATAAATCAAAATGGTATTTCACAAGTCATTGAATTAGAATTACTATGGTAGGGGAATAACTAACCCATGATCAAAGAATGTTTTGTGGAAAAAATATATCTTGTATTTAAATTTCTGTTAAATCCTAATATCGCTATATGGACACCAAGTCACATTCACTTGAGTCGTAAGAGTCAAAAAAGGTAGACATTGAATATCTGTCCGAGAAGAATATTCTTAACATAAGAACAAGGTAATTAAGTACTTTATATGCATTTGAATTATGCCAAATAAGTAAGCAAGTTATGGAAAATTTTGTAAATAATAAGAAGTCAACTTAAAATGGTCGAACTGTAAATTAAATGTGGAATGAACTTAAAGTTTTTGTAGATGGAAAAAGGAGAAAGTTATCCTTGCACAATAATGTTCTTGGGAGAATGTTAATCGTAACTAAAATGGCAATTAAAGAAATGATGTGTTGTGGGTTTGCCATTCCTTCAAAGTCATTTTTCTTGTGGTTAGTTCCTTACTAGTAACCATTCATTGGGAAAAGTGTAGCGACGGCATGCCTATGTTAGTTTTTGTGTGTCTATGTGAGTCGATGAATTATGTGATTGTCATATGCGAGTCAAGTTTATGTTCTTGGAGCCCTTATTGTGTTGTGTGTAGTGAGTAATGTAAGTCAAAACAAAATTATCCTAGTATTTTACTGTTGACATTGTGTATGTGAAATGTGGGCACTACATTGTGGCTCCTCGTCTTCCAAGAGAGCTTCAAAACCTTCATGAGCCATCATTACCCTCAACCTGAGTGACTCTATATTCTCCTTTGTACATGCCATATCCCTCTCTCGCACTTCATTAAACTTGATCCATATTTCCTCTCTCTATCTTTCTGCTTCCATGTCCGTTATCCATCTCCAAACTTTCTCATGCCCCTATGCATGGTGGGGATTTAGCTAGCCACATGGAGGCTCTCTAAATCTAGTTCTATGATAAAGATCTTAATCACTATGGGTATAACGCATAGATAAGATCCTTTGGTCTCACATAATAATTTAAATTCAGCTTCCTCTTGACATAAATAAGTATAAATATTGTACTCCAATGTATAATTACATAACACACCATCCCACTAGCAATATACATATCTTTTCCACTCCACATCTAAATCAAAAAGATTTTAGTAATCTTCATGTGTCCAAATATTCATCCTAGGACCCCAATGTTTCCCTAACGTGTAGGAAGCCAACCACTCATATAATTCTACTAGAAAGAAGTTTAATAAAATATCATGGAGCTCATGATAAAGATTATCTTCCACCCATCGTCATGCATTGAAATCAAGTCAAGTGTTATACCTTTATGTGAACTTATCTTATTTTCCTCTACCCAACTTTCAATACTCTCTAGATTTAATCGATACGCCATATGTATGAAACATCCTGACAGATAGTTTGAAAATAGGTCCCAAAAATAGAACTAAAATTTAGTCTTTTATTTCCCTACAGAACACTATGCGTGGTAACACTTTATTCAACAAGGACTAAATGCTCATTCGAAGCGCGCGCAGCTACCAGGTCCCTCCTTTGTGCTTGTTTGTCAAGATGTTAACTTGCATATGCATGATGATGTAGCCATACTAAACTAACTTACACTAATTGAATGAAACTAACACCAAGTAGCTTCAAAATAAATTTAGTCTTATAAGGACATCAAGAGAGGAGCTTAAAATAAATAACTACTTATTTCATAAATATGAATGAAATCACCTAATTTTATTCATTCCCACTCTTGCATGTATGATTACTATAAAAAATGAACATCATTAGATCAATGAGTGATCAAATTTACATATCAATCTCCAAAGAGAGGGAAGGATCTCACCAAGAAATGGCTACAAGGCCATACTTGGATCTTCCCTTACCACTCAATAATGGTAGAATGGATGTAAAGATGAAGTAGTTATTCCAAAACAATGGAGAATGCCTTTATCTTATGCCTATAGTTTCCACTATTCAAAGTGTGGTGTGGTGTGTGATGGGAATACTAGGTTTATTATATAGCTTTCCAATTTGGAGAAGCAATAAACCTAATGCATGTGGGATAAATGATAAAGTGTAATTAGAAGAATTAAGCTTTATTAGAAGAATTAAAAAGTGATTAGCAACTCAAGGTAGTTAGGGATGCTTTATTTAATTAAATAGGATTAATTAATAGGCTAGGATAAGCTTAAATAGCCTTTAGAGATGATTTGGAGGGAAATGGGGTGATTTTGAATACTTGGAAGGAGGGTTTTAACCAATAAGAAGTTTTATTAATTAAATACAAGGGTAAATAGGCTTAATTAACTAATAATAGTTAATTATTCAATTGGAAGAGGATTATAACTAATGAAGTGTCATTAATTGTTATTTAGGGTGAAGCAAAGGCTAGTTACTTAACGAAGTGTAGTTAATTGATTGAAATAGGGAAAAATGTTAGTTAATTAGTGGGAAATCACTAATTATTACATAAATGATGGGAAAGAGGGTAATTAGTACAATTTTAGTACTAAAACTACGTAGGTGGATTTTAGGTGTCTACATTTTCCCCTCCTAGGGGTGGCGTAAGTGACGTCACTTCAAATATAGTAGATTATTATAAATGAGTAAATTTTGAATGGAATGGAAGAAACATTAGTAGAGTGAAGGATACCCCCACGAAAGTCGAGTGTCAATGGGGTGATGAAAGAGGTTGGTCGATGATCAAAAATATGAAGGAAATGGAGAGAAGAAACAAGGGGGGCTAATATAAGCCCTATTTCCCTAGGTGATTTGGAAGATCAATGTGATAGAAGAAAATGATAATGAAGAAAGTTGATAATGTAGAGATGGAAATGAAGAGAATGAAAATAGCTTTCATCTAGTGTGGCTCAAGAACAACTTTATTTCATCACTTTTCTCATGATCCATGATACAACAAAAGTGAAAAAAAATAGAAAATCCATAATACTAACATTTTGCTATAGTTAAAACACTAATATCAATGCAACATACATGAAGTAATGTAGTATGCAAAAGTAAAAAAGAACACCAATAAGGAAACACGCATAAAAAAAATGTACTCAAAAAAACAATGTTCAATATAGTTGCACCAATGTTTTTGTTATCGAGATTTGGTTCCCACAATTTTGAGTTAATGACAAGGGTTAAAAATGGCACCTGAAGTAAGCATACATGCAAGGTGAATAAACGGAGGACGTAGAATTCCCATGAAAAAGAAACCGTGTAACATGAAAATGCCCTAAGAAACTTGTTTGTGCAAGGGAAGACAAAAATAATAAGCAGACTAGCTTTTGCTAATGGAGGTAGATCAAAACAATCTGCATGTCACGGGTAAGAATAGGTGAGAACTAAAGATAGATGTTTTGTAGGACATTTTTTGATGTTTGAGGACATTGTGTCCAGTAAATGATTAAGATGTGAGAATTCTTTTTACCAAATTTTGATAGCATTTTTTATTTTTATGCATTTTTTAAAATTTTACCAATTTTTTGGATTTTTTAACAATTTTTTTTGATTTTTTGAAATATTTGATTTTTTAGAATTTCATGAAAATCTTGGAAGAATGAAATATAGAATAAGGAAAAGGCACATGAGGCATCGGAAAAAATTATTGGGAAACCAAAATATGCCCTAGGTAGAAGAAAAGGTCGTCAAGAAGGAAAAAAAAGCCCCAACAAAGTAAAAATAAGAGAAAAATGACTATTTAATAAAAATAATCATCGCGAAGGAATGCCAACATGTGGTGGGTAGAATATAGAAGAAACATGTTAGTTATCGTGTGCTTAGAAGGTGAGAAAAATGAAGAATTAGGTCAAAATGGCTATAAATAGCAGGTTGGGAGGGTAAACTCCATCGCAACCAGTTATTGTAAACTGAAACTTTTGAGATTTGGTGAGGTCTTTACTCTGACCTTGGAGAGAAATGGCTCGAGTTCGGTACCATAGATTTCACATGGACAAAGTACGAGAATATGTGAGGCTTCCTTCGAATGGACCACCAGTACGTAAAACAAAAATAATAATTTTTGAGTGCATTTAATGCGTGTTTCAGGTATGGGAAGTTAGTGGAATCACCCTAGTGGAAGTATTTGGGTGCACTAATGTCAAAGGTCATGCGCTAGTGCAAGGGGTTGTGTGTTAGTGTAAAAACTAGTGCACTAGTGTAGAATTAGGGTTTATGTCAAATTGGGCTCGCGCTAGTGTAAAACTGCATGAGTTAGTGTAGAAAGGCTTGTGCTAGTGCAAAAATGTGAGTGTTAGCGTGAAATATAATGTGTTGGCATAGGATTGTGCTAGTACAAAAGGGGTACACTAGTGCAACAATACTTGCGCTAGTGCATATATGGGGTCTAAAAAGTTTTAGAGGAAATTTGAAGATTATTAGAAAAAATTAGGGATGAATAGAAGAATGTAGAAGCAATTAGAACACATTAGGAAGATGTTATGAGAAGAAATGATGTTGATCAAGTGTCTTGCATAATATTGCAAGTGAGATTACGCAATAAGAAGGTACGTGAGAGACATGAACGGCTTCGGGCATATGAGAAAAATTTCTCATGGAAAGAGATTTTTTTTTTACTACTACATTGGAGGCTACATGCCTTACTTACATTGCACAAATGCCTCACATTATGATGGATCATGCCCTTTTGAATGCCTTACCAGAGAGGTAAAAGAGCGAGAGGTAGAATTTTAGACTATCGATAAGAGAGATGACTGTGATGCTAGAGGATGTATATCAGATCCTCAGAGTATCGATCCAGGGAAGCTTGGTGACATATGATGGCAATCATGCCCAAATCTTAGATTGCATTTGGGATATGATTTTACACCAGGACATACCCTAGAAGAGTATGGTGGTACAATTATACATATGTTTTAAGGATCAATATATTTTCTGAATACTTATATAGATGATGTCTCTTGTCAGCAGCTACTTGCTACCTAACAAGACTGACATGCACTTCCCACTTGGTCTTATAGGAGTAGTGTATAGGCTCATGGATGGAAAGGTCTTCTTCTGGGGTCACTGTATATTGGTCCAATTATACTGGTACTTGTACTTAGTTACGTATAGAGGGATATAGAGCGTGGGCCCTGCAAAATTTTTACAGATTTGGTCATGGGACTATATAGCTATCGAGTGACCACTTGGAGTTCTACGAGCCAAGACTCCAGATGAGATATTGTGCATGGGATGGGAAAGGATATCCACTCAAACATGGGGGAAACAACCTATTATAGATGTGATTTTAATGATCTTCAACTCCCTGTGGTTATCAGGTGACCATATAGGCTATATTAATGGCATGGCAATGGTGTAGAACTTATCATTGCATAGGTTGAGAATTTCATTATTGACAGCCGATGACTCGTTACAGAGTGGTATCAGGTAGACTGGGCACAACAATAGTTGGGTTATGTCTAGGTCATACCTAGAGATGACATCTGGTATGTGTGCATGGCACGTGAGACATTTAATTTTAGGCCATGTATTAGACAATGACAAGCTTGAGATAGCTATAAATAGAACACACCGTAGTTATGGGTTGCACAGCCTTAAGTGGTAGACCTCAGGACCATGTCAAATTATGGGCCTTGGTATGTGATAGTACTACCTCGGCGTATCACTATCCCACAAGTTGCATTAGATGTAGGTATAGCCACAAGAGTATAGGGGTTATAGGGACAAGATCTGATAGAAAGGGCTAGATTAGCGCAGCCTGAGGCCGGGGCATATTTATAGGCCCATGGATAGGGTCCATAGGGAAAGGCATAAATATAGGTACCATCACAACAGGATCCTCCACAGATGCAGATACTACCACAGGGTCCCTCCCCCATAGTAGCCTCTTGTTATCCTGTAAAATTGGCAAGGGCAATTTTACAGATAACCTTACCAAATTTTTGTTCCGGTCCCTCGTTAGGGATCCCTTACGTTCAGAACATTTGCAAAATCACCTTCCCGGGAAATCTAGTTTTCTGAACTTAGCCTTTTTTGGTCTTTTTTTGGTCGGGTGCACATAATGACTATGCAACATAAAATTTTAATGCACCCCCGTGAAAACCTTTGGCGCATGCTTTCTCGTGTCAACAGGAATTTTGGTGTGCCTCACTATGTTGAGTCTTCCTTACATACACCAAGGCGCATGCACCTTCCTGTCAACAAAACATTTGTTGCGCCACTTTTTGGTGCGCCAATGGCGCACATATTCCTATGTCGACACCACTTTTGGGGCGCCAAAGGAGTGCATATTTTCTGTGTTGGAAAACATTTTGGTGCGCCAAAGGGCGCATGTTTTCTTGTGTTGACAGCTCTTTTGGTGCGCCACTTGAAAATTTGGTGGCACATTTATTATCACCTCGCATATAAATAGGTGCGTCTGTGCTGTCATTGTCACCAAACACAATCACGTGATTATTTTTCTCTATACCTATCATCGCACCAGCCCTGTCGCTTTCGAATATTTTCGTGGACCTGTTTACACACTTCTCCACTATTTATCCTGGTAAGAGGTCCTCTATCTTTTGTGCACTTTGTGTTTGTGGTTTTTGGCTACTTGTTGGTATGGAGTAGATTGGAAAGACTGAAGTCATGAGCTTGCCCCCCCCCCCTTGCTGTCTTTTCCATTCTTCCACTTGTTCTTCCCCCTCTTTCTAAATCTGCTGGTAGAGGAAACTCTGTCCTGAAATGATGGCTTGAAACCCTTTGTTTAAGCCCCTTCATCACCCAAACGACCCTGCAAAAGGAGCTAAACCATATGTAAAACCCCTCAAAGGAAGAACTGAAGCCTAAAAATAAACTGTATTTTTCTTCTCCCTTGGCGCATCTGTCACCCCTGTTACACAAAGAGTAGCCGCGCCAATGGCGCACATTCCCTGCTTGCTACATAATGAAAAGTTGCACCCTCAAGGTGCACTTCCTTAGTTTTTTGCAAAAACTTTCCTCGCGCCCCCTCATGGCATGCCAAACTCATTTTTTGCATCGTTAAAACCTCCACCCTTTGGCGCACCTTGTGTCTGTGCAACACCAGTCAAACCTGTGCCAAGTGCAAAGCTTTAAACGGCGTAGGTGCATCCCTCATTGCAACAACATCATGTTATGCATAACTTCCATGTGCCGTGCCAAGTTATCTTTAGCACACTAAAACCATATGTTACAAAAACCTTATATGCACCTCTGGCGCACCAAAGTTCCATGCAACATAAAAATTATATGCACCACGGGCGCATCCTGTTCCCGTGTAACATAAAGAATCCATGCACCCTTTATAAAATGCATATGGCGCAGGCACACTTGTGCTTATAATAACAAAGAATGTAATCTATAGTATCCATGCACCATGTGCCCTTTGGCACTGATTTCTCCCCTGTAGCATCCCTTTCCTGTGCACCTTACTATTTAACCCTGTAACCTGCAGTATTCATGCGCCCTGCGCCCTGAGGCCTTTAAATTACTAACTCTTTCTTCTGTCAACATTTCAATGGAAAATCAAATAACTGACATGGCTTTCTTAAATTGGGTTTCACTTCTTATTTTTGTAGATCAGTAACTAAGTTCAGAAGAACATATGTTAACATCAAGCAAGAAACCTATCAAATCTAAAGGCAAGGCCAAGCTCACGGAAGAAGAAATGAAGTATAAATATCAGAGGGTCAGAATGCCTGAGTCCCAGGTGGAGTGTGACCTAGATATCAGAGACTCAGAGCTCAGACACATTGATATGGAGGAGTTTTGGACCAGAACCAGGAAGGTCACACAAAGTCCATGGATGGACAAATTGATAGGCTTATGCAGTTAATAATGAATTTATGATGGTGGTATACCGATGCTACAACAAAGACACAAGATGTGGTCACAATGAGAAGGGAAAGGTTATAATCAACCTCACTACCCACCATTTTGAAATAATGCTCGGCATCCCTCACCACCAGAACTTTGTAGCCTTAGCTGGGAAGACTGCATCAAAGCCTGGGATGACAATGAAGATCAGTGCATGTAGCTGATGAACGAGGTATATCTGAAAAATAAAAAGGTGGTGACTCGATGGCCATAGGTCATTCATCGCAGTGACTTCTCAGAGGAACTCAACAACACCATTACATTCCTGAGTAGAGTCTTTGGGCTTCCTGACGCCCATTATTTTCACAAATTGATGCTGCAGTATTTGGAAACGATGAACAAAAATGTGCCCGATCAACGCTTTGAGTGGGAAGAAATCATAAGCAGCACAATATCAGAGCAGCTAAAACAACTTACCACAATAGGGAAGTTCTACATGAATTCCTATGTTGTTTATGCTGCAGCTTCATAAAGGGACTACCCAGCTCTGATGTGGAGTGGGGTTTGGCCCCAAGTTAAAATCTATGAATATTATCCAGAACTAAAGCTGGAAAATAGCATCCCCCAATTTACAAAGATCAATGATGCATTTTTCTATTTCATCATCTGCCTGTTGAGGCCGAATATGACTCATGGTCGCTACAACCAAGAGCATCATGGCAGCCACAGAGAAATGGGGGGCCATGTTCACTCAATTCCCCACATTCACTTATCTAAGGGTGGCTAACTTCTTGGGGGAGCCAACTAAACTACCAAGGTATGCTGGTCCCAAATTGATTCTACTAGAGCTATCAAGACAGCTAATCACCTACCATGAGAAATGCCTTAAGAGAAAGAAGGGTGGAACTCCTTTCCCCCTCACAGTGGGTAGGTATACATGTCTCAATCACCACAAGGAAAAAGACATGGTTGCAGATCTGGAGCTGCTGAATCTGAAACATAATTTCCCAGCAAGGCCCACCTTCGACCCGAGAAATTGTCTTCCTAGGGCCAAGCTCGATCCAATCCATATCCCTCAAATCGAAGATATCTACATCGCTATATATCATGAGGTTGAGCTTAGGAGGAAGGACCATTCTCATTTGGCCCTAGCAGAAATCATCTAGTACGGGGTGGCCATCATCCCCAAAGGCTACCAAACTACTGAGCAGGAAGTGGATCAAGTGTATCTTGACACGGGTGGGGACAATTGGCCTTTCATAGCAATTGATAGAACTAAAGCACCTCAGACAATTGAGGAAAGGGTCAACGAAACTCTGCGCAGAACAGAACATTGGTGCCGAATGAACGGGCTCATCTACCTCGGAGTCGATTTCACAACCTCTCCATTGGGTAACGCACCTCCTTGATCAAAACAATAGCCAAAAGGCAAGGGTAAAGGTAAAGAGGGTGAATCCAGTTCCACCCAAGAGGAAGCTCCAGAAAGTCCTCCTTTCGCTTCATAAGAACAGGGTTAAAATCCTGAAAAGCACAGAAGAAGAAGTGGAGGAAGATGTTCCAATAGGAATATCCACTCAGGATGTGGCCATGGCTGTAACAACTGAGGTCCCTTCTGTTCCTTCTCCTTCTCCTCCTTCCCCTCCTTGAGTGACTCAAGTGACCATTCCTTTGGTCGTGTCCTCTCCCCCTTCTTCTACTATTCCTCCTGCTTCTTTGTCCATCTTCTCTTCTCTTGCGGACCTGTCCCCGTCCATTTCTTCCCTTATCTCTAAGCTCCCCTCCCTTCCTATGTCTTCCTCTCCTATAGTATCTCTTCCTCACGTGAGCACTTCCTCGGCCTTCCTCTCGATGCCACCACCACGTGTTTCCACCTTTTTCCCTTCTTCCACTGTAGCTGCCCCCTCTTCTATTTCTAGCCCTTCTCCCATAAGTCCAGCTTGGATCTCCCAGCACCTGAGTTAGCAGAAAAGGAAATTTCCCTTCGCTCTGATGGACTTCTCCATAATCCCGTCAAAAGGGGAAAAGAAGTAGAAGCCCATCACACACTTCTCTCAGAGTGCTTCGGGAGAGAGGGTAATGGAGATTGCATACCCCAATCCTCTAAAGGATAAAAAGGATCTGTCCTCGACAGATTATACAGTGACTCAAGTCACAATGGGGACATCTTCTGAAAGCCTTCAGGGAGAGGCCCTATCTTTAGTTGACGCCCTCTGCAAGAAGCTTCAAGAGGAAAAAGAAGAGAAAAGGCTGCTGAAAGAGAAAAATAGACATCTGCTCCACGCCCTACAGAACATGGGTAGTGCACCTCCCAAAACTACCACCGAAACTCTTGAGCCTTTAAGTTAGGATAAAATTGATGAATATGCAAAGATCGGCGAGCAGGGTATGGCAGTTTCTTCCTGGAGGAGCCAGATCCTTAAAGACAGTGAAAGAGTAATCTCCAAGTTCACCGATTTTTATTTGAACATCAACAAGGTGAACAAGGAACTCCAGGCGTTAGCAGGACCCATATCAGAAGAGCTGGACTATGCTAGGCTGCAGCATGAGACCTTTCAAAAAAAAATTGACTGTTCAGTCAAAGATCTGGTTAAGTTCGGTGTTTTCGGTCATCCTAGAGCCCTCAATAAAGTCCTTTCCACTCTGGATTACTGGATGGATCAACTAGAATTCGTCCTTGAAAATATCGATAAGGTAAAAGAAGAAGCCCTAGACGCAATGCACCAAATGGAATAGATCGTTCTCAACATGTCCCCATGGTTACTTACTCCTTTCACCTTAAGGAAGGTTAATGAAACCATTCAGATTTTTAAGGAGATCGTTTCGCAAGGGCTGGGGCCAGAGGTCACTTTTGATGCAGAGTCCATCAATAACCTGCTGGCCTGTCGAGACTTCATCGGATTCCTAATAGAAGTAGAGAAAGAATATTCCAAACTCCCAAAGAAGCTCATAGATGAGTGGGAGACTTGCGAGGTAATCAGTGAGCAACACAAGGATCCTTCCTAGGATCAATTAGAGCCTATGATCAGCAAGTTCATGGAATACCGTGCCCAAATCCACATCTTGTCACCCGAGCAGTAGCAGTAGGATATCCCCTTTCAGCCGCGGGATGACGATGATGAATAATCTCTCTCTTCTTTGACTTTATTTTTGTAAATTTCTAAAGCATGTTGGCACGAACGATGACATCATCCATGTTGCACCATGGGATGATGCCATCCATCAAGTTGTTAAAAGTCAACATGACTTTGAGATATTTTTGTAGATATTTTGTGAATAGGTGGTTGGTTCCTTTTTGCCTTCCTTCTTCTTCTTCTTCTTATATAAATACTCAAATACTTTTTGTATTAGAGGGGTGGATACTTTTCAGATGAAAAATAGAAGTGAGAAGAAAATACTTTGAGCTTTTTGTAACAGAAGGAAATATTAATACAATATTTAGAATTTGTGCTGAATACATGTGTTATTTGCATTAGATCTTTCTTACGTCAAATCTGTGTGTTTATCCTATTGGATCTACTTCTGTTTTATTGTCATTTATTCACCAGTATTGCTTTGTTTGTTTATGTAAGTAGGTTTGGCTCTGTTTACTACCAATCCCAAAACATAAACCCTCTGACCTTTCTGTTTTGGAATTCATTTCTTTTCTTTCTTCGGATCTGATCTTTCTTCATCCTCTCTTCCATTCCTTTCTTTCCGTAGTCAGAAATAACCCTACTGGGATGAGATCCCAAACCCCCGAAGGTAGAATATTGTGAGACTTACATAGATTCCTACTGGTAGAATAGCAATAAACCAGTTTCACTTTGTTGACTGAAAGAGGGGCTATGCCCTGCACACTGTTGACTCGTCTATCCATAAATCTACCCAAGTGACAAATTTTCAAACCAACACCTCTATAGCCACAGCCACAACCCTAACCATAGCCATAGGTACATAAACTAGTTGTTCAACAAGTTACAGTACAGGTGCAGGAACAACAAGTACCAATGATACAAATTCCACACTCACCACCTCAAGCAGTGAGTCCACACATAGCAGTAGGTGGGGGGTAGTGGAGATGGATGGGGATCACCACAGAAAATAGTCATAAGTGAGGGATGGGTAGCATCCCCTAGGTCACCACAGAGATCACCCCAGAGACAACTTGATCAGGATGTTGGGGGCCAAGCTTCCTTGAGGTAGGAGGTGATAGTAGAGAGGGACAGATGACAGCCAAGTGGGTAGTGGGTAGCTGAGAGGACCTAACTATAGGCTCATGTGATTATTTTAAGAGTGGAGTGTATTGCACTCCATCATGCAGCCCTAGCAGCAAGTTCCCAAGATTTGGTATATGATTTTACTTCAGCCATAGGTGAGGTTGCTTACTACAAAGCTTTGTATTATGGGGAAATTTGAGATGTAAATAGGGCAATACCTTATAGCCAAATGGCCAGTATCCATTCCTAATCTAGATCACATAGGCTATCTAGGTTGGCCAGGTCAGTACAGATGTTCTCACCACACTCAGGGCCTTCAACGAAACATGTGTCATCACTACATGGATCGGTACAACAGATGCCTCCACCTGGTTTCTATCCAAGAAGTCTTAGTGTGGGAAAGATTCATGGTTGATTCTTTACACTATACTGCTGTATTAATTTTTTTGATGTGTGCCTCATGATGAAGGTATAGTTTTGATCAGATATATATGTATTATTTTTTATTATTCCTCAAGATGAAGGCACATTTTTTATCCATGCCTATGATGGCATTTATTGTATCTGATATACATCGAGACACATTGTTTTGTATATGGACATTGATATTTGATACAAGGATATATGATTTTGATAGAATTTCATTATTTATCACATTTTTTATATGAAATAACATGTTTATCCCATGTTTTTATTATGGTCTATTATGAGGGGGGATAAAAATAATCCCTATTACCCCATTGGTGATATTATATGATGTTAACTTAGCATACATGTTGATTTTTAGTTTCATGATGATGTAGCTTATCATTTTATTTATATGTGATGATAAATGATATAGATGATGAAATGATAAAAAACTATATAAGCAATTAATTGAAGCACAATGAACACTTAATCAATTCTACTATATACACACTAAATAACAACACAACACAGTTATGTATAAACATGCAAGATAAAATGAATTTAATAAATTTCTTAACATATTAAAATACGATGTAATCTAAGAAAGAAAATAAAACAACTTAATCTAAGAAAGCATACAAGACAACAAATCAACAAAACTATGTACAAACAAACAACTGAGTAAGTAAACACTACTTTGTTTTTACAGCACATTTTGAAACATTTTGTGTTTTTTTTGCATTATTTTCTAAGAAAATTGTAGTTTTTTTTAGTTTTTCTATTGGATATTATTTAAATGTTTTGATATTGTCGACTAAACATATTTTTAATGTTTTTTCAATTTTCTGAAAGGTTTATATGAATGTTTTGAGATTTTCTAAAAGTTATTGGAAGCTATGTACAATAAAACAAGAAAACATGGGTTCCCCCAACGATAAATGGGAATGCATAAGGGAAAAAAACCAATTGCATCTGCAAGATAGGGTAGAAGCAAATTTACCCCCAGTGTTAGGTGGGAATTTACAAAGGAAAAATCTTCACAACATGAGTAGGATTAGCCGGCTCAAGGCCACGAAGGATAGGTTCAGAAGAATCCCATGACATTGGGGGTAAATTGAAATTTAGGATAAAGTCATTGTACTCCTAGGTATGAGATGCTATGTGAAACAAATACCATGTGATAGCGTTGGAAACCCAATTTTCACAAAAGGACTTGTCAATGTGCCACAATTGCGCGATTTTCACACTTGAATAGATTCATTTTTTTGTTTCTTTTTCTGATTTTTTATACTTTTATTCTTCTTTTTAATTTTTCTGATATTTAGAATGTCCAACATTATTAAGCGTAAGAAATTCTTGAGATGCATGACATTCGTAGGCTCCTCCAGCTCATCACCATTAGAATCAACAGGTTTATATGCTTTTGAACCAAATTTAGTGACCACAACATATGGTACTAACCAATTAGGCTCAAAATTTCCCTTCTTTTCTTGATATTTAGTAGTGTTGAACTGATTTAGTTTTAAAACAAGGTCTCTTACCTCAAATTGGTGGGGTGTGATTATTTTTTTATATCCTCGACGCACTCAATTTTGATATAATTTTAGGTGATCCAATGTATGAAGGCATTTCTCGTCCAACAACTCTAGTTTTGTGAGTTTGGAAACTCTATAATTCTCCTCTTTTTCTAGATAGTCTCACAAAGATATGCATAAAGGAAGGGATCTTGATCTCAAGGGGTAGGACAAATTCCATGTCGGAAACTAGGGAATATAGAGTAATACTAGTAGGGGGTGCCAATGGATGCTCGATAGGTCCAAAGGGGTAGGATGAATTTACAAATGTCAATTAGGGTCGATATTGTTAACCATATTTTCCATAATATAAACAAGAGGTTTATTTGAGGCCTCATCCTGTGCATTACCTTGAGGGTAATAGGAAGTTGAGTACTTGAGTCGTATTTGAAAACGTTGACACAACACTTTCACATTTTTGTTCTTGAATGACAGTCATCATTATCAACTACAATGGTAGAGGGAATACTGTAATGGAAAATGAGGTGGTTCATAATGAACTTGAAAATTTTTGCACCAGTAACATAGGTAAGAGGGATAGCCTCTTTCCATTTCCTAAAATACTTAGTGGAAGTAATAATGAACATGTGGCCATCAGATGAAGTAGGGGTAAGTTTTCCTATAATTGAGTCCCCACTTTTAAAAAGGCCATGACGTTGTCATTGGTTGTAAAGACTATGTTGAGTCATGTATCAAGTTTCTATAATTTTGGCACAACCAACATTTATTATCATATTGATAGCAATCAGTTTCCATGGTAGGCCAATAATATCCTACTCTCAACAAATTTTTAGCCAGAACCATGCCAGTTGTTTGGGCCCCACAGACGCCTTTGTACACATATTTGACCGCTAAAATAGAATCTTTAAAATTAAGGAAACACAATAGATTATAATCATATCCTCTATGATAAAGCATGCCCCCAAACAGGGTATAGCAGCCTATACACTTGATAAGGTTTCATTTTTCAAATCGGGAAATTTTAGTAGGGAAGGTTCTATCATGGAGGTAATTATAGATTTCATTATACCATGGGGATAATGTACCAATAAATTATCATGCCAAAAAATACTCTGGAATCTCATATGTGATGTAGCCTAGAATTGTTAGTTAACACCTAGTCACGCTGGCACATCACTCTGCTTGGGATGAGCGCTCACCCGAAGCACGCGGGTCCCTCTTAATAGTTGTAGTAGCAGAATGGTGGTATGATAAAATAGTAAACATATATTTTAGGAACTAATCCATCCATTCACCATTTATATTCAACCAGATCTATAAGCGATAAAGGTAAATCATCATAAAAGTAATAACATGCATTGATAAAAACATCACACACTTTGTTCGGCCAATTTCCTTTATCTATTCATTGAACCAACAATACAATAGCTTCATACAATACCAGGCATGCACGCACAAATATGTTGCAATTATCCAGTCACATGTACTCATGTTTTTTCACTCCTCCAAACGTATGGTTCCATTCGTATCTCTATGTATGTCTCTCTATCCTTTAAGTAGCTCATTACACACACACACACACACACACACACACACACACACACACACACACACACACACACACACACACACACACACACACACACACACACACACACAGGGTGGGGAACTAACCCTTCACCACTTAACTCTACCAGAAATAGGTCACATGCTAATAATAGCCACGCGCCTTTTTACAATTATAGCCATACATGAAAGTATGCTATCTATAGATTGTTGATAGTTAATTGAAGTGTTGGATCTATTCTTAACTTATGCCCATGCAAGAGTGAGTTGACATGTCCTTCGAAAATATTCATGAAGAGTGGCGCACAAATCTCAGCACTACTTTGTGTACTCCGCACGCCAATCTCTAAGAATAGACCTGATCTCCAAAATTGGCTAAGTCCTTAAGAGTCTTACTCTACACCTCCGCATGTGATGCCTTCCTATAACTTCACACTTTTGCTCCTATTTCATTCTTCTACACAGACTCTGATTGTAGGTTCAACTAAGTGTTTTCTTTGATCAATATTACCCCACACTAATCTCATTTTCGCCCCGAAAATGGCGATACTCAAAACTTATACATAGAATGGATAAATAAAGAATAAAGAATTTTGAATAAGAATCATGAATAAGAATTTTGAAGGAGATATACACAGCTAACAAAACTTTTTAGGCCTCTGGCCCCTCCCTCTCATCCTAAATCAACAACTCTGGATATTCTTCTTTAATATCTACTTCTAGGTTCTCCCACGATATTAGCACTACTCCTACTATTTCGGGCACATCTGCAATGATGGACTACAGCTCTTCCATGTAGAGTTTCCCTTTCTCATTTTTTATTACAAGAATTACACTTGACATAGAGGTTTTCACCCATTCCATTACATCCATATTCTGAGAAATGAGCATTCCTAGCTCCTACAACCTCTCCTTATGTGGTGCCTGCGCTGCAACTAGTGCCTCGCGCTTCTATTTTACCAGGACTAGGCGTTTAGCACGGCCTAGGGAAGCATCCTTCATCACTTTTTGGACCTCATTTTTTTCCTCCAAGGTTTTCACCACGATCAGCACATCTGGGGTTGTGCATATGGTTAGCACATGATCGGCCTTATTCAGTTCGTCGTAGGTGGCTTGCAGTAGACATTCATAAGTAGCAATTTTCCTAGTTGCTGCAGCCTACACCTTTTCTATCTTTTCCCCAGATTCCTCGGGCTGTGAAGATACACACTCCTTTTCATCCTCCAACACTAATGTTATCATGGTTTTCACATAGTGCATCGTAAAAGGAAATTCTTTTGGTACCCAGGATTCCAAATTTGGGCGTACCTTTAGAACATCATCACCAATTTCCTCTGCCATACTAACAAAAGTGTCATACTTTCTTTTGATTAAGTCCTTTTCCTGGACTAGGTGTGCTATCTCCACATCCTTGGATTTTAATCTCTCTGTCAGTGCCTTGATGGTAGTATATTTATCTATGTTTCTTCTTGCTACTTCGGAGGATACTTTCACTAGAGCATTGCTCACCTGCTCATCTGACATTATTGTTGGTTTGATTGTCATGTGGTGTGTTTCAGGTGCATTTTTTAACTGCCTTGACACACATGATTCTTCACTGACATCAAAGTCAGGATCATCCATGTATGTGGGCATAGACCATGAGAGCTACTTCCTAGTGCACAGAGTCGCCTTGTCCTCGTCCATGAGCGCCCATCCAAATAAATCCTTCTGCTCGATGGTACTCTAGAACCGAGTGCAAATGATCAACTTTGGGTCTTCTACATACCCCATGGCATGTGCCTTAGCTTCCTCCCCTGTTTGACGGGATCGAGGTCCTCTTGGAATGGTTGCATCAAGGTTGGGAATACTAGATATATCCCCACCCTTGTCCTGTGTAGCCTCTGATTGAACCCCTTCTTCTCCTTCCATCTTCTCCTCCTCATGTTGAGGCTCTTCTTCAATTGGAGATGAAGGCACCTTCTCCTCAGATTCCTCTGTTTTCTTTCTCAGCCTGAGTTTTCTCTGTTTCTTCTCCTCTGGCTCCTTCACCTGTGGGGTTCCTCCTTGCGCCCTTGTGTGCTTAAACACCTTCTTAAATATTTTTGTTCCCTAATCCTCCCCCATAGCTCCTTCTCCCTAGGGAGTTGTCATGTGCTCCCCCTCCTGGCTAGATGGCTGCTTCCTTCTCCACACCAGGCCGCCACTATCTTCAGGTTCTTCATCCTCTTCCTCATCATCTTTCCTGGGTGCAGAGGGCCTAGGTGCCAGAATGTTCTCCATAGTATGATTTCCCTTTGGTGGCCCTGGAAGTGCAAATTCATTCTCCACATACTTGTTATTATCCATTTTAGGCTTTAGTTGGAGGTATATTAGCACAGCCCCAATATCCGCAATGGCCACTGTCTCTGGCTTAATGCTTAAGATTTCTGAGATGTTATTCTCATTGTATGCATTCCTCCCTAGATATCCATAAGTATTTCTTAGGGTGTGATACTCAAAGTCCACCTTTTCTGCATTAAATACCAACCTCCATGTGTTGGTGAGCTGATGAACTACAGCTTGGAAGTACTATGTGGGAAATGCATATGGCAGTTTACACCAGGGGCTCCACGACCCATCTATCATTGGGAATCACATAATATAGAAATGCTGGTAGACTGCAAATTATACCTTCTTTCCCAGGACCGAGGGAAAATCCTTGGGTATGTGCCATTCTTCCCCAAATGCCACGCAGAGCCTATCATACCACATTTCAATGCACTCCTTAACTTCCTCCGTCATCGACCCTTTGTAAAGATATTTACTGAATCGCTCAGCTGGAGACTTATGATTCATGGGGTATTCCCATATGTTCTCTTTTGGGCCATCTGGCACCCTGATCTCCATGAAGACTAATCTCAGTAAGATACAACCAAAACTTATCTTACTCCCTTCGAGTGCTTCCTTGATTATCCACTCCGCAATAAATTCGACGATGTTATAAGTGGTTCCCTCTGACATGCGCTTGGCCACATGCAATCACATAGAATTAACTTGTGACCAATGTTCTTGGTCATTCAACTTTTTGGTTAGATGTGCTACTGCCTGTACTACTGGACAATTTTTCAACTTGTCAATGTCCATTCCGCGTGGTCTTTTTTGATAGTCCAACGCCTTCTGTGTCTCCAAAATGGTGCTTTTGTCAGCTAAGTCGGCCTTAATGTCTTTGTCCGTTTCCCGTAATCCAGTAACCATGGAAATGAGGATGGGTGTCAGTCTTACCCACCATCCTACAAAGTAAAAGAAGTCCTCATGGACTCGTCTCATCATCCATCTGTACAAGGGTGCATAATTTCCAAAGTATGGGAGCTCATAAAGCTGGTAAACACCATTTCCCTTAAGTATATTTTCCCCATCATCATCATATATCGGCATGCCATCCTCAGTGCACCTATTCATTCGAGAGGTGAGTAGGTCGTCTAACTTCTTCTGGTTCTCACTAGTTCGGTGATTATATTCACTTATCTTTCTCTATCTTATGTGGGTATTCCATTCCTGCCCCACAATAACTTCTTCACGGTACTACATTTCAGAGAAATTGCTCTCCGGGGCCATCTCCTCCTCTTCTTCCACCACCACCTTCTTCTTTTCTTTTATCGGTGTTTCTTTCTTCTTTGGTGCCATTCTCTTTCAGGGTTTTGTTTTGTAGGTCAGCTACTGTGTGTTTTAAATAATTTGCTTCAAACCCTAACCTGGTTCTTCTGTGCCCTAATTTGTAATCACAAACTTTCGCACCCTAACTCTATTGTATTACTCTACTTCATCAAACCCTTTTTCTAGGGGATCCAAGCCCTTCTAAACAACAAATATCTTCTCCATGCCTGATTCACTTGCTTCGTAGCTTGAATTAGTTAGCGTTATGCTCTTCGTGTATCATCTCTCTATCAAATTCTCGTAGTCGTAAGGGTAAAAATGAAATCACATCCCATCTTTATATAGATTTCTACTTTTTGTTGCATTAATTGCTCCTCCACCTACCAAATTCTCCTCATTTATGACCCATTTTTATCATTTCCATGTGGTATATTGTCACGCCAAAGCTATAACCTTCTAGCGTGCCCCTTTACCCTTTGTCCTAGACTCCTCTTTAGTGTGCACCTTCACACCTGAGTACCTCATCACTGCATGATCTCCTGGTAATTACCATGGCCACCACTTACCTCATGTTATACTTTCCCTTATCCATATTCATCCTTTCTTATCTTGAGAAGAAATATTTTGTCAGTTACCCTTAGCAAGCTTCTTTCAACACCCACAACATATATCTTCACAGCATATCCCTGAGAGTCACCAACAATCCACCCCACATGAAAAAAATGTGCAGTCCTCTGTGCATCAACATGCTTCATATTGTAGTTAGTTTCATGCGCGCAAGTGCGCTTATTACACAAACAAGAGCTAAAATTGACAAAGCCTAGCGATGATGAAAGATATACATTAAGGAAATGCATAAAGGGAAACCTAATGTATCTGGCAATACTGCCTTATTAAAAACACCAAGAAGACTTATTTATAGTAGGGCTTCAACCTACTCCCGTTAAAGTAACTGGGCAATCGTGTGCCATCAAGTGTTTCCAAATGGAAAGCACCAGACTCAACGATATGA
Organism: Taxus chinensis; assembly: GCA_019776745.2. Classification (NCBI taxonomy): domain Eukaryota; kingdom Viridiplantae; phylum Streptophyta; class Pinopsida; order Cupressales; family Taxaceae; genus Taxus; species Taxus chinensis. Next base: position 664,798,555 of record CM034147.1, on the reverse strand, counting down.
GTGATAATATATGGCCCCAACCAATGCACCTTGAGCTTTCCTGGATGGCGCAAAAACTTAGAGTCATATAGAAGTACCATTTGTCCCACCATAAGTTTCTTATCCTTGATGTGTAGATCATGCCATGCCTTTTGTCGTGCTTTCTCCTATTTATGACTCCATCATGCGATGGCGCGGTGCTCATCTAGTTAAACCATCTTCACAATTCGTTCTTCCAAGGCCTACTCATCAGTTAGACCTCCAGCGTGTGTAATGCGCAAGGATGGTAACATAGATTCTAGAGGTAGAACAGCTTTCGTGCCAAAAACCAATTGAAAAGGTGTGGCTTTGTTTAATATTTTGTATGTTTTTCTATAAGCCCAAAGAACAGCTGATACTTTTTCATCCCAATCTTTTCTCCCAACATTGCAAATCTTGGTCAATGTGTGGCTCAAGATCTTGTTAAAAGCCTCAGCAGTCCCATTTTCCTGAGGGTGATAGGGTGTAATTTTATGGTGGGAAACCATAAACTTGTCTAAAATAATTCGTACTGTCTCATTTAAAAAATGTGTGCCCCTATCACTTGTTAAACTTAAAGGATAGTCATACCTTGTAAGGAAATTTTCCCATAAGAACCGTGTTGTTGTAGCCAATATACAATCCTTTATAGGTGTTTCTTCTGCCCATTGGGTAAGATAATCTATACAAGTGATGACATAGCATGATCCAGTCCTGCGCGTGGCTGGGGAGATAGGCCCGACAAAGTCAATTTCCCATTTATCAAAGGGTTCTGCACTCATTATGGTTCATAAGGGCATCTCATCCCGTTGTCCTGGTCAACCGAGACATTGAAAATGGTCACATGTCTTACAATACTCTTTATAATCGTTGTACAATGTTTCCCACCACAACCTGGCAAGTAGGATCTTGCACGTTGTTGCATCACCTACATAATGGCCACCTACAATACCACCATGTGCTTCTTCCATTATGTCCTTTTGTTCATGCTCCAAGACACAACGATGTAACACCTCATCTCTACCTAGCTTGTACAAATCACCATTAAATAACATGAATGGTGCCGCGTGAATAGTAAGTTGCTTCTTCTCTAAAGCTTTTAGGCCTTCGGGTGCCATACTAGTTCTCAAAAAGACAACAATGTCCTCTAATTCCGATGGCGTGCATTGTAACCTATACAGTTGTGCATCAGGCATTGTCTCTTCTATTATTTGTGCCTCTTCCCCTTATTGAATTCTAGACAAGTGATCCAGTCCAGAATTGCTTTTGCCTAGTTTTACCACAACCGTAAAGTCAAATTCTTGAAATAAGAGTACCCACCGGCATATGCGCCCCTATAAAATAGGTTTGTTCACTAAATATTTTAATGCCATATGATCTGTATAAAACAAAAATGGTGTAGCCAAAAAATACTGACAAAATTTGTGCAAGGTGTAGATCATGGACAAGGCCTCGTGCTCTATAGTGGTATAATTCTATTCTGCAGGGGTCAACTTCCTACTAGCGAAGCAAATGGGATGATTAACGATACCTTCACCTGGTTGAGCTAAGATAGCACCAATGGCTGTGTCAGAAGCATCCACATGAACATGAAATAGTATATCCCATGAAGGAAAACACAAGATAGGCACGGTAGTAAGTTTCTGCTTCAATATCTCAAACACGCGCTGCTGTGATTCCCCCAATAGAATGTACCTTTTCCTTGGAGTAACTCTTCTAAAGGCGCGACAACTTTTTCATACCCTTTTATAAACTTTTGGTAATACCCTGTATGACCCAAAAATCCGAGCACCTTGCGCTGACTGGCTGGTGCTTTCAAGCCAATGATGACTGCAACTTTAGCTAGATCAACCAACAACCCTTCCTTGCAGATGATATGTCCTAAAAGTGTGCCAAATGGAGTAGCAAAGATGCACTTCTTGATATTTAATGAGATACTCAAGTGTCGACATCTTTCAAACATTAAGCACAGATTGTCACAATGATCCTTAATCAGCGCATAAACGGTCCAATCATCAAGATAGACCTGTAAAAATTTATGAATAAAATACTTGAAGGCTTGTACCACTATCCATGAAAACACAGAAGGTGCATTCTTCAATCCAAAGGGCATCATAGTATAAGCAAAGCTTCCCCATTTAGTAGTGAAGGTGGTCATCTCTTGATCTTCCGGGGTAATCCTAACTTGATGATACCCTGAAAACCCATTTGTAAATGAATATATTTCACACCCAGCCACTCCTTCTAATATTTCTCTGTGAATGGCATAGGAAAGGGATCAGTAACACATGCTACATTCAACTCAATATAATCGACACAAATTCAAATCCTACCATCCTTTTTAATACTTATCACCATAGGACTGACCCATTCTGATTCATCCAATGGTCGAATGATCCCAGATTTCAGCATCTTGTTAATCTCCTCCTTTACTTTCTCGTGCAAATTGGGATTCATCCGATATGGTCACTTCCTAACAGGGCACACATTGTCCTTGAGCTTTATCTTCATTTCTCTGAGTGATATATTCTCACCTTTAAGTTCATGGTATCCTCTTGGGAATAAGTCCTCATAATCACGAAGTAACTCTATGATCTTTGCTACCTCTGATTTTGACCAGTAATCCCCAATTATTACCTCCTTAGGTTCAACTTTTGTGCCTATATTGACCTTTATTGTCTTCATAGGTTCGTGATATGCACGTGCATCTACATTCACACTGGATAACACTTCACGTGTTCCATGTGAATGATCCATGTCCAAGTGCTCAAATTCCTCCTCATCAATTATGTATACCATCTTCCCCTTATCTTTTTCCAAATAAGCGTGCTCAAGTAATATGATATCATCTTCCTCATCCACAAAGCGTGCCCCTGTCTCTGTCTCACCAAATAATTCCTGAACAAGTTCTTCTGCTTTCCCACTGTCTCCCATGGTTAAGCGCTTGATAAAGATTAAAGCTATGTTCACTGGTGGTGTAGATGAAAAGAATTCAAACGTTTAGATCATCCCTACAGTCAAAGTTTGCCAATTTTCAGTGTCACAATGTAATTCAGCATAGACATACCAAGCACATGCACAACCTTTTAGATTATAATAAAACCAATGCACCCAAAGTGAAGGTAGTAATGCTTCCTGGCCTACTGTCCAGAGTCTCTCACACTGCTGGATATGATGTTGAGCAAGTTGATCACCATGATAAGGGCGTATGTTTGTAGGTGCATTATTTCTTGAAAACCTGGTTGATAAGGTGGTCCTAATCATTTTCCAATCTAAGAGATTATCCCTGTGGACTACCCACCAGCACGCAGCCATCCCGTCCAAAGTATATGACAGCATAGTGCGTTATTTAAGTTCATCAGCCCAATTTGTTTCTATGGCCTGTAAGAACCCAACCAAATCTTCAGATCTGGTATAGCAAGGTATTGCCTGTCCTATACATCGAATAGAGTGAAAACCCATCTTAGCAGTAACCACACTCTTAACTTCACGCCCCACTAGTTCATAAGTGCCATGAGCCCAATTATCACAAGCAATACTAGTAGTATCGCTGATTGACTGAGAATCTTCCCAATCAAGGATTCCTTCCTTAGATGGATCATTGACCTCTGGGTCCCGAATAGCGCATACATAGATTTTGTTCAAGTCCTCTTTGCTTAAAGGTTCCACATATGGCACGGATTTCCCATCTGTTAATGGTATTATGACCCTTTCCTCCTTATTCTCGAAGCTGATATACCCTTTATTAAACCTCAAATCAGCATTGTTCACATAACACCAAGGGCGCCCAAGGAAAGTTGGGAAGCTATCTGCTTCTGCAAGTGCTAGCACTTCAAAGTCTCTTGTGAACTTGGCCCCTTGTATAGTGATAGATGCATCCTTCAAAACTTCTATGGGAGTAGCTTTTGTTCTATTTTCCATGAACAATACATTATATGATGGATGCAATGGGGGTCTCCCCATTTGTTCCCATGCATCCAATGTAAGTACATTTACTTCCGCACCTGTGTCAATCAGAATATTGCTCAGCAACCACCCGTCCACAACAACATTCAAAGTGATCTCCTTATCATAGTCAATGCTATCAGGAGGGAGATTTGCATGAAGTATTTGTCTTCTAGTTTCAGTGCTTGTGCATGGAGTATTCCCTTTCAACCAATTTCCTAATAAAGGAATAATATTCTCTTGGCGCAACATTCTACATACCTCTTTGATGTCGTGAATATCTGACGGGACTTGTTATGTTTCCTTGTTCTCTACTTTTCGAGACTTCTCTTTTAAACCTTTTATCTCGCCTTGAAGGCTCCTAAGGACCTCCATTGTGTCCTGATAGACTTCTTTTTGATGAGCTAGATTTGGATATCTAGCATGCAAAACTTCCTCCCTAGTGATTGTCGGATTTTGTTGCAACACCTCTCTTGCGCGTGCCGCCTCAGCTCGTGTGGTTATCTTGACTGTTACTGCCTCAAGTTCTGGTGTTAACTTTTGCATCCACTAATTCTCTATCGCGTGTTGGATTCTAACCATCCTCGTGCCCTTATTTTCTTTTCTTTTTCTGCCTACTGAGATGCTCATACAAGTCTGGACACTCTTCATAACTATGCCCCTTTCCAAAAAATGAACAGGAAATATTATGTGGGCATTCGTGCCTATAATGGTCAGGTGAGCCACATGTATAGCAAGTTCCTTGAGGGAATTCAGTCCTTCCTCTACCTCGGCCTCATCCTCCATATCTGCCTCTATATCCTCGTCCCCTTTCACGAGCCCCTTCAAACCTTCCATCATTACTGTCATAGCAGGTTTTACTATAATCTCTATCCTGATGCTCATTCTTCCCTTTAGAATTATTAGCCACACTCATCTACCTAACCCCAATATCAAAGGCATCATAGATCTGGCCAATCAATCTCTAGTCCTCAGTATCATGGTTCGTGGACCTACAAATTTTACAAAAGGAGGATACATTCTTCCTGATCACGCGTTGTAAGAGAGGGTAGTGATTAGCATCATGGTTCAAATGGAAAATCTCACAATCTAATAACAATGAATGTACAGTTATGTGAGGGAAAATATCCTTAGTGTGCCCTTCCACTTCACAATTTGTACACCAAATCCCTGAGCATGTTTCATGAGCTGATTTTGTCGATAGTTTCTCTAACTGTTTCTCCATAGCCGCTATCTGAGCTTCCAAAAATGGACTCTAGTGTCAATACTCCTAATTGCTTCAGTGCGTAAAGTGGCTTCCAATGCTTCACATGGATTGGTATAAGTTTTATGTGATAGTGCTCTCTGAAATGGGGTAATCAGTCCCCCGACAAACCATTGTGCATGTTGACTTGCATGAATGTCATAAGAGAGTTTGGATAGAAGTGTTTTAAATTGTGCATCATACCCACGTACACTTTCAGTAGTGACTTTCTTTATATCCTTGAGTGCACTTATACTCTTCTGCTCAAACTCTGGGATGTGGAACTCTTTTAGGAAAGCATATTTCAATGCTGCATAGTCAATACAAGTTTGATTGGGGTCAAACTTCGTATACCAGTTGTGCGCGCGCACCTACAATGTAGTAGCAAATTGACTTGCCTTGCATTCAGGGGCCATAATATATTTTGTGTGCCACAATAGTTCACACATATGAACATGTTCAATAACATCTTTGATACCTATGTATTCTGGGAGACGAAGGGACATCTCCATATAAATGTTCTGGGGTTGCTGCGGGCCATGACCACCTGACCCGGAACCTCCTTGGTTTCGTATTCCTCTAATACCACCCAAACTACCAAAACTAGAACTGCCCATACCACCCAATCCTCCCCTAGAATTTGGAATAAGGCCCGTGGATGCACTCCCCTGTGCCCCAACAGTGGTACTATACTAGACCCCAATAGTCTAGGAAGTGGTCCAAGCTCCAGAGGTGATTCCCATGCTTGGCGTGCTCATATTCTATGCAGATGATGAGCCTGATAATGTACCCCCAAAGAATAATGAAGTTGTCTATGCTGCCATTAGTGTACTTACTGTCTGGCCTATTTCTGTGTGTTCACTTTCTGAATTAAAACTACTTTTACCTGCTATACTAGATACTAGAAAACCAAGTGCAAGGGCTAGGTCAACAGGTTGTCTTAGATGTGCACTCATGGCCCATGTCATATCTATTGGCACACTTCCATGTGAGGCCGAAGAGGGTTCTCTGTCATGCTTCCCTAGATGGGGGAGTTCCTGATGCTCTTGCTCTTCTTCCTCCACATGAGCCTCAAATCCTTCACGAGCCATCTCTCTCCACAACACCATCTGTTCTGCAATTTCTTGCCTCTTACATAAGTCCCTCTTGTGTGCCTCATCATACTTTATCCACCTTTATTCCCTCTTCCGTGCTACCACTAGGTCTGCCATCTTTCACCAATCCTGTTCTTACCCCCACGCATGGAGATTCTTTATCTTTCCATGGGTTTAGCTTCCAAGTTCAATGTTACCATTAGTATTTTGATTTCCAGGGAAATACCTTGCAACTATGTCCCTCTAGGATACCATAGACATTGGAAATTTTCTACCTCTGGGCACGAATAAGTCAAAATTGAATACTCCAAAATATAGTTGTTTAGGACACCGCTAAACTAGGTATCTACTACACAATTCTAGCTTAGGTCAGCATCATATAGTGTTTGAAATTGCTCCTGTGTCCAAACAAGTGTGCGATACCTCCAATTCCACTTAGTTGCATACGCAGTCAACCATTCATAAAATTCTACTGGAAATATAGCAAAGAAGCTTTCGTATAAAATGGTATACAAATTTTTCTCTACCTAAGTATGTGCGCTAAATTTGGATCCAATGTCAAACCTCCATGCGTATTCTTCCTCCAGATCATGAATCCATTCTTCAACACTTGTCAGGGATATCCAGTATGTCTTCATCTCGAACCATTCTGAAACAACTGAAAAATAGATCCCGGCAACAAAACCAATGATGCAGCCTATAATTGTTAGTTAACACCTAGTCACACTGACACATCACTCAGCCTAGGCTGAGCGCTCACCCAAAGCACGCAAAGGTATAAGGTCCCTGTTAATAGTTGTATTAGTAGAATGGTGGTATGATAAAACACTAAACATATATTTTAGGAACTAATCCATCCATTCACCATTTATATTCAACCAGATATATAAGCGCTAAAGGTAAATCATCATGAAAGTAATAACATGCACTGATAAAAAACATCACACACTTTGTTCAGCCAATTTCCTTTATCTATTCATTGAACCAACAATACAGTAGCTTCATACAATACCAGGCATGCATGCACGGATATGTTATAATTATCCAGTCACATGTACTCGTGTCTTTCCACTCCTTCAAATGTATGGTTCCATTCGTATCTCTATGTATGTCTCTCTATCCTTTAAGTAGCTCATTACATATATATATATATATAGGGTGGGGAACTAACCCTTCACCACTTAACTCTACCAGAAATAGGTCACATGCTAATAACAACCACGTGCCTTTTCACAATTATAGCCATACATGCAAGTATATTATCTATAGATTGCTGATAGTTAACTGAAGTGTTGGATCTATTCTTAACTTATGCCCATGCAAGAGTGAGTTGACATGTCCTTCCAAAATCTTCACAAAGAGTGGCGTGAAAATCTCGGCACCACTTTTTGTACTCTGCACACCAATCTCTAAGAATAGACTTGATCTCTAAAATCCGCTAAGTCCTTGAGAGTCTTACTCTACACCTCTGCGTGTGATGCCTTCTTATAACTTTGCACTTTTTCTCCTATGCCATTCTTCCACGCGGACTCTAATTGTAGGTTGAATAAGTGTTTTCTCTGATCAACAATATGTTGGTGTCATTAAATGCTCTACAAAAAAGACATGTCATAATTTATAGGTGGAATTGACAACAAAGAACCAACTATGACCATAGCATCCACTGCATGATTCTACCCTCTAGGTATCTATTAGAATGTAATCTATACAAATAAATCCTTCAATGTATCAACCAGTTTCTTATATGGAATGAGATTTTCATCCTTAACTTTATACTCTTCAGTTACCTATTTGATGATGAGCATAGAATCACCTATCACATTAACCCTTTGAATATCCCATATGATAGCAATCTTTAGTCCTTCAATGAGGGATTCATATTCTACTATATTATTTGTACATGGGAACTTAAGTCTGAATGCTTCAGGGATCAAATATCCTTACGGAGTGATAAGCACAACTCCTGCACCTGAAATGTGAAAGGTAAAGGATCCATCAAAGTAAATTTTCCATGTGATGTATTCTTCAATATACATCATACTAACATCTTAGAGCTCCAAACATCAAAGGTTTATTTCCTGGAAAAGGGGATTCAACTAGTTGATTTTCTAGTAATTTTCCTTTAACTAACTTCTGGATGACATATGTGATATCAAACTCACTAAAAAGGATGATCCAATTATCCATCCTCCCAATAAGTGGAGGTTTTGACAGTAGGTATTTCAATGGGTCAATTCTAGATATGATCTTGGTCTTATTGTTTAACAAGTAATGACGAAGTTTTTGGAATGTAAAAACAATGGCCAAGCAAGCTTTTTTGATCTGTAGGTAATTAAACTCATAAGAAATTAAAGTATGGCTTAGATAGTAGACAAATTTATCTTTCACATTCATATCATACTGAGCTAAGAGTGCACCTATGAAAAATTGGGTAGATGAAATGTACAACAAAATTGGTTCACTTGAGGTAGGTGGCATGAGCATAGGGGGTTTAGATATATATTCTTTGAGAAAAGTAAACTCTTGTTGTTGTTCTAGACCCCAATGGAAATTGACATATTTTTTGAGAATATACGTAAAAGAGTGACACTTATCATCCAGCTGAGAGATAATCATGTGTATATATTGGATATTTCCTTGTAAGCTTTATAGTTGCTTGATATTTTTAGGAGGTGGAATTTATGTGATTACTGTGACCTTTTCTAGGTCCACCTCAATTCCTCTTCTTGACACAATAAATCCTAAAAAAATTCCCTATAGCACCCCAAAGACACACTTCTTTGGCTTGAGTCTAAATTTGTAATCTTTGAGACACCGGAAGATGCACCGAAGAATCTCTGGGTGATCATCTCTAGTCCTAAATTTTCCCAATATGTCATCTACATAATCTTCCATTATATAATTTATCATATCATGAAATATGACAGTCATATATGATTGATATGTTATGCCTATATTCTTGAGGCCGAAGGGCATGACTTGATAACAGAATGTCCCCCAAGGGGATGCAAAAGAAGTCTTATGTTTGTCCTCTTCTATAATTTTTATCTGATTATACCCTGAAAATCCATCCATGAGGGATAACATTTCATAACCTGCAGTAGAATTGACAATCATGTCGATGTTGGGAAGAGGAAAATCATCTTTGGGACACACTTTATTTTTATCTCTGAAATCAGTACAAATTCTTATACCGATGGGTTTTTTCTTTACATGTACTATAATGGAAATCCATTTTGAATAATCAATAGGCCTGATGAATCTTACCACCAATAATTTCTCAAGTTCTTCCTTACCCAAGAGTGCAACATGAGGATGCATATTTTGAAGCTTCTACTTGATGGGATTTGATTATTCATGCACAACTAAGTTATGCACTACCAATGATGGATCCAAGAAAATATGTTTGAGAATTCCTAAAGAAGTGTGATGAAGGTTTTATGTTCTTGGGATAAGAGTGAAGCTCCCAGCTTAACCATTCTAGGATCCTCTTCTGTTCCAATATTCACATCTATAGTCTCCTCCACTAACAACTTGGAATCTTCCTCCATGTGTGTAGGATCGAAGGGGAGATTAAGATATTCTTTTAAGGGTGTCTCGATGATATTTTCACCCTTAGGCTGGTCATATTTTATGTCTATTACATTTTCTATTTGTTTTTCCACCATCACCTTAAAAAGGTTTTCACTGTAGGACTTAGAATTTTTCTTTGTACAGGGATTTTTTGAAGATATTTTTCCCTTTCGTTTCTTATTTTTATGGCCATAGAACTCAGCCTCCTCCCCAAAGTATGTGTAGGTGTCAAGATTTATGGAGAATCCCTTCTTTTTATCACCAACAGGAATGTCATCACGGAGACCCACAAACTCACCAATCACTTCATCGTTCTCGAAGAAGTCAATTAGTACATGATGTTGTTGGTCCCAGTTAAAAAGGGAAGGGTAAACAAGGTTTAATTCAAGAATATTAGGGATTATAGCTAGGATATATATTTTATAAAATAATTTCATGGAAGCAAGGTCCTCATAGAGACTATATTGGCAATCTATCTTACTATCGTAATTCAGTCGAACTATAATCGAATTAATAAGATGTAGCATATACCTCTGAAGGATTGGATCTATACGGATGGATACCAATACCATATTTACATACCTTTTGATGGGGTGTCAGAAGAAGTTCCCGCATACCTTGTTTTTCAGTACCACACTCGTAGCCTTGATATCCTATAGGATACATCATTTTGTTGGGAATAAAATACTTAGGTGATTGATAGCATGAAGCCATCTCATCATTAGGAAACTGAAGTGTAGAAGTTTCAAGAATATTTTCATCTACTAAGAAACCACCAAGATTAAAAGTGTCAATGTTAAATTTCTCTCGTGAGCATTGATACTTGTAGCACAACCTACCACGTGTTCTAGGTGATAGGGGTAGATCATAAATTAGGAGGTCCTATTGGATATTATATTCTCCACATCTAGTTTCTTTGACTTTCATCTCTCAATAAGCAAAGGGAGAGATGGATGGGGAAGAACCATCATCACAAAGGGATAGTGTATCTGGATCAACTCGAGAGGTGAGAGCCTCTGATTGAGTCCTAATAGATATTTTAGTTGAAGGATAGTCATATGTGGATGTAAAATAGCCTGACAACGCTCTGAAATTGGAAAAGGGTTGGGGATATCCTTGAATGGTAACAATTTGTCCTTCATAACTCATTTTAAGGTACTGATGATGAGTGGAAGGTACATCCTGCAAGACATGAATCCATGGGTGACCGAGGAGCATATTGTAAGAAAGATCCAAGTCCAAGATATGGAATTTGGTATCATGATTATAAGTCTAAATTCCATAGGAAAGGATATCATACCTACTGACTGTCACTCTTCACTATTGTAAGCCTTGATAGTAATAACTTTAGGCTCCATATCAGCATCAATGCGGCCTATCAACATATCTAGCTTCAAAGTGAAAATATTTAGGCCTGGTCTGCCATCCAAAACCACTCTTTTAATCTTCTTACAGTTGATAATAAATTCAATATACAAGGGTAGGTTATGTGTATGATCATCACTTGGGATCTCATGTTGACTAAAAGTGACGTGTTCCTAAATTAATCTACAAAACCAAGGCTTGGAAGCATGTAGGATCTAAATCAGTTGAAACTCCTAACCCCCAGAGTGTTTTACAAATACCATCTTTATGCACATTAGATATTTTGAGAATATCTAAGATCAAAATCTTAGCAGTGGTTTTCTCAAGTTTCTCTACAATTTTATAATGATTATCTTGAGGGGTATGCTGAGGAGGTTCTAGAATGACAAGATGAGCACGTTTTGTTTTTATGGCACACTCTCTCACTTTAACTTTAATAGTGTTAATATGCTCAATAGGATGGTATACACAACCAATTATGGAATCAAATGGATTGGAAAATTTATCAACATAGTTGTTACTTTTGTTTTGGGAAGATTGACCTTGATCTGAATTTTCTCCCCTTTATTATGGTTAGGAAATGGATCTTTGTATATCCCTGTCTCTTTTTTAGAATATTTTCTAGGTCCAAGTGAGTCAATTTCAACCTATCTACTATCAATGAGATCATGTATGAAGTGTTTAAGCTTCAAACATTTATCGGTGTTATGTCCCTTAACATGATGGTATGCACATAATTCATGGTCTCTATACCATGTCAATTTTACTACATCATCTGCAAAGGGTACAATGTTAGGGTATGTGACCATGTTTACCGCGTCTAAATATTTCAATATAGATGAAAAATAATTTGTGAGAGGGGTAAACACTCGACGTTTAAACTCAGATACCACAAGTTCTTTAGCAAGCTTCAATGGATAATTATTTAGAACATCATGCACACATTTATTATCAATTATTCCATCACCTACAATGTTTTTATTTTTGTTTTGAAATAACTTTGTTTTGTCTATAGGTTTATACTCATGATGTTCTTGTAAATAATGTTTCAAAGTTCCTTTGGCTAACAACTCTTTTTCTATTTGACTACCTTTTTCAATAACCTCCTCGAAATTATTCACACAGTGCATTTATAGGTGAAAAGCTATTTTAGGGTGTAATTTAGGTACAAAAATGTTAACCAGTTGTTTATATGATGTTGATAAAGGGAAGATACTAGCTAACCCTCGCCATATTTGTAAGAAACCAGTAAAGTTCTCATTATTTAGTTATTTTTCATTACATAGGTCTAACATGGTAACATCACTTTCCATGTTAGATGAAAAGTGATGTACACAATTTTCTACTGATTCATCCCATGTGACGATGGACCCTTTAGGTAGATGGAGGAACCATTCAAAGGCTTGTCCCCCAAGACTCTATGGGAATAGATGTGTGAGGTAGTTTTCTATATAGGAAACTTTCTAACAAATCATAAAGAAGTATTTAACGTGATCACGTGGATCACCTTTACCTTTGTATTTATTGATATTTGGACATTCCAAATGAGGAGAAAAAGGTGTTATTAATAGTTCTTTGTCAAATGGGTATGTGCATAGTTCTTCAGATTAATACTTTTTACTATGACCCATGTTAGTTTCTTGTAACGTACTAAGGTTTTTCTTCATGGATTTCCATTCCTGCTCGAAGATTTGTCCTCACATAGGTGAGGCAGGCATATACATATGGTAATCCTTGAAGGTTTCACCACCTATTTTATCAGTATATAACTCATGGTACGTAACTTTAGGTTTATCCTGTCAATGAGGCTTAGTATAATATTCATGATACATAGATATAGGATTCTCCTGACATGGAGTTTTAACTACTTCTGGGTTTTTATGGACATGAGAAGCTAAACTCACCAATTGGCAACTAAGATCTTGCAACTATTGTTGTATAGTAACATTTTTATTTGGGTTTTATTCATGAGTTTCATGAGCAGATGGTTGTTCATGGTCTTCATGTTTTACATTTCAATCATAATTAATCTTAACAATAGGTATACGATGACCACCGCTTTGTTTAGAAGGATCTTCTTCGTCATTCCATTATCCAAAAGTAGAATAAAATTCATGGTTTAACATTTCATCAACGGTTCTATGAGGACATTATACTTCTTCATCTCCATGAACCATGTTTATGAGAAGAGAGTGATCAAATGTAGGTGGTAACTTTACCCCCAGTTCTACAACATGTACTAGGACTTCATTTCTATTATGAAAGAGGAATTTGTCTATGTGGATGGGATTAAATTCAAATTCATTTCAAGGATATTTCTCCTCATCACCACTATGGTCTACCATGGTATCGTCTTCAAAAAAAGGGTTCAATTTATCATTTACAAAAGGATTTGACCTTAATTCTTAGTGCCCCATTCTTGTAATAGGAGGCATAATAGGAAATATTTTACTAAGGGTAATAAATATGTACAAATATTACAAGGACCCTTGGAATATTTAAGTAGTGTGACAACTATAAAATGGTAAAAAAGAATGCTAAAAATTTCTAACAATTAATGGAAAAGAATCCAAATAATCAAGGTACAACGAACCAAGGAATAAAAAGGAACACTAAACTGTACGATGACTAGCACTAAGGATAAACAAGAAAGTTCCAAAAAATAATCCAATCACAATAGTAACTACTCCCTATGTCTTAAATCTGGTTTGGTATAAAAATGACAACATAATGTCAACACTTAAATCAAGTTTAGAATAAACAAGACTTAAGTATCAATACGATCTTGAAATGATTCCTAAACAAGGTATATTCAAACTTGTTCAAACACAAATAAATTCCAAGTCTTGAAAAATGGAAGTTACAAATGTGGGACGCGTAATAGTACCATTTGGATACGTTAATTGAGATTTTAGGAAAAGCAAGATATTAGTATAAAAATAGTATTGACATGGTATAAACAACGTAATGATGATACTTTTCAAAACTAAAGGAAAATTTTGGATAGAAACAAGGTCCAAGTATAACAAGAAGTTGATAGTCCGTGAACAATGTAACAATACGATATAGAGACTTAGATAAATTTTTACAAAGAAAACAAGACGTACGTATCAAAACTCTATTGGGATGATGTGAGCAGTGTAATAACTCAAGATGAGATTAGTGATAAGACACCTTAGCTACAATGAGATGTCTTGACATGGGTATCAAAAAAAGAGGTTTACCAAATTATGAATATGTACCACAACACATTCAATGCTTACTATCACAGCCACAATAAGGAAGGATGTAAGCAGGTGTAAAATTAGTGGATGTAATTTCAGAAAATAGTTTGTAAGTATGTTTTCTTTTTGTCCCAAAAGGGAAACAAGGAAAAAAAGGATATAGAAGAAGTGGTGATGAAAAATACTTGGCGTAACTTTGGCAGAGTTTCACCTTGTCTTAAGATAGAGTATAAACTAGGATAAAGTAAAGCTTTGTAAGTTTCCTGATGAATGTCATGTGGCTTCAACTTTAATGGACTCTCCCCTTGTTTTAATAACAAGATTTTGACTCCGAGAAATTAGTTTATTTGTGAGATATCTTTGGAACATGATGCATAAAGTCAAGTTGGCCCAAATGCCAAATGGTTTCCTAAGCTTTTGTTCTCAACCTCACCAATTCTTACCCAAGAGAGGTATGTATTTCTATAATTTCTTATAGAAAATAGACCATTATCCCACAATCATATTAATGAACAAGGCCTCATACAGGTAACATGAAGATTTTCTCGCAAGGGTTTTTGACTAATCAAGTGGGTAAGGGGAACTTCCTATTTCGTCCACCAGTTTTCTCAAGGTGTGGACTATTTTGGGGTTCCTATGGTAATCCTCACAATGAGTTTTATGGCTTATGCCAAGATACTATCTAACATGCTTTTTACCTTTAGTTTTCTTGATTTATTTCAAGGAATAGAAACTGAGCTTGACCTCAATATGGCGGGGTTTCTAGGGTACCTGCAATGTTGATTATGTTTTTATTATGCACCGTGTGAAGTAATGGATCAAATATTATTTCCCTGTAAACAAGCTTACAAAGATCACACTTAAACGAGATAATGTTACTGCTCAGAAAAATGACTTAAGATTTAATTGATGTTTATGATCATACTACAAGATAATAAGATAGAAATGTGACTATCACTTATTTAGATTAGGTACATATATCACTAATATTAGTCATGGTTTGAGATCCATAAATTAGATTCTTAGTCTATATACAAATTATCAGATACGTTAGAATCTATAGAATCAATTATTTCTTCCTCTCTTGTAGTGGTGTTAGAATCTAGAATGAAAATATAATCCTCTACAAATAAATCAGAGGATTCTTCTGGGGTGTCAAAAATATGAGCGAGTGTAGTGTTGGTGAAAGATATGTTGATGTGACTGTGGTCTTCAACTTCTGGTGTTGTGTTGCAGTCATTTTATAAGTCTAATTCCATCTCATAAGAGTGCTCGTACTATGCTAGGTATGTATGAATCCTTATAGATTCATTGTACACATCCCAGAATGCTTCGGTAGCCTCTCGAGTGCCCTGATTTGTTGTAAACATATCCTCCATATGGTTGAAGGGTGCATGTTGAATCATGCAGAGCTCAATATCATGGAGGATCTCATATTGTTCCAGGTAGAGTGGATGTCAAATGACAGGAATATCACCAATGTCAGCTACAGGGTAATTCCTACCACCTAATGCCATCTGAAAACAACATTATAGATGAGAGATTAGTAGATAACAAGGAAAAACAAGACATTTTGATCAGATTATGCAGAAAATATGAAAAATTAAAAGAAACACAAGAATATCTAGTGATTTAGGTAAATTGTTGGCGATTAAGGTAATCACTAGTGATTGTTGTTAGTTTTAATAGTTTATTAAAACATAGCTAAGAAACTTGATCAAGCTGTCATTTAAGGAAAATTTAGAATGTTGATGACATGTTATGAATGAATAAATAGAAATTACCTATAAAAAATGTTTAAAGTAAGAAAAACGAGTAGATTACCTTGCCCAATTGGTGAATTTAGTGGATGGATGGAAGAAGATGACTGAGAGGTGATAGAAAATGATTTGACGAAGAATTCAATGAATCAGGAGAAACATCACATTGATGTCAGCTGATGAAGGATGTATTGACCTCTACTATGTTGATAATGAAGAAAAATGTACCTGCAAAAACATTAGAATCCCTCCCCAAAATGGTTGTGAATGCACATATTTATAGATCGCTAGCGATCAGGAAAATCACCGGCGATTTTAGGAAATCCTAACTAAATTAGTTAGGCGGGTGATTTTACCCAATCCCGAACTAGATATGGCATATTTCTAAGTAATTAAAGTGGGAGGAGGGTAAATTTGGTTAGGATAAGAGGATTTAGTCCCTTTTTGGAAATATTTAGTTATTTAGTGTTTTTAGAATGTTTCATTAGTTAGGAGTAAGTTAGTGTTTTAAAAAGGTCTAGTTAGCTAGGAGTAAGTTATTGTATTTTCTTAGGAAGGTGATTTTAAAGGTGGTTAATGAGGTTTCGTAGAGAGGTGTCTTAGTTAAATTTGTGAGGTGTAAAGGGGGAATTATTTTAATTAAATAAATAATTTATATGTGAGGGGTGTGCGATTAATTAATTAACCAAAGATGATTTAAGAGGGTGTAATGTCGTAAATGTGGTGCTTTCGACCTTGAGTGCGTCTGAGTCGAGGGATGCAAATTTTTGGTGTCTACATTTTCCTATTTGTGTCTGGTGATTTTTGATAATTATCTAGACAAAAATTATGAAAAATAATTTTGTTAACATGGGTGAGTCTATTGTAGTACAATACAGTGATCACCAGTGTGTTATGTTTTGGAAAAGGCTTGCTCCAACTATGGAGGTGCAAAGCCAAAATGTTGGAGAATCGATTGACAGGGTGGCCAAAGGGCCCGATACCTGTAGACATATGACCCTAACTAGGTAAATTTTTTGAATGGTAAAACCAAGTGATGGGGGCCAAAGGCTCGTCTCCCATAGATGTATGACAAGTCCCAATGTTGTAACTATGTTGTTGTAACAAAATATGATGAGGGATAAGATCTTTTTTAGGGACATAGCACACTTTTGCAAAGGGTAGAATGACATGTTATTGAGTAATTTAGGCTTGGAAGCCTAAAATAAGGGAATCGTCAGAAATTGGGTAAATCATTGGCGATTGCAATAATCCCTAGTGATTGGGTTGTGTAGAAAATTGGGAGTATAAATACCCAAATTTATTGTTTATTTATTCATTTTGCACTGTATAAGATAGCGACTTTTCTAGAGTGGGAGAAAAAATATGTTTTACAAGTGAAAATTTCTCAAATGGCCTCCTCGAGCAGCAAATGTTTTATTTCTTTCGTAATTTTTAGGGATTTTGAGGGATTTAGGTCCATATCAGGGTGCGTGGATGCCCTAGGGCATATTTATAGGAATCCCTACCAATTGAGGTGAATCTCCAGTGATTCACCTACAACCTAAATGATTTTTGTTTTGAGTGAGAAGGTGTGGTTTTTTATAAAAGTGTTTAACTTTACACATGTTTGATTATTAGGCTTTTGCTTTATGAGGATATTTTATGGTTGCAATTTTTTATTTTTGAAAAAAATTACATCATTATTAATGTTTGCTTTCGTGTGTGTATTTTTTAGGTGGATACTCAATTGACTATCTAAGACCACATCCCCTTGATGTTAGATGAGGTCATAGAGGATTTAATTGATGATAACTGGGTCCATTTGGAGGTTGTGGGATTTGGTGGGATGAGGATTTACAAGTGGATTCACAGGTGATGCAACTTGATACTTACATTGCTAGAGATGTGGAATCCTTCCACCAATACTTTTGGGCTTCCTACAGGGGAGGTGACCGTCACCATGGAGGACATTCATCGTATTACCAGACTTCTGGTTAGGGGGGAACCTGTCCATTTTACTTCAAATGTAGAGAGAGGAGATACCATGCAGCAGTTTTACAGAGGTGAGGCCTGGGGTGTGAGATATTCCTCGGGAGCTTTCAATTATCTGGCCCTATATGATTCTAAGAGAGCACAGTGCCCACATATGACTATGATGATGTTGGGTATTTCATGTTTCGCACTACTATATTCTGGAGGTGGGCGATTGTCTTAGATGATGATAGGGGTTGTCACAGAGATGGTGGAGCACCATACAGTCTTTGAGTGGGATCCTACTTTGTTAGCATAGACATATAGCTAGTTGTGGGCTTATATGGCCCACAAGTGCTACGGGATTGATGTTGGATGTTTACTGCAATGTTGGGCCCATGAGCACATTACCATTGCTTGTCTGTTTGGATTGCATGGTGTTATTGACATGAGTCACCCCAAATTTATGAGATGGAGTGCGAGTCTCAGCAAATTGAGGAAGGCCAAGGGGCCTACCAATTATAGAGACTTGATATCTAGACTATAGGTTGGTGATGTGATCTTGTGGCCATATGTGGGTTTTCATGATTGGATGGAGTTTTATGTGGATTTATCATATTTATAGCAGGACACCTAGGTCCAGGGTCATAGAGCTAGAGAGGATGAGTTGATACACTTTAGTCAGGTTATGAGATAGTTCGGCCTAGTTCAGTATATACCTGAGGATCCTAGTTTTGTATAGGTGGGATGATGGGGATACAGAAACCCCGTAGGAAGTTGTGATAATGTTAGCACCCATTGTTGAGCACCTAGGTGCGATGGGTCTGGATGAGGCTGGTCATGTCATGTCAATTGATGATGTGGTGGTCACCCTAGATTTTTTTTCTTGGTGGTCCCGTTCATTAAGGAGTTTTGAGAGAATAAGGGCAGTGGAGAGGGCAGCCCGATCAGTTGGATGAGTGTGAACTTGAGAAAAGGGAGGAGCCAAGGAGGGTGGTGAGGTTGATGAGGAGAGGGTTGAGCTTGATGCTACTATAGCTCTAGATATTGCTATAGTGATGGTCGAGAAGACCGTAGTTGAGGCAGAGAGAGATGTCTCTCGCAGAGAGAGATATGACTTAGTGGGAGTGCAAGATACTCTTATTAGATAGAGAGATGGCTTCATCATAGAGTGTGACATTCTCTAGGCACAACTTGTACGAGTATCTTATGATAGGGACTGATACAAGAGTTAGAGAAATACTTTTAGGAAGGCCTTGGGGATCACGTGGCCTTTTATTTATGGCACAGAGTTATTAGCACTGGTTAGAAAGAGAGGGGCATCTTCAGGACCTTCTGGTATGATTGTGGTGTCCCATTATGAGGTTGTGAGAGTAGAGAGGGACTATTATGTGGATAACATCATTAGGAACTACCCCAACACAAATTTGTACATTAATCATATAGCTTTCTAAGGAGGTTCCATAACAGTGGCCACACCCAGTGACAGTACGGCGACTGTGGGGCACCCATTTTGGAGACCCCCAAGATGGGATGATGGTGCAGGAGGAGCCGGGGGTGCTATAATGGGAGGCATTCCCAATCCTAGTTTGATGGACTTTAGATTTGATTGTAGGCTCATAGAATCCCTTTTTCCTATGTATGACATTATTTTGATTGTATGGACAGTGGAATTTGAGATATATATATATATGATGGTGATTATTTTAGTTCTTGTTTTGATAGGCTCGGAGAATCTACTGATGTGGTATGGTTATTTGATTTTATATATGATGATGATTGTGATTCTTGTGATTGTTATAATGTTTATGATGCTCTTTTTATTCATATGTTGTATGAAATATGAGTTGGATATGCTAAGGTTTATGTTTTTAATTATGAGTCTTGATGTTCGACTATCTTTTTAGGAGATGCGACCTAACCTCAATAGACCAGATTAAATTGTGATTAAACAAAATGAAGTAAAAGTGGAAAGAATTCCCCATTGAATAACATATGTGTAATGGGTTTTGATAATGCATGCACTTATAACCTTTCCAAATGTTAAATGAGACTATCAATGGACAATTCATACTAATTATGGTGGACTTTGGAAAATTCATGTCTTTGTGGGGAAGAGAGGTTATCCATTTTTAAAAATTTAGAGGGAATCATTTCCCTATCTCTTTATCCAAAGAAAATTGATCGGTGTAGGAAGTTTTCTATGGGAAAGTTGATCAATGTGGGAACCTTTCCAGGATTTTTTTATTTTGATATATTTATAGAGGTTGATCAAAATGGGAAGCCTTTTTCATGGGTAGTCATCCTTTGAGGGTATGGTCTACATCTTATATTTAGATTGAATAGTCATCCTTCAAGGGATCGGTCCATAACTTTAAAATGGTAGTTGTCCTTTAAGGGATTGGTCTACTTTACTTTTATAAATATGATGTTCGAATAGCTTTCCTTTAAGGGATCAGTCTATTTATTTTTTATATTAATATGAAGAATCTATATGATTTTTTGGCTTTATTTTGAGATGAGATCAAGACCCTATTAAATCATTTTTTAAGGAGGGGATAAATGTATAGGTGGCACACATCCATATGCCCCATGTATTGATGTTAGGAAAAAGAGAAATGAAATAATTTTAGGCTTCGTAAAATGGAACGTTGTTATTTTGACAAGATCTTAAAACTATTATGATAATTAATAATTTAACAATAGAAAGGTCACAAGTGCAAAGCATTTAGAGGTTCCTACTTAGGTTCCCCATTAATAGAAGTGAGACAGTATGCTCCTGAATCATATTTTTGAGTAATAATGTAGGGACCAATCCAATTAGGGGTGAACTTACCACGTTTACTTTGTTCTAATTTAGTCACATTTTGATTTTCTTTAAGTAACAGGTCACCGATTTTGAAGTCAAGTTCTTTGAAATGCTTGTTGTATGCTATACTAATACATTGTTAATAAAATTGGTGATGTTCAAGGGTTGTTATATGCTTTTCATCCAAAAATTCTAGTTTTGCAATGATGCAGCCTAGAATTCACCGTAAATTACCCAAGCGTGCTGGCACATCACTCATCTTGAGTTGAGTGCTCACTTGAAGCACGCAAAGGCACCAGGTTCCTCTTTAGAGTTATTTTTACATAATGTTAGAATGATAGTGCATATTTATATTCATATTCATAACCAGCAGTAAACAAATGATAGTGCATAAACTAGATCTAGATCTTAGAATATATAAAAGATGAACTAAACAATGACTATAACAAGAATTACCATACAAGAACCAATTTTAGTAATGTTCAACACCATTATCTAGCCAATATGATCCATTGTATTAAATAATGTAAAATACAGAAGCTTCATACATTATAAAGTTATCTTTATGAGTCATGCGCGCGACAAGACCAGTAGCATAACTCTACAATAATTGACACTTCCTTAACCATGTAAATTAATACATATATATAGGGGTGGGGACTTTACCTTCACCACCCATGCACTATATCAAAATAGGCCACATGATAATAATAGCCATGCACCTTTACAAAAGGATGTAAAACATGCAAGTGATCTAACAATAGACTTCATATAGTTAAATGTAAGTAAAAATCATTTTATTAGCCTAAACTATGCATAGTGCTCGGCTAATGCTTGTTCCCAAAATACCCTTGCATGGACTGAAAGTCTTCATGTCTTTGTGTGTTTAGTGTGCTATCTCCAAAAATATCCTTAACAACAGAAACGACTAAGTCTTGATCCTGGGTGCTTCAACCATATTGTAGCATTGCATGCTTTTCCAGCACCCTACATTTATGTGCCCAACACTTAGCCCCTTTTGTCCATCCAACATTACCCCACACTAAAATGGATTTTCTGCCCTAAAAAATGGGTAATCACCTTGTCATTGCAAATAATATAGGATAATAAATGAAAGAATAAAGAATAAAGAATAAGTTAAGTCATCTTATTGTGTACCCTTTTCTTCTTATGGTAGAATGAATTCTAGATATTCACTTTTAATTTCCCCTTTAAACTCATACCAATCCTTAAGCAATACATTTTCCTTATTAGAGATGTCCAAAATGATGCCATATAACTCATCTAGAGTCATATTTCTTCCCTCACTCTTCAAAATTCAAAGGATGTTGGCAATACCTAAGACCATCCCTTCCATGACATCCATCTTTGTGGCAATGAGTTTCCCAATGCTCTTGAATTGATCCATATGTGGTTTCCTTATAGCATCCAGCGTGTCACACTTTGTTTCCACTATGGTAACTTGCTCTGTGTGCCTGATTGTTTCATCTTTTGTTATCTACAGAACTTCATTTTCCTCTACTTTTGTTCTTGCATGTAATAAGTTATCAGGTGATGTAAACATCAACAACACCAAATGTGCCTTCTTCATTTCATCCTTTAAGGCTTGAAAAATAACCTCATAGCTAGATATCTTCCTTGACATTGAATCCTTGGCCCTTAATACTTCTTTCGTAGCATCCTTTTGTTTAAGGAGGTGCACTGGTCCTTCCTCTAGAAGTAGACAAACTATTGTGCGTAGATAATGCAATCCGGACTTAAAATCTTATGGCACCTTCTCCTAAAAAATTGGGCCTCTTCTGTAAGATCTCATCCACTATCTATTTGGCCATCTTCTTAACATTTTGTACCTCAAACACTGTATTA
The DNA here is from genome assembly GCA_019776745.2 of Taxus chinensis. Classification (NCBI taxonomy): domain Eukaryota; kingdom Viridiplantae; phylum Streptophyta; class Pinopsida; order Cupressales; family Taxaceae; genus Taxus; species Taxus chinensis. The sequence goes on along the minus strand of CM034147.1, from coordinate 664,775,726 downwards.
TCACACTCCTGGGTGAGTCACTTGATATCTATGTCTTTATCCTTCTTATCATCCAACAACGCACATATTTTTTTCCGCCTGATCAATATTCTAGAGTGCTACTTCTATTGATAGTTTAACCAATGTGTTTCTCACCTATTCATTTGAAAACTGCATCGACTCGATGGTCATATGGTGTGTATGTGGCTCCTTCCTCATATTCTTAAAACTACATACCTCCTCATAGACATCAAAATAGGGCTCATCCATGTGATTCCACATACTCCATTATATCTTCTTGCAAGTGCACATATTTTCCATCTTTGGGTACATACAATCCCAGCCATATAATTTCTTGTTTGGCAGAGTGCTCTAAAATCAGGCATGAATAATTTTTAATGGATCATCCATATAGCCCAAATTTTGAGCACCTTCTGCCTCTTCATCTTCATTCCAACCTATGTGTTCCCCAACATTCTCATGAATTGACACACACTCATCTTGTTGTACCACAATACCTACATCCTGTTGCATAATACCACCTAAAGTTTGGTCTACTTCTTCTTCATTCTCTCTTTCCTTCGGTGAGGGGCATACTAATACTTCTGTGTCTCCATCAACACTACTTTACCCTTTACCTAAGCATTTTTCATGAACACTCATGCTTTTGGTCTATAGTCTCATAGACTACTCGCTCTCCAATATCCTCATCCTCTTACATTTCCACACTGGGGGTGGCCTCTACTCTACGCTCTCCCATACTTGGACTGGCCTCCTCATTCTTCACGCTTGATTGTGGGGAATCCTCCTCACTATGCTTTACTTAAACATATTTTTTATAGGAGTTACATGCGGTGATCTTCTTACCAGCTGCGAAGTCCCTATGCCAATGTCTCTAGATGTGTGTCTTCTCCACAGAAATCTCCTTGCATAAATAAATCTAGTGTTGTCTTTTGGTTCCTCCTGCTCTATGAGGTTATCTAACCCGGTAGGAACTGGATCTTCCTGAGTAGGGCATGTTGATGTAACTTACCTTGAGGTTCCTACTATTTTCCCCTTCTTCGAAGGTCCCGGGTAGTGTCATATCTGCACCCTTCACAACCTTGCCATCCTTGAACCTTGGCCTTAGATAGATGTACATGTGTGTTGGTTAAATTTTTTCTATGGCCAAACTCTTTGGCATAATGTTCACATTGTCAATCCATTATTTCAACATAGGCCTCTTTACCTAGCCATACATAGGTCTTACACAAAATGTGAACATTTGTGTTTACTTTATCCACATCAAAGTGGAGTTTACACTCGTCATGGAATTTGTTCATAGATTCACTAAAGTACCTTGCAATAAAGGTGAATGGAAACTTACACCATGGGATTTTCTCCCTAGACTGCATATGGAAACTCCCTAAGTTGTTGGTAAACCAAAACTTTAGCGTCTTCATCTAGCACCTTGGGCAATTCACAAAGAATGTGCCATTCTCCCTCAAATGCCCTACGTAGCCTCATGAACCATTTCTCCAGGAGCTCCTTATATGTATTATAAATATCCCCGCATAGAGTATACTTATCATATTTATTTATTGGTGATTTTTTTCCAACAAAAAATCCCTGATGTTCTCCCTTGGTCTGTCAGGTATGCCAACTTCACTAAATATAATCAACAACAAGATAATTCCCAAAGTTATTTTCTCATCTTCCTGGACATGTGCCTCAGTCACAAGGATTTCTACAATGTACCCAATGATGTTGCAGTATGTCTTATTTACCATCTTGTGCGCTATATGCAACCAACGCATATTTACCTCATTCCACTGCTCAGTGGCACCCAACTTGCTCCATGTAAAGCGTGTTGTAACCTTGGTGGCCATGTCTACAATGTTGGTTACTTTAAAGGAACAACCCACCTTCTTATACTGATATATGGAAACAATCACATCAATTCCCTCATTTTTTGATAAATCGCTAGCGATATCCGAGCCCAAGTTGCGCAACCATATCACCTTCCCAATCAGCTTGGTGATGATCCTCATTCTCCTTCCGCGAAGTAGAAAAAGTATTCATGTATGTGTGACATGAGCCATTGATACAACTTCTCAGGATTCCCAAAATAGGGTAATTCCATAATTTTTATGACCCCCAAATTGTCGAGTAACCCTTTCACGAAGGCATCCAAAACCCTAGTGTCATCCGTAAACTACCAGTTAGTTTTCCTATAGACTTCTGTTGCGATGTCCTTCAGGAACTTCTCATTTCAGTGATTGATTTATGAAACCCTACACTTTTTTATTTCTGTCTTCCATGGTCACCCCTCAATTACCTCTTCTGGGTATAACATTTCAACCAGTCATTCTTATGTTGAGTCGTCAACCTCCTTCTCCATAGCTACAGCCCTCTATGGTGCCATTTCTCATTTTAATCCTGTAAGTGCGAATGAAACCCAAGTTAAACCCTCATCGTGCACACGCACCACTACTTGAATCCTACTTCCATGCCTTGATGCTTAAAAACGTGCTTTGAATCTCAATAGGTTTTACGTGATCTATAGAGTTCGCATCGTCTATAGCTCTTCTTCACACTTCTCAATTTTATTCGAGCTTATAAGGTAAAATATGACGTTCTAAATGTTGAATTTATTACAAGTTTCAAAAATCCTCTTCTTAATTTCTCCTCCTACCACCGTATACGAAATTAATTTCCATTAAGCACTTTTTTGTGCTTCTTTGTCCCACGCCCCAATCTCTCGTGCCTCAAACATTTCCACCTCAGTCATAAATTTTTTGGCATGCCACTACTTATCTGTCACAGATCTCCTCTACCTACGCTTCCTTACACCAAATTATTTTATTCAATGTGACCCACCATACGTAGTTTCTAATGTTGCAACCTCTTTGCTTTATACTGAGTGCTCATCGCCTTATGCGTGGTATTAACTTTGAGCAATTTCTCCTGAAGTTTTCATTAATTTTGAAATCCTGTTCGCTTTATGTTCACTTGTGAATTTATTTCTTTTTCGTACCATACTAACCATCTTTATTCACCCCACACTAATGGTATGTGCATTCCTCTATGGATGAAAACACTTTAGATTACAACCATCTTCTGGCACACAAGCACACTTATTATAGATAACATTGAACTAAATTGACAAAACATAGCGACGATGAAGGAAATACACTAAGGGAAATATAATCTAAATGGCAATACTATCTTATTACAAACACCAAAAATAATTATTTATAGTAGGGCTTCATCCTACTCCCATTAAAGTAACTGGGAAACCGTGTTCCATCAAGTGCCTCTAACCGGCAAGTGCCTAAGTCAAGTATATGAGTGATAACATATGGTCCCAACCAATGCACCTTAAGCTTTCCTAGGTGGCACAAAAAACTTTGAATCATAATGAATTACGGTCTACCCAACCTCAAGCTTCTTGTCCCTAATGTGTCTATCATTTCATGCCTTCTTCCTAGATTTTTCTTACTTCTGACTCCATCATGCTATTGCGTGCCTCTCATTTAAGTTGTATCAACTTGTCAATTCTTTCTTCCAATTCCTTCTCATCAGCCAGATCTCATGTGTGCGTAGTACGCAAAGAAGGTAACATGATTTCCATGATTAGAATTTCCTTTACACAAAACACCAATTGAAATGGTGTTGCCTTATTTAACCATTTATAGGATATTCTATATGCTCAAAACACAATAGAAACTTTATCATCCCAGTCTTTCATTTGAACATCACAATTTTTTGTCAAAGTCTAGCTGAATATCTTGTTGAAAGCCTCAGCGGTACCATTTTCTTAAGGGTTATAGGGTGTTTTCTTATGGTGTGCAACCATAAATTCATTCAATAATATCCAGATGGTTTCATTAAGGAAATGAGTGCCTTTATCACTTTTCAAACTTACAGGATATCCATAACTAATAAGAATATTTTCCCATAAGATTGCTGATGTAGCCTCTATACAATCCTTTGTACATGTTGCTTCTGCCCAACTTTTAAGATAATTTTTACAAGTGATGATGTAGTGCAATCCATTTTTGCGCGTGGTTGGGGAAAATAGGACCCAAAAATTCAATTTCCCACTTCTCACAAGGTTTTGCACTAGTAATAGGCCTCAAACACATTTCATCCCTCTGCCCAAGTTTTCCAAGGTGCTGAAAGTGATCACACACCTTACAATATTCATTACAGTCCTTATATAAGGTCTCCCACCATAAACCAGCTAGTAGAATCTTGTGCATGGTGGTATCACCTGCATAGTCTCCACCTGTAATACCCCCATGAGCCTCCTCCATGATTGTTGTTCACTCTTGCTCCATTACACACCAGCGAAATACTTCATCTTGACATAGTTTGTATATCATTTATCAACATGAAAGTTGCAGCACGAATTACAAGTTGTTTCTTTTCTAAGGTCTTCATTCTTTTGGGTGCCATACTTGTGTGTAAGAAGACAACAATATCCTCTAATTCTGAGGGTGCACAGTTTAACCTGTATAACTGTACATCCGACATTGTATCTTCGATGCTCTACACTTCCTCTCCTGAGTGAATCCTTGACAAATGATCTAGACCTAGATTTATCACCACTATAAAGTCAAACTCATAGAACAATAGAACCCATTGGCATATGCACCCCTGTAAGACGGGCTTGTTCACCAAGTATCTCAATGCCACGTGATTTTTATAGAAAAAAAAAGGTGTTGCTAGCAAGTAATGTAAAAACTTATGCAATGCGTAGATCATTGAGAAAACCTCACGCTTCGTAGTTGTATAATTATGTTCTACAGGAGTCAACTTTCTGCTAGCAAAGAAAATTAGATGATCTACAATACCTTCTCTAGGATGAGTTAGAACTATGCCAATGATCATTCCAGATGAATCCACGTGTATGTGAAAAGGTATATTCCATGAAGGAAAACATAGAATAGGTGCCATACTAAGCCTTTCCTTTAGCGCTTCAAATGCACGTTGTTGCAGTTCTCCCCAATAGAACTTTCTTTTACCCTTTAATAAATCCTCCAAGGGCATGAAAATATTAGCATATCTTTTGATTAATTTTTTTTAATACCCTATGTGGCCCAATAATTTTCGTACCTCACTTTGACTAGTAGGCTCCTCCAAGCCTAAGATGACTGCAACCTTAACTGGATCTACTAACAAACCCTCTTTGCAGATGATATGCCCTAGAAAAGTTCGAAAAGGTGTAGAAAATACACACTTGTTGATATTTAAAGAGATGCTTAATTGTCTACACCTCTCAAACATTAACCTCAAATTATCACAATGATCCTGGATAAGCCCATACATGGTCCAATCATCTAAGTAAACCTATAAGAATTTGTGAATAAAATCTTGGAATGCTTGAACAACAATGTGTGGAAATATTACAAGCATGGTCTTTAATCTAAAAGGCATCACTGTGTATGTAAAAATTCCCCATTCAGTGGTGAAAGATGTCTTCTATTGATCTTCTTTAGCAATTCTTACTTGATGATACCCATAAAACTCATCTGTAAAAGAGTAAATTTTGTGCCTTATAGCGCCTTCCAATATTTCTTCAGTGAATGGTGTAGGGAAGGATCGATCACACATACAACATTCATCTCCCTATATTCCACACAAATCCTGATTCTTCCATCTTCCTTTATGTTTATTACCACAGGGATAACTCACTTTGATTCCTCTATGGGCTCAATGATGCCAGATTTCAACTTCTTGTCAATTTATTCTTTAACTTTTACATGCATGTTAGGGTTTATCCTATAAGGTCTCTTCCTAACCGGGTGTGCACCTTCTTTTAACTTAATTTTCATCTCACCCAAATATTCATGCACTCCTTTCAACTCATGGTAGCCTCTAGCAAACAGGTCCTGAAAATCATGTAATAACTCAATTATCTTAGCCACTTTAGATTCAGACCAGTAATATCTAATTATTCCCTCCTTAGGTTCATCATCCGTTCCAATGTTCAATTTCCTCGTCTTCATAAGTTCATGGTATGCGTGTGCCTTTTCATCCACACTATCTAAGAGCTCGCATGTACCCTTTGAATGAGCTATGTCCAAATTTTCCACTTCTTCATCATCCACCATGTAAACCATCTTTCCTTTCTCCTTTTCTAGGAAAGTGCACTCAAGCAATTTTACATTTGTCTCATCTACTTCTTCAAAACGTGCTTCTAGGTTTGACTCACCAAGTAACTCCTAAATGATTTCTTCAGCTTTTATACTATCTCCCATAGTCAAGTGCTTCATAACCTATAATGCCTCATTCACTAGAGGTTTAGTGGAGAAGTAGTCAAAATTTTGGATCATACCTGCTGTCAAGTCTTGCTAATTTCAGGTCTCTCTATTCAACTCTACATAATCATACCATACATGCGTGCAACCTCGTAAGGTGAAATAAATTTTGTGCACCCACAAAGAAGGTGGTAAAGCTTCTTGCCCCTCTATCCAAAGTCTCTCACACTACTGAACCTAGTACTGAACAAGATTATTACCATGATCTTCACTTATTTGAGTAGGTGCATTACTTCTGAGAAACCTTTCTGATAGAGCAATTATCACCTCTCTCCATTTTATGATATTATCCCTATGAACCATCCACCAGCACATTGTCTCGCGCAGGGTATAAACTAACTTGTTTCTTTTATCCACTTGATCCTTCTACTATACTTACATGGCTCACAAGAATACCTTAGGGTTTCCTTCTCTAGTGTATAAGGGTATAGGGTTGTTTCCTAACCACCTAACATAGTGCGACCTGCTTACATGTACAATTGTTCTTCTTACCTCATGCCCAATCATCTCATAGATGTCATGTGCCCAATTATCATAGGAAATACTTGTAGTATCACTGATAGACTATGCATCATCCCACTGGAGAACTCTTTCCTTCTATGGCTCAAATACTTTTGGGTCTTGAATGGTATGCACATAACTTATGTTCAAATATTCTTCACTTAGGGGCTCAACATAAGGTGCATATTTCCTGTAACATCTCTAACATGGTTGATATATATGATGACTTCTATTTTGAAAGTTTCAAATTTTAACATGTGATTCTTGTCTTAAGATGGTATACTCTTATGATCTATGACACCATGTTTGTTGTAGATAATATGTTATCTGCTAAAGTAGGTACAATTCTACCTTGTTTATGTTACATGTAATTCATCTCTTCTTATGCTGAAAATTTCACTGCTTGGGAAATGAGAAATTGAGTTTCATTTCTCATAATTTATTGGGACACAGAAAAACATTACCTTGGATCAATTTCATTGATCCAAGGTTTGCTTCTAATTCATAACTTTTTGGTCATAATGACCAAGTTGGATAGATCATGTGATCTCTAAACTCTGACTATGTTGAAGTCACGAAGGATCTCCATGGCTCCCTGTTTTGTATCTGAACTTGGATGGTAATCTAGTTCTTCTTTAAAAGTTGGGATGCAATTCTTCTATGGACTCGGGAACCTAATTAAATTATGTTCCTTAAATTAGTAACTCTATCCTAAAGGTGAAATCTAACCTAAGTTACTATGTTATTTTGTTAATGTGGGATGTTAATAACAAAAGGGACCTAAGACTAAATCTATAGACTTAGACCTAAGAACCTATGTTAGTTCCTAAAGTAATGTTGAACCTAACCTAATAAATGGGCCTATGGGATGACATAGAGAGGGGGGAGGTTGGTGGCATCAACTCCTATAAATTTATGAGGAATTAACATAGTCTTATCTCTTTTAAGCTGCCAAATTCGGTGAATGCATGAGAACAATTGGGGGAATCAGTTGGCACCTCCGCCAAGTTTTAGTTGCATGCAATTTTGAACTTAGTCACTGCCAAACATGGAGATGGCAATGGCAGGAGAAGTGGAAAGACTGACAGTCCTATTTTGCATTTAATATTTTGAAAATGGTGAAAACCACCTAGGAAGAAGAAAGAGGGGTTTTGGTTATGTTTTTTTCATTTGGTCTTTTTGAGCTTGAGCTCTGTATGTGGTTTTTTATTTTCAAACCTCTGGTTCAAATTATTGCATGAATTTTTATCCTTACATGGCGTGAGAAGATAAAATTGGCATTATGGGGACCATAAGTAGAAGAAGAATAAGGTTTAGAGGATATTGTTGGTGTTTAAAGGAAGGAATCAAAGTTCTTCTTGGATATTTCTGTAAAAAGTAAAGACATGAGCTCTATCAGGTATGATAGGCCCTATCCATTAAGTGTTTTACTTTTACTTAAGTGCTTCATAAAAATAACTCTTCTCTCTATGGAAATATCCTAGTTCTGATTCTTTGATCATTTTAATTTTCACCTCAACGGTGTATTATTTTTTGCTTTGGATTCATTATCAATTTTTGAATATAAGTTGGATATCATATCTGAGAGTATCATTTCATACTTCTGGGTAGTCTTGCTTCTACAGGATTCCTTAGAGCAGTGGCTTGAAATTGGTTTTTCTCAGTTAGGAGATATTTTGAATAGGGTATTATTGGAATGTATGAGTTTGGGTTTGTTAGAATCTAAAGATTCTTTCTTGAATGGTTACCTTGTTATCGTTGTTGGAAGATTTAGATATATGAAACTTGTATGATATCAAAAATTTTGTCTGGGACCTTGTTGTTCTAGTTCTTGCATTTGATTTACTTGTTGTTACCAAATTTAAAGACCATCATTTGTTCTTGATTGAGGAAAAACTTATGTTATGAGTTGCATGTTATGAACATTAATACAAATAAGTATAAATCCTCAGTTTTGACTTACATGTCTTCTTTCTGATGTCGTTAAATGAAATTATGAAGGATTCTTTGTGTAGACAATACGCCATCATTTTGGAAGTTTCTTGATATGGAAGTAGAGACCTCTGTTCTGTTTAACTGGCTTATAATTGTAATTCCTTTCTGAGTAAAATACTCATTTCGTGTTGGTTTGAAGTTCATTCATTTTCAGGGTATTTGTTGTTGTCTTCACTCATTTGATGAGCCTTGGCTGGTTATGTTTCTCTGAAAAAATTAATTTCAAGGGTTTTAAGGTAACATTTTTTTATAGTTACCTTTTATTATCTTAAACCCATTCTGGGATTTTAGTTACCTTGGAAAATATTTATAAGTATGGGAAATATTCTCTTTAATTTGTTGTTTGTTGTTGAACTTTAGGAAAAGAAAGTTGTTTAATGATATTTTTCTTCTCCTTGATTTTTGAACAATAGTTTCTTTAGGAACTAGGTGGAACAGATTCTGAGCTAACCTCACTTCTTTCTTTCACTGAGATTCTATGTATTTAGATGTTTTTTTGTTATTCGGTGCAAACGTGAATGATGATTTTACCCTTGTGAAGAAAGGACGGTTTCTTCTTCTTATTATGATTTTGTTTTCTATTATGTTGCCAAGCTCGTTTGTAGATTTTCAACTCTAAGCCTTGTGGCTACCTCACCTAGATCTTGTTGATCTTAAGTGGGATTTCTTTGTTTGATTTAGCACTCTACGTTCATTAATATTTGAAGAAAGGTTTTGTGTCATTTCATTCATCTTTGATTAGAATGAATGTATAGCCTTTGAAGAAGATATGGATGTAGTTTCCTCATTAAAATATTAGTAGTCTTGTATTGAGAGAAACCTGATTACTTTGGTTGTTGCTCTTCACGAGTTGTTCCAACATTGGAGTTGGGTAACTAAATATGTTAAATGTTTAGCTATTTTTCCCTTCTCCGTAACTGATATATTGGATATAATTTTAAAGATACTTTATATCATTTAGACTATTTTGTTGAAGATTCTCTTGAGGACATGTGTTGAAATCTCCTTCTTCATTCTGGAATGTAATCACATGTTCTCTTTGTAATCATTTCTAAGGGTAAACTCTAGCATAGGATTATAGAATGATATTGTCTTAGTTTGGTTTTGAACTTGAAATCTTTATGCCTTTCTAATGGATTATAATTTTTTTTGTTAAATCTTTTATGTATTGATTTGACGTTCTCTGGAATAGAAAAATAGTATACATATTCAGATGGCTAGATTTTATATCTGATATTAATTCTTGAAAATTTAGAACTGGGTAATAGGAGGAACTTATTTTTGAAAATGAATGGTAAGGTAATGTTAGGATGAAGTATGAATTTAGAGAATGATATTGTCTTATTTTGGTTTTGAACTAGATCTTTATGCTTTTCTGATGGATTATAATTCTATTTTGTTAAATATTTCATTTATTAATTTGATGTTCTCTAGAATAGAAAATTAGTATACATATTCAAATGGGTAGATTTCGTATATGGTATCAATTCTTGAAAATTTAGAAATGGGTAATAGGAGGAACTTATTATGGAAATTGAATGGTAAGGTAATGTTAGAATGAAGTATGAATTTCCTTTCAGTAATTCAGTTGTTTTATTCCACCATGTTGAAATGTGTTTTATGATGAAAATTTAGGATTGATAGATTGATTGACTAAAACTTACTTTTGATTTAAAACTTTAAAACATCTCTCTGTTCTTCCTGGTTTGTATTCTTTTATGGAAAATGCTTTCTGTTATTTTTGGTTGTGTTTTCAAGACTGTTTCATAAACAACAAAGTTCTTTTTTATGAAATAGTTAGTTAAAATCACAACGTCTTAATGTTATAGTGCTTATCATGCTCAGTTCAATTAATTGACCCATGCTAACAATTTTGCAAATGGATTTTGTAAAAGATGAAAGGATAAATACATATAGAAAGTTACATATGTTTTACTAAAGGAATTGTATCTTTATTATGATGAAATGTGGCTTCATCACTTTAGATGTACTTTTTGGAAATGAAAGTTGTAATAAGATTTAGTTTATTACTGCTTTTTTGACACTTTGTAATCTCTGAAATGTTTCTGGATTCAATGAATGTATCACTCCTTGATGAATAAAATGTGTTGATTTCTACATAATACTACAATGTAATACCTTCTTGTCATGAATTGGGATGTATTATTAAGTAATATTAGATATGAAAGAGACCAGAATATGTATTTTTAGAGATATGAACTTTGAGCTTAATAGGTCTTATGTTATAAAAACTATGAGTTATGAATATAAAACCTTAGTTGGTGGTTCTCAAATTAAACAGATGCAACTAATAAGTTGAATAAGTAGATCTAAAAACAACATAAAAGATATATGAATGATTTTTATAGATATGTATGTATGTATGTATGTATGTATGTATGTATGAATTATGGATGTATTTAGAGCATATGAAATAAGTTTTCATAAATGGACATTAGTCCATGACATAGGGAAAAAGGGATAATTCCCTTGAGCTCAATCATTGTGGCATAATTTAAAGGATTTTTTAAAGTGTTATGAATGATGTAGTAAATGGCTGCATATACTTTCTTTGATAGATTTCCATAATCATAAGCTAAAATGCTTAAAATAATTTAAAATATAATTTAGACTTCATCTCTATGAAGTCTAAAATAAAAAGGGTTTATGAGGAACTTATTTAAGCTAGAATGAGATAAGTAAGGAGCTAATTATCACACATTCATAACTACAAGATCTATTATGCCATTACATGATACAATTTGTTTACTTTAGATTATAACCTTAAACATGTAATCTAGTTGTTAGGAAGCAGATTTTACCTACATACCTGCCTCATGTGTAACTTCAACTTGTAGCCATATAGGTTAAATAACCTAGTTGAATCTTTATTTGTTGCAGTAACTAATATTAAAAAGTGATTAATGGGATAATAAATTATAATCTAAGGTATGTTCTTCCAGTTGAGTAAACTCAGTTGGATGTTGACACACATCAACTGCAGCGTAGTACCTTCGTAATGACAGAAGTCATTATGAGGATATTATGATGCGGTTGATAGGTCTTAACACCCTACATAGTTTGTTCAACTTGATTGACATAAGTGCATGAATGGATCACGGTTCTGCTCTATGCAGGGATAGGAAATTGATCTAGTTTCGAGGTCAACTCACATTGACTTAGGATAACTAGACACACCCAATCGACATAAGTCGATTGAGTATGTCTATGTACCATTAGTCACCACAAGTATTCTTCCACACTAGGGCATGTTGCTAAATTTGTTTAGAGTGTAACTTTGAATAAAGTGGGACTGACAAAAGTCAGTAAAGACCAATCTAGATAAAAGAACAAGTGTGGTGAGGGACTTATTCCGTTAGATGAGAATTCCATCTATGAATGTAAACATCATAAACATGTTTTAAATATTTGGACAAAGTATCACAAGTTGTTGGTTGCGTTGTCCTATGTCACCTAGTTTAAGAAGTAGGATTTCAGATGAATATCGGTAACATATATACGGATAAGCCTCTTAAGAAGAACACTTGGGTACCCTAAAATGGTAAAGGAACTAAGTATACATTATATATACATTATTGAATAACATGAGAGATCGGTTTAGTACCAAGTCATGAAATGAGAGATCGGTTTTTCACCGAGTCATTACAGTTGCATATGCTTTTCTGTTATGAGATAGTTTGGCATTGGAATGTGTGTTCTAAATTATGTTAACTTAGAATATAGAACATTCTATATAAAAAAATATTTGTTTCTAAAGTCTTAAAATGGGAATGTTACATTTCCCGTCTGTCAAAGGGATAATAACTCGTTCTTTCTTGTTCTTAAAATTGATATACCCCTTTGTTTTACCATTTTATTTGTGGATTAGATGAAATAGATAAGGGTATGGCCAAGGAGGAATACCTATTGTGATGTTCAGTTGGAGGTTATGCACACTTTCTGAATTCTTGATCTAATGTTGACTGTGTGAGCTTCCTTTTGGCTAGGAGGAACTACCTGAAATACAAAAAAAGACCACCAAAGAGAGTTAAACAATATTTTCCAGTGGGCTACCTAACGTGTGCTAGATCCAAGAAGTGTGGTACTTCCTTAGTGGTATTCAACCCACTATTTAATACAACTTATTGTAAGAAATAGCGTAAGTAAATAAAATCCTACTTTAGTTGATATGATTTAGGCATCTCATCCAAATAAAATAAGCAAATCTAATATAACAGGCTAGCTTATGGTCAGATCTGGAAGTAGGGTAGGTAGTCAAGGTGCTGGGACAAGTCAGGGTCAGATTCTAGGTAGTTTAGGTCACTTGAATGCAAGTTATTAGACTTCTGTTATTGGCATGGTTACCAAATACAGAGACCAACTTCGATGAGGTTTTACCGATGATGGTTAAGGTGGGATGGTATAAATCCAATAAATTGGTTTTGGGGGGTTTATATAACATTGAACGGAGATGGAAAGGGGAATAGTTAGGTCTGTGGAGGTATTAGGAGCTCTCAAAGGTATTCAAGAATCAAGTAAGGGTGATTAGATGATTGTGGGTGATGGAATGGTTGCGTTAACAGGAAGGTAACAAGGATGGGATGAACAATATAAATAGATGCTAACAAACATAAATGAAGAAACTTTATAATCTAAATAAGTATGGAATGGTGCAGGTTAGAGATACACTTACTAGTGTTGGAAGTTTTATGGTTGGATGATAGTGATGGTTGATCTATGGAATGGTGCTCAGTGCTACAGTCATGCTTCCTGGAATTCTACCGTGAATGCAAATACCTTCGGATCTGTCTAGGTGTTGGCTATGGCTGTCTGGATGTGTGAAATGGTTCTGGTTCTTGCTTGCATGTAGACCTACTTTGTTTCAAAACTTGAGAATGTGGACCACCTCTCAAACAAGGTTACTAAAATTAATATAAGGTAACTGACGATGGTTTAGGGTGACCGGTGCCAGTTTCGGGTTGACCAGCGTCAGTTAAGGTGGGAAATCCTAGGTTTTGTAAAATTGACAGTTCTTGGAAATCTTTTTAGGATAGCTCAGTTTATTCTCACAGATCAAAATGGAATGTTATGTTCATCAGTGCATGGTTTGAGGGGGATCACCTTCACCACTACATGGGGCAATCACTTCCTATTTTTTTCAGCGTCGCTTACCAATACAAGCTACATGAAAAAGGGGGAAAATGTAGACACCAAAATTGGGTCACACTCCCCTTGGTCCCCTTTTGAATAGCCAACTTAAACATATTCACTTAACCATGACCCTTATACCCCACATTAATATTAATTTAATTATTTACATTTAAATTAATACTCATCCTCACTTCATTCATTATTTAAATACCTTAATTAAAAATAATCTCCACCTCACCTAGACACCTTACCAAAAACCCATTTTTAGCATATTTCCCCTTTACTAGGACTCAACATTCACTCACCATAACTAACTAAGGCTTAGTCATACCTACTTGAATGAACTAAGACTTGGTGTAACCCTACAATCACATGCCTATTATCCCTCTAACCACATTCCCGATTGAATTAAATGAGGTGTAATACGGAGTTGGTGAGTGGTTTGATAAATGTGTAGTAGTGGAAGATTGGTGGGGACGAGTATTAGTATTATGGGATAGGGTGATGGTCAACTTGGGAAATAGGTAATAGGACAGGGTCAAAATCGGGTCATGGGTAATGGCAATAAAATACACGCACACGTATAGATTGCAACACAGTATCAGGTTGAAGAGCTTGCAAACTCTACATCGTCCAAGTTTGATAGGTTTATCCAAATAAGGGTGAGGTGATTCAGGTATCTAAGGTATAGGACATGGTCCAGAAACACAACATAGGTTAGGTGTAAGAAAGTTTAGGTATGTTCCGGTACACCAAAGGTTTGGTTGAGATAAACAGCATGGCAATAGGCAAGGTATGGTTGTTAGGCTAAAACAACATAGGTAAAAACATCACAAGGTATAGTGAGTGCATAAGGAAAATGGTCACACCAAGTAGGTTAGGTTCAAGAAAATAGGTCTGGCACGGGTAAGGCCAATGTATAGGTAAAATAACAACTCCTAAGATGCAACAAAGGAGATGTTGGGGTAGCTTGAGCTTGTAGGTATGTTTCAATGGGTGGTCAGAATGATAAAAGGTTTGTTGGTACTAATGGTTACAGGAAAAAGGAATATTAACAAGGCCAAAGATTTATAAGGGTTGACCAATGTTGGCTATAGGGTGACAGATGTCGGTTTACTATGGCACAAATATGACTGACATCAGTCAAATTGGGTTGGGTTTATAAAACAAAAATTCTGTATTTTACATAATCATTATTGTTTTTTAAATTTGGAGAAAATGACAAAGTTGTTTGACTTTTTATAAATTTTTTGAGAGAGAAGGACAAGGCATCTTACCCAACAGAGGTGGAGAGTATGAATTGGTGAGAGGAGATAGGGAGACGGGTCCATGAGCTCAGGGGGATCAATTTAATTAGTTGTATTAGAGGAGTGGATTTGGTGATTTGGGCATGGAAGAGGTGGAAGAGGGTTTAGGTGTGAAACCAATACAACGGCCGGATGTACCACCATGCTAAGGGAACTGAGATGAGGTAAGATTCGATCCCAATTTGTCATTTTTTGTTAAAATAGGTTGGTAAAATTGGGGTTGGGTAAAACTGTGTCGAGTTGGGGGATAATTTTGAATTTGTGGTTCAAATGTCGCAATGAGGGAGTGGGAAGGTCCTTGGTAGGGTAAATAGGGGTGGGGAGGGGTTCAGGTTAGGTTTGGGTAATGCGAGATAGAGTTCTAGGTTAGATTTGAGAATTTTGGAGAAATAGGGGGGTTTTGTTGAATTTGGTCACCGTGACAGTGACTAACGTTGGTCAAGGGTGGCCGACATTAGTACGCTATAGTCAGCATCAGTCAAAATAAAAGGTGACCAATTCCAGTCATGATAGACCGATGTCGGTCACCAATGACTGATGTTGGTTGGCTTTTGAGGGAAAATAGGTCAAGAAAGGGGTATGATGGGAGTTAAAGAGAAACTGAGGTAGGGAGGTATAAATTTAAGTGTGTTGAGAATAGGTAGGGTAAAGGGTATGTATGATATGAGTTAAGGGGGGGAAAAGGGGGAGGTCATTAGGGTTATGGGGAACTAAATAATAAGCATTTCAGGAATAGGTTTTTTAGATAAGAGATGTGTTGTGTATGGGAAATATTTAATAATGGCGTGGTTTGTTGGGTGTAGGATAAGGACTGGTTACAAATGAGAGAAAGAGTACCAACTCTATTATTATCGGTACGAGGGAGTTTGTAGGTAGAGGAGTGGCGTCATGTTACAAATGTCATCCTTATTGGGGTCAGACAGTATAGGCACATAGTGTGGGATCTAAGCTTGATGGTCGAACTCATCGATAGATGGGATTCAGCAACCAACATGTTTCATCTACCGATGGGTGAGATCACAGTCCCCCTAGAGGACATGTACATGATCCTGTGGTTACTGATAGTGGGGACATAGGTGTATTCTATTTCTTCAGAAGAATCAAAGGAGATAATTTTGATGGTGTTTGGAGAGGGGATGGCAGAGATAAGGTTCCACAGCATGAGCCTGAGCTATGGAGAGATGTATGTGGCCCATCTTGAGGATATGAGGCTATTGGTCCTCATGGCAATGTGTTGTTTTTCACTGCCAAATGTGGAGGGTGCGAGATTCCCATGGGTTCTCTATGATATGATGGAGGATAGGACCCAAATTTTTTAGGCACTAGCATACTTGGTGCAACTATATAGAGAGTTATGGGCCTACAAGTGGTTGTGAAGGTTCATCTTGTGTTACACCTTTCTCTTACACTGTTGGGAATACGAGCACATCGTATATTTGTGTCCAGTTGGTATTCCCTAACCGGATGCATTCAAGGTGTGATTTTTTCGAGTTGGCTACAGGTTTTGGGTGCTTATTGTTGGAGATCACATGGTTGTCAGGGCTACTCATGATGTGGCATATTATAAGCAGGCATTGGAGGGATTATCTAGGGTTGACATTAATTAGATGTCGTATCTTGGCTTCCCTTCATATGGGAAGATGACAGTAGAGTTAGATGGGCTGCATATTCTCATATGGATAGAGGGGCATCATGCTGGAGAGCACGAGATGTTACCTATAGATAGGGTCTAACAGAAGTTTGGGCTGCCCCAAGATGTGTCACCACCATTCCCTTAGTATAGGAGAGATGACGTGGAGAGGTTGATGCCTCTACAATAGTCAACAATGCTGATAAGGCAGGAGGATCAAGAAGTGGACTGGTGGATTGATGATGTCAGGGTTACATATAGATATAGGTAGTGGTGGGCAGTCGATCTATGAGCCACACCACCGAGGCCATGGCAGCCAGATGTGGCCACCCTTACAGTTCAAAGGGATGCATTACAGGGGTAGGTTGCCATCTTATAGGCCCACATTACAGGTTTATAGGGGCAGTTGGCACAGTCAGAGGTAGAGGTGGCCACACTACAGGCATAGGTGGTATGTTTACAGGGCCAAATGGCCACTACACATGTATATATTATTACCTTATAGGCCCAGGTTGTAGCACAGGAACCAACATAGGCACTGGCAGAGTCTCAGGGACAATGTCACATGGTATAGTCATCAACAGGATAGGGTCCCCTGGTATAGAGAGGACAGAAGGGTGCACAGGCACATGGCCTGAGACCATCACTAACAGGGAAGGGCTTAGAGGGTGTTTTGAGACCCATGGCACCACCACAGACAGTGCCGATGGTCAAATTCAAGGATGCCCTGAGTGAGGCCAAGTACTACCAGGATCATTTGAATTATTTCAGGATAGACATCCTTTCCTATGCGGAGTACAGGGTACAACATGCCTCGAGTGAGAGGACCAGATATCACACACATAGTTCAGATAGCACAAGGGGGTAGCAAGCCTAGAGACAAGGTCAGGGTGAGGCAACTAGTTCACAGAAGCCTGACCCAGCTGTAGGCCAGGGAGAGATGAGACCTAGACCCCTAGAGGGTGGAGAGATGATGGTAGGGCACCAAACTAGAGGAGAGGAGGAGGAGACAAATGATACTGGCATGGATATCAGGTGATTAGTCACTGTATGTGTCCAAGATATAGATTTTTATATATATTTAATTTATATTGGCCTGTGTGCGAAAGATAGCGAGGATGTACATGAGATTTTTTGAGTCTTTTGATTAATATATCAACCTACATGCCAAAGATGTTGAGACTATATATGAGAGGCATGTTTATTGCTTTTGCTTCTATGCACATATGTATGGACACACATATTTTGATGATTTTTATATAGAGATGGTGATATTCATGGTATGATGTTGTAGTTATGTGTGTAATTTCCAGTGTTATTATTTATGCGATGGAAACTAGGTGGATTAGACATGATTGGGTCAAGGTCATAGGCATGATCGAGTGAGGTCACTTAGGTATGGTGGAGTCAGGTTTGTTTAGGCATGGATGAGTTAGGTCATTTAGGCATGGTGGAGTCAGGTTGGTTTAGGCATGATGGAGTTAGGTATAGGCATGATTGAGGTAGGTCATTTAGGCATGGTGGAGTCAGGGTTTATGGTTTTGATTTAAGTTCTAAGTTGTTGGTAACATGGAAGACAAATGATGATGTATATGCATCTTATGGTTCAAATTTCCAAATATATGTTGTGGTGGAAATATAAAAAATGATAAATTATTTGATGACGTGGTAAAAAAAATTGTTAATTGGTGTTTGTTTGGTTTAATTTCCAATTATTGATAAAATGGAAAATAACTATGGTAGATTTTGAATAGGAAAAGGAATGGGAAATTAGTTAGGGTAAAGAGTGGTCAAGCTAACCTCTAAGGGCCCCATGCCCTAGGAGTGTTTCCTATATAGCCCCGGAAAAAATGGGCCTCAGGCCGATGTAGTTCTCCCATAAGCTAGGGAAGAATATGATGAGGTAGAGGAATGGTTTGGTAGGTTTTAGGTATGATTGAGTGTGGGTCATAGGCATGGTTGAGTCTTAGGTGGTAGGCATGTTTGAGACTTAGGTGATAGGCATGGTTAAGTCTAGTCCTATATAGGATAATCAATAAATAATGAGGAAGGTGAGTGGTAAGAGGTGGTAAAATATCTTCTTAATTGATAAGAACCCTGATGATTCTACCATACCCAAGATGGGCTTATGAACGTAAGACCCTAAAGGTGATGCATAATGGAATTCTAAGGGTGAAGAAAGTCACATGATCACAAAATGTCACAGTTGCGGAAAGTCCTGTGAGTAGAGAGGAAATTATATGAAAAGGTAATGAGGTGAAAATAGGTGGTTTAGCGTAACTTAGTGTACAGCAACATGTTTACCTAGCAAGAAACTTGTGATCAAAATAGGAAATTCCATGATGAAAAAGTTATCATTTTCTTCTTTTTCTATGTTTTTCATAGACTAATCGATGCGGGAAGTCTATATGGGATGGGTATATTATCTCCTTGAGGTCTTCGTGAAGTTGATTGATACAGGAAGCTTTTGAACATTTTATTGTATTTCTACAATGATGGGATATAGCTTTCCTCCAAGGGATCAGTCAATTTATAGTAGTGAGATAGAGAGAAGAGATGTCCCTTTTGAGGGATTCATCTGTTTGCTGGAAGTTTGACTCAAGGATTTGAATCCTATTTTGTTTTTGGACATTTAAGTCATGGACAATACTATAGAGGAAGATTAGGTTATTGTTTAGGAAACAAAACCATAGCACAGAGAGGTTAACTTTGAAAGAGATGGTTCCAAGTGATGAACAACCATGGGATTCCATCTTTGATAAGGCAAAAAGTATCCATGATAATCATGCTATGAGTAAAGCCATGGTACTCATATTAAAGATAAGGCTAAAGGGTGACAAGTAATCACATGATTCTTGTTTATTTTTTGATCCTACAAATAGGTAACATGGAGGGTGAATGGTGTTCAAGGGATGAGTGGTCAATTGAAAGAAGGTGATATATGACTTGATTTTAACAATAAAATGGTCGAAGATGTAAGGCATTAAGGGGCCCAGGTTCGGGTTTACCTTCGAGTGAAGACAAACGATAAGCACCTGATCCATATGCATGAGTAATGATATAGGGTCCAAGCCAATTAGGAGCAAATTTACCCCGTTTAATTTTTTCTTCCTTGGTTACATGTTGATTTTCATTCAGGAAAAGGTCGCTAACCTAAAAGGTTTTCTCATGGACACATTGTTCATATGCACGTTTGATACATTTATGGTAGATTTAGAAATGCTCAAGAGCTTTGAGATGACGTTCATATAATAAATCAAGTTGTACCAAATGGTCCTGGTGAAATTCATCGTCGTTGAGCATGTCTTGTAGTGAGATGCGGAGTGATGGAATTTGGAATTTGAGAGGTAGGATAGCCTTGGTACCGTAGACTAGAGAGAAAGGTGTGGCGGAAGTTGAAGTGTGAATACTTGTGCGGTAGGCCCACAAGGCGAAGGGGATGAGTGTATGCCAATCCTTCCCCGTATCATCAACTACTTTCATAAGAATTTTGTTCAAGGTTTTATTGGTTGATTCTTCTTGGCCATTGGTTTGTGGGTAATAAGGTGACGAGAAACTAAGTTGAATGCCAAAAGTGTCAAACATTTTTTTTAGGGTTTTGTTTTTGAATTACTTTCCATTATCAGTGATGAGGTGGTGAGGAACACCAAAGCAAAAAATGATGTGGTGGTTGATGAATTCATATATTTTCTCAGATTTTTTAGAAATGAGGGGAATGTCTTCTACCCATTTAGTGTAATATTCAGTAGCGGTTGTAATCCATTGATGGCATTGTGATGAGTGAGGATTGATCTCTCCGATGAGATCCAAACCCCATTGAGAGAAAGGCCAAACGTATCGTGTGACCTATAATACATGACTAGGTGTGTGACAAAGATTAGCATGTTGCTAGCATTTCACACAACATTTGACATAGTCACAATAATCACATTTTAGGGTTTGCCAATAATATCCTAGGTGAAGAATGTGTTTAGTGATAGCTAAACCACTAAAATGGCCTCCACAAATTTCTTTGTGAACTTCCTTGATGCTGTAGGGAATTTCATAACTTGTAAGGCATCATAAGAGAATATAATAAAAGGCACATTTATAAAGGAGACCACCAATGATGACATAGTGAGAGACAATTTTAAGAAATGCATGTTGTCCATTACGAGTGAGATCATGAGGTAGAATGGAAAGGGAAAGATAGTCTGCAAACTGCTTATACCAAAGGTCACGTGGGTCAGGTACAATGGTTCTGATGAAGTAGACCTCACGAGGTAAATCAAAGGGTGATTATAAAATTTGTATTGTGATAAAATATTTTAGAGTTGACAGGAAAAAATGGGTATCTGAGAAGCCAAGCAAGCCATGGTATCTGAAAATTTATTGGTAGAACATGGGGTGGTTTGAAGTTCGTAACGGTCAAAGGTAGTCAAAAGTATGTCTACATTATGCTTATATTTTTTTGTATTTCATTACGGCACTGGTATATACAATTGAATTGGTTTAAAATTAGTCGAGAATCACCAAAGATATTAATTGACTTAACATCTAAGGCATAAGCATCCTAAAGACCCAATACGAGTGCTTCGTATCCGGTGATATTTTTTGTACAATCAAAATCGAGTTTGAAAGATAAAGGCATAGGTTCACCATCAAGTGGAATGAGGATAATACTATCCCCACCCCCATGCTAACATTTGGAGCTCTCAAAGAAGAGGGTCATTTGGTAAGTTGTATCATCTAAGGAGAGGATGTTATGGATTCATCTGGGAAATTGAAGTTAGAGGGTTGATTCCCGGAAAGAGGTGCATCTAGTTGGTCATCGATGGTTTGGCCTTTAATGTATTTTTTATGAATGAAGTCGAGGTTGAGGTCTATGAGGAGCATGAGCCAACGTGCAATGCACCGATGTTGGTAGGGTTTGGCGTACATGTAATGTAGAGGGCCAGTGTTAGTGATGACAAAGGTTTTGTGGTTGAGGAGGTAATGACGAATCTTGGTGGTGACAAAAACTAAGGCTAATCATAGTTTTTCAGCATTGGTGTATCAAGTTTCATAGTCCAAAAGGCTACATCTTATGTAATAAACCACTTTCTCTCTATGTTTCTCATTGTGATGAGTGAGCATGGAACCTAAAGAATGGTCACTGATGGAGATGTATAGGTAAAAGGTTTGGTCATCCTTAGGAGGAACAAGCACGGGTGGTTGAAGAAGGTATTGTTTTAAGGAGTTAAAGGATTTGTGGCACTCATCATCCCATTTGAATGAGATTTCCTTTTTGAGGAGATGATGAAATGGTTGGTAGCGATCAGAAATCTGTGAGATAAAATGACAAATAGATTGCAACTTACCCTATAAAATTTGAAGTTGAAAAAGATTAGTAGGCGGAGGAATTTCGAGAATAGATTTCACTTTAGCAGGATCAACTTCTATGCCACGCAAAGAGACGATGAAACCAAGAAGTTTTCTTGAAAGTATTGTAAAGACACACTTCTTGGGTTGAAGGTGAACACACTTCTTGATGAGGTGGTCAAATATTACATCAAGCATTGTCAGGTTTTTGGCCCAATGTTTAGATTTGGCAAGAAGGTTATCTATTTAATCTTCCAATATGTGATGCGTGATGTCATGGAAGATATAATTCATGGCTTGTTGATATGTAGCACAAGTGTTTTTAAGGCCAAAAGGCATGACTCAATGGAAGAAGGTCCCCCAATGAGTGATGAAGGCATTTTTGTGTTGATCTTCTAGAGTGAGTAATATTTGATTATAAGTCAAGAAACCATCCATGAGTGATAGCATCTCATGGCTAGCAGTGAGATCAACCATTTGGTCAATGCTTGGTAGAGGAAAATCATCTTTGGGGCAAGATAATTTAAGGTCATGGAAATATGTGCAAATGTGGAGTCCCCTTGTTGCTTTTGTGATAGGAACTATGTTAGAAATCCATTGGGGATATTCAATGGGTAGGATAAATAAAATCGAGAGATGGCACTGAAGTTCTTCTTTGACAAGAAGAGCAATGAGAGGATGAATTTTATGCATATTCTATTTTATGGGCTTGGCACCAGGAATGGCTATGATATTGTGGACCATAATTTTTGGGTCAATATTGGGCACATCAACATAGGACCAAGCAAAATCATTGTTATGGTCCTGGAGGAAAGAAGTAATAGCTTCTTGTTCAGCAGCATCTAAAGATTGGCCTATCTTTAGAATGTACGGGTCATCTTGAGTATTAATGTTGATTTTGATAGTCGATTCATTTAACATGGTTTGCATCTTAGAGGGTAATGACCAATGAATATAAGAATCTTCTGCACCCAGGTAGGTGAGGATAGAATCCCCGTATTAAAATTGAATGGCATTAATAGAAGGTGTATCATCATCGATCATGTTAGGATATAGGAAGGGAATACAAGAGGGAACCTCACCATCACGTTGATAAGTCAGAGGTCCCATAGAGATTGAGTTTACGAAAAAAAATTTAGGAGGGATAGATTTGGGATCTATGGACTCCATGGGTGAAGGTGGTAACATTCATAAATGGGGTGGAGAAGGTTTGTCTTCCTCAATGAGGTTGACGTGGGCCTTCTTGGAAGGTGATGCAAAAAAGCCAATGTCGCTACAATCATTGTGTTTACAGGTGGTACATGAAATGACAGTATGGTGACCTTGTTCGTAAAAACTAAAACCAAAGCCTTTCCATGCACAATGGTGAAGGAAATATTGGGTGAAGTGACAATTAGTAAGGGATTGGAGGTCAGATGAAAAAAATTGTGTTTGGGATGGAGGTTTGGGTGAATAAGTGGCAATATCAAGTCCCCCATACGTTATATTAGTATGAAGGTGTGGAGGACCGTAAGGAAAAACCTTGCCTAAGTGGTAGTCATAACTAGGGTGATGGCACAGGTTCCCATACTCTTGCAGAGTGAGGAATGTGTTGATAATGTATAGGCAGTACTCCCCCAAAGTGAGGCATTTAAAAACACCTTCTAAGGGATCGGTAGTATGCATGTAGTAGGGATAGATGATTCATTAGATGATTGGGTAAGAGGGGTATCAATCAGTTGGAAAGCAAAGTGGTCAGCTGCATTGGTAGTAGGAATAGAATAATTAGATTCAGGAGAGGTGATGACAACATTGGTGGATGGGCTCATGGGTGAAGGGAAAACTGGGGGTCATGGCAGATGCCTTGACCGGTACAAGTACATCATTGGGTCAGTACAACATGTTACGAATTTTGAATGGTGATGGGTCAGCGGGGATGGTATAGTTATGTCCTTCATGTTTGAATTTTACACAGCGGTGTAAAGTGGAAGGAAAACAACCCATGACATGATTCTAGGGTCTTCCAAGTAATAGGTTATACTGGAAATCTCCTTCTAAGACGTAGAATAGTTACGGGTAGTGCAAGGGCCTATGCAGATGTGAAGGATAATGGTGCCAAGGGTAGAGGTGATGGTGTTGTTGAAGGAGCGCAGTATAAATGGGTCATTATGCATACAGTTAGAAGGGATACACATTTGATTGTACGCATGGGAGGATATGATGTTAATGCTAGCACCACGATTGATCATGATGTGTCATATGTGTAAGTTATTGATATAGACCGAAATGAAAAGGGTGGGATCAGGGTCATCTGACTGGAGAGGTACAATCTCATCAACAGAGAAACTCAGGGAAATGACTTGAGGAGTGGTCATGGGGGTAGAACAAGGAGATGATTTGGTAAGTGAGGTCACATGGTGAGGGGTAATAATGGAGGCCACTGGTGTGGGATCATCAAGTAAAAATTCAATGGATTGCAAAACCTCAATAAGGGCTTGTCTATGAGATTCAGAAGTTTTAACGAGATCATACAATGATATCTTTAGAGGGGACTGATGTAATTTTTTTTATCATTGCGCGATGGGTGACCCCGTCAGAGATAGGTTATGTAGGTCCGTGGATGGTGATTTTGGCTGCGGGTGCAGATGGTAGATTGGGCACAGTGTTGGTTGATGGGCCAGTTGCTTTTTCTTTTCCTTTGTCTTTGTGAGTGTGGGTGATAACATGAACCATGTTAATCTGGGGAGATGGGAAAATGGAGAAGGTGTAGGATGAGTAGTGTAATGGCATGATGGGAAAAAACCTACTGGGGATGAACATCCTTATGAAGTGAGTTGGGCGCAATGGCATTTAGGTGGTGATTTGGCTAATTCTCTAATATGGACCATGTTGATTTCAAATTTTGGAGGTGGTAAAATGGTTATCGAGGTGGGGATACTGATAGCTAAATGGGTAAAGGATGATGATGTGTGGTGATACGTAAAGGTGGAACATGGTCCTCATCAAGAAGGTCATCATCATCTTAATTTTGTTCATGAGGACAAAGTTGGAGAAGAACGGTTTTCAGAGCCTTACATTTTTCTACATCATGTCTTGGCACATGATGATAGGCACATATCTCAGTTTCATCAAATCCATTTGGTTTGGGCTTGAGAGTATCGTAAGGTCAAAGTGGTAGTAATGTGATGACAGATGTTTCCAAGAGATTTGGTAATTTTTTTACGTAGGACCCTGCTAACAGATCTCAATGGGAAGTGAGTTTGGGTTTGGGTAAAGGTGTGGATGATCGGGAGGGAAGAGGCTTTATAGGAGGGGGAATGGGTTGATCCATTGGTTTGTAATTGTTGTAGATTTTGATGGTATTTTCTTTGGTAAAGCCCTGGTAGAAGAGCTAGCACTAGAATATTTTGTTCGTTTGACTACCTTATTGGAGGGTAGTGGGTTCTTATCTTTGGGTTGCACCTTCTTGGGTAAAGGTGACACAGGGGTATGGGATGCAGAAGGGAAAGTAGATGGTGGAAGGGGATGGGTTACCCATGGGGGCAACTGAGTTGTAGTTGAATTTGTTGGTAAAGGTGGGGTAGATGGCAGGGGTTGAAGTTGTATAAGCAAGGTTGGGGTTATAGTAACTAGTGGAGGTATAGGTGGTAAGAAGTTCACGGGTGAAGGTAAGGGTGTTTGGTTTTTGGGTGAATGAGGTGTAACAAAGGCTCTTGATGAAGCAATAGGCTACTTAGCTTTTGAATGGCATTTGGTAGGAGAATGTTTGGGCAAGGTTGATGGAAGGGGCCCCAGGATGGATGGAAGGGGTGAAGGTGACAAAGGTGTGGTAGGTGAGCCTGGTGTATGCGGCCTAGAAGATTGGGTTTTCCTCTTAGTCGGGGTGAAAATTTTGGTGAAATCTTGGGAAGACGCGTGTAAGTCCAATTTGATAGGTGGGTGAGTAAGGCTTGATTTCGACATGCACCCAAAGTAGTGATGGGTCTAGATATGGATGACGAGATAGGTTTGGGTAGGTTTTAGTTGTGGGTAGAGGTTTGGATGTAGGTAGGGATGATGAATAAGGATCTAATTCAATCGGCATGGTTAGTGTTGATTTGGTTGGTGAAAATATGTTTGGATAGATTATGGAAGTATCTTTACGCAACATTTGCATTTGGGTCGAAACAGGGAGCCAAAGATGTCCCCATAGCATGGAATGATCAACATAATCCAACCCTGAAAATGGGACTACTGAAGAAGAGAAAGGAATTGTTTGGGTGGCAATCCCTGTGAAATATTTCTATGAGACAGGGAATCGGCTAGCTTCAGAATCTGTAGATAATAGAGCCGAGATCACGTCAATGAGGTCCTGGGATGCTGGGGGAGAATTGACCATAATAGGTACTAGTATGTCTGATGAGTCTCCCATGGGTATGAGGGATAATAGGTTGGGTGAGGTATACTTATCTCTTAGTGGAGGAGAAGGTGATGATGATTCTCCTGTGGATGGGAGAATTAAAAGTGTTGATTGCTCGGTAGGTTGTGAGGTAGACGGTGAAACTACATCGTTAGAAAGTGTGGGTTCCTCCATGAGAGAAAGGGGAAATGAGGGGGAATCCTCTGTGGGTGGAGGAGTAGAAGTTGTATGCTCCTTTGTGGGTAGAGGAACTCGCGCCAAAATTTCCTTGATAGATGAAGTATGTGGAATTTGAGGAATGGTCGGTATGATATCAAAAACCGTGTGGACTTCACAGGCATTGTTGTTCCTAGATGAAGGCTCACTATTTTGATTAGACGATGGTTTATGGTTAGGGAATGGATTTTAAAAGATGTGAAAATTTTGATTTTCCGGTGCATGCGGGTTGTCCATGACAAGGTGTCCATTATCTATCATGTCTTGGACAATGTTCTTAAAATTTATACAGTTACCATCACTATGGCCTTTAACGCGATGGTAACTACAATAGTCGTGTTCTTTATACGATGCAGGTATAGGATAGGAAGGATCAAAACTTGTATGAGGTTTTATGGGAGGAAGTGTAATGTCTCTAGCTTTAAGAAGCTTTTCCAAGACTGAAGAATATGGCTCTCCAACCAAAGTGTACTTCTATTGCTCCCACCGGAGTTGAAAGGCCTAGACAGGGGAAATATTGGAAGAAGTTTGGGCTTGATTAGAAGGATGAGGTGGACCCGACTTGAGGACTACCATGTTGGCAGATCCTTTGGGATTTGAATAGTTATTTTGAGGTTTTGAAGATGAAGAAGAATCATTTGATTTGAATGGGGCATTCTTATTTCGTAATTGGATTTTATTTTCTTCAATGGCACAAATTTCTAGCTTTCATGCCATGGTGAATGCTTCATCAAAGGTTCGGAAGGTTTGTACCTACAGAGTTGGTGAGATGTGTCTGGCATAAGATATAGTGAATAACTCATTAAGTTTAGTCTGAGGTAGCTGGAACGTCAATTGGTTAATAATACTTTGTCAACAGAAACAAAATATGTGATAGATTCGTCTTCATACTGTTGGGTTGAATAGAGATCGGTCATGGTGACTTTCCTGGTAACATTGATTGAAAAATGGTTTAAGAAAGCTTAAGCTACTTGATTATTGGAATAAGTGGAATGTCTAGGTAGTCCACTATACCAATCCAATGCTAGTCCTCTCAAGGACATTATGAAGGTTCATAGGAGAAAATTTTCATCGTGGGTGATTAGGTAGCACCCATGTTTGAATGACTACAAGTGTTGTTGTGGGTCTTCTTTACTATTGAAGTGATTGAATTTAGGTATTTCCCAATGCACAGGGTAGGGGAAAATGGAAATATATTGATGGATATGATCATTACATATTTCATCATAAGTTAAATAATTACAGGAGCCAGAAATAAATGCTTCTAAGGTTTGCATCCTTTCCATCATCATCTTAATGAGGTCATTAGTAGGTTGTGATGAATGGGTGCCCCTGTAGAAAAAGGGGGTTGATGTTGGGTGTATGAAGTGGGTGACATGCTAGTGTATGGTAGTGTTGAGTATGAGAACTGCGCAGGAGGAATAGATGTAGGTGGCACATTGCCAGAATAAGCATAGGTGAAGTCGGGGTGGTTAGTAGTATGTGTAAGTGGGTGGGGTAGTCGTAACAACTCTAGTGGTGATTAGGGGTAAGGACTGCAAGATAGAAAGAACAAGGTTCTGGAAAGGGGTGTAAGATGCTGACACCAGAGGTGGTTGTGATGTAATAGGTATATGTGAGGTGGTGGGTGCAGATGGGGATATACTTAAAGTGGGTATCGAAGGTACAATTGATGTGACGGGTGTGGTAGATGACGTAGATGATGTAGTTATTTTGGCTGTGGGATCTAGATGAGACACCACAGGTGGTAAAGTGGATGATGGTAGCACCAGGATAGTGCTAGAAGATGCAAAGGTGGGTGGGAGAGCAGGAGGGATAGATACGAACATGTCATATATTAACTTTCATGAGGAATCCCAGGTGGAAGAATGAGCAAGGTCGAGGAGTCTCACGAACTCCTCATCACCGGTAGCAGTGGGGATAAGCTGAGTCAGATCCATAGGTGATAGGATGGATGGAAGTGATGGGATAGGTGGGAGTGGCTGACATCTAGCATGAAATAAAAGGGCGTTAGTTTGGGTGTGAGTCAACACCATGTGAATAAGTGCTGACATGGTAAGAGTGTATTTTGTAAATGACACAGAAAATAGAAGAGATGGAAAAGAATTGATTATGAGGGTTGAACTGACAGGTGCTTTGATTAAAAATCAAAACAGAAGGACTAATGCTAGTTAGTCAAATTGATTATGGTCACAGTAACTGATGCCAGTTACTGTGGGAATTTGACAATTTGAGCAAGTAAGACAGGAACTGGGGAAATTCAAGTTGTGGAGGCTGTATTTAGTCAATAATATCATAATGTAGAGGATATGGTGATACTCAAATATTTTAAATGAAGAATAAGATGAGATGATTTCTCTTTAGGTAAATTGACCAAAGCATAGGGGACCGACACCGATCAGATGAACCGATGCCAGTCATATGTAAACTGATGTTGGTTACTCTGAAATCTGTAGAATGAAGAAAATTTTTCTGTATGTGAATTTAAGTTAAATGAGACATCAATCTAGAAGTTTGAGTATGGTAAAAATGAGTCCTAACACACTCAGAAATAGCTAGAATACACCAACTATGATTATGGAGTGTAAAAGGAGAAGAAAATGGAGAATATGACCTCACACATCAAAACGCAAGTCAAGAACAAAGCTAAGAAAAATACATAATCCTACAAGTGAATTCAGTGTGTTTAGCTTATGCTATTTAAAATACTGAATCATGAATTTAGAGTAGATTTTTTGGTTTGGAAGGCTTCTTACGAAGAAGGAAATTCTAAAGGTGAGGTTTTAGGTAATGTTTTGGCGGGGGTGGGTCATTCTCTAATGGGGGACTAGATAGAGATAACTATCTTGGTTCCCATTGTCAATCCTTTGATCGTGTGATCGTTGAAAGCTTCTTCTGGGTGGGATGTTGATTAAGAAGATGTATATATTCCAATTTTTGTAGTTTGGCAAAGAGAGAGAAGAAAGAATGTGATTTCTACGATTCAGTTATGTCAACCATCAACTGGGCATGACTTCCAGCATATAGATTTCCCTTAGTTTTAATGTCAAATATAATGCAATAAATTAGAATGTTATGCAAGTGTTTTAAACCTAAATCAAAATGTTATATTCGATGTAGCAAGTAATGAATAGGAAGAGGGAAGATCTTTCACTAATGCAGAAAATTAATGTGGAAGCTTTTCAAAAGGGAAACAAACACCCAAATTTTACCTAAGAATGAATAAAAATGCAAAAAAAACCCTGATGGGTCCCACCGGGTGTGCCAAAATGTTTCACTATTTTCTTTGTGGATTAGACAAAATAGATAAGGGTATGGGCCAAGGAGGAATACATGTTGTTATGGTCAGTGGGACATTTTGCACGCTTTCTAACTTCTTGATCTAATGATGAATGTGTGAGCTTCCTTTTGGATAGGAGTAACTACTTGCAATATAAAACAAGACCACCAAATAGAGTTAAACAATATATGTTAGTGGGATGCCTAGTGTGTGATAGATCCAAGAAGTGTGGTACTTCCTTGGTGGCAGTCAACCCACTATTTAATACAACTTAATGTAAGAAATATCGTAAGTAAATAAAATCCTACTATAGTTGATATGATTTAGGCATCTCATCCAAATACAATAAGAAAATCTAATATAATAGGCTAGGTTATGATTAGATCTAGAATTAGGGTAGGCAGTCAAGGTGCTGGGATAGGTCAAGGTCAAATAATGGGTAGTTTGGGTCACTTGAATGCATGTTATTAGACTTCTACTATTGGCAAGGTTACCAAATACAGAGGTTGACGTCGGTGAGGTGTGACCGACGACAGTTAAGAGGGAACCGACAATGGTTAAGGAGGAATGCTAGAACTCTAATAAACAGGTTTTTTGGGGTTTGTCTGAGATTGAACGGAGATGGAAAGAGGAATAGTTAGGTCTATGGAGGTATTAGGAGTTCTCATAGGTATTCAAGAATCAAGTAAGGGTGATTAGATTATTGTGGGTGATGGAATGGTTGGGTTCACAAGAAGGTAACAATGGTGGGATGAACAATATAAATAGATGCTAATAAACAGAGATGAAGAAACTTTATAATTTGAATAAGTATGGAATGGTGTAGGTTAGAAGATTTGATGTCTAGATGATGGTGATGGTTGATCTAAGGAATGGTGCTCAATGTCACAACCGTGCTTCCCGGAATGCTACCGTGAATGCAAATACCTTCGGATTTGTCTAGGTGTTGGCTATGATTGTCTGGATGTGCGAAAGGGCTATGGTTTTTGCTTGCATGTAGACCTCCTTCATTCCAAAACTCAAGAATGTAGCCCACCTCTCAAATAAGGTTACCAAAATGAATATAAGGTAACTGACGATGCTTTAGGGTGACCGGCGTCAGTTAAGGCAGGAAATCCTAGGTTTTGTAAAATTGACAGTTCTTGGCAATCTTTTTAGGCTAGCTCAATCTATTCTCGTAGATCAAAATGGAATGTTATGTTTTAATGATCGGGAATGTGGTTAGAGGGATAATAGGCATGTGATTTTAGGGTTACACCAAGTCTTAGTTCATTCAAGTAGGTATGAATAAGCCTTAGTTAGTTATGGTGAGTGAATGTTGAGTCCTAGTAAGGGGAAATATGCTAAAAATAGGTTTTTGGTGAGGTGTCTAGGTGAGGTGGATATTAGTTTTAATTAAGGTATTTAAATAATGAATGAAATGATGATGAGTATTAATTTAATTGTAAATAATTAAATTAATGTTAATGTGGGATAGAAGGGTCATGGTTAAATGAATATGTTTAAGTTGGCTATTCAAAAGGGGGCCAAGGGGAGTGTGACCCAATTTTGGTGTCTACACCCTTATTGAACTGTAGATCAACATTATTTGCATAGCACCAAGGGTGCCCAAGTAGATCTGGGAAGTTGTCTGCTTCTATAAGTGCTAATACCTCAAATTCCCCTGTGAACTTTCCCCCTATATTATAATAGATGCATCCTTCAATAATCTAATAGGTGTGGCCTTAGTCCAATTTTCCATATACAATACATTGCAAGATGACTACAATGGAAGTCTTCCCACATGAACCCATGCATATAAGGTAAGCACATTCCCTTCCACGTTTGTGTCAATCAAAAATATTTCTTAAAATAGATCCATCCACAACAACATTCAAAGTGATCTCCTTGTCATAATCTAAGATACAGGGGGGGAGATTAACATGCAAAATCTACTTTCTGGTCTCAATACCAGCACACAGAGTGTTTCCTTTCAACCATATCCCTAGTAATGGAATAATGTTCTCCTGACATAACATATTGCAAACTTCCTTTAGATCATCAACATTTGACTAGAAAGTTTCAGCTGCCTTCTTCTACTCCAACTTCCATGACTATTCCTTTAAAAGCTATACAAATTTCTGAGTACCTCCATGGTTTCCTGATAAACCTCCTTCTGATGTGTAGGTTCTAGGTATTTTTCATGTATAACCTCATCCTTAGTGATGGTAAGATTCCGTTACAACATTTCTCTAGCACGCACAACCTTAACTTGTGTAGTAATCTTAACAGGTACTACCTCATGATCCGATGCTAACTTCGACATCCATTAGTTTTCCACGGTGCACTGTATCCTAACCATCCCTGCGCCCTTGTTCTCTTGTTTGTGCTTCTTTCTCATGTGTTCATATAATTTTTGGCACTGTTCATAGTTATGATTCTCTCCACAAAAAGAAAAAGTAATGTTCTTAGGACATTGACACTTGTAATGGTTAGGGGATCCACACATATAACATGTTCCACAAGGGAACTCACTTCATCCACCACCACAGCCTCAACCTCTGAATCCACCACGGTATCCTCGACCTCTACCATGACCTCCCTAAAAGTACCCTTCATTTTAATCATAACACCGTTGAGTGTGATCATGATCATGTCACTCACCCTTATCCTTAGAGTTATTTGAAACCCCCATCTATCATACACCAATATTAATGACATCATGTATTTGATCAATCAACCTGCAATCTTTAATATTGT
The DNA here is from genome assembly GCA_019776745.2 of Taxus chinensis. Classification (NCBI taxonomy): domain Eukaryota; kingdom Viridiplantae; phylum Streptophyta; class Pinopsida; order Cupressales; family Taxaceae; genus Taxus; species Taxus chinensis. The sequence goes on along the minus strand of CM034147.1, from coordinate 664,742,905 downwards.
GATTCGTGGACCAAAACATTTTACAATAGCAGAACACATTCTTTCTTACCATACGTTGCAATAATGGAAAATGACTTACATCATGGTCCAAATGACATATCTCACATTCTAGTAACATGGAGAGTACCAATCTATAAGGAAAACTATCCTTAGTATTCCCCTCTACTTCACAATCTATGCACCAAATTCCACTATGTGTCTCATGTGTTGTATTGGTTGATAGTTTCTCTAACTGCTTTTCCATTGTTTCAATCTAAGCTTACAAGAATGGTATCACTCGAGTGTCTATGCTCCCGAAATCCTTAGTGCGTATAGATTCTTCAAGTGCCTCGCTCTGGGTCTGTATAAGTATTATGTGAGATCCCCCTCCTAAAAGGTGTAATCAAGCCTTTGAAGAACCAATGTGCATGTTAACTTGCATGGATATCACATGATACTTTAGACAAGAGTGTTTTGAAATGAGAATCATATTCCTGTAAACTCTTAGTAGTATCCTGCTTGATGTCGTTAAGCGTGCTTCTACTTTTCTGATCAAACTTAGGTATATAAAATTTCTTGATAAAACCATCTTGTAATGTTGTATAATCCTTACAAGTCTGATCAGGGTCAAACTTTTTGTTCCAGCTGTGCATGCATCCCTGTAACATAGTTGAAAACTAACTAGCATTACACTCTAAAGGTCTTATTACTTTCACATGCCATAGTATCCCACACATATGTACATTCTCAACAACATATTCTATTCCTCTATACTCTGGGAGATGAAGTGACATCTCCATGTAAATATTTTAGGGCTAGTGAGGACCATGCCCACTAGAACTAGAACCTCTTGTGTTACCTCTACCTCTTGATCTAATAGATCCGTCAAATCCCAAGTTATATGTTCCTCTTGATTCTCCACCTGTAGAAAGAATTGGACTAGAGAATGCATTGCACTGTGTCCCAATAGTGGTGCTAAAATTAACTCCTACAGTCAGTAAATTTTTGTTACTCCCTGATGTGAGTTCAAATTTCTACATGCATGTGTTTTGTGTGGATGACACACCTAAAAAGGTTCCTCTAACCACTCCTCTAAATAAATAAGAAGATGTATTCTCAGTCATAAATTTACTTGTTATATGATTCACTTTTGAACTTGCTGATAAGTCAAATCTACCTCTTGCTACTCTACTGCCCATACTAGCTTGTTGACTACTGGTTGTACTAGAAACTAGAAAACCAAGTGTAAGGGATAAGTTTCTAGGTATATTTAGATGTAAACCCATGGCCTAGGTTATCTTTGCTAGCACGCTCTCATAAGAGGCCGATGAGGGTTCCCTATCATGATTTCCCAAATGAGGGAGTTCTAGATGCTCTAGCTCCACGTCCCCTGCGTGAGCTCTAAATCCTTCACGAGACATCTCTCTCCTTAATGCCATCTATTTTTTAATCTCACGTTGCTTCCCTAAATCCATCTCACACACCTCATTTTACTTAAGCCACCTTTTTTCTCTTTTCCTCTCCGCCGCTAGGTCTTCCATCCTTCACCACACCTACTCCTACCTCCACACATGGTGGGGTTTGGCTAGCCATCGACTTCTCTTCTAAATTCAGGGTTACTGATAGGATTTTAATCCCCAGTGGAATGCCTTGTAGATAGGTTCCCCTGGGATAATGTAAAAAATGAAACTCGGCTACCTGTGAGAAAGAATAAATGGAAATTGAATACTCTAAAATATAACTATTCACAACACCTCATAACCAAGTGTCCACATCACATCATTTCACCATTTTCTTTAAGGATTTAGAAGAAAAAAATAAGGGTGTGGGTCAAGGAGGAATACTTGTTATGATGTTCGATTGGAGGTCATTATGCACATTTTTACTTCTTGATCCAATGATGACTATGAGATATTCCTTTTGGCTAGGAGGAACTACTTAAAATAAAAAACAAGACCAAAAGAAAGAGTTAAACAATATATGTCAGTGGGCTACCTAGCGTATGCTAGATATAAGAAGTGTGATACTTCCTGGGTGGTAGTCAACCAACTATTTAATAAAATTTAATGCAAGAAATGACATTAATAAAAAATGTTCTATTGTAGTTGATATGATTTAGGTATCTCATCCAAATATAATAAGAAAATCTAAGATAACAGGATAGGCTATGATAAGATATAGAAATAACTTAAATAATCAAGGTGCTGGAATAGGTCAAGGTCAGGTTCTAGGTAACTTGGGAAAAGGTTATTGGGATCTGCTATTAGAAGGATTGCCAAATACAGAGAATGACGTCGGTATGGTATGACTGATGACATTTTAGTAGCAACTGATGATGGTTAAGGTGGGTTGATAATAACTCAATAGTTCATGGTTTTGGGGATTTTTTTGAGGCTAAACCTGAGATGGTAAGGAGTTAGTTTAGGTATGTGGAGGTGTTGGGAATATTTAGAGGTACTCAGGAATGGACATAGGTGATTAAAAATGTTATGAGTAATGGGAATGGTTAGATTCACATGAAGGCAATAGTGGTGTGGTAAAAATATAAATGGTGGTTGATAAACAAAGGTGAAGAACCCTTATAAACTGAATAGAAATGAAATAGTGTAGGTTAGAAACACACTTACTGCTGTGTAAATTCAATGTCAGGGTGGGTGGTGATGGTTGATTGATGAAATGGCAATCAGTGTCACGACAATGCTTCCCAGAATACTTATTATGAATGCAAACACGTTCCGATCAATGGTTTGTGTTGGCTATGGCTATCTGGATGTATGAAAGAGCTTTGGTTCTTCCTTACATGCAGATCTGCTTTGCTCCAAAAACTCAAGAATGTGGCAAACCTCTGAAAAAAGGTCACCAGAATGGTTATTTGGTAACCGATAATGGTTTAGGGTGATCGGCATCGGTTTCAGGTTGACTGGAATCAGTTCAGGTGGGATATCCTAGGTTTCCTAAAATATCAAATCTTGGCTATATTTTTCCAACTTTTCTAGTTGGTGCTACATCTAAAAGGAACGTTGCACTTAGATACGTGGGAATGTGGTTAGAGGAAGGAATATGCATGTGATTTTAGGGTTATACCAAGTCTTAGTTCATTAAGGTAAGTAAGGCTAAGTCTTAGTTAGTTATGGAAACAGGCTATGAATAGGTCTATGGTGAGGTGGCTAGGTGAGGTGTGCATCTATTTAATTAAAGTAATTAAATTAATAAAACAAGTGAGGATGAGTAATGATTTAATTATGGATAATTAAATTAATTTTAATATGGGGTGAAAGGGGGCTAATGTTAGGCGAGTATGTTTAAGTTAGTTATGTCGAAAGGGGACCAATGGGAGTGTGACCCAATTTTGGTGTCTACATGCACATTCAAATCAGATCAGCATCATAAAGGGATTGAAACTCTTCCTGCATCTAGACAAGTGTTTGAAACCTCTAATTTCTTTTAGATGTGTAAGCAACCAACCAATCACATAGATCTATTTGAAAAATATCAAAAAGCTCTCATATAAGAAGTCAAATAGATTCATCTCTACCCACGTGCGTGTGTCAATTTACTTAGATCCAGTGTTGAATCTCCAAACATACTCTTCTTCTAGATCTATTATCCACTCCTCAATGCTTTCCAAGGTTAACCGGTATGCCTTCATCATGCAATATCCTGAAAACATCTAAAAAGGAGGTCCCATCAACGAAACCAGTGATTCAGCCTAGAATTTACAGTAAATGACCTAGACGCGCTCGCACAACACTCAGCCAGATCTGAGTGTTAACTAAAAATTCACAAAGGCACTAGGTCCGTCTTTATATTTTTTTGTACAAAATGTTAGTTCGATGGTGCATACATATATCCAAATTCATTATCAATAGTAAACAATACAAAGTGCATAAACTATATCTAGTTCTTAGAATAGATATAAAATGAACTAGACAATGACTATAACAAGATCTACCATGTAAGTACTAGATTCATTCATACTCAACGCCATTATCTAGCCAATATGAAAAATTGTATTAAGTATTGTAAAACATAAGAGATTTTTCATTACATAAGTATTTCCATGAGTAATGTGCACGACAAAACCATCAACGTAACTCTACCATAGTTTTCTCTCTTTTAACCTGTGAAAATCAATACATATATATAGGGATGGGGACTTTCCCTTCACCCCCCATGTACTTCTCAAAATAGGTCACTTGTTAATAATATCCATACACCTTTACAATAGGATGAACAACATGTAAATGCTCTAATAATAGAATTCCTATGATTAACTCTAAGTAGAAATCCTATTATTAGCCTAAACTATGCATGGTGCTTAGTTGTCACTTATTCCCAAAATATCATTGTGTTGACTACACATCTTCAAGTCTTTTTGTGCTCCACATGCTATCTCCAAAAATAGTCCTTATCCACAAAACAAATAAGTCTTGAATTCAAAGTGTTCTCGTGCGCGCTCATTCTGTTATTATTTCGTGCCCTCAAATGTTCCTTAATCTAGCACACACATCGTTTATGTGTCTTCACCTTATTGAAATATATCATCTTCTTAAAAAATATATTGTTTGATTTCATCAAATGCTTTCTTGCAGTCATAATCTAAATGAAACATCATGTCTTTGCAGAGTGGATGGTGAAATGGTTCCAAACGGTCAGAAAGCTATGATATGAAACATTGTATGGGTTGTATTTTTCCTTGCAGGATGCAAAATTGTTTGAGATTAGAGGGTGGAATAATTTTGATGTTTTCTTTGAATTTTGTGGGATCAACTTCAATTCCATGAAGAGAAATGATAAATCCTAAAAAAATTCTTGTGATGACACCAAAAACACATTTTTCAGGATTTAAGTGGAGATAGAATTGGATGAGATGGGTGAAAATTGATGTAAGAACATTGAGATGACCCTTCTATGATTTAAACTTCCCAAGCATATCATCAATGTAATCTTCAACAATTTTATGAATGAGATCATGGAAAGTTTACATTATAGCGCATTGGTATGTTGCCCTAGTTTTTTTTAGACCGAATGGCATGACACAGTAAAAAAAGTTTCCCCAAAGGGTTATTAAGGTGGTTTTCTATTGATCATCAAGGGTGATAAGAATTTGATTATAACCAGAAAATCCATCCAGTAAGGAAAACATTTCATGTCCAAATGTTAGGTCTATGAGTTAATATATATTTCAAAGAGGGAAAGCATCTTTTGGAAAAGCAATATTGAGATCCCTGAAGTCTTTGCACATACGAATTTTTCCCAAAGCTTTAATTAATGAGATGATGTTGGAGACACATTGTGGATAGTCATTGGGTATGATGAAATTTTTGGAGAAAAGGTGTTGCAATTCTTCCTTAACTAGGAGAGCTATACGTGGGTGTATCTTATAGAGATTTTTTTTTACCGACTTAACATTAGGATATGTAAAAATGTTGGGTACGAAAATATTGGGATCAATCCCAGGTATATCACTATATGACCAGGAGAAGGCTTGAAAATATTTTGTTAGGAATGTGGTAAAATCATTCAACACTTGTGGATTAAGGGATTGGTCGACCTTAAATATGTGGGGTCCTAAGGTGTTCCTAAGTTAATATCGAGTGTGAATTCATTAAGAAAAGTGGATATTTTGAGTGGTAGGTATTTTTGAAGGTAATGATATTCAACTCCCATATGACATAGGATATCCTGGTCATCTTGACATTGAAGGATGTCTATGGTTGGTGAGTCTTCTTCAATAATTTCTAGATGAACAAGCGGTAGAGATTTAGTGAAGTGGCTGGATTGATATGTGAGTGGTCCTAATGATATAGCATTGATTTTTAAAAAATTAGGGGGAATACATAGGACATCATCTATGTTTATGGAACCTTAAGGGTTTACGGGTGGTAAGTATGGTTCGGGAATAATTTTGGGGGAAGTTGGTTTAGATGTATTAGCTTCATATGATACAGGAAGGGGGTTCTTATAACCTAAGAAAATTTTCTCAAGAGGTTTAAGGGAATGTATATTCGACTGATCATGGATACCTTGTTCATAATGCCAAATACCAAAGCCTCTCCTCGCACAACAATGGAGATACATACAAGTGAATTTTGGATTATCAAGGGATTTGAAATCTAGTGTGAAAGGCATGGTGTGATGTGAATTGATAATGTGAGATGGAGGATGGTTGCATCCTCTATAGAAAATATTGGTTTTAATATAAGTGGGACCATAAGAGATAATATCTCATATGTTAGGGTCATACATGGGTTGTTTTTGGTGAAGGGATAGAGTAGAGCATGAGGAGATGATATTCCTGAAGCATGAGGTGCTTCACGGATTTGTTAAGAGAAGAATATTTTGGTAATTTGAAAGAGGGGATAGAGGTGCTAGTATATGCTTGATCAGATGATTCAGGAATGGAATTAGGTACAAGAATGTAATTTGGGTGATACATCATTTAGTAGTCAGGAAATGGATTCGAATCAACAGGGATAATGAGCTTCTGGTCTTCATGTTCATACTTGATGAAATGATGAAGGGTGGAAGGAATGTAAGAAATAGTTTGTATCCAGGGGTTTCCTGGTAACATGTTATACTGAAACTCTCCTTCTATAATGTAGAAGAGTTTGGGAAGATTTTTAACATTGACCTTGAGAGGAAGTATAACTATGCCTATAATAGGTGCGATAGTGTTGTTAAAAGAGAGTAACAAAACCAGAGTCTAAGTGATAAGAGTTTTGGGTAGTTTTAGTTGATCAAAGGAAAGGGATGATACTATGTTGATGGCGGGTACCACTATCAATCATGAACCTCTTGATGGATATGTCATCGATTTGAGAAGTGATGAAAAGTGGTAGGTCATGATCCTTTGGTCGAGGGAATTTCAGATGGTTCAAATGAGATGGTGGTAGATGCTTTTAGGGCACCTCTGAAATTTTTGAAAGGGGCTATATCATTGACTAGGATAGTGATGGATTGGAGGGATTCTAACATGTCATGTTTGTGAGTTGGTGAGGTCTGCACAAGTTCATAAAGTTACATCCTAACTGTGGATTGGTGAAGTTGTTTAATAGCTACTTTCTACAATATGGTGAGTGGAGACATAGTTTCTTGTATGGAGACTCTACCAGGGATAATTTTAGCGACGAATATTCGTAATATGGTGAAAATTTCATTTTAGGAAAATTTGAAAAGGCGAATTATTCGGAGTGGGTCGGTGTCCTGTTCGCCTAAAATATAAAGTATATTTTTTTTGGGGGGTCGGCTTCGCCTTCATTTGAAAACATCTCCTATAAAAACCTATGTGATTCACTGGGTAGTATACCTCAAGTAGCTTACCAAATTACCAATACTGTGAAATTTGAACTCACATACCCTTGAGCACCAGAGATTCATATTACTGTTATCCTGTGATTGTTGACGCGCGACAAATGCAGTGTTGACGCGCGACAAGGGCAATATTGACGCGCGACAAGAGCTGTATTGACGCACGACAAGAGATGTACTGACGCGCAACAAGAGCTGTATTAACGCGTGACAAGAGCTATACTGACGCGCGACTTGGGATAAGAAGTGACGCGCGACAGAGGAAGGGTTGACGCGCGACAGAGGAAGTGTTGACACGCAACTTAGGAAGTGTTGACGCGTGACATCAGACAGTTCACGCTCGACAAGACCTCAGAGACTGGACAGAGTCACTTCTTGGTTCTTTTGCTGACGCAACACTCTTTTCAGAATAATGGAAGGTGCCATCTCAAAGAATACGAATAACCTAAAAGTAAGTAAGAAATCTCAGAAATCACTCTTCAAGTATTTTGGAAACCCTGCGGATACAGATAATGTAAATACCAATCATATAGATGCCACCAAAAAGAATTAGAATACTGACTGTGTGGAAGGCATTATTGAGGTGGACATGCATTCTACACAGTATCACAGTCAAACAAATGAAACCTACGATAATATGCCAGATCTTGAAAATATTGTTCCTATTGGGGTGCAACCAGAAGTGCAGCTAGCAAAATGGAAGATAGAAATCAATATCAAACTCTGGTCCAAGAAAGAGGAAACCAGGTGATTGCGATATTGCTCAAAATTCTACTCAAAAAAGTAAAGCATTGAAAACAAACAAGAATATGTGGACCATTGGCAGGACATACAAGTTTGATTGGGTAGCTAAATTTCCATTTATTGAACCTGTACAATCATCTAATTCTGAAGAAATCCCATGTGAATGTACATGTACAATATGTACATGGAAATTGGGAAAGCAACAAAAAATGTAACTGAAGCTGGACACAATAGAAAAACATTGTGGAAAACAATATTTAACTGTAACAGGGGCGGATGGCCAGAAAATCAAAACACATAGGTGGAAAACTGAAAAGGAGTGCATGCATGTCAGATATGCAGTGGAATATGAGGCAGATCAGAAAAAACACAGACATCTGTTGGAAAAGGGAGGAACAATCACATCGCATATTGGTAAGATGAAAGAAATAAATCTACATGCAAAATTCATACAATTCTCTATCTTTTTCAAATACTTAAAAAAGGAAGGGCGATGTCAGATTTCCTTGATTTCAAAGTTTTGTATCAATTTAACGGAATGCTGAATGTACCTCAGTCTCATTGGTCTGAGAGTAGTGGATGGGAAATGGCAAAATGCCTCTTGATGATAGAGAAGGAAGATTTGAAAGAGAATGTAAAAAAAGCAAACTTTATTTCTCTTTCAATTGATGAAGTGACAGCAGTCGACAACACCGCATGGGTATGTATCCACATATATACTTTAGAAAATCATATAAGGACTCCTCATCTGTTGGGTGTTATGAAAATGGTTGAAAACTGCAATGCTGAAAACCTAAATAAAATAGTTGTTTCTCATTTGAAAGATGTTGCTGGTATGACTGATTATGAAATTGCTACGAAGTTGGTATGCGTTGGAGCAGATGGTGCATCTGTCATGCAGGGTCACCGAACAGGGCTGTGTGTTAGATTACAAACAACAGTGGCCCCATATATGCTACCAATTCACTGTATGGCTCACAGAATGAATTTAGCGTATAAAATGGTAAGCAACCACGAAAATGTTGCTAAATTAGAAGACCTCATAAGAGAACTTCGTGCCTATATGTCAAGCAGCCCAAAGTGTTTTCTCGAGTTCCAAAAATTTGAAATTGGAATTACAGATGGCAAAAAACTTCTGAAGGATGTGGAGACTAGATGGATCTCTTTGTATGAACCAGCATGCAGAGTTCGTGAGGAGTATCCTTCATTGGTTGGTTTCATGCACAAATACCGTCATGAAGTTGATAGGGCAAGGGACCTGTTGTTCTGCTTAACTGATTTGGAGACTTTGCTTACATTGGTTGGTATTCTTCCAATGTTAAAGGAGATCAATACACTGATGAAGCATGCACATGGCAGATTGATCTATATTGTGGATTTTATACGGATGAGGAAAATGGTATGTCAAAGTCTTGATATATTGTATTGTTCCCAGGATAGTTTTGATGCACCTGTTTTTGAAAATTGGAGAGATTTATTAGATCTTAAAAATCCTAACACCTTTTTGAGATTTAATATCCACGATCACCTATGCATCTCTGTTAATGGGAGGGAAATTCCAATGCACATTTTGCAAAGACGTCAAGATATTACAGGATCGGAACGAGAAGATGTTCTTGTGACACGTAATTTGTTTGAGTCTGTGATAGTTGATACAAGAATAAAGCTTAAAAAAATTTCAGAAACCTTGTCATCAGAAATTAGGGAACGTTTCTGTAAAGATAAAATTCTGAAAGCCATGGGTGTGATGAATCCGAATTTTTGGAATACAGAAGGTGGCCATGCAGACTTTGTCAGTAAGCATTTCCATAAATCAATGGGTACAATAATGGAACAATTTACAAATACGTCAGAGCTCAAGGGTACGGAAATCAAAGGTATACTGAATGCCAATTTATTAAAGTTTCAGTTAACCAATTTTGCAACAACAATGAGGAACCAATATAAGAATTTAGATCAGCCTTCTGAAAGTGGTGCTATTACAAGGTTGTGGAGAGGAATCTATCAAAGTTCTATCTTACAAGAAGATATCAGTGAGTATTTCAGACTATATGAATTATGCCAGAAAATGATTTTGGGGTCTGTGGAGGATGAAAGAGTTTTCAGTGCATTGTCATTTATAAAATCAAAACTGAGAAACAGGTTGGATAAAAATCTGGAAAGTTGCATGAGGTGTTACGTTTCACGATACTCCCTCGAAACCTTTCCGTTTGACAGAGAAATTGCGCACTGGAATTCCCTTTGCGAAAGAAGAGGTGTAAATAATACAGCTACAAGTACAAATATTCCCAACCTTGAGAGTGTAATTGGCTCTTCGTCACATTCTACAGAAGACAACATCGACTTTGATGAAGCTATTGATAATGGATTGTTTCAACTTTAAGTAGGTATCTTCTTTATCTATCTTTTATCTTTATCATTAAAGATGTTACAGGTCTATATACTAAAAATGTCAAGCAATTCACCCATCTATCTACTAATCCATTTCTCATGTTGGATTTTTTTAAAACACAGATCTAGCTCATTACCAGTGGCAGTGATGATTTCAACTTTAAGCAGGTATCTTTTTCCCCTTAATCTTATTGTTTGTTACTATTCATTTTTTGACAGAGCAATTGCTCACTGGAATTCCTTTTGTGAAAAAAGAGATGTAAATAATACAGCTACAAGTACAAATATTCCCAACCTTGAGAGTGTAATTGGCTCTTCGTCACATTCTACAGAAGACAACATCGACTTTGATGAAGCTATTGATAATGGATTGTTTCAACTTTAAGTAGGTATCTTCTTTATCTATCTTTTATCTTTATCATTAAAGATGTTACAGGTCTATATACTAAAAATGTCAGGCAATTCACCCATCTATCTACTAATCCATTTCTCGTGTTGGATTTTTTTAAAACAAAGATCTATATCATTACCAGTGGCAGTGATGATTTCAACTTTAAGCAGGTATCTTTTTCCCCTTAATCTTATTGTTTGTTACTGCTCATTTTTTCAGCTCTGGTTATAATTAAAGATGTTACAGGTGTATGTATTTACATTTAGTTAAATACAAAAATTTTATTTTTGAAAACGTGGGTTGACATCCGTCCGAGGAAGCTGTTACTTCTCGGGACTGACAACGTCAGGCAACTCACCCATCTATCTACTAATCAATTTTTTGTGTTGAATTTTTTAAGACAAAGATCTAGCACATTACCGGTGATGATTTCAATTTTAAATAGGTATCTTCTTCAACATAATCTTATTGTTTGTTACCTTACATTTTTTCAGCTCTTGTTATCATTAAAGACATTACAAGTCTAATTCTTTATATTTACTTTTATTTAAAGATATTGTTGGTCTATATATTTAAAGATGTTGCTGGCACTTCTCAGGACTGACAATGTCAAGCAACTCACCCCTCCATCTACAATGTCATGTGAAACAAAGATCTAGCACGTTACCCTTGATGATTTCACAGCAATCTAATACGCAAGAGGTAAGCTAAACCCTAGCATATTTGCAATTATGTTTAATTTCTTACCAGTGATGATTCTTTCTTGATTTCTTAGAATTATATTAATTTATTTTTAATATATTTTATCTTCCTGTAGACCAAGGATTTTTTTTCTATTTACTATCTCTTTATTCTCCATTTGTTGGTGAGTGGTAGCTTCCCAAAAAATAGATATTCCTGCCACCTGATAGGATAAAGATAACTAAAATAACAAAAAATTAAATTGGAAAGTGATGTCGAAACATGTCACAATACTACCAAATTCAATATTCACATTTCCCTGATTCAAACCACAAGAGCCTTGGCTGAGTCACCCTCCGTTAATATTAAAGTACATTGATTAGAATTCTTCCCTCCTGCTTGATTTGCATCAAGTTTGGGAACATCAATTAATTTCCCCTTCTTGGTTCCATCAGTTTTCTTAAGATCTTTTTTTTGTTTAAACTTTTCCACTGCACTCATCAGGTCAAACAAAGTTACAAAGCTCATCTTAGATAACCTGACCATACACCATGAATCTTCTTGTACTGGAAGAGACTGTTTCCAATTACCTTACACATATCACATCATCTTTCACACTTTCATTAACTCACAACCTTTATAGGCAATAACCTTATGATGCAAAGATAGATGAGCATTTGAATCAACGCATTCCTGGAGCCACTGTCAAACCTTGCATTGACCTCTAAGAATCCTTTAAGAAACAATGTGTTATACTCTTCCTTACTATGCACAAATCTTATGACAAGGTAACATCAATATGAGATTTCTCAACTTTATAACATTTGTAGATACTCATTTTTCCCTACTTTGAGCATGAATCAGAAGTATAACCTCTATTACACGATACATCTTCTTATAGTAGCAATACATTCTTGTCTCAACACCATGATAGACCACATAATGACATATAGAAACAATGTGTTATACTCTTCCTTACTATGCACAAATCTTATGACAACGTAACATCAATAGTACAAACACAGATTCTTAACCTATCTACCTTTTACCAACTATAGACCTTAAGTCTACTTTCATACAGTATAACCCCACAGATACAATTAAAGTCCCACGCCATAATTTTCAAGATAATTAAAGTCCCACAAGATATTTAGGCACTAAATTTTACATTATACACATTAAATCGATCATAGTGTTTCATCATCATCTATCATTGATTATCAATTGTCATCATTCATCATCTACGTCCACATACTATTCATGACAATCATGTAAACAAGAAACATACATATAATTCATGATAATCACCATCTAATCACCATATAATTAAATTGAAATAGCATAGTACAAACTCAATAGTTGAAGTTTTCAAATTCAATATTAAAAGTTTAGTCAATAATAAAAGTTTCTAATTTTGAAAACCCTCTTTTTCTTTAGAAAATTCTGCTCTTCCCTCTTCCCCAACAGCTTCTTCCACTCTGGCTGCACCTCTTTCCCCAACACCAGAAAGAACCCCTGAACTTATAAGATCTTCTGCAGCACTATCCAGATTTTTTATAATTCTTTCTTCTTGATTTGTTGCATCTCCATGCGACAACAAATTTGGATCAGCAACTGCTTTGGCTTTGAACAATATGTTAGGGTCGAGACCATGCTCTTTAATTATCCGCTTTAGTGTATTGTTTTGTTTGTTAACCAAAACAATATTTTGCTTCAAATTTTTTGCTGCGGATAAGCTGTTCTTTGCTGTTTCCAAGTGAACTTGCAAAACCTTCACCTGACTCTTCAAATTTTCATATTTCAACTGCACAAAAAGAGTAACGTCAATTCAAAATATTAATGTAAATTCAAATTTTCAAATTAACAAAAATGATTGTTAGAATGTAATAGTACTTACAACCGCTCTATCTCTTTCGGCATTTGCGATTGATACCAAATCCTTGTCCTTTGACCATTTGTTAAAATATGCCTGGACCTCGGCACTAATATTTTCCAATTTGTTTAGTGCCTTATCTAAAATGCCATCTTTATAGTTGTTATTAAACGTGACATTCCCACATCTTACTTGGGTAAGTAAGGAATCCATCTTCGCAGTTGATTCTGGACTGCAGCGTATAAACTATCCCGTTGCCAATAATTTTCATAACGACTAATAATCTCACTGATAAGAATTTTAGCCCTTTTCTCCCATTCTATCAGTTGTTGGATTTGAGGAATAATAAACTCACTGACATGGGATTGACAATCATTACCAATTAAGTTCTCCAAAGGAAAAGGTGGAAACTCTTCACTATCTGAATCTGATGCAGACGATCTTGCTGGAGAAGTGTGGGGGCTTTCACCATGACCAAGATCAACTGCTCCTTGTTTCTGTCTTTGGATGGGCTGATCCTGTTTTTGAAAAAATAAATCAAGATTTAGATAAATAAATTTGAAGACTGAAGATTTAGATTTAGATAAATCAGAATGTAATTAAAAATTGTAAAGCATATTAAAATTGAAATTTGAAGACTGAAGTATACCTGCTGCCCTTGAATCATCTTGCGGGTATCGAAAAAACCAGTTGGGTCATTGCTATCAATGCCCAAATAATCTTCATCTAAATTTATATTGTTCAAAACAGATATGCCTGTTGCACTGGGCAAGCCACCAAGTGAGAGAGTTGGAATTCGAAACGAGGAGTCAAGGTTTAGTGTCCCACTAGGGGCCGGAGCAAAAGGCATGCATTTACCAATGGTCTTTTTCACTGTTCCTCTGGCTGGCATTTTAAAAATTAATGGTTGAGTGGGTGTCAATGCCATGGCTTGATCATGACTGACATGTGCTGAAAAGTACAAGAAAAAATGAAAAATATTAAAACAATTCATAAATTCAAAACTACGAAATTAAACGTTCTATAGAAAAGTTGTACCTTGTTGTCGAGGGGTTGTTTTTTTTTGGTGCTACAGGTGGCCTTGTAGGAGTTGTACTCAATGGCTGTTCAGAAGATATCAATGCATACGACTGTACGGAGTGAGTTGGGGAAGAAGGTTCCATAGTCCCTGCTATTCATCAATATTAAATGTTGTCAATTCATTTTGCTAAAATTTAAATTGAAAAAATAAATCTTGCAACTTTGGAATTTGTAATTAATATACGAGAATGTATTACTTCTCTGGCGTTTAACGAGTTCAAACTGTTGAGGGTCTGGAGAGGAGTGAGCTTCCATTTCAGATTGGGAGTCCCCCAAAGCCTCCGCGTGTAGTTGGCCTCTTCCTCTCGACATCTTTTTTTTTTGGGAATTTCTTCAAGATATCTTCTCTGCAAAACATTAAAATTTAAGTTTTAATAACTGTGCACTGTAATGAAGAAAATTGTAATACAATTACAAACTAAATAGTTTATACCTGTTGTTCTACAAATGGAATTGAGAATTTCATCAAAGCCTCATCAGAGCAAGTAGGAATTTCTTTAGCTTTTAAATTTAAAAGTGCCTCATAGTAGAAGCCGAGGAGATAGTTTGTTGAGTAAATGAAAGGTTTTTCTGAGATTTTCGAATTTGATATGTCAGCTCTTATTTTTTTGGATAGAAATGTGCACCAATCGAATTTTTGTTTTGAGATAGTGGCACAAATGTATGCAATGGCCCAATTTGGTATATCTGTTTGGCGACCCTGCATAACAATTATGGCTTGAAAAAATGCAATAAGTGCAGCAAGAAAGTGGTGTGCAATTGATTGTGTATCTACACCGTGCCTGGATTTATTAACATGGGCTGCAAATGCGAAACAGTGAAAATTACTATCAATTTATAACAGCAAATTGTATCAGAATAAAAAACAGAATAAAATTTTTGAATTAAAACGAATTATACTTACAATCAACATGGAAACCGTACTTTGATTCGAGAAATTTCTTGTTTTCTTCCACGAGTGTTGCCTTGGTTGTAACAGTTGGTAAATTTCTGATAGGAAGGCCCGTAAACTGATGTATGTCATTCGGTTCAATAGTGAATTGGAACATTTGGCCATCACTCAGAGTCACATCAAATATACCATCCTCTGAATTTTAGCATGACAGAAGGTAATTCAAAATATCCGGATCTATTTCGAAATGGGGCATATTAATGAGCCCTGTAAATCCACACTCTTCTATTATAGCTTGATATTCTGGAGACATCCTTAAAGCCGTATGGATGTGAGGGCATAAGGGATTCTTATAGGTTATCTTGGAAATCGATTGACTTGGATTCTCTTCATTTTCTTGCTGAACTTGCAATTGGGAAGCATGTGAAGTCGACATTATAGCTGTAAATGCGTCTTTCTCAAAGATTTAGACCTGCAAAAATTCAAGAACGGGAAAATGTAAATGAGAAAATGAGCAGCATAAGGGTATTTATAACCTAAAAATGGGCGTCATTGTAGCCTATTGACATGCGTCATTTGCTTCTAATGACGCGCGTCAATAGGAAGTAGTGTCGTGTGTCAATAGAAGGCTCTGTCGCGCGTCATTTTTTTTATAGTGTCACGCATCATTTGTTTATAGTGTCACGCGTCATTTGATTACAGTGTCGCGCTGTCAATAGAAAACAGTGTCGCACGTCATTTGTTTATAGTTTCGCGCGTCAATACAGGTCAATGTCGCGCGTCAATTGAGGACAATGGCACTCGTCAATAGAGGACAATGTCGCGCGTCGTTTGTTTGCAGTGTCGCGCGTCAATAGAGGACGATGTCACGCGTCAATTGAGGACAATGTCGCGCGTCAATAGAGGACAATGTCGCGCGTCAATAGAGGACAATGTCGGCGTGTCAATAGTGAACAATGTCGCGTGTCATTTTGTGACTGTGTCGCGCATCAATAGATAACAGTGTCATGCGTCGATAGATTCAACTGACGCGACGTCATTACGATCTAGTGTCGCTCCAGTGTCGCACATCATCAGGAGCTATTGTCGTGCCAGTGACGTGCGTCATTACGAATTACTGTTGTCGCACATCACTGATTTAGCCTTGAAAAAACCAGGCAAAAATTTTGTTTTTGAATACTGTCAAATTCGCCTTTCACCGAAACTGGTTACGGGGATATTCGCCAGGTATTTTTCCACCTTCAATTTTATAGGGGTGTCTTAAAATGAACCCTGGACTCTACCTTTGGATGATGTTATTTGATTAGGCTCTCTAGAGGCCAATGAGTTGGAGACCTTATGTTTTTCATATGGTGCTGATAATTCTGGAGGTGAAGGTATGGAAACAAAGTCTCTATCTTCCTTAGAGCCTAGATGGCTCTTTTTCATAATTTTGCTAGCGTGTGGTGACATGGACAACATTGACTTGGTGGTTGATGCTTTATGGCTAGACTCTTATAAAGGTATTGAGGTTGATATCGATGTTACGTGAAAAGGAAGGGGAAGTGAATTTTTAATCTTTTGACCTTTTTGATGAAGGTCTCTACAATCCTCTATTGTATGGCCTCATTTTCTATGGTAATCACATAAAGTAGCAAAGTCATACCAGGTTGGATTCCACCCATGGTGATTTAACGGCTTGGGAGGTGGTAATGTAATGACTGCTTCTTGTCATAAGTTATCCAAAATGGTGGTATAACATCCTTTAGGTCTTAATGTAGTTGGGCATTCATTTTTATTAGGAATAGGTGAAGTGGGTTGTTTGACAATAGGTTTTTTACTTAGTGGATGTGAAGGCTTTTTAGTTATTGCACCAAGTGAATGTGGTGGCTGCGAAGGATAGTTAGGTTGTATAAGAGGTGGAGGGTGAGGATCATATGTAGATGCCCACTACAGGGTAATAGATTTGAAATACGAACTCATGGTTGATGGGTTTCATTATTCCCTTCATTTAATCAACTTCTTATTGATGTCATATCAAACCAGGGGTGTGTCTAAAGCTATATGCAACAAGAGTAATCCTATTGATCTAGTAGTTGACTATAGTTGTTTTTGTATTTTCTAGGGGATCTTTTCAATTTCTTAAGGACTTCTTTGTAAAACCTTATTTAAATCATACTATGAAAACTTTGCTGAAAGTAAACACACTGAAAGCTTTGCTGAAAGGAAACACACTTTGAAGAATGGAAATAAACACACTTGCTTTTGGAAATAAACACACTTGCTTCTGAAAGTAAACACACACAACTTAGAATGATTAAAAATGATTGCAAGAGAAAATAAGAATCTATCTCGACACCTGCAAGAACAAGTATACAACAGAGTTTAACTAGAAGAATTAAAGCAATACAGAATTAACAAATTTAAATTATTTTCTTAAGAAATATAAATAACAAATAAATGAATATCTTGGTCTTTGGGGGAGTGGGCCATTGCTCCTCCTTGAATCAGGATTTAACAACTCATAATTATCTCAAACAAGAATTGTTATTTTATTGATAAAACATTCGGTATTACAAAACGTACTAAATTTATGTACTTAGTCTATATCTCTCTTCTCTATTCTATCTCTATTTCCTCTTCTTTTCTATCTACTATAAGTCTATTTATATATACATTTAAAATAATAGATGTCTCTATGATTCTGATGAAATCAAATCGTGCCCAGAATAGATGTTGATTTGGATTGGGGTTGATCAGACAACTGTAAGATAACTATCCATGCATCTGTGTTCAGAGATCTTCTCATCCTTTCTTGATTGAAAGGGTTGTTGATGCAGAATCTCCAGATGTGGTTAAAATAGATAAAATTCCGTCGGTTACGGAACTTTAGAGAAGTTCTAGAACCATAGGAAATTGTTAAGGATCAAAACCGTGAGATTTTTGGAGCTATACCCAAGAGTTCCGGAACTAAGTCCAAAAAAATCCAAAACTAAATACTTGAGTTCTGGAACTAAGTCCAAAAGTTATGGAACTAGCTTGGAAGTTCCAAAACTAAGCTTTGTTGGAACAAATGCTACCGAAAACATACTGATCACTACATACTTCATTTCTTTGACTGATTAGACCTGCTTTATTACAAAACTGAATTTCAAACACACACTTTGTCAAGAATTTCAGAGCTTTTAACATTAGAATCACAATCAATCAAAAGATAGACAATTACATCCTAACTCATATCAGATCAAATAAAAGTCACAAAATGCAATCAAACTTAATAAAAAGGAGAGTAAGATGAGATCATATATTATACATTAATCGGGAATATTCTGGCCTCATCAATGGTGAGGGTACAATGTATGGGTTTTACCCCAATAATGATAGGGTGATTAACTGATATGGTAAAATAATATTCATGTAGAGGATCCATATTCGGGGGGAGATAAGGATTATTTTTAGGATCCTAAGTGATACTCAATTCGGACGGTCTTATAGGTCTTAGGTCTAATGTGACAAGAGGATTTCAAAAATTGGGTATGACTCTAAGATGAAATGAAGGATGGAAAGGAGGAGGACCATGGAAACAATAGGTTTCATCATAATAAGGACTTATAAATACTTGAACGATACCCTACTTAATAGGTCCTCTTGATACTTTAGATGAACTAGGTGTATTTGTCAAGGTTGATGCTAGTGAAGGAGAAGAGTTTTGGATGGTGTGGTCTAAATGATTTGTAGATTTCAAATTGTTTACTTTCACAGATTGGGGATGGATGTGTCCTATGGTTGGCTTGGGTGGGGATGATTTTACTTAGAATGTTTCAAGTGGTATCATAGTTATAGCTATAAATCTAGGTGCATGTGCTAGTGTAGTTGTGTCGGAGGCTAAGGTTGTGGACTTGGTAATAACATTAGGTGAGGATACGGGTATGTCTGTAGTAACAAGCGGTGATTCGGCAGTTTCAAGCTTGTCAAATTATATCTTAGACTCTACGGGTGTAGATGATGGAGACATGAGGATACTTTGAGAAATGCATTGAATAGGGGAGGTTTCTATGTTTATGGTTTCCAACTCATTGAGTACTAGTGTTGATTTTGCAGATTTTGTTTTGTTGGGTGATAAAGTGGTTAGAGGGATAGGCTCGATTTTAGTTATCGTATTAATGGTATCAACAACGTTTGTTTGTGGTTACTAGGAGGAAGAGGGGTGATTTGGAAAAGGATGCTTAAATATGTTGAGGACTTGATTTGGGGGTGTGTTTCGATTATTTAATAGAAGGTATCCCTTGTCAATCAAGTCTTGAAGCACATTGTGGAATGTGCAACACCTTTCAATGTCATGACCATTGACCCTATGATATTTTCAAAAGTCATTATCTCGATACAAGATGGGTTTCAAAACTAATATGTTGATGTGAAAAATGGGTGGAAGTGATATTAGATTAGAGGCAAGCAATTTATTAAAAACTACACCATAATTTTAAGATATGGGTGTATAGTTTCACTATTGACAAAAGCATTCGGTGGTTGGATTTTCCTTAGGAGTGAATTTGACCATAACGGCATTAGCGACTAATTTTTAATTATTTGAGTTGGATGGTGGCTTGGATGGGAATTTCATTTTTGGTTTCTTAGGATGAATTTTTACTCGTCCATCTTCTAGGGCTTGGAATTCTAACTTACGGCCATGTAAAAGCCTCATCGAAAGTTTGGAATGACTGGATGTGCAGAGTAGACGAAATGTGTTTGGCACATGCACGATTGAAAATTTCGATTAACTATGGTTGTTGTAATATAAAGGATAGTTGATTGGTAGTGGCCCTCCAATGAGCTATAAAATCAATGATGGATTCATCTTTAAATCTTTATAATGGCATACAGATCATTAATAGTGATTTTACAGGGCTATGATCTATGGAGAAGTGTTCTAAGAACAATTGTGCAAGTTGTATGAAATAGAATAGTGAGTGTTGTAGGATGTTGTTGTACCAGTCTAAGGAAGAACCGAGAAAGGGACATGGGAAAGGTCCTCAGCAGGAATTATTGACCATGAGTTATTAGATAGCACATGCAATGAAAGGTGCATATGTGTTATTGGGGATCTTCTTTGCTATAAAACTTAGTGATTTTTGGAAGCTCCCAATTAGGTATATATGGCTTGTATGGTATAGAAGGGTGAATGGGCTCATTACAAATATGATAATAAGAGATTGCATTCTTGGATTTTGATGATGTGGCTTCTAGGATAGATATGTGGCTTAGGAGGTCTTGAAGAGGATAAGCTTGTATTTATTGTTATGGGGATGAGCTATGCTGATACAAAAACTGATTGGGTTGTGATTACTCTTGATACTGCTGCGAAATATTCTATTTGGTAGGGGGTGTTCTATTGAGAGATGTTATGTTGGTATGGGAGATTATGCTAATAGGGGTTGTTTTGCTATGGGAAATGGTATGATGGAATATTTTGTTGATATCCGTACTATTGAGGTATGTGTTGTTAATTTTGTTGGGGAATATTTTGATGATGAAGGATTTTGTGTTGTGGAATGTTCTGATAGGATGAGGATCCTTGTTGCGAAGTGATAAGTTGTGAGGCTTGAATATATTAGTATTATAATGGGATTGATACATGAGTAAGAAGTTGTGAATATGTGGGTGTTTTTTTAGAAGACATAGTTGAAGTGGCGAAATATGGATCATGATGTGGAACACTTTTTTCTGGGATATCATATAGTGGGATGTTTTGTTGAGGCACAGACTAGGGTGTAGAGATCAATGGTTGTGAAGGTTTTGGTATGTATTGTGAAACAAGATGTGTACTAGCAATGACACTAGTGTTAACCAATGATGTTGTTGTGGGGATGGACATAGTGATATTCTGGATCAGAGTAGTAACTTGTTGGGAATACATAAGTGTGGAAAGAGCAACATAACTCAAGGGAGGTGTTGGCATGTATTAGGCGAATGGAGGAGTGGATGATGAAGTAGTGACATTGTTTAAAAGTGGCATGTATCCTATAGAAGGACCTAGTAAAGATGTGGGTTGCTGGGAAGAGGTGTTTTCTAATGAGATCATGTGAAGGTTGTAGACAAGAGCTGATGAAACCTCAACCGTTTCTGGTTGGATGATGGAAAATTGTTCGTTCAAAGTTTCAAATGGATTTGTAGAGGTGAGATATACTTGAGGTTGACTATTTTTTGATGTTTCAGACTGACTTGAAGTGTATGGATATAAATTTTGGACAACAGGGTCTTGATTTTGATAAATAAGGTCCTGCAATGGTAGAGTATGAGTTGTAGGTGTTTTTTACGAATGGAGGCATGAAATGGTTACATCTGAACGTTTCTTTCTGCTAGATAATAATTAAGGGAAATGGGATTTGAATCTAACATTTCCTTAAAAATGGGGTCTCCCCTATTGTAAAAAGGGAGTTCAAATGCCTGAGAACTGGAAGAAAGGAAGTATTCCTCTTCTTGTGATCCAAGTGAAGAGAGGATTTGACTATTATACCGATGTGGGGAATGCAAGAATTTTTGTCCTATAATATTGCTATAATTGGCGCCTACTTCTTGCCAAGTTTTTTGGGGGTCTGAAAAGGGGTTGGATGTGTATGTTTGATAGTATGGAAGTTGTTGTTATGTTGGGGTATAATGTGTTGGAGTGAAAAATGGGATATTTTTTTGATATGTAGGTGGGGTGGACATGTTTTCAGGGATTTGATTACAGGATTGTTGTCTAGTAAGCACCATAATAAGAAAACACACCAGAAAAAACCCAAAAGAAAGGAAAACAAGTGGATGTGTTGTTTTACAAACAGAAAGCAAGAACAATCAGAGATTGATTTTATAGTTATCTTGATTAGTTACAAAAAAATGCAATGTGTAAGATGGCTAACAAGGGTCCTAGGAAGTAGTTGTCTAGGGATGGTTTCAGGTGTGTTTAAGGGTGGATGTCCTCGATATACCTGAAGGTACGTGAGGCCCAATGATGTACTACTTCCCATATGGGTGTGGTATTGGGGCCTACCCCCTCACTTCATGGTCCCTGCTGAGATAAGGGAGTCGGGTGCTGAGCCAATATATACCAATAGACAGGAGATTATACTCAGCCAGAACACTGAGTCGGCTTCCCTGTTGGGTGATGAAATCCCAATTAGTTTCACCTAGGTGGGAAATGTTTAAATGCATTTTTTAGATTTTGATAGTGATTTGGTTGTGTGTGAGGGATGAATAAGTGGATGCAACCAATTTCACCTCCCTAATTAAACTATGTGAAGCAAGAAGAATGAGAATGTTTCATTTTAAGAGCCAAAATGAAATGTCTATTTTGATGAGAACATCCAATCAAGAATGCAAGATGGAAAGTTAAACAAATGGATTTAAAACTTACCGCAAGAGCACTCCTTAATTTTAATTTTAATTTAGCAATTTCCAAAGCATTCCCTTAGTAAATCTAGAAAATAAAGTTTCCAGCAAGAAGCAACCTGCAATCTAATTAGGAGAAACATGGAACAAAACACTACAGATGGATTATAAAATGTCAATAAAAAAACATAGGAGAATCATTAGCGATTAAGGCAATCGCTGAAGATTAGCAGTCAGTATAAAAAGTGCTCAAGCTAATAATAAAATGAAGAAGTTAACAGGGCTCAGGGTCCCACCGGGTGTGCCAGAATGTCTAGCATGGTTTTTACCTTTGGTTTTCTTGATTTTTTCAAGGGGTAGCAACTGAGCTTGACCTCAATATGGTGGGGTTTTTAGGGTACCCCCAATTTTGATTATGTTTTTATTGCACACCATGTGAAGTAATGGATCAGGAGCTTCTTTCCCTATAAACAAGCTTACAAATATCACACTTAAATGAGATAATGTTACTGCTTAGAAAAATGAATTAAGCTTTTATTGATGTTTATGATCATACTATGAGATAATAAGATAGAAATGTGACTATCTCCTATTTAGTATTAGGTACATATATAGCTAATATTATTCATGGCTTCAGATCCAAAAATCAAATTCCTAGTCTATATACAAATTCTTAGATACATTAGAAGGTACGGAATCAATTATTTCTTCCTCTCCTATAGTGGTGTCAGAATCTGGAATGGAAATATAACCCTCTGCAAAGAAATCAGAGGATTCTTCTAGGGTGTCAAAGAGATGAGAAAGTTTAGTGTTGGTGTTAGATATGTTGATGTGACTGGGGTCTTCAACTTCATGTGTTTTGTTACGGTCATCTGATAAGTCTAAGCTCATCCTCGTAAGCATTCTCGTATTGTTCTAGGTCTGCATTAAGCCTTATAGCTTCATTGTAAATATCCCAGAATGCTTTGGTAGCCTCCCAGATGCACTTAGTTGTTGTGAAGATATCCTCCAGATGGTTGAAGGGCATGTTTTGAATTACATAGATCTCAAGATCATGGAGGAGTTTGTATTGTTCCCAGATAGAGTGGATGTCAAATGACAAGAAAAGAACCAATGTTCAGCTATAGGGTAATTCCTACCACCTAATGCCATCTGAAAGCAACATTCTAGATGAGAGATTAGTAGATAACAAGGAAAAACAAGACATTTGGATTAGATTATGTAGAAAATATGAAAAAGTAAAAGAAACACAGGAATTACTGGGTGATTTAGGTAAATCACTGGTGATCAAGGAAATCGACTAGCGATTACTATTAGTTTTAATAGTTTATTAAAACAGAGATAAGAAACTTGATCAAGTTGTCATTTAAGGAAAATTCAGAACATTGATGACATGTTATGAATGAATAAACAGACATTACCTACAAATAGTGTTTAAAGTAAGAAAAATGAGTAGATTACCTTGCACTAATGGGTGAATTTAGTGGACAGATGGAAGAAGATGACTGAACAGTGATAGAAAATGATTTGACGAAGAATTCGATGAATCAGGAGAAATGTGACGTTGATGCTAGCTAATGAAGGATGTCTTGACCTTTGCTACATACGTGATAATGAAGAAAAATGTACCTACAAAAACATCATAATCCCTCCCCAAAAGGGGTCTAAATGCACATATTTATAGATCACCGAAATTGGGCAAATCACTGGTGATTTTGGAAATCCTAACTAAATTAGTTAGGTGGGTGATTTTTCCCAATCCCATACTAGAGATGGCATATTTTGAAGTAGTTAAAGTGGGAGGAATGTAAATTTGGTTAGGATAAGAGGATTTAATCCCTTTTTTGGAAATATTTAATTAGTTATTGTTTTTAGAAGGTATAGTTAGTTAGGATTAAGTTAGTGTTTTTAGAAGGTTTAGTTAGTTAGGAGTAAGTTAGTGTATTTTTTTAGGAAGGTGGTTTTAGAGGTGGTTAGGTGGTTAATGAGGTGTCATAGTGAGGTGTCTTAGTTAACGAGGTGTAAAGGGGGAATTATTTTAATTAATTAAATTAATTTTTAGATGTGAGGGGTGTGCAATTAATTAATTAACTAAAGATGATTTAAGAGGGTGTAATGTCTTAAATGTGGTGATTTCGACCGTGAGTACATTTGAGTCGAGGGATGAAAAATTTTGGTGTCTACAGATACTTCCCACAATTAAAAATGGATGAGACATAGCTCTTATCCGAACCTGCAAATAAAGTGTTTTGAATAAATTTGTGTATTTTTATCTTGTATCTTAATGAGGTTTTGTACACCATTGGCAACTTGTAACACACTTAGTATTTAGGATTTGTTTAGATCCCTTTTCTTTGACAAGTGAGTAATTCAAATAGTTAGTAGTTATCCAAAAGATCTACAATATTATGAAAGTGGATTAAATATTGTTTTTTTTCTCAAGATTGTCCAAGGACGTAAGAGAAGATCATACACAACAAGTAACCCAACTAGATAAAAATGAAAAAAAATTAAAATCAAATAACTACAACATGATTTGTACAAATTTTATCCAAATTAATCCAAGTATTTCTAGAAAAATAAAATGAAAGTTGCTTTTGATTCTCAAGATCACACGATGGTGCAAGAGAAGAGCACACACAAGCTTTGGCTTAACTTATATCAATGAAAAGATTTTAAATCAAAGGATCATAACAATGATTCATAAAAGGTTCATTCCCTTAAGTAAAAAAATGAATAATGAAATTTTCCACTTAACCTAAATGTTATAAAAAGGTATAAAGATTATTTTGATTCTCAAGATCACACAATGGTAGAAGAGAAGAGTATACACAAGATTTAATCCAAATTCATACAAAGCATGGAAAAAATACTCATCAAAGCATTATATATGTTGGAAAATTGACTTAAATCAAAAACTTGTAGGAATAGAAGTTAGAAACCCTGCAAAATAATAGAAAGTGTCAAAAATAAAATTTTGAAACCCTAACCAAAAATTAACACATCATGTTAGCTGACAATCCTATTCAACAATAGCACAAGCTTCAGCATGGTAGCACAAGCATCTTTATACTCCAGCATAAGAATATTTACCAAAACGTAGGTCTGAGAAAAAAATGCAAAGTAGTGAAAAAAAATGTAACACTAGCGCAAGCAAAGAGACTGTAGCACAAGCCAAGTCAATAGTAGCGCAAGCCTAACACAAAGGATCCAAATTCAATTTTAACATATATGCAGGCTAAGTGACAAAAATGCAAGCGTAATGATTCTAGCACAAGCCTGGGTAACGGTATCACAAGCCTCACAATGGTAGCACACACATTTTGACAGTAGCACGAAGGATTTCACGACTAGTGCAAGAAACCTATAAAACTTCAAAAATACATTATTTTGATAATTAAAATGTCAAAAAAGCCCAAAAATTTTCCAATTTCCTTCAAATTTGATAGCAAAACTTCACGTCCTTAGGATTCCTGCCAAGAGTACAAAAACCAAACAAACTCAACTAATCTAGTTAAGAAACTCTAGTTAAATCTAAAAAACACTAAAATGAGGGTTAGTAAGAAAAAATTTGAAATTAATCTACAAAGCTTTAAATTAACTATAAGGGACAATGGATTATCTCACACTGGGGTGTGCCAAATGTATCCATACTAAGCTAACTTATACTAATTGCATGAAATTAACACCAAGTAACTTCAAAAGAAATTTAATGTACTAAGGACATCAATATAAGAGCTTAAAGGAAATAACTACTTATTTCATAAACATGAATGAAATCACCTAATGTTATCTATTCCTACTCTTATATGTATGATTACTCTAAAACATGAGCCTCCTTAGATCAATGAGAGAATCAAATTTATGTGTTAATCTCCAAAGAGAGGGAAGGATCTCACCAACAAATGGCTACAAGGCCATACTTAGATCCTCCCTTACTACTCAACAATGGTAGAATAGATGCAAAGATGAAGTAGTTATTCCAAAACAATGGAGAATTCCTTTATCTTATTCCTATAGTTTCCACTATTCAAAGTGTCGTGTGGTGTGTGAGGATAATACTAGGTTTATTATATAGCTTTCTGTGTTATTTGGAGAAGCATGAATCCTAGTGCATGCAGGATAAATGATAAAGTTCAATTAGAAGAATTAAGCTTGATTAGAATAATTAACAAGTGATTAGAAACTCATGGGAGTTGGGGATGCTTTAATAAATAAAATAGGATTAATTAATAGGCTAGGATAAGATTAAAAATCTCTTTAGAGATGATTTGGAGGGAAATAAGGTGATTTTGAATGGTTGGAAGAAGGGTTTTAACCAATAAGAAGGTTTATTGATTAAATACAAGGGTGAAATATGCTTAATTAACTAATAATAGTTAATTATTCAATTGGAAGAGGATTATAACTAACAAAGTGTCGTTAATTGATTGAAATGGGGAGAGACGTTAGTTAATTAGTGGGAAATCACTTGATTATTATGGAAACGATGAGAAAGAGGGTAATTACTACAATTTTAGTAGTAACACTACGTAGGAAGATTTTAGGTGTCTACACATATGCATGATGATAAATGAACCAAGTACTCATTTAATCATAATAACCCATTACATACACTCAATTGGAACCATACATAATAACAAATCAAACAATTTCCAATATCATTTGCATCATGAAATCTCCATACTCAATGTACATGTTGACAACCATAATCCGTCAACAATATTCCATTATAACAAAATGGTATTATATTAGAGAAGTTGAATACATAATATACATTACATGTGAATCACATAGCCATGCACGGAAACATATTAGAACAACATGACATCAGTACATAACAAAAGGTCGATCCACAACCAGTCCTTAAATTAGGTATTTATGGGGGTAGGGACTTTCCCTTCACCTCCTATGCACTCTCCTATTAATATATGTGTCAAAAATAGACTACATGCATGCTTTACAAGATAGCTATTAATAGATCATACTATAAATAAGACTTAATTTTATCCTATTATTAGCCTTCATGTATGTTTTCAATCTGCATTTTCATTCTCTGAAAATAGCCCTTACTTGACCGCTAAGTTATCATAGGTACTTTATCTAATTGATATATTCCGTACTCCAACCATATATTTCTATTGAAAAGCCCATAAAATGAGACCAATCAGTGGAAGTCTTAAGTTTGCCTCCAATCCTAGGCTATGAAATGCCAAGATAGTGCACAATTCAAAAAAGTCCAGTGGTGGCACAGTCACATGCCTTCCTTATGCACTAATATATCCTCCACGTGCCTATCCATGACATTGGTCAGTATATCCATCCAACATGTAAGGCTTAGATCCTTGATAATCAGTCTAACTATTTCCCACTATGTTGTCCTATCTAGTTGTACTACTCCATTTAGAATCGCCATGACTCATACTTCAGATCCTATTTGATCATCGTAATCTGCTTAGGAATTACTGAGCTACTTCGCTCCCTGGTTCTATCATGCAATTGTGTACTGAATGACTTCTCACAATGATTAGAGATATATATAATGGAGGAGGTTTCATATTTCTTACCTTGTTGACCTCCTTGAACTCTTTCTTTTGGAGTTGCATTAGTGAGAACCACTTTATTTTGATCTTTGAAATTCCTCATTTAGAATGGGGAAATTAGACCGATCTTTCTGCATAGATATATCTCTCTGAAACATATCTCTTTGTCCTTAAATTACCTAGGATTCCCACATCAATATACTGACATTATTCTTCTTCATTTGTTCAAGGATATTGAAAGAAGTACCCACAAAATTCTGCAATGGAAGGAAAACATTCACCCTCCTTTATTTTTTGATCAACGGTCCTTTCTTGAAGAGCATATATTATCCACTTTACAGATTATCTTTGAGTGGCAGGCTTTGGTTAACTTGCAGAAACTCTTTGTTGCATGGATCTGTAATGTTCCACAGTTCTGGAGCGTATTTCAGACTTACTACATTATGTAGATTACTTGGTTGTATGTAGAATCCACCCAATTCCATGGGTTTTCTTTGATGAAGAGGCAAAATTATGGGAGTGAGAGATGGAATGTTGGATTCTATTTTCCTTATTTTGGAACTAGTGGTAGAGGCCACACTTGAAGAAGGTGTTTGATTGACCAGTTGAATTTTTTTAACCCCACATAACTCTTCCATTTTCCAATTTACAAGTGAAGCATCACTTGGGGGCATTCCTTGAGTAATTTCTTGTTGTTGGTTTTCCTCTATTGGTATATCTTGGGAGGCAGATGCATTTTTCACCATCAAGGCTTGGTTTAAAATTTCATTGGATCATGTTTTTTGGCTGTACAGAAGGTTGGAATGGAAGCACCACTCATAATCTCATACTAGAGTATTTTGAACTGGAACCAAATCCTTAGATGAGATGGTCATATTGGGATTGTATGGTTGAAATGGTCTTGCAGAGGGAAATTGGTTCTGATTTTGAGGAGTAGCTTAGAATGAAGGTTTGTTTAGTTTGTATGGAATTGTATTTGGTTAGTATGGAAGATAGAAAGGTTTGAAACTTTATGTTTGTCACATTTTTAATGATAACAAATCATTCTCAATTTTTTACAATTTCTTCATTACCTTTTATAACTCAGTTGACGTATTTGAAGAGGTGGATATTTGACTAGAACTTTGGCTTCTTGGAGATGGAATATGATGATAAATATTTATATTTGCATAAATAAATTAAGCAATAATTAATCAAAATCAACACATGAAACAAAAACTACAGAAGATAGAAACCAAATGTAAATAGAATGGAGCAATTTCTATTGAATATGAGAGGGAATTTCTATGAGGTGTGCATGACAACTAATTGTGCACACTCATATATTATTTTATAAATATAAAAAAATTATTACTACCAAATAACTCAAACCAATCCTAAGTGTTCACACTATGAACAATATTTTGGTAACAGTCACCCCCTTAGTGTGAACATGGGGAAAGCTATCTCCTGTACTTGCTCATGATCTACAAATAAATGAAGGTTTTCAATGAGTACCAACAACTCAAACAATATGAGGTTTTCAAAGAGAACCTCCAACTCATAAAATGGTTTTTCTAGTGGAACCAACCACTACGTAGCAACGTACATTATTTTGCTCACATCATTGTTTCTAACTTAGGGGGATTACAAAACAGAAATTATGCTTATGCAGGAGCTTTAAACATGAATGTTACTTCTATTCATTATTACAACATAAAGTAAACACACCACACAAAAAAAATAAAAGGTCACCAATACCATGAAGAAATCTTTTTGTTGGTGACTAACAAGAGATGCCAATTTGCCTCCATCCTCCTATGCCTCCATCCTCCATCGCAATGTTGCTAACTCAACTAAATTTGTCTTTGAGGATCATTTGACAATTATATTGGGTGTCAGTTTAACTGATAATGCACCCTTACAATAGTAACCAACTTTATATGTAACCGAAATAATAAAGCATATCAGAGTTTTATTTCTGGAAATCACTCGCTATTTTTTTACAAAATAATTAGAAATGTCAGAATTGTTTCCATGATTTCTCTTAAAATACAAAATGAATTTCTGTAATATTTTGATAGAAGTTTCCCATAATACAAATAAACAAACCTAAAAAATTCCATAATATTCCGAATCTAGGTTTTTGAGAAAAGCACAAATTACCAGTCATTTTTTTAAGATCAGAATCCAGAAAATGGCAATGGAAGCTTTAAAACTCTCAGATCTACATCCTTGAGGATTTGATTTTGTCCTACAATCACTCTCATAAATCTTCCTAACCTGCTCTGATACTAGATGATGATAAATATCTAGATTTTCATAAACAAATTAAGCACTAATTAATTAAAATCAACACATGAAATGAAAACTACATAAGATAGAAACCAAATGTAAATAGAATGGAGCAATTTCTATTGAATTTGAGAGGGAATTTTATACAATTTCTTTCTCCTAAAATCATGGAGTCAAGTCTTATCATTTTATCCCCATATCTCTCCTTTATTCCCTAGTCTTACTCTCAATCCCAAGATATTCTCACATATTTCTATCTCTATGAGTTGTGCATGACAACTAATTGTGCACACTCATATATTATTTTATAAATATTAAAAACTATTACTACCAAATAACCCAAACCACTCCTAATTGTTCACACTATGAACAATATTTCAGTAACAGAATAGAAGCTAATTAATGAGTATGATAGGGAGCATACATTCCTACTTATGGTAATATGGGCATTACAGGTTAAGGAGAAAGTTTCACATCCTGAATGAGATTGTTTTCTACTCTGATGGAAATTATGTAGACATCTAGTAAGGTTACACCCACCACATAGTGAATCATGATAGAGATGCCACTATTTAAATCCCTTAAGTAATAGAGAAAACTATAGTGTGGTGTATTCCTTACCATTAGTGGGATTCTATCCCAAGTCTTCTAAAATTCAATATTCAAGTCATCCATTTTCTCATGTGTGGCTCTCTTTATTGTGGTCAATTACTCTACCAAAGATAGATGATCTAATTTATCCTCAAATTGGTTACAAATAGTAGTGTCAAGTTTGTCCCAATTGTGGATTGAAGAAGATATTAAAATTCTATACCATTAAATATATTTTCCTTTGAATGATGAATCCAAGAGTCTGACGGTTACATCATCTTTAGTAACAAAATGAATTGAGCAAACATTGGAAATGTATGGGATATGATCGGATGGAGTAGGCTGGTTTTCACTAATGAAGAAAGGAATACTTTTCAGAGACAACATTGGTATATTATGTTAGGCATTTAGTGTCAGGGGACTACCACCATTAAATATGAAAAAAAGTATATATATTTGTTGTTCATGAATGGAATAGGTATTAAAATCCTAGAGGATAGCAAGAAGGTCCTACCAAGAGGAGTAGAAAGCGTTATATTATAAGGAGATGGTTATCTTTGAATTGTTCTTCCTTTTCTCCATCTCCTTGGTGATAGTTGTAAGTATTCAAAAGGTTATTCTCTTGTTATACATGACCTTTTCTGAATCCTTCTTATAAGATATGGACACTTTTTTGCATGAAACTAGTAGGAAAAATGTTTGGAGTCACTAGATGTTAGAGTAGGTATTTACCTTAGCTCATGTTCACATAGGTAATTTATTTACATGTATTGTATTTATCCTCACACACTTATGTGTGTGGATATTTATTTTATCATTTAGATATTAGGAGATATTATCTAGTTGTTAGGTATAGTTCTTTCCTTGATCTATGATATTGATTAATTATTTCCTTGATTTATGGTATTGACTAGATCCTTGATGTCTAGTTCTCTCCTAAGTATATGGTCTTGACTAGTTATTTGATGACTAGTTATTTCCTTGATTTATGGCTTGATCTATGACTTTGACTGGTTCTTATATTGTTATTTCTTGCCTATATAAGCAAGGGCCGATTCTCATTGTAATTCATTGAGTTCAATAATAATATATGATATTGTTTCTCATTTGTTTGCAAAGGGTTTATGTAAAGTTATTCTGGTAAATTACTTTCATCTTATTGATCGTGGTGTTTGATTAGCATATATGTTCTTGGATTGGTATGATCTGGTTATCATTCCTTTTATGGTATTAGAGCAGGATATTTCTATTAACATCCTTCTGTAAGTTTTATTCTGTAAATAAATTGTTTGTATATTCATATATTTGGGATTTGGTCATATTTTGTTGTTCCATGTGGTTTTATGCAAAATAGAGGCCACCATTGGATTCAGAAGGCACGAAAAACCCTAAGATCAACTGTAAATTTGGCCATTTCTGGAGGCAGGATTTTTTTGGTTTTATTTTGTGGTTACAAAGAAATGCACTGGTTTGCCTCAGGATCACACTAGCTAGGAAAGAAACCAAGGAAATTAATTTTTGGGATTGTTGGATTTCTCAAGATCTACATTAGGTTTTGTTCTAGTCTGGTGCAACATTTTTGGGTTGCGTGCAGAGGGATTTAAGTTATTTCCTCTTTTAGCAGGGTATCAAGACGACCATACATGGATTTTTCCATTTCAAGTAATTATGTATCCTATTATTTTTGGTAACGTAAGTCACTGTCTACACAGTGCAGAAATAGTAATTTTTACCAGAAGAAGCAGTTGGATGTGACTTTCTTGAAAACAAGCGACACCCCCCATAATAGTAAGTTGCACACACTCGTTGAAATTTTTAGCCCCTAGTCATATGGTATGATCATATGAGGGATTAAAGCTTGTGATTCTTAACTCCAGCCCCCTTTCATTTTATTTATGTGGTGAAGGTAATATCATTTTATTTTGTTTTATTGGCAACTAAAATAAATAGCAGAGCATACTATTGAAAAGCTTGTATCTTTTGATTAGTAACTCAGTTTTGAGTGTTGTTTTTTACAAAAGTGCTTTTTTTTTGTGCTATTTCCATTGGAAATATTTATTTTGAGACTTTAAATATAATTATAAAGTTTCATATTGTAACATGCACTCATTATAAAGTGTCAAATATGGAGGAGTGTTGTAATCAATTATGGACGTAATTTCGGTTGATCTCGACGTCCTAAACTTTTGGGAGTTGCATTCTTGTATATATCATGGATTCTGAGAATGATATGTTTTTCTCTGAAGTGTGTGGGATTCAAGAGGATATTGTAAAATTTGTGGAAGAAAATAGATCGCTCAAGAAGTGAAATTTTCTTCTACAATCACTCATTCACAATAAGGATACACTAATACACTCCCTGTGGTAAAAAATTACTAGCCTACAACATCGCCATCACATTGTGGATAGCCATATCCATGCTCCTGGTCCAATTGTAGTACCCACTAACATTGATCTACCAGTTTTTGAGCTTGTTACTGCTCTTGAATCTCCTAAGCCTATGAGGCTTGTTACAACATGCTCTTCCACATATGTGCCTATTACAGTAACATATGTTGTGTATCCTACTTATGCTCATATGCATGGCTCTTTTGAGAAGCATACCACTGCATTCAGTTCTCAAATGCTCCATTCTATGGGTTTCACTGGTGGAGGTATTGGCAGACATTCATAGGATATTGTTTCCCTTATTCCACATGTTAAGTGGAATTCTCTCCATGACATTAGTTTTTGAGCATATACTTCATTGGGATCACACATTGATAGAGCTCCTATTTTTGTTTGCTCGACTCTTTCTACGGATAATGGGAAACTCATGAGTTCTGCACCTTCACTCAGGCTTGAGAAACTGGATATTTCAGCTATCAGACATGATCAATCTGACAAACATTATGATGTTCCTTTACATGCACCCATTGTGTATTTTACACCAAGTCATATGCAGGAATCTTCTTCATCCATCTGTTTTGATTTAGGGGTGGATATCTGATCACTCATGGCGGTGACATAGGAATTCATTGAGAGTAATCTACAGGTATGGCTCCTCCGCCATTCATCCTCTTGCTTCACTTTCTATACCTTCTGCATTGTAATGGTTCTTGTTTTGAGAATTTTTCTTTAACAGGTGTAGTGTATCTTTCTTGTTTATTGAGAGATTTTGTATATGTATTTTCGACACTTTTGGTATGTTGATAGTATCTCTTGTGGGGGATCTATTCTAGTGAAGTCCAGTGTTATTTTTTCAGTGTTTGAGTAGTTGATTTTGGGCAACTCATATAGATTTGTAGTGTCACTCCACCCATTCAGTAGTATGGGAGGGTGTGGTGTTGATACTGCTTCTTCTGGTTTCGTGTCCTTTCCTTATTACCTTGGCTTTTCTTGGCTCATGACACTCTGGAGTTTTTTTCCTTGCCTTGTTACTTTGGTTATTGTTCTTGGATCGTGGCACACCAATTTGCAGTAGTTGATCGAATTATGTTTGGTGTTTTTTTGCACTTTCGACATCACTCCGCTGACACTCTCCTTGTATGGAGCTATTCTGGTGAAGCCCAATGTCAGTTGTTTTTGAGTTTTGTGATCGAGAAGTGGATTCATACCATGGTACACACCAAAATTCTTCAACATTATATGATTTTTTTGAGCTAAGCTTCTTGGGATGCCTTGTAGTGGGTTTTTGCTCTCTCTACTTTTTTTTACTGGTTTTGGGTACCTTGTGTTGTCCCTTTTTCCCAGTTATTGTACATGAGTACCTCATCAGGCCTAGTTGTTGGGACTCATACTATGGACATGCCACTTCTATTTTGGCCCCTAGCTTCACTTGAGGGGAGGTGTTAAAATAGGTATTTACCTTAGCTCATGTTCACCTAGGTACTTTATTTACCTTTATTGTATTTATCCTCACCCACTTATGTGTGTGGATATTTATTTTATCTTATTTAGATATCAAGAGATATTATATATTTTTTAGGTATATTTCTTTCCTTGATCTATGGTATTGACTAGATCCTTGATGTCTAGCTCTCTCCTAAATCTATGGTCTTGACTAGTTCTTTGATGACTAGTTATTTCCTTGATCTATGGCTTGATCTATGACCTTGGCTGGTTCTTAGATTGTTATTCCTTACTTATATAAGAAAGTCCCATTCTCATTGTGATTCATTGAGTTCCATAATAATATATGATATTGCTACTCATTTGTTTGTAAAGGTTTTATTTGAAGTTATTATGGTGAATTTCTTTCATCTTATTGATTGTGGAGTTTGATTAGCATCTGTGTTCTTAGCTTGGTACAATCTGTTATCATTCCTTTTACCATATGTGTTTTATAAAGCCTTCAAATGATGGAATTTACCAAGAAACACACCATAAATCAATGAAAGAATAAGAAAATCTAAGAGTGGTCCCATCATACATGCTAAAACTATTATCACGGGGAGTTAGTACCCTCTACATTTATCATGGAAGAATAATAGAACTCTTGTGTAACATGGATTTTTATCCAAATGTGGGACCTTGAAAGTGAGACAAATCTCTAGAGGAGGCTTGTTCCTTCTCGTCCATATTTCTATAACTAACCTACAACTCTAAAATTATAACTAAAAAAACTTAATCTAAAATCTACATGGATCAAGGAGAGATGGGTGAGAAGGTTACAAAATGAAGAAAAGGTTAATGCACCAGAACTGAAAGAAGGTCCGAATCCAGCTTGAAATAAATTGGATAATTACACTTGCAGATATTTTTTGAAACAAAAAAATTATAGAACATAAAATGAATGCAA
The DNA here is from genome assembly GCA_019776745.2 of Taxus chinensis. Classification (NCBI taxonomy): domain Eukaryota; kingdom Viridiplantae; phylum Streptophyta; class Pinopsida; order Cupressales; family Taxaceae; genus Taxus; species Taxus chinensis. Next base: position 664,707,028 of record CM034147.1, on the reverse strand, counting down.
ATATAATGCAGAATGAAATGGAAAACATCCATAACAAACTAAAATAATCTGAAGTAAAAAACAACCACAAAAATTTATATTATAAATCTTTGACCATGATTATAGAGATGAGGTTTTATATCTCATACAAAATGCAAGTTATAGATTTTTGGAGGTAAATAAAGGTAAAACGATAAGGTAGATCTCCCAAATGAACATAAAAATACCCTTTTTATGTGTTAAGCACTTACATTTATACCAGAATGAGAGAAAGAGGAAGAAAATGGATTTCCCAGTACAATCACTAACCATAACTCATTAATTCATCTTCATAGCAAATGGTTGCCAAGCTAAACCATTCCTCTACATTACTTGATATGCAGATGAAGAAGAAGTGTCATTCTTCATTAATTTTGGTGGTTGGAAGGTGATTTGATAGCTTGTGTGTCTAGGACCATCCCTTTGCATCCTAAATTCATGTTTGCATATTTAACCTCTGAAACTTGATCCCAATGAAAAATTAATGATTCAATAATGAAGGTGAGGGGAGACCTTTCCGATAAGATTGATTTTTCTCGATTTGGTTGACCGCATCAAAAGTTATGGACAAAAACCTCCATCATTGTAACAGTCCCATTTTAATAATTTATAAAAAGGGGGAAATTTTTTTTTGAATAATGTTCTTTGTTCTAAATAATCATAATTTAGAACACACATTCTAATTCAATCAATCTCATAATATAAAACCATATGCAACTGTAAATGACTCGATGAAACACTGATCTCTCATTTCATGACTCGATAGCATATTGATCTCTCATGTTAACTTATTGATTTGTATACTTGGTTCCCTTACCCTTTTCGGGGTATTAGGTGTTCTTTATAAGAGGCCTATCTAAATATTTGTTACCAATATTCATCTTAAATCCCACTTCTAAAACTACGTGACATAGGACAATGTAACCATCATCTTACGATACTTTGGCCTAAGATTTAAAAACATATTATTCATGTTTGTATTCCTAAACGGCATACTCGTCAAACAAAATATGTCCTTCATCCTAATTCATCTGTTATCTAGAATGGTCTTCACTGAATCCTTTCAATCCACTTGTTCAAGGTTTAGCCCTAGCCAAGGTTAGCAACATAGTCTAGTGTGGAGGACTACTCATAGTGACTAAGGGTACATAGACATACCCAATCAACCTAAGTCGATTGCATGTGTCTAGTTACCCTAAGTCATCGTGAGTTGACCCCTGCACTAGATCATACCCCTAACTCTACCTAGGAAAAAATTGTGACAAAGTCATATTTATGTAAATTTGGATGACTAAACTCTGAAGGGTGTTGTAACATGTCAAATGCAACATAGTATCCTCATGAAGACCCAAGTCTTCATGAAGGTATTGTGTTGTATTTGGCGTGTACCAACATACAACTGAGTTCACCTCATCTAGATGAACATAACATGGAAAGAAGTTAAGGATTTATTAAAATTTCCTTATAAAAGGTTAATTGCAGCAGCCCTACTGAACACTAGGTTCATTAACCATTAGGGTTTCAAGTAATAACTTCAATTAGAGTTGGTATGCAGATATAACTACCTCCTAACCATTTCATAGGTCTTGATTAATAACCCTTAACATTTTAATTTATCTTCACAAAAAAATTTAGCATACTTAACAGTGATGTTAACTTAACTTAAATATCCAATTCTTAGCTTGTTTAAGTTTGGAATCATATCTTTCCATATTAGAATTCATTGGGATGAAGTCTAATCCTTATTATTTTCTTTTTATTGCTCTTAATCTGATTTTAGAATTAATCAAGAGGAAGCACATCTTCCTCTATCCAAGGATAACATTCAGTTTCGATTTCACGAGGTCTTAAAACAATCTATTAATTAATGCAGGGAATTTACCTCTCCTTTTTCTTATAAAGGATTTAGGTTCAATTATAACCCCATAGTATTTTACAATTTTTCATCATGGTTTCATTCACCTACAAACATTTGTTTTAATAAAACCATAAGGTCCCAGTTGATGCCCAATCACTAATGTCAACTTTAATAAGTTGTATTTAATTAAGAGGGTAGCACATCTAGTACCCTTAACCTCTAATTATTATTTTTAAACCAACCCAAGAGGGTATATTACAAATATATATAAAATAAATAAAAATAAGCTTATCATTTCCATTCAAATAATACCCACAAGGATTACAAACCCACAACTCTTTCATTCATAAAATGGGATTCATATATTATAATTCCACACACTTTAGACATTTCTAGTGTCAAACATCAATATCAAGATCAATTACAAAGACAACATCCATTTCTAACAAATGCATTTTAATAATGATCCATATTTCATCATAAAATATGTAGCCTCTTGTTAAACAAATAGAAGTTCTAAAAGGTCTTCTCTCCTTTCAACACTTACAAAGTCCATCTGTAAAAATTTCTAGCACGGGTTGGTTCATCGAACTGGGTATGATAATCACTAATCATTAAAAAGATGTGTTTTTAGCTAATTGTTTCATAAAGATATCTCTACTTTTATGAAATAGGTAAAGCATTATAGAAAGTTATACCAAAAGAAATACTAGCCATAAGAGAGAAAGAGAGGTAAGGTAATAAACCATATCATAATTTAGAATAGATCATGATGTAAAAAACCTTAACCTTCAACTATTATTTAATATCAAAAGCAATTAAGCATTAATCTAGATAAGTACTTATTTCATCAAATTCTACTTTACCTTGTAAATGTCATTTAACATAATTCACTTCTCAATTAATCCTATCTATCATGAGAAGATAACTATCCTTACTAACTCTAAGGAATAGGTCAACATTTTATATCCCAATAATACTTCTATCTAATAATTTATTTCTCCTAAATCCGTCCTAGAATATGAGATGTCAAGCTCAATCAAACATTGGAATAAGTTAGGATGAATCAACAACATATTTAGTAAAGAATTTCTTATTTAAGAATCCTAAACTCAGGATTAGAAACCAATCTAAGTTTAGGTCCATCTCTATAAAATTTTTGACAAAGGATGAAATCAATTTAGTGTGCAATCTCAAACTAGATGCATCATAACCAAGGATAAAGTTAAATAGATGAGTGAAAGGATTTTAACAATCAGATACAGTTAATGCAACCATTCAATTACGTTTTCATAAAGCAAAAGACTTCTTTTAATATTTTTAACCAACAACAATAATCCTTCTAATTAACCTTAGCTTTAACCATCTGTTCAATCATCACCAGACTTACTTCTACAACAAGTTCTAGTGAAGGTTCAATGAAACATTCGCACTAGACAGCTCCCTTATCAAGAATGAATCAGAAAGAGAATTGAAGAAGAGAAATATTGTAAATTCAATTGTTCAAAGAAAGATTAGAAAAGGAGTGTTCTATAAACAAGAATACCAATAGTCAAGTCCATTATCTACTTCCTTCTAATGTATTTCCCAACCAGAAAACAATCAGAGATAAAAATGAAATATTACAGTCCCGAAGAAGGGAATAAACAATAGCAGTAAATTTCACTGTTCAAAGGGGCAGTAACAATAGCACCAAATCAAGAAGACAACAAGAAAACATTTTCTCGAACATGGTGGAGGAAGGAGAGAATTATCATAAGAGTAATTCTTATCAATCCAACTATACCCAAGTGAACAAACGGAAACACAATCAAATACAATAAAGCTATGCCCCAACTACATTCCTTAAATAGAGATACATGTGCCTTCTTTGGAGAAAGAACCGAAACAAGTTTTTTGGTTTAAGGAAAAGAAAACAAACTAACATTTCAACCACTAATGACCAAGTAACTATTCAAATTCACAAGTAGATAACAGTAACTGTAACATAGTGATCTTAACCGAAGATAACTTCTTCTTCTTCTCACTAATTACATCGATTTCAGGAGTTACCCAAGTTCCTAAAAGAATAAACAAATAGAATAACACTTCTTTAAATTAACCTTTTTCGAACAACAATTTTATTTTCAAGGAGCTAACACGGTAAAATTTCTAATCCTTTATTGGTGAACGATAAAGCTAAAAAAAATCTTTAACAGATGAAAGTTCCTTACAAATCCAAACTCAGAACATTGCATCCTCCACAATAACCACTGGAGCAGATGACTAAAACAAGAAAGTTAGCACAAACCAGAGTCACAACTATAGATTGATAAAAGGAAGGTTGGACATGATCACAAGTAATGAACATTCCTTCAAACTTGGAATAATATGCTAAAACCCACAGTCATAGAAGTTATTTCAAAAATATTCATTCAATCTCAACACATTAGACAAGATACTTAACAGTTTATACCCTGAAGTGTTCCCACAAAGGTGATACAAGTTCTCTTCCAACCAGTTTTATGAATTTGATAAATCAAGTTACCCACAAGTTTATCACAGCTTAATAAGAGTGCAACTAGTACAAATTCATCTCTGACACAAACAAAAGTTAATAAAATTTAATAATTTCCAAATAAGGAATTCGAAACCCAAAAAAAATCTTTCTTCACAACAGTGGAATCAAACAATAACCTCAGTAACAATACAAGTGACAAAAGCAAAGATCATAACATCATACAAGCTTATTTATACCCAGGAGAAGAGATCAATCATGTAAACAAAAATCAATTGTTTCCAAAAGCAAAGTTGTTTTTATGAAAAAATTTAAGTAAAATAAAAATAGCTTAATGGGTATAGCCTATCATGCCTGATAGCGCTTCTTCTTTTTTTGATTCACAAAAGTTCTTCAAGAAAATTTCAATAGCTTCCTCCTTTCCACGATCATCAACCAAAAACCTTGAAAATTTCCCCTTCCTTCTTCTTATAGTTTCCACAGAGACCAAAATAGCTCCAAGTAATGCAAAAATAACCAGTCAAGCAAGAGTCAAACTGAAGATTAGACAAACAAAAAAAACATCATGTAGAGCTTGAGCTCAAAAATAAATCAAAGAACAAAAAAAACCATCCAAAACCCCTCATGCATTCTCCTAGGTGGTTTTTTTTCCAAATTCAAAAACATTAAATGCAAAGGAAAGATAGTTCCCTCCCTTTTCTATGCCACCGCCATCTCCATTTTTGGTGAAGACTAACTTCAATTTTTTCATGCGACTAAATTCAGTGGAGATGTCAACTCAGATCTCCCCAAATTTCCCAATTCCCTTGCCAAAGTTGGCGGTAGAAAAAGATAAGGAAACATTAAACTTAATTTAATTACCTTGAAACCGATGTCACTGACCACCCAACATCCATGTGTTCCATAGGCCCCCTCTAGGTTAGCCACATTTTAAGTTAGATTAACATTAGCTTAGGAAATCCACATAGGTCCATAGGTAGGTCTTAGTTAGGGTCTTAACATTTTAATTTCAAGAGAGCAAAAAGACATAGGTTAGACTTAGCTCTAAGCTTAAGTTGCTAACATTTTATTCATAGATATAGCAGGTTCCCGGTTGAATCCAACATTACATGCTAGCAAAAGAAGAACCAGTCGAGACATCAGCATACACATACAGTAGGGTTTGAATACCTCATAAATTTTCTAACATAGTTTTGATTTCAACGATTAGCTGATCTAATAGACTTGGTCGTTTTGACCTCAATAATTAAGAATTAAAAGCATACCTTGGATCAATGGAATTGATCCAAGGTAATGTTGTTCTGAAATAAGGAAATTTTATAAAAATTGAACCTGTATTTCTCAATCCTAGCAGGCAGAATAAATTAAGCAAGAGTATGATATAATGTATCTATTTAGTAGATGAATTGCTCCCTACTACAAACATGATTTCCCAAGTCATAAGAGTACATCGTCTTAAGACCAAACCACCTGTCAATGTTTGTACCTTCTAAAGTAGAAGACATATTAGGTACTTGTCATGTTAGGGGAGTTACATGCCTCCCTCTTAAAAAGCATCATCATTCCAATGATTAACTTAGTCAATACTAGATTCAATCAAGATAAAATTCTTTCCTTTGTATTTTCATAACAAAATCAGATTTGAGAAATTTCAATTTTCATAATTATTCAGCTTAAAATAGTTGTTTCAGTACTAAATAATTTAGTTTCTACCCAAAATTGGTAGATTTATTGACATACAAAGAATAAACTCTTAATGTTTTATCAACCCAATGAATCAATTCTTTTCAAACAAATATGGAAAATCCAATTTCATTTCTTTGAGGTTTTCCCAGGTTGCACTTTCTTCATTAAACTGGTCCCACTGGACCTTACATTAACTTATTTTGTGATTCCTTAAGTGCAACTAGCAAGTTTCCAACATTTGGATGGGTTTAACCATGATTATTCCTGGGTCTTGGACCTAAAAGGAATTCCAATTTAACACATGTGATAAATCTGAAACGTATTTTTTAAGCAAATAAATATGGAAAACATCGTGCATTCGTGATAAAAAAAGAGGTAAAGCTAAACAATAAGCTACATGGTTGATTATTTCAACAATTTCAAAGGGTCCCACATAACGAGGTGATAACTTGGTAGCCTTTCCAAAAGTTATAGAAATCATTTTTTGTTTAACCCGTAAAAAGACCTTCTCACCAAGTTGAATTTCTTGTCAACCCTTTTTAATTCTGCATAACTATTTTTCCTATCTATTGCTTCCTTTAAATGTTCACGAATCATTTTAACTTGTTGTTCCATTTCCCTAAGGATTTCAGGTCCAATTACCTTTATGTCCTTAATGTTATCCCAGCTAACTGGGGTTCTACATTTCCTTCCGTATAATGCTTCAAAATGTGCCATTTTCAAAGACGTGTGATGCGTGCTATTATAATAAAATTCAACTAATGTAAGATACTCTTCCCATTTATATTGTTGGTCTATGCAATACATCTATAACATATCTTCCAAAACTTGGCTGACTCTTTCAGTTTACCCATCCATTTCTGGATTATATTCGAAACTGAAATTCATCTTAGTCCCTAAGGCTGCATTAAGTGTTTTCCAAAATATAGATTTCATTTTTAGATCTCTATCTGATATGATTAATTCAGATACTCCATGTAATCTGAAATTTTCATGCACAAATATTTTTAGCTAAAACAGGTGAATCATCCTTAATATTACCAACAATAAAATGTGCTATTGTTGTTAGTTTATCAACAATAACTATAATAACATCATGTTTATTTCTTGACATAGGCAACCCTTGAACAAAATCCATTCTAATTAATTTCCATTTATACTGCAGTATACTGTGAGGATATAGTAAACTAGTTGGATGCATATGTTTAGATTTAACATGCTGACATTCTAAGCAGTGTGTCACAAATTCAATCACATCCTTTTTCATCCCTTTCCAAAAATATTGTTGTTTTATATCAGCCAACATTTTCATAATGTTGGGATGTCCAGAAAAAGATGAATTATAAAATTCGGTTAACAATTTCCTTCTTAATTCATTTAATGAAGGTATGTATACTCTATTTTCAAACCTCAAGATTCCTTTGTTCTCAAAGTGAAAACCTTTATATCTCACATCCTTTGGATCTGCAACAATTGTTGTTTTTACTTGCTGAAAATAAGAATCAGATTCCAAGAGACTTTTTACTTCATCCCTAAATTGAGTTCTCAACGTTATAAGAGAGGAAATATGCTTCCTACGACTTAGTGCATCTGACACTCTATTTTCCTTTCCTTTAATATAACCTATGTCAAAATCATACTGAGATAAAAATTCTAATCATCTTCATTGCCTTGCATTTAGATTTGGCTAAGTGAAAATATACTTCAGCCTAAGATGGTCAATCTTTAATTCAAATGGTCTACCAAGAAGATAATGCCTCCATACCTGAAGTGCATGAACAATGACAACAAGCTCTAGGTCATGTGGAGCTTAATTCAATTCGTGTAACTTGATTTTTTCTACTCTCATAAGCTATAACGTGCTCGTTTTGCAACAAAATACCTCTGAGACCCTCCTTAGAAGCATTTGTTACTACAATAAAGTATCCATTAGGATTAGGTACAGCTGAAATAGGTGCAGATGTTAACTAATCTTTTAGAGTCTTAAATGCAGATTCGAATTTTTGATTCCACACAAATTTCTTATCCTTCTTCTGTAACAAATTGATTGGTGTAGTGACTTTTGAAAATTCTTTGACAAAATTTCTATAATAACCAGCAAGACCCATGAAGCTTCTAACTTCATGTACATTTTTAGATGCAGGCCATTTAGTTATTGCTACAATTTTTTAGGGATCTACAACTATTCCATCCTTACTTATGAGTTATGACATGTCCAAAATAGTGCACTTTTGTCTCATAGAAGAAACATTTGGACAACTTACCATACAACCTTATCTTTCTTAACATTTCCAGAACTATTTTCAAATTCTCGTGATGCTCATCAATGCTTTTGGAATATATGAGAATATCATCCAAGAATACAAGCACAAATTTGTCCAAGTGTTCTTGAAAAATATTAATCATTAAATTCATAAAGTTTGTTGGTGCATTCGTTAAACCAAATGGTAAAACTATGAATTCATAATGTTTGTACCTTGTTCTACAAGTTATTTTATGAATGTCTTCATCCTTGATTCTTAACTAATGATATCTAGATTGAAGATCTATTTTAGAATAGACTGATGCACCTCGCATCTGATCAAACAGATCATCAATTCTAGGAAGTGGATATTTGTTTTAATTATTTCCTTGTTTAACATCCTATAATTGATGCACAATCTAAGTGTTCCATATTTCTTTTTCACAAAAATTGCTAGTGCTCCCCAAGGTGAGACACTTAGCCTTATTAATCCTTTAGTCAACAATTCTTGTAACTATGCCTTCATCTCTACTAATTCAATGCTATTCATTCGATATGATGCCTTGGAAATAGGTTTTTTTCATGGTTTGATTTTAATTATGAAATCAAAATCCCATTTGGGTGGAAGACCAGGTAGTTTCTCTGGAAACACATCCCTAAAATTTTGTAACAGCAGATACCATTCCAAGAAATCACTACTTTCATTGGTCATTTCTAAAAAATTTACTACATACAAAGTGAAGCCTTTGTTTTTGGCCCTTTTTAGTTGCGTAGCTAACAATTTCCTAAGTGAAATCTCACATTTTATCCCCTAAATGTCTATTGTTTTCTGCCGGTCATCAAGACAACTAATGTGTTTTTCAAAATAATCAAGATTTTCCTTATGTTCAGCTAGCCAGTTAACACCTATGATTACATCATAAGACCCCAAAGGAGGAACATAAATATCAAATTTAGTGGAAAAACTAGGTAATTCAAGGACTGCTCCAAAAAGACACATACTAACTGTGTGGACAACATTATTCCCATAATGTACAGCCCATGATTTATCCATTTTTCCATCTTTTCTTTTAAATTTTGAAGCTAATTTAGTAGAAATAAAGCATTCAGTAATTCCAGTATCAAAAATTATAGTTACAGGTATAACTAATAACTTACTTGGCACTTCTATAGGTGTAACTTGCTCTTAAGACTGTTTGTCAGCTACTGCAGCATGAATCTTATGTTGTTGATTTCTATCATCCTTCCTCAAAGGACACTGATTTGCATAATGATCCTTCCCACAATTGTAAAATCCTCCTACATGTCCTTTCTTAGGCTCAAATTTATTTCCATCCTTAGAGTTATCATTCTGACCCCCCCCCAAGGACTTATGTCCATTATTATTGTTCTTAAAAAAGTTGTTTCATACATTAGCAGTAGTTTTATTTGCTGGAGTTTTCTTGTTATTATCAGCAACAAATTTGTTTTTCATACCAAATTTCTTTCATGGCCCCTTTTTGGGTGCAAGGGACAAAGAAGAATTTGGAACTTTCTTTCTGGTTTCTTCTTTATGAGCATAGATTGCTTTCAATTTCTACTCCTTATGGATTTTTCAACAACCCCTTCCATAGTGGTTGGGTTATGAACATCCACTTCACCACCTATAATTGGATTTAGCCCCATAATGAGTTTTTCGTATTCTAAATTTCTCATCAGTTTGATATTGAGGTACGTACTTAAGGAGCTTAGTAAATCTCTCCCAGTACTCTGTTACAATTAACTTTCCTTGAGCTAAGTTCTGAAATTCAGTCATTTCCTGATCATAGTAAAGTTGTGGCATCCATCGTTACCTAAAATAATTTTTAAATTGATCCCAAGTGATGTTTGTTTCATCAATGTTTAACTCAGCCTTACGGTTGTCCCACCAAGAAGATGCCTCATGGGAAAGTTAGTAAGCTTCCCATATTGCTTTTGTTTCTTTAGAGAATTTCCTTATTGCAAAGTACTTCTCCATTTCCCTGAGCCAGATCTTAGCTCCATCTCCTAGTGTAGTGAAATCAAACTTGGGTGGACTTATCCTTTTTATTTCATTAGTGAGTTCAACTGCCAACCTAGCCTTTTTATTCTTAGGCTGATTAGGTGCATTTGCATTAACATTGGCTATATTATTGTTCTCAATGCGTAAATTCCCAACATTTACATTGTCCAAAGGAGGTGGCTGATTATTATTACATGCATCTTCTTCCTCCTCCTCATTACTCATTACTTGATGTTCAAGTACAGCCAGACAATCTCTTGTGTCCAACAGGGTAGCAAGGATGTCATCGATTTTTTAGGTAGCAGCTGCTTCTCCACTAGGTGGTGGGTTGTTTGTTGTATTTCCTCTCATTCTAACCATTTTCTATTAACAATAAAATTTAAGTTTTTATCAGATTATGGACACAATAGGTCCAAGAGTTGCAACCTTCAGCTCTGATACCAAGATGTAATAGTCCCATTTTAAGACTTTAAAAAAAGGTATTTTTTTAATAATGTTCTCTGTTCTAAATAATTATAATTTTGAACACATTCTAAGTCGATCAATCTCATAATAGAAAACCATATGCAGATGTAAATGACTCGGTGAAACACCAATCTCTCATTCCATGACTCATTATCATATCGATCTCTCATGTTAACTTATTGATTTGTATATTGTGTATACCTGGTTCTGTTACCCTTTTCGGGGTATTAAGTGTTCTGTTTAAGAGGCCTATCTGAATATATGTGTAGACACCTAAAATATTCTTACACTTAGCATTTCATCCAATCCAGTCAATTAACGACACTTCGTTAATTAATTTTGCTCCATTCTCGGATGCCCATTTATGACAACTTCTCGGTCATATTCCTCCTATAATCAACTTATTTGGCTAATATCTCTCTTATTAGCTAAACATTCCTCCTTTTGACCATTCAAAACCTCCCTAGTTCTCTCTAGACCACTTCTATTGGCTTCGTAGGCTATCTATCAGTCACAATTGGTTATCCAAACCCCTCCCAACTCTCAATGAGTCTCTAATCACTTGCTAATCAAGTTTAACTAGCCTAAACCCTAGTTAACTAGCCTTAACTAAGCCTAAAGCATGTTTATCCTAATCTAATCTAAAAGTGTTTTTTGAGCTTTAGTCCCACATGCACCCAAAGTTCAAACTCTTCCATTTGGAAAACTATAAATAGAAGGGTCACCCCTCCCTCTCAACACTTACAACTTCACTCACAAGTCCTTCTCTCTCACATTTGGAGATATTGGCATTAGACCTCATTTGCATTAGCCAAGCTAATAGGCATTTGATCTTGGCTATCCTCCATTGTTGAAGCTCCTCCATCTTGCATCCATAACTTCATAGTAGGTTAGTAGGAGGGTATCTAACTTGGCCTTGTATCCATTTTAGAGAGACCTCTTCACCTCCATTGAAGCAAACAACAAATCTAATTTGATTGCTCATAGGTTTAACTAGGTTCAATTTATGTTTTAAGTAATCATAGAGTAGTTAGAGATAAAATGATAGTGTTTTAGTTTAATTCATTATTGTAGAAGTTATCTTGTTTAGCACTCATCTTGATGTTTATGATAGGTTTAGTTAGATCATGGAACTACTTAGCTAGTTTCTTATTTATTAACATAACTAATCTTCTCATGCATACATTTGGCATGCCCGGTGGGACAGAAGTCCCTACTCCATTAATGGAGGCCTCTTTCAAGCTTTTTTAGCCCATTTTTCATCTTTTTAGAAAAAATAGCTTGTTATTTGCTTGTTTCCATTTCTTAAAGGGGCTAAATCATCTTTGTTTATAGTCATTTTGTGGGTCAAAGTTAGAAATGATTTTCTTGTACTAACAAATAACCTTGTTGGCTTTCAAAAAAAAAATCATTTTATGTGTTTTTTACAGGTTTTTCAGGGGGTACGCGTATGTGTCAAAGAGGGGTGCGTCTCCGTCGAAACCCTAGTGCACACGTCAAAACTAGGTTTGCACGCACCTATCTGGTTGAACTTTGCATTTTCAAGTTTTTTCAAAGGGGCCACATAACCATTGAACCATACGCATCTACGTCGGCTGGAACGTGTCTCCGTGTCTTTGGATGCATTGTTGTATATGACCTCACTATGTAAAACTGTCATTTTACCTGGCACACGTCTCTATTGAAATACCCGCATCTCCGTTGACTGTTACGCGTATATGTGTCTCTATGTGCACTGGTGTATTTTTCTATACTGTGGATTTACTAAATTTTGTTTCCTAGGGCGTATCTGTTGAAGACAGAGCGCATCCGCATCGAAACCCTAGCATACCTATCAGAAAATCCCGAGTAGGTGTTATCCCCCTTTGCATTTTTTACCTTGCATGTGTCTGTGTTGGTTAGGGTGCGTATCTATTGGCTAGGGGTGTGCATGCGTCATTCTGGAGGCACAGGTGTCTCTATGTAGTCCAAATTCATTCTTTTATTTTTAGTGCTCCTTGTTTTGATCATATCTTTTGACTCGTTAACCCATTTTCAGAGTTTGAATAGGCATCAGAAAGAAAACAAACGAAAATTTTGAGAGGGAATATCTATAAAAGTAATATACCTTTGGTATAATTACTTCTATCACAAAAACTCCCAAAGTTTAGGAGACCTCTAAAAATGAAAATACTAAAACTATTTAAAAACTAAAAATAGATTTCTAGAATTTTACGATTTTCTTGGTTTTCTAACTTTTACAGGGTTCTAATAGTGGTTTACAAGTTTCCTCTTCATTAAGTTATTTTGTACTAACTTGTTTAAAAACGTTTGCATCTTCATTTGTGAAAGTTTGAAACATGTATGCTCTTCTCTCGCACCTTTCTAGGTGATCTTGGGAATCAAAAACCTTTCACCACTTTCTTCATACTTGCAAAATGGTTTAATTATATTTCAAAGTTGGTTAAAGGAACTCCTTTTCACATTTGTACTTAGGAATTTTCCATTTATTACAAAATTTGAGTGAGATACCTTGTTGTGTATGCTCTTTCCTTGCGTCTTAGGACAATCTGGGAAATCAAAAACAACATCTTATCTCCTTTGTATGAAATTTTGGAAAATTACTAACCTTGGTATGTAGGACCAAAATCACATGTCAAAGAAAAGGAGTCAAAGACAAAACAATAAAACCCTCTAATACACATGTTTTCATATGCAGGTTGCCAAATGGTGTGCTACTTAAAACCACATTTAAGTTAAAAAGATAAAAAAACACACCACTCCACATCACATTGTATTGCAGGTTTTAGAAAAGGGTACGTCCCTATCCACTCAACTGGAACATAACCCCTTTGGCATAACGCCTTAAGCTACAACAATGGGGGTGGTTCCAGGAACCCTAAAGTAATCCACCTGAGTAACCTCATGGATGAAACAGGAAGCACTCTGCTTACCCACTTGACTAGTTTTTCCTTGTGAGTTAGCGTTACAAGTTGTCCATATGGTGACCCCAGTGAGAGTACACATGGATGCATTTATTTCCCACTGTGCTTGAAGGGGGTAAAGTAAAGCCGAGATACTCCCAATTTAGTCATTGTGACTTTTTGGGTAAATCACACTCGCTTAAGATAGCTTTGTGACACCTAGTTGAGAGATCTTATTAAGGAAGCCATTCCATCAAGGAGCCCACTTTACTAGTCCATTATCACGTCTTGGCCATCACGAAGTGATAACTTGTTTGGATTCAAAACCTTGTTTTTCAAACACGGTAACGAATCCATTTAAGTTAGATCTAAGTGTATCTCATCACGAAGTTTACAACGTGTTACTTATCTTGGTTTCTTTCTCACCTTCGGATGAGGTGAAACTCTACCCAAGTAACGCTTAGTTTATTTCCATCTTTTGATCTACACCTTTGCATTCTTGTTGCCCATTTGGGACAAGAGAGGCATCTTTCGGGAGTGTTGTCATAGATAGTGTTCACCACTTTTTTGTCCATTTACGCTCATCCATGTTTGCGGCTGAGTTGTTAAACATCTAAAGTGTGCATGGATGCGTCCTCATATCTTTGATGGCCACTTGATCTTGATTTCAAGATCATCATCATAGTTAGGATTGATTCATCATTTGATCTCCCTTTGACGTGTTACCTTGTTCACATTGTCTCGACACAATTAAGATACTTATGTCGTGTTTTTCGTAAACATGATCTAAGTATCTACATTGTGGCATTACACTGCCCACATTTTAGCAAATCCTTAGTATACCTTGACTTGGTTTTATTTCAAACATTGTCCAAAATCTTGAAGAGGTGTCACTTACTTTGTTTGTGTTGTTTCGATACCACTTTGGCACTAATATCTCACTTCTTCATGAAGCTTGATTAACGTGTCCAATTGGTGTGGGGTTACATGGCTTACATTTGTAATCCTCTCCCTTTAACATTTAGGCCTTGTTGGTTGTTGAACTTGTCATGTGTATCCTTTGATTGGGAGTCACCTCTACCCTTTGTTAATATTTACGCCTTGTTCATTTCGAGCTTGACGTAAATATTGACATTGTGTTGATCATCTTTGCATCGAACTATCATTTTGCACACACATTTTTAGGGAGTATTTCCTTATTGATTGGCTTTGTGTTTTACACTTGCATGATTGTTCCTTGTGATCATTCATCTGGAAAAATTGTTTTCTAGGACAATCATTTTCATCTCATTGAGATTGTGTCATCACAATGTCTATTTTCCTTAGACCTTCTTTAGAAAATCACACGCATCTCCATACTTACAAAATGTCTAGTTGGTTGTCATTATGCTTCCCTGAATCGACATGTCACTTCCTTCCCTTTGAAGGAGTTCCATCACACTATCTAGATCTAGACATTTGTGCTTAAAATGACTGCCAACAATGACTGACTATCGCATGTGGTTTCTCACACTTACTACAATACAGAACCTAGGTTTAGGAATTCAAATCAAAATATTCCCATTACAACTAAACCTCATTTGGTTCTTCGTGCTAGAGGGCCCATTCGGGTACCCTGTTCCCCACCTTCAGCTCATAGTCAGTGGTATGGTTTGGATGCTTCTGATCCAAATTATTATTCAAGGTTCCCCCCACTCTTCTTCTTCTGATTCAGATCCAAACTACCATTCAGACTCCCACTCTTCTTCTGAAGACTTCAGATCCCAACTATTGTTCGGATACCCCTAGATCAAATCTTGAATCATGGTCCTCCCTTCCTTCACAGGACCTTTATTCAAATCACCTCAACAATGACATCTTCCTCCTTTGAAGACTCATGTGACTCCAAGTTTCATCGATCAAACATCTAATTCGGTTCTTGAGTCACGGTCCTCCCTTTCTTCGCAGGACCTCCTTCATCAGTCGTCTCAACAACCTCTTCCTCCATTCGAAGAGTTCCATGACTCAGATTCCCTCTAGTCAATCATCTAATTCGAACTCCTACGTTGCAACTTAACGGATGGCTATGTGATCCTATTTTCTCTCCCACATTACGTCGTCTTCTAGAAAAATGATCTAGGTCCAAATCTAAATCGTCCATTCATGAGATGCTTTCCACCAATCCTACTTCCTCTCTTGAGTCATCTTCTTCTATCAATCAATCTTCCCCACTTATCGGACCTGTTTCTTCTATTCAACCTTCTATGGACCAAAGAACAACAACCTCTACTGATTGATTTCTCTCAGAATGAAGAAACAATCAGAGTACATGATGATATCCCTTTAGAGGATTGCAAACAAGGATTCTTTCTAGAACTTGATACGCTCATGTATTGGGGAAAATAATTTGATCCTTTTATCAGAACATAGAGGAGGATCCTAAAGTCATGGAACTTGATTCTTCTTCTATTCCATCTTCACCTTCTTCTGAGCATGATGAGATGTCGGGGTCTAGCATTGAGCCATGGCCTATCTTCTCATTACCAAATCATTCATTATCTATCATCATTCCTCAATCAAAATATCTCCTTGGGTCACCACTGAGTAGCCCATCGTCTTCTTCTATCCTGGGGCCACATCCTAGTAGCCCTCCATTTTCTACTTGTGGGTCACCTCTTGGTATCTTATTACCTTCTATTCTTGGGCCACATCCTAGTAGCCCTTCATCCTCTTCTATCTATGGGACCCCTCCTGGTAGTCCCTCCTCATCTATACTTGGGCCACACCCTAGCATCCCTTCGTCATCTTCTTCTATTCTTGGGCCATGTCCTTATAGCCCAATTTCTTCCATCTTAGGGCCATATCCTGGTAGCCCTTCGTCATCTTCTATTAGTGGCTCACCTCCTGGTAGCCCATCCTCTTCAATTCTTGGACCGTATCCTTTTCATCCATCACATCTTTCTTCTATCAATGGTTGTGGCAAGCCCACTATCATTTCTCACATCAGTTCCTACCATCAATCATAAACGTCCACTTCTCTTTCTCCTCACTTCTCGAGATCAGAAAAGTCACACGTCAGCTTATAAGAAACCCAAACAGTTTCATTATCAAGCTCAGTTCAAAACTTCCAAGAGCTCTAAATCCCCCAACAACTCGAACAATCTCAAAATTGTAAATCAAGCACGATTCAAGAATGCACATCAACGCAACCATCAAGTATGGCGTAAAGTGCAGAAACCTATGGATAGGGAACTCAAGCTCCCGCATACGAAATCCATGTTTCAAGATAAATCACAGTCATTTGTTGAGTACGAGCTCACCTCGATCATCGAGATCGGAGATAAATATTACTCTTGATAAACAAACACGCCTAGTCTCCCTTATCAAGGAAGTCGCAAACATCGTTGTTGGATCTTACCACGTAGAGTGACTTTGTTGGTCCCACCTTTCCAAAAACCATCAAAAATCTAAAAATCAAAAAAATTCAAAAATACAAAAAAACATGAGAAAACACAAGAAAAATCAAAGGTACAAAGATCAAACATTGCAATCAGGTATTGCGTACACATGGATGTTTCTTTCTTCCCTTTCTTTCTCTTCTTCTGCAAGTCTTCCTACCATTTTCATCCCTTCGGTGATATTTTGGTTAGCCTTTTCACATGCATTTTGTGACATTTATCTCTATGGTATCTGTTTGACCCTGGTCTTTTATCACCTTGGTAAATTAAAGAATGACTGACCTCTTAGAGATCCTATCACATTCAACATCTAATAAACTTGTTGTGAAGAACTTTTGGACATATTTGTTGACACTAGCCAATGTATCGTCATCACAATCACTTCCACCTCCTTCCATCAAGCCATTAGTGGTTCTTAACCCCTTGTCAAACAAGAGAGCTGAAATAAGTTTTCAAAAAGAAAAAGAATCAAAATCAATCAATCAAAAGCTAAAAGCTAAAAGAAAAAGCAAATTGATATATAACTCTCTCTTGGGGTATTTCCAATAATCTCTATCGGGGCTATGGACGCCTGACTAGAAGTAGAGAAATGTTGTGATTAGAATCAAATGCATCTCTGTCGGGGCTATGGATGCATGGCTGGCTGGCAGCGGAGCAATGTACGGCTATCCTTCCACCCTTCATTCACAAATCAACTATCACCTATCAAAATAAATCATTCCTACACATTGGCTAGGGTGTCTTCACTTGTTGTCTATTAAATCTTCCCTTCAAGAGGTAATAAATTCCACGTGCACACACTTGGATCTCTATGAGTAAGTAGGATTAGTATGTTACCAAGTGTCTTTTTTGGACCTTGTTCAGACTCTTACTTAGTTCTTATCTCATCTCATGATTTGTGCCTTTGGCTAATCACTTCTTCATCGTGAGGCTTCTAAGCTACATTCATATCATTCACATCATTCTTCTACTTCATTCAAAACATCCATGTGTATAAGATTACTTTTTTTCCATGTTTTTGGACACCTTTGTCCCCTTTCACAAAAACAATCTTCTCCTTCCTTTCTATCATGTGCTTTTAGGCCAACTTACACTGGGGGCATCCTTGCTTCTTCCCAGCACTTCATTGGTTTACGTTCATCATCATGTTGAACCTATCCATAATGGCCTTGGGTCCCGCTTCTACCCGTGAAGAGTTTGCCTTTGAATACTCCCACCTAATCACTGGGGCATTTTTGCATCTTCACCTTTCTCATACGCACATGGCATTATGCCCTTGTACATCCCATCTATCGCTAGGGGCATCCACGCTTCCTTCCTGTCTTCCTGTACATAGTTTCAAAAAACTTTCAAAATCATAAAAACATTCAAATATGTTATAAAAAACTCAACAAAAACATTCAAATATGTTAGAAAAATCAAAATATGTTAGAAAAATCAAAACATTCAAATATGTTTCAAGAAACATTCAAATAAAAAGCTTCTAAAAATTGAAATCATCCTACAAAACGTCACTCTTTGGTTCTCACCTATTCATGTGCGTGACTCACGGATCATCTTGATCTACCTCCATCAACAAAAGCTAGGTTGCTTACTTCATCTGTACTCTGGGACACAACGAGTTACTTGGTACTGTTTCATAGTGCACATTACTTTTTCATCGGACCCAAGTGTCCTCTGTTATTCCCCTTGCATGTATCCTTGCTTGGGGAACCATCGTTAACCCTTGTCGTTAATTCAAATAGGTTGGAACTGAAGCTTGATAACAAAAACATGGTACTTGTTTCTCTGTTAGGTTTGGACTGTTTACTTTCTCATATTGCATTGCATTATGTATGTTGCATGGAGTTAGGAATCTTTTACTTTCTCGTATTGCATTGCATTTTGTATGTTGCATGGAGTTGGTGTTTTTAGCAATGGACATTTGTTCGTATATGGATTTTCATGTCATACTACACTTTTGTTCATTCTTTTTAATAAGGACCGATGATGAAGATCATTAGCAATATGATGAAAAATAAAGTTGTTTAAAAGGCATTGAATGGATGTTAGCTCATTCCCTCTTCCTCATACTCATTTTTCTTCTATATCCCCTTTTTCTTCTTCACACTATTCTTTCTTTTTTTCTTTCTTCTGTTATCTTTTCGATCGTCAATCGAGTTCTTCTATCACCCCATTGACAATCGAGGGGGAATCCTTCATTCTACTCATTTTTCTTCTATCCCTTCAAAATTTTCTACTTGTTTATGTTTGTCTACTTTCTTTGAAGTGACGTTACTTACGCCACCTCAAAGAGGGGAAAATGTAGACACCTAACATATGCTTACACTTAGCATTTCATCCAATCCAATCAATTAACGACACTTTTTAATTCTCCTACTCTTCGCTCCATTCTCGGATGCCCATTTACGAAACCTTCTCGGTCGTATTCCTCCTATAATCAACTTATTTGGCTAATATCTCTCTTATTAGCTAAACATTCCTCCTTTCGACCATTCAAAACCTCCCTAGTTCTCTCTAGACCACTTCTATTGGCTTCGTAGGCTATCTATCAATCACAATTGGTTATCCAGACCCCTCCCAACTCTCAATGAGTCTCTAATCACTTGCTAATCAAGTTTAACTAGCCTAAATCCTAGTTAACTAGCCTAAACCAAGCTTAACTAAGCCTAAAGCATGTTTATCCTAATCTAATCTAAAAGTGCTTTTTGAGCTTTAGTCCCACATGCACCCAAATTTCAAACTCTTCCATTTGGAAAACTATAAATAGAAGGGTCACCCCTCCCTCTCAACCTAAGAACTTCACTCACAAGTCCTTCTCTCTCACATTTGGAGATATTGGCATTAGACCTCATTTGCATTAGCCAAGCTAATAGGCATTTGATCTTGGCTATCCTCCATTGTTGAAGCTCCTCCATCTTGCATCCATAACTTCATAGTAGGTTAGTAGGAGGGTATCTAACTTGGCCTTGTAGCCATTTTAGAGAGACCTCTTCACCTCCATTGAAGCAAACAACAAATCTAATTTGATTTCTCATAGGTTTAACTAGGTTTAATTTATGTTTTAAGTAATCATAGAGTAGTTAGAGATAAAATGATAGTGTTTTAGTTTAATTCATTATTGTAGAAGTTATCTTGTTTAGCACTCATCTTGATGTTTATGATAGGTTTAGTTAGATCATGGAACTATTTAGTTAGTTTCTTGTTTATTAACATAGCTAATCTTCTCATACACACAATATGTTACCAATATTCATCTAAAATCCTACTTCTTAAACTAGGTGACATAGGAAAATGCAACCAACAGCTTTCAATACTTTGGCCAAAGATTTAAAAACATATTGTTGATGTTTGTATTCCTAGATGGCATACTCATCAAATGGAATATGTCCTTCACCCCACTTCATCTGTTATCTAGAATGGTCTTCACTTAATCTTGTCAGTCCACTTGTTCAAGGTTTATCCCTAGCCAAGGTTAGCAACATATTCTAGTGTGGAGGACTACTCACAGTGAATAAGGCTACATAGACATACCCAATCGACCTAAGTTGATTGTGTGTGTCTAGTTACACTAATTCATTGTGAGCTGACCCCTGCACTAGATCATACCCCTAACTCTACCTGGGGTAGAACTATGATCAAGTCATATTTATGTAAATCTGGATGACTAAACTCTGAAGGGTATTGCATCATGTCAAATGTAACACAATATCCTCACGAAGACCCAAGTCTTCATGAAGGTATTGTATTGTAGTTGTCATGTGCCAACATCTGACTGATTGTACCTCATCTAGACAAACATACCATGGAAAGAAGTTAATGACTTATTAAAATTTCCTTATAAAGGGTTAATTGTAGCAGCCCTATTGAACAATAGGTTCATTAACCATTATGGATTCAAGTAATAACTGCAATTAGAGTTGGTATGCAGATACAACTGCCTCCTAACCATTTCATAGGTTTTGATTAATAACCCTTAACATTTTAATTTATCTTCACAAACAGATTCAGCATACTTAATAGTGATGTTAACTTAACTTACATATCTAATTCTTAGCTTGTTTAAGTTTGGAATAAGATCTTTCCATATTAGACTTCATTGGGATGAAGTATAATCCTTTTTATTTTCTTTTTATTGCTCCTAATCTGATTTTAGAATTAATGAAGAGGAAGCACATCTTCCCCTATCCAAGGATAACATTCAGATTCAATTCCACGAGGTCTTAAAATAATCTATTAATCAATGCAGGGAAGTTACCTCCCCTTTTTCTTATTAAGGGATGAGTTTCAATTATAACCCCATAGTATTTTACAATTTTTCATCATGGTTTCATTCACACACAAACATTTGTTTTATTAAAACCATAAGGTCCCAATTGATGCCCAATCACTAATGTCAACTTTAATAAGTTGTATTTAATTAAGAGGGTAGCACATCTAGTACCCTTAACCTCTAATTCTTTTTTTAAACCAACCCAAGAGGGTATATTACACATATATATAAAATAAATAGAAATAAGTTTATCATTTCCATTCACAGAATACCCACAAGGATTACATGCGATGTTCAAACAAACCCACAACTCTTTCATTCATAAAATGGGATTCATACATTATAATTCCACACACTTCAGACATTTCTAGTGTCAAACAAAAATATCAATATCAATTACAAATATAAATTCCATTTCCAACAAATGTATTTTAATAATGATCCATATTTCATCATAAAATATCCAACCTCTTGGTAAACAATAGAAATTCTAAAAGGTCTTCTCTCCTTTCAACACTTATGAAATCCATCTACAAAAATTGATAGCTCGGGTCAGATCATCGAACTGAGCATGATAATCACTAAGCATTAAAAATATGTGATTTTAGCTAACTATTTCATAAAGAGAACTCTGATTTTATGAAACAGTTAAAGCATTACAGAAAGACATATCAAAATAAATACTAGCCAAAAGAGAGAAAGATAGGTAAGGAAATAAACCATATCATAATTTATAATAGATCATGATGTAAACAACCTCAACCTTCAACTATTGTCTATTATTAAAAGAAATTAAGAATTAATGTAGATAAGTACTTATTTCATCAAATTCCACTTTGCCTTGCAAATGTCATTTAAAATAATTCACTTCTCAATTAATCCTATCTATACTAACAAGATAACTATCCTTACTAACTCTAAGGAATAGATCAGCATTTGATATCACAATAATACTTCTATCTAAGCATTTATTTCTCCTAAATGCATCCTAGAATATGAGATGCCAAGGTCAATCAAAAATTGGAATAAGTTAGGATGAATCAACAACATATTTAGTAAAGAGTTTCTTATTTAAGAATTCTACATCCTAAACTCAGGATTAGAAACCAATCTAAGTTTAGGTCCATCTCTAACAGATTTTTGACAAAGGATTAAATCAATTTAGCACGCAATCTCAAACTAGATGCATCATAACCAATTATAAATTCAAATAGATGAATGAAAGGATTTCAACAATCAGATACAGTTCCTACAACCTTTCAATTATGTTTTCATCAAGCAAAAGACTTCACAAAATATTATTAACCAACCACAATAATCCTTCTAATTAACCTCATCTTCAACTATTTGTTCAATCACCACTATACTTACTTCTACAATAAGTCCCAGTGAATGTTTAATGAAATAATCCTTATGGACAACTCCCTTATCAAGAATGAATCAGAAAGAGAATCAAAGAAGAGAAAGATTGTAAATTCAATCGTTCAAAGCAGGATTAGAAAAGGAACAATCTATAAACAAGAATACTAATAGTCAATTCCATTATCTATTTCCTTCAAATGTATTTCCCAAATAGAAGAAAATCAGATATCAAAATGAAATATTACAGTCCTAAAGAAAGGAATAAATTATGAACCATGAACATCCATTAACGTTCATTATTCAAAGGGGTAGTAAGAATAGCACCAAATCCAGAAAACAACAAGAAAACATTTTCTTGAACATGGTGGAGGAAGGAGTGAATTATCAAAAGAGTAATTCTTAATAGTCCAACTATACCCAAGTGAAGAAAAGGAAACACGAAAAAATACAATAAATATATGCCCCAACTCCATTCCCTAAACAGATATACCTGTGCCTTATTTGGAGAAAGAACCGAAATAATTTTTTTGGTCTAAGGCCAAGAAAATAAACTAACAATTCAACCACTAATGACCAAGTAACTATTCAAATTCACAAGTAGATAACAACAACTGTAACATAGTGAGCTTAACCGAAGATAACTTCTCCTTCTTCTCATTAATTACATTGATTTAAGGAGATACCCAAGTTCCCAAAAGAATAAACAAACAGAATAACACTTCTTTAAATTAACCTTTTTCGAGCAACAATTTCTTTTCAAGGAGCTAACACAGTAAACTTTTCAAACCTTTATTGGTGAATGATAAAGCTAAAAAAATCTTTAACAAAAGAAATTTCCTTACAAATCCAAACTCAGAACATTACATCCTCCACAATAACCACTCGAGAAGATGACTGAAACAGGAAAGTTAGCACAAACTAGAGTCACAAACATAGAGTGATAACAGGAAGGTTGGACATGATCACAAGTAATGAACATTCCTTCAAACTTGGAAGAATATGCTAAAACCCACAGTCACAAAAGTTATTTCAAAAATATTCATTCAAGATCAACACATTAGACAAGATACTTAACAGTTTATACCCCAAAGTGTTCCCACAAAGGTGATACAAGTTCTCTTCCAACCAATTCTATGAATTTGAGAAATCAAGTTACTCACAAGTTTATCATAGCTCAATAAGAGTGCAACTGATACAACTTCATCTCAGACACAAATAGAAGTTCAGAAAATTTAATAATTTCCAAACAAGGAATTCAAAACCCAGAATAGATCTTCCATCAAAACTGTGGAATCAAACAGTAACCTCAGTAACAATACAAGTGACAAAATTAGAGATCATAACATCATATAAGCTTATTTAGCCCCAGGAGAAGAGATCAATCATGCAAAAAAAAATCAATTGTTTCCAAGAGAAGAGTTGTTTTTATGAAAACGTTTAAGTAAAAGCAAAACAACTTAATGGGTAGAACATATCATGCCTGATAGTGCTTCTCCTTTTTTTGATTCGTAGGAGCTCTTCAAGAAAACTTCAATAGATTACTCCTTTCCATGATCGTCAACCAGAAACCTTCACACTTTTCCCTTCCTTCTTCTTATAGTTTCCCTAGAGACCAAAATAGCTCTAAGTAATGAAAAAATAACCAATCAAGCAAGATTCAAACTGAAGATTTGACAAACAGAAAAAATATCATGCAGAGCTCAAGCTCAAAAATAAACCGAAGAATAAAACAACCATGCAAAACCCCTCATGCATTCTCCTAGGTGGTTTTTCACCAAATTCAAAAACATGAAATGTGAATAACAGATAGTTCCCTCCATTTTTGGTGAAGACTAACTTCAATTTTTGTATGTGACTAAATTCAATGGAGAGCCCAACTCAGCTCTCCCCAAATTTCCCAATGCCCTTGCCAAAGTTTTCGGTAGAAGAAGATAAGGAATCATTAAACTTCATTTAATTACCTTGAAACTGATGCCACTGACCACCCAATGTCCATGTATTCCATAGGTCCCCTCTAGGTTAGCCACCTTTTAAGTTATATTAACATTAGCTTAGGAAATCCACATATGTCCATAGGTAGGTCTTAGTTAGGGTCTTAACATTTTAATTTCAAGAGACCAAAAAAACATAGGTTAGACTTAGCTCTAGGCTTAAGTTGCTAACATTTTAGTCATAGATACAACAGGTTCCCGGTTGAAGATAACATTACATGCTAGCAAAAGAAGAACTAGTCATGACATCAGCATACACATACAGCAGGGTCTGAAGACCTCATAAATTTTCTAGCATAGTCTCAATTCAATGATCAGCTGATCTAACAGACTTGGTCATTTTGACCTCAATAATTAAGAATTAAAAGCATAATTTTCATCAATGGAATTGATCCAAGGTAATGTTGTTCTGAAATAGGGAGAGTTTATAAAAATTGAACCCATATTTCTCAATCCTAACAGTGAATTAATTCTGCATAAAGGAGGTGAATTACCCATTTTAATTAAGCAAGAGTATGAAAGAATGTATCTATTCAGTAGATGAATTATTCCCTACTACAAACATGATTTCCCAAGTCATAAGAGTACACCGTCTTAAGACCAAATCACCTGTCAATGTTTATACCTTCTAAAGTAGAAGTCATCTTTGGTACATGTCATGTTAGGGCTGTTACAATCATTATCCCTATGGATTCTCTTTTTTATCTCTTTTCTTTAGGGTATCTTTTAAATATTTGAATGTTTTTATTTTTTTATGGATTTACTAAGTGATTGGTGGCATCTTTTCTTAGTAGGAAGAGTCTCTTTCTTTAATAAGTTTGTCAACCTATCTGCAACCTTTTGTAACCCATCAGACCTCCATAGAATCCCTTTCCTTTGTTATGTGGCTCTTGTTCTATCTCTACTAATTCCTCCAAATACTACATCCTTTTACATATCTAGGAATCTATGGAGACCAAAAGGAAAAAATATTTTTTTTTGCGGACTTTGGAAAGTCCGCAAAATATACTACAAATTTACAAAGCCCACGGAACGAAGCTCCAGTTTTATGTGGCTTTCGAACTAAGCCCCCCCCCCCCCCCCCCCCCCCCCCCCCCATTTTTTTTCATTCCACATCCTTTTCTTCGTGGGTTAGGAGAACCCATGGGACACTTGGTTCCTCAATTCCATGGAAAACTGGAAAACTAGTGTTCTGCGACCTTTTCCTAAAATTTTACTAAGTCCCAAAATGAACCTTGTTAATGCCAAAATAATCTTGGGGGGTATTTTGGGATAACACTTACTATTTTTAGTATATGAGAACCTGGTAACACTTACTATTTTTTAGTAAATTATTTTTTGGATGTTTGAATGTGATGGGGGTAGTCTCAGAATTTTGGTTTTCACTTTGGGATGCTTTGCTCTAAATTTTAGTGTTTTTTAATTTCCAAATTTTTATATATCGAAAAAGGAAAGTTTTATGGCTAAATTTTTACTCTAGCTATTAAAAATTATTCATACCATCAATGGAGGCAATATTGGTACCAAAATAAAGGCATTTTTGCAAGGAAACAGTTATTAAATTTTCATGAGATTGTGATGCATTTTTTTTTTAGTTATGATCAAATCTTTATTTTCAAGCATGGGGTTTTCTAGAAAATTTCAACAACATAACAACATGTATTTGGTTTTTGGGAGGGAAAAACATCACATTCAATATTAAAAATGGCTAAGTGTTTGAGTTTTAACCTTTTTCTTGATTTTGAGAACTTTAACTCACCATTAGCTTAACATGTCTTAACTCATGTCATTTGGGGATTAGTGGGTGAGTCACACCCATGAAAATAGGGGAAATTTGAGGTGAGGGGACAATGGAGACACTAAATTGTTATTTAATTATATTGTGGTAAGTAGGTTTGAGCTTGATCCAAATTTCATAGATGGTGGAACATGATGTGATCTAGGAATCCTTGGTTTTATGGAGGTAGAGAGAAGATAGAGTTAGAAGCGTGAGGAAAAATAACTATATGAAGCCACAAACTAATCAAATATTAAATTTGAGGTTAAAATTTCAAGCAAATTATGTGTGGAAGGTGTTGAGGTGCAAGGATTTTCCAAAATGACATTAAATATGACTAAGTAAAGAGGTATTAGAGATTACCTATGACCTTTTTGAAATTGAAACAATGTACCCTAAGTGACTGAATGCATAAGGGGAAATCAGGATATAGATATAAAATTATATTTTCCCCCAAATTTTTTTGATTACACAACTAAAAGAGCTATTGTTTTTTCTCATTAATTTTGACTAGGATTTTCAATCAAAGAATGTTGGATGTGTTGATCTTCTCAGCGATTGTTTTTCTTCTTATTGGAGTTAATTGAGACCCTTGGATATGCTACAAAATACAATTAGAGTACCAGATGTTACTTGATTAATCATGAATCTCTTTGAGTAATATGTGCCTACTCATTCCTTATCTTTCATTGTTTCTTCTCAATCCCTTGTTCCCTTTATTTCCATTTATAAAATTTTCAAGAAATGTGTATAAATAGATAAACTTTCTTCTTCATCATTCATATTCTAACTTTCCATTTTTTTCGGGCTTTCTTGGTCCTCTCAATTGCTTAATAGGTCTAAATTTAGTCTCCATTTTTAGTTTATAATGTCATGAATAATCGTCACAACTTAGGAGAGTTGCAATTCAAGTTTAAGAGAGTATCCTTGTAATATTAATTGAGACATAAACAAGATAGTAGATACAATGGATGCTATCATTAGATTTTGATGTGTAATTTTTATAGCTATTATGAGATTGATTTGGTAATAATGTGTCAATTTTTTATGTGTAATCACTAAAAAAATATTTATAAAATAATTGTGGAGTTCTAGAGTCATTTGCAATTAACATTTGGTATATTTTGGGCTCTAAATTAAAATAATTTGATAAGTAGTTAGATCCATTTGTAAGAGACTTGGTTATTTTTTTGAATTGTGTGGGGATTGTATCAATTATGTAGATTGGTTCACCCCTCATGGTTATTTTTTGAATCCTTTACTAAATCTTTGTATATTTAGCCTAATGGATGAAGGCATTTCTTGAAGTCGGAATGATCACCCTCATTTTATCAAGGCTTTCTATATTTTCCCACTAAGATCTCTAGTTACATTAAATTAATATTTTAAAGTTATTTGATATAAATTGGGCTTCATATATGTTAAGTGTGTTATGCATTTGTTTTAGTCATTGTGATGAAATCCTGCAAGTTATGGATATCATAAGTATTTCTATATTAGAGAAATTATGACTTGTTTGAATTCTAAAAGTGTGTGATTAAGCTACTGTTAACACTTAATTTGGTTCTTAGTTATGGATGTTACACTTGTAGATAGATTATTTGAGTTTATTTACATGTTTATTTTATGTAAGTATTGTTAGAGTCTTCTTCCTTGGCCTTGCAAAACTAGAAGTAGAGAAGTAATTCATATTATCATATTTGTTAGGATTAAGTCTAAACTGATTTTTGAAGAGATTCCAATTGCTACATAAAACCTATATTTTCCTTCTCTTCACCAAATATTTAGGGAAAAAATTGGGCTCCAAATAATTGGTTTTATTTTTAGGACATTTTTTTCAGTGGTTCATTCATTTTACTCTTCTCTTTTACAATTTGTCATCAAGTTTTTATGAGTCCTAGGTTTTTTTCAGCCTATGTGTAGACACCAATTTTTTGTGCGTTTTTTCCCCCATCACATGATCTCTCCCCTTCATCATCATCTCATACATACATACCTCTCTTCCTATTAAAATTCATATTTCCCTCCTACATCCCATTTATCTCCTCTAAATTTCTCATTTTTTTATCTTAAACCCCAGTATTATTTTAACTTCCCTTATCCACCCCTAATCACATTTAATTTCCCCTAAACCCATCCATTAACCTAAAACCTCCCCAAAGACTCCATTTGTCATCCCTAGATTCTAATCTACCCTAATTCAATGCATTTCCACCCTCTTACCACCTTTTATCATCTCTATGCAACCCTAACCCGCCTTAAAATCCCAAAACCCTAATCTACCCCCTTTAGGGCCCTTTGTATCGAGTTGAGCATCATCTCCACTACCCAAACCAATGGTCAACCACATTCAACAGTGACCCTAGCGGGTCATCATTGGCCCTATAAGTATATCTCTTCCCACTCTCTTGAGGATGAAATTTTACATATTTGGCCTTCTTGCAAGCTTCTCTTATTTCCCTTTCTTTTTAAAGAGTTGCAGCCATCAACTTGGAGTGATCTTGGATATTTTGCATGCCATCCTTGGAGATTTTGGAGAGTTATAGTTTTCTTAGAGTCCCACCATAGTTTCATTTTCCTTTTCATTATTCTTGTAGTTTGTTATCATTGTTTTGGATTTCTTCCTTCATCTTTACCATCCCTAGTTCATCTTTACAACTCTTTTGCCATCACTTTAGCCTTATCAAGCCCTAATTCTGCCTCGGTCACTGTCGATTTGGCCCAATCTCAGTTGTATCAACCTTATTTTATGTATCTACCTCATATGTAATTTGTTTCCCACCTTCTTCAAACTTCATATCCCTTTGTTTCTGAGATATAACTACGATACATTTTAGATCTCATCTTCATTATCCCCAATTTTCGTCAACTCGATCTGCATCCCTCACATTCCCATCAGATCTATCCTTTAATTTTCTTATGTCCTTTCTATTTCCTCAACATCATCACATCAAATCCAAGGTATCTTCAACTCTTCAAATCCTGTTTCATATCTATTTTCTACATATCTCTTGATCTACTTTATTGCAGTTAATGTTGAATGTACCTGCTAGTCTTGAGGTCTTTGTCCACCCGATCAGGTTTGATTTCATTTATCATCATTTATTGTTATCAGATCTTCATCTTATCATCTTTAGCATATCTCATATCTCTATTTTATTTTGTTATCTATTGCATCATATCTATACATTATCATTTATCTATCTTTTTATCAAAGTGGTTGACATCCATCCCTAGGAAGTTATCACTTCTCGAGACTAACTTTTTTAGGAAACCCACCATCTTATCCACTAATACTTTTTCGTGTTTGGCTTCTCTTTGTTGTGTAGGTTATCGAGCTCGCCACAGAGAGGATATTTATGCTCATACATTCATCTTCCTCATCATTACATATTAGGAGGTAGCCTTAAACCATCTCATAATTTGGAGTTTCCTATTTTCTTTCCACCATTCCATTAACTTGAAACAGGAGTGGGAAAATTCGATCAACATTCTAACATGCACCCAGTGGGACCCATCCTTTCTCTTTGGTGAGTTATTTTCTTTATTTCATTTCATATTACATTTTTTTCTTTCCACTAATTCTATAGGTAGAGTTTCACTTGCTTTCTTGCTTATGGGGTCTTGTTTGCTTGGATCAACAACACATGTGCTTACATTGAAAAAAAAAGGAAGGGGAAGATTTTATCAAGGTATTCCACTTTTTTTTTATCTTTTTACATCTCCTCTCCCTCCTTTTTTTGTGTGATCTCATCGAGTATAACATTTTATTTTGGATTTAAAAAGAACACCTTCATGTTTTCTTGATTACATAGTCTAAGTAGGAGGTAATATTTTGCATTCACACTTATTCCACACACAACCAAACTCAAAAATCAATTAACACATCTAAAACATCTCCTACTAGGTGGAATTATTGGGATTTCATCGCCCAATAAGGAAGTCACCATGGTGTTCAGATTGTGTAAGATTTTTTTTATTATTAGTATATCAGCTAAGCACCTGACACCTTTATCGTTGTGGTGTTTGAAATGAGGGGGTAGGCCCAATACCAAGCCACTTACTAGTAATCATCACTGATTTTATCCTCATGTACCTTCGGTTATATCAAGGACGCTAACCAAAACAATCTGAAACCATCCTTAGATTGGCCACTTTTTAGGTTCCCTTTGAGCCCCTTTCTTTTCTTTTTCACACTTTTTCTAAATAAACAAGATAATTAACACTTGTTGCTTGATTTGTCTTTCATATTAAAAATCTGCATAAGTTCTTGTTTGTTGTTTCATGCCCATTTTAACTCATTCTCAAGCCAAAAAATGGATAAAGCAACTTCATCCAACAACATCCCCACTTCCAACAATCTTTCCCAACAAACTTCTACACTTTCCATTATTTCCTCTACACCTATGATCACCACACCTTTGGTCTTCCAACCCATTATTTCTATGGTTCCTCTTCATGAGACCCATGTCATCCAAAATAATCCCCATCTTGAAACCAACCCTTTTCTCTATCAACATTTATTCCCTCTAGACCAGCTACACCCCCATCTACCACATCCTTAGGAGCCTTTGGACCTCCCACTATCCCTCATGGATGTGTGGAGTTTCAGGAGCTTCTTGATGCCAATCCCATTTCCCTTCATGATTATATTAAAACATCATAAATCTACCCATATTCCCATTGATGGACCTCCCCTTCAATAACTTTATGCACTATCCTCCACACCTTGAATCCATAACCCAAGTCCTTACTTCTCAACTTAAAATTTTATTTCCAAAAACCATGAATGAATTAGCAATGGACTCAAACTGAACATGTCCCCCATCACTCCTTCCACCATGCTTCCTCAATCCCATCAATCCACTCAATTGGTGGTACCCTATTCCACCCAACTTACCTCACATCAACACCACTCATATATCTTCTATCCCCATCACTTCTTCATCTACCATGGTCATCAATGCTCCTATTCAAACCCATCAAGAATCCCATTTACTTCTTCCACCACCCAAGCAGCATGTTCAAAGCTTGGTGCCCATCTCTACATCCCAAGTCCATGCCAGTTCTGTCATCATCTCACAACCCCACCCTTTAGAGTCTACTCAAACTCATCAACCTCCACTCCATGAGGTGTCTTTCAACACATGCTTCCCAATCAACCTATCCAAACATCTCAACCATCCCACACACACATCTCAACTCATCCCATGCAATCCAATCATAATATCCCCATATCTCAACAATAATCACAAATCCTATCCATCTAATTACATCCCCATTTATCTACAACATCTTATCTCCCAACCTATCTCAATCACAGGCCTTCAACTATCTTCCACCTTATCAACCACCTCCATAAACTCCTACTTATCCTCAAAAATATCAATCTCATCCATAACCCAACCCATCCACTTCTTATAATCTACAACCTCACTAATCAATCCCTCATCCTCACACATCTAATGACCCCATGTAAGCTTTATAAGTAGGCTATGGATAATCTCAAAGGCTGCTACTTTGGGTCCTAAGATCGCATTCACTTATGAAAACAAATTTCAATGAGCCTATCAACCCATATGTTCCTCAATCTTTATCCTCCACACTGGGAGCTCCCCAAGTTTTCTAAATTCAATAGTAAGGAGGACCCTCAATAACACCTTCATGCCTTTAGGCACACTGTTATCTTATTTCCCACGATCCAAGACCTCATGCTTTGCATACTTTCCCCATGTCATTGGTTAGACCTGCTTTGGACTGGTACAATGTCATTCCTCAACATTCCCTCTTCTCATTCACCCAACTTGTCGCAATTGTTCTTAGAAACTTCTCTATCAATATTACGCAAAATCACCATTACCCACCTCTATGCCATTAAAAAATTTGATGACGATGAATCCATCACATATTTCATCACTAGGTGGCATGGCATCATCAATCAACTATCCTTCTCACTTCCCCAAACCAAACTCATCGAACTATTCTCTAGATCATGTGTGAAGCATATCTCATCCACTCTCCAAATCCAATATTTTCAAATCTTTGAGGAATCCTTCACCATGGCTCGCAAACTAGAACTTTGTGCCCTTGAGTAAGGCCATGTCAAGCTTTGCTCCAACAAGCTCAAAACTAAATTCACCAAGTCATCTACCCATAATGACAAATCTAAAAAATGCAGCCAATGCCATTGTAGTCAAATCCTCTTCTATATCTACTTCTCATGTCAAGCCTCCACAAAGGGATCCTAGACCAACTCCTAACTATACTCCCCTCAGAGAATCATATAGTTCTATATTCGAAAAAATTATGGCTACAAACCTTATCTCAACTTCCCCTATCCGACCCGTTGATGATTCACATCCCAAACCCACATGGTATCGTGAAGACCATTACTTAAACATCATCAAGTCTGTGGTCATGATATTGAAAAATGCCACACTTTCAAAGAGACTTAGTACAAAAACTCATAGACCATGGGGAAACTTCAATTGGAAAATCCTAATGCGTTCATCCTAACCAACCATTAGATGTCTTCAATAGCCCTTCCTTAATCATCCACCAAATAATCAAACTAATCCTCCCTACATCTCAAGCACCCAACACTCATACGATCAATACTCTAGGTCAGGATTCAACATCACCACCCACATCTATTATCCCCTCTACTCTACCACATTTATTTCACCCATGTCTACTTCAACATATTCCCCTACCTCTACAATCATATCTACATTTGTACCCCTATCTACAACTATTATACCCATATCCACTATCCCACATCTATTACATCTACATATACCACATCCACATCTATTTTAACACCTATCTCTACACCCAACTCTATATCTACATCCACTTCCCTACCCTTATCTACAACCACATCCACAACTATATCCATTCCCACATCTACCCCAACATCTATCTCTACATCCATACCTACTCCTACATCTACTTCCTTTATCACATCTACGACCATATCCATACCCACATCAACATTTGAATCCATGTGTCCACATCCATATCATTCCTTAAAACTTACTATCAAGTAGACATCCCCCCTTAATACAACCACAAGTGATGTCCCTACCCCATCCTCATCCTCAATAAGTACCAATCACTTCTACACCAACACCTCCAAAATCCACACAATCTACAACCCCTTCTCATCATACAACTCATGTTATCCAACAACCACCTTCCATCTTCAACCCCCACATCTACCACAACTCTACATCCAAATCATCTGATTCTACCTCTAAGGATCCCCCAGTCAAAATCATTGTCATCCCCACCAAAGGTAAATCTTCACAAAAAAATCTAAGAACCTTGGCGTCCCTATCAAAAATCTCTCACTCATCCACATAAAAATTGGATCTCCCTCCTCTAAAGCCCCATCAATCCAAATCAATCTAAGAAATCCAACATCTCATCATCTATCTTAGGACCTTTCCCATCTATTTTGGGACTAGGACCCTTCATCTAAATCCCCATCCAATAAATATGAATCAAAACCATCCACCCCTCTTCCCAAATCTAAATTAGAACCAAGGCTCCCATAAAACCTCACAAGAGTAAGGCACATCTCTTTTGCTTCATCCATTATCCCTAAATCCAATCCATCCATAATCCATAAAACCCTTCTTCAAAAACCCCATTGGGTCTTATACTGAAATCCTTCAACGTCTCATCCAAGCATCTGAAATCACCCTTCCCCCATATCAAATCCTTTTATTGGGAAAAAACCCACGTGGTTTGATTATAATGTCATGTTGTACTTATCATCATACCCTTGGACATGACACTAAACATTATAGGGCCCTCCAAACCCTCATTGACAAACTCATAGAAGAGGATGACCTACTCATTGAGGAAGATCACCCTCTCCCATCTACTAGTTCATCCACATCCAAACAAAATCCTCCAATCAAATCTATAACCTCCTAAGGCCTCTAAATCTCCTTCTTCATCCAAATCCTTTTTCATAATCCCTCCTCCAAAACACTACCTCTTCCAAAGAAGGTCCCCCTCTTTTCATCGATGTTGTTTGTATTGTCACTACTCTCTCAACCTCATGATCCTCAATCATCTACTCAACCTAAACCCAAAGTTCAACGTCGTTGCTCCCTCTAATGAACCTATCCCATCCCCTTCTTCATATAAGGCCAAGGTATCCATCCTAGTTGCCACTCCACCTACTCAAAATCCTTGTTATTGAACAAAGTATTGTAAAGAAGCTCCATCAAGCTCCCTGTTAAGATGTCTCTCTATGAGATCATCCAAAGCTCTCCCAATCATCGACAAGCTCTCATTAAAGCCTTACAATGTATCCCATTTCACCAATAATGAGACTCAACCTTTTGTGATCCCTTATTAAAGCCCTCACAGCTTCCACCAACATATCTTTTGATGATTCTGAAATTCCTGACATCTTACCTGAGGATCATGATCTTCCCCTCTTCATCACTGTCCACATCAATGACACCTTTATTCGAAGTTGATTATGATTGAAAATGGTGCTAACATCAATATCATCTCATCCCATACCTTTGACCAACTCAAACTTCCCAAACTCCATTGTCACTCAATCACCCACAGTTCTTTGAGCCTTCAATGATGTTGTTGCCCCCACTTTGGGAACAATTATCCTCCCCATCCGAGTCAGTGAAAAACTCCTCTATGAGATCTTTTACATTGTTGAGGGGAGTTTCCAATATAATGTTTTGTATTTGGATGCTCATGGATGCACGTCATGCGTTGTGTCCCTTCCACTCTCCATCATTACATTAAGTATGAAACATGAGGGAAAATTCCATACACTCCCCATAATCTACCTCCATTCAAATCATGCCACATGACCTATCAGCCAAATGACATGCTCATCCCTAAACAAGATTCATCTTCTAAAGCATCCACTAGCTCATCCTATACCTGCATCCAAGCTACCTAATGATGAATCTCTTGACACTGTGATGCAACATCTTTCACTGGGGAAGTATCAACTCCTCGCCCTCAATGCTCTTCCCACACCCAATCAACTTGGTAGACCGATAAAGCTCTTATGTATCAACCTAATGTCAAGGATATCATTTCCTTTGGTCCACCTCATCTCAAAACCAATCTCATCTATGGTGGCATCAATCGCCCTTCTCTCACATCAAATCAACCTCACACTAAACCATACACCAATGGCTTTGATTTCTTCTATAACAAATCCTTCACCTATACCTACCTCCATCATTGTGCATGGAAGGATTTGTCTTAGACATTATGAACAAGGCATGCATGATCTTATCATTGACCAATCCTACAAGCCTCATGAGAATTTTAGATTGGGTTTCAAAGAACAACCCACCGACCCTCTCGCACCTACTTCTTCTACATCCCCCATGCACATTGATCCATCACCTAATTCTTCTCCATCCAACGAACCCCATGGACACATGGATGACATGTGTCCCTTTCTTCTATTTTTTTTAATCTCCACCATCACTTTAGGACCAGTCACTTATCAGGATGAAGGTGAAACTAGGTCCCTTCCTCTCATATTTCCCAAAATGGTAGAGGAAGATTCCCCTACCATCAACATTCTTCAATGTAGTGATGATGACTCCATTATTTCCTACATGGGGGAAGAATATTCTCATCTTCATAAGTCCTTACCACCCAACACATCCACCCTTCTCAATGAATCCACCATCGACATCAGCATAGGGACTCCCCAAGAGCCCCACATCCTCAAAGTCGGTCAATCTCTTACTCCATAAGAGCTAGACTCCTTCACTACCTTCCTTTCTAAACACAACCAGGCCTTCACATGGTCATACGCTGACATGCCAGGCCTTGATCCCAACATCATTATTCCATAACATCGTCACCATCCCCAACACTAAGTTGGTTAAGAAAAAGCTATGCCGCATGCATCCTCACTATTTCCCTCCTTATTAAAGAGGAATTGCAATGCCTTATTTTGGCCAACTTCATCCATACCTATCAACTATCCCCAATGGGTTTCTAATATCGTACCCATTTCCAAAGCCTCTAGAAATATTTACATCTATATAAATTTCAGAGATTTAAATCTCGTTTTCCCTAAAGATGAATTTCCTCTTCCTAACATCGATCAGCTCATTGACCTCATCACTGGCCACAAGATGCTTTCTCTTATGGATGATTTTTCTGGTTATAATCAAATCTCATCACACAAGAAAACCAACATAAGACATCTTTCATCACCCCTTGGGAACCTTCTACTATCATGTCATGCCCTTTGGTTTGAAAAACATAAGGGGCCACCTATCAATGTGTCATGACCTACATCTTTCATGATC
The DNA here is from genome assembly GCA_019776745.2 of Taxus chinensis. Classification (NCBI taxonomy): domain Eukaryota; kingdom Viridiplantae; phylum Streptophyta; class Pinopsida; order Cupressales; family Taxaceae; genus Taxus; species Taxus chinensis. The sequence continues at coordinate 664,670,171 of CM034147.1, read as the reverse complement.
TCATCCATAAAACCATAGAGGATTATGTCGATGACCTCTTAGGTAAATCCAAGTGTCGGTAGGACCATATTTCTATCCTCAAAATCCTCTTCACGCACATCTTATCCATTTCTTCCTCCATCTCAATCCTATCAAGTGTGTGTTTAGAGTTTTAACTAGAAAACTCCTTGGATTCATCATTTCTATCAGGGGTATTGAAGTTGACCCCACTAAGATCAAATCCATCCTTGAGATTTCTTCCTCCTTCTAATCTTAAAGCAACTTCTACAGTCTTCAAGGCCAACTCCAATCAATTCTTTATTTCATCTTGCATATTTTCAGACCATTGCCAACCTTTTCATCATCTTCTTCACAAAGACACTCACTTTAAGTGGGATGCCAATTGCCAAAAGGCATTTGATGAGATCAAGCATTATATTCTATCACCACTCATGCTCACGTCTCCATGGCAAGGGGGAATCATTTCTATCTTTACATCTTTGCCACCGATCATGCTCTGGGTGCCATGTTGGCACATCATGATGAGCAGGGCAGGGAGTAAACATCTATTATATCATCCACACTCTTCATGATTATGAAACCCACTACACCGAAGCCTGAAAATCCATGTGTTGCACTCTTTTCTTCACCACTTCTAAGCTTAGGCACTATATTCTTAATCAAAAACCTATGTCATCATTAGCTTCAATCCTCTCAAAACCATGCATTCCAAGCCTTACCACAATGATCACATCACTTGATGGCTCATGCTCATGACTGAGTTTGACCTAGAGATTGATCTCTCAAAAATAATCAAGGGCCATAGGCTATCTCTGATCAACTTGTGTGAAGCCCCTCTTCCTAAAATCAACTTTCCCATGAGAAATTTCCTGACGAATCTATCCATACCATTGATCACGAGTATTCTCCTCTCAAAATAACCCTTTTATTTCACAGATGTAAGTGTCGGCGAGGGGGAGGTGTTAAGTGGCATCATCATTCCTCCTTAGGAAACCCCTATCCCTGTGGTTTATAAGCTTAACTTTGAATGCACTAAAAACATGGCTGAGTATGAAGCCCTCATCTTAGGTCTTCAAACTACTATCATGCTTGGCATGCCAAATCTTCGATATCTATGGTGATTCTCAAGCTCATCATCAATCAAATTAAGGGAATTTATTAGTGTAAAAATGAAGTCCTTCAAAAATACAAGGACATCATCAACTTTTTTCTTGATGCATTTGATCAATACACCATCCAAACCATCCCTCACTCATATAATCATTTTGCAGACACCATGGCATCTCTCTCTCGCATCTCTCATCCCATGGACAATGGAAGAATCCAAAATCTTCATTTTTGTCCAACGCATCCAATTAACCATGTCTCACATTAATGAGCTTCCTCACATCAATCTCATTGACTACTCAATCAATTTGACACCTGGTACATCTCATATCTTCAACTATCTATCTCAATCTAAAATCTCCTCCATTGACCTATCTAAAAATGGTAGGAGGTCATTTTCTTCAATGCTCTAACCTCTATGGCATCCTTGATGACATCCTTTAAAATATGGGTTTGATGGCATTTTACTTCGATGCCTTAAATCTCATGAATCTATCTGCACTTATCCAAGAAGTCCACGACGAACATCTGTGGTGGACAATTTAGCAGATTGGTCATCACCAAATGTGTTCTTCGGATGGGTTATTATTGGCCCACCCTCAATCAAGACTATTGCGACTATGTCAAAAAGTGTGTTAAATGCCAACAACATTCCAATCTCATATCATAAAAATAACCAAGATTTGCAGCCGGCCCATGATCTATGGCCTTTCTCATAATGGGTCATTCGACCTCAGTCAGCCTCATCAATCCATGCTCCTCTCAACATCATCATTCTAACCTTATCACTATTGAATACTTCACCAAATGGGGTAGAAAGCCATTCTGTTATTGCATCAACTAATTTTGATAGCCCCCTTGATTTCTGTCGTATCATCACATCTTTTCTCACTTTGAAAAACCTCTTTACCGTCATGATTGGTGGGGGCCACTAGGTGTTAATTCCATTCTAGAATTAAATATGCATAAGAACCTTTCGATGAGCATTCTTAAAATATCATTATTTTGTCCTATCCATGATTACTTTTGAATATAAATTTGAATGTAATCTATGAACTTATAGTTTTCTTAACGTATGCGAATATCAAGATATATATCTTGTTCGGTCTTGTAGATTTATTTCATTGGCTTGTCATACCCGCATAATTTTTCATTTAATCCTATTCCCTATCTAGGAAATGATGCAAGTCTTGTGTCATGCAGGTCAATAAATATCAGAAGTATAATGCTAGTTTTGGTTAATAAGTGAAGTATTAGGATGCATTAACAGTTTACATTGAGAACTCAAGCATATTTTTTGAAATAGTTACATTATTTGATCTCATCATGGCATTATGCAAGTTGTTTGGAGATCAAAGTAATCATAATGAACTATAGTGCGGTGGGATGTGGAATTTTTAGTTATGGTGTTAAGTTACGACTTCCGAAACTCATCAAAGGTTTTGCATTGTTTTCAAATGATCATACCAAATTTGGTTCTAGAAGTCGCACGTGTAGTTGTGGGAACTCGCATGATTTATTGTTTTAGAACTCACAGATTTAGCCTTGTAAACAACTCACAGATTTAGATAATCCATGACCTTGAATAATGTGGATGAATTGGTTGAGAATTAGATCAATCGAATAACAGCCTAGTTCCAGAATTTGAAATTGGTAGTATTTATATGTTTCAAGCAATTAGAAGTGATTGGATATAACTCTTGCATGCATTTTAGAATCTTTTGACTACATTTTGAGTTCCAAAACTTACAGTCCATCTTTTTAGGCACCAATTTAGTCTCTGGATATTTGGAGATTTTGATTCTGGAAAATTGCCTAAAATGTGCATAAATAAGTTTAGTTGGAGAACTTGCATAAGAACTAATTTCCACTAGTGTTAAATTTGACAGGAAAATGACCATCACCAGCATGACAGTTTCAAAGGAATTGTGCAGAATGACAGAATCCAACATGGATGTCAAATTTGACAGTTGGCTTAAACTATGTTCCTAGCACATGCATTTTAAACATAAACCTTATTAAAGTTTTTGCTACAGGTTCTATTAATGAAGAGTCTTATAACTTTGCCTTCATGGGGTTGAGTTTATTTTTCTGAGAAAAAAGTGTATGGGATGAGCACTAAAATTTCCATAAGTCTATATATATGGCACTTAAAGTCATATGATGGATGACATCTGACAGATTATTTTGCATTCATAACAATGTTGAATTTGATGATGAATTCATTCATATGCTTTGTACATTAGTTACCAATGAAGTGAATTCTGACTATCTAGTGAACTGTAGCCCGAGGAAAAAGTGTATCAGACAATCCCGAAAAGTTCCATAAATAAATGTCTTATTTCATTATGGACTATTTCCCAGAGTCCATTTTATTCATAGACTTATGTGTTTAAAAAAATCACTTTCAAAACAAAAGTAATATAAGTTTTATTTATGAAGATTTCATATAACATTTGGTTGAAACTGAAGTCTGAGGATCATAAGGAACGCTATTAGACAAGTGACTCGAAGAAGATGCTGACAATAGGGGGAAGAAATCAGGTATTGCAAAGTTTAATAGCAATTATTTCCATTCTGAAATATATTTAGTGCAAATAATCTTCTGAAGCAAGTGATCTCCTTCCAATGTTGTAGGAAAATGACATTGTTTTTGAGGTTTTGAGAATGATTTTCAAAAAGCATAGGAGAATATCCAGTTTCAAATTTTACTAAAATAGTGATTATCTGATTTTGACTCCATTGATATATCTTATCTAACCATATTTTGTGGAGATGGAGATCTTAGTTGTTAGGATTGGAATAACAGGCTTGAAGATCATATCTGTCATTTCAGATCTCAGGCATATGTCAATCTCGGCTATTTGGATTTGATTTGATCATGAACTTGTAAATGCAAGCTGATTCAAACTAAAATATGTAATTCAATTTCTCCCATAGAAATGCAATAGTGGTTTTCAAGTCATCATGCTTACAATTTTTTTTAATTTCTACATTTTATGTGAAGTATGATTTACATATCCTCTTCCAAGGAGTGCAGTTTAGTTATTCATTTGAGATCATACAACCATTTGTGGCAGTTATGTTTATGTTTATTAATATTAAGAGCAATAAATTTTATTAGTGTTCATTGTATCTTTGTATTGTGATAATATTTAAGACTGTTGTAATATTTGCAGGTGTTATTAATCAAAGGATGTTAAAAATGTTCCAATTCAGGGCAATTTTACCTTTTTGCAAGAGTGTTTTTACCTTCTCTACAAGTGTGATTTCACTATGTCATGATAAAGTGTAATTAATTTCAATGCAAACTTATATGATCATAGTAGTGGAGTTTTGAGAATATTTGTCATGCAAAATGGGCCTATATTTCTGCAGAGAAGTGATCTATTTTAGTTTCTGTTTGTGTGATTTACGTTTTATGCTCTTTTGGATTTTGTTGTTTAAAGTGTGATACTTTTCTTTGTCTTATTCTCTTGTTTGTATATTGTCTCTTTTTCTGACACCAATTAACATTGATATTCACAGAATGGCATTAGGTTTGTTTGACCCTTAGTCAAAATCGATCTTAAGATATAAACTTCTCCTTATTATCCCCTAGAATATTGTATCAATTTGAATCATACTAATTAAGACTCTGGTTCAACTTCCGTGCTTAACCTTTACGATAGCTAAAAGGGTTGATGTCAGTTGATTGGTCAATTTTCATATCGACAACACATTCCACTCGCACTTTTCTCTAATCTACGTGAACAAAATCATCAATCTTCATCTTGAATTCAGCACATCATTTCATGCTTCGACGCTCCTAATTTGATCTAATCACGAAGGGTGCAATGTGTATGATTTAATCAATGTAATCAAGATTGTCTACCACAAATAGGTGAATAACTAGGATGTAATGGGACTTAATTACTCTGGGAACATCAGTGTGTCTATTTTGGGGTGTCATACAAAATGTTCCTATACCAAAAATATCTAAAAGAACGTGATTTTAACATAGATAACCGTATCCTCAAATAAAATCAAGAACATCACTACTCTATAAAGGAGCCAACATGGAAAATTTTCTCCCAACTGGAATGGGCCATATATTATCACTGCATAAGTATGGGTCTAGGGTCTATCGTTTAGCTTCCCTTGATGGTGAACCAGAGACAATGGAACCTCTCAACATCCTTGAAATTACAACCTTTCTACTATTAGTGACATTCCTACTAATGTGATCTTAGTCACATTCTAGGATCTCATTTCCACCATTAGCCTTTCCATCTCTCATCGTAATGATTTGGAATCATGTGGTCTTCCGTCACTATCGTATCTATCACCTTGAATATGGGCACAATGGTTTTTCTCCTAAGCGGGAACCCCGTAATCACTACATTCATCACCTTCTTATCTACTTAATGGAACCATGATAAGGGTCAACATGTGTCACTTATACATATTATCTTTCCCTCCCTAAGTGGTCTTCTTGGCTATCCTCAGCTCTATCCTAAACTCAAAAAAATCATGGATGTTCAAATCAAAAGCTATCATATCCAAAAGCATACTAGTCCCTTGAAGGATAACTGTTCAAAGAAAGTAAATAATGTCAAAATTATATACTAGTCCCTCGAAGGATAGCTATCATGCATTTAATCCTACCATCTAAAAATATAAAAAATCAAAATCAAAAGAAAACATTCCCACTGTAGACCACTCCGTCGAAGGATGCATACTTTCTTATATCATGGCATTGAAGGCTTCCCACATTGATCAGCCTTATAAATATCAAAAACTAAAATAAAAATCCAAAAAAAAGCATCCTAAGAAATCTTCCCGCATCAATCAACTTTTCCATCACAAGCAAAATTCCTACATTAATAATTTTGCACTATATTTCTTAGAGATGGGGCATAGACCTAGGACAACCACCTAAGGAGAAATTAACTCTCCAATAAAAGATAATTTTAAACCCTTTATCATGTCTACAGTAGGTGTATAATCACACCTTCCATTTTTTCCCTACGATCTTATATGTGACTAACTATCATTAATTATGTGTTAACACATGCCGTAAGTTGTAAGTGCATTGCTTTGATTGCATTCTTTTTCATGTTTTACCCCCAATCCATTCCAAAAGCATCTATCCTATGTGCGCCCCTTACTAAGATGATGTGTACTTTCCTATGTTTCAGTCACTTAATCAAGGTCGTGTCTTATCTATCAAATCCCATCCAATTGACCCATCTTATATCATATTTAATATATATATATATATATATATATATATATATATATATATATATATATATATATAACTATCACTTCCATATCTAATCTAAGTTATCTCATCATAATTTCTAATCAAACATCAAACATACATCAAAACATATAAACCACCACATCTATCATAATCATATCTAATCTAAATCCATCACATCAATTTTATATTTCATCCACACATCACACATATCTAAATAAACATCTAATAATTTCACATCTATAATCTAATCAAACATCTAATCACAATCATAATCATCACATCTATCTACTCTAATCATCACAACACATGGAAATCACAAAAAAATCATAAATATACACACACATATATCATCAAAAATGTCTCTACATCAATGATAGGCATCAACTGGGCTCTATCTAAAAATCTATACATCAAAACCTATATAAAATTTCCACCCATTATTTGGTGAAAACAATATTAGAAGCTCTAAGTTATGAGGATCCTACAAGTATTTCTCCCTGTCCACCATCTAGACCACCATCACGTTGCATTTGTGTCATGCTGGTTGTGCTCTTTGACACCTCTACTATCATGCAAATCTCCTTCCTCCATCCAAATATTCAGCATATCGTGGTACATCAAGCAATCTCATAGTCATTATGTGCTCATAGTATTACTTTTCTTCTTCAAGGGCCTGGTAATGCTCTACTATCACAAAACTAGGCAGCACCTATTATCCCACCCCCTGTGTAGCTCCCTGAGCCTTTCCCTTCATCACCTCAAATGCATCACATAGATCTCTATATTTAGCCCATAGGTCCTCTCTCTGTCTCCTATATTGATCCTACTAATGTATAGCTACGTACCTCTCCTAGCGCATCCCATCCAGCTCCTGACACATGGTATCTTGCTCTTGATGAGTAGCATCCAACTTCACATATAGTTGGGCTATCTCACCCACCGTACCTCCATCTCCACCCACTCTTATAGGTAATGATTCCTCTCCTCCTATTAGCATCGATGCCTCTCCTCCTACTTGCAATGCCTCCTCAGTCGCTCAGGCTGCCCACTCTAAAAATCCCTTCACAACTCCCATATCATCCTCATTCCTATCCCTTCTCTCCCCCTCCTCCACTAATGGGTCTTCCATAAGGGGACTGGGAAAGTCCCTCCCCACCTTGTATCCTTTGTATATAATCGGTACCCCCATGCACCATCTGCACCATGCCAAACTACCTCATCACACATGTAAAGTACATTACCTTCATCATCTCTGACCTCCACCCATGCACCCATCTAACCCTCCTCATACCCGCTAGTTGTACATATTTGTTTGGCCATGCAAGGAAGCCTCTATATGGCCTCCATGTAACATCACCCACCTCCAGGGCCCCCCAATCTCTCTACGCATCATTCTTTTCCCATCTCACCACTATCTTCATTAGCCCTGGTTAGCTCTCCATTTCAAAAATCCAACAGTCATCTCTATATGATCTCTTGTTATCCTAGGAAGCCCCTGACAGCCTCACCATAGCTATGTGATCATATTCCCAATAGTGTAGGAATAAGTACACATCCATACTTGACCTCCCTCCCTGACACATACATCTATAACTTTTAGTATACCTATGCTAGGAGGGATGCTCCAAATGTGAACATTATCATGTGCTCAATAATATCCTCCACCACCCCTGTTAAGGCCCAAGGAAATCAGGCTCCACTTGAATCTAGTAAGGAATAGCAAGAAATTGCCATCATGACCAAATAGATCGGTCAGTTTCTAGGTTTCACATGTTAATATCATGTCTCAATATTAAATTCCCCTAATATAAAAGAAATATGCAAGGCATCCGCTCCAAATAACCATGTCAATGTTCTCATCCTACCCTTTGTTGTAATAGGAACTATTGGTGCCCCCTGGATTGTAAATCTCAAAATTCGGTACACATTATCTAATGTGATCGTCATCTCTCCAGTCCAGAACCAGAAGGTACTGGTCCACAAATCCCATCTATCTATCAAGGATATAATCATCCATGTATCCCTAGGCACCCTCTGATAATGGCATAATCCACAAAATCCCATTACCTATAAGTGGTCCCACTCTACATCTATAACATCATCCCAGATCATCCCTAACATGGTTCAGACTCTGTCTCTCAAATACAAAGTGTCTCTGGCCTACAAAATCACATAAACATGCATCCATCAACCTCAAATCATAAAAAAATCATCATTTGTCATCAAATTTAATCAATATAATCCCATCTCTATCCAGGAAAAATCAAACCTTATCATATTGACGTTTCTTTTCCCTCGGTTGATGGAGATTGTGCCCATTTTTCACTGATCAGCCCTTAGCGCCCATTAAAAATCAAAAAAATTCAAAAAAATTTAAAAATTAACTAAAAATCAAAACAAAGCTAGGTTTTAGGGACTTACTGCTCTCGAAGACCTATGGAACTTCCTCCCACCTCCACTTGCCTCCATTTTCACTTAAATATCAAAATTTTATACCTCTAAAATCTCTCAATCATTAAATTCATGGTGTGCAAATGAGCCTTATCAGCCATCTCCATTGCATATATAGGGCCACCGACCTAGTCATCATCGACTCACCTAGTCACCTTTGACCCAAGCGAAATCGGTGTTGACCCACATAGTTTTAGTTGACCCAACCCTATTTTTCATCTTTTATCCCATCTCATCCAATCTCCTTATCAAACTATCTTTTTTCCACTTCAAATTTGTGTGTGACTGTACGGATGAAAATGAACATGTGATCTTCAACCGCACTTGACCCCCCAAGGTCGTGTCAGAGTAGACAACTTTGAATGTGTGTGGCTAACTACAAGATGCTCAGTGACTAAGATCTGGTAGTGTGATCTCCTAGTAGTGGAGTTGACAAAGGGGAGATTTAGAGGCTATGAACGGGTAGCGTAAATTCCCTATGGTTTGTTTACCTAACTTGGATCTAAGTGCTAAACTAGGTTGAAGTGTCCATGTAAACTGAATGAAATTAACAATCTATGCTACTGTTGAAAGGAAACTAATCTAAACAAATCACAAAACTAAAATTTTACAATCACAAACAACAATTTACTTCTAGTCTAAATAATTAAAATATTTCTACACAAAAACTAAACAAGTGAGATAACCCAGTGTGGTTATTCACCTGTGTTGAGTGTATTGAAACTAAACTAACTTAAAACAAGAACTTTTCCAAATAATTGATGATGTGTAGACAACCTCCTATAGATATTCTCTCCTTCAAATCCACAGGGATGGGAAGAACAGGATCCGTCACCGGAGATCACTATGAAAGATTCAAACCCTCTTGGAAATTAACTAATTACTTGCAAATGAAAGGAAATTGATTTCTAATCTATTTGATATGATATAAAAATGTAAATTATAGGAATAAAGGAAATCAAACAACACATCCAACCTGAAATTCATATAACAGAGATAAATCTAACTGTGCAGTAGTTTTTCCCCTCATTTTGTCCTTTCTTTCTTTGTGTGTTCATGTGAGTCCAAGGGATTTGGAATGCAAGAACAATAGCATAAGAAGATGCTTGAGAAATGGTAGCTTGAAGTCAGTTTGGTTACAATGCAAGTAGAAGAGAGATAACACAAGAGATCTGAACTTGGCTATGAAATTCCTAGCAGGATTGTAGCAGCAGTGCTATTCAAAATACACAAAAAAATTTAGGCATTTTGCTTGAACACAAGCATGGAATATATAAGAATTGGGGTTGGGATGTGCCTTCATGCACAAGGCAAGAAGAGGCAGTTCTAAATAACTAAAGCACATGCAAATAGAATAGGGAAGGAGAACCAAGCAATCAAAACTATTTTTAGACAATTTGGCCCATGGATGCATGCTAAAAGTGAAGTTAAGTGAATCATCGCATGTTAAAAACATGCATGACGTTATCTATAAAAATTGGTCAGGACAGCCACCCTACCTAGATGGAGGTTTTAGAACTGCCACCCAAGAAGGGCGGCGGTCCTGGCACTAAAGGCCAAAACATGCATAGAAAGAAGTAGAAAGTTAGAAACAGTGTGGGAAGGCTAAGTAAGGATGTCTAGGCTACAAATATATGTTTCAAATGGGTTTTGGAGCTCAAAAACCTTCTTGAAAGGACTTGAATCATCATTGGGGACTTTTATAACCATTTTACAATAATGTAGCACATGTAATTTTGGGTGCATACATTCACCCATAACACACCTTAGCTTGTCTTGTATAGATCAATTTCCTATCCTTTGGCCCATCTATTTATCTCATCACGCATCTTTAATCATATCAAGTATCCCACTTTGTGGCCATCTCTATGTTCCCTCTCAGGGAACCATTTCTCATCTTAATCCCACCAGTTTGGCCATCTTTTATCCTCATCCCACTAGGACGCATATTTTATCGATTACTCATGTATGAAGGATATTGCATTCTCTTTTAGCCCGAGCATTTTTTTAGACCATTTTTTGACCATCTATCACGTTTGTTTGTGCATAATTTTGATGTCTGGCGTTAACCCATTGGTCCCACAGATTTCACATCCATTTGAGTGGATTCCTGTTAGATTCCCTCCATCCTCAAGTGGTCTTTTCCGACTCACAGGTCTGTTGGATTCCTTTTGTTTTTTATCATCCCTCTCTACTTGGGACATCTTTTCTCATCGTTTCCATCATATTTATTTTTCCTTCATCTATCTCTTTCAACCTCACAATTGATTCTTCTTTATGTCATCAATCCCTAGTTTGAAAGGGAGTACCTCAACCACCATCTTCTATCACTTCTAGTTTTTGTCTCACAGTTTTCTTAAGACAAACAACTCGACAAAAGGCATAAATATAGACAAAATTTTTTGGTATGCTTATCCCCCATCCCGTGTTCACTCTCCTGTGTCATCATCTCACACATATATACCTTTCTTCCTATTTGGATTCTTATTTCCCTCTTAGATCTCAATTATCTCCTCTAAATTTCCCACTTTCCTATCTTAAACCTCATTATTATTTTTATCTTCCCTAATCCACCCCTAATCACATTTAATTTCCCCTAAAACCATCCATTATCCTGAACACCTCCCTAAACACTCCATTTTTCATCCCTAGATTTTCATCTACCCTCATTCAATGAATTTCCACCCTATAACCACCTTTTATCATCCCTATACAACCCTAACCCTCATAAAGATCTTGAAACCCTAATATACCCCCTTTATGGCCCTTTGTATTGAGTTGAGCATCATCTCCACCGCCTAAATCATTGGTCATCCGCAGTCGATGGAGACCCTATAAGAATATCTCTCCCACCTCTCTTGAGTATGAAATTTTACATTTTCAGACTTCTTGTGAGCTTCTCTTGTTTCCTTTTCTTCTTAAAGAGTTGCAGCCATCAAATTGAAGTGATATTGGAGTTTTTACATGCCATCCTTGGAAATTTTGGAGAGTTAGAGTTTTCAAGGAGTCCCACCATAGTTTCATCATTCTTTGCATCATTCTTGCGGGTTTGATCATTGGTTTGGAGTTCTACCTTCATCTATGATATCCCTAGTTCATCTTCACAACTATTTTTCCATCCATTTAACCTAATCAAGCCCTAATTTTTCCTCAGTCATCGATCCGACCCTATCACCATTGACCCGATCTGTATCAACCCTAATTTCTACCTCCTACCTCATATGTACTATATTCCCAACTTCTTCAAACTTCATATCCCTCTATTTCTAATATCTTACTACCTGACATTTCATATCTCATCTTCATTATCTCCAGTTTTTGTCAATCCATCCCAATCACCATCGACCCTATCTGCATCTATCACATTCCCATCAAATTTTTCAATTTTATTACATCCTTTATGTTTCCTCGGCATCCCAAAATTAGATCTATGTTATCTCCAACTTTTTAGAGAGTTTTAGATCCATTTTCTGTATATATCTTGATCTACTCTGTTGCAATTATCATTGAATGTACCTGTCATTCTCGGGTCACCGTCGACCCGATCAAGTTTGATTTCATTTATCATCATTCATTGTTATTAGATCTTGATATTGACATCTTTAGCATACCTCATATATTTGTTTTATTCTATTATCTGTTGCATCTTATCTATACATTATCATTTATCTATATTTTTATCAAATTGGGTTAACATCCATCCCTATGAAGTTATCACTTCTCGAGACTATCTTTTTAAGAAACCCACTGTCTTATGTACTAATCCTTTTTCATTTTTAGCTTCTCTTTGTTGTGCATGCTATCGATCTTACCACGGAGAGGATCTTTGTGCCCATACCTTCATCTTCATCTTCATCTCATATTAGGAGGTAGCCTTAAACCCTATCATAATTAGGAGTTTCCTATTTTCTTGCCACCATTCCATTAACTTGAAATAAGAGAGGGAAAATTTTATCAACATTATGTTTCATTACAATTTATTTTCATTTTGGACAACTTGATATGTCAAGTGGTTTTTTATTTGTTCCAATAAATTGACATCATTGTTAGGGATACACCAACTTTAGTTTAATTTATTAGTATTTTATCCCTAATTTAATTTCATATTTGTGATCTCTTTATCTGTTTCATTGTTTTCAGTATTCATGTGTAAGGATCCTAGATCCTATTGTAATCATATTTGTGACCCTTTGTATTTTAAATATTTTATTAATAACTTGATTGATGACTTTGAGTTGGATAATGAAGGTATTGTGATCAAGATTTTCTTTTGGAGTTTAGATGGAAATTCTCATGACTGGTTTCATGAGCCCCCTTGCAAAATTATTAACAATGCAAATAAATTCAAGCATATCTTTATTGATGGGTATGGTGATAAAATATACTAATCCTCTATTTTGCATTAGTTTTATAATATTGAAAAGGAGAGGGAAGAAGACATTCATACTTCCAATCTCATATTGAGGGAAATTTGGAGTAAGTTTCCTATACATTTTAATCCAAGTGAAGGTGTGGCGGCTATATTTTATCACAACACATTCAGTAGTGATTATAATTACTATCTAAAAGATTAAAAAAAATCATCAACTCTTTCACATTATTTTGATTTGGCTTTAAGATTTGAGATCATTTCACTTTTTGTTGATGAATATATTTTTGAGCATCAATATGATTGGATAATGAAGAGGGGATGCCATGTTTTGATGTTGATTTTGATCCTAGTAGCCTTGGATTTGATGATGATTTAGATTCACATGCATATGTTTCTATTATGTAGTCTGATTATTTTGATGAAGTTTGTAGTTCTCATTGTTGTGATATTGATTCTTATGATGTTAATGTGATTGTATATTCTAATAAGGATTGTGTAGCAAATGATTCTGATGTCTAGATTAAAGAGTGGGAATATCTTTTTGAGCTTAAAAGTGACAATATAGTTTCTCCTTTTGTATTTTAAAATACTAACAATGGATTTGTTGAATGTGATGTAATTAAAGACTTTATTGTTGTGAAAAGTATGTGTATGGAAGATTCATTTCATTCCATTGATCACTTTGTGGGAGATACCCTTGTTGAAATGTGCATCATTTAATGAAATGAGTGTGTTAACATGGAGAATAATGAAGAAATTTTATTGTTTCCTTCATCTTGACACTGGTTTTTTAAATGGTGATCAACTTAATTCTGATGATTGTCTACACAATGAGGATGTTACTCGGTCAGAGAATTCAGATTTCATAGATGAGTACATTGTGTTTTCTACTTGTTTGAATGAAATGTATAACTTTGCTAATATTTTACATTTTTTGTGAATTTTCATGTGAATATGTTGAGCCGATACTTTGTAAAAATAAAATGGATTGAGTAGGCTCAAGTGAATTAAACAATTTATAACAACATTGCGATACTTTTTGTGACTCTACAAGTGATGGTGGTTAGGAATTTAAATTTATTGAATTAAATAATGAAGTGAAGTCCTTTGTATTATATAATAAACCACTCTTTGAGGAATTTTAAAGTGTTTGATAATCTATTTTTTGATCCCAAGAGTACACATGAACTTATTGATTTACTTCATTCTGATTTGTGAGTCTCAAACTACTATTTCCATATTGGATGAGTTTGATGATAGCACAAACACTTTTGACACTATATTTGAACCTGAAATTAATCTACAAAATAATGAGTTGCACCCTTTTAAAGAAGATGAATGTTTACATAATGGTAACTGCCTTGTTGAACCTATCAACCCTTTTATTTTTTTGTGTATGAAACTTTAATAGAGAATAAATAAGATGACCTAGATGAGAGGAATGAATTTTAATTTTTGGAGCAATATGAGTTTCTGCATGATACTAATTTGGGATCTAATTAGAATTGTGGGTGCTTTGATATTCAAATGTTTAAACATAAAAACCCACTATTCATTTTCACCCCATTAATTGTAAGCCTAGTTTCATGTGCTCATATTATGCTGATAATTTTTGCTTTAATACTATTCTTGATTTGTAGAAAAATAATGAGCGTTCACTTAATTTTTACCTTGGTTAAAGGATTTGGATGTGGGTTAATCAGTATTACTTCTAAAAATATGTGAATTTCTACTGGTATTCATATTTGGGCTATGATTTTAAATTTGGTGCTCCAAAACTTGGTGAATTGTTATATACATTTTGGAGTGTTGTATTAATTCTTTATCACTGCAATTTTCCAAAAAAATACTATCTTTTTTTGAGAAAAGGATCATTCTTCTCCATTACTATGAATGGATTTATTAAATGAAATTTTGATTCCTTATGCCTCGTATATATTTTTTTTACATAAAATTTTGTATTTCCTTTCACATTTGAGATTATAACGATTTTTTAGAATATTGGACTAAATAGTGGAATTGAAGAGTCTTGGGTTTTCCTTGACTATGTTTTAGAGGAATTGGTCTACTTCGATTGAGGTATGGGATCTTTGATAACCCATAAGGGGTATCCATACCATAACAAGAGCCGATGTTGGTACCCAAAATGTCCCACAAAAATGTTTGGGCCTTAGAATTAAAATTTCAATCTCTTCAATGTCTTTTGCATACAATTATATTAAAGGCTGGCAGCATGGAGATACCTTAGTTTTTTTTTAAAGCAAAAAACCTATGCTTTCTTACGCTACCTTTTTTTTATTAGAACTGTGTTTGACCAACCATATTTTTTCCATGGAATTTTTTCACACATCCATCATGAAAGGAGCACCTATTGGGTTTATATATTAAAAAATCATGTTAAAGTGGAGCGAAGTAGAGGCTCGATAAGACAAAGTATTTCTTTTTTAGTAAAGCACTAGATGATTGAGGAGAAAAAAGTTTCTAAGTAAATTTAAAGAATCTGAGGGGCTCTTAGATGATGCCACATCACATGATCTAGTTGTAGACACTAAATCACACACTTAGGATACTTTTCTAGGTCCTAGTCACATACCACTATTCATATGATTCCTAAGTGAGAAAAGCACTAATTGACCATTTTCTTTGGCATATTTTCTTTCTTTTTGGTTTCCTTCTTGGTCTTACACACCTTATTTCCCAATCTAACTTTTGACACTCCAATTTTTTTGAGCCTGGAAACCAGTGCCCAACAAGGATGCCAATGCCCAAGAGCTCCCGTCCTCTCTGGGCGCCCCTAACCTCTTTGTATCTTGATCAACATCTTTTAGGACCTTTTTAGTTGTTGGGAATCTTATTTTATTGGTGGTTGGCCTTTTAGTGGTTAATTAAAAAATTCAAACAAAGGAATCATATAAATATAAAGCTATTTGACCAAAATAAAGGACCAAGCATTAAGCACTTACTACTATCACTTAAGGTTGCATCCAAAGGCATTTCAAGAGCATCAAAGCATTCATATAGCATCCATTAAAGGGACAAGGGACTACATTATTTTATGTACACTTCATAGGAGGGGAAGTTCATTTTTCCATGCACACATCTATTTACATCTTCTATATCTACTTATTGCTTGTTATTCAAGCGTGTCTGGCACAAGAGCAACTTAGGGTACGATTTTACACACAAACACACACAGAAGTACATGGAGTTTGAAATGTAGTACAACACACATATCATGATTTCACTTAGTTGGGTGACCATCAGGGTCAATATGACTCCCCATTTTCATATTTTTATTTTTAGGATTTGATGTTTTTTTGGGGTTTCGCAATTACTCTTTCTCTTTGCAGGTTTCAGGAGAATCTTGTGGACTTAGTGCAACATATACGAAAGCAATAGAAAATGGTAGTGACATAGAAACAACACTGTAAAAATCATTTTCTAAGGTTCTGAGAATCACAGGAACCCAGCAGTGGTCTATAGTGCTCAAGCACCCCTGACCTGATCTAGGGATGCCCCAGTCCCAGCATTTTTAATGCTCACAATTTTCTGGGCTCAATTGCGATAGTTTTCCTTCCTATTCCATCAGTTTTCCATATCGATAAAGCTTTAGGATTATTTTGAAATCAGCTAAGTATCTCATCCCTTCCAAACTTGCACTTAGGGTTTTAAATTTATTAGCTTACTTACTTGTGTCAAATTTGTACTTCATTGTTAGATAATTGTGATGTAACTTAATTAGGATTTAGAATTTATTTTACAATATTTACTTAATCATTTGGTAAACCCCACATTTCAAACCCTACCTTCTAAAGCATATTTTCTTCTTCTCGAATCATGGATCAATCATCTTATCCTTCTTTCACTACCAACTAAGATTTTTTTCGTGGTTACTATTGATGTTGATCTCATGCAAGTGTACTCAGTATACTCCTTGCTTTATTACACCTAGGGTTGATTCAACCATCAATGTAGTAACTAATTTCCACATTCACCTTCCTAAAGCTCTGATCATTTTTGTCCCGCTTATCACTTCAAAGGCTATGATCGATTATCGAGAAAGCTAAAGAATACACCACCCAAACATATTTCTCTACGACTTGTTGCGTAATGCACCAGATTGCCGTCATACATTAGAGGTCACGTTCATGATGACACCTTAAAAGCGTAAATAATTATTTAGTGGCCTTCACACATCTCATTCAATCTCTCAAAAGGTTGTGATTTATCGAGCAACTTAAGAATGCACCAAACAATATATCTCTCTACAACTTGTTACAAGCAATGCAGGGTTCCAGATTATGATCATACATTAGAGGCCATTCTTCGTTCAATCCAAATTGAAAGAAATAATTGATTCACTGGCCTTTACACATCTCATTCATCTCTCAAAATCTACCACATGTTATATCATTTAGTGATGATGAAATCTTGCCATTTTTTTTGCAATCCATGTGCACCTCTTCTTATCATTGTTATCATTGGCACCATTTGTATCAAGCGTGTACTCATTGACAATGGCCCTGTCATCAATTCATGTTCTCACCCCCTTTTAAAGTAACATTGGCATTACAGACTTGGTATAATTACTAATAATTCCACTCTTATTTGTGGTTATGATTCCACTATTTGCACATGTTTAGGCACTATCACATTACCTATGCAAGTCAGACCTAATATTTTTCCTATAATATTCTTTGATATCGATACCTCATTTCAGTTTAATCTCTTGTTAGGTATACCTTGGATTCACACCATGCATGTTGTCTCATCTACCATTCATTGTTGTCTTAATATTACATGATGGATATGAGCATACCATTGTTGTGGACCTTGATCCATTCAAGTTCTTTTGTAAGACACCATGTCAGGTTCCATGCCTATTCCTCCACTGCATCCTGTTCTATATAGCAATATTGTGCACATATGATATTGGTCAATATAGTGTTTCAGATTCCTCCTTCTATCACCACCAACATTCCATCTGGGGTCCATCATATTACTGTTATCATTTCACCCATTGTGTCTACTCCACTAAACACTTCCATTCCACTCATTGAAATTCCTCTCGCTCCTTGCATCTGACTCACCTCCTACTAATATTCTTGCTACTACTATCCAACATGACAATGCCAGCACTAATGATTCTGATGATGAGGTCGATACCGTTGAGCTTACTGATGAAAAATTATGAAATATTAATTTTACTCCTATCAAGATAGATGATTCATACTTACATGATACTTTCATTGTTATTGGTCTTGGTGAATATCAATTCAATAAAACCCCTCTTACTAATGATATAGTGCTTTATTGGGGTTATGTCCATACATTAGATGTCATACCACCTATATCATCTTCTCATGAGGATCCCACATCTGCACTTCCTCCTTTCACATGCATGCTTTTAATGAATAACTATTATTGGCATCATATTCCATTTGATCCCACTCTCTCTTACATTATCTGCACACATGATGACTTGACTATAGATTGAGAAACAGGGACGGAAGCCTGTGTAATTTTATTAATCTCAATCAACTAAAAAATTACAGTGAATAGGCTGCAATATTTATAGATATTGCACAGCCAAATACATCCGAGAGAATGAGTTGCACAGGTGCAACCAAATGCTAGAATAAACAAGCTTCTAATAACATCCGGGAAGCAACAATTACATAAAAACAAATATATTGTTGAAAACAATATATCAGTATGCATACAGAAAAATATGGTTGATTAACCATATAACAAAATAACAATTTATTATTTAAATAACTATGCATGATTAAATATTAGGATAATAAATTTTATCCTAACATTCCCCCCTTAATTGTGCATTGTCTGAAGAGATGAGGAGAGAAATGCTCTGAACAACTCGAACTTGTCACGTGCAAGTGACTTTGTGAAAATATCTGCTCGTTGTTCAGCCGTTGGACAAAACTGAAGCTGGATGTTGTGCTTCAACACATGCTCACTTATGAAATGAACATGAACCCGCAATGTGTTTTGTTCTTTCATGAAAAACTGGATTGCGAACAAGTTTGAGAACACCTTCATTGTCAACATGCATGGTGGTTGGTTTGTCTTGTGGTATTCCAAGTCCTTCCAGTATACGACGTAGCCATATTACTTCACAGACCAGCTTTTCCTGCAGAACGATACTCGACTTCTGTGGAAGAATGAGAAACAAAGTGTTGTTTCTTACTTCCCCATGATATTGGTCCAGATCCCATAAAGAACACAAATTTTGAAGTGGATTTTCTATCATCAATGTTGCCTACATGATCTGAATCTAAATATCCTGACAAGAAGAAGTTGTCATTCTTATTGTATTATAGACCAAGATCCACTGATCCTTTGAGATATCTCAAGATGCACCTTGCTTGCTTTCTAATGACAAAATTTTGGGTTCCTGTATGAACCTGGATAGATAGCTTACTGCAAAGCTGATATCTGGTCTAGTGTAGGTCAGGTAAATGAGACTTCCAATCAACTGTTGACAGAGAGTGGCATTTACCTCAGGAGATGGATTTGAACGAGATAACTGCAATCTATTCTCCATAGGTCTAGCAATTGGTGTGTAATCCATCATCCTAAATTTCTTGAGCATTGTCTTGGTATATTTCATCTGAGAAACAAAGATGTGATTCTCTTTCTGCCATAATTCTATTCCAAGATAATAATGCATCAGCTCGAGATCAGTCACGTCAAACGATCGACTTAAGATCTTTCTTCGGTGCATCGATCATCCTCATTGAACTTCTAGTGATGACTAGATCGTCAACATAGAATACTATAATCACCATCTCCCCCCCTTGATTTTTGAGGTAAAGATTTGGATCATATGGATTTCTAACGAATCTATGTTGTACGAGATGCTCATCGATTTTGATGTACCATGCCCGAGGTGCCTGTTTAAGGCTATACAAAGATTTTTTGAGTCTACATACCTTTACTTCTTGACCAGGTACAACATATCCCTTAGGTTGAGTCATATAGAATTCTTCTCGTAATATCTCCATTCAGGAAGGCACTTTTTACGTCCATCTGATGGAACTTTCAATCCAAATTGTGCAGCTAAAGCAAAGATCATCCTAATCATTTTGATCTTAGCTGTGGAACCAAATGTATCCTCGTAGTCAATGCCTTCTTTTTGTGCATACCCCTTTGCTACAAGTCTTGCTTTGCACTTGTTCAATGTCCCATCTGCTTTGTACTTTATTTTGAATATCCATATACATCCAATGGGTTTCTTCCCTGGTGGCAGATCAACAAGCTGCCAAGTGTTATTTTTCATCACTAATTGATATTCAGAGTCCATGGCATCTTTCCAAGCTTTTGACTGTAGGTATTCCTGGACTATAGAGGGCTCATCTAGATTTAATAACTCTACTCATCAAAGCAAAGTTAACTTCTTCTCTTGCTTTACTGTGAGTCTGTGGTCTAGGGGTGGATGTATCCGATGGAGCATCCATTCTTGCATCTCGTAATGTGCTAGTACACCATTTGGGCATACGCTGAACTGTTCCCATGGGTCATGGTTCTATCTGATCAAAACCATCATCCCCATCCTCACTTTCATCAGCTGAGGGAACATCAACTTTAATTTTTACAATTGGTGAAAGATCTACATCTGGTGAGTCTAGAGGAGGGGTCTATGCTTCCTTCTTCTAAAAAAACTCAACATCTCTGCTGGTGTAGACTTTTCTGGTCTTTGGATCCATCAATTTATACCCAAGCGTCTCTTCACTGTACCCAATGAAGATGAGATTTCTATAACTTCATGTCTAATTTCTTTTTGTTCTATTTGGGTATTTGCATTCTTGGCTTTACACCTGAATACTCTAAGGTGTGTAATAGATGGTTTCCGCTTTGACCATGCTTCTTGTGGCGTCACTCCATCAAGAGCAATTGCGGGCACTCTGTTCAACAAATACATTGCAGTATTTGCTGCTTCTTCCCAAAATGTCTTTACAAGTCCTGAATCATCGATCATGCATTGCACCATTTCCATGATAGTACAATTTCTTCTCTTAACAACAACATTCTGTTACGGTGTGTGTGGAGGAGGCATTTGTCGACGAATCCCATGAGTTTGTAGGTATTCTTTAAACTCATTACTAGTGAATTCCCCCACTCGATCTGAGTGGAGAGTTTTGATGTGATGACCAGTTTCGTTCTTAATTGCTACTTTGAACTTCTTGAAAGTTTCAAAAGCTTCACTTTTCTTGTGAAGAAAAAAAATCCACATTTTCCTTGAATAATCGTCAACACATGGAATGAAGTACTAAAATCCAAAATGACTTGGTTGCATTGGACCGCAAAGATCGGTATGAACCAAATTGAGCTGACCATGAGCTCAATATGTACTCTTCTAGAACAAAGCTCTGTGTTGTTTTCCTGCTAGGTAGTGAGGACACTTGTCTATATCCATCTGAAGTGATGGCATCCCATGTACCATATTGTGTTGGTGAAGTGTCTCGAGATACTTGAAACTAACATGACCAAGTCTCCGATGCCATAACTGTGTTGAGGTAGAGTTCTTAGCCACAAGTTCCTGATCATCTCTGTGGACAAAATCAAGCTGGAACATGCGTCCCACATTGGAGGCTTTTGCAACTATTTTCAAGCCTCATGATTTATCTCTAATCAAACACATTTTCTTATCGGAATGAGTATCAAAGTCAATTTTTAGGTTGTGATCTAGGAGTTGATTGATTGAAAGCAAATTCTTTCTCAACCTAAGGACATATAAGACATCTGATAGTCTGCATTTGCGTGAACTAAGGGGTAGAGAAATATTCCCAATCCCCTGAACTGTATATGAAGAATCATCTCCCAACGAAACATGATTTTTTGATGGTGTATCCATCATTGAAGTAAACCAGTTTCTATGGTCAGTCATGTGTCGAGTGGCTCCCAAATCAACATACTAGACATCACTAGATGACGTGGATGGTTCACTTGATCGAGTAGTGTACAAGAAGTCTTCATTATCTGAATGTTCTTCTTGCTCAACAATATTTCCTTACTGATGGGGTCTTCTTTTCCAGTTTTCCTTTTTTCTGCCCTTGATTGTAGTTAGAATGTCCCTTGTGAGATTGTTGTTGTGGAGGTCCAAAGTTGCTTGACAAACCTTTCTTGTAAGTATTATACCAACAATCTTTTAAGTCATGTCCTCTTTTACAAATTGGACATTGCTTCTTCTGTTGTTTGTCCCCGTGATAATGATTCTGATGTTAGGAATTTTGATAGGAATTAGGTTTTCCTTTACCTTTCCATTTTTTATGTGAAGAAAGTGCTTGCTCTTCTTCATCATCCTTATTGTGCATTGTTTCCTCTTTTTGTTGTAGGTTTACCAATTTGTCAAAACTAACTGTCGTATTTGACAAGTTTAGTTTTGTTACAAAGATATGGTATGAAGAAGGGAGTGCTCTAAGAACAATGGGAATGAGATCATCATCTTTGACTGTTTCTCCTAGGGCTAGAAGTGAAGCCCTCAATTCTGCAACTCTTCTTAAGAAAGCTTCAATTTTCTCATTTTTTTTTTAACTTCAGTGTGTGTAATTGACTCTGCAAATTCAGATGACATTCTTATTTTTGGCCTCATACATCATGCTCAACTTATCCCACGCTTCTTTGGCTGTTGTGGCATCATGAATGTGGGGTTGCACATCGTCAGACACTCCAAACAAGATGATGAGTTTGGATTTCTGATCTGATCTATCAAACTGTGGTTGTTGTGTTGTATTAGTAGTTGATTTGGTCATAGTACCAATCACAACATGCCAGATCTCTTCAAACTCAAGCTGTGTCTTTATTTTTGTCTTCCATGCAGCATAGTTGTTTCCTCTGAGTAGCTGTGAATCTGGAAGAAAATTTTTGGGGGCATTGGTGCCCATTTTGCAAAAATCACTGACAGGGTTTGGCTCTTATCACTCCAGGTATAAGGTCTCCCAATCTATATACCGTCAGTCCAATATACCGAACCTTTCTATATATGTGCCCTTTCGATATACCTGGCGGTACGTGGAAGAAGCTTGCTCTTTCTATATACCCGACGGTACGTGAAAGAGGCGTTAACGTACGTGAAAGAATTCAATACATGGTACCAAGACAATACTGATGGGGTCTATGTGATTATTGACACCAACTCAAAGAAATATCCTCATACGCGTGCGTAACTTCACTATATAATTGGATAATTTCTCAGTCTGGATTTATGTCGTGCAATCGTTCACAGACGAATGGGATGGCTCATAGTGTGTGCACTGTGACCTTATTACTCCCCGTCGATTTAAAGGGTCGATGCCCAAACGACGTTGTTGAAGCTATATTAAGCATTAAATGTAGTAGTAGTCACACAGCTTTACCTATAAGTGCTTCCCAGAGGCACTGTATATACCGAACACTGCGAATGAGATCTAGGATCTTGTGAGTGTTACATAACCAATTTTTATTGATTTTGAGTACAATATTCTGCCAGTTTCTAAGCAGTTACAAACTTTTCAGTTGACTATGGCAACCTGTAAATTAGTAAAATATACTCAAGCATGCAATTACTCAAAAAAAATTAGAAAAATTGAATGACAGGTAAAATTGTTTTTGTTTTGCGGGCACTAGTGGCTTGTGGAGCCCAATACGACTTGTTGATGCAAAAAATCGTAAAAAAATAGCTCAAAATGAAGTTTTTAGATAGCTCTCCTTTTTTCCAAAAAAATGTCTTAGAATGCAAAACATGTAGAGCGGAGTAAAAAAAAGTTTTCCCCTAAAATAGGGGTTTCTCTCGCTAAATTTAGTTAGGTTGTAACTATGTTGTTTAGCGATGGTTTTTCTGCCATATCACCCTCCTAACTTTAGCAGTTCCGCACAAAATTTGCCTCTATATTTCAAAAAGTGAAAAAACTTGAATGTATATCTTGGTGTGATTCGACCCATCAAACCTCATCACTTCTAAGTCTTTACCTCTAGCCACATTGGCCACTTATGAGCGCTTAGTGCTATGAAACTGAGCAAGGAATTGTATTTAAAGAAAGTTTAATTTTGAGCTTACCCTTTTTTTAAAAAAATGCGACTTGGCAGATGCTCCACGTGATGAATGTTGGTTAAGAGGTGGTTTTAGGGTTTTCCTTCTGCATATAAAAACGGATCTGAAGCTTTGTCATGTCTTTGTATGGCCGAAATTCCTTGTATTGTGTGAGCTCGCCGCTTTTTTAGCTTATCCACGCATGCTTTTTTTTGTTTGCAGGTATTTGCTTCGTACAGGACTGTTCATTTCTTCCTATGTGCCAGGTTCGTGAGCTTGCCACGCACTGGTACAGGCCGTATGGCTTTTCCTTTGGTGCTGTTTTTGTCCCTTGTGGTTGCAAGTTCTTTATGTGCCTTGGACATCACGTTTTTTAATGCAGATTGCTTGTCAGTTTGCTTAGTACGTTTCGATGGAGGTCAAAGAATGTGAAGCGGTTTTTGCTTTGAATAAATAGAACCCGTTTCCTACATGGTGTATGATCGGCTTTGCCTGTGTGTTGTATTGTAATGCCTTTTATTGTTGTGAATTTGTTCGTTGTTGGCTTCCTACCACATCCTTTTTTCTTTTGTCCAGGTGTAGTCAGAGTATCAAATAACTGCTTCCGCTCTACCAATCATTGTCTTCAGTTACTTATGCAGATGCATAGACATGGAGAGGCACGATTTTGCAAAGAAAAGACTAATCCTCAGTTAGCTCTATTGACATGCACAGAGGTCAAGACTCTGTGCAAGATAAGACTTCGGCTAGGGCTCGATGAATCTCACATAGTGACCTCCAAATATATCAGAACTGCCTAGTTACAGCAGAGACTAAATGATATCTCTAATATTAGAGATAAAACCCCTAATGGGGAGAAAAATAATGTTTTTATTATTTTCAATACCTACAGCAAGTTTTGCATGGTGTTGGGTGCACCAATGCAAAAAAAAAATTTTCCTTCCAAACACATGGAAGGAACTGGAGGATATGGAGGAGGCAGGGATGGGGCTGGGAGGTTGCATGAGGCTGCACAGGCTCTCTATTGCTGCATACACTTCTCCAAAACTCCTCTATCTCATGCTACATCTCTCTTTCCACTCCTCAACAGCTTCACAGGTCCAGAATCTCACTCTTGTATCAAATGTAAATTGAGAAACAGGGGCGGAAGCCTAATGTAACTTTATTAATCTCAATCAACCAAAAAATTACAATAGCATAGACTGCAATACTTATAGGTATTGCACACCAATTATGTCCGTAGAAAATGAGATGCACAGGTTGCAAAGGTATAATGCCAGAATTACAACAAGCTTCCATAATAACATCTGGGAAGCACACAATTACATACAACCAACAAATTATATTGTTGAAAACAATATAACAGCATGCGTGATGTTGGAAAGACAAATAAATGGTTAATAAAACCAGCTAACAATATTATTTAATTAATGTTATTAATTAAATAACTAAATTATATAATCCATAATTAATTAGGATAATAAATTTTATCCTAACATTGTCTCGGCTTGGGTTTACACTTAATCATATATTACCATGACTTCATTCACCTCATCTCTATCATTTATATATTTGTATTACGGTTTCTTATGGTCTTAGTTTCTTCTATCTATCAGTCTTCATTGCACGCACTCCTCATGCTTCTTCACTCACACTTGGTCAATCTTTGTTTGACTACATTCAGGGACACTTTGGACCCTAATCATATTAGTATCACATTTCCTATTCCTTTTGGCCATGTTTCTATCTGTAACGATTCATTTCTTGGCTATTCACAAAACCTTACTCTTTTGTATGCACACAGATGTCCACAACCATCTTTCACTGACAAAGAATACACAATAAGTCATGTACAATCTAAACCACAATGGCTCCTTACTATGATCAACCACATACTATTGCTTACCAAGTCTCTAATGCATCTCCATTTGGTTTTGACCATGAAAATGATGATCTCTTAGACTGATATTACATGATCAATTCTCCTCATCATAAACTTGGGGGAATCATGCTTACTCTCCCCCCCTTCTATCATTCTAAGGTGTCTTATATTTCTACTACTTCATTTCATACTTTGGATCTAGTCCTTCGAACTCATCGTACACATATTGATACACGCTACTTATATCGTCATTTCCCATTGACACACTCTTGTGCTTTATGTTTCACAATTGAATGTTGAGGGCATATTACATTCATGTGACCTAACTCACACTCGATACAGCTCTGCACATTTCACACTTGAAGGATTTTTCACAACACATCTTATTACACATTAGGGTTTCATATTCTATAGCTTATTCATCATTTAACACACTTACATTCTTCTCATTGGTTTACGTTACTCCTATTACAGCTCAAAATGCATTCCATTCCATTTCATACTCATAGCATATTGTATATCTTGGTTACACATTGTTCTTGTTTGCTTAGGCTTGCATGTATACTTTGCTTACTAGTGCCTAGGTGGATATTTTGTATGTCATTATATTTATCATATACACATGCCTGAATTCACTTGTTTTCTAGTTGTGAATGTAGATATTTACACATATCATTACATGTTGCATGGATGTTTGGCATTGTATCCTATTACTAGTCCCATAATGGCTCCTGGGGGCATCTACTTATGTGCACATCAGAGGTGTTATTGTTTCGCTATATGTTATTTTATATTCTTACTATGCATGACTACATAATCTCATATCATACATAATTTTGACATAATTTTTATCTTTCTAACATGTTAACAGATGCTTCATGTGCAACATTTTCTTTGCAGGAAATATTTTCCACCATGGTTATCTATTACATTTCTTGTTATTTTCTTTCATTGCTTATGTCCTTTGCCCTTTTTCTTGTGTGTAAATTTTATGCTTTTGGCTTCGTTGGCCTCAATTATCTTATGACATTGTGAGTGATGTCCTATGTTTGAAACCCTCTTTTTGTGGTTCTATATTGTCTTCTTGTTTGTTAGCTTACATTTCATTTTCTATATTTGTATTTTTTATTTTCTTTCACTAACACGTGTATTTATCCACTTTTTTTTGTGTGTAACTTGGTTTCTACTAAGCACATTCCCTCCCCTAATGCAAGGTATCAGTTACAATTTTAGTGGTCGGTCCTCTTTTTCCTGCATTCTCCTTATGACATTAAGTCATGCACCAAAAATGAGGGGGGCATCATCGGGTGAATCAATCACCCCATTCATTAGTTCACAGTCAGAGTACATCATAGTTTGGTATCGATATAACACAGTCTTCAGTCACATAAACAACCCAGAATCTACAATTGGGTCTTCAACATAGAACGGATGCCAGTGCCCAGATACATACCTCAGTGCTTGGGAACCCTAACCCTTCCTGGTTTCCTATGACTAGGGGTAACTTACATATTTTTTCTCAAATCAACACATTATTTGCTAGTTTACACATTGGTCTTCTCAGCACAGGCACAGTCCTCTAGTAATCTAGTATGCATGCTTTCTCCTCTTTTCTATTTTTGTGTTGGATCAAAATGGATTGAATTTGATCACACCATCTACAATGGTGTATATAATTCAGGAAGTAGTCAAAGGTTGGAGAATAACACTAGACCTTTCTCCCTACACTTCTTCTATCATGGTGTGAAATCTCCCAAAAAACTTGCACTTGGCACAATTGGTGTGAGATCGCTTGAAAAAATCATTCTTGGCATGATATCAACCAAAATACTCATTCTTCTATAACATTTGTAGGATCCTTTATACTCTTTTCACTCATAATGGATTAAGTGCACATGTTCCTTTTCACATTTTTACACATTTTTACACATTTGGATCAAAATTTTCATATACACATATTTGACTAAGCGTTCTCTTCTGTTTTGTAGGTCCATCCTTATGGGAAGTAGCAGTCACATCATCAAGCATTAAGAAACATCAAGGTAGCCAAATGCAATATACACATACACTTTCACCCCTAGGGTCACTTCCTCTTCTCTAGCATCCACACTTCATATTATTCACTTCACGTTTTTTCTTGTCTCCTCAGCATGACTTTTCACCATCAATCTACATGGTTATCAGGTATGAATCTCTTATCTACTTTATATTATTGAGCATTTTCTCCACAACATAAAGTGGGGGAAAATATTGACACTAAATCATGCACTTTGGGTACATTTATAGGTCTTAATCACATACCACTATTCATATGATTCCTAAGCGAGAAAATTACTAATTGATCACTGTATTTGGCCTCTTTACTTTCTTTCTAGTTTCCTTCTTGGTCTTACACACCTTCTTTCCAAGTCTGACTTTCAACAGTTCATTTTTTCTGAGTCTGGACACCAGCACCCAAGGTACTCCCAGGCGTTCCCATGTCTCTGGGTGCACCCTTAACCTCTTTGTATCTTTCTTACATATTTTGGGTCCTTTCTAGTCATTGGGCATCTTATTTTCTTGGTGGGTCAACATTTTAGTGGTTAATTACAAAATTCAAACAAGGGAATCATATAAATACAAAGCTATATGATCATAATAAAGGACCAAGCACTAAGCATCTACTACTATCACCTAAGGTTTCATCGAAAGGCATTTCAAGAGCATTGAAGCATCCATCTAGCATCCATTTAAGGGACAAGGGACCGCATTCTTATACATACACTTCATAGGAGGGGAAGTTCATTTTTCCATGCACACATCTATTTACATTTTCTACATCTAGCTATTTCTCTTTATTTAAGTGCGTCTAACACAAGAGCCACCTAGGGCATGATTTCACACACACACATACAATAACTACATGGAGTCTGAAATGTAGTGCAGTGCTTGAGATAATAAGTTCAGCTCAGTCGGTTGACCACCAAGGTCATTATGAATTCCCATTTGTATATTTCTCTTTTTAGGATTTGATGTGTTTTGGGGTTTTACAGGTGCTCTAAATTACTCTTTGTAGGTTTTAGGTGAATCTTGGCAGACTTAGTGCGGCATATAGGTGATCAACAATGAAGTGAAGTGACATAGAAGTGACATTGTATATATTCATTTTCCTAGGTTTTGAGTAGTCACGGGCACCCAGTAGTGGTTTACAATGCTCAGGAACCCCTGACTTGATCCAGGTTCCCTGGTCCCAATATTTCTGATGCTCACACAATTTTATAGGCTTAGTTGCGACATTTTCCCTTCCTGTTCCATGGTATTTCTTCCAGATCGGAACAACTTCTAGGATTATTACAAAATTAGTTAAGTATCTCATCCCTTCTCTTACACTTAGGGTTTTAAATTTAATTATCTTACCTGCTTGTGTCAAATATGTACTTTCATTGTTATATCATTTCACTGTAACATACATTGGAATTATAACATTTATTTTCCAATACTTTCTTAATCACTAGTGAGTTTGATGCTTTGAAAGAGTTGAAGGTTGTTTGAAGATTAGAAATGTGGTCATGACTTAGGACTAGTAGATTGTTCCACGTGGCACAATCCCATGGAATCAAGGTCTTAGAGATCATAGTGAATTTTTGAAAAGGTTGAAGAAATACTCATGAGGAGGAGATCCTATGATTGAAACCATTTGGCATGATCTAGGATTTGCTCAGAGTTTGGGGGAAATAAAAGATGCATCATGAAAGGTTGGTGAATGGGTTTAGGAAACTCTTGCACCACCTAGGCTATAGTGTGATGTGTATTACAATCACAATGTGTTTAAGACCTCGTATAAATGATATAGGAAGAAAGGAAACAAGATGGTGACTTTTTTGGATGATACTCCATGATCAATACCTCGTGGTGTCATCCCATGATCTCATTATAGGTGGTGATAAGGAGACATGAGGACAGTCTTGAATGATTGAGTTTAATCCAAAGCTCCTAAATGGTGCCACATGGCATGAGTATATGAAGGCTGAAGTTTTTTAACAAGTAGAGAGAAGATTTGAATTTGGATCCATTAGGAGAAATCATTAGATGAAGCCATTTGGATAGATGGAAGATCAATGGTGGAGAGTACCAGAAAATTTGGGCAACTAGAGCATGGAAGGTTTTGAGGTGCAAGGCATTGGTTGAAATGAAACTAAATACTACTAAGTGGAGAGATACTAGAATTTTCCATGGTCTTTCTAACAACCAATCACAACATGCCAAGTGGCTGAATGAAATGTAAGGGGAAAGTGGACTATAGTTATAAAATTAGATTTTCCCAAAAAATTATTTAGACATACAATGAACAGAAATATAGTATTTTTCCCATAACATTTAGCTAGGAGCTCCAATTTAAGAATGATTAGCTATGTTGGAAAGATAGTTCTAAGGGCTATGTGTTGGTATCAATTTTGGGAGGAATTGTTAACCAATTTGTAAACAATTTCAAACTAATTTTATGGCTCTTGTATGATAATGTGAGCATCATCTACCACTTTCCATCCTTCCTTTCCATATTTCTCACTTTTTCATCTTGTGGAGCCTCTTATGCACTCTTTTTCTTCTCGTTAGAGTTAATTGGGACCCTTGGATCTATTGCTAAATGTAATTGTAATACCACAGGTATACACCGATTTTTTCACTTTTCACTTTTCATCTTTCATACATGTTACTAACAATTTACTTTGTGTAGATAAGGGTTACTGATGCATCTATTTATTGAGCAGGTGCCTTAAGGGGCCTAGCGGAATGGGGAATTGGTTATTTATGTAACCATTATGGGTTAGAGATAGTACACGGAGAGAGTGTCACTATTTGGTCTTAGCCTTAGTTTGCATTAGGTATCCTTGTCCTCTTAGGTCTCATGCATATCATATTCATGATCTCTTGCTTGCATTCACCATTTTACACCTTGTTCATCCTCTTTCATGACTAACACATATTATTTTTACTTTTCATGACACATCACTTTATTTTTTCATCCTTGGCCAACACAATTGTCTGTGGGTGATTATGTCAGTGTCATATTTTCTTATGGTCAATGCCATCGCCACGGGATGGCGTCCTATATATACCTCCACTTCACTTGAAACTTATAAGAAAAATGAAGCTAAGACATCCGAAACTACCATTTTTCTGCTCTTTTGAACATCTTCATTTCACTCTACTTTTGGTTCATCTTGCATTTTGCTTGGATTGGATTGGAAACACTCTCTTCTTGGATGATTGCTTGCACTATTAGGTCATCATATAGTGAGTCTAGGACAGGAATGGTCTTCCCTACTCCACCTAATAATGAACTCTTCTTAAGTGCTAATTCTCAGGGGAGATAGATGCATCATCAACCACCCTACAAGTACAAGGTGAGTGCTCTAACCCTTCTTTGTCACTTTGCATAGATTAGTTCAGTTCCTCTTCATTGTGTTATGTTATTTAGTATTATGCATGTTTGATGCTAGTTAGCTTAGTAACTCTTATCAAATATCAACTCTCCTAGTTATTTTCATTTCAGTTATTGCATGTTTTTTTCCTTTATTATTTGATCCATACCTCTCCACACCCAACCACTGATATCCTAGTAGGGTTCCTTCCTCTATCTCAATTGTGGGCCTTGGAAACCCTAGGTTGACCTAGTGTAAGGGTTACTTCCCTCTAGATATGCAACCCTATCACTCATTGTAGCCCCTTTAAGTCTATCCCCTTATATGTTGGTACATGTGTGTCTCCTACTCATTACCTCAAATACCCTAGTTGAAACAAATGAGTAAGAGTGCATGTTGTTGAGACACATTTTGGCCCACATACATTCTCTGGTGAACCCAACATGAATCTTACAGACTTCTGATCGAGCACAACTCGTTAAAATCACCCATCTTTCATTTTGACTTCATCTAAGTATCCAAAAACCCTAAAAACCCTAAAAAACCACCTACATAAAACACCATCACCCAGAGGTGATTTTGTCTATTTCATGTATCACTCATTTCCAGATGCCTTCAACCCCTGTGCAGACCTGTCTACATGGTTGATCCTTTCTGTTTGAACCAGATCTTTCCCATACGCCTTCATGGTCCCTGTGTGCTTTTCTACAAGGTTGATTTTGTCTTGTAGCCTTTATTTCTAGACCTTTTCTTAGCTAGATAGTCACTCCATCATGGATTATCTAGGCATGGGGTCCTCTGACTCTATTGTGCAATCATTTCCAGAAAACTACCATCCTGAAATTAAATTTCCCTTTTGTATGGATTGTTGCATCGTAGGAACACCTAGAAAGAATCCTTCTACCCACCACAATGTCCCACCTCAGGATGAGGAGGAAGAAATCCATAAATGATGATACTTTTGACCATCCTCCTGAGATTCAAAAATTTCTATCTCATTTTCCTCAATACAAAGGAGAATCAAAGGAAATTCTTAGAAAACGCATCTTCTTGATTTTGTCTCCAAACAACTTGACCATAGGGTAGAAAAGGGGAAATCCATTGAAATAGGCTCATCTGAAAATGCCTCCAATTCTGATCCTACCAATCTTATTCTTCATCTTATTGAAAAATGAACCAACAACAATCTTCCACTACCGCTCAACTCCTCCAAATGCAAGCCAATATGGCTCAGTTAGTCAACCACCCTCTAATGGGCTCTTGGGGCACCACATCCCCTCTCCTTTACCAAATGGGCCTAATGGGGTTCCCATCACTCAACCCCCATTCAAAACAAATCTTGTGAGTAGTCCAACAAGAGCCATTAGCACCTTATATTGCTAGTATGGATCATTGGTGGCATTGCTCCATCTATCTCTTATGACAGGTCTATTGATCCCACTCTTCACATCAAGGCCTTCGAAATCTTTACAAAGAATGGATTAGAATAACTAACTCATATGCTGCCACTAAACTCTTAGCTAATACCCTTACTACGAGATGCTCTAGATTGGTATCACATTATTTTCCTCCTAATTCTATAGTTGAGCTAGAGTCCCTAGTGACAACCCTAGTAAATGAATTCCAATATCACAATATACCTAAAAATAACATCAATGCTTTCATCAATTGTCAACAGCTGAAAATGAATTAGTGCATGCCTTTATCAAGCATTGGAAGACCCTATCCATGTGGCATAACATAACATGCCCAATGATATCCTCTTTCAAATTTTCTTACGAGCCTTGGAGCCTCACCTTCAATACAAGGTGAGGTCCTTTTCTCCTACTTCCCTAGAAGAGGCCTTTGAACAAGCCAAAAGGAAGGACTATCTCATGAGGAAATTTGAGAAGGATCCTCCCAAGACACAAACTAACAAGCAAGTCCAAATCCTTAATGATCTAAGAACAAGAATGCAACAGATGATGAAGTCTCAAACACTCTTCCTCTTGTTGCTTCTTCAAATAGAACTATTTTCAACATTGACCAACAACCTACTAACAACAAGAATCAACCTAACTATCATCAACCACTGAGTAAGGAAGAGTTGAAGCATCGGTTTCCTAAACCATTTACCATGATTCTAGATCCTTCTCAACCTATTCCTCATTGGCATGATGAGAGTAAGTTTTTTTGGTGGCATGCTAATTGGGGTCACTCACATGAGAATTTTCATGCACTCGTATGGCTGCTATCAAATTTTTCTTAGGACCTAATTTGACTATGACATCATCACTCACGAGTGTTTGACTGAAAGAAATCAAAGCTCGTGATGCATGGCTCAAAATAAAGATCATCATGAAGCCATCAATCAGGCTAATGAAAAGCTAAAAATATTCTCCAATCCCATGCCTAATCATGATGTCACTGAAAGTTCTAAAAAGCAAGATAATGCTACAACTAATGTGGTTGACATGGATTACCCTCCTGAAAACATGGTTGCAATCAATGATGTAAACATGTGTCATAGCTTATGTAGAACTAGAATATCCTATATAGCATTCCATCCTAGGACTCACAAGGTCATATACCCTTTTGTGCCTCAGAATTAGGCTCCTCAAGTCAAAAACCATGTCCTCCTCCAGACGCCATCAACCCCTGTGGAAATTCTCCTATAGGGCCGATTGTGTTTGGGTCTATCCCTTTGTCTATAAACACCATCGGCCCCTGTGTAAATCAAACTTGTAGGGTTGATGGCATAGGAACTGAGAAAAAATCAGTTTCAGAAGTCTCTCTAATTACCCCTACTCCTTTTGGATCTATTTTTAGGACTCCCAACACTCTCAGCCTACTACACAGTCCAGTCATGATGAGTGGGATCCTCTCGAAGAACTTTCCCAAATTCCTGGTCCAATTCCCTTCTTAGGAACTCATGCATACGTCACCTCACCATCATGAGCATATCATGACTATGTTTTTTTGACATGAAATATTCCATTTCCTCCTTCTTTGGGGTAAGAGTCCCACATTACATGGCTTGGAAGAAAGTATCCATTGACAATGTGAGGAACTCTCCATTTGTACTGATCTTGCCACAAATTCTCATTCATGCATTCATTTCCCATAGCTTCTATGATCCTGAGATGAGCTCTTGCTTCATGTGTAGATGATCCACCACTCTTCATCTCAGTTCAGATTGGTCACACTTCAGTTAAGTGTGCTCTCATTGATGAGGGAGCATGCACATGTGTGGCTTCACTAGATTTCATCAAAGCTCTTGGTTATTCCATCGATAACCTAAAATCCACACAAACTACTTGTCCAAGGATACAACCACCTGACAAATGCCTCTGATGGGGTGTATTTGGTTACCCATCACCATTCCCCCTAGGACTTTCCACATGTCAAAGTTATGGTATTCAATTTTCCCTTATCTTATAACATTCTCCTAGGGCGGCCTTGGACTCATCGTATGCGCATCATCACCTCTTCTTGCATGTCAATGTGTGAAGTTCTCTCACCAAGGAGCTATTTATAAGATTCAAGGGGACACTAACCCTTGGAATTATGATACACTTCAGCAAAAGGGGACATACAAGCTCCCCACACTTGAGGAACTATCACCAATCCCCTTTTGGGAATATCAATGCTTTAACTACCCTATAGATACTCTTCGTGGAAATGTTAGTCATCCTAAGTTGGTCAGGTGCACATGCCTCCCAATATCTTGGAATTAGATGATGAATGAGCCCAATGAAGTCACCCTTAGAATCAAATACCTCTGACCTTCCTGAAACTCATCATATCTCATTGCCTCCTTCTTTGTGACCTCGCAAGAAGGATCCTTTGATTCCTATAGTTATCTCACAAACACCACAACCCCCACTGAGAGCGTATGGTTCCAACTCGAAACCATAGTCAACTCTTGTGTGGTGGATGCTTCCATGTTAGATTATGATGATGGTTACACTCTAGATGACCCTCATCTAGCCTAGTTATGCCCAGATTGGATAGGGAAGTCTTGCGCTACCAAGAAACCCTACACACCAAAATTACTCAAGACATGAATGTCATTTTAGTATAAGAAGAACCCCCAAACACTATTGACACTTCTTCACCAGTGCATGAGCCTCAGATTACTCCACCAACTACACTCTCACATACCAACATCAACTTAGCCGACCCATTCTCTTGATAGAAGGATGAACAGGTTGCCAACTTTGACTATGAAGTCGATGATCTCATGGGTGATGATCCTATTTATTGTGCCTTGATGACTGGGTGACACACTACTCCATCAGACCCATCCTCACCCATTACATTGGTACCCCTATCAGACACTCCCACTAGCCCTCTATAACCTATGAGACCTCTCCCCTACCTCTTTCCCTTATGGATCCTCAGTCTTCTATGAGCTGAGCCATATTGCACATGGCACGAGGCTTCAGGGCATGATGTCTCTAATTGTAGAGCCTATCGATGCCATATGAAGAAGCTTGAAGCCGAGGTCAAACATGACCAAACCAAAAAGGCTACACAACCTTCTGCTTTATCTCCTTTCTTTATTTCTCATCATGGGTATTGCATGCATACTGATGTCAACTGTCAGGTTCTACGTAGCAAGCATCCCATCCCTAAAACCCCTTCATGCACTCAGAAAGTGTAGGGTTGATTCCTCTCAGAACCAACACCTTCCCCTAGACCACCTAGACCATAACCTACATATGGGCCTCCACCTCACCCTGAGCCTCACCCCACTCTTGATGATATTCAACATGGTGTCCTCACTCGGTTGGAGGATATAGATGACACCTTATTTGTCCACACGTGGTCTAAAGTCCATCACAGGTAGCTATTACACAACATGTTATTGAGGACCTCATGACCCATGCCCTAAAGCCACATTCTACATCAAGTTGATGACATTATCACTAGACACACTTGATATTTTTCCCCTCATGGCTAGTTACCTACAAACACCATGATTACATCTTACTTTTTTTTTGGCTTGATCCCTCATGCCTTCACTTGGGCTCTCGGCCCCCACTTGGGTTTTACACAAACATCCTCTACCTTTTCTTGGGCTCTCGATCCCCCTTGGGTTTATCACACTATCTCCAATATCTCAAAAATATCATCCTTGTCTTGGGTTATTCACTCCACTTGGATTCATCACCATCTGCACCCTTGACATCCTACCATTGGATGTCTTGGCCTTTTTCCACCTCTTGGATTTTCACATCATGAGTTGGGCTATCTTATCGATCCCCTTCTCACTAGCTTTACCTATCTATCCCATTATCATTATTCCTAAGTACCATGGTATTATCACATACATACATGTGGAAAGCAGGAAAATGATAAATAAATATCACATCACATAACCAAATACCCAAATACCATAAATCACACATACATATATATATATGTGTCAAGTTTCATACATCGACAAAAATCATACAAAATGGCATACAAAATGGTCCATCTATAATATGAATCAAGCACCCTCACCCCCTGTGGGGGGTCTCTAGATGCTTTGGGCTGATGGGGCCATGTTATCTTCTCTCATTATGAGCTAGGGATGTTGCCCTAGATCGGGCTCCAGAGGCCTCTCCTTGTGCCCTCACCAGTTGGGTCTCTAGTGAAGTAATCCACTTCATAGCTCTCTAGGCATCTACTAGGAAGTTTCCTACTCCTGTACCAGGGCTTCTATGCCTGTAGTAGACTCTGCAACATCACATCTATGTTATTAGTAGCATCCTACACTTACACATCTCTATATTGTTGCAATGTCCTAGATGCCTCACCCACTAGATGAAATGATTGCACTAAATCCCTATGGCCGATGGTGCTACTAGATCCACCATCACTGTAGTATCCTGAACATCTAACACAGAGTCCTAGGATCTCATGGTGGGAACTCTTGATCAGCAAGTGCCACTCCTCCATTGTCTTCTCTACGAAAACCAAAAAATTGACATACATCACTAACAATATCACATATGTCTATCAAAAATCATCTAACTAACATGTTATCACTCATACCTTGGCTACCCAAGTCTCTCCACGATGGTCTCATCATCTCCTCGGCCACCCAATACCTCCTCTTCCTCATCTCATCATGATGAGGTATGGCTCCTATATATTGTGCCCACCTACTACAGGGCACTAATATCATCCCCTCTCTCCACTATGGTTTGGGCCTCTGTCTCAGATGCATGGCCATCTGAACTCCAAACGTGTCAAAAACCCTCTTCCTAGCCATCACATCTTGTGCTCTCTCAACCATGGTGTTGGTTTTCTGGCTCCCTCTCCTATGGTGTTAGGACCTACCCCATCCTATGCTTGTGACCTGTATCTGTGGATCCTCCATCAGATCCCTCCTCTAAACCACTATCCACTATGATCTATGGTGGGCCCTGAGCATCCCCACCATGTGTCTACATTGTCCACCCTAGTAGCACCCACTGCCTCGTACCCTACGAGGTCATAATGTTGGAACCCAAACCTCTACTCCTGCAGCCTCTCTAGACATGATGATGTTGGTAGGGTGAAATGGTGGTATCACTATTGGTGTCAGTCATCCAAACTGTCTTGGTACTCTATCTATCATGTCTCTCCACCCAATACAAATAGTGTCATGTCACCTCGTCATGGCCTCTAGATACTCTACTCTGGGCCAGCTGGGCCACTGATCCACATTCCCTATGTAGGGATTCCATATCACATCATCTGGACCCACCTGTGCTAGTGGCCGGTATACCCAAAGTTCTCTCATTTCTACCCCCTGTGCCCACTAAAGTACTCTCGGGGCATCTGTTGCTAATACATGTGGTGTCCTGGTATGGCATGTGCATCAGGAACCACTCATATATCCATGATTTCAATAATAATGATGGGTCACATGACCCTCTAGCCTTATGTTGCACCCTGTAAAGATCATGAACCAACTACA
Source organism: Taxus chinensis (assembly GCA_019776745.2). Lineage (NCBI taxonomy): Eukaryota > Viridiplantae > Streptophyta > Pinopsida > Cupressales > Taxaceae > Taxus > Taxus chinensis. The sequence goes on along the minus strand of CM034147.1, from coordinate 664,631,746 downwards.
CCCATATGGTGGTGCCCCAGCTGAATAATACACCCTGATCCACAACATCCTGACATACTGCTATCAAGAACAATGGGATAAATCCATCAACCTTGTGACACACTATGCATGCCACCACAATCCCCATCACTACCTTCTGAATGTCCTAGAATCCTTACTTCCTGTACTACGCTGAGTTGAACACACAACATGCACTCGTCATATGTACTGCTCCATGTAGCCCATATGGCCAAGGCTCTCTTACTTTGTAACATCAAGTGTCAAATCACAGTACATGTGGGTGCCTCCAATCGGTAACCCCAAAATCCCATGTACATCCTCCAATGTCAAATCCATCTCCCATCGTCTCCCATCCATCCACCACTGAAAGGTGTTGGACCTAGTCTCCCATGCAGGCCAAAAATATATAAGTAAATCCATATCCAGTGGTATCCTGGGCATCTGCATGATGCCCCAAAGCCCCCAACCTGCAGTTGGGCTATCTCTTTCTGTGTCAATCCCACAATCATCCCACTAAGCCATGATACATCTATGCTCCACCATAGGTGGATCCTGTGCTCTATATGCATCCACAAAATCACAATAAATAATGCATTAGACGTCTGCATCATAAATCCATAATCAAAATAATCCAAATTTGTCATTTATCCTATTCATTTCCTACGTCCATCATCCCCCATGGTAGACACCATCAGCCCCTGGCAGGCTTCCTGAATGCCATCAACCCTCTTAGCTTATTTTTTTCCCATCTCAATGCCATCATCCCTGTTGTTGTAGGGGGTTGATGGCGTCTGGCCAAATCATGGTCCATGCACCTCCCAAAATTTGACTTTTCAAAAACAAAAAAAGACTAAAATAAAAATCAAATCCCTCCCAAACCCACTTGTATTTTAACCTAACCTACCTGATGACACAAGTTTGACTAATTTTGATGCTCTATCGACTCTAAAAAATCTAAATAACTAAAATTCACATAATTTACTCAATAAAATTTAATGCAACGACTTACCCATGGTCAAGCACCGCCGCGTGCTCCTCCTCATCATCCTCCATCACCACCTCATACTCATGCCATATTGTCTAAAATTCACCCAAATTTGGAGTTCCAGAGCTCAGTTCTCTCAATTCCAAAAATAGTAATAAGCAAATAACAATCAAAATTACTATATAAATCTCAAATTTCTATTCAAAATCAGTCGTGATCAGCCTCAATCTTCAAATACCCATCATTTTCACTCTCAATCTATCATAGCTTGCACCATTTTTTTTTGTTTTGATCATGATCTCATGCATTTATTTTGACCTATTACATGCCTCCTTTTGATGATATTCAATTTTGACCTATTTTTGACACTATACCATCATGATAACTATGACATCACGATATCACACATCCATCCCATGGGCCCCTAGCTAGGTGATTTATGTCTTATTTTACTGATGATCCTCTAGCATTTCCTTTCAGTCTTTCTTCTCCTAGGGTTCTTGTAGCATGGATTATGCCCACACATGGCAGGATGAGCGACACTATTAGGTACGCATTGGTGGGTATATTTCATTTTAGCTAGTCCTTTCAACTTCTTTATGTACTTACTTTTAGTATCGGTGTTACGAACTGTCTTTTTCCATTGACCACCCCATGTTTCACTATTGTGACATGTGGTGATCAATGGTTGGGGCATATGTATACACCTAATTTTTCACTTTTCACTTTTCATCTTTTCATACATGTTACTAACAATTTTCCTTGTGCAGATAAGGGTTATTGATGCATCTATTTCCTGAGCAGGTGCCTTAAGGGGCCTACCAAGAATGGGGAATGGTTATTCACATAACCATTATGGGTTAGAGACAGTACACAAAGAGAGTGTCATTATTTGTCTTAGCCTTAGTTTGCATTAGGTATCCTTGTCCTCCTAGGTCTCATGCATATCATATTCATGATCTCTTACTTGCATTCCACCATTTTACACCTTGTTCATCCTTTTCATGACTCATGACACATTATTTTTACTTTTCATGACACATCACTTTATTTTTACATCCTTGGCCAACACAATCACCCATGGGTGATTGTGTCGGTGTCATATTTTCTCATGGCCGATGCCATCACCCACGGGTGATGGCATCCTATATATACCTCCACTTCATTTGACACTCATAAGAAAAAGGAAGCTAAGACATTAGAACTTCCATTTTCTCTACTCTTTTTGCACCATCTTCGCATCTGCTCACTCTACTTTTGGTTCATCTTGCATTTTTTTGGATTGGATTGGACACCTCTCTTCTTGGATGATTGTTTGCACTATTGGGTCATCATATAGTGAGTCTAGGATAGGAATGGTCTTCCCCTACTCCACCTAATAGTGACTCTCTCTCTATCTCTCTATGTGTTCTGTGTGTGTGTGTGTGTGTGTGTGTGTGTGTGTGTGTGTGTGTGTGTGTGTGTGTGTGTGTGTGTGTGTGTGTGTGTGTGTGTGTGTGTGTGTGTGTGTGTGTGTGTGTGTGTGTTTACTTCTCAGGGGAGATAGATGCATCAACAACCACCCTATACAGGTACAAGGTGAGTGCTCTAACCCTTCTTTGTCACTTTGCATAGATTAGTTCATCTCCTCTTCATTGTGTTATGTTAGCTTAGTATTATGCATGCTTGATGCTAGTTATCTTAGCACTCTTATCAAATATCAACTCTTTAGTTACTTTTCATTTCAGTTATTGTATGCTTCTTTAATTTATTTGGTTGATCCATACCTCTCCACACCCAACCAACGATATCTCAAAAGGGTTCCTTCCTCTATCTTGATCACGGGCCTTGGAAACCCTAGGTTGACCTAGTGTAAGGGTTACTTCCCTCTATATATGTGACCCTAGCACTCACTGTAGCCCCTTTAAGTCTATCCCCTTATATGTTGGTACTTGCATGTCCTCCTACTCATTGCCTCGAATACCCTAGTTGAACGGATGAGTAAGAGTGCATGTTGTTGAGACACATATGTTGAATTTCCATTTTTTGTTGGGATCTCTTGGTCCCCTTAGTTGTTTATGTCTATAGGTCTTAATTTGGTCTCTTTTCTTAGTATAGAATGTTATGAATAATTGTCACAACTTAAGAGAGTTGTAATGCACGTATGAGAGAGAAGCCTTGTATGATTAATTGAGTCATAAATGAGATAGTGGATATAAGGGAAGTTGTCACTAAAGTGTGATATGTAATCACTCTAGTTATTAGGACATTCATTTGATAATATTGTGTCAAATTCTAATGTGTAATCATGAAACAAAGAGTTATAAAATTCTTGTATTTTTTGTCAATTGTGCTAATAAACATTTCATTTTCTATATTTTGGACTCTGATCTACAAAAATTTGATTAGTAGTTAGCTTCATGTGCAAGAGACTTGGCTATTTGTTTGAATTGTGGGTGTTCGTATCAATTGTCTAAATTGGTGTAGCTCTCATAGTTATTTTGACTCCTTTACGAAAACGTCGCAAAGTTAGCCCAATGGATGGAGGTACTACATGAAATCAAAATGATTACCCTCATTTTAACAAATCTTTATGTATTTTATCTTTATGTATTTTCCCTCTGAGATCTCCATTTTCATTAGGCTCATCTTTTAGAGGTCTCTTGTTATAAATTAGGTTTCATACATGTTAGATGTGCCCTTTTTTTCTTTTGATTTTTTTTATGAAAGCCTTCAAGTTATTGATATCATGAGTATTTATGTATTACAGTAATTCTAATATGTTTTAGTCCTACAAGTTTGTGATTAAGTTACTGGTGATAATTAATTGGGTGCTTAGTCATGGAGGTTGTACTTGTAGATAGATTCTTTGTGTTGATTTGTGTCTATTATATGTAAGAATTATTATGGTCTCTCCCCTTGGCCTTGTAGAACCGAAAGAAGTAGAGATGTGACCCCCTTTCTATATTTGTTGGTCTTTAGTTTGAGTTGATTTGTGAAGAGATTCCACTTGCTACATCGACCTATCTTTGCCTTCTCTTCAACAAATCATTAAGTGGTAGATTTGAGCTCCAACATAGGCCTTGGACAACACCTCCACAAGTCAAATTTCCCCACCTAGGATTGTCATTTCATTGATCAAGTAAGTCATGGAAGAAGAAAAAGAATGATAATGATGGTTCAAAGCTGACCCTTGACATAACAAATCCACCCAACAAATAATGGCTTGAATGGTAACCCTAACAATCGTCCTCCTCTACCTCTACCTTGTGACTGCCATACTCACTTGTGTTGCCTAATATTTTATACTTTTATATTTATATTATTGTTGTATTTTGTTTTTATGACTTTTTAAATTGATTTTTTAAAATTAATTATATGCAATCTTAAATATTTTGAACTAATATAATTTTGGTTTTATGAAACTTTCAAATAAGAGGAATCTATTTGGAAGTTTCATAAAACCAAAATTACCATTGTTTTTTTATGAATTATTTTATATCATTTTACTTGTTAATATAATATAAGATCTTATTCATCCACACAACAACTTTTATATATAAAAAAAAATCCACACAAATCATTATTCATAAGCTACAAAATTGAGTTCAACAATTGAAATGTGAACTTCAATTTAATAATATGCTTTAGTCAAAGATAATAAGCCTTGAGAAATGTTTATCCCATTCTAAAGATGCACTCAATCTTTTCCTGAAGAGAGAATCATAAGGCCAAAATTATACGTTAGGTTTTCATATTTTTATTGCGACTTAGCATGTTTGGCTTGTATGGGAGGATTTGGATGCAAGTTTAATTTAGCAAATTTCTGCCAAAATCTTTACCAAGAAATTTCCATTCTCTTCTGTAGTAGCTGAGCAAACCTTTGACTTTGTGGGGGACATTTGGAGCTGGCATTGAGTGTTTAAAACATTTTTTTTTTGGCATTAGCGATATCCAACAGGTTCATCTGCAACCAGAAAAAAACCTATGTACACATTACATAGCAACACAATTCTAATGAAAGCAGCCTAAAAACCCATTATATATCAATACCTCCATGATTGGGGGTTCATACGATTGCTTGTGAAAATGGTAGCAGATATGGGAGTTGCGAGAAGAATACTAATAAGCTATGCCTATGTTGGGCTATGGATATTCTTGAGTTCCACAGTCATACTCTTCAATAAATTCATCCTGGACAAGAAGTTGTACAATTGGCCCTATCCTATAAGTCTTACCATGATTCACATGGCCTTTTGCTCTGTCCTTGCTTTTGTATTGGTTAGTGTATTCAAGCTTGTTAAGCCTGTGGGCATGACCAAGAAAATCTATGTTTCTTCAGTGATACCCATAAGTGCACTCTATTGTTTGAGCCTATGGCTATCAAATTCTGCCTATATATACCTGTCTGTGTCCTTTATACAGATGCTCAAGGCCCTCATGCCTGTTGCTGTGTATTCCATTGGGAGTTTTGCTAAAAAAGGAATATTTTAGTTCTAAGACAATGACCAACATGGTTGGAATCTCCGTTGGGGTTGGCATTGCTGCATATGGGGAGGCACAGTTCAATGCATTTGGGGTCATGTTGCAGTTGGGTGCTGTTGCTTTTGAAGCAACAAGGTTAGTTTTGATTCAGATACTTCTTACTGCCAAGGGGATTACTTTGGATCCCATTACTTCATTGTATTATATTGCACCTTGCTGTTTTGTGTTCCTGTGTATTCCTTGGGCTATAGTTGAGTACCCAATTTTAGTGGCCTCTTCTTCATTTTATCTGGATCTTAAACTTTTTAGTGCCAATTGTGCATGTGCCTTCCTGCTGAACTTGGCAGTATTTCTGCTAGTGGGTAAAACATCTGCTCTTACAATGAATGTTGCAGGGGTAGTTAAGGATTGGATTCTTATCGCTATCTCATGGTCTGTGATAAAGGATAAAGTTACTGGGGTTAATTTGGTGGGCTATGGTTTGGCATTTTTAGGGGTTTGTTTCTACAATCATTTGAAATTGCAGTCACTTAAGGCGAAGGAGCCTGAGAAGAAAGTCGTGGACGGAGACGAAGAAGCAGGCAGCTTACTAGCTCAAAACCTTCACGCCAAAGGTGAAAGCGATCATGTTGGCAAAGAAAATGATAGAAATGCATAGGGATCCCAAAGCCCAGATGCGATTCTTGTGCAAAGGTCAATCCACAGTCCAACAGATCTACAGGGATGGCAGGTATTTCAGTGGCAAAACGTCCTGATGTGATTCTATGTATATTGATAGGACCCAACAATAAATTTTTCGGTTTTTGCTTCGAGGAAACCAGATCCATTGTAAGTTCATCCTCCATGAAAGACATATTCAATGGTTAAATTTGGAATTCTGATTATATAAAGTGTGACTTCGCAATTGCATTCTTTAAGATTCATTGATGTCAATTGTGGGCCTGTGGAAGTCTTTTAACTTTATTCAGAACTAGTAGGAAATTTCACTGTAAAAAAGGGATTTAGAATGCGGAATGACATACCTATGACAAAGACCTGTGCATAACAAGGATTGGAATGAGACTGACCTTATTTGCATCAAGAAGCCACATTAGGGGTGTATTTTCTGCTGATAATTAAGATCCCCTCATTTATAACAAAGAATGACAGTAAACTTCAAAGAGAGTACAGGGCTACAACCATAGCCTTCTTTATATATGGGTAAAGGGCCATTATGATAGTCCTTTGAACCCGAGTCATTGTGACAATAATAAACCATGGCGCTAGTGACAAGGGTTGGAGCTTATAAGGGGAGGGAAACAAGTTAAACATCCTTATAACGAATCACACAGTGTTATCTGAAATGTTATTCAAATCATTTTTTTGTCACAATTTTTTCCGAAATCTCTTTTTCAATAATTACGGACACTGGAAGCCTTAAATCTCTAATAATTAAATTTCCACAATATTATATCTAACAAGCATAGCTAAGGAGCTCCATACTACCCGAGCATCATTCAAATCTTTATTATCTGGGGAAAGCATGCTACTAGATACAGGAATACAAATTCTCTAGATATTGGATTTGCATGCCAAGGCAGAGCATCAAATGTATTAATTAGCTAACAATGCAGGATGAATTCACAATCAATGGTGAGATGAAGTCCATAATCAAATCTATGGGACCAGTTTCCATTTTAGTTAAAACCTTGCTGAAGCTCATTCTAGAATTGATTGAAAAGTTTCCATTTATGGAAGGGGAGAAGAGTTGTCTTTATACCATTCATTGTGTCATTGGTTGAAAAGTTCCCATCTGTGGAAGGGAAAAAGAGTTGCCTCTAAAACATTCATTGTGTCAAATACAGAGTACCATGGAAGCAAAAGTCTGGATTTAGAGTAGTGTAGCAATTGAACTTGTTCTAGTTTATCAGCATTGTACACTATTTCATTCTATTGCTCATCCATGTATGGATTTATTGTTATGTGATTTTGGGCTTTAATGACTTGCTTCACATGTGCTGCTAACAATTTCTTGGGCTTCGTAAGTGCAGTGAGTATGTTCTGAAAAGCTTGGCCGAACAGGGCAAGCAGAGACCTGACATTCCATGAGATTTTTTCGGTAAAATATGGGGTGGATGGATTTTGTTTGCAGCTGACATACTAAAATATGTCTAATGGGTGTATTCCTTTGAAAGATATGCAGGAGATTTCAGTGACAGCAGGTTTTTCCATGTTTCGTTCCATCAATAAGGAACTCTAAAAAAGGAACACGAAGCATTCATTTTGTATTCTAAAAAATTATGTGTAAATCCATGTCTCTTGTGACTTTACAATGATGACCTACAAAACTGGCTAGCATGGGTTAGCATGTTAGTAGGGGTTAGCATGTCTAAAGACTAACAGATTTGCTGCTAATCTAACTAATGTTAGTAGGGGTTAGCATGTCTAAAGACTAATATAAAATATAAACTTTATTAACAAAATCTTCATGGCACATTAGGTCTTTTAAATCTCCGCACACACACTCATATAATTTTGAATTCTCAGCTTTTTATGGATTTGGCTGAGTTCTCAACTTCTCGTGTTATTTGGTCGATTCCACACCCCTTCCGGACCTGAAGTAGATCTTAGGTTTCTATGTCTATGCTTTGGTATTTGATGACCTTTTTCAATGTGTTTAGCCTTTATTTTGAGAGAATTTCTATAGGGCCGGGCATTGGTTTTCATTGAAAGATTTTCACTTCTGATAGAAGAAAATTTTCATGCTCATTAATAGCTTTTAACTTTTGATGGGAGAAATTTTTTATGCTAGAAATTAAGCAATTAGATTAATAAATGCTAGGATGTATTTTTAGAAAAAATTCGTTTTTTATTTTTGGTGAAATAGAAGCAATCAAATAACAATCTTCTGTCTTAATAGATACATCCTGATAGGTCCTACAGATCAATTTGTTCTAAAGGGCATTCAATGTCATTATTAATTCTTAAAATCACTGAGGAATACTGATACAACTTTGGTTTGTACTCATCAAACTCCTTTTATTTTTCTTTAAATTGTCGATTTCTAGTGCCATAAGAAATTATAGCAGAAAAAAATTAATGAGGCAAGTGTTGTAGTGATGCAATCTCTGATGAACTACATATGCTTTCTCAATCATATTCATGTTTTCAACTTCCCACTCTAATGTTAAAGCTGAAGAAACTGTCATTTGCTAATATATTTGCACCAATATGCCATAAATTATCACTTTACTCTTCAAATAACCCCAATCTTAACTTCAATATATGAATCCTTCCCTCTATCAAGAAAGAGATTTTGTTTTAAGAAAAACTATTTCAGAAAATCCAAGCTTGTAGAGTTAGCATCTCTTTTTGATCGCTCTCTTAATCAATTTACGTGAGCCAGGTCATTTGCACCCGACCTTATTAAGTTTTGGAAGGCTGACATTCTGTTATTAGACAGATGATGTTTTAGAACAGACCCCGTTTTTTGAAATTTTCACATTTTAGTTATTATAATTGGAGGATTTAGGAAAGAATTATAGAAACAATCCACTGCACGAAGGTTTAAATAATATAGAAATACACTTTTGTGTCCATCCCAGCATTTCGAGACTTGGATTAACAACAATCTACTATCTATTCATTTACAAAGTAGGGTAGAAGTTTGGACTTCAGCTCGCAAGCTTACAACAGCTCCTATAATTTAAAATGGCATAACAGATCTAGGAATGAGAACATCAGCAATGTTCTTGTGCCATGGGTCTGAGAGATGAGTAGCCAGGTTCTCCAAAGGTCCAGTTCCGGGGTTAGCTGAGGCTTGCACACAGAATCCCACAAATGCTAAGAGAGCGAGACGACCTACATAAAACATAACATCATCATGTTAGTGAAGAGAAATCTTCAGACCAGTCCCCACAGAACTCTCTCAGACATATAAAAACTCACAGGGGTCACTTGATAAAACATGTTTGAAATATTTGTGTTCATCTAAATATGCTCCCTTATCTTTGAAAATTACCACCATTACTCTTATTCCTCAGACCCTTTTACACCGCCACCCCCATTTTTTTACAATATTCAGGTATAAAAAACATTAAATATAGTATATCCCTACATTGCACTCACAGGATATTTACCATGTCCTAAGAGTGAACAGTGCAAAAACTATACACAAAAAATCAATATATACTCGGAAATCTCATAAGTCAAATCTCTAAAAGTTGCTCGTTAAAAATCATTAAAGAAACTTATGTGTGACTTAAGGTCCCAAAGACTACCTGATCTTGGGGCACATTGAAAAATTTGCCATTCATTGTGAATTGAGTGTAAGAACTTTTGTTCAATACTGTACTCTCAGATAACCAGTCCACAACATAATGTTTTTAACATGGTGGTATATGTATCAAATTTCAACCTGCTGGAAACTAACTAATTGAGGAAAGAGAGGTACCCACCATTTTTCAGCTCTTTCACTTTCATTTCTGCAAACTTAGCAGGGTCCTTTGAGTATCCAAGAGGATCAAATGCACCACCGGATATTTTTTCTTCTCAATGTCGGGCTCTATGCTTCGCTGGTGCTCAACAAAAGCGATTGCAATGAACTCTATAATAAGAATAATGGGAAGTGTACCCCAAGGGACAGGGGCACCAAGATAGGTTGCTTGGCCGCCTGGTTGTGTGGCCCACCTCTGAGCGTCTACCCAGTTACCCAAACCCAGTGCTTCAGGCAGCAAGATTCCTGGCTGCAAAAAAGCCAACATAAAATGATACAGTTTTAAAAATGATCATGCTTGTAAGCTTAGACACACAAATTTACTTCATTGATTTCAGCAGCACAAGGAAGGCAAGCAATTAGTAGAACCAACATAGCAATAGCTAGAGGATGCATCAGAAACCCACTAATAAAAAAGAATATGATAAATCTAAGAGGTTCGTTTCACTAGATTCAATCCCACCTCTGGTCCCCAGTGAGCATCACCTGATACAATTAATGCCGAGTGTACCATTTGAGCTCAGGAGTAACGGTTTTTTTATGAATCACTACTCATGAGAGAGGGGTGGCTCACTATTAAATGCTCCTTGCATTTAATCCCAAAAATGATATCTAATAATTTTTAACTGGGGAAACCCCAAATGCATAAATCTGTACATGCTCAAAACTGGAGATCTGACTAGGAATAGGTGGTCCTTTGGATATCAAACAAGGGACCTGAAAGGAAACAAGTGGCATCTCAGCCTCCAACTTTAGAGCCACTTCTGTTTGGGAAGGTTTCTCTGTGCCTCTCTTGGAAAGGGATAGGTAATTTACTAAATACTTGAATGCTGAAAAAATCCAACTATATTAAAATCTGTCAACTCAACTTGCGACTAGAGCAGGGTTGAGTTTCACGCCCTACCCCAATTTTCATCAAGTATTTTTCTGTGGAACCAAGATCCAACTTTCTAATTAATTTTATATTATTAAATAGAACTATATCACTTGAAATAAAAAAATTAGAAACTATTCCCCAAAAATGTAGGCTGTATGAGAGCACACCACAAAGTCCAACAAACTAGGCCAAAAACAAGGCCTAGGAAAACAAGAAACAGAATAGGCCCTTATGATGGACTGCTAGATTACTAAAGCATTACAAAGCAAAAAATTAAGCCACCATAGCAAAAATTCCAGAGGCAGGAAGAGGATTCGTATGAAGGAATATTGACGAGAAATTTTAGACCCTTCCTTGATAATGTGAGTTTTAAGAATCCTTTTCAAAATAGGACTTTCAAAGAAAAATACCATAAGAGAGAAGATTTCAATATTGCAAGAGATTTTTCAACAGTCCAAGATTCATACTGTAGCATTTTCTTCTCCAATGCCAAACTATTAATGGATGAATTATGCAAACATAAGCATATGCAAGTTGTAGGCATGAATGAAACAGTTTGTGGCCATAAGCCTGCTCTTTGCAGGGTGGAGTGAAAATAGCCACACCTATAATCATGAACATGGATAAGAGATACTAGAAAGGTGCATATGAGGTCTCAACTGGTCTTGAGGATGTAAACCAGGTGAGACCTCCCACATAGAATTAGATGTGAGAAATATTGTGAAGTGAAAAATATCATCCAAAAGATTCTAAAGGAAGGTTAATTCATAGATAAAAGATGTAAATGAAAAATTACCTGTAGGTTGTTAGGCCATGGTACAAGAAACTATGCCATGATGCAGACTAGAAGGTTCTTTCCAAGAAAACAAAAGTTAACAAAGAAGACAATCGCTAATTTGCTACATTGGTTAAATAGTAGCAATAATTGCATCATTTTCTTCTTAGAGGGGGGATTGAAGAATGGAAGATTGATAGATTACCTTATACTCTACACCGTATTACCTCAACCCTCAACACATGAATAAGAAAAATCTGTATACTGTTGAAGGATGAGTGAGGATTTCTTCATAGAAGCAATTCCAAGATGCACTCAACTGACACGGGGTAGGATGGCATGTATTTGAGGCAATTGAATGAGATTTTATGGCATACATTTCCAATCAAAACTTAGAAAATTCATTTTAAGACTATCCAAAAAACAAGTAAGGCTAGACAAGTTCTAGATACCAATGTGGCCTAAAGGACCTTAAAAGTCATATTATATAATCTAAAGGATTGCAGTCCAATTTGTGTGGATGATGGTAAAGTACATTGTCACGCCATCTATCTAGGTACAAATCCCATGAGATACCAAAAAGGATGAGATTGGGTTATACACCACAATCCTTGGCACTAAGTCCTGATTATTCGGAATGGATACCCCTCAGTCCTTGGCACTAATCCAAATAAGGTCGCTCATTCGAAATGGATACCCCTCAGGCATTCACTTTAATATGAAGAAGGTTGATTATTTGGAATGGATACCCCTCAATCCTAGACACTAAACCGAAGAAAGACGATTATTAGGAGTGGAAACCCCTCAATTCTTGGCACTAAGCCAAAGGTCAATTATTAGGAATGGATACCCCTTAACCCTAGGAACCAAGCCGAAGGTCAATTATTCAAAATTGATACCCATTAGTCCTTAGCACTAACCCAAAGAAGGTTGATTATTCAAAATGGATACCCATTCGTCCTTAGCACTAAGCCAAAGAAGGTTGATTATTCAAAAATGGATACCCATCAGTCCTTGGCACTAAGCCAAAGAAGTACGATTATTTGGAATGGATACCTCTCAATCCTTGACACCACGGCGAAGAAGGTCAATTATTTGGAATGGATACCCCTCTTTCCTTGGCACCAAGCTGAAGAAGGTTGATTATTCGAAATGGACACTCCTCAATCCTTGGAACTAAGATGAAGAAGGTCGATTATTAGCAATGGGTACTCCTCAATCATAAGCACTAAGCCAAAGAATGTAGATTATTTGGAATGGATACCTCTCAGTCACCAATACTAAGCCGAAGAAGGTTGATTATTAGGAATGGATGCCCCTTGGTCCTAGGCACCAAGCTGAAGAAGGTCGATTATATGAAATGGATATCCCTCGGTCCTAGGCACCAAGCCGAAGAAGGTCGATTTGGAACAGATGCCCACCAATCCTTGGAAGTTGGCACTAAATTGAAGAAGGCTGATTATTTTGAATGGATAGGCCTCAGTCCTAGGCACTAAGCCAAAGAAGGTCCATTATTTGGAATAGATACCCCTCAGTCCTTGGCATTATGCTGAAGGTGATCCATTATCCGGAATGGATACCCAACTCCTTAGTATTAAGCCGAAGAAGGTTCATTATTTCGAATGGATATCCCTCATTCCTTGGTTCTAAACTAGAGAAGGTCCATTATTCAAAATGGATACCCCACTCCTTAGCACTAAGCCGAAGAATGTCCATTATTCAGAATGAATACCCCTCAGTCCTTGACACTAAGTTGGAGAAGGTCCATTATTTAGAATGAATACCCTTCACTCCTTGACAAAAAGCGAAGAAGATTCATTATTCAGAATGGATACCCCATCCCTTGGCACTAAGTCAGAGAAGTTCCATTATTTGAAATGGATACCCCTCATTCCTTGGTAGTAAGTTGGAGAAGGAATGTCCATTATTCCGTAATTAATCCATTATTCAGAATGAATACCCTTCACTCCTTGACAAAAAGTTGGAGAAGGTCCATTATTTGGAATGGATACCCTTCACTCCTTGGCAACCCTCAACCCTTGGCACTAAAGGTTGATTATTAAGAATAGATATTGTTCATTCTTAGGCACCAATTCGAAGAAAGTCGATTATTTGGACTGGATACCCCTCAATCCTTGGTATTAATCTCAAGAAGGTCAATTATTTTGAATGGATATCCCTTAGCCCTTAGCACTAAGTTGAAGGTAAGTTATTTGGAATGACTAGCTCTCAATCCTAAGCACTAAGACAAAGGTCTATTATTCAAAATGGATACCTCTCAGCATTTGGCACTAAGCCAAAGAAGATCCATTATTTAGAATAGATACCCCACTCCTCGGCACTAAGCCAAAGAAGGTTCATTATTCATAATAAATACACCAGTCCCCAGCACTAAGCCAAATAAGGTCCATTATTTAGAATGGATACCATCACTCCTTAGCTCTAAGCCAAAGAAGGTCAATTATTCAAAATGGATACCCCGTAGTCCCAGACACTAAGATGAAGAAGGTCCATTATTCTGGATGGATACCCCACTCCTTGGCACTAATCCAAGGATGGTCAATTACTCGAAATGGATACACCACTCCTTGGCACTAAGCCAAATAAGGTCCATTATTCGTAATGGATACCCCTCACTCTTATGCACTAAGCTGAAGAATATCCGTTATTCAGAATGGATACCCCTTAGTTCCTAACACCAAGCCAAAGAAGGTCAAAAAAGACTCGAAAGGGTCAGGATGTTTATCCTTCAATCAAAAATAAATTCATGTAAAAAAAAGTCATCCCATATCATTTACAAATCCTTACAAAGAAACAAGGGATACTCACAACTGCGATCATAGCCCATCTGCAATGAATCAACTCAGACTCCTTGTAACGTTCCAAGTTCTCTGGGACAGCACCCCCCTAGGCCCAATGGATCAAATCCAAAATCTCTGCAAATGTGCCCAAGTCAGCAAATTATGAAAACTTGAACTTAGAAACATATCTGATAACAATACTTAATGATAGATTTTGGATAGGTGGATTGAGAAATTAATGTCTATTGACACAATGGAGTGAATAGTATATATCCAATAACAAGAAACATACTTGTAGAACAAGATCACTTCGTAGGTCAAAGTTTTAAAGAAATAACAGCACAAAACTACAAATCAAATTAGAGATTTGAGATTATTTCGACAGTGAGGCATCATTGTGGAAGATAATAGTTTTTAGATTTGATGTTTCAAGTCCTCTACTGTACCCATGATGGAGAAGCGGCCTATTCTATATTTAAAAACTCAAAGCCATGTCAAGTAGACAATTTCTGAGTTTTTTTTTTAGATAAAATGAACATACCCTGGGGCTGATCCATCGAGGTAAGGAGGGCGGGGGTTGGCCAGGCATCCAGTCAGAAGATTTGGTGGCAACACTGCAAACATGGCTGGTACCCAGTGACACCGTGTTGCTGCTTCCTGAGAAAAACTTTGATTTGCTCGAAGAAAAAGCCTTTGAGAAAGTTGCTGGTCTTGCAACTACATGGGAACATGCCATAGCGGTTGCCATGACTGGTTCTTCACAGAACGACTCTAAGACAAATCTGACTATTTTACAACTATATAATTATAGATGTAGTTTCAGACGAGAGTACTGAATTTGATAGACGGATATCCAGAGATTGTTGCTTATTGGATAATGGGTGGTAGTTGCTTGCTCTTATTGGTACACGTGTCCGGGCAGATAGAGGAAAGAAATATGAACCTCTTACTATAGATATGAGCTGCCTCCTCTCCTCGGGTTTTAACAAATGTTTGGCTCTCAAATTTCGTAGTTTGAAGTATTTCAGCTTTTCCGTCTTAGCCGTTTTTATTTCTCCCCTTAAATTAAACAAATGTTTGGCTCTCAAATGGTATTTTTACTATTGGAACTGCCCATTATATTAATTAAATATATAAGAGAGTTACACAAGTAGGGTTGATTGTATGTACCCAAAATTGTAGGGTACTGCACCGCCGGAACAACATTACATGTGCCCCCAATAATGATACAGGTCTCCTCGCAAGGTGTTCGGATCCGGAAAAAGCTCCCCAAGTATGCGTTAACATCCCGCATGCCCCGCTTAGCTTCTGCGTGCTTTGTTTTTTCCTCCCCCCTCTTTTCCTTTGTTTTTCGGTCTTCAGTGATGAAAACTGCCACCCTGACTGGGCGACGGTCTCGTGATCGCCGCCCAGACATGGTGGCAGTCCTGTAACCGCCACCCTGCTTAGGGCAGCGGTCCTTCACGCGTTTTCCAGAATTTTCTTTTTAACATGACTCACGTAAAAATTCAACGTTTACCAGCTTTTTTCACCACCTTTGGCTTGCATTAATGATTTTGGTTCCCTGGAATAGTGTTTTTGCATAGTTTATGGTTTAAGAGTTCAATTTTGTTTTCACCTTTGGGTAAATGAGAATGCTATAAATAGTTGGATTGTGCTCAAGAAAATGGCCCCTCAAATTTGCCTCTCAATTTCTCATTTCAATAGCTTAGCCTTTCAATTCTGCTTAAGATTCATAGTTTCATTTGTTGTATGCATGGTTAGTGCTGTTTAGCTGTTAAGAAGCCACATAATCTTCTTGTGCTAGTGTAGTTACTATTTCATGCAATTCATTGGAATAGGACAGTTTAATTTTCAGTAGGAAGCCATTAAAGTTGCAGGTCTTGTTCGTCAAGCAGGATAGTTTCATGTTCTGAGCATTTTATGTTGTATGACTCGCAATAAATCCTGCTAGGAATTGCATAAGCCAAGCTCTATTCTCTTGCGATATCCCTCTCCTACTCACATTGTATTTAGTCTGCATTCTAAGCTGCCACTATCCCAATACCTACTTCTGTTGATGCTAACATCACACAATTTTTTAGATCCACGTGAAGCACGAAGGAACGAGGAGATCACACTGAGGGGACAAAAACACACACCATCAGATTCACCATTGTTTCTGCAGAAATCCAAGTTCAAGCTTTCAAAGTTCTAGTTAAAAACATATTAAATAGAGTATTCAATCATTTCTTTTCAGTTAATTTCACTTTCGATATTACCAAGGAAGCTGTGGGGATTGATAGTTTCTGAGAAACTATGATTCATTCCTCACTTTTGAGGTAGGATCAAGAGTATTTCAAATAGATTAGATCAATATCTAGCTATTTAGAATAGATTCTATCAACTACACAGGCAAAGTAGTTACAATCGACTGCTTTGTATTGTTTTAATTTCATAGATTAGTTTAGTTACCAATTTCTAGATATATTAAATAAATTACTCTTTCAATTTACGTTCAAATAGTTCATCGATAATATCAAATACAGAAATATAGAGAGATTTATATTGTGTTGTGAGATTATACTGTCGTTACATAGACTTATATATTTTCCTTTTTGCATGACAATCACGGGACCTAGAGAGCCTAGAGAATATGTATTCGAGCCAATCGTGCCTCAACCCAATCTTGTTTACAGACAATCACTGAGACCTAGATCATAATCTAGAGAATCCAATTCTTCAGAACAAAAACAAACTTACAAGAAATTAGCTCACAATTAAGAGAACTTAAACATAGAAGACAAAAAAGCACATACGTTTTGGTCAAACCAGCCAAAATATAGATTACCTTAGATAAATATCCATATGACTATAGAAGGGATCGAAAGAGAGACAAACATTCAGTTGTGACCCTTTGGTCCCACAGCCAGACACAAGAGAAAATCTCACTAACATAGACACTAACCTAAGAATTTAGGTTGCCAGAACGCCTGTAAGGTACTATGAGAAGATCGCACAACTTGCAGTTCTAAATATAGAGGCTGAAAAGGAATACGACTATTAGATATTGGGGATTAGGGATTAATTCCACGTATGACCATTAGCATGTCCACAAAAACTATGAATCTATGGTTGTGGTCCACAAATCCCACAACCCAATGAGTCCATAGGTCAATCAGACATAGATGCTGGCTTACGCACATTAGTATTCAGATCTACTCCACTTCCACCTATCATCATTACATAGATATCCTTGTTAGATATAGCAACTAACAAAGCTAAATATTTTTGGACTAGACCAGAGGATCACCCGTAGAATCCACTATATCCAACATCCACCCTATGACCCTATCTGGAGATATACACGAAACAATCCCAAGTCATTTTCCCCGTATCCCACAACCCATAGATCGGATCACGCCAGAGTTTGATATTGATTGGAGCCTTCGAGCAGTCATCCTTGCCAACCGATCTATCACGCCAGTTCAGGTTAGGAGGGCCTTCTTTGCCTTAGATTCACAGATTCCATTAGTACACGTCGAAGACATAAGATTGCCTAATTAGCTTGTATGCATCCCACGCTATAGTCCATCCCCACTGGCTGTCTCGGCACGACCTCAGGAGGTCGGGTGCGAGGAAGAGTTACTTGTAGATTCCCACGCTCGCTTGTCACTTTTCCATCGTACAAAATTGGTGAACTCGACGTGAACTTCCTACTTTCTGGTTCGGAGTCATATTTCTACTTGTTCTTCTCATTAATATACTTCTCGTCTTTTCCACCTCAATAGCCTTCACATCAGCTTCACCAACAAAATTGGTGAACCTGACGTGAACGGAACAGTTGTTTCCCCTTTACCTTTCCCCATTTGGTGTTTCATATTTCTTCCATCCACCTTCGCTCTTTCTCATTATTCTGTGGGTATTCATATACCCCCCGAATATGCCAGGATACGATGCATATGGTAGACCTCTTCTAGGTCTTGAAGCATATTACGATCAATTGAATAGACAGCCATCACCCTCACTCTCAGCATGGGGTGACAACTATTCAACTAACCAATTGTCAACACAAATTCCGCCCCCAAGGACTAGATGTAGTTCTTCTTTCCAAATAGAGGAGTTGAACCAGCTTGCTCAAACGCAATACCCAGAGCCTTCAGGCTCGAACGCCATGACGTTTACAGGAGAATCTGGTTCGTCTCCTCAGATATTTCTTAGACCGCAAATTAGTAGACAATCAGATCCATTTAGTTCATCTCCATATCTATTTTTAGATGATGAACATTCAGTGCATTATGCCAGGAATGAACAACGCTCTCGGAGTATGTACCCGCCTATAGGAAGTTTACAAACACAACCCGGGGTCTCGTTTCAAGAAAACACCTCCATGCCACTACCTATAGGAAATACCCTCGGTGAAACATGGAAGGGCAACGATCAATTCATAGCGGGGTACCACCTGCCTATACAACCTCAGGATATACAACAAACGCCACTAAGGAAAAATACTGTAACTTCGCCAGATGAAGTCATCTCAACTTTAGTAGAAAATATTAGAGGGTTAGAGCTTGCTCAAGTAAGTCAAAATTCTCAATTCATGCAGGCAGGAAATTCCAATCCTCCACATCATCCTAGCCAAGTAGACCTCCTCACAGGAATAGGTACGTTAGGCATGCCTCCTCAGTATTCACAACAAATGCCAACTAGAATCACGTTTCTCAAATGCCACTCCAGTGGAGAATATGACACCTCCCGGTCTACTACAAAATAATCCATTCCTGGGCAATACTCCTCCATACCTGAACATATATTCCAAATCACCACAAGGAGATATGTTCTCTTCTCCCGGCATGTTCACTCAACCACAGGGATTGCCTTATGCCCCTGCAAATGCATACACTATGCCATACCGACAAACCATCCCACCTCCACCCCCTCAACAGGCACCATCAATGGTCGAAAAACCTATGTGATAGGGACTTATTCCAGAATATTTGAAAGAACCCTTAGACTTCACCATACGAAGCATCATGCTTCCAAGACCTCTTCCTGATTTTCCCAAATACAAAGGGGAGGGAGATCCGAATGCACATATCAAGGCCTATGCCACAACCATTCAAGAATTTCTCCCTTGGGATGGGGTTGTTACCAAAATATTTCCCAAAACTGTTAGAGGGCATCACCCTCAATTGGTATTACAGAATACCTGAAGCTTCCATACATTCATTTAAACAACTCGTTTTATGAGTTCATCAAGGTGTTTGACATGAACAAACTATTCAGAACAAGAATAAGGGAATTCTTACACATTAAGCAAGAACACAATGAATCTGTTGCTCATCTTCATCCAAAGATGGCGTACAGTCCTCTATTCTTCGGTCAAGTGCCCCAAACATGGATCAGATGGAACTATGTGATTTATTCCTTCATTCTCTCAATAGAGAAGTGAAGGAAGAAGTCCAAAAGTTCCCATTAAGGACTTATGATGAAGTACTTGAGAGCACCCTCCGAATAGATCAAGCGGTAATAGATAGTGGTCACAAGATGTATGGAACAAATGGGAGGTTAATCACCCCCAGCCAGAATACTATGACTTATCCTACTACCGCAAACATTAATCAAGGACCTAAAATCCTTAACAAAAATCATGGCATAACCACAGATGGAGTAACCGACCAAACCAAAAAAGGCAAATGTTGTAAATACTCCCCCACTGATCAACAATCAACGAAACAACAAATTTACCTTGACAATCAATACAGTGGATTTTAATCATCCACAACAACAACAACAGTGCGCATCCAAACACAGGGTCCAAATAAAAACCCAACTAGATATCAAAACTAGAACCAAAACAAAAGAAAACAAGTGCAAAACTTTAATCCTAATAGTTAATGGTTTACGCAGAGTTTTGGACCACAATATGCATGCCAAAATAGCAACCTAGGAATTACAATCGTAATTCATATTGCGGTTTCCACAAGATTCGAGGCCATGACACTAGAACATGCTGTGATTACAATAAGTTCATGCAACGTCTGCCAAAAGAACAAAGACAACTTTTCATAGATATGTTCTTAGCAGATCCTGCATCACCTACGCCAAATACTTTCATAGGAGCAGTCTCTCCTCAAAATGCACCCCTCAAGATCTTCAACGATCCACTCCCAAATCACAATAACAATAAATTAAATCCAAATGGGAAAAATAAGAGAGTGTAATGATAGGAAACAATGATCATGAAGCCTCGACTTTGGTAAATCCACCTGTCGCACCACAATTAAAAAGTCAACCATGACCCAAGATAGTCGGCTTAGTGGAGTTAGACACTGAGCTACCCATGGAAGCTGTAACAAGGACATGAGATTATTCCTCTCAGCCAAATCCAAGTTACCCGCTAGAGATAGATAACATCTCAACAACTATTAGTAAAACCCATAGATGCCTATGATTTAATTAATGACCTAACAAAAACCTTCTCTCACATCTCCTTTTTGGACTTACTAAATAACTTTCCTGCCCACAGGGATGCTCTTTTATAGGCATTAGGTTTAGGTCATTTAATCAACATCACTCCACCTCCCAAAACATAGGTAAACCATATAGACTTTGATATCCACCCTCCGAGGATAGCCGAATAGGGATAATGAGTTTATATTTGAAATAAACAAAATGCCAAAAGATGCTGAGATTGCACGTAGAGGTGATCTAACCTTATATTTGCAAGTATAGGTTTATGACAATTATGTTAAATGCACAATGGTTGATGATGGGGCAGACAGTTAACATAGTTCCCTTCTCTTTCCTTCAAAAGCTAAGGTATGGAGAGACAAATTGTTCCACATGACTCGGAATACGTTAAGAGGCTATGATAGCCTTAAGGCCACTTTGATTGGAACTATAATACTACCAGTCACCTTAGGACCCAAAACAATCCTAACTGAGTTTTATATTATAGATTGGGAAACCAACTATAATATGATCCTCGACCGACCGTGGATACACCGTATGAAGGCAATCCCTTCTACATTATTCCAAGAAGTAAGATTCTTGCACTTAGGAAAGGTATTTGTAGCCAAAGGCGATCTAAAACCATTTGATATACACCTAGCTGACTTAAAGAGAAGGCCGGGCGTTCACTCTGAGTTTGAGCTCCCAACAAACCAACTTAATAAACCAACCGACGCGAAACTAGAAGAAAAGCTAGTACCTATAACAAAACTAGAAAGTATGAGCCTAGTCAAGAATATCCCAGCCCTCAAGGATGAGGCTAACATTGTCGAAACAGTATCATTAGAAACTACTATGAAGATTGTCGAATTACTAGAACAAGATCTACCAATTTTCCTACCATTTGATTCTGTAGGCATGGGATATACCCTAGGTGTTGGTTCTCTCCCAGCAGAGGATCTCTGCATGGTAGAAGTAACCGAAACCGAAGAATTTGACGTAGCAAATGTCCCAACGTCCATCTTCCCAACTAAATATTGGACTCTCCATTTCGATGGAGCTAGATGTCGTTATGGGGCTGGGGCAAGTGTGATCTTTACTTCGCCCGAAGGAAAGATCTTACCATTCGCCTTTAAATTAAACTTTGAATGTACAAACAACGGGGCTGAGTACGAAGCTTTCCTCCTTGGCCTCATTCTAGCTAAAAGAATGGGTGTCGACAACATTAGGGTACTAGGAGACTCGCAACTAGTTGCAAACCAAGTCTCTGAGGTATATGAAACTAGAGCTGAGCATTTACAACTCTATAAAACATCAGTATTAGATCTGAGCAAAGAGTTTGACTTCATATCAATCGAAGCAATCCCACGAAAACAAAATCTTCTCGCAGATTCGATAGCAACCTCAGCTTCACATTTCACTCCAAGCAGTGAGTTAGAGGACACTCGTTTCATAGTATCCCTTTGCACTGAGCCATTAGTAAAGAAAGCGTCAAACCCACTTTTAACGAACATAGCTGAGAACAAATCTACTAGCGTGGATCACATTGATAGTGATAGAGCTACTCTTGATTACTTAAATGCCTATGCAACATTACATCTCACCCATCACGTGGTAGATTTGTCCTTAATACCACATTCATCTTCCTACTTCGGGAATCCCATGATAGAGCTTCCCCCACAAAAGAACTCGGCATATGCATGGTAGAGAATGGAGACGATCTGGAACTACCTCCAGCTCTGCCTGAATTTGAGGAAGACAACGCTTCTTTAATCAAAGAAACGATTGATATTAACATTAAAACGAAGGATGAACCAAAGATCTTAAAACTAGGATCTTCATTAACTCCAGAAGAGATAGAAATACACACTCGAATTCTCAAAGAACATCAAAAGGCTTTCGCATTTAATTATAAAGAAATGACAGGAGTTTCACCACACATCGCGGTACACAACCTCGTTACCAAATCAGATGCAAAGCCAGATAAGAAAAAATCGAGGCCAATGAAACCCAAGGTGGCTCTCATGGTGAAAGAAGAAGTAATGAAACTCCTCCAAGTAGGATTCATCAAGCCAGTTGATTATTCTTAGTGGATATCTAATATCGTTCCCGTTCTAAAAAAGAATGGGAAGATACACATTTGCATAGATTTCCGAGACATTAAGAAAGCGTGCCCTAAAGACGACTTCCCATTACCATCCATTGACGTCATCGTTGACGCAACAGCTGGGTTTGAGCTTTTGTCTCTCATGGATGGATTCTTAGGATACAATCAAATCAGAATATTTGAACAAGACCAAGCCAAAACCACATTTATAACTCCTTGGGGAACTTATTGCTACGCTGTTATGCCATTCGGTCTCAAGAATGCTGGTGCTACATACCAGCGAGCAATGACATATATATTTCATGATCTTATTCACAAAATTGTGGAATCCTACGTAGATGACTTGTTGGCCAAAGTCAGGAAGCGCTGTGATCATCCAGAAGTGCTCCGCATCATTCTTTCATGTTTAATAGAATACGGAGTCACATTAAACCCAGAAAAATGCGTATTTGGCGTGACAGGAGGGAAGCTCCTAGGTTACATTATATCGTCATGAGGGATCGATGTAGACCTAGCTAAAATCCAGGCTGTTCTTGAAATGATCCCACCGTCGGATGAATCTGGAATCAGGTCATTTCTTGGGAAACTCGGTGCAATCTGAAGATTCATCCCAGATTTAAGCTTTGTCCATTCATCCAATCAACAATCTACTCAAGAAAGAGTACAGTATCGATTGGACTGAAGACTGCAATGAGACTTTCGAAGCAGTTAAGCGTTTCTTGTTGTCACCACCTACGCTAATGCCTCCTAAACCAGACCGCCCTTTAATCTTATATTCGCAAGCTACCAATGTCTCGCTAGCCTGCATGCTGGCTTAAGAAGATGATCACAATAGAGAAAGTGCGATCTATTTTATTAGCCGAACATTACTCGATTATGAAACGCGTTATACGCAAGCAGAGCAAGAATGCCTTGCCATAGTCTTCGCAACCAAATGCTTAAGACATTACATGCTAAATCAAGAAACAAGGGTCATTGTAAAAACATACCATTTACGAACCTTCCTCACGCAAAGGCTGGACGCTTTATAACCTTAATGGGTGAATTCGAATTAACATTTGTAAATCAGAAGTCCGTTAAGGGACAAATCATTGTGGATTGGTTAGCTGATAACCCATTAGACGGAGGTGATCTAGTAGATCTAGACTTTCCCGATGAATGCATATACTACGTCGAAACTAGACCTCCCATCTTTGAATGTCCTTGGTATACTGATATTATTAATTATATCATGGACCATACGTATCCAGAAGGTGCTACATTGCAGCAAAGAAGGTGGTTACGCATTATCATAGCTAAATACGTTATTATAGAACAAGTGCTCTATCGTAAGGCTTTCGATGGAATGCTCCTAAGGTGTGTTAACACAGAAGAATCCAAGAAGATTCTCCACGAATCTCAAAGTGGCATATGTGGAGGCCACTTCGGTGGTCACGCCACTGCTCACAAAATACATCGGATGGTCTATTTCTGGCCCACTCTAGAGCACGACGCAGTAGAGTTTGTACACAAGTGTCATAAATGTCAAGAATTTTCTTACAAGATTCACATGCCGGCTCAAGCTCTATAACCAATTGCTACCCCATGGCCCTTTTCTACGTGGGGCCTAGATTTGATAGGGAAATTCTCTCCCTCATCTACAGATGGCCATAACTTCATAATCACGGCCACCAAGTATTTTACCAAATGGGTAGAGGCTATGCCTCTTACCAATGTACCAGGGGCCGTGATCACCAAGTTCATTTTGAACCAGATCATTTGCAGGTACGGTGTCCCACAAATCATTATCTCAGCACAATGGGACTTCGTTCAAGAATGACGAAGTCCGTGAGCTATGCAGTAAATTTAAGATAAACCACCATACAGCCTCCCTGTATTACCCTCAAGCCAATGGACAGGCTGAAGCAACAAACAAGACATTAAAATCTATTCTCCTTAAAACGGTAAAAGAAAATAAACGAGATTGGCATTCAAAGTTATACCCAACCTTGTGGGCCCACCGAACCTCAATAAGAACACCCACAGGGAGGAACTCCTTTCTCATTGGTATTCGGAGCAGAAGCAGTTCTCCCACTTGAGGTTGAAATACCCAGCCTCTGTATCTTGCTACAAGGGATTCTAGATGAATAAGCTTATAGAGAAACACGTCTCTCTCAACTAGAAAGCCTAGATGAGGCCAGGCTAGATGTTAAACAATGACATAGAGTCTATGCTGACCGGATGTGCCGGCAGTATAATAAAAAGGTCTATGAATGAGATATATAAGAAGGCGATCTAGTTCTAAGACTAGACAGCCGGATTGATAAAAAGACCGGTGAAGGAAGGAAATTCCGGCCCAAAAGGTTGGGCCCATACCGAGTCACAAAAGACTATGGAAATGGTGCATATCTCTTATGTACACTAGAAGGTGAGGAATTTGGTGAAACTATCAATTCCCTACACCTTAAACGATTGTATGCATAAGCGACCAACACTATTTGTATAATTATATCTACATTGCATCTTCATGTAGTTAGGTTCATTTTGTCCACTTGTTTCGTACAATTTTGTGATTGAGGAACTTATTCTCACAACAATTCATTACAAACTTTTGATGGTGTTGGCATTAGCATTCCAATCATACTTCTTCATTTTCACAACATCATCACCATTTCATAATCATCTCATCAAATAAAGCTAGATATGACAAATTCTTAATGGTAACCATACCAAGGTCTGCATGCTCGTTCGCACTTTTGGTTTCTTCCTAGGATAGGTGTCTTTCCTATGGTCTGTTCTGGAAGCTTCATAGTGTCACATCTATCCCGTACATATATTTCTTTGGAAATAAGAACATATTGACATTTTGCTCAAATATATAAGTCAAACATAGATCAAACAGAAAATTTTATTTTTACACATTTCCTTGCCCTACCAACCTTCGGTGATGAGCTTGCGTCTCTTACTAGTGACATAGGGTTGGGAAAGGATGGGAATGCCCTTACTCGCCTATGCCTTGTCCATGGTGATAAGCCCATGCTTCTTACTAGTAGTACGGGGCAAGGTGTAGGGGGGTCCTCTTGACAAATAAACGTCGAAGGTCATAAGCAAACAATTCAAATCAACCTTTGAAATCTTGAGTCAAAAATAAATGAATCAGATGTCTAAAATTCCAAGAGAACTCAAAACCCCAAAAAACCAGATTTTGTCTACCATGTGGCCATCTACGGATCTAAGTCTAGATAAACCGTAAAGCAAGTAGCATTCTAAAACTATGGAGTCACTTGAGTAGAGTAGGTTTGTAGCATCCTAATTTGGTTCTGCCAAATCTTTTTCTATCTCTCATCACTATCATTCAACAAATTTTGTAGCTTGTGCCCTGTCTAGCTCTTGGTGATGAGCCCTCGCATCTTACTAGTTACGTGGAGTTAGGAATGGGGCAAGTTCATTTGCTCATCATATTGGTTTATCATCTCATTTTGTCAAAACAAATATGAAGTACCACACAATTACTTGTAGAAACTAAAGTTCAAAATCACATTATATCTACATTATCATATATCGACACCACGAAATACAAAAAGAAAGAAAACACTTGTATCATTTGTTCTCCACTGCATACATTCTAAAAAGCATATAAAAACAACATTATAATAAAAACATAGATGCCAAGAGTCTGATCCAAAAATAATATCTATATAAATAATCAACGTTTCCTGTACAATGTCATCATGCACTAAGGCATGGTCAAAACGCTCAAAGAGCCCATGAAGTACATAGTACATCATACAAATAATCTAAGAGAGCCAAGTGACCTCTTAACCCCTATGAGATCCCTCTGAAGGTGCACACCCATGTCTAGGACTCCGGCTACACCGGCACTCTGAGTGCACGAAGGGCTCAAGATCCTGAGGAGCAGCTGCGGTCTCGCCAGGGAGAACGACTCCTCATCAGGCGCTCTGCTGTCCTGTATCATGCCAATTCGGTACAGAGGGTAGACACCATCTTGGCCACATGCCAGATAGGGGAAAAAATGTCGGTATGCCTACCGGATGCTGAGGGCTCCCCTGCGTCCACAGATAGCTCCGCATGGGTCTTCTCCATGGGGATCATCAGGGTATCAGTGCATACCCAGCGAATCATGTCTCACCACTCGCCAACAATCTCTGCAAGCAAAGGAGAAAAAAAAATTAGAAGTACTCAAAAGATAGAAACAAAAGTAAACAAAAGGACAGATAAAAACTAGGACAATCATAGATAAAAACAAATGTTAAAGAGAAGGATGATAACTTACTCGGATCTTCGGGCCTCCAAGATGGATCCCTAGGGTCAGCACCTACCACAGATGCCACCGCTGACTGGTGCGCTCCTCCTGTGCTTGGGGCCATATAACGTCCTACTACGGACTCATCCTCTCTGCCCAAGCCCTGAGAAAGTGGCTCCTCTGAAGCTAAGGTCACCCTCTCCGCACTTTGCTCTGCCCTCTCTGCCTGTAAGATATCCTGAGTGTCATGCCACTCACTATCGCTGTCCTCCTCTCCACTTGACTCACTAACCTCAGCCTCAGTCTCCTCCTCCATCTCTCCCCCTGTGAACTCCTCAGACTCAGAGTCTATGTCAATGGGTTCGTCACTGCTGTGGGTGAGACCGGTGGCAATCTGAAGTAAGGGCCTAAGGAACACCGACTCTCCCTTGAGCGCGTACTACCCTCATAGCTGCAATGGGGACACCAGGAGTAACAACCATCCAACTCCGGCCTCTAGGACTGTCGACACTAAAATTTTCCTCCGTAATTTATATTTCATTAATGTATGTATTAGGAATAGGATGTTGTTAAGTATAATTAGTAGTAGCGTCCGATAGAAGATAACGGCGCTACCAGTACGATGCCACCAATAATGTATAGTATGGAAATAGTCAAAAGTACAATAGGAATGTTGTGGTAAAAAGTAAATAGTTGTCGTAAGTGGTCCAGTAATGTTAAAATGTCAAAGTTGGGGTAAGTAGAGAAGTAAGGTCTACATGATTAGGAATTAGAAATATTATATTGGTAATAAGGACAAGGAGTGAGGTCATAAATATTTTGTATATTTTATTTGTAAAAAGTCTAAAAATGTGGAACCCATGTGAAATGATAAGGTTTATCTTATCTTAAAAGATAAGCTTACATGTACAGATAAGAGTTAAGGTATGGAATATGATTCGTCAAAGTGGATTTCTTATCCTATCTTAGAGATAAGATGGATAAGCCTTGAAGTTCTATAAATAAAGAGGCCACCCCCCCTCATTTAGCATAGAAGGAAGTAGTGAGAAATATTGTATGAAGTGTGTACAGGAAGCCATCAGTTTAAAGGTGTGTTGAAGAAGCCATTAAGAGGTCTAATTGTAAAGTTTCTCCCATAGTATTGGTGGAAGGCAAGTGAAGTCAATAACACTTGAAGTACCTCATGGGTGAGATTGTAACAATTTCATGTTAATATTATAATTTACTTTGATATTTCAGATTTGTCATCATTCCGTCTTATCATAGTCGATGGCATTCTTGTGTTATGTTTGTCGTTTTGTTTCTAGATTACATCCACCAAACTAAAGGCTATGCATTAGTAAATAATCATAGCACGAGGATTTCCCGGTGAAGAATTATCATAGTGCCAGATTGGTGATGACAGGACCTCCTCTAGCCTCCTGGACCGATCTGTATACTGGCACCACTGGGGGAAGCATACCCACATAAGGAAGGCCGAACTAGTGAGGCACTCAACCAAAAGGATGTATCTCCACCTTCCCCGTCCTGTCCACAAGCTTCCCTGTGGTGGAGCAAGAGATCAAAGTAAGAGCCTCCTCGCCCCATAACCCTACCATGGCCTGATAGGGTGTGGCCTCCATGTCATCAGTGGTTAAGGAGGCGACTGGCTGGTGAGGTGTTGTGAGCACCGACATGTTTTTCCATCTGGCTACCCTCACAGCTTCGGGATCTGCCACCTCTACACCTCTCCCATAAGGGATGAAATGCTCATAGACCCAACTCATAACTAGTGTCGGATGACTCAATGACTGACCCTGTAAATGAACCACCCGGTACAGATCATGATAAGTGGTCCCAAGAATGTTAGCTCCCCAGGCGTAAATCCAGCCATGTCCCTCAATCTGTGCAATAATGGGGGACCAACAATATAGTAAGGTGTCTCCTCCCTTGTCCTCGATCAATCTCAAGGCAAGGATCCCCATAATGGCCTGATGAATCAAGGGGATAGACAGGCTAGGAATAGATCAGACCCTCACCCCTTCTTTGAACTAGTGGAGATAACTACATCTCCCATATATGAGTCCCACTGTGCTATCTGAGCCCGTGACCCTGCTGTCTCAAGTGTGAGCCATCTCTCGATGATCAGGACCCCTAAAATGTGGTAAACATCCTCCAAAGTAATGGTCCACTCACTCCTGACCCCTGGTAATCAGAAAGTGTTCCAATCAACATCCCAATATGAAAACAAGTCACAAAGTATGTGACTAGAAGGAGCAACATGCGGGACCTGTGATATGCGCAATATACCGGCCCTTTGAAGAGTGTCCTTCTCATCCTGAGAAAGGGCATCCAATATTGCCGGAAGCCAATCACACTCCCTCTCTTGGCTCCATCAGATATACTCCTCCTTCACCTGCATACACCCAAAAACACACAAAACAGAGTAAGTTAGTATTCAAATGATGTTAGAAAAATCATGAAAACATATAAGAATTCTAAAAATGTAAAAACGAATTCAAATAAGTGTTATTTATGCATTCTGTGTAGGACCGCCACCCTGAGCAGGGCAGCGGTTCCGTAATCGCTGCCTTAAAGGTGGCGGTCTTATAACCACTGCCCTGAGTAGGGTGGCGGTCGTGTCCCGAAATCCCACGTGGGTCATGTGCCCTAAAAATGCCTAAAAACGCAAAATAAAGACTATTTTGACTAAAACAAAGCCTACCCAATAGGCGCCCCCCCTAAGTGACCCTATTAAAACTAACATTTTCAAAAATAATCCCCCCATGACAAAGATTTCACCATTTTAACATTTTAGGGATAAAAACAGTAAATCAAGAAAAACTAACCTGTGATCTCGCAAGTCGGTGTTCTGCTCGTGGAGGCATGATCACGATCTTGTCCCAAACGTTTTGACTATACTCTCGCTAGAAACCGTCACCGTGGGTTCCAGAGCTCAAAATCAATCAAATCAACATGCACAAATGAATAGGAAAATGGGCCCACTTTTACATATATAGCATCCTAACTGGCTTTGAATGCCCTTTTCGCAGGTTTAGAGCGCCAACGGAGGTAAGTTCTTATCCCCGCACAAATGGTATGTCCTCATTTCATAATATTTTAGTATTTATTCTTTGATCTATTTTGTCTATCTACACTTGAGTCCTCTTTTCATTTTACAGGTGGCGGAAATTTTGGATGGCGTCATTTCGACACACGGATGTATTAGGTATAACTTCTAACTTCCCATTTCGGGACCACCATACTTGGACCCACCGTTTTATGCCTCTTCATGGCTAAAACACTTCTTTGAGGGGGAAATATGTACGTACCCAATATTGTAGGGTACTGCACCACCGTAACAACATTACACGTGCCCCAATGATGATACAGGTCTCCTTGCAAGGTGTTCGGGATCCAAAAAAGCTCCACAAGTATGCATTAACATCATGCATGCCTCGCTTAGATTCTGCGTGCTTTGCTTTTTTCTCCCCCCTCTTTTCCTTTGCTTTCCGGTCTTCAATGACGAAACCACCGCCCAGATAGGGCGGCGGTCCTTCACGCATTTTCTAGAATATTCTTTTTAACACGACTCACGTAAATTTTAACGTTTACCAGCTTTTTTCACCGCCTTTGCTTGTATTTATGATTTTGGTTCCCTAGAATAGTGTTTTTGCATTGTTTATGGTTTAAGAGTTCAATTTGGTTTTCACCTTTGGGTAAATGGGAATTCTATAAATCGCTGGCTTGTGCTCAAGTAAATAGCCCCTCAAATTTACCTCTCAATTTCTCATTTCAATAGCTTAGCCTTTCAATTCTGCTTAGGATTCATAGTTTCATTTATTGTATGCATGGTTAGTGTTGTTTAGCTGTTAGGAAGCCACATAATCTTCTTGTGCTAGTGTAGTTACTATTTCATGCAATTCATTGGAATAGGACAGTTTGATTTTTAGTAGGAAGCCATTAAAGTTGCAGGTCTTGTTCATCAAGTAGGATAGTTTCAGGTTCTGGGTATTTTATGTTGTATGACTCACAATAAATCCTGCTAGGAATTGCATAAGCCAAGCTCTGTTCTCCTGTGCTATCCCTCTCCTACTTGCATTGTATTTAGTCTGCATTCTAAACTGCCACTATCCCAATACCTACTTCTATTGATGCTAGCATTACACGCTTTTCTAGATTCACATGAACACAAAGGAACGAGGATATCACATTGAGGGGACAAAGCCACACACAACCGGATTCGCCACTGTTCTGCAAAATCCAGGTTCAATCTTTCAAAGTTCTAGTTAAAAACATATCAAATAGAATAGTCAATCGTTTCATTTCAGTTAATTTTACTTTCGATATTGCCAGGGAAACTGTGGGGATTGATAGTTTCTGAGAAACTATGATTCAATCCTCACTTCTGAGGTAGGATCAAGAGTCTTTCAAATAGATTAGATCAGTATCTGGTTATTTAGAATAGATTCACAACTGCACAGACAAATAGCTATACTCGGATGCTTTGCTTGTTTCAAATTCATCATTAGTTTAGCTGTCAATTTCTAGATATATTAAATAATTGTTCTTTAAAATTATGTTCAATAGTTTATTGATAATATCAAATTTAGAAATATACATAGATATATATTGCGTAGTGAGTTTATTCTGTCGTTAGTTAGACTTATGTCTT
Source organism: Taxus chinensis (assembly GCA_019776745.2). Lineage (NCBI taxonomy): Eukaryota > Viridiplantae > Streptophyta > Pinopsida > Cupressales > Taxaceae > Taxus > Taxus chinensis. Next base: position 664,599,934 of record CM034147.1, on the reverse strand, counting down.
TTCCTTTTTGCATGACAATCATGGGACCTAGAGAGCCCAGAGAATACGTATTCGAGCCAATTGTGCCTCAACCTAATCTTGTTATAACAATAACTGATATAGATCAGAATCTTAGAATCCAAGTCTTCTGAACAACAATAGACTTACAACAGATTAGCTCACAGTTAAGAGGGTTAAACATAGAAGATGACCAAGCACACACGTTTTGGTCAAACCAACCAAATTACAGATTACCCTAGATAAACATCCACATGACTGTAGAAGGGCTTGAAAGAGAACAAATATTCGGTTGTGATCCTTTGGTCCCACAGCGTGACACAAGAGACATTCTCACTAACATAGACACCAGCTTAAGAATTCAGGTTTCCAGAATGCCTGTAAGGTACTCTGAGAAGATTGCACAACTTGTAGTTCTAAATATAGAGGCCGAAAAGGAATACGACTATTGGATACTAAGGATTAGAGATTGATTCCTCGTATGACCATATCAGGTCCACAACAACCATGAATCTACGACTGTGATCCACAAATCCTGCAAACCAACAAGTCCACAGGTCAATCTGACGTTGACACTGGCTTACACACATTAGTATTTAGATCCACTCCACTTCCACCTATCATCACCACGCAATTATCCTTGTTGGATATAGCAGCTAATGAAGTTAAGGATTTCTAGACTAGACCGGAGAATCGCCCATAGAGTCCACTATATCCATTATCCACCCTATGACCCTATCTGGAGATATACACGAAACAATCCCAGGTCATTTTCCCCATATCCCACAACCCATAGATCGGATCATGTCAAAGCTTGATATTGATTGGAGCCTTCAAGCAGTCATCCTCGCTAACCGATCTATCATGCCAGTTCAGGTTAGGAGGGCCTTCTTTGCCTTAGATTCGTAGATTCCATTAGTACGCATCAAAGACATAAGATTACCTAATTAGCTTGTCTGCATCCCACGTATAGTCCATCCCCACCGCCTATCTCGGCACGACCTCGGGAGGTCATGTGTGAGGAAGAGTTACTTGTAGATTCCCATGCTCGCTTGTCACTTTTCCATCTTACAGTGACCGAAAAACTTACGGTCTCACAAAAACACCATGTAGACAACACAAAAGGCACAAAGGGTAAACAAATAGCGCTACAAGGGCAAACACAAGAATTACATAAAACTAGAGAACACTAAGCACAAGTCGTCGCTCTGAAAGGAGGAGGATCCTCTCGAGGAGGGATGAAAGCTCCACTTGATGACTCAGCCGAAGGAGGATCAACCTATCAGCCATCCTTATCTTGCATTTGCATCTGCAAAGGAACCATAATTCCCCAACCAAGGGGTAGAGAGCTAGCAAACATTTGAACTCCAGGTGGAGGAGAGGCCCAACGCGGAGATCCTGCCATGACCTTCCCCCTCGGAGGACTCCTTTAACCTGTCCTCAGGACGAAGCTGAAGGGTCACCCCAGGGAGAGGTAGAGCAGTGGCTGCACAAGCAGTTTATGCTACATGGTCCTTGCAGAGGTGGACGATGTGGCGCCAACAAAGGGTCTGGAGGAATCTAACTCATCGTGCAAGGAGCACTACCCTAGTGTGCGAGCAATTCTAAAGTGGTTGTCTATTGTGCGCTATAGATCCATGGTATTTTTTTGTTTCTTCTTAGCCATTTTTAATATGTTTAAAGGCCCTTGGTCTATTGGTGTTGATGTATGGCTTTCAATGAGCCTACCCAGGATCAAGTCTTGTTGAATGCAAGGCTTGGAGACACCTAACAAGGAGAGTCAAATGGTTGAGGTCAAGATCGTGCCCTAGGTGACCTTTCTCATAACTGCTTAGTTGAAGGTGATCATTGGTTTAGTTTCTTCTATTACTTTGCATTGTTGAATCTATATGTTCCCTCCATAATTTAGGAAGAGACACCATTAAACTATGTAATCCATTACACAACTGTATGAGAACCCTAGAGGTGCTCAGTAAAAAATGCTTAAGAATGCTTGTGTGGATATGTCACATGATTTGAAAAATATGAAGAGATGTGAAACAGAAAGCACTCTGCTAGGTCTATTAGGGCCATTAGGGTTTAATTCCTATTGTCATTGATTTTTCTTATTTTGACTTGTATTCATACCACATTTTGTTCAGAAAATTGTAGGATTATTTACTCTTTCCTTTGCATTTATTTTCTCTTTTTGATAGTCTCACCCATTGGGCATTATTTATAATGATATCTCACACCATTAATGACATCACACTCCATTAATGAGTTGTTAAAACTATAATTGTAGATTGTGAAGCTATCAAGAATGGCGCATCTAGTCAAGAAAGGTTAAAAGTTGTTCTCAAAAGTCTTTCATAAGGTAGTGACACCATTCCTGAATTTTATGCTACATAAAAATGGCTTGAGATTTTGTCAAGAGAATTCCCTCTAAAAGTATGTTGAAAAGATGGGTTTAGGGTGCATGGATGCGTATGAGGTTAGATGTTGTTCAAATATGGCCAAAGTAATTTTTTGTTTCATTTATTCAACACACAACAAGCCTCTTTTATTCTGCAAAAACCCTCTACTTGGTATTGTTATCAAAATTAACCCCCAGGCCATTTTGATGTTTTGACAAGTCATGGACAGTGAGTTTTCAGTATCAAACAAGAAGGAAGAAAGACTTAGCAAAATACATGATCAAAAAATCCTTTGGTCGACATAATCGGTCATTAATGGAACACATGGAACAGTTCCTTTGATTCCCCACTTCACCGCCAAACAATACAAAATAGACAAGTCAGGTAAGTCAGGCACTTATGGAAATTTTCCTTTGTTCCTTGTTTTCTCCACATCACCGCAGTTAAATTAGGATAAATTGAAACACTTGGAACAATTCTTCAGTTCCCATGGTTCGCTGCTTCTCTGCATTGGCTAAATCAGGCATTCTTCACAAACTTGGAACAATTCTTTAGTTCCCATGGTTCACTGCTTAACTGATGTAGACGACTAAAGGACAAAGGGAAAAGGTGGAAAAACAAACTATAAATCGACATTTGGTGGCACCGAAGGAATTGTTCCAATGTTATGTTTGTACCCTGATTCACCACATAAGCTGCAAAAGACAAAGTAATCGGTCAAATCAACCTTTGGAGGAATATACAGAATAGTTCCATCATTTTGCCATCTCTCTATGTAATCGATTCGACCAAGTGAGGGAAAAGGAGGAACAAAATAGTTAAGTCAGATTTAAAGAGAACGTGAGTAACAAATCAGTTAAGTCAGACCTTTTGGGCACATAAAGAGTAGTTATGAAGTTCCTTCATTTCTCCATATTGTCGCCTTGATCAGTTAAGTCGGACTTTGACGGATCAAAGGGAATTGTTCCCTCATTCCGCCAGTTCTTCGTAATGTTGTCATGTCCGACCAACGACCCCAGAAACATCCAACGAGCTATTTTTAGTTGTTTTTGTCATCCAAATTGCCATTCTGAGCATGTAAAGGTCAAAATCGGCAGGATCATGCAAGCAAGATTCCATTTTTATCTTGCAAAGGCTAAGATTAGCAGGTTTTCATGCAAGAAAAACTTTCAAATCATGCATAAACCATTAAAAATAGTAAGAACATGCAAGAGAACCTAAATTCTATTTCTAAGCATGCAAACTTCATTTCTAAGCGTGGAATTTCCTATTTTGGGCACAAATTACTATTTTTGATGCATGGATCTCCCTATTTTTAGTCAATATAATCTAATTTTGGAGCAGAAGGGAAAAATGGACATGTAACATTCCTATGCTTTTCTATTTTTAATTGATTAGATTTGCATGTCTACGCTTTTTCTCCCTTTTTTTCTCTCAATTCTCTATAAAACTCCATGAAGCTCATTAGAAAATAAATCTTTGCACTTCCTATTCATTATCCTAAAGTTATCTAGCATTATGAGTGTAAGAGCAGGGGTCAAGAGAGAACTTTTGTACTGGTTTCACTTCTTGGATCAATAAAGGAGCTATTTCTACCTTCTTAAAACATGACTACTATGAAATATTGTGTCTTTAAGATGATTTTATCTCATGATATCATTTTATCCCTGATTGGCAATCTAATTTCCACGCCCTTATGTAATTGTATGTTAATTTATAGGTCATAGATTGTGTTTAATTTTTTTTTTGTAGGATTCAATTATGGAGTTCATCAAATTTCCCTCTCAAAGCCATTTGTTTCCCTTCTTTATTTTGTCACAACTTCAAACCCTTCTTTGAACCACTTTTGCATTGACATATACATTTGTAAGTTGTGTATGGTGTGTATGGTTCCTATGGTCTATTTGTATGGTTCGAACAAGTATGAAGATCCTCAAACTTTTTGGTGTATCACCCCTCTTTTATTTTTATTCTTTCCTTCTCCCTTTTCCCATTTCATGCAGTAGAGTAAATGTTAGTTTTAAGTGTTACACTAGGGGAACTAGCCCTCTCTAGAGATTCACTCCAACATACAAATCACCCACAACCTAGGAGTGCTTCAATTTTGTCAGTTGGAAGGGGAGCCGTCACACCACTCCCTAAAGGGTGCATTCCTCCGTGACAATAGGTATGTTTGTAAATCCCATTTTGTTTTATCACCTTGAATGCATAACTTTTTTTTATCTCAGAGAAAACAATCCTTAAGGTCCCAATTCAGGTTGAATTCCCAAGATTTTCCCTACCACGCTAGCAATTTATTGAACTAATAATAACCATTTTAGGTCATGTCATACGTTAGGAAAAGTCTAGTTTTTATTCGGTTTGGCCCAAAAACATTAGTGTAGGTCAAACGTGACCTTTCTCATGACCTTAAGGAGTTTGTTGACATGCAAGTAGGTGATTCCTTCTATTTGTAGATAATTTTGGATTTCAAATTACTAAATACTTGTTTTCGTTGTCAATCCTCTAATCTCAAAATTTGATATTTTTCCTTGTTTGCCTCTTATAACAAAGTCATGTCAAAGCCATCTACTGAAACTCCTCAATATAATAGCGAAGAAGGTTGGAAAACCATTAATGATCATAAAAATTAGTTGTATTGATAGCATTTCCAAAAACCCCACTATGGGTATGTCCAATACCAAAACCACAAAGTCGAACCTTAATTTAAGTTCTCATGCACATAATATACTAAGTGGTAATGTTGGTCACTCAACCCTCAAGGGAGCACTTTCAAAATCAAGATGAATCATCTAAGGATGCAAAAAATATAGTTTTCTCAATGCATCATCAACTGTCAACATTATTTCAATTCCTCGTACTACTTCTTAATGGGGTTATCAAGATTCATAATAAAATCTCTTATGAGTTTCTATAGAATATATCCTCCTCATTAATTAGAGGAGGGAGAATATGTTGTAGACGTAGGGAACCTGTTTTAACTTAATGAAATTTTATAAACGACCCAACAATTATTTTGGATCCCTCGAGGGTCTAGGCTAACCCTCATAATCCATGAATTGTATATCTTATGGAATTTATAGGGTCTCAGAGACTCGCTTCACAAGTACATAATGCATGATTTTCACTAGCATTTTCTAGAAATGGACATTCTTTTCATACAAGAAACTAAGGTCTTAGGATTTTTTTCTCACAATTGTCAATAAAGTGATATGAGTCAATAGGTTAGCCATGACTAGTAATAATTATCCAAGGCATATAAGAATTTTTATATTTATTTCTCAAAAGTGGTAGCCGTATTATGTCAATCATGGGTGTGAATCCTCAAAACATATTCTTTGGGTGTTATTTAATATTAAAAACCATTCCTTTAGTGTAGTCAATGTTTATGCACTTAATGACACTATTAAAAAGGTGTCTTTTTGGCTCTAGGTGGTTGACGAATTTCTAGATTTGCATTGGGTGAAGTGTGGTGTCTTTAATATGTTCAAATTTTTAATTGAAAAACTTGGTCACCTCTCTCTGCAGTAAACAACTAGTGAGTGAGAGGCATGGATGTATATGTGTATTAAGTTTGGGTTTTAACCCCAATTACCCATGTCATTCCACATATATCATACGATATATGTGGTTAAACTCGTGTCATGGAATTGAAAGGGTCTTAAAGTGAATTTGATAAAGCCATGATATCCACACAATCGTACTTCTCATTTGACAACTACTTTTCACCACTAGCAGAGAAATTGTTGAATATTGTTCTTTTTTACCACCTCTTAACCAAAATGTGCCCCTTTCCCATTTTTGTTAACCTTGTGATATGAAAAACCAAGTTCTCCAAGAACTTGTTTGTTTTTGTATGTTTGCATAAATTTTGTGTATACTGTCCCATGAAGCATTGTTTAAAGCCACAAAGGACCCAAATTTGCCACATTACATGCAAACACTTTATACTACATCATGCGCATCACTGAAAAAGCATCATATTGTCTACCTACACTAAGTGTTACTCGTGCAATGTCACGAACCATTTCCTCTCATCATATAGTGCTAATACACTTCCCCCACATGCTTCTTCTCCTCTTCCACCAATAGTTATAACAAACATATTCCTCGCTGCCATCTTTAGTCTTTCTCACCATATCATGTGGAGTTCCAAAAAGAAAAGTAAAATCTATGGATGCTTGTTTGAACCCACACTATTCTATCTGAGTTGTAGATCACTATCTAAGTTGGAGTTCCAAAAAGCAAAGTCAAATCTGTGGTGCCTTCTCTATGGTGCCATATCTTCAAAAAGGTTCATCCACTTATTCTTTATTGCAGATCACTACCTCCAATCACTGTTAGACCACATTGATGTCCCGAGCTACCCCTATGTCATAGACAGATCGAGATGGTCATGGGGTTCAATTTTCTTCCCTGAGTAGTTGCAAAACTTAATGAGCAACCTAATGTAAGGGAAGTGGGGCAACAATATGGACCTAGAAAAAGGACATTTTTAGCTCAAAGTTTTTTTAAATGGTTGTTTATTCCCTTCAGATTCACTATTCACTTCTAGGACATCCAATATCACCTCAAGATTATATTTTGATGTCATTTTAGATTCCATATTTTTTTGTAGTAAGGGACGATCCACTATTCTTCATTCACATTACATGTATTTCTTTTTAAAAAATACAATCTATTTTTCATATATAAAGAATAAAGTCTATTATGTTATAAGGGCTTTTTACTTCTTAGCTTTTTCTCTTCGGATTTTGGTTGGTTCTTCTCTCTTTGGAATTCTCTTGAATATCTTCTATGTATGATGTTTTATCTTATATATTTATGAATGTAATGGATATAGGGCTATTTTACACTCTAATATTGTTTTGTATACTTGAGTAGTGGTTAAGGTGTTGTGTCTTATAGCTTCCCTATTCTTTTCTCTTGTCTCTTTGGTTTCTATAAAATCATCCTTAACTAATGGTAATATTTGATATATGTGTATGTGTAATATACTTGCATTATATAATATACTATGTTATCCTCAAACATATAGTGGAAGAAGGATCCCTATTTCACTCTTCGCACATAGCCCTCCCTTTTTATTTATTTTCTCTTATCCATTTCCCCCCATAATTTTTTAGATTAAGTATTTAGTGATAGCATAAGGAGTACAAATACATAAGACCTAACACACTCTAGAGGTTTTCTTTAAGTTGTAAGTCCCACACTTGAGAAACAATCCCATCAATTGTTGTTAGTGAAACAATGTTTATAAATAAACAAATTCAACCTCTAACAATTCTAGCATGCCAACGGGACCAATAATATTCTTATTGTAAATAAATCTCCATAATCTTGGATATATGAAAATTTATTTGAATATCTAGCTAAGTTTTGGTGTATTCTTATCTCATCTAGTTTTGTGAGCCATACTTAAGCATATGAAAACTCCACTCCACTCTATTTTAAAATATCTAATGGCCATAACACATGAGAAGGATAATGACGTGAAGTACTGCTCTATAAGAGGGATGTTTTGAGATTTTACAACTTCCCCTTATAGGAAGAATAAAACATGTTTAAAGGGTGATTTCCCCCATCTACAAAGCTCAATCTAATCCTCCACCAAACATGCCCTTCTCTACCATCTCAAGAAATCTCCAGTGTATAATATTAATGATTGCATAAAGAAATTTTCCTTTTGTTACCTTTAATGGAGGTAGTCCTTTAGCTTTGACTACACGAAACAATTTCTTTATATCTACTCTTTAAATCCTTCCATACTTTACTGGAAAAATTGTAGCTACCCTCATTAACCATATCCAAGATGTTTCTAGTTTATGTTGTGTTCATCATGTCATTCAAAACGCCATAGCTATGAGGTTGTTAGAGTATTTTCTCAAAGGAAAATATCTTAATTAGTATAAAAGTTATTTTTCTAATCTAATGCATAAATATGATGACTTGGGAGAAATATTGTATAAGAAATTTGAAGAAAAAGCGATAACCTCTTTTATGGAGCAACTAACCACCATCAAAAGAACTCTTGCTCAAGAACTCTATGATTTCAACTATAGATTCCATATAACTTGGGATAGAATCACACAAAATTTATGTCCTTCACCCCAACACCTTATTATTATTCCTCAGAGCTTTAAATTTTGAAATTGCAATCATGATTTAGTCCATGAGCGACATGGTGATACTTAGTGCCCATGAGATTGTAATCCTAACTGAAAATAGTTTGATCTATGACAAAGAATTATCTCCCAAGTCTCTTATTTATTGCTTCCTTGAAATTCCAAGTTCCATCATTCATATAGAATTTCATGGCTGACATACCTAGACCTGAAAGTATTCATGTTGTCCTCAACACCTCCTTTAATGAGCTTGATGAACTCAAATTGGATCGATTTATAAATACATGGAAAATGAGCCAACCATCATCAAAAGGCAACAAGATCAATAGGATCCTAGATGTTTCCACTCATATAACCTAGATTATCAACCAAACATATTACAAAACCAAGGTAAAATCATCTCTACTAAATCACTACAACAATAGGGCCTTGTTGTATGTAATCTGAATAAGGCCTGAGTCCCCATTCAAAATAATGTGGCTAAAGAGATGAAATTGTGCTCTCCATATGGGATTCTACATGATTCACAAATTTTTTCCTATGGGAATACTAGTCAAGCATTGATTTTGTAGATTTTTGCATCACAAAAAACTCCACAAATTGAACCAAGTTGGCCTCCCATGCTACCACCTAAAGGAAATCTAGCCTATTGGTTGGGAGTTGATTTCTATGCAGTGAATGCCAACTATTCTGACACAAAAATGACCCAAGTTCAATAAGACTATGCCACATGAAAAAATAAAAGAACAATTGAGAAATCTATTCAAAATGAGGTACATTTTATTGTTCCTTGCAACCCACCATAGTTTACCACAGAAATACGAACTCTAAAGGAAGTGAATATACCACCTAAAGATTCATCATGCATATTTGTTTCAATTCCTAAAGCTACACTTCTTTTGATGGAAAAAAAATAGGCTTGTTGACATAAAAACCCTGACAGGATTGTAGGGCTTAGGACTATTTGATCTTGGTTAAGGATGCACGCGGGAAATACACCACCACTACTCTAAGTGCAGTAATTTAAAGAACATTATGCAAGATAAATCATTCCCAAAACTCCAATCTTTATTCATTTATCAAAATGCATTACATCAGTCGAGTACATATACATTCCTTTCATTCTAACTCTCTTCTCTCTTAAAAAATATCAAAATGTCACTCTCACATAAGTCTTTCGTGAGGCACATGTTATACAATACACTAATTACAATAAATATACAAAATAAAATAAGCTTCAAAAGAAACTTCTTTTGACTTGTGCCTCTATCGGCTTCTATCTCATATTGGTATGTTTTGTCTTTATTATGCAACTTCATGTCGGCTTATGCAAATTTTCCAGTGTTCGGAGGCTTTTTCTAGTCTTTTGTAACTTTCCTGTGTATTGTGAGTTTGCTTAGTATATCTCAACTTCTATAGTTTAATGCAGCTTCATTCCTTTTCCCGTGACTATTTCCTTAACTTTGAGGATTATATAAAAAGTTGATGAAGACTCCTATCAACATTATCCCCCCTCTTAAACTTTTTTCTCATCCTCGAGACAACAAATGATGAAGAATCCTATGAATTCCTTCAAAAAATTTGGCCAAAAATATGATTTAGGCATCAACCACCAGAACTTAGACGTCTGGCATAGGTAAGGGTTCCCTTGCTTGAATCGCTCGACTAGATTTATAGGACGCCAAGTTATAGAAGCATCAACCTCCCCAGAAACTTAGACATCTGGCGTAAGGAAGAGTTCCTTCACTCGAGTCCCCCGAATGGGTTTGTGGGATGCCTTCACCTCTAAACCCTTACGACGTAATTTGCAGTATGTACTTTGTAATTTGAGGAATGATCTTCTTTTCATAGTTAAACCAAGAATTCAAATGATTATTTACCTGATCTATTCACTCTTACAGCTGTGTATTCTCTTGAACCACTAAGACTAATTCAGATGGAGTGGGATGTGCTTGTATCTTATTCCATTGATCCTGTGCAAGTGTAGTTTCTTGTTGTATCCTCACCAATGCTTTGTCTAATGTAGTGCTACATTCCTGCATATCATAGATCTTCTCTTTCCACACTTGCTATTGGGTTTGATACTTCTCCATGAGTTCTGCCAATTTCTTCCTCTGTCTGTCGTCCTTGTCTTTTAAAATATCATATTTTGTATATTTTTTCTATATTTATTTTTCAAGTCTTTCCATCTCTGCCTTGTCTTCCGTGGTCATACTTGGCCATCCAATATTATATGTGTAATATACAGTGGCATTGTTTAGCTCTGTCTCTAGTTTTGTCACCGGGGTTTGTAGTTCACTTCGTCTTTTCTGATTTTTTGTTATATGAGGTTTCATGAATTCTAACTTATGTTCCTCAATTGCAATTTTGCATATTTTTTCCTTCTCTCCAACCAAGTTTATGCAGTGTGCTTTCAAAATTTCCCCTATTGTGTACTCTGTAGTTTCTTCAATGGAAAGTGTAGGATCAACCTTGATCTACGAATTATCTATTTGAATGACGGCAAGCATCTTTTATATTGTTTCCTCTAATTAAATGCACCTTTGCATCCAATCTTGGGTGGCACTCTGCTCTAATTCTTGACTGCAAGTAGACTTTTGTAGTGGATTTAATTTGTCTAAATGGACTTTAAATCCCTCCGTGGTTTTCTCAACAACTCCCTGTTGCAGTTGGAAAGATTGTTCTTGTTTCCTTTTTTGTAGAGCTTGATTGATTTTGATTAATGGGTCTTAAGGTGCTTGTGCTGTCATTATTTTCGTGGATGATATTTGTAATGCTTGTTTCACTTGTTCCTCCTCATTTTCTTCCTTCTTCTTCTATTCTTCCTCTTCTTTCTGTTTCTTTTCATTCTCCTGCTTCTCCCTTTGTTCTTTTACTTTTTCCTTCTTATATGCTTCTTCTTTTGATTTCTCATTGTCTTCTTCCTTTTGTTTTAGGGCAGCCTCCTCTTTGGCCTTCTTCTCCTTCTTTATTTTCTCTTCTTCTTCTTTCTTTTTATGTTTTTCCATCATCTTTGCTTTTTCTTCTTGCTCCTTTTTTCCTTATCTTCTTTTTTTTCTCTCCGCCTCTTCTTTTTATTTCTTCTCCTTCTGTTCTTGTTCCTTATTTTCCTTTTCTATCTCTTCTTTCTTTTTCTTTTCAGCTTCTTCTAACTCTATTTTTTGTTTTTCTTTCTCAGTTATCTTTTTGGGTTCTTCTATTTTTTTATGTTTTTCTTCCTCCTCTTTCTAGGATTTTTCTTGTTTAGCCACTTCCACCTCCTCTTTCTTCTTTTTGTCTTCTTCCCCTATTACCTCTATAGATTTTGATGCTATGTTCTCTCTTTCCTTGCTTTAATTAGTAGGCCAATGAGTTCTTATAATTCCTTGAACCGCACTTTTTCTTCTACAGTCCTTTTCTTTAGAACCTTAAGTTGTGATCTTTCTTGTTGAATATCCTTTAAGTGGCTTATTTCATCAGCTTCAATTTGGTCTTGAATTCTCTTTGAGTAGTTCTTGTGGAAGTAATCTCATGATATCTTCTAGCAAAAAGCCATATTTGTCTAAGTAATAGACTATTGCTTCTGCTATTTCCATTTTTTCCTTGCATGTGCTTACCTCATATTCTTATGCTAATTGAAAAATTCTTCCTTGAGATAAGCATATCAGATAATATATGTATGCTAATTTTGTTAGACGAGTCTCAATCCATGATTATGCATATTTAGAAACTTGTGGTATTTCTTTCTAATGTGGATTTGGTGGTGAGGGAGTATATTCTTCTTCTTCTTATCATGAAATATCTTCTACTTCCTCAAACTTTTCTTCTTTTTCTTTGTTTTCCGCAACTTGTTTAGCTTTTCCTTTTTTGCTAGGGATTTCTGTCTTTTAGTAATTGGTTTTTGAATGGTAGGGGATTTCTTCTTCTTATATGTTTGGGCTGCACTTCCACTTGTTTATGATTTTCTTGATGGTGCAAATTCATGCTTATATTCCTTGAAGGTTTCTATAATAACATCATCAAAGCTAGGAAGAACATGTTTCCTAGGATCCATAGGGTATGCTTTTAGTGCTTTCATGGATGTTTGAACTACCTCATATGAAGATTCATAAGGTAATGATGGAACTTGATTGGTATGCAGAACTAGTGGTTTGATAAAGATATAGTCAATGTCCATAATAAACATAACTTCATGTTCATATTTTTCCACTGTGTTCTGTTACCCTATATTTATTTCCACTACCCCCCTGATACTATCTACCCATTTAATGAGTGATATTATTTGAGTAATTGCTTCCATTGTTCTCATGTGTTCCCAAATCTATTCTGCTACAGGGGTATTTAATTTCCAATCAACCAATTCTTATTTTTGTGGAAGTGTTTTTGTAAAGTACATTGTCAAACATATTAATATCGACCCATTAAAAAAATTGTGTTTTCCTTATTTAATTCTCTTCACATTCTCATGGAATTTTATGGCTAATAATTCGGCTAGGTTATATTCAAAGTGGGCCATCACCATATCTGATGTTAATTGAGCACTAACCCCATGAGTGCCATCCTCCCTATTAGTATGATATAATTTTAAACAAATGGCTTTGGCAACATACCTCAAAGTAGGGTTTGGAATATTTACAAATTTTATGCCTCGTTACATGTTGTGACACCTATTACCTTCATCGTATCCTTCATCGGGGTTTTATTCTTTTCCAATGTAGACCATCCTTTGTCCCACAACCCGGTAACCCTATCCATTAATTCAAGATTAATTTGATAGGGTTGATCTAGGAAAAACATATGATTATGCAAACAGATGAGAAGAATTTTGATTTCCCTATCTTCCCTGTTGAAGTAGAAAATTTTTCTCCACGCATCCAGTTTTAATTCCACAATTACTTTTGAGTTCTAGTTGTATTTTTCTTGTTGGGTAGCCAGATTTGTAACTAGCAGTAATGCCATATCTATCTCAAGTGTGGTGTGATCTTATTTAATTATGGGTGAATGGATGTATTTTTGCAAGTCTTGTGTATGTGCGAATTTGAAAGGAATATGCGAAAATGCGCCCTTTGGATTGTGTTGTGTGATTTGGTAGAATGCTTCTCGAATTTGGTTCATGCAAATTCCACTTGTGTAGCTTCAATTGGAGTATCCATAACTTTTTCACGATTTACCCCAATTCTTCCCCAACTTTCTCTGTGGTTCATTTTGTGCAATCTCTTTGTATGTTTTTAATACCTTGGCTCTTTGTAAATTCCTCCCTTATATAGTTTTTATTTCCACCTACCACATTTATTATTTCCGTAAAGGGTCGTCTTATTTCTTTGTTTCACATTTTCTACTTCTTTTCTCATATTTTTACGCGGTTTAAACACGGTTTTTATGCATCTTTTCCCTTTCGACTTGTGTGGTTTTGTAGTATCCACTTTATTTCACAGTTTTTGATTTCCCCCTTGTTTAGCGGTTTCTTTTACTTCTTTGTATTGTGGTTTTTGTTCTTTCTTCATACCACGGTTTCATCCTTCTCCTCTTTACGCAGCTTTATCTATTCTCTTCTTTGTGTGGCTTTTCACTTCTTTGTTTCGCGGAATGCTTTTGTTTATACGTTTCGAAATTTTGAAGATGTTATCTATCTTCCTTTATATCACGGGTATGATTCTTCCACAGTTTTTCTCTTCCTTTATTCCATGGGTATTCTGGCTCCGTGGATTATTATTTTTGTTCTCACTTTCCTTCTTAAGAGTAGAGATGCCCTTGCAGGTTTTCATCCTACCCCTCGACCTATATGTCAATTTGCTAGTTTTCAAATAGCCTGTATTTTCTTTATTACACGGGTATTCTTCCTCTGTGGATTCTTCCTTTTCCCCTTCTTAATTTTTCTAAGGGTAGAGATTCCCTTGCATGTTTTAATCCTACCCCTTGACCTACCCACTGAATTTTTGGTTTTCAAGTAGGTCATTTTTTTTTCATTTTTTATTTCTTTCTAAGTTACATATATCTCGAGCCTTGCTCCATTTACATGTCCAAGAAGTTATTTTAATTGCAAGGTTTGTAGTTTTAATTCTCAGAAGGTAGTATTTATTTAATAATGTATGGTCCCAACCATAAAACCTTCAACTTCCCTGGGTATTTATATTTGTTGTCATAAAGGAGTACCTGGTATCTAACATCAAATTGTTTCTTCTTGATGTGGTGATCGTGCCATGCCTTATGTCTTCTTTTCTCATGTGTTTGATTGTATGTGGATATGAATCCTTTCTCATCTAATTTCTCAAGTTCTATAAATATTTCATGAAGGAAATCATCTTCTATCATCCTGAATGCTACTGCAATTCTCAAGCTAGGAAGAAAAAACTCTATGGGAACTGCGTCTTCTAACCCATATACCAATTTGAATGAAGAATACTTTCTAAGCCTCTTGTATGTTGTGTGGTATGACCATAGAGCAACGAGTATATTCAAATCCCAATCAATAGTTTGTAATGAGACAAATATTTGTTAATACCTTCTCCAATACCTTGTTAAATGCTTCTACATTTCCATTTTCCTTGAGGGTGGTATGGAGTTCTTCTATTTTGATTAATCATGAACCCACTCAATATTTCTTAGATGGTTTCATTCACAAAGTGCTTGCCTTGATCACTGGTAATACTCAGAGGGCACCAAATCTTGTAATTATGTTCTCATATAAATATTTAGTTGTTGTCTTTGTAGTATAGTATTTTTTGGGGACCACCTCCACCCACCTTGTCAGATATTTTGTTCCAGTGATGATAAATCTCACTTGAGAATGTTTGGAAGACTGGTTTAATTGGTCTTATGAAATCAATAGCCCATTTCTCGAATGGGGCTAGCGCTAATATAGGGCTTAGTGGACATTTCATCTATTACATTAGGTTTTCCCACTCTTTGACAGATATCACATATCTAGCATGTTTATGAGCATATTTAAATGGTGTAGGCCACCATAGTCTGACCATCATCACTTTCCTTGTTGTCTTCTCCCCTCCATTATGTCTGCCAACTATCCCTTCATGTGCTTCAATCAAAACATTTTTACTTTCATGTTCCAACACTACTATTCTAAGGACATCATCTTGTCCCTTCTTATACAACTTGCCCTTGAATCAAAGTAAATGGGAATGCTCTACTAAAAAAATAATTCTTCTACTACTGGGTGTAATTACCTGGGAATTCTCCTGTATGTAGTAGCTGAGAAATTTCATCTAATTCCTTGGGTATGGATTCAATTCAAAATAAGTGTGGTTCCAGACAAATCATCATCTATAGGACCTTCATCTTCTCCATTCTCAATCCTTGACAAGTAATCTGGACCATTATTTAACTTCCCAGGTTTGACTGCTACCGTAAAATCAAATTCTTGAAAGAGCATAAGCCACCTACAAATTCTTCCTTGTAACACTGGTTTATTTATCAAGGTACTTCAATGGTTCATGGTCAGTGTAGAATGTGAAGGAAGTAACTAGTAAATATTTTCTATATTTCATAAGAGCATAAACCATACTTAGGGCCTCCTCTTTCTGTTGTAGTATAGTTTTCTTTTGCTTTGGCCAATTTCCTGCTAGATAAATGCTACTGGATGGTCCATATTCTTCCTAGGAAGTGTCAAAACAGCTCCAATTGCTATTCCAGATGCATCCACATGGACATGGAAGGGTATTTTCCAATCAGGAAAAATAAAAATAGGTGCATGTAGAATTTTATCTTTTAAAATCTCAAACGCATCTGCACACTCTTTAGACCAAGGGATTTGTTTATTTGTTCTTTTCTTCAACAATTCCTCTAGAGGAGCACTTATTTTTGTGTAGTTCCTGATGAACTTCCTATGGTAACCAATGTAGCCCAGAATTTTCCTCATGTCCTTTTGAGTTTTTGAAGGTGGTAAATTTACAATCACTGAAGTCTTTAAAGGATCAATCAACAAACCTTCCTTACATATTATGTGCCCCAATAGAGTACCAAAGGGAGTAAAAAAGATACATTTTTTCAAATTTAAAGAGATTTGTAAATCTCTGCACCTTTGAAACATCAATCTCAATACTTGTATATGATTCTTCAGTAGGCCATAAACTGTCCAATCATCAAGATAAACCTCTAGAAAATCATGAATGAAATATTTGAAGGAATTTATCATGATCCTACTAAATATTGCTTGTGCATTCTTCAGTCCAAATGGCATAGCTATATACATGAAGGATCCCCATTCAGTGGAAAAAGTGGTCTTTGGTTGGTCCTCTGGAGAAATTTTGACTTGGTGGTACCCAGAGAAACCATCTATGAAGGAATACACTTCTCTTGCTAGCCACATTCTCTAGTACTTCTTCTGTAAAGGGGGTTGGAAAAGGATCATGTATACAATATTTGTTCAACTCCCTATAATCTACACACATGGATCTCTCCAGTATTTTTATTTTGGATCACCATGGGACTGATCCATCTGCATCATCCAACTGGTTTAATGATCCCAACACTCAACATTTTATCTATTTCAGATTTCACCTTTACCTTTAAATTTGGGTTCAGTCTGTATGGCCTTTTCTTCATTGGTTTGAACCCCTCTTTGATCTATGAATTTTCATCATTCTAACTTCTTATTTTATCCCCTTCAGTTATTTGAAATATTTTGGGAAAATGTCTTGAACTCTTGTAGACAATTCCACTACTTTAGCTACTTCTTCCTCTGTCCAGTAATCTCCAATTTTAGCCAGTTTTTCAGTTCCCTCTGTCCCAATATTTTCATTCCTGATTTTCAATGGCTGATAGTAGTATTTTTCTCCTTCATCTTTGTTTTCTACTATTTTTCTCTCATCCTCTATAACTTTTTACCTTAGGTTTTCTAGTTTTTATTCCTTTTCTTGTTTCTCCACATTGTAGCATCTTGTCATCTCTCATATCTTTATTGGGATTTCTTGCATGGCTTCAAGATCTCCCATTATGTCTTCTCTTTTTCTTCAGAATATTATTTTGTGGCTTCTTTTGGAGTTAGAAAAAAGAATGTTCTAATCTTCTGTAATGCCCTCAAAATGTTTAAATATGCATCCCAAAAAGTGAAAGTATGGTATAAATCTTTAACTATTTGATCCCAATCTTTTGTTTCCCGCCTAATCTCTTGGTGTGTGTACCATGATCGTGGTATGGGCCCTAGGGTCCATATGAAAAATTGAGTCCATAATAAGGGATAGGTATCCTCACATAGCCTCCAATGTTTCTCATAAGCTTGAATATGTTTCTGTGGATCTGTTTCTCCAGTGTATTTAGGGATCATGGCATAATAGCCTTCACTCTCCAAGAATCTAGCTTTTAATAGTATAGTTACTAATTTCCAATGAGATGCATAGTTGTTTTGTGTGCCACCCACAAACTCATGAGAATTTATGGTAAAAGTATCATCCAATGCTTCCATCCTTGCCTTTTCATTAGGAAATATTCTCTCCATGATCTTGATATATCCTTCTAGATCTCCAAAGCCTGAATATTTTGGTAGTGTCTGATGAGATTCCCCACATGACTCAATCTGTATACTCTCTTGATTGGAAGTTATTTCACTTCTTCTTCTTCTTCGGAAAATTATTCTCTAGCTGGTATAAACATCTCTTGTTCTTCTTCCTCTTGAGGCATGAGTAGTATCCTTCTTCTTCTTCAAATACATCTTTGGCGGGTACAAAAATGTCACCCCTGGCATAGTAACTATCTTCTAAAGTGATGATTCTTGGTGGTATCCTTCTTGTAATGTAAATTTTGAGTCCTTGATTTGGGGAACCCATGTATCCATGCTTCCACCACATTGTCTGAGCTCTCAGTAGTATCTTCTGATTTAACTAATATCTCCCCATCTGAATTTGGCTCAAACTCTTTGTCAATATTAGAAAATTTATTTAATGCATAGAATCCTTAGATGTCATCAAATTATTCTCCTTCTGTGTCATGCCATACTTCTTCAACCCACGCGGCACTCATTCCTACATGTAGAGGTACATGAACACATATGCCATCCGCACTTAAGTCACCTCTTCTTCTTCAGAGCTTAACGTCCCATTACAATCTACAAACCATTCCAAGGCTAAAATGGCATTATATGAGGGATTCTCAGATACATTTTCTACTACTTCAAAATTCACCATCTTCTTGATCCCCATGAAGTTCACTACTACATTCTTTAGTACCCCTAATGGTTGTCTTGATGACCCATCCACTAATCCAATGAAGTATCTTGTGGGTTCCAAAGTAGGTCTTCCAAGAATTTCCCATGTGGTTTTGGACATCATATTGACATCTGTGCATCAAGATCCAGTAATACTTTAGTGATGGTAGTATCAAAAATGTCTACATCTAGGTAGATGGTAGACTTCCTTCATGTTCGTTGAGTCCAGAATATGTTCCTTTTCTTCTTATTGTATCCCCCCTCAATTCTATGAACATGATGTGTTATCTCTTATTTATTACAATATTTGCTGAATTGTTTCAGTTTATCTATTAGCCCATTATTGATGGTTAATTTTGCTAGCTCCTTTAAGGCTTTAGCATCTTCTTCTACAAAACAATTTTTCTCCCTTTCTTCACTGGCTTGTGCTTCATGGATGAGTGCCCTACTCTTTTCAAACTTCTTTGAAATGTAATTCAGGTCTAATTTCCTTAGGTTTCCACTCCTCATCATCAGAAGAATGTTATTCTTGGGGTAATCTTATTATTTTCTTATTTTTAGGGACGCCTCATTCTTGGTGGCACTTCTAGTTGTGACAACAACTCTATATCAAGGTTCTTCATTGTTCTTTCCATTTCTTTCTACTTTCCTCCTCCTATAAATTTCTTTTGATTCTTCCTTCTTTCTTCTTCTGTGGTTCTTGAAGTATGAATCCCTCACAACTTTGTCTTTAGCTATAGTTTCTTCATCCCAAGGGATTCTAGTAATATGTTGTACTTTTCTCTGGGCATCTTCTGCTAACATGCCTCTAATCTTGTTGATCCACTTCTATAGAATTGTGCTGCTTTCAGACAGTGGAATGCATCATGTCCCTTCTTCATGGAAAAATCACATGGATCAGGTTCTGTGAAATTTCTAGCAAGGTTTCACATCTTGCCCGCACTTATAGACAATTAATTGGTCTTCTATCTTGGTAACTACCTCCTTGATTATATACCCCTGCAGTAACCACCATCATTGTATCCTTGATATCCTTCGTAACCTCTACCTCCTTGATAATTGTCATAGACCTCCTGTCTATACCCTCCTCTATATCCTCCTCTAAAACCTTCTCTAAATCCACCCGGTACCCTCCATGGTAACCTCCATCATTGTAACCTTGATAGTTAGGGTTATAATTATTTCCCTGATATCCTCCTCCAAACTACAGTTGGCCACCTTATTGATTTGGGTATTGTGGTGAAGTTATCATTTTTGTGAGGCTTGTGTAAGTGGTTGAGGTGTTGTAATCATTTGTGGTTGCATAGGAGGAGGGTTAGGTGTTGTATTTGTCTCGCGGCCATAGCTCTCCTAGAAGCATAATCCTTCAAGTCTTCTAATGCATCCACCGAGGGGCAAGTATGATGATAATGATTATATGAACCACATGCAGTACAATACATCAATTGGTTTGTAGGAGGAGAAACTTCTAATAAAGGACAAGTGTCTTGAGTATGTTGGTCCCAAAGTCTACATATCCTAGCACCATGTTCTTTCTAAAGGGTAGTATGTTACTAGAGGATGCTTTCTGTGATGAATGCACTCTTACCACAACTACTCTCTTTGCATTATCAGCATATGGGAATTCAATTCTACTATGGCCTTCATGGCACAAAAGATGTACACCATATCTTTTGGCCTCATATTACTCTTCAGTGGGAAATACTTCTTAATCCTTCAGTCCTCTGAATTTCCTGTTGTAATTTCAATTTTGCTAGCTCTAACTGCACCCTCTCTAATTCAGTCTTAATTGAATTTCCCCTTCTCTTCTCCATGGCTGAGCTTCTAGTTTTTTTTCCATTTCAATTACTTCTGATAATGCTTTAAATTGTTGAGAATTAATGTCACTATGAGATAAGGAAGTATCCCCTAGGTGAACCACTCAATTATCTGTTTATCTATCAGGGCTCTTCCAATTTTCTAGTAACAATGTTAAACCTCTTACTAAATTCCTTCACTGATTATCCTTCTCTTTGTATAAGATCTCTCATCTTTCTTACTCCTTCTGATGGGGATTCCAAGAAATGAAATTCTATTTTAAATTCTCTTTCAATATCAGCCCATGTTTCGTTCCTTGAGAATTCAGCCTCATGTACCAACGTAATGCATCATCCCTTAATGAACATGAAAAATCTTGTATTTTAGCAGCCTCATCTGTGGTGTTATTTCTCTTCCAGTAGGCTTCCAATAGGAACAAGTGTTCCAATGCATCGTTAGAGTCCTTGTCAAAAATGGGCATCTTAATCTTCTATGCCATTTTTGATTGTGTATTTGTTCTAGGCTAAATAACAGGTTGTTGCTTAACTTGCTTTACTTTCTTTGTCTGGTTATGAATTAGTTTTGAATTGCTTTTTCTTCCCTTATCTCTACCTAACTAGATATCAAAGTAAATTTCACCTAATAATTCTTGGAATTCTCTGCACTGTTTCTTGTCTTTCTTGACTCTCTTCTCTTAATTTGTTATATCTTTCCTCCAAACATTTTCCTTTATCTAGAATTCTCAATCAATGTGTATCAAGTGGCACATGGAATGACATCCACTCTAGGGGGTCATCTCCTTTGGGATTTCATGTCGGTTGGGGGAATCTATTTATTTGGCATCTTTTCATAACTAATATTGTCAATAACTAGTCTTCTATCTTTAATATTCCTTAATCTATGATTTTCCTCTAATCTTTCATCACTTCACTTTCTTATTCTATTTTTCTTATTTCCTTTCCTAGTCCTCCTCTCTATCTCTTTCTTCAATCTTTCTTCTACTCACTTCTATCCTTTCCTCATCTTTTTATCTATATTTTCTTTTTCTTTATTTTTTTCATCCGCTATCTCTACTTTCTCTCCAAATTCTTCTACTAAGTTTCTCATAACACTAAGTTCTTCTTCTTCTTCTCCTCTCTCTCTAATCATCAATGGGGTTCTCATCTCCTCTTCTTTCCATATTTCTGCTTCTAAAACCCTTTTGAATGTTGGGTCTAAACTTCCTACTAATTGTTGTAGATCTCTCACTAATATTGCTTGTCTTGTCATTGATTGTTGAATAGGACTTTCTATAGTATATTGCACCATGGGATTCTGAGGTGTAACAAACCCTAATTGGTCTCCAATAAGATGCGGGTATTATAGCGAGACTTGAAGTGTCTACCTCCATGTTTCTGGGTGAGCCAATTGCTGGCCTCCACTTAATGTGGGTGAATCTTCTACCTTTTCTACTTTAATGGACTTTATTTAATTTCTCCTTCCTCTCTTTCATCTTCTTTGTCTCTCTCTTCTCTTTCCATCCTTTATTTCTCTACCTTATTTTCTAACTCCTTTTATGGCTAACCTTTCTCTCTCTTCCATCCTCCTCATTTTAGTTATCTCTTCTTAACTTTCCTTAATCCTATTCAACTCTTCCTCTTATCGTAACTATCTAATTGTTTTTCTTTTTCTTTTCCCATGTCGGCCTATTTCTTCCACCCCAACCAATTCCCCATTAATTATGACAATTCATGACTCTTGGATCACCCCCTTCATGTCATTCATCCCGCAGTGTTTATTCCCCTAAAGGAACTTTTCTTCTTCTCTAATTAATCCCTTCTCGATCATTAACACTTTAATTAAGAAAGGGACTGATTGAAGAAATTGTCGTGGGTTCCGGTTAAACTTCTTGTTTCTTGTTGTCAAAGCTCATTACAACCCTAAATTTCCCACAGTGATTATGAAATAATCTAAGGTAGTCTCGTACCAATAATCGATCACTCTGGTCCATGATCGTCAAGATATTTTACTATTGTTAATTTTTTCGGAGTCCACTCAAAGGGTTGTCTTAAGTACATCTATATCCATTCTTTCATTCTTTGCATGTGCTAACAAACAAGGCCACAACTGATGAGGAAAACAAGAATAGAATTCTTCTCTGAATTCTCCAAATACTTCTGCTTTTGCCGCCTTATAAGCGATTTTCCACCTTTTTGATTCTCCTTTCACGAATATATTGATCTATTTTCCCACCAATTTTCAATTTCTAACAACGCGGGCTTCCAATACCCTGGTGGTGAAATCTTTCCTGACATCCGCTTAACGAAAGAAACCTAGGCTCAAACACCAAATGTTGACCTAAAACCCCAACAGGATTGTAGGACTTAGGAATATCAATCTTTGTTAAGGATGTGCGTGGGAAATACACCACCACTAATGCTAAGAACAAGAAATGTAAATAACAATATGCAAGATAATTCATTCCAAAACTCCAATCTTTATTCATTCATCAAAATGCATTACATCATTCCAGTACATATACATATTCCTTTCATTCTAAATCTCTTATCTCTACAAAATCTCAAAATGGCACTTTCACATAAGCATTTCATGAGGCACACATTATACAATACACAAATTACAATAAATATACATAATAAAATAAGCTTACAAAGACACTTCTTTTGACTCGTGCCTTTGTCGGCTTCTGTCTTGTACTGGTATGCTTTGTTTTTATTCTGTGGCTTCATGTTGGCTTATGCATATTTTTCCAATGTTCAGTGGCTTTGTCCATTCTTCTGTGTCTTTCTCTGTGTATTGCATCTTTTCTTAGTACATCGCGACTTCTATATTTCAATGCGGCTTCATTCCTTATCCCACAACTATTTCCTTAACTTTGTGGCTTATACAAAAAGTTGATGAAGACTCCTGTCAACAAGGCCCATTGAATGTATTTAATCACATGAAAAAAACCAACATGAGTGTCATGATGTGAGATGCTCTTGTGATGCCTAGACATATGAATCTTCAATATGGAGATTTGAATTAGGTAAAGCAAACCTTCAAGCTAGAAAATAAGGTAGATCTAGAATCTAACCTCTATCAGTTAATCCAATGAAGAAAGGTACTTAAGAGAAACCTCCTCCCTTTTACCTCTCTTTGATCATTGTGCAATACATTGTCCATAATTACATGATCAACTTTGGATCAAGTATCTATGTGACTCCCAAACAAGTGGCCATTTTTTTGGAAATTAGCTGCACTATGGTGAGAAAATTCTTCTTATAATTGGATGAGCTAAATTCAATGCTATTAGCATTATCATATATCCGAGCCTCACCCTACATGTTTTCCCAAACATAACAATGCCTCAAGTTATAACACTTATTGATCTTCCTCCCATGTTTTCCATCTATTTTTCCAATGATTTCATTATAAAAATAAGAGGATATATATCATTATAATGGTCTCAAATACTCATAAGAACCATTATAGAACCCAAGTTACTATTTATAACGATCCTATTTCTTAGTTTCATGGAGAAACCTTTGATATGTGACCTATAGAAGTGAACTACACTGTTGAACATGAAGAAGATGAAAATTATTCCACTCTTGAAGAGTTGTGTGAAGGGGTAATTGATGAAAAATTAGACAAATGGGCTCAAGATAGATGGGATTTGATACCTATGATGTTTCTGAATAATATGACATGGGTACGTCATGTATATAAGAAGAAAGCACTAGCTTTCGTGGGTTCTTAATGAGAAAACCACAAGTCAAAATATATGGGAAATGTTCTTTGGTGGTTCTAAATATAAAAATGTATCTAGTGTGAGTGTTTTCATAATCACTCCAAGTGGAGAAAATACCTTCTACTCCCTCAACTTAGAATTCAATTGTAAAAGCAATGGCATAAAATATGAGCCTTTGATCCAAGGTATTTATATTGTTGAGAGGAAAGATGTCACAAAATTTTGAGTGTATGGATATACCGAGGTGGTCATCAAAAAAGTAATATCTCAATGCCTTTCCGATAATGCCTTGCTAAAATATTACAAACACACATTATGGGGTATTATTAAAGGGTCTGACATGTTCAATATCTAGATTGTCCCCAAAGAAGAAAATTTATAAGCATAAAGGATGGTAGTCATTGGTTAAAAAATTGATCCACCCAAATACCTCATATAAAGGGGCAAGCATTTGATATTGATGATCACATTTCCACTTTCATCCAAAAAGAAAATGAATTATCAAAAGAGTTGTAAACCAAATTGCAAAATCTTATAATGACCAAGTAATTCAATTGAAGACAAAAAAATCCTGAGGGAGTCATTACCTTTGAAATAATGTTCAATTATGATGATCAATATAGGGGAGAAAATAATAACATGTTGATCAAAGATGAATACTACCAAGAACTCACAATAGACCTTGACGAGTCTCTCAAGATAGAAAAGGTTTGTAGTCTTAATTAACAAGAAATTTTTATCATAAAATGCATGGATTTTGATGATATGTTTTCATGGAATCATGATGATCCCAAGTCCTATTACCAAGATGTCATCCAACATACCATAGAGAATGTTCCTAATGCCAAACCAATGAATTAGAAACATAGGCTTGTCAATCCAAAAAATGATCCCTTGATTGGAAAGAAGCTGACTAAGATGATTGAAGCTAAACATCATCTTTCCCATTAAGCATTCAAGTTGGGTAGCCCATTTAGTCCTAGTAAGGAAAAAAGGAATACATACCCTTATGCATGGATTTGTAGAGATCGAGATTCTCTCAAATATTACTATCCCCTAACTTTCACGGATCAGATCATATAATCCTACAAATAGTATCCAACACTAAAATATTATCAGTTCTTGATGGGTTCTTAGGTTACAACTAATTCCTTGTCAAGTAAGGGAACTGATTCAAAACCTTCTTCACCATCGGGTGGGGGACATATACGTATAAAAGAATTCTCTTCAAATTATCAAATACTAGAGCTACATTTCAAAGTGAAATGGATAGGGCCTTTAGGGACATCATCAATGACATCATATTTGTTTACCTAGATGATATCAAAATGTTCTCAAAGAAGTAATAGGATCGTTTGGATCACGTATAGAAAATATTCAAAATATGTAGAGTTTGGACCAAGAATTCTATCTTCATGATTCAAGAAGGAAATATCCCTCACAAAACCTTTTCAAAATAGGGCCTATAAATTGATCCAACAAGATTATTTACCATCCTTTCCTTATCTCTACCACTTCATAAGAAAGCATTGCGATATTTCTTAGGGAATATTAATTTTGTGAGGATGTTCGTTATAAAAATCATGGGGATAATTAAACCAATCACACACATGATAAGGGAGGACGAATTTTTCAAATGAATACACGAAGGAAAAAGGAGCCTCAAAAAGAAAATTCAAGATACTTCTCAAGTCCATGTGTTGAAAAACCAAAACTTTGAGAAATATTTCAATCTATATATCTTCAATTACCCACATAGAATAATGCTATTCTCACTTAGAAGAATCTTTAGGAATTTGAATAACTTATTTCTTTTGCAAGCTATGAGCTCTAGGATTATGAAGTCAAGTATTGTTTCATTGAGAAGAAATCCTTTGAGGTCATCAAAGCTTTGAAAGTTTGTAAGAATCTCTTATTTAATAACAAAGTTATGGTTTTTTTTTTGTTTACCCAAGAATCAAAGACTACATCATGGGAGGATAGATCAATGACATAAGATTATTTTGGATAAAAAAGATCGTGGATTTCAACATAGAAAAATGATCTACCAAAATAATAATTGGTATGTATATCTTCCAACACCTTTTAAAAAAAATTCATAGCTCGTAAGAGGTTGTGTATGACCAAAAACCAAATGAAGGAAAGGAGTAAAACTAAACTTAAAATATGAAAATACATTTTGTGATTGAAAAATAACTCAATGGTATATGTGAGCAAGGGAAAAACTTAATAATAGAAGAAAACAAGATATAAAATGAAAACAAGATCCTTCCTTCATGTCTCCTTGCAACCTTAGATGAGATGGATGAAGCGTGGAGTGAAGTACCAAGATTTTTGAATATCTTTAATGGATTGTATGTGGATGATCTAAATATAACTTTAAATGGAAGTATTCTTGTGGTTCGAGAACATGAATGAATGATGACTTTCATTATGAGATATTTGATCAAATGGGAAGCCTAATGACATATTAATTTGAGTAGCACTTTGAAAGAGTAACACTGTAAATGCCTTAAGCTTCCATAGATGGATTTGTGAGGAGATAAGCCTCTTATTTATAGTTGAAGGAGAGGGCATGGATTTCGGGTCAAGATTTGACTAAGTTGTAGATGAATGAATGCATTTTCTTAATTTAGCATGTTGATTTGGTCCGTGTAATTTACTTGTTTGAATATAAATTTAAGAGGCTTTAATTTTAATAGTTGGCTCTTGAATTCTTCAATTGTATGTGCAATTTAGATTCCTCTTTTGTAGCTTTATAGAACTTGAGTGAGTGAGATAGTGAAGTGGATATGAGTGGAAGGTGAGTGGATATTTAAATTTTATTTTATTTAAATAACTAATTAAATTAGTTAAGGAGTGTAAGTGTATGTTTTATGTATGATAAATTAATTAATTAACTATATTGGGATGTGGATGAATAATGATCCAAATACTAATGTGCAAAGAGTAGTGTGTATTTTTAGGGTGTCTACATTTTCCCCTCTTTAAAGTGTTATTATGAAGTAATAACATTTTAAAGATAGTAGACATGTGTAGATTAATGAGCGGATGATAGGGAAGTGTGGGGAAATTGTTTGATTTACCTCAGTGAAGCATTTGGATGCTCCAAGTCTAAATTATGCTAAGGGAGTGCCCCTCAAGCAGATGGGTGATGCAACAAAGTGGTGGACAACCACTTGATAGGAAGGAAAAGAGTCTATTGTAGGAAAATGGGGAAAATGTGATGTAGAAGATGAGAAACAGAGGTTCCAAGGCCAAAATTAGAGGTTGCCGAGGGTATTAGTAAGGTTAGAAGAAGGGTAGGTTAGGATATGTTATTAGACAACTTAGTTTATGCTATTAGATATTTTGTGCCCCTGAGATATTTTTAAGCTTTGAGATTGCGAGAGAGATGACACAATATCTAACACATGTTCATTGTACAACTAGGTTTGAGAGTTCGAGTGGCTCCTGACGACGATGAACCAGTGAGTATGATAAAAAATGAATTAATTTTGGGAATTTATTACTTATTAGAGATAAAAGAAAGTTAAAATAATGCTAGCGCAAGGAAGTACTTGGCTAGGAAACCCGTAAAGTGTGCTAGCATAGGATTACATGTGTTATGTGAAAGTGAGCATGTTTGTGTAGAAATACACATGCTAGAATAATAAGGTGTCCGATAATTATGAATTGGTGTGTTAGTATGTGGAAAATTTTGCTAGAGTAACAGAATACGTTAGGGTGAAATTGGATGCACTAGCATGAAAACATGTGCACTAGTGTAACATGAGGTGTGTTAGCATGAGTTAGTGAAATAGGTTAGTTGTAGAAAGATGAGACAAGAGTGAAAAATGATTTTTAAAGGACTAATGAAGTAGTAATGTGTACAAGAGATGATTATATGCCTTGGACATGTAAGAGATACATTCATACTGTAATCATTCGAGAGATCAAATGATGAGGTTAGAGTGGAGAGAATTGTGCGCGATATTGGAGGTGTTATGATTGACACACATAACATGGATTCTAGAAATCAGATTGGATCATTTCTTTTTACTACATTAGTAGATCAAATGTACACTAAGTCCCAAGAATTCATAGATTTTCTATCGGGGATATGTCTATGACACTAGAGATGTATACCACATATTAAGGGTATTGATGTAGGGTCATTTGATTCAGTGTGAGAGGAGTGTAGCACATAAAGGAATGCACAACAGTTTTTTGTTCATAGTAGAGGAGATTCATGTAAGGGTATGATGGTGCACCTTACAGAGTACATGGAGGATGATATGCATTAGTGTGACTTCTGGTTTACTTGATGGATCTTATCAATGACTACTTACTGTCGAATAATAATGGGAGGAATTTTTAGCTTGGATTGATTAGTTGGTAGTGGATTTGATGGATTCAATGATAGTTTTTGCATGGGGGCCATGCATACTAGCCATATATAAAGACATGCATATGGTAGTGTATATGAGTCAGAGGAGTTTGGGCCAATGACACTATTACAAATTTGAGCATAGGATTATATCACAATAGTTAGGTTAGTGGGGATATTAAGAGATAGAAATTAGAGGATCCATCAGTATCTATATATGGGAGATAGTAGGTGGTACTTAGAAGAGGTCACCAAGGAGATTTAGCATTTACAAAAAGCGATGGATGATCCTTCAAGTTGTGACTGATTATATGGAGACCATAATGATTATATAGATGGGTGACAAACATGTACAGAGACTAGGGGTAGTTGAGATAGTCATTAATTATTGGTAATCAGTCATATATCATTGAGTAGTATAAACATGACAAGGTCATGTGATAGCTTGAGAAGTTGTACATGATATTTAGTAAGGGAGATCAGTGGTACACAGGGTAGTGCAAGAGACCACGGATTTTGGGCCACACATTGGGCTGAGTATAACATAGCCAAGTTTTGGAATATTTTTAGCATGTATGGGATGCATGAGTAGACATCATGGACCCTAGTGTATTAGTTAGGATTGTATGCAGTATGTTACACAACTATAAGTACCTATTCATTTGATCATCCCTCAAACAGTGATAAAAGTAAGGATAGTAACAATTAATGAGGGACTTGCGCTAAAGGTGGAGAGGTAGGAGAGGGAGAGGTCTGAAAGGGCCGCAGGAGAGAGGAGGAGGGGAATTTAGAAAGAGTACATGCATAGGCAAATGTATAGGTACCCATACAGAGATAGGGTATAGGAGACAAATACAAGGATAGGGTACATAGTGAATGCATACAGTGGGACACATGGTTTATAGGTATAGGGTGCACATGTACCAGTCTCGCCATAAAGGGTACTAGTCTAGGAGGAAAGACATAAATTGATAGGGATGGAGATGGAGATGATGGATGGGGAGATAGGGGAGAGTTTATGTGTGGAGTCATATTCCACCAATACAACGTCTAGGTCAATCAGTATTAGAGTTATATGGATCCCATTCCTAGAGAGATAGAGATATGTGACAGAGATATTGTCTCTCCTTGTTATAGCTCAGACCATGTAGATAACAACTGAAAATGAGGGGTCCAATTTCAGTAGAGGAAACATGTGAGTTACATTTACAAGGGCAAAGTGACAATTGGAGAGGGATGTGGCTTGTTGTGTTTTTCCAAGGCTAATGCGATGGGGGATATATTATAAGATTTACTAAAGTCGACCCATGATGTGGGTTATTATAAAGGATTTTATCAGGCAGAGGTCCCAGAGAGTCAAAGAGAGCTCTAGGATACAATCAAAGAAATGGGTGAGGTCAGGGAGAGTTAGTTAGATCTCATGGACCATCTAGATCACTAGATCAGTGCAGATTTTGACCACCAAGGTGGAGATGATAACTAAACAGTCCAGGAATTGGAGAGAGATTGTGGATGACTCTTTATATGATAGTATATATTATTTTTGTATATGCCTCATGATGAAGGAATATTATTTTTTTATAGATGTCGATTATGGAAATTTGATGTATATTCATGTATATGACATTTTTTGGACATTATACATGAACATTTTATATTTATTGATGATAAGGATAGATGATGATTGTTTTATTGATTTGCACATTGTAACTTGTCATGGATGGATAGTTAGTTGATTTTCATTATTATGGTAAATGATGTGATAGATATGATATTGATGATGATGTGAGATTTTTTAGTCATTGATCTTCCATTCATTTAGATTTTGTACTTTAGAGAAACCTATTTTTCTATTGCACAACATAGTTTACATCATGATTATTAAGTAACCATGAAGAGTAACTCATTATGTGTGTAAACAAAACACATGACAGTAAAAAAAGATAATAAAGTAAAAAAAACCCAATATACATAGTAAATGTATGCACCATGGCTATAAATGAACCAAGATGATAGTAAAATATTTGTAATTGGTCAAAAGTAAAAAAAATAGGAAATAAAATAAACCCAATATATACAATAAATGTATGCACCAATGGATATAAATGAACCAAGATGATAAAAAAATACTTGTAATTAGTTCAAGAATTAACTAAGAATAACAACAATGCAAACATATTTAAATAAAGATAATTAACTATGCCCCTAATGTGTTCCACAATGATGATTGATTTGATTTGGATTACCCCGATAAGTAAAGATACATAGAAAGGGGTAAGATTGGATTAGGATTAAGAGTGGGGTCAAGTGACACTCTTGTTGGATTAACATTGAAGATTTTTTGAGATTGATTGGGTCATTTCCCCCAAGAAGGATACATGCAAGGGAGAGAATGAGAGTCAAGATTTCCCCAAGCAAGGATACACAACAAGGGATATGATTGATTTGACTTTCCCCTAAGTAATAGGATTTTTGATGTATGAGGTAAGATGAATAGTTTGTTTTGATAGTCGTAGGATAGTTTTTGAATGATGACTCCAGGATAGAATTAAATTTTTTATTTTGTTAAGTGTGTTGATGTGTTTTTGGAATTTTTTTTATTTTTGTAAATGTTTTAGGATTTTTTTATGAATGTTTGATTTTTTTTATTTTTTGAATATTTGAATGTTTTGGATTTTTGATTGACGTTTGAATTTGATTTTTATGCTAAATGTTATATAGCCAAGTGAGATTTAGTTTGGTGATCTAGGACCCACCAAGCATACACAAGAACATAAAATATTATGTAGATCAAGGGATGGATATGGGAAAAAATGGAAATATGAAAGATGATAAACATCCTTACATACAAGGAACAAGTGACAGAAAACCTGGTTTGGGATGATATGGTAAGATGGATAAGCTGAAAGAGCTATATAAGTGGATGTTCCAAAATTCCCCCAAGTGTCATAAGAGGTATGTATAGATGAATCAGAATAGAATTATTTTCAAATGAACCAAATTCATGGGTTCTTTAAGCTCTTGGTCATCTTGAGTAGATAATTTGATGTACCTGATCTAAATTTTGCAGTGATAAGGTAAGGACCCAACCAATTTGGTTCAAATTTTCCTTTCTTGTCTCGATATTTGGTTGTATTTTTTATTTTATTTTAACACAAGGTCATGATCTCAAATTGTCTTGGTTTGATCTTCTTGTTGTAGCTATGATGAAGTTGATTATGATACACTTTTAAATGATCTAAAGCATTGAGCCACTTTTCATCTAGGAGATCAAGCTCAATAAGACGATCTTGTCTATAGTCATATTCTTTGATCATATTTTGGAGGGATATAAAGTGATGGGATCTCAGCCTCTATAGGTAATACAAGCTTCAGATCCATATACAAGTGAAAATGGAGTGGCTCATGTTGGAGTAAAGGATATGCGATAGGCCTAGAGGGAAGGATATATTTGTGTATGCCAATTGTGACCATGTTTGTCAACAATTTTTTCCATGATGTATTTCAGTGTTTTATTAGATGTTTCAGCTTGGCCATTACATTGTGGATAATAAGGTGTGGACCAGTGAAGGTGGATGTGGAAGTGTTTGGATAACACTTTAATGGTATTATTTTTAAATGACTTACCATTATCAATAACAATGGAGGAAGGAATGCCAAAGAAAAATGAGGTGGTTGAATATGAACTTGGAGATATTAGTACTAGTGAAATATGTGAGAGGAATTTCCTCTACTCATTTGGTAAAATATTTTATGGATGGTGATAATGAATTTATGTCCATCAGACAAGGTGGGATTGATCTTTCCTATAAGGTCGAGCCCCCATTGGGAGAAAGGAAAAGGTGTAGTGATTAGTTGTAATGATTTGTGAGGGTGTGTGAATGAGGTTCCCATATATTTGGAATGCCACACACTTCTTGAAAAAATTACATGCATCGGATTCCATAGTAGGCCAATAGTAACCCTCATGTAAGATTTTATTTGTTAAGACCATGTTGCTTGTATGTGCATGTAAATACCAACATGTACCTCTTCTAGAGTTTGGAGTACTTCATCTTGGTTGAGACATCTTAATAGAGTCCCATCATATCCTCTTTGATAAAGGGTGTTTGTAAGTAGGGTATAACATGAAACATGTTTTGCTAAGGCTCATTTATTTTGGGAGTTCATATTTTTAGGATAAGTGTGGTCATGGATGAAAGTATAAATATTATGATACTAGGGATTGTTAGGAAATACTATTTCACAGACCATGGTTGAATCAGGAAAATCATAGGTCGTAAACCAAAATATGTTCAATGAGAAACTCGATATGTGTTTTATGGGAATTGAACTCAAGAAGAGATCATGATAGTCACCATTCCATCTGTTGATTTATTTTGGAGGCGAGGAACTTGTTCAAAAGTGATTAACTAAAAATAACCTTTAAGGACTATCCACCATGATTTTATAAGGAATTAGATTTTCATATTTTACTTGATATTCATTTGTGACTTGTTTAATGATTAGAAGTGAATCACCAAAAATGTCAACTCCTTGAGATTCCATGATATAGCCAATTTCAATCCAGCTATGAGTGCTTCGTACTCTGCAATATTGTTTATGCAGGGGAAGGCCAAGCGGAAATATTTTGGGATAACATTGTCATCCGGTGTGATAAGTAGAATACCATCTCCTGATCCATAGACATTACAATATCCATCAAAAAATAGAGTCCAAGAAGGTATTGTATCAATATAAAAGATTATTCATCAAGAAATTTGAAGTGAAGAGGTTCCAATCCTGGTAGAGGTGCCACAACCAAGTTGATCTACAAGTGTTTATTCTTTTATAGATTTTTGACTGATGAACTCTATATCAAACTCACTAAGTAAAACAACTTAGCTTGACATTCTACCTGTGAGAATAGGTCTAGATAGTAGATACTTAAGTGGATCTACTTTTGCAATGAGCTTTGTTGTATGGTTGAGTAAGTAATGACATAACTTGTGGAATGTGAATGCCAATGCTAAACATACTTTCTCAACTTGAGAATATTTAAGTTCATAGATCAATGAGAGTTCTACTGAGATAGTAGACTACATGTTTCTTGTCCCTGATCTTTGTGTTGTGCTAACAATGCTCCTATTGCATACTCTGTGGAAGATGTGTAAAGAAGCATTGCTTTCTCTGAAATTGGTGGCATGAGTACTAGAGGACTTGATAAATATTATTTTAGTTTTGAAAAATAATCTTGAAATTCTTGGTTCTATCAAAACTTCACATCCTTTTTTAACAACTAGTTGAAATGGTGGCACTTGTCTGCAAATTATGAAATGAACCATCTAGATAGATTGGATCTTTCCTTGAAGTCCTCTTAATTGTTTGATATTTTTTGGAGGAGGAATTTCCATGATAGCTTTGACCTTTACAGTATCAACTTCTATACCTCTTCATTAAACAATGAATCCCAATAATTTTCCTGATGTTACAACAAACACACATTTTTTAGGATTAAGCCCA
Organism: Taxus chinensis; assembly: GCA_019776745.2. NCBI lineage: Eukaryota > Viridiplantae > Streptophyta > Pinopsida > Cupressales > Taxaceae > Taxus > Taxus chinensis. The sequence goes on along the minus strand of CM034147.1, from coordinate 664,565,877 downwards.
GACTTTAAAATATTCACGAAATCTTTCAAAGACGTGCCTCAACATTACCGGATGGTCTACTCGTGTTTTTTATTTTTCTATAATTTCATCCACATAATAATCGATGATGTCAGATAACATGTCATGAAAAATGGCCGGATCATTTCTCTTTGATATGTAGCATATGTGTTTTTAAGGCCAAAAGACATGACCTTATAAAAGAATGTGCCCCATGGTGTGATGAATGTTGTCTAATGTTGATCATCTTTAGTAATATATATCTTGATTATAGCCATAAAATCCATCCATTAAAGAAAGCATTTCATGACATTGGCATTGAGTCAACAATCATATCTATGTTTGGTAGTGGAAAGTCATCTTTTGGAAAAACTTTGTTGATATCACAAAAATTGGTACATATTCTAATTTTGGGATTTTTCTTTACAATAGGTACTATGTTTTATATCCATGTTGAGTAGTCAATTGATCGGATGAAGATTTCTTCCAATAGTTTTTGAAGTTCAGTTTTTACAAGTAATGCAATTTTTGGATGCATTTTTCTCATTTTTTACAGTGACATGTTGCTTGACAGGTTTTCTTCGAATGTACCACAAGGTGAGAAGAGATCAAACCCAGAAATATATTTGTATGTCCATGAAAAAATGTCTTGGAATTCTATAAGAAGTGCCTTGATTTCTAATATTTTATTTTTTGTAAGACTACCACCAAGTTGTAGAATTTTTGGTTGCTCATGTATGCCGATGTTGATGTCAATTGTTTCCTCAACCAACATTTTGGATGTGTATTTTAATGGAAAAGATGTCATAGGTTAATGTAAATCATCATTTTTATATGAATTAGATTCCCCTCTCTCTATTAACTCATTAAAGTTTTCATTATGAGATATGTCCCTTTTATTTTTTATTATTTTGTGTTTCTCGAATAGCGCCTCAACGAGGTTTTCACTATGGGAGATTTTGTTTTTAATTTTTAATTTTTTTATAGACTGGGGTAATCTAGTTCTTCACCAAAATAAGTAATTACATCTGGGATGATATAAAATCCCTTCCTTTGATTAGAAAAGGGGATGGGATCCTAAGTCCTAAAAAATTCTTCAATCTTCTCATAATTTTGAAATACATCTATGGAGACATGATGTAGTTGATCCTAACTTATAAGGGTAAGATAGATAAGGTCAAATTCAATGATATTAATGGAAAGGTTATTAATAAATAGGTGTATTTCTGCGAGGTTATCAAAGAGGCTATGTGGTGAACCTATCTCATCTTTGAAGTCAGTGTTCTCACCATTAGTTGAGATATCAAGTAGTACCGGTGAATTTTTGAATGAATGGAAAAAAGGACCATGTTGATAAATATTTTATGTGTAAGATACCAGATCAATATGTCCTTGTTAATTTTTTCCAAGTCATTTTGCTCACCACTACATGTATTTTATTATTTTTTGTGCTTTACTATATTCAGATGATTTGTAACAAGAAGTAAGTCTTTCATCATATAGCCAAGATCCTGAAGAGTCTTGAATATGTTCTTCATCAAGATATATAAAATGTTTCCAGGGTAAGTGCATGAAGTTGGTGGACAATTCCGTGGACATAAAAACCTAAAATTCAGGAACACGGTGCGATTGTGGTTTTAAACCGCGATCGTAAAACCACCTGAATTTTGGGTTTGGAAATAACCGAACCTAAAACCGCAAGCATGGTTATAAACCACGATCGCAAAACTCTGAGACAAAAAAAAGTAGTCCCGTGAGTCCTCATTTTCCCCATTTTTCATTTCAAACCATGATTTCTCCTAGACTTTTTTCACTCGAGCTTTGAATACCACCTCAAAATTGCTCATCAGACTTCTGGATCATGATAGATTCAACCATGCTGCCAAGACGAGGAGGTAAGCCCCTGATTTTAATCATTTTTTTACATTTTAGGTTATTTTTTTTTTTTTTTTTGCATTTTCATGGGTTTTTTGAAATGTTTGTTTATGTATACAATTTTCTTGTTTTGTCAGTTGGTCGGCAAGCTCAAAATCGTGCAAACCATCCTCAAAACAACATTCCTCAAAACCCTCCGAACATTCCTCAAAACCCTCCTCCAAACATAGATCCACCTCTTGTGGCTCCTTCTGTCCCCACTAAACCAACAGGAACACAAGATAATATCATTGGAAGAATCTGAGAAAATAAAATTGTCATTGAGAACCTTATTCAGACTATAAGACAAAATCATGCCACAAATCCATCCCGCATGACTTTAGCCAACACATTGCAAACATTGATTGGCGAAGTCGACTCCGTAACCAACCAAATACATAGATGGAATACCTTTAGAGGTGATTGTAGGTGGTGGTATGCGGATAAATTATCCCATGCGGCCGTAAAAGACAAAAAAATTGGAAAAGACCTCATTTGTGCATTATTTACTGACCCGAGAACCAATGCCCCCCCCCACAGTTACTTGCAAACGGTTCCCAATCCATTGGTGCCACGATGACCGAATCAAAAACAATTTTTGGGACCAATGGTGGATGGTTTTTTATTATCCACCATGCAACAACAATGAGGTTCCTCTTTATTTTTTGAAGAAATTATATTGTGAGTTTGTGCTTAATGAGGTCCCAAATTATTTTGACTTTTCTGACTTTTTTGGTCGAGGAGGTGGCTCTGCACAGAGTAGACCTGGTGCACACGTAGGTCAACCAAGGATCCCCCATGCCCCAAAACCCCCACTGCCTTCAGTTATCCCTCCTACAGTGAAGGAGGTTGTGGAGATTGACACACTACATGCATTGAGGGAGCTCACTGACACTCTGACCCAACATAGTGACCAGATTGCATCTGGTGATGTTGGTGGAGGTGCCAGTTCTAGCGCACCACACCACTGTGGATCATGTGGTGCCGTATGCACTGCAGGCGAGACATCATTTGCTGGTTCACATGATTTCTTTTCTATAGATGAGATGTTGGGGGATGTTTTTGGAACTGGTGCCACTGATATTGGTCTTTCACAGGTAAATTTCAAATAAATATAAATAATATATATATATATATATATACACACATACAATAGTTTAATTCACATGTTTGAGATTTTAATATATATGTATTTGATTGTACGTCATGTACATACATGTAAAAAACTAATTTTTTATTTTATTTTAAATAGCAAGAGCCGGTGAAGGAAACATCCGGCGTCGACATGCTAGCTACTGCAGCTGGGCGTGTTTCAAACGTAAGTTTCAAGTTGTACAAACTTACATTTTTAATTTCATTTGATTGCACTAGATTATTATTATAATGTTTCACGTGTATGTTGTACATATTAATATGTTTGTCTTTTATACACAGGAGCCTGGCGGGTCATCATCTGCTCTGGGAACTAAGGCTACTGGCACGCCTCACATGAGTTTTACGCAGGTTAGTTTCTCTTTACACTTTGTTTCTAATTGTGGAAGTTCACGTGGATTACATGCTTTGGACCTCTGTTATGTGGTGCAGTCATGTAGATTTTAATATTGATTTGTACATGTTTTTTGTATAGCTTATGACTGCCAGAGAGACTCCTCCATATATGCAGACTGTGGAGGCTACTGTAGATACTGCCATAGCATCTGCAGATCCACTAACTGAGGTACAATTTTTCAAATTTGTTAAATTTTGGAGGTTCATTATTTCTTATTACTTAAATCTACAATATCAAATTTTGTATGTATGTGAAATATTTAATTTGAAAATTAATTATTTGTATGTAGCTTACCCCTCGTGAGTCTACTTTTGTCCCTGCGATGCATCAACGACAAATTGATAGGGATCATGACATTGCGGTAAGATTTCACATGCATTTTAACTAAATTGTACAAGTTTCTAAATTTTGAATGTATTTTAAAATTTTGGGTGTTAAAAACTTGTTGTTTATGAATGTGCAGGTTAGGTTGCAGACCTGCTTAGAGACTGCCTAGGACCACACAGATGAAATCCGTAGTGGCATCTCCCTCCACTACATCCCCAGGTCGTGGATGTGCTACTTCTAGCAGGGCGAAGAGAGGGAAGATGTTTCATGAGTAGATTCATAGTCCACCTGGATGTACATATATATATATATATATATATATATATATGGGCCATCTGGTCCTAGTGAACATGTTTCTTCATATAGTCCATTGTATATATATATACCTTTTGTGACCGCATGTGGTCCTATATACATTATGACACACTTAGTTCGAGATGTACACATGTTATGAACTTACATATTTTTAGAGACGTGCGTCTAGAGCACACTTTGTTTGATTCTTATATATCCATGTGTGTTGGTTTTCATAACGATATTACTTCTATATGTTTGATTCGATTTCATTGCATGTATGATATCCTTCTATGTATGTTTTCATAACCATTTATTAGTTCTAGATATGTATGTTTGATTTAAAATTAAAAAACCATGTCCCGGAGCACTACATGGTACAATTGTTAAGCAAACCTATTCCATTAAGCAAAACCATGCTAGGTGAACTACAAAAGGGCAATACGTAATTACTTTTTTTTCTTTTAAAGCTAACACTCATCTGTTGCATATCAACTAATGCGAACATTGATAGAAATAAGCGAGGTAGAGTTCATCTTGAACTATATGAATATAACGTTACTTATGGTGCAACATTGCATGGTACAATTGTTAAGAAATTAAGGGAAGCATTTACATTGTTTTAGAGAAATTAAGGGAATCAATAGATGTACACACCTTATCTCTTTATAATTTGGTGCTATATGCCAATCAACTAAGAAGTTAAACATTCAATTTGATTATCGTTTAAAGTAGATTCACTTCTCTCTTTCATTTTCATTGTTTGTCTCTTTCTTCTTGGACTTACCATCCTCTCTTTCCTTTTATTTTCTTGTATGTATTCAAGACTTCTTTCTTTCTCCTTCTTATTTTTTGCCATTGTTCACTCTTTTTTCTCTTGACTTGTCTCTTGTTGCTTTGAATATCCTGTCATAAATATCTCCTCAAGCCTTTGTATTTCCTCATGTACAACAAGTATTCACTCTCTCCTTCACTTTCTTCATTTATTGATCACAGCCATTACATGCTTGCCTCAAACTAAAATTTGACCTTTTCTCGCCACTTTCCTCTTGTTTCCCATTTCATATTGAATGAGTACCTATTTATTCTCTAAGCATTTCATTTTGCACTTCCTTTCTCCTCCATTATTCTTCTTTCGTGCTATGTTCTCCATTATGAGAATTCTTTTCTCTTCTTCATGTTTCTCGTGCATGGAAACTATTTTCCTCTTATTCCTTCATAGGCTCTCACTTATTTGTTTCCTTCACTTCTTTTAGCATGCTTCATAAGTGACTTGATTGGCCACTTCACTCTCCTTCTAAAATTCCATCCAAATATGCAAACTTGAAGCTACTTGCCTTAGCATTTTATTGATAATCTTATTCATATGTTCACATTCTCACCATACTATTAGAAACAATGAATAAATGCATTTCATTCCTTTAACATGACTTACCTTTACTCACCACTTTTCACTAGTTCTTGCTTCACTAGCAATTATGGCTCATTTAATTTCAACTCCATTTAGTATTCTTGACCTATATTCAAATACTTAATCCACTATTAGAATAACAAGGGAATGATTTATTCTTGTGAATATTCAAAGCATGATAATTAGGGTATTAGATACCCATTAAGGGATGAAAAGTATGTAAAAAGTTTCAAGGTAGCCAAGAGCATGACCATATTACAATGCAAACATAATGAGCATGTAAGCACATAGCTGGGGCAGCAGAGGATGGAGAGAGATCACCACAAAAACATAGCTCAAGAGAGAAAAGCAAGGATAGTGATGAAGCACCTAAGAGGATAGAGGCAAGTCCAAAGAGAACAAGAGAGATGGAAGGTAAACAAGTGACATTGAATGTTTTGAGTCCTAGGAAATGAACAGAGGTGAGGAGTGAGAAGTCATGCCTCAGGATGTCATGGCACCAAACCAAATATGCCGACACATCTGGGTGGCCAGGTGAATGCTAGATGGAGGTGTTGTTTCAGTGCGCGACAAGGTCGTTGCTTCCGGGCTACTTCGTTCGGGCGTAGTCCCTTAAGAGCCCTGAGACCAAAATATCATTCAACTTCGACGGGTGACTACTCAGACTCCGTGGCACCTAGAGATATCTCATCTGATCTAACACCTCAGTGGCATAGGGACCCTCTACAATAACATCTCTTGGTTTTTTCCTTCCCAGATCGGTGCTCTCGCTGCCCTATTGTTTGTAAATGCGTGAAATAGTGCAGTTTGAGCCAGTGTAAGGTTGTCAAATGCTATATTTTACAAACGGTGGGTCGTGGCACCAAACCGAATGTGCCGAAACATGTCCACATGGCTAGGTGAATGCTAGAGGAGGTGGTGTTTTGGTGTGCGACAAGGTCGTTGCTTCCGGGCTACTTTGTTCAGGCGTAGTCCCTTAAGAGCCCTGAGACCAAAATATCGTTCAACTTCGATGGGTGACTACTCGGACTCTGTGGCACCTAGAGATGTCTCATCTAATCCAAAACCTCAGTGTAGGGACCCTCTACAATAGCCTCTCTCAGTTTTTTCCTTCTCAGATTGGTGCTCTCGTTGCCCTATTGTTTGCAAACGCACGAAATAGTGTAGTTTGAGCCAGTGTAAGGTTGTCAAATGCTATATTTTGCAAATAGTGGGTCATGGCACCAAACCAAATGCACCGACACATTTGGGTGGCCAGGTGAATGCTAGAGGAGGAATTTTTTTTCAGTGCGCGACAAGGTCGTTGCTTTCGAGGCTACTTCATTCGGGCGTAGTCCCTTAAGAGCCTTGAGACCAAAATATCGTTCAACTTCGACGGGTGACTACTCAGACTCCATGGCACCTAGAGACATCTCATCTAATCCAAAACCTCAGTATAGGGACCCTCTACAATAGCCTCTCTCAGTTTTTTCCTTCCCATATCATGCTCTCGCTGCCCTATTGTTTGCAAACACGCAAAATAGTGCAGTTTGAGCCAGTGTAAGGTTGTCAAACACTATATTTTACAAACGGTGGGTCATGGCACCAAAACCGATGTGCACCGACATGATCTGGGTCACTAGGTTAATGTTAGAGGAGGTGTTGTTTCAGTTGCGACAAGGTCGTTGCTTCTGGGCTACTTCGTTCGGGCATAGTCCCTTAAGAGCCCTGAGACCAAAATATCGTTCAACTTCGATGGGTGACTACTCAGACTCCGTGGCACCTAGAGATGTCTCATCTAATCCAAAACCTTGGCATAGGGACCCTCTACAATAGCCTCTCTCAGTTTTTTCCTTCTCAGATCGGTGCTCTTGTTGGCCTATTGTTTGTAAACACGTGAAATAGTGCAGTTTGAGCCAGTCGTAAGGTTGTCAAACACTATATTTTACAAACGGTGGGTTGTGGCACCAAACCGAATGTGCCAAAAATGTCTGGGTGGCCAGGTGAATGCTAGAGGAGGTGGTTTTTTGGTGCGCGACAAGGTCGTTGCTTTCGGGCTACTTCGTTCGGGCGTAGTCCCTTAAGAGCCCTGAGACCAAAATATCGTTCAACTTCGACGGGTGACTACTCAGACTCCATGGCACCTAGAGACATCTTGTCTAATTTGAAACCTCAGCGTAGGGACCCTCTACAATAGCCTCTCTTAGTTTTTTCATTTCCTAGATCGGTGCTCTCGGTGCCCTATTGTTTGCAAACACGCGAAATAGTGCAGTTTGAGCCAGTGTAAGGTTGTCAAACACTATATTTTGCAAACGGTGGGTCGTGGCACCAAACCGAATGTGCCAAAAGATTCTAGATGAACAAGTGAATGCAATAGAAGAGGTGTTGTTTTGGATTGTGACAAGGTCGTTGCTTCCGGGCTACTTTGTTCGGGCGTAGTCCCTTAAGAGCCCTGAGACCAAAATATTGTTCAACTTCGATGGGTGACTACTTTGACTCTGTGGTACCTAGAGATGTCTCGTCTAATCCAAAACCTTGGTGTAGGGACCATATACAATATCCTCTCTCATTTTTTTCCTTCTCAAATCGGTGCTCTCGCTTGGCCTATTGTTTGTAAATGCGTGAAATAGTGCAGTTTAAGCCAGTGTAAGGTTGTCAAACGCTATATTTTGCAAACGGTGGGTCATGGCACCAAACCAAATGCATGACACATCCAGGTGGCCAGGTGAATGCTAGAGGAGGTGGTGTTTTGGTGTGTGACAAGGTCGTTGCTTCTGGGCTACTTCGTTCGGGCGTAGTCCCTTAAGAGCCTTGAGACCAAAATATCGTTCAACTTCGACGGGTGACTACTCGGACTCCGTGGCACCTAGAGATGTCTTGTCTAATCTAAAACCTCAGTGTAGGGACCCTCTACAATATTCTCTCTCGGTTTTTTCCTTCCCAGATCGGTGCTCTCATTGCCCTATTGTTTGCAAATGCGTGAAATAGTGCAGTTTGAGCCAGTGTAAGGTTGTCAAACGCTATATTTTGCAAACAGTGGGTCGTGGCACCAAAACGAATGTGCTGACACATCTCAGGTGGCTAGGTGAATTCTAGAGGATGTTGTTTTGGTGCGTGACAAGGTCGTTGCTTCCAGGGCTACTTCGTTCGGGCGTAGTCCCTTAAGAGCCCTGAGACCAAAATATCGTTCAACTTCGACGGGTGACTACTCAGACTCCGTGGCACCTAGAGACATCTTGTCTATGATCCAAACCTTGGCATAGGGACCCTCTACAATAGCCTCTCTTGGTTTTTTCCTTCCCATATCGGTGCTCTCACTGCCCTATTGTTTGCAAATGCGTGAAATAGTGCAGTTTGAGCCAGTGTAAGGTTGTCAAACGCTATATTTTGTAAACGGTGGGTCATGGCACCAAACCAACTGTGCGACATGTCTAGGTGGCTAGGTGAAAACTAGAGGAGGTGGTGTTTTGGTGTGCGACAAGGTCGTTGCTTCTAAGCTACTTCGTTCAGGCGTAGTCCCTTAAGAGCCCTGAGACCAAAATATCGTTCAACTTCGACGGGTGACTACTCAGACTCCGTGGCACCTAGAGATGTCTCATATGATCTGACACCTCAGCATAGGGACCCTCTATAATAGCCTCTCTCATTTGTTTCCTTCTCATATCGGTGCTCTCAGCTGCCCTATTGTTTGCAAACACATGAAATAGTGCAGTTTGAGCCAGTGTAAGGTTGTCAAATGCTATATTTTACAAATGGTGGGTCGTGGCACCGAAACGATTGTGCACATGCATAGGTATGGTCTTGTAAACACTTAGGGAGGAGTCGTTTCAGTTCTCTAAGCACCAGGTGCTTCTGGGCTACCTCCTCCAGAGCAAGAACCCCCTCCACGGGTACATAAATCATTGTTAATTGCTTCTCTTTTCTTGTAAAACAATGAAAGCTTCTCTTAGCTTCGAGAATTTAAAATTCTCTACTAATAGTGCCAACCACGTGAAGGTGGAAGCTTTTCTGGCACCACTAACCTGAACATAAAAGTGTTAGTCAAAGAAATTTAAGTTTCAAATCAAAACCATACTAGATATATACAAAATACATAAATTTAAAATAAAATATATGAACTTAAATCTATCTAACTAACAAATTTATATATATCAAAGAAATTATATATACCAGACATGAGCATTGTAAATTCATTCCAATGAACCATCAGGATCGGATCTACTCTGAATAGTGGACAAGATTGCTTCATGATCTGACTCTCGAACCTTCCAAAGAATCTTGTTATTAGGCCTTCCTCGATATCTATACAGCTGAATATTTGTCGCTAGAACTAGATGTGAATATAAGAGTATTTTCTGTGTGTCTCAAAGTCTTCAAACACCCAAACAAAAGGAGTTTTTTAATGGATACTGTCGAAGCCAAGTTCCAGTAACTACCACTGACCCTATAGGATACTCAATATCTTCGCCATCTATAATAGGAGAAGTCAACTTCTTTCTTTCCTCAATGCAACGACATAAGAAATAGTCTGTTCCTTCTTCATTGTCTTCTATCACAATAACTGCAAACACATGTCCTACAAAAAAACAAAGGTTGAACAACTCAAATTTAAATTACATATTAAAATTTCAATGGACATAACTCAATACAAAAATTAAATAAATAACCATAAATACCTTGTCACACCAAAATCAAAATTTTGTCAAAGTCCTTGGATGTTGCAACTTCATCTGCAGAAACAAGTCGTAATGCTTATGGAGGTTGATAACTAGGAAGCGGAGTTAGAGGCCTACAAATCCATCCATCCACCCATTCTTGTGAATCACACTCAGCAGTGACAAATTCGATACAAGATGCACAAAAACATGTCAACTTTCTTGTCCATACGGCCCACGAAGTAGCATCTGAGCTACAAAATGAGTGCATATCACTAGACCTAGTGAGTGTCATACAATCCTCGTAGTTAGCAATTTTTTGTTCCTCTATCAACCAAAAATATATGTGAACTGTGGAATTTTCTTGAGAACCTCGGGCCATGTTGTCAATACACCATTCCACTATGCTCTTTGCATCTTTTAATTTAGCACCATATTTGTACTTCAACTCTTCTCTTGCAAGAGCTCTTTTCACACATGCCCTTGCACCGTCATGCTCTCATTTTCCATGTCCAGCCTCAGTGAAACTCCAAATATGTTGCACACCCATCTTGACGTGCATTCTGCTCATCCAATAAAATATTTTTGCATTCTTAAACTGAGACGTGTAATTATCTGACCATATATAATGTTGTTTGAAGTGAATGTTTTTGGGGTTAGCAAACCGGTTATACAGACAATATATCATATCTAAGCATAGATGCATATAAAAGTCGATATTCTACTAAAATAATTATACAAAACAAGAGACATAAATCAACACTAGATTTAAAGTGGCTCACCCAGTGTGGGCTACGTCCACCAAGAAACAAGCCAATATATTATCCAAAGATTTGACAAGATATACAATGAAGATTTACAATCTTCTACACTTCTCAGATGTTAACAGTACTTTCTTCCTTGCAAGCTTTCTGATTCTTCACCAAGAATTCTCTCTCACCATAATTTATCTTGTAATTATGATTAATCCTCTCATTATAAACCCTAGATTTATGATTTAAATAGTCGTTTAAGACTTTAGGGAACTTAGCCATGCAATTACTTTCATTAAATCTATTCCAATGCTAAAAAATTTAGAACTAAATCTTGAGAGTTAATTAAAAACTTAGGGCACACAGGTAACCGATGCCGGTTCTGCCCAACCGTGAGTTAATTAAAACACTCACACACTGGTAACTGACAGTTCCAACCTACCCTGACCGATGCCGGTCACACTCTGACCGATGCCGGTCTGCCCTGACCGATGTCGGTTACTGTATTTTCTAGCAAGTTCCAATTGCATGCTAAAACATGAGTAATTGAGCTCCATACTCAACAATCTCTCACTTGGAGATTAATTACTGCACTATACCTGTACAATACCATTCTTGGTTCCTCCTTAGCTTTGTTTCTTCCTCCTTCAAGCCTCAAACTCAAAGACCAATAGAAGTGGAGTGTAGCTCCAACTTCTCCTTTGCTAATGGCTTCGTTAGCATATCCACAGGGTTCTTGCTCGTATGAATCTTTTCCAGATTCAACTGTCCATCCTCCAATACTTGTCGTATGAAGTGATACCTCAACTAAATGTGTTTCGTTCTTAAATGAAATGCTAAGTTCTTTGCCAAATGAATTACACTCTGACTATCACTGAATAATTTACAATTACTTTACTCCTTTCCCAACTCTTCCATGAACCTACTCATCTATATCATCTCCTTGCTAGCCTCTGTAGCTGTAACATACTCCACCTCTGTAGTAGACAAAGCCATAACCTTCTGCAATCTCAAAATCTAGCTAACTTCCATTCCACCTACTATGAAAATATATCCAGTAGTGCTCCTCCTACCATCCAGATCTCCATCCATATTCGAATCAACATAGCCACGTAATGAAATATCCAAACCTCCATAGCATAACTACATGCTAGATGTCCATTTCAAATACCTGAGTATCCATTGGACTGCTTTCCAATGCTCTTTACCTAGATTAGCCATATATCAACTCACAACTCCCACTGCCTATGTAATGTCTGATCTTGTACAAACCATAACATACATGAGACTTCCAACTGTTGAAGCATATGGCACTCGTGTCATGTATTTGACCTCCTCTTGTGATGAAGGACACTAATATTTACTCAATTTGAAGTGTCCAACCATAGGTGTGCTAACAGGTTTTACATTCTGCATGTTGAACCTTTCTAACACCTTGTAGATATAATCCTCTTGAGACAAATACAATTTCTTGTTTTTCTTGTCTCTATGGATTTGCATGCCAAGGATTATTTTTGCATCTCTGAAATCCTTCATTACAAACGTGTGAGCTAGCTTTCTCTTAAGCTCACCAATGTCTTGCATACTAGATCCTACAATAAGTATATCATCCACATACAGTAAAAAAATAATATAGCTCCCATTTTCAAGCTTCTTGAAATAAACACACTGGTCAGATTCACATCTCAAGTAACCATGCTCATGCATAAAACTATAAAACCTCATGTACCATTGCCTTGGAGCTTGCTTGAGCCCATATAAGCTCTTTTTCAACCTACACACTAATTTCTCCTTACCCTTGACTTCATACCTAAGCGGCTGTTGCATATAAATCTCTTCATCCAAATCACCATGAAGGAAAGATGTTTTCACATCTAGTTGCTCTAGATGTAAATCTTCTACTACAACTAAACTCAATACAGTATGAATAGAAGTCATCTTAACAACAGGAGAAAATATTTCACCAAAGTCAATACCTACCTTTTGTGTAAATCCTTTTACTACAAGCCTTGCCTTGTACCTTTTCTTTCCACCCTCTTTTTCATTAATTATGTAAACCCACTTGTTCTGCAATGTTCTCTTTCCTACTGGTAATTTAACTAAATCCCAAGTCTAGTTCTGTTCCAAAGAGTTCATCTCCTCATCCATGTCATGCTCTCACTAAACGTGAGTTTTATCCTGCATTTCTTCTTTAAAGCTTTCATGGTTCACCACTATCAGTCAATAATAGATAAAATAGAGAAGGTGAAAATATTTCTGGAAGTTTACTTACCCTTTGTGACCTTCTCACAGGAGTTTGGGGTACCAGAGGCTCAATGTGGACCTCCTGGACATTAGTATCAACTTCTGACAGTGACTGACGCCGGTCACCTCTAATCAACATCGGTTCAGCTAACCGACACTGGTTCTGATTCTCTGTAACCGTACGGCAGTTCTTCTGATCGATGCCGGTCAGGGCCTAACTGACCACTGGTTACTGTGTATTTCTGTAGGTGTTTATTTAAAACCCAAGAGTTCATTTTTATCAATAAACTTATCAATTTTCTCATCCTTGGGTACCAAAATTTGATCCTTGTACATTCTCTTTTCATTTCATTCAACATCACGACTCCTAATAATTTTAGAATTCTCTAAATCCCAAAAACGAAAACCGAAATCACTAGATCCATAACCAATGAAAGTGCACCTCTTGGATTTTGCATCTAACTTTTTTCTATTTTCTCTATCAACATGCACAAAAGATTCTGAACCAAAAACTTTAGGAAAAGAAATATCTACCTCTTTTTCGGTCAATGCTTCCTCTGGTATTCCTCCATCTAGTGAACTTGAAGGGCCATGGTTAATCAAATAAACCATTGTATCAATTGCTTTTGCCCAAAACTGCAAGGGCAATCCAGAATGTATCCTCATACTTCTAGCACGTTCCATGATTATCTTGTTCATTCTCTCTGCAACATCATTCTCCTATGGTGTTCTTGGAATCGTTCTTTCTCTATGTATCCCATTCATTGAACAATAATAATTGAAAGCCTTGCTATAATATTCACCACCATTGTCAGATCTAAGGCACTTTAACTCAAAATTTGATTCATTCTCAACAAGGGCTTTCCATCTTTTAAATTTTTCAAAAAAATTAGATTTGCGTTTAATAAAATAAACCCATACCTTTCTTATAGCATCATAAATGAAAGTAACATAATACTGGGATCCACCATGAGAAGCTACCTGAGCTGGTCCCCACACATCTGAGTGTACAAGCTCCAATTTCTGCTCCTTCTTAGTTGCCCCAACTTTGAGAAATCTCACTCTCTTTTGCTTTCCAAAGATACAATGCTCATAAAAATCAAGATCTAAATCTTTCAAATCTGATAACTTACCCTTAGCCTTTAAGATCTGCAATCCTTTTTGACTCATATGACCCAACCAATTATGCCACATGCATGCATCTAAATCTGAAGTAGACAATGCAGAAAATGAATCAGTAATACAGGTAGATAAATATAACGTTCCTACCTTTTTAACTCTTGCCACAACAAAAGCACCCTTGGTGACTTTCCAAGAGTCTCCTGTAAAAGTAACCATGCAACCAGATTCACCTAGTTACCCTCTAGAAATAAGATTCCTCTTGAGGCTTGGCACATGCTTCACATATTTCAATACCCATGCATTTCCATTCTGTAATTTTAGATGAACTTCTTCTTTACCAGTAATACTGCAAGGTTCATCATCACCCAAATAGACATGCCCAAAATTACCCTAGACATAATTTTTGAAATAACCCTTATTAAGGGTTACATGGAAAGAAGCTCCTGAATCTAAAACCCATGATTAAATTCTACTGTCTAAAGAAAGAATAAGAGCATATTGCATTACCTATGATGTAGCAAGATTCACCTCTTTACCTTTGTCTGGTTGTTGGTTCTCTTTATTCTTTGACCAACAATATTTCTTTGCATGTCCTTTCATTCCACATTTCCAACAAGTAATTCCCTTACTTCTGGATTTAGATCTGCTATCCCTTGACTTTGATTTCACATTACTCTTAATCTTGGATCTCTCCTTCTGCCTGCCCCTGCTTTCTACATTCAAAGCATTTCCAGATGATGTTTCCTCTATACTTTTCCTGTGAATTTTTTCATTCAAGATTATACTAACCACATCATCAAACTTCAAAATATTATTAGCAGATGTTGTATTACTAACAGCCATTACCAAGTTGTCCCAACTATCAGACAAAGAACATAAGAATAAAAGTTCTTTTATTTCATCATCAAATGGTATTAACACTAATTTTAACTGATTTACAATAGATTGGAAATCATTCAAATGAATAGAGGCAAATTCACCTTCATGCATCTTAGAACTTAAAAGTTTCTTCATCAAATAAACTTTATTTGAAGCACTAGGTTTTTCATATAAATTAGCAAGAGATTTCATTAAGTCTACCGTAGAAGCCACTTCTGTAATATTGGAAGCCACAAATGCTGCCAGGCTCAATCTTATAGATCCCAAAGCCTATCTGTCAAGAATCTTCCATTCTTCATCAGTCATCTTCGTAGGTCTATACTTCTCATCCAACATTAAGTAAAAATCTCTCTGATATAGATAATCCTCAATCTGCATCTTCCATAATTGATAATTTCGGCTGTCAAACTTCTCTACCTTGTATTTATTATCTTCTGTCATTGCTGTAGCTCCCACTCAATCAGAAAACCCTTTGTGAATAAATTTGTCAACACAAAAAACCCTCAAACAAAGCTCTGATACCAGTTGTTGGGGTTAGCAAACTGGTTGTACAGACAATATATCAGATCTAAGCATACATGCATATAAAAGTGGATATTCTACCAGAAGAATTATACAAAACAAGAGACATAAATCAACACCAGATTTAACGTGGTTCACCCAGTGTGGGCTACGTCCACTAAGAAACAAGCCAATCTATTATCCAAATCTTTGACAAGATATACAATGAAGATTTACAATCTTCTACACTTCTCAGATGTCCAGTACTTTCTTCCTTCAAGCTTTTTTATTCTTCACCAAGAATTCTGTCTCACATAATTATCTTGTAATTATGATTAATCCTCTCATTCTAAACCCTAGCTTTATGCTTTAAATAGTCATTTAAGACTTTAGGGCACTTAGCCATGTAATTAATTTTATTAAATATATTCCAATGCTAAAAATAGAAATAAATCCCGAGTGTTAATTAAAAAATTGTTGCACAAGTAACCGATGCTGGTTCTGCCTAACCATCACCAGTTCCAACTTACCCTGACCAATGCCAGTACACCCTGACTGATGCCGGTTACTCTATTTTCTAGCAAGTTCTAATAGCATGCTAAAACATGAGTAATTTAGCTCCATACTCAACAGATGTCCCTATCAAACAAGTTTCCATAAAATAACTAGAAACACCCTTGCATAAATTCAGTAGAATGAGTACGATCATCACTGATATAAAAGTGGTACTCTCTTAAATTTTTTTGATCATTCTTTGTACTGTCAGGAGAATGTAGAAATGCTATATGCACAAAAATGGCAGCTTGTACTAAGTTGTAATATTGCGATTGAACCTCCATTTGTGGTTGCAATGTGTAATTCTTTACAAAATTGACCACTGAAACAATAGTACCAATAGGAAATGTGTCCTTGCATATTTTTAACTATTCATCCAACCATTGAGCTCTATATGTATGCCTAGCATACTCATAAACAATTTCATCCTTAAATTTTCTCAAAAATTGGAAAACATGCATTTGTTCTGTAACTATCTCACACTATTTAGACTCTTTTCCATCTTTCAACTGGTATGCAACTAATTTATATTTATCAAAATCAACTAAATTATGTCCTATTGTACCTTCAATTTTCTCATGGATGAAACTTTCCAATTTAGGTAATCCGCTGCATATACTACAACTTCCATCTAAACAATCTTTACTATAAAAAAAATTGTCCAACTTCTTTTTCACAAAGTATAGTAGGAATGAAATCCCTAGAAGATATTGGTGGAACTTGAACACCACATTTCGATAACATATTTTCAGAATGAAAAATAGAATGAATACGTAAAAATTTAGCATAATGCATCGCAAATTCAATATGTTTCCTACAACAAGTGGTGCGAGCATGGTTAATTTTCACATAGAATGGTTTCAACATTTCAAAAAAATGTTGACTAATTTTAATTTCCAGATTCTCTTGTTCAAACTTACGAAAAAATTGAGTTTGAGTTATATCTAAGAAATGCTTTGGATGTGGTTCATGATTAGTAGAACCAACTCTCTATTTTATAACATCTCTTGTATTAGGTGAAACTCTAGTGTTATCATGCCAAAATTGAATAACAACTTCTCTTATAGTATCATAATTATTTTTGTCCTTACGCGGCGCTCTAGCAGAAAATGCCTAAAAAATGGTGTTATTGAGTGATTGAAGGATATTACATCTTTCAATTGCTTTCATTAGAGTTTTTCGATTAACTTGCAACATTCGACTTGTTTGTGTAATCAAACGTTATTTTTTATTGATTCACTTACAACACTAGTAGCAAGTACACAACGCACAATATTACTATCCCTAGTGTGTCTCTTGACACCAACAGTGTGATATGCATCATGAAGGTTTTCAACAATCGTAGAGGTTTGACCACGTATATTAGATGTTGTCAATCCTAAGGTGTTTAATGTAGGTCTCATTTTAATCAATTTCATCAAACTAACCAACAACTGACATCTTTGGGAATCATTTAAAATTTCAAAATAATTATCCCAAATTTTAGTGGCTTTTATTCTGATTTGTCACTCAAAAAGTTTGTCAGACATTGGTTTCAAAATGTTTTCATCAATTTCAATAAAAAAATTAGGTTTCTTACGTAAAATCCTATGAGGTGTTTTTGTCAAATTTTACCTGTCTACAGTTTCAACATGAATTTCCTTATTCACATTTTCATTGTCTCCTTTAATTTCAACATTTTCTACATCATGAGTATTTAATTCTTCTTCAACATTGATAGTAAAAACATCTTCATCATGAGTATTTAATTCAACTTCAACACTGACAGTAGAAACATTACCTGGTTCTTCATTGCTTACAATAGTTGGGGTTGAAGATGAACCTCTTCTTGATTCACGAAGATTCTGCATTCGCTCAAAATTTTGAATTTTGTTGGCCTTTAATTTGTTTGGTGTTTTTTTACTTAATGAATTCCTTTTTTGACTTTGTTTCTTGTCTCCCATGATGTTTTGCTTCCAGTGATAAGAAAAACATGCAGAAAAAGATAGAATTTCGCAGTAATTCGTACAGTAAGGTCAGAGAGTAAAAATCACATGGTAATTCAGACATTGGGATGTGTGGAAATATGATTTATGAACCATGAGCGCACTTTATAAACTGCGATCGTGATTTCTAAAGCACACTCACGGTTTGTGTTAAAAAACCATGATCGTGGATCTATTTGCTGAACCTAAGGCTCGGGAAATCTTTCTTTTTCCCCAACCAAAGCTATGGAAGGTCATTATGAAGTGTAAAAGGTTAAAACACCTCAAATTTTCTCTTCCAAAGACTTGAACCATGCTAAAAAATTGAAAACATTTCACAAAAATGGTGTCATCGCGTAGGGGAGACTGTTAGCTTCGTAGAAATATTGATTTTAAAGTGAATAGAATAAGATAAATATCATTTTATAATTTTTTTATTAACAATAGGTTTTTAAGACATATTTTCCCATGAATGTTCATGTCGACGTTTAAGACTATAACTTTTGTTTTGCTTATCAAAATGTGATAAAACTTATACCATCCCAAGCGTGGACAAATTATATACATGTTAAAAAAAATAAAATTATTTTGATATTTTTTGATATAGTTATGGTGGGAAAATGGAAAGCGCTCCGTTTTCTAAATATTTTTCAGACCACTTTCACGGAAAAAATCATTAAAAGAATATTTTGCTTGAAAAAATACAAAATAAAATCCATCCCAAGATAGACAGCAGTACCTAAATTTTCACCAAATGAAAAAAAAACAAGATTTTGTCATCCAAATCGCGGGCAAACGGACTACAATCTTATAAGTTTTT
The DNA here is from genome assembly GCA_019776745.2 of Taxus chinensis. NCBI lineage: Eukaryota > Viridiplantae > Streptophyta > Pinopsida > Cupressales > Taxaceae > Taxus > Taxus chinensis. The sequence goes on along the minus strand of CM034147.1, from coordinate 664,546,914 downwards.
TTCAAAAAAAAAAAACCAAGTCATATAATTTTAAGTGTTTACTATAACTAAACTTGTCCATTTTTTTTAAAAATTAGTATTTTAGAAACTAGATTCCGGATGCTACGATTCATATTCATATATTTTTTTCTAATTTTGAATTCAGATATTGCTAATAATCCATACAAGTTGAGATTTCGTTGGTTTTTGCAATATGACGTCCATCGATGACCCCATTTTTGTCCATCAACTTCCTGCACTTACCCTCCACTCAAATTTACCAAGATTTTATATAGGATAATTTTTGATGTTTGGAGAATTTGAATGACCATAGGTATGTGGGGATAATGGTATTTTTATGACATAGAGGGAATTTTGGAGTTCATATTATCTGATACCATTGTCGATGATTTCCAATATACATGGAGAATAAGAAGTAGATGGGTGAAGTTTCATCAAGACCTCAGGGTTAATGCATTTTTAATCTATAAATGGGATAAGGAAGAGAGTTGAGGATTTTTCTATAGAAGAGAAATTATCAGTGTGCTTATTTCTTCCTTATAAAAGTTTGTAATATTTAAAAGGTTTTACATATGCAGGTAATGTAAATTATTTTCCTTCATAAGGGAATTTTATGCATTGATGGATGGAAGAAGGGATGAATTGCATGGTATGAATCCACTGACAACTAAGGAGGATGTTATAAGTTGTTTTCACATCCACAAGATGAAAAAATATGTCCAAGGTTTGAGGTCCAAATTTTATTTTCAAAGAGATGGTACCCATAGATTGTTTTTCACCATTGTTATCACTAGGAATAGTAATGACGTTAATTCCTAGACTTTCTTTAGTGTAACCAAGACATATCAATAATTTCATGGAGAAAATATTCAATACAACTCCATTATCTATAAACACTTATATGATCTCATGATGTGTTACGCATGATTCGATGCATATAGAATTTTTATTAATATTATTTGGATTCAAGGAGCAAATGATAAAATTGGATTATTCAGTGACAAGTTTGTGATTAAGGATTGAAATTATTAGGAGTTAATATCCTTAGGAAAACGTGCCTTATGGAGTGTGCGAGTAAGGCTGCTTTAGATTATGGGTGATGTTTTAAGTAATTTCATGAGGGAAATTTGTACGTTTTTCTTCTCTAACTATTTGATTATATTATATGAAACAGATGAAGAATTTACATTTGATGAATGTTGTGGAATAATAGTGTAGGGTAAGTGCAGGAAGTTGATGGACAAATATAGGGTCATCCGTGGACATCATATTGCAAATAACAACATAATATCAACTTGTAGGGATTATTAGCAATACATACACTCAAAATTAGACAAAATTATATTAATATGAATCATAGAATCTGGAATCTAGTTTCTAAAATACTAATTTTTGTAAAAAATGGACAAGATTAGCTATATTAAACACTCAAAATTTAATGACTTGGTTTTTTTTTTTAAAAACACCGATAAGATTATAGTCAGTTTGCCCACAATTTGGATGACCAAAAATTGATATATATTTTTTTCCTTTGGTGAGAAGTTAGATGCCACTATCTATCTTGGGATGGATTTTATTTTGTATTTTTTTGAGTAATATTTTATTTTTTATGATTTTTTCCGTGAAAGTGGTATGAAAACATAAAGAAAACAGAGCACTTTCCGTTTGTCGGCCATAACTTCATCAAAAAATATTGAAATTAAATAAAAAAAAATTTGAAAATGTATATAATTTCACCATGGTTGGGATGGTATAAGTTTTATCACATTCTGATAAGTGAAACAAATTTTTCAGTCTTAAACATAGACATAAACATTCACAGGAAAAAGTGTCTTAAAGACCTACTATTAGTAAAAAATTATAAAATGATATTTATCCTCTTCTATTCACATTAAATCAGTATTTCTACAAAGATAATAGTCTCCCCTACGTAATGGTACCATTTTTATGAGATAGTTTTTACTTTTTGGCATGGTTCAAGTCCACGAAAGACTAAATTTGATGTTTTTCTATTTTTAATGTAAAATTCAGGATTTGATGTCCACTTAATTGTCCCCCAACTTGGTGCACTTACCCCCATGTGTATATAAATTATATATCAGTTTTCTGGAGGTAAAGGGTCATAGTTTACAATCATCATGTACAAAAACATATTAATGTCTAACAAAGTAAACTAGACACAAGTAGGGCTGAGTTCATGATTTGATCTTTTATGGCTCATGTGATTATTTGAATTTTTTTACCAATTTTCACGGGGCTAATATTTCTATCTGCATTGAAAGGTACGAATAACATTATTAGATTTAAACCAATAAGAGTCTCATCATCAATAAATATCGTGGGTTGGGTAAATAGGTCGAAGGATCACATAGGAACACTCAAATATGTCACTAGTACAATAAGCGACTGATACGATGTATAAATTTTAGGAATATTACAGTAGTATGAGTAGGATTTGAATTGAGAAATTGTGAGTAGAGAAGGTTATTGTCTATAAGATATTGAATTTAATCATATATTCATTTTTTAAAACCGCATTTTGATCAGGACATTGTGATGATTAGGGATAGAAACATTGGAACCTATTAGAAAGATAGATTGAAAGCCTCACCCATACACAAAATTATGCAAGGTAGTATATCAGTCGCAAGATAAACATATCTCTTAAAAAAGATGGAAGGGAGATAGTGCATATAAGCCCCTAGGTATCTACTAGAGGGATTATTCATCGATGGAGTGTATCCAAGAAATTTAGAATATCATGTGATAAGTGTTAAATTAGTGATGACTAAGCTCTACATAAACATGTCCATGAAGGTTAATCTAACCAAATAGAGGAGCATATGACCATCTATTATTTTCTGGATCCCTTGGAATGGATGTAGCTCTTGTTGATGATTTATGGAAAATGAAGCATATTGACCTTTCATTTACCCCCATATAGACTCTTCACATTCCCATTCCATTATGGGTAGCTTTCAATATTCAGCGGAAATTTTTTGAGACGATATGTAAATGGTTCGATTGAAATTTTGAGTAAATCCTCTTGTTCATCAATAAGATACAAATATGTAAATTATCATAAATTTTTATCAAACATCTCAAACTATTTATCAGTCAACAAAGTAATACTAGAATAGGGGATCAGAAATCATCTCTATCATCATGATGTCACTAGTAATGATGATATAAATCTATATCCATGAAAATATCCTTTTTGACTTCCTGTATTGGGGATGGGAAGCCTATGGAATGGAAAAATACTTCCTGTAGAATTGAAATTAGGATTATGTCGGTATGTTCCCATTCCGGTATAGATCATACATATCATATTCATTATCAGTAGGTGTATTTAGACCTAATTTCACCTAGCATACATAGTCCCCCAGGACATCCACCTTATCTAGTAACTGGCACATGACTGAGGATCATTCGTATCATGCACTAGAATGTAGTAACATCAATGCAACTTATCATCATTTGAATTAGGGACTCTATCCCAGTTTTTTGTCAGAAAAGTAAATACATATACATATTCCATTGTTTTATTTCCCCTTGACTGGATCTTGTGTATGAAATGTATGTAGCTCTTATGAAGTCCATGCAGTAATTAGTTACATGCTCGATTAGTCAAGTGCTCTAAACACATTTTTAGTTATCATTCAACAGTAGGATGTAATTATGTTTCACTAAGACTAGATCTAGTTAAAGGAGGTATTTAATTCTTGATCCTTACGTTTTTAATGGTTGGCTCTTGCGGTATAGCATAGGTTGTATCTTGTAGTATCACATTATTTTCATAGCGATATAGTTGTTATATCGTTCTTACTACCCGTTGATATTTAAATAATTGAGATGGAACTGCATAATCAGAATGTCAGTGTAAACATATCATCCAAATAAATCACCTATTTCTACAAAATGCTTTGATTTGTTCACTTCTGACAATTTTGCATAGAACATACATTGATCAGAGAATGTCTATTAATATCCATGATAATTTTAAAAGGGTTTACCTTGCTCAATGATTTTTTCAATCCATTTCTTACTCTGCTTCCCCTAAATCATGTAGCCTTATAATTTTTTGATTGCCTTAGGATCATTACTACTAATTGGAAGAATATATTTGAATGGAAGAGAAGATGTTGATTTTGGTCCTGAGAAGGGTTGAATGTAAGCACTGAGATATTTTACCTATTCTTCCAATTGCATAATTATTTTCTTGTATTCTTTGTTCTGAGCGAGGATGTGGGAAGATGATTCTTTATACAAATGAGAATCACCCTCGTGCAAAGCTTGACCCAATGAGATGCAGGTCAACTCATAATCTGATGGATTCATTTCCTCAATAGGATTTTCAATCTGAGGCATGAAAAATTCAACATATTTATTACCTGAGATGCCACTGAAGAAGAAATATTTTGTCTGGTATTTCTTTCTTTTCTCGGACTGTAAAGTTCCTGAGATTTCTTCGAGACTTGGCACAATAGAATGTTGTGTTTTTCTTGGCCCACTTTATAGAAATTCATGAATCCATGGGAATGGTTCTTTAGGTGTTGTCATGATACCTGTTACTCAATCATTATCAAAATCTTGTTGTGGAATCAATTCTTTATCACCGCGGGGAATATCTAACATTTTGGATACTTTGATGCTCTGCACTGAATAACTCTTTCTTGGTAGATCCTTCTTGCAATTCTCACCTCAACCAATTCACCTTGTTTAACAAAGTAAGTTCATCCAGATAGCTCAAAGAGGAGTTATAATTACCACCTTGGCTTGAAGTTTCAGCTAATATCTTGACTCTTTTTAATTCTTCTTTGAGCTACACAATGCCTCTCATTTACAACTGGTGTGCCCTACAGAGTTCTATTACACAAATGTGACCAAAATGATGCCTCGAGAGTACGAAGATTATTTGAGAATGTATGAAGGATTGAAATGTGACCACTTTTAGCTCATTTCACCCACTTACTATTTTTAGCATGTTTTGCGATGGGTGCCCATTCTTACCAATTTTGCCAAATTTTCCACATCTGAATGTTTTGCACTTGAAGGATTATCTTAAGAAACTAAAAATCAAATTTTCCTCAGACTTTATATTTTTAGTAAGCTATGTGATAGGGAATCAATAAAAAATATACATTGATCTTCCTAAATTCATATTCTAATGAAACCACTTGCAGAATTTTACATAATTTAGTTTGAAGCTCTACTCCAATTTTCAAGGGATTTCGTCCACTAGAACCTTGGGAAGTGAAAAGGTACATTACTGCTATTTCACTGCTATTTCATGGAAGCCATTAATGGTGTCACTAAAATTTTTAGAAATTTTTCTTTCCCCTCTCAAATTCAAACAAAATGAGATTCATTGGAATAGGTTTTTCATCTGGAGTTTGTGTTCAAATTTTTTAGCTCGATTCATCCGCTAGAATGATGGGAAATTGAAAAACGTAAACTAGGGAAAAAAACAAGGGTTGTATGCCATTAAAAAATATGGGGAATATTTAAATTTAATTATATATACTCCTTGAAGGCTCTTGGAAAAGAGGAAGATTGTAAAAAATCTCATTCAGATTCGTTTACCAGATTGAGAGATATGAAGTTTTTATCATCCCGGATACGAAGTCATTTAGACAAAAAATGGGCATGGTGTATGGATAAAAAATGCATATTTCATGGGTATTTTTCATCTGAGATCATGTAGGCATGGGGTATAAATAGATGTAAGATATATGGAAGAAGGATTTCTAGAAAAAATCCAGTAGCATTTCTGGGGTTTTGCATGCACATGAAGGAGGAACAATAGAAGATCGAAAAATTCTATCTTCTGATTTTTTAACTTTCAACGGGGTGGGCCACAATTTTTCATCCCAATTTTTCCCTTGGGACATGAAGGAAGGAAAAAAAATGAACCTTAGCCCTAGGATGAGAAGTGGCGATAATTGATTTCCTGACGAATGAGGGGGAAAAACTAGCATTTTAACACCTGGGGTTGAGACTGGGTCATATGAAAAAACCATTACAGAGCAAGGGATAATTTTTTTCCCCATATTTTACCATTTATTTAGGATGGAAGGGAAAGAAAATTTCACCTCAGCCTTATGATGACAAGAGGCAAGATGAGGCTTTGCGAGGTGAGGGACTAGAAACTAGTTAAAAAGGGTTTATTGAGACTTCCCAGGGTCATGTGATGGGTCTAAGGGCTAAAATGGGAATTGGGAAAATTTTTGTGTCCCCATTTTCCACTTGGGATGGGACATAAGGGAAAATAAAGTGTGTCTCATCCTCATGCTGACATGTGGCATTTGAAAAATGGCTAAGTACAGAAGGCTTACCTTGGGAAGGACCTTACAGACAAAGTTTCCAAAGCTTCGAGAGGACGTTTTTGATGAACCCTTATATTATTTTTATTCCCAAGATCATTATGAATAAAATGAGATGGGTCTCAAGGTCTTACTATTCCTAAAAAACCCTAAAAAATAGACTTATTTCTTAGGATCGTAAGGTATTCCTGCCAAGAATGAGTTGTGGAAAGGAGTTCCTTGGTTTTGTGAAAAATATGAGAATACCACCATGTATGGAATTAAAGTACCTTTCCAATGATGTATTTTTTGATTTCTAAATCATTCTAGAGATCCCAAAATCACCTTCTGAAGCTCAGACACTTTTTTAAATTACAAGGTCTTTCACCTTCGAAAACCCACTTTCACTAAAATTGTCCCCAAACCTTCAAATATTCCTTAAAATTTCTTAAATAACTTGAAATGTGATCTGATCTCCTCAATAACATTTCTAGATGAATTTGGGACTTCAAATCCGCTATGTAGGATGCACACCCACCTTAGAAAATCTAAAAAAACCATTTCTAAGTTTATTGAAAAATATGTCTTGAGAGGCATTGTCCAGGAAGAACTTCATGAACTTATTTTCATATCTCCAACACACGGAAAAGGTTATACAACACACATGATCACTTGAAGGATGGGGATAGGCCTGAAATTGAGGGAAAACTGATTTGGGGGAGTGCTTGGGAGAGTTTACACACAATTTTTTTGTCATTAGGGTATAGTTGTCATGTTTCAACATTGAATTTTGCCCATGTAAAAAAACATGACAACATGGTGTTGAATTTGACTTGACCACAGTGTCAAGCATATGATATAATAATTAAATGATAGAATAAAAATCAACATTGTTTGATGTTTTTCCTTTGTCTTGAGAATTATTGTTTGTACCATGCTTAAGGAAGGGGTCCTCGATGACCTTTACTTCTCATTTAGTGTTTTATTATTAGATTGAATTTTGATTCAAATGTCTCCATTTTCAATTAAATCTTGAATAAAGTGACATAACCTTATAAAAATATCTGTAGGATGGCCATTGTATATGAAATTTTTTGTTAGCATGAAAATATGCAATGACTAAGAAAGTGAATCAATGCAAAATACAACACAATAATTCAAATACCTCAGATTGAGCAAGATGGAAAGAGGGAGAAAGCAATATACCTTTACTTACCTAAAAGTGGAGTTCTCCTTCTTTTATGATTGGATGTGCTCTTGGATTGGATTTTTTGCTTCAGATTTGATGTGGATGCACTTGGAAAACACCTCCCCTTGAATTTTCTTGAAGAATGATTGATGAAGGATGAAGGATTGATTGTAGATGAATGGATTGATGGAGTGATTTAAGATGAAAATGGATGATTTATTGATAGAATTAGCAGAACATTTTTTTATGGATTCTCAAGTTGGCTCTCATCGAGGAGGAGAGCTTGATTTATAGCTTGTGGGTGGAGGATTCAATGGCTAAGATTGAGCCATATTGGATTGGGATCAAGGGTGGATAATGAATGAGAGGATTGAAATTATATAGAATGGAGAATTATAGATTTTTGAATTCAAAATTGGTGGAGGGAAGAAGCTTCCAATAAATTAAAAATTCAATGGAAGGAGAAGGTTAGAGAGGCTTCTAGATTTAGAGTTGTGAGGATGTGATTAGATTAATATTAGATTAGGTTAAATAAATATGATTAGGGATGTGATTTGATGTAAAGGATAGGTGTAGGGATGTGTAGAGTAGGTGGTAGGTGAGATGTAGGAATATTAAATTCCTAGAAAATGTTAATAGGTATTATAATAGGATTATGATATAATAATGAAATAAAAGGGATTAAGGATGGAATGAGATAAATGATAAATGATGAAAGGGTAAATGTGATAAATGGGATTTTTAATGGGATAAATGATGAAATATTAGAATAAAGGGATTAGTGATGAAATTAATAATAATTAATCTTACAATTAATTATTATTTGGATTTAGATGATGTTGCGGGAGAGATTAATCGTCAATAATCATGTCAAAATTCTAGATGTCTACATTTTCCCCTCTTTGAATGGTTATCATGTAGCAATGACTGTTCAAAGATAAAATAAGAGAATATGCTAGGATAGTGATATGATGCCCCCTTGAGGGGTTAGGTGGGGAAGGAATGAGCTGGGTAACCATTTGAAAAGAGGAGATGCCCAAGTTCATAGATGAAAGATGATTAGAGGATGAGAATATTTTGTGGATTAGAAGATTAGGATTAGAGGATTAGAAGATAGGAGGATCCAAAGGATGATGATTAGAGGATATAAGGATTAGAGGATTAGAAGATTTGAGGAGTTAGAGGATTAGGAGAGAGGATGAGAAGAGTAGAATATTAGATGATTATAATATATTAGATTTTGTATTTTGGGTGCCCCAGTCAATGATGTATGATAAGGGTGAGAATTTTGGGTTTTGGATTAAAGGATGTTGGATTTGACAATATTGGGTTTGAGGATGTAAGAGTTTTAGGATGTTGGATTTGATTTAGAGATACCTCAATCAAGGGGATAGGATTGAAGATTTTGGATTTTGATTTGAGGATGATAGATTTGAATATGTTGGATGATTGACGTTTGATTTATGAGAGGATTATAGAAGATTCCCCAGCCAAGGGTGAGGATTTTGGATGTTGTATGTAAGATGAATAAGATTTGGATGTGGATATCGATCGGTAAAATATTGGTTGGATGGGAGGATGAGGAGGTTAGATGATAATGAGGATTAGGTTTGGATAACAATAAGGCTAATAAAATGATGATAGGGGATGTGCTATCATAAATTTCCCACTGTCATTATCATTAGCAGTGTTATTGATGTGACATAGAGTAAAATGCATCAAGGTGTTAAGACCATGATGACGTAATTTGGCAAATGATTGTGTAATCATATCATCGGACAAATTAATATCAAAAGATGGTCCTCATATCATTAGACCAATTAACAACATAAAAAATATGGTCCTCATATAATTGGACTGTGCAAATAAAAGAAACAAAAGCGGCCTCATATCATCAGCCAAAATGTAAATGTAGACAAGAAAATAAACACACACAAGAAAAAACACACACATTGAATATATATATATATATATATATTTGGGATTTTTGAATGTTTTGATTTTTGGATGTTGGATTTTTAGATTTTTGGATTTTGGATGTTTGGATTGTTTGAGGTTGCATTTTAGATGTTTTGGATTGTGGATGTATGATTTTGATATTTTGGTTGGGATAGGTGTTGGGGGATTGGAATGAATATAAGGCGGGATGTGACTTTATCTTATAAGTCCCAAAGTGTGTTTGGATAGAATTAAAGAGAAGGATTGAGGGAAATGGGATATGTTGGATAAGATAGGTTTTGGTTGACAAGTTAGGATTAGATGGGATATGGGATGTCAAATATATACATATCGGATGAGAGACATTGGATAGGTTGGAGAGGTTAGGGATTTGTTAATCAGTTATGTTTAGATGGGATGTGGGATGGGAGATAAATAGATAGGATGAGGGATGTGGTATAAGATACGATGGGGGGGTATGGAAGATGATAAGATATGTCCCCAGGTACAGGGGGATAGATGTGGTGCACCGCTAAGTGTAAAGAAGGGTGGCATGTGCGGATGGATGGATGGATTCGATTTTCCACCAGGTGTAGGGTATGATGGGAAGTGAGGGGTATATAGAATGGATGATTCCCTTAGCGAATGGTAGTAAAAGGTGCCCCCAGTCATGATAAAGACAGTTTCAAAGGGACATGAGGATGATTGGATGAAAAGGAAAGGATCATTGGGTACCCACGGATGTTCGATCCAAGGGAAAAAGGACATGAAGTGATGGATGGAAGAAAAATAACATTAGTAATGAAAAAAAATGAGCCTAATGACACATATTGTAGGGAAAAAGTAGGACTAAAATAAAAGTGTGACCAAGGTTTAAAAAATACTTGACAACATGCAATCCCTATGCCTTTATGAGATTGAAGTGTGTGTGAGTGTGATGGTTAATTACTGCTTGAGTGAACACTTAATGGGTAGAATGTGAAGAAAAACTAGCCAATGTATAGGGAATGATCAATTCAAGTGGGTTGATGGAAGGTGAATGGAAGGTTAATCCATGCATTGCTCTACTACCAGCCAGACATCTATAGCCCCGATGGAGATGCATTTGATTCTTGTCACAACATTTCTATACTAGCAGCCAAACATCCATATCCTTGGTAGAGTTGTTGGAAATACCCTTAGAGAGAGTCTTAAGGTGGATTTTATTTGATGTTTTGAATTTGGATATGATTTTTTTTCTTTTTTTCTTTATGATTTTTGGATTTTTTTTTGCATAAAGAGGTTCCACTCTCTTGATAACTCTCAAGGGGTTAAGAATCACCAATGGCTTGATGGGGGGGATGGAAATGAGTGCTAGAGTGCCAAATGATGAACCCAAGGGTCTTCACCACAAGTTTATAAAGTGTATTAAAGTGTATGGATCTTTAGGAGGACAATGGTGCTCGAATGTTGGAGGTAATGATAGACCAAGATCACATGGTACAATTGTCTTATAACATGTGTGATCAAGCTAATAAAGTGTTCAAATGAATGGATAGAGGATATTAGTGGATGTAATGATAATAATGGATGAGATGAAAAGGGATTTCTATGTTGGATGGAATGAGGATGGGTGGGAAGGAAATAACATATGTGCGCAGGTGATGAATTATGTGTTCAATCCATTTTTAGGTGTTTTGTATGTGTAGGGGGATTAAATGATTTGTGAGTGAGTTGATTGGTTGGGATGGTAGGATCAATAAGAGGAGTTGTAGAAATGGGTTGTGATGGAGTAGTATGAGAATCCTTGTTAGTGTTAGGTTTATACTCTAAGCCTAAATGATCTGGATGTTGATGAAGAGAGATGGATTCACGAATGCCTTATTCATGGATGCCTAAGTCTTTGCCTCGATGTTTCATATTAGTGAACATACTTTTGGCTATAGGATATGAAGTGTATGGGGAGGATAATTTCATGTGGTCATCATTATACTAGGGGGTTGTAGTTTTCTTATCCGCTAAGAGGCCAGACTTAACATAGGATAGGGGGTGATATTTGTTTTGATTTTTTGTTGGTGAGGGATGTTTGGATATATGATGAAATTCTGGATGGATGATGATGTTTTGTTGTTGAGTGAGCTTTGGATGATGGATGATGGTTGGGGATAGGATTGGGATGGAATGATGGTGGATAGATAATTACAAGGACAAGAAGCCATTGGTTAATGAGGTTTTGGACATATGACCTAAATTGTATGCAATGATTGGTGGAATGTCCATGTGTGCAACGTAAGTCACAATTATAGTGTTCCTGATACCCAATAGATTGGGAAGGTTTTGATTATGGGATTTTATTGGGGGATGGATGATCATGTTGAATTTTTTTGAATGATGGGATATGGTGGTCAAGGATTCTCCTTGAAGTATTGAAGTGGTTTGGGTTAAATGTTTTGGAGGGAGTAGGAAGTAAAGGTGTGAGATTAGGTGGATTATGAGATGGTTTAGTTGATTTGTTTTTAGGATTTGGATTATATTTTTGTGGGTTATAAGATGAAGGGGTATGATTAGGCCTGGGGGCCAAAGTGGATGGTTTTGTATTGGAGGCCGAGGTTTTAGTATGTGGTTTTAAGGTAGATGATGTTGGCTTAGGATTAGTAGATGTAGATGAATGGGAGGGTGTATATTTAGATGAAGAGGATTATTGTGATATGGGGGTCACATTAGAGGTAGGTGATGTTGGGGATGAAGGATTTTTGGGTGATGGGTGTCGTGTAGGAACCACATTAGATTTGGATGATTTAGGGGATAAATTAGAGGAAGGTAGCATAAGAGCCTCATTAGATTGGGTAGGAGAATGAGTGAGGAGAGGGTTTGGATTAAATTTGTTAGGTTTGGGAGGTGGTGACTTAGAAGTCATGTTAGATGCTTTAGGATTGGGGAATGCTGGAGATGAAATAGGATTAGAGGATATGATAGTGTTAGGTATGGGTGATGAAGGAGATGGGTTAGGATTAGATGTGGATGAAGATGATGTGGGTGGCATAGGAGACACATTGGATGGTTTAGGATTAAGGGTAGAAGGGGATGAGGGTGACTTAGGAGTCATGATAGATGAGATAGTGTTGATAGGATTAGATGTAGGTGATGGAGGGGATGAAATAGGCTTAGGGGATAAATTTGATGGTGGATTAGGGATTGTGGAACAATCTAGGAGAAATTCCATAGGATCAGATTGAGATGATGAGATGAGGATGGAGGACTAAGATGAGATGTGGGGGATGATTTTGGATGAACTTGTTGGGGTTGTCATGTGATATGTGAATGGGACTCAATGATAGGTTTGATGATGATTGGATTTAGGGGTTGAGATTTTGGATGGTGGTGCTTGAGTTTTGTTAGGAGGAAGGTGGGTGTCTTGATGACTGATATGATATTTAGGTGTTGGAATTGGGGATGGTTGTGTGGGCTTGGGATTGGTGTCTAGGCTATCAAGGAAACAAAGGAGGCCCTCTTGTTCTAGGTGAAAGTTAGTGAGGTGGTCAAAGTTAACGTAATTGGATTTTGAGGATAGAATCTTATGTTGTTTAGGTTGTGGTGTGGATTGGGATGATTTGGTTTACTCAAGAGGAATTCAATGGGGTGAGTGATCTTAGGAAGAGAAATTTGTGAATGAGGTTGGATAGGAGATGATGACTTAGGGGGTGATTGGTTGATTGAAGATTGAAGTTTAGATTGATTAAGATGTTGGATGATTTCTAGGATATTAGGATCAAAGTGGGATAGTTGATTTGGTTGACAAGGAGAGGATTGGTTAAGGTAGGATGTGAGATTTGAGATTTGTTTATTAAGATGTTAGATGGTGTGTGGGGATTCACGGTCAAAGTGAAATGGGTTGACTTTAATGGGTGGGGGATGATGGGATAACTTGGTTGATTGATTTAGAAAAGAGATAGGGGTTTGGGTGTTGGTTTAGAAAGGATTGGGATTGTGAGTCAAAAGCCATGGTTAGATATGATGTGTGGGAGATTAGTTTTGGATTAAAATTTATGGTAATGGGATTAGGATGGGGATTTTTGTTTGATTAAGGATGTTTAATTATGACGATATTTGATTGATTAAAAGTTTAAAATAATGGGTGGTTAAGGGTGTTCACTCAAAAATCATGCAACACACACCCTTACTAGTCAAGTGGGTTTGCAATCAAGCTATAGCCCACTTTTGATACCACACACCGATGATGGTGCAAAAAATTGGATCTCTACCTATGTGCCAATGTGGGGTTGGGTAGCGAGTAATCTTGGGGAGTGTGAGCCTCCTTGCACTATAGATCAATATGCGATCAAGAGGTTTCCTAGTCTAGGATGCACAAGCTCACAAGGGGATTCCCCGATAAACCTTGCGGTACATGGGGCCCAAGTCCATGTTGTAAGGATGCTATTTAAGACCTAGGTATTAGGATGTGGAATCCCCTCACTTCACACCAATATTAAAAAAAGCAAGGGCTTAGACAATAATGACAACTGTCCTTGAATTTATATACCCCGCTAGAACATGGGGTGTGTCTATATGCGTGGATATGAAGCCCATGGTCACGAGACTCCTAGTACTATGATAAGTGCGTGGATATCACTTTCACGTCATGTTGCCCCTAAAAAATATAATTGGGAAGGCTAGGCACTTTTGATCCTCAAGATCATCCTAGGAAGTGAGAGGAGAGCATACACGGTTTTGCCTTTGGGATGAACAAGCAACATACAAAAATGATGATAAATGCAAGAAAATGGATGCAAGATAAAATGATTAAAAATTATGTAATGGGGTATTCAAGAGGACAGGCCCTACAAAACCAAGGAGTTTGTTTATAACCCCAAATGTCTTAGACCAAACAATATGCAAAACAAAAAGGAATAGGAGTTTTATATTGATTTTTTTTATCTTTGTTAAGCGTAGGAAGATGCACATAAAGTGTTAGTAGTTTGGAACTAGAAAATATTACTCAAAGTGTAGTTAAAATGACAAGATTTATTAAAATTAAAAACATGAATAAATTATACAATAACATTCTAAATTAACACTTTCACTGCATATATCTCTTTGATATCTTTATGGGAAAAAATGGAGTCATTTCGAGTTTGGGGTCAAAAGTTATGGCTCTCGGAAGATAGGAAAAAAAGTAAAACAAATGCACCAAAATAGGTCACAAATATGTTATTTCAGATCATAAAAGCATTGTTTTCATGTCACAAACACGTTGTTCTATGCACAAATGTTCTACTTTGTCAAAAATTCAATTTTGGGGTTTTAAAGGCTGGAGAAAAGTGTTGTTTTATGATAAATGCACTATTTCAGGTCACAAATGTATTGTTTTAGGTCATACGCGCTGAAATAGAACAAAATGATGAAAATTCAAAAAAATCAAGCTTGAATCTTAATGAAAATTTCTGAAATTTGGATAGTTTGTTCTTAGTGCTAAATTCTACTAAGTCCAATAAAAATTTATAGGGGTAAGCCCCATGATGGTTGTCAAAATGTATATGAAAAATTGTGTTAGCATGCAAATATGCAATGACTAAGAAATTAAATCAATGCAAAATATAAAACAATAATTCAAATACCTTAGATTGAGCAAGATAAAAAGAGGGAGAAAGCAATATATATGTACTTACCTATAAGTGGAAATCTCCTTCTTTGATGATTGAATGTGCTCTTGGATTTCTTGTTGGATTGGAATTTTTCTTCAGATTTGATGATGATGCACTTGGACATCACCTCCCCTTGAATTTTCTTGAATAATGCTTGATTGTAGATGAATGGATTAGAGTTCTTGAAGATGAAAATGGATGATTCATTGATAGAATCAGAAGAAATTTTGTTATGGATTTTCAATTTGTCTCTCATGGTGGAGGTGAGCTTGATTTATAGCTTGTGGGTGGAGGATTCAATGGCTAAGATTGAGCCATGTTGGATTGGGATCAAGGGTGGAGAATGCATGAGAGGATTGTAATTCTCTAGAATGGATAATTATAGATTTTTGAATTCAAAATTGATGGAGGAAAGAAGCTTCTATTGAATTAAAAAGTCAATGGAAGGAGAAGGATATAGAGGCTTCTAGATTTAGAGGTGTGAGGATGTGATTAGATTAATATTAGATTAGGTTAAATAGATATGATTAGGGATGTGATTTTATGGAAATGCTAGGTGCAGGGATGTGTAGAGTAGGTGGTAGGTGTGATGTAGACATATTAAATTCCTAGAAAATGTTAATAGGGATTATAATAGGATTAGGATATAATAATGAAATAAAAGGGATTAAGGATGGAATGAGATAAATGATAAATGATGAAAGGGTAAATGTGATAAAAGAGTTTTTTAATGGGATAAATGATAAAATGAAATAATTAGATAAATGATGAAATATTAGAATAAAGGGATTAATGATGAAATTAATAATAATTAATCTTGCAATTAATTATTATATGGATTTAGATGATGTTGCGGGACAAATTAATCGTCATTAACCATGTCGACATTTTAGATGTCTACAACCATGTATCTGGTGATTATCACAGTATATGTTTTCTTTATACAACACATGTTTGGGTTTCTATTCTTCAAAGGGTAATGTGAATGAATAATTCACCATTTTAGCATATGATAATTGATGGGGTAAACTTGAAAGAATTACTTCGAGAGGTATAAATTGTCATCATTTGATCTTATGCGGAGTAGTTTCTTTATTACAGAGGATTAGGGGTTGTTTATTTTATTTTTTGATTTGTTTGATTGCTGATTGGTTAGGTTTATATGTTTTGAATGTGGTGATAATCAATGATTATTCCATTCACAACATTTCGATGATGGTTGATAAACTTGGATTCATCATGATTTTGTTGATCGAATTCGTTACTATTGGATTGGTGTTTTGCAGGTGTTCTGATTAGGCCCTTAGCGATGAGATCCCTCTCAGTTTATTTTCCTTTTTCTATGACTTCCCCAAATTCTGTCAAGAAATGCATTTGTATTTGAAATGATAATTCTAAATTAAAATTGGGAATGAATATGCTAACTAGTGTTTTTTGAATATAGAGCAAGGGAATTGACTTGTGATCCCTCGCCATCATTAAAGAAACAATGTGAAAGTTTAATTATTCATTTACTTTGTGTTGTAAAGGTCCATCATCATGAATTTAGGATATAAATTGAATGATAAATTTTTAACAAATTTTCTGAAACATCTGTGAAGGTTGTGATTGATCCCTCTGGAAGGTGTAAAAACTAGTCCAAATCTTACCATCCTAAAATTTTAGGAAATAGGTCCAAGAGAAATATGTTGTTATATGCCACTTCTTGGAATACTATGAAAAATTCTTTTAAATTCTCTCTTAGATCATGTTTACCTTTGTATTTTTCAAATTTGGTTGTTTCAAAATATTTGGGAAAAGGTACGCATAACATGTACTTACCAAAAGGGTAAGGATATAGTTCATTAAAGTTAACTTGTTTTATATGTTTTTGTAATCCCATTAGAGTTTCTTTCATACTCTTCCATTATTATATGACTGGAGAGTTTGGTTTAGGAGTGTCCGTGGTTACATCATTTTAATGAGTAGATTTGTGTTCTTCCTTGTTTTTTGGATTTTTCAGTTTTTTAAATTTGGTGTGTTGGCTCTTCAATTTTTTTTAACAAGTCTTCTTTTGATGAGTTGGATGTAGTAGTTGAATATGAATTTTTGGTGCTAGATTCAAGTTTTTCTAATAAATGTTCCAAGTTTTTTATGCCCAAAATTTGAAGGAAGATTTTCTCCCATTTATAGGAGACAAGGAATTTATTGATTCTTGTTGTGCCATAGAAGGTCATTGATAGCTTCTTTTTTTATTTGTGATATTTCAGGTCATTGTTCATTGTATTCTTCTTCAAAAACATATTTTCCAAAGGGATTGAATTTATTAGACTCCTCATTGATATTGGAGATTTTTCTACATGTAACCACCATTGTTCTAAAGTTAAATACCTAAAGTGAAAAGGTGGTTTGTGTTTTTTTAAGAAGTTTGACAAAATTTGACGAGCTTGGTAGGTGCAAGCTAAAAGGTTGACAATAGTGATTTTTTTCTTAACTTGTTTAGTAAGATTTATGTGATCAAAACGTAAGTTTAGATAAGATTCTATTTAAACTTGTTTTGATTAGATTGGGTTTAATTTTATTTAAATTTTGGATGATATAAATATCCAAATTATAAGATTTGATTTGGGTGGATTTGATATGCTTAAACTTGGATAAAGTGAATATCCAATGCATATGACTCAATGTGATTTGATTTACTTAATACATGGACTAAAGTGAATATCCAATGTATAAGACTTAGATCTTGGTTTGATTGGATTTGCTTAAGACTAGGATTTTTGGTGAAATTAAATACTAAGACTTAAATAGTTTGATTTGACATGAAATTAAATATACAAAGGGGTAATGTATGTAGATTTTAATAGGATTTATTTGGATTGGATTTTTCACTATAATTTTGAATACAAGTATTCAAGGTGAAATGTGTAAATTTCAATATGAATTAATTTTTTTTTTTAAGTTGAATAAAGTGAATATCCAATGGTATAAGAGGTTTGATTTTAATAAATTTTTTATTTTGGATGTGAATGTCCAAAGGGATAAAGTTTATGATTTTTTGGGTTTTGGTAGAACACAAGCTCTGATTCCAAAGGGATTTTGAAAATCTAGTTTTAATTTTGTTTTGCTAGGATTTTATTTTTGTTTGTGGAACACAACCTAAAATTTCAAACTAGAATGTAAAAAAAGTGTAAAGATATGTTTATATAAACGAAGTTGTATGATATTAATTTTATAGAACCTTATTTTTTTACAAACATCAAGCAACAATATAAGTTTCGTAGAACATTCTAATTTTAAGAGGTAAAATCCATCGAGTAATCCGTGTAAAATTTTATGAATAATGCAAGATACAAGAATGCTATGAATGAGTTGATGCAAAATCTTATATCTCCAAATAGATACATCTTCCGATATATCCCAAACCTGATATACCAAATATGTACGGGGACAAAAGTGGTATGTGGAACCCTTGGATTACCGGAAGAAACTCACCTAATCATTACTAAATCACTTGTAGGAGTGAATCATCACGTCCAATGATCATGCTTTGTGAAAAGGTGGAAAGGTGATGGGGGAATGGTGTGAATGGTGTCCTCATTACTCCCCAAAGATTTATAGGGATGATGGAATTTTTTTTGTTGTGATAGTTATATTAGGAAATACTTGCAATAACCCCAAGCATGACAACATTACCTACAAACGGGGGACACAGGTGAGGTAGATACCAAACAATATTTGATACTATGTATTAAGTGAAATGTAATGTAAAATGTGTTGGTGCATGGTGGTGGAATCCATGTCACCAGTGTAGTTTAAGTGGTGATGAAATCCACATGAACTATATGAAAATACAAATGTATGAGATGGTGACAAGAAATTTTCTTTCCAACTTGAAAAGCGTAAATGAAAAATGGAATCAACAAGAAGAAAATGAAAGTGTACCTTTTATTTTTTAGCAAGTTTTTAGAATTTTTAAAATTTATTTGTCCAAGGAAACCTGTATGCACATGAGTTAGAAGTTCTTATCTTGATTTGGTAAGATAAATATCCTCTTAAATGAAGTGGTCATGTATAAGAAATATTAGTATTTTTTACTATAAAATTGAATGATTTAGATACAATAAAAAAATCTACCATTTCTGATTCTCAAGTTCACTCAAAGGCACAAGAGAAGAGCATACACAATTTGGTTGTGATAAAAGTTAAACTATAAAGAAATCATAATCACTTTTGATTATCAATATCATCCATAGGACATGAGAAAAGAGCATACACGATATGGATTGAGAAATAAAAATTCTATTATTAGTAAAAATATATTACTAATAGAATCACTACCACTTTTAATTCTCAAGATAACCTGAAGACATAAGAGAAGAGCATACATGGGTTTGATTTTAAAATTAAACTTCTTACTATGTTTAGAAAATGAAAGTATAATAATAAGATAAATGAAGTAAAAAATGTTAGAAAAATAATTAGGAAAAAATGTTAGGTTTTGTTATTTAGTCTAGCATGACTAAAAATAATAAGAAAAAATGTAATAAAAATAGTAGAGAATGATTTTCTTAAATTCTAGAAAACTGTATAAAAAATAAAATTTAAACAGAGCACAAATGTAGGTAATATAAATAGATATGGACTTAATTGTGACATAAACACAGTTTAAAGAAATGCATACATGCCTTAGATGCACATAGACACACTTTGGATTCACGGGGACACACTTGACACCATAGAGACACACTCACTGTCGCGGAAATGTAGATCTAAACTTGTGCATAAGAAAATAACTAAACAATAGATTATAACGCTAGTAAAGATAGTCACATGCTAGCACAATTACTAGAGTAGAGAAAAAATATGTAAAAATTAAATAAAAATAGAGAAATAGAGACGCAAACTTAAACATGGTAGCACATCCAATATCATGCAAATGCAAGTCAGATCATGCAGATGCAAGTGAAAGAAACTAGTGAAAAATTAATAAAAGAAACGTAGGTACTAATAAGGTAACACATAACATGAAATACACTAGTGCACATAAAATTACGGAGACGAAAGTTACCTGTATCTGCACAATAAGGTTTGAAAAATGGCCGCAATGACTGGTTTTTTCAAACTGCTCAAAAACCATCTCACCTGATGACCTGTAAATTGGTTAGTAGCCTGTAAACACTTCAAGAAGTATAAAAAATATGTTATAAAGGAAAAACAAGTAAAATGTGTGGGTGTCCAACTGGGCGTGCTTGAATGTAAACAAGGGAAAAAATTAATAATGGAAGAAAACATGTACTAAAATGCAAACTAGATCCTTCCTTCATGTTTCCTTGCAACCTAACATGAGATGGACTGAAGCATGGAGTGAATTACCAAGATTGTTGAATCTCTTTGATGGATTGTATGTGGATTATCCAAATATAAATATGAATGGAAGTATGCTTGTTCTATGAGAAAATGTATGAATGATAAGATTGATTATGAGATCTTCAATCAAATGGGAAGCCTAACAAAATATGAATTTGAGTGGAAGTTTGATAGAGTAACACTATAAATGCCTTAATCTTCCATATATAGATTTGTGAGGAGATGAGCTTCCATATATATAGATTTATAGTTGAAGAAGAGGCCATGTATTGAGGATCAATATTTGAATGAGTTGTTGGTGAGTGAATGCATTTTCCTGATTTAGCACGTTGATTTAGTACGTACAATTGGCTTGTTTGAATAAGAATTTAAGAGGATTTAATTTGAATAGTTGGATCTTGAATTCTTTAATTGTACATGCAATTTATCTTTTTCTTTTGTAGATTTCCATAACCTGAGTGAGTGAACTAGTGAACTGGATATGAGTGGATATTTAGTTTTTAATTTTATTTAAACAACTAATAAAATTAGCTAAGGAGTGTATAGTGCATGATTTATTAATTAAATAATTATAATGAGATGTGGATGAATAATGATCCAAATGAAAATAGTAGTGTGTAGTTTTTAGGGTGCTTACAATATAAACATGACCAAAATGAGACACTATAGAATCTAGGTCATCCCATATAAGCTGATTGATGAGATAATTGTAGACACCCATTTTCGGTACCTTACATTTTTTATCCACACCCCCCACATTTCACTAAACCTATATTATTATTTTTTAACCATGTCTTCACCCCCATAAAATCAAATCTTACCCCTTAGTAAAAACATATATTTACTCACCCTAAAATAAATAAACCACCAAAACCACCTAAAACTCATCCTAACTGAGTTTAGCCCTAACTTTCTAACCTCCCAACTCACTCAACACATTTCTACCCATTGTCACTCATTCCCATACCTGAATTAAACCATTTGGAAGTGGTTGAAACCACCTCCAAGTATGTTTCCTTGCTTTTTACTAGATTGTCAGTGATTCTAACTAATTGCCGACGATTCTATAAAAGCCCATCAAACTTTATAAATCTAGATCCTTGACAATTGCATTGAAGCTTTGGATTTTTAAACACCTAGACAACATCATTTCAAACATCTATACATATCTTTTATCCCTATCACATCACTGAAGGCAACACAAATCTTGTAAGAATCCTAAATCATTATTTCTTGGAATTCCACATCAAAGGTAAGATTTTGTCATTTGTTTTTGTATTTATTTTATTAACAAGTCATATTAAAGACAAAATCAATATAAAAATCATTTGTTCTACATCCCACTTGCATCTTATTTAGAAATTTTTTTTTCATAGAAATCATTGGTGATTACTTTGAATTGCCAAAAATTACCTCTAATCACAAACAATCATTGTCCTTTAGTCATTTAATCACATTTTTCATATCTGCAATCATTATTAGAATATGTTTTTCCTCTATTATGTTTGTTTCCAAGTTGTATTTTCTTGTAGATGAATGTACATGGTCAAAAACATCTGATTACCAACATATACGATCTTCCTATTATCTTAAAACCATTTACCTAGGAGCAATTTGACATTGCACATGAGTTGAGTCTCTATGTCATTTCCCTAACACTAAATATCGACGATGTCAAAGATCAGCTTGAAGACATATGATGAAGAACAAGATTTTGATAAATAGTCCTAGATCAAATACTTCAAAGAATTTAAGCTATTCGCAGCCCTTGCTTAGGCCACTTATCATGCAGAACATGATCTCACTATCCCTCTAGATTTTTAATTATCCTCTCGTTATCATTATATCTTTCTATAATTATCTCTTAATTGAAAAATTATTTGACACCCTTCAACGAAATCCCATTAGTTCTTGGGATTGGCCTTTTCTGAGAAACTCACCATCTTTTATCTAATATCTATCTTGTTCAACTATATGTGAATGTGTAGGTTATCCCACTCATTAGAATACGGAGTCTCACACCTATTTTTTATCCACACATCTTGACATTGTATTGTCGACATAGGTATCACTCAACCCTATTGTCCTATGATTTTTTTGGTGGATTCTCATATAATTAACAAACCAAAATCCACCATAAACATTATGGAATTCCTGGTGGGACCTTCAATCCTTTTTTATCAGATCTTATATCTTCTTGTTTCCCTTTTTTGTCAAATCATCTAACTTTTCAACTTTGAGTACTTTGCTATCTCCCCTTTAAAAAAAAATAAAAAATAAAAAAAGGAATAACAAACACATGTATGCTTCTTTTCTTTCATTTTTCTTTCAATATCTCATTCTTTGCAAGTTCTATCTTCATAGAAATCAATCTTCCTTTTGGTCTTAAAATAAACCTTCATTCTTGATTTCTCACATCTAGATTAATTAGGGGTTGTAAATATTGCATTCAAAATTTCCCCTCACACAAAACTAAACCACATAATAAGTCAAATTTGTATCTAAACATATCCTTCTAGGTTTACCTACTTGGATTTCATCACCAATGGGGAAGCTGACTCGGTGTTCTAGATGAGTATAAATAATTGAGTGGATGGTATATCAGCTAAGTACCCAACACTCTTATCATTACGAGACCATAAAGTGAGGGGGTAGGCCCCATTATCATGCCTCATTCTGAAACTAACACAAACTTGGGTCTCTCGTACCTTTGGGTATATTAAGGACTCTAGCCTTACCATGCCAGAAACCAGTCTTAGAAAGCCTCTTTCCTAGTTCCTTTTAGCCATCTTTTCATTTCATAATTTTTCTAAGTTAATAAAGATAATAAAAAGAAATATTTCTTGTGATTGTTTGACTTTCATTTCCTTTAAAAAACCATTTTTATTTTCCCTCATTTCTCATTTAGTTAGTTTATAGTTTTGAATAAACAATAATATCATCTTAAAAACATCCCAAACACATTAGACCCACTTCAACAATCCCTAGAATCAACTCAACAACATCCACATTCTCTTAACACCCAGTCTGAAACATTAGAGGATATTTTTCTCAACCCTCCACATTTCTTCTAGAGTGGTGATCAAATATTTGTAGAAATATTAGATGCCAACCCAATTTCTCTTAGCAGCTACCTTGAGATGAAAGGCATTCATCTCCATAGTCCCTATCCAAAATATTGTCCATCTAGTGTTGTTGGTACCTGTGACTATTCTAGACTGTACAACCCAAACTATCAACTAGTTATAGAGAATATTGCTCTCCCCTTACCTCTAGTGACCCAGGAACATCTGTTACTGATTTATCTACTCCTGTTGGTAGATTCAAATTCTATTCCATATCATTACAAATTATAGCTACTCAACAAGTCCCCACATCATCCACATATTTGTCTAACCCCCAAGGGTGTTAAAAACCCCACCATTACTACACCACTCTTAGCTCATCAACAAGTACATGCAACATATGCATCCTTAGCTAATCCATAGGGTTCCCAAAACTTTGATGCTACTTCAGACCCTGTAATCAGTCATAATCTTCCACTCCTCTTCTTCCCCTAATAGGATCTGTTAGTATACCCATTTCCTCAACCCCCTTAGCCATCACACAACCTATCATTTCATAAAAACCCACATAAACAGTTCAAAACTTTGTGATGTTTATCCCTACATCCTTACCACCCATTACCATGAGTGTCATCACCAACACTCATCCTCTTTCATAGTCTACCTACTTGGTGGGTATAATAGAGTACATATACATCTCGGTTCAAAAAAATCCACCACAGTCACAGACCCTCATCTACACTTGCATTTAATAACCATACAAATATATTCAATCCTTCTTGTAACCATTAGTCTCTCAATACACTTACAACATTCCTCTCTCTCTCTCTCTCAAAACACATTATTACCAATCACTTATATCAATAATTAAACACTCTCACTCATAACCAAACCAAATCTTAATAGTCAAACATTAAAATCCCTCATAATGATCCTATGCAAGCATTGTTAAGTATAATATCTAGCCTCTAAGCCACCACTATAGGAAATTTTCTTTTTTCCTACAAAAAAATTTGTAATGAACCTATCACTCCATCCATACCTTTTAAATCCTATCCTACACATTGTTAACTCTCAAAGTTCATCAAAATCTATAGCAAGGATGACCCATAAAAAGATATCAGGGCCTTTAATCACACATGTTATCTCATCGCTCATGATCAGGACCTCATGTTAAGGACATTCCCTATGTCCTTGGCTGGTCCTGCCCTTGATTGGTATAATATTATTTCATTATTAGCACAATTATTCCTAGAACAGTTTTCTATCAATATATCTCATAAAATATCCATCACCGAATTGCATGCCATCAAATTTTTTGAGGATGAGTCTCTTGCTTATTTCATCACTAGGTGGCGAGGAATCATCAATCAAATATCCTTCTCCCTCCCAAAAATTAAATTGATTGAGTTGTTTTCTCAATCTTATAGAAAACACAAATCATCAACCCTTCAAATTAAAGTCATTTAAAACATTCAAAGAGTATTTTACCAAGGCCTAGAAACTAGAAATCCATGCCCTTGAGGATGGTAAATTGAAAAAATAAAATCCTAGTTCCCCTTTTAAACCCTCTTCTAGCAATGAAAAATATAAAGGTTCAAAAAACACGGTTGCTTTGAAAACTACATCCAAACGTTGTAAAAACTTTGAAAGATCCCAACCTCAATGTAAATAAACACCTTTGGGGGAGTCATATAGTGTTGTCTCTAAAAAATTTCTAGCCACTTGTATGATTAAAATCCCTTCCATCTGACTTATTAACGATTTCACATCTAATCCATCATGGTATTAAGACAATGACTATTGTAAGTATCATCAAGTCTGAGGACATGACATCAAAAGGTGTAGCTCATTTAGAAATGTCCTCCAAAACCTTATCAAATGAGGTATAATTAAAACTTGATAACTTGAAAGGCACCTCCTAATCAAATCTTGGACGTGTTTAAAATACCCTCTCCGAATCATCCCCCAACTAGTAGGCAAACTCAATCCAATGCATTTAATGGATGTCACCATATCATCGAACACTATCAATAGGATCTCACCTATATCTAAAGTGCCATCTTTTTTTATAGCTAGAACATTCCAACTGAACAACATAACTCTTAAGATACTCCTCATTACTGAGATCCTCAAGTCAATCCACATCATAACAAACCAAAATCTACCACATATACTAGCACAAAATATCCCTATATTGTTTCTCTAGAATCACAAGAAAAGAAACCCATAAATGAAAATTAAATAAAAAAATCATTCAAATACCATGTCGCCCAACACCAAGTTAAAAATCTTAGATAATCCAATACAAAAATGTGAGAATACATCCACTCTAAAAATATACAAAACCCTATGAGACACTCACTAGACATATAAACACCCCATAGACATGTCATGTCCTTACCTTCTATTTTGGGACCGCATCCCTAATCCAAACTTACAATCACTATCACATAATCTAAAATTATCCCTCAACTATACACCTAAACCTATCATATGAAACATGAATTAAAGAATATCATACCTTTTAAACCATGAAACGATATCCAACATCTATTGTCTTTGTCGTCATCCTCAGTTAACCACGTCAAGATTATTACACTAATATCCTTGAAAAACTCATCTGGTCATAAATCATAACACTACCACCTATTAAGCCATATGATCCTTGAGGGTGGAAACATTCTTGGTATAACTATGAGGCATTATATGCTTATCATCAAATACTAGGACACTACACAACAGGACTACAAAGCCCTACATGCCATAATATGAAGTCTTGTTAGCAAAAGAATTCTCCTAAAAATTCAAAATAATCATAATCCACCTACTGAACTCGATATACCAAATCCAAATATCAAATTAAATAGACCCCGTGAGTCCCTAAACACACCAATTCTAAACCGTCACATGACATCATATCTTAAAAAAACAAAGCTTCTTCCCATAAAGCCCCTCTCTTCTAGATTTATGTCATTCGTATAACCAAAAGAGCACGTACTCAAGATTTGAAAGCCCTAAACCAAAATGGGACTAAAGTCTCTATCTCCATTTCTCATCCTGAATCACCCAACCCATCAGCTTCTAAAGGCAAGGTGTCCATCCTTGTGACACCTCAAACTTAATCCACAACATCCATACAAAACACCATCCTAAAATAGTTACATCAAGCTCCTATTAAGATGTACATTTATGAGCTTGTCGAAAGTTACCCATAGCATCAAAAAGCCATGATTGAAGCCCTCCAAACCATTTTAGTATCATCATATGATCTCCAAAAAATTTTCAGCCTCATCCAACCTTATTAGACACCTTAAAATGTTTGCCACTATTATGTTTGAAGAATCTGATAATTCATCCTTATAATCTGAGGATCATGACCTTCCTCTCTTTGTTACCGCCCAAATCAATGAAACTCTAGTCAAGAGAGTAATGATCAATAATAATGATAGTATCAACATAATATCATATCACTCCTTAAAAAATATTCAGTTACCCAACACCATAGTGGATCAATAAATTGTTATGCTCTGTGCCTTTAATGAAACTGTCTACCCCATATTAGGAACATTCATCTTACCTATTAAAATAAGTGTTAAAATAATTCACGAGCTCTTCTATATTATAAAAGGATTTTTTCAATATAACATACTACTGGGTCATCCCTAGATAAGTGCTATTTGTTGTATCATGTTATTTAATTTCCTCCATCACCCGCTAAAATTAGATGACAAGCATATTCCTACTAGATTGACCAAGTAAGTTCTGAGACTCCTATAGATTCAAGTCCCTCCCAGGGGTCAAGCCTTTGATGATATAGAGAAAAAGACTTAGCTGAATCACTAATGAAAAATTAAATAGATACATGCCAACTCAAGAATGAGTAGTGAGATCATGGACGGTGCCAATTGTCAACCCAATATAATTCCAGAAATTAAAGGGGGAAATGAAGCCTCAAAATACCGCGGGGCTTACACGTGGAGTCAACTATAAGGGTCCCACCCAAGAAAAGGTCTTTGCATTAATATGTGGCTAGTCCATTACTTACCCAAAGAGAGATTAGAGGGCTCACGGAAGTTGCCACTTGTTAGCCCAATGTACTTCCAAAAGCTACGAAGAAAAGTAGAGACCCTAGAGATGCACCTGGATTACACATGGATCTCGTGACAAATGGACTCCAAGTTTGAAGCAGGTTGAAAAATATTGGCGACCTGCCAAACACCACGTATGGGAAATTATGAGACCCATCTAGAAATTTTAAATGCTCAAATATTTTAATAAGGTAAAAGGAGAAAAGTCATTTGGCTTGTCTTTTCAGCAATATAGTTAATGCACAGTTTCGTGTAAAGAGTGTGAACCTACGAATACTCAATTTTTTCACCTGCACTCGAAGGGAAATTTTAAAAGAACAACATAAAAATAGGTTCCTCCAGAATCATAAGCCTAGAACCCGATGCATAAAGATTGAGAAAATATGCAATAAAGATTTGAAAGGATGTTCCTTAAAAGGTGAGTCCACTTCAAGGGAGTCGGTTGCAAAATAGTTAAAGATGTATTAAATGGGTATGGATTTCACTCCTTAGATAATAGATTATGGGGAAGTGTGAGATAGATCTCACAAATCTATTTCTATCACTTCACACCATTTACCATAACTTGTAAGTAGTTGGGAGATGGTTAAGGAATTATCTTCTTATCTTCTTCTCATCCTATATATTGTAATCAGAGGTTTCATAACAAATATCGAGAGTTAGTCAATTATTATTTTCTATCTCAGTTCCTCTTCTATAAAAGGTAGGGGTTTGGAGCTCTAGCCTTCTCTATAAACTTTGTAATAACACTCTTCCTGCCTCTTACCTATTTTTGTACTATGCACATTTTTGGAGTAATATAATATGCCCTATGGTGCATTTTGTCCATCCTTTGCATATTTGTATTGTCTCTGATAGCCTTCATTTTTATGTTGGTATATTTTACATACTTATAATGTTATTACTTGTTTCAGAAGCTATGATTAGTAGTTCAAAGTGGTGTTCTATGTGAATCTAAGTGGATTGTGGTACATCTTGTCCCCCTTTTTCATTACTCACCTTTTCCCCATTTCAGGAAGTTGGATTCTTGATTAAATCATTGTCTTTTGGCATATCACCTTAGTTAGTTTTCACAATTTTATCTCAGTTTCTATTATCCTTATCCTTAATGTAGAGAATAGCCAACTTCTTTAAAATCTGGAGGTTACCTTAGGACGCACATCCCAATAACCTAAGGTATCCAACGACTTTGAGGGTTCATCTGCAAAGATAATCATCAACACATCCCATCCAAATTACATTGATGTCTAAACTATGAACATAAGTGTAAAATTTTTATAGTCCCCACCAATCCAAATCCATTCAGATCCTTTCACATGACCTTTAGACCTAACGATGTGCTGCTTCCATTAAAGACTCCACATCTTCAAAATAAAACTTCTACAAGCTCCTTCATCCCCTCATCTAAAATACCTGATGATTAATCCTTTGAATACATCATGCAACATCTCTCGTTGAGGGAGTATCACCTTCTAGCTCTTAATACACTCACTACACCTAAAACGTACATGATACCTGAAAAAAAATACTCTATGAGCATAGCATAGGAAATAATATTTCCTTTGGCCCATATTTTCTCTAAACACAACATGTTTACGGAGGTACCAAACACCCTTCATCTCATCTTGACAGTCAACCCCATGCTAAACCATTCTCCTCAAACTTTTCATTTTTAGAAAAATCACATTTTCCCCAAACCTACCTCCATTACTACACGTGGAAGGGATTTAGTATGATCCGATACGAGAAAGTTCCACACGACTTACCATTTGAAGATTGGAGGAAACCCCAAGAAAATAATGGCCTTGGTTTTAAGACATCTTCTTCCAACCCTTCACCATTGATATCAGAATCACATCCACACCCATCATCACCATCTGACTCACCCTATGGCATCGACGATGTCATATCTATGCCATATGAATTTTTTTAATCAATGTTATCACACTCGGACAACTAACTTATCAAGCTAATTACATAACTGAAATCCTTCCTCTAATATTACCACACATAATAGAGGAATATTCCCCTACTATTGACATCCTTCATTTCCATGATGAAAATATCTTGACTTATTTGGGTGCTGAATATATAACCACGATTTCATTAAATATGGACATTTTACTAAGAATCTAGATTTATAATATTATCATTTCTGGTTTTATAATTATTGAAATTGGATTCCTAAATTTCTATTATTATCTAGTGTTATATCAGATCCCAATATGTTTATTAGTGGAATTTAAGTAGTATAATATCAGATTCCAATATTTACACTGTGCCATACAAGTATGTTCCTAATTCTATATTGAGTTTATGAGAATGGGAATATGCCCATTCTCAACACACTCATAGTACAACTATGTTCCTAATTATTTTTATGTGTATCTTATTTATCTCAATTCTTTTTCTATGATTCCTATATGAGGCATTTTGATCCCTTTTGAAAATTATAACAAAGTGATACGGGTACATGTATGAAATATGAAGAAACTATTAAGTCTATGAGAATGGACATATGCTCATTCTCATTACACTCATGGTACAAATATGTACGTAATTCTTCTTATCTATATCAACTCTATATCTATTCTTCTTCTATAATTCATATATGATGGATTTTGACCTCTTTTGAAAATTTATATCTTGGCAGAAAATAGAAAAAGTCATGGTGCATTTCCAGAAACTCTTGTTAAGAGCATTAAATAATATATATTAGCACTCCCAATACTACAGTTTTGCATTCAAGAATTAGGGGATTCTAGGCATATAATTTAGTATGTACACTTCAGAAAGTTTTTTATTTTATAAATTTTTAGAGCAATTAAACAATAATTTATCTAAACTTATACACATAGCTTTAGGAAAAGACCACATAATTTTGTGGTTATAATGAATGCATAAATCAAGACTAATTCATAGAAAAATCCAAAACATTAATATTTTGAAATGAATTCCTTGTAAATCACATCCAACTCTCTTTAAATCACAAGATCGAGCTCCCTGTAAACTTACTTAGAGCATAATTAAGGATTTTTTTTCAAATTAAATTAATTTCAATGTGGAAATCATATTATTAATAATTCATTAATAAGATTCAAGAGTTCCATAACCAACACAATGTTTTATAGAATTATACTATGCAAAAATATTCCAAAGTAATATAATACTCAGTATTTCATTTAATTATCAAATAATAGTACAAGTGTAAAGTTTTATAGGACCAAGGTTTGGAATATATTTTTTTTAAAAATCCCACATCCCGGGTGAAGATGATTTCACATACAAATTTATGAACTTCAATAGTTTCTCCAAGTCAACATTCCTTATCCTGATCAAGTAGTTCAAGGTATGATTTAATGGCCACATGTCCTTTATCAAGTATCTTTATGTTTCCACTTTGCCAATTTTTGTCTGTTATCCATGCCCAAATGATTCTATCCACATCGATATCTACTTTAGGTTCATTTGAGATGGTCCAAGTTTTATTTGGCTTTAAACAATCCTGATACAATGCTGTACCTTCTCCTCTCCCTGTAGGTTTGCAATATTGAACTCTCAAAATTTTAAATACATCATTACCTCCTTGTTGAAGGAAAATATCCCCATCTTCTCTTCCCATCCATATATTTTCATGATAATTTCTTGGCCTTATAAGTAGCATTTGTCCCTTGAACACATTCTTCAACAGATTGAATTCTTGGTTAGATCCTCCACAAACAGGCCCAATGTAAATATCATTATTATTTGGGATATGTTGACTAATGTAGTCTTCTTTGTGAATATGTGTGGATCCTATTATTTGGTCATATATGTCTTTTTCATATACTATTTATGGCTAAAAACAAACATCTGACCTCCTGATACAATTTACAAATGGTCTATCCAAAGCACATAATTTTTTTTCCCAATACGTGATCTTCGGAAGACAATAATCAGTACCTTATCTTGTTGCACTTTTCCTCCAATGCTTAATATATGATTTTATTCCCTTTTTTAGATCTTCCATTTCTTTGAGTTCCTTGAAAGGTGCCAAAGGAGGTCGCCCTTCTGTAAATCTTGGTTAACCATTATATGTTATACACCATATATGGATAGAAAGAGACCATTGTTGATCCTTTAATGTTGCTTTGTACTCCATCAATGGTATGCCATTTACAACATGGAATCTAAAAAACTTATCTCATGGTTTCCATCCAATAAGAATGGATCCACAAAGTCCTTGAAGTTGTAAACTTCCTCAATAAGATAAGGAGTGAATGTAATTTATCCTTGTTGGCATGTTCTGTAAGATTCCATGATATGTGGTTAGTAAAATGTGTCTACTTTATGTAATGATGCTACTAATCTTCCAAAATTTCCATATGTATCCTCATGGGTGTGTCCCACTGGAAGGAAGTTTACATACACAATGTTGAATACCATTTTTGTTGTCAACATTGATACAAATGCAAATAATGTATGATTCTTGTTATCATTTGAAGCATTATCCAATTGCAAGTAAAATATCAGTGCTTTCTTTATAAAAGAAGTATTCATGCCAACAATACTAACTAATTTTAAATGGTCAAATATTTCCTTGTACCTTTTACATTTTTCATGCACATCATTTTGTAATAATGCATCATGCAATGACTATTTGGATGATCCACAATGATACAAAAAAATCCATACTCATCAATTACAGGTTCTTCAAGCTTCCTGAGACACAAAGATAATGATGTGACTATATAGTTTTTTCCACGTTCAACAAATGACAAGCCAAAATGGCTGAAACCCTTGGTCTTGAGTCCATGTGTGAGAATACCAGTCAAAGTAACTGGTAGGTTCATAACATTACTTATTGACTTTATTTTTTTTACCCATCCTTGGTATATAAGTTTTCATTTTATCCATTTTATCATGCACAATTCTCAAGAATCCATGAGGTTGTTCTTCTGACTACAATATGTGGGAATAGTAAGCTGCATGACAACTTTGAATATATTCATTGTGCCATGTTTATTTCTCCTCAATATTTACGAGTGCTTCTGGGCATGTAGTGGTTCTATGTTTGTTGCAAAAATTTGTGCACTCATCACACTTGGAAAAGAAATTATTTTTTGGAATGGAAACATGTGCAAATTTTTTATTCATTATTTTTCTGAAGCTTGACTACAACACTTGAGGAAGTTTCAAGAATTCAAGCTCCTCATTGCATTTTTTGACAGCATATTTTGGGTATAGAATGAAGGAAAAAACGTTTGGGGAAGTTTTACTCCATCTTGTCATATAGACTAAGTCAGATGTGGAGAGATATCTAAATTTCTCTCAACAATTCTTGATATGTAGGTAATTGTTGTGGAAGTTTTTGACCTTTGTTTCTCTTTTCAAGTGTTTCCATTTAGTGCAAACGTATTTCCGATTATCCATTCAGATTTATGTTTGCATAAGGAACTCCTTGGGTACCATTATAATTTGTGCCATGCATTCTAAAAAACATCCATCCCATCAAATTTCATTTTATGTATCTCCATAGTTTTCTTACCAACATTGAAGATGTCATTTGTTGTTAATGCAATAAATACAAAATTATTTCTGTCAACTTCATTCAAGGCTCTAGTTGTGTGCCAAAAATTATGAATTCTAGCTGAAGCAAGAGGTAATTTTTGGAGATAATTAGATTTGTGACAAGTCAACTCCGCATTTTCCACTTCTTCTAAAAATATTGACCATTTTCTATCCTCATCAAAATTTTGATTTGATGGATTTGCTTGAGGGGTATCTAGTTTCAGACGTTTTGTAGCATTATAAGATATTTTTATCACTCTGTTGGATTGATTGTGATTAGTGGCATAATATGAGGTTGGATAAACAAACTGAGGTTTTCACTCATCTAATGAATCCCAAATGATGACCTCAACCTCCTTTGTGACTTCTTTGAATCTAATTTCCATATGAGAACTATTTATGTCAGCTGATTGCCTAACATCCCATTGTATGAGAGATCTTTAGATAGGGAAAATCATTTGCAAGGAGGGTTGAATACTCTATCAATATACACACCAAATCTATTGGAATCTAATCTATTAAAATGTACCATGTATCCTTTAACTACGTTTGTAATTGTTCCATCTGCTAAAAATTTACACTCAATCGAGAAGTAACAAATTCATTTTGTAAATACTCCCTTGAACTTCAAATTGTGTTGATCACTGTGTACAAGGTGTAGACTAACGAGTTAAGAACTCCCTTTCTTAATAATAAGGGAACTTCTTGTTTCATTGAAAATCAAATGTTTATTAGCCAAACAATTGATTTATTAGGTTCTAGTGAGTCTGAGAATTTTGAACACATATTTACCACATTATCTATATATACATCAAAATTCAAAGGACCCAACCTCTCTCCATCAACTTCATGAACTTCTAGCACATGGGTTATATAACCCATGGATATGTCACCATCTCTGCTACAAGATTTGTGTTTGAGAATGACATTGTCTATGATAAAATATTTTCTATCTTTAGGACCTGTATTGATGGTGCTTTCACTTTTATCACTACAATCTCCATCACTCTCTGCATTTTAATCCTATAAACCACTAAATTTTTTTTCACTTCCCAAATTTTGGGGAATGGATGAATCTACATGCTTTGACCATTCACTCTCTTCCCAAGCAATGTAGTATCATTTATTCCCGACATCTACCAAGGTTTCAAATTCATCAACTAAGAAAGGAAATTTTAATGTCCCATCCAATATTGTGTTAGCATTAACAACAACAAATCCTCTTCCCACATATTTGCAATGTAGTGTCTTCCTAATTGGATATACTATTCCCTCTGCAATGGTTACTTTTGAAAACAAGTCCACATGATCATCCTCTACAAATTAAAAATCCCATGTTGTTATAACAACATAAAATACATAGTTTGTGAGATGATGGAAAATATATTTAACCATTGCATAAAATAAATTTAAAATTATCATGTATGTACAACTATAATATATTGAATACACGTAGAACATGAGTTGTGAACTTCTATAATTTAGTAATGTTTGGAAATACTTCAAAATTATACATATAATTTAAATTGACATGAATATATTTATCACATAATTTTCAAACTATGATTGAACTTGACTCATTTGAATTTAATTGATGAGAAATAAATAGATGAGGTTGATTTAAATGACGAGAAATAAATAAATAGTGGCTAAATATAAGTTAATTAGAAACTTGATTGCTAACTGCTTCATCCAAATATCTTCATCATATTAACATAACATACATTAATTTTATAAGAATTCCTCATACTTCCCATATTCATTGACTATGAGAATGGGCATTTGTCCATTTTAAACATTCTCATAAAAGTATCTAATTGTCATTCATTATTTATGTTTCGCGTAGGATAATTTGTATTTATTTCAATATTTAGTTTATGAGAATGGGCACCATTATCATCACAATGATAAAAATATTTGTTTTTGTGAGAAATGGCATATCCCCATTCTCATCACAATGATAAAAATATTTGTTTGTATGAGAAATGGCATATCCCCATTCTCACCACAATAATAAAATTCTTTGTTTGTATGAGAATGGGCATATGCCTATTCTAACCCTTCTAACCTATTGAAGCAATATTGAACATAATCATTTTAATATCACTATAAAGGATGTGAGAATGAGAAACTTTCCATTCCAGAATAAATTAAATATTACCTCTATAGTTCTTATATGAGAATGGACATATGCCCATTCAATACAACATATAAATGTTTGTTTGTATGAGAGTAAACATATGCCCATTATGTCTATGTGTATTACCTCAAGATAATAATTTTTTTTTCTCAAAAAGGAATAAAATGTAATTCCTCTAAATTTTCTTCTAAGGTACTATCTCATTATTTAGAACATATAATATTAGCCTTTGATGTGATTACTATAAGTTATATAGTTTTTATCAATTTC
Source organism: Taxus chinensis (assembly GCA_019776745.2). Lineage (NCBI taxonomy): Eukaryota > Viridiplantae > Streptophyta > Pinopsida > Cupressales > Taxaceae > Taxus > Taxus chinensis. The sequence goes on along the minus strand of CM034147.1, from coordinate 664,511,396 downwards.
ACAACCATATTATAGTATCAATGATTTTAACACAAACACGTATGGGAGATGTAATTATTTTCAAGTACATTGAATATATTTATAATGAAACTTGATAAATATCGAAGATACCTATTGAAATATATTAAAAAATACAACTCAAGGTTAAATGTGACGACAAATCCGAATAAGCAAAAAACTTAGATATCATAAAATATGGTATTAATACCAAATAATAGGACTGTCCTTTGTAATCAATGAAGAAATAATAATATATATTTTGGATCGATTTGCCCCATCACCTGTTTCTATTAAATTTGACATTCACATCTAGAGTTTAGGGAGTGGTTGAAGCAAGTAAACGATTCAACATTTGAGTGATTTTGTGAAAACCACGCATCATATATAGTTTCCCTAACTATCTCCTCTCTAGTACAAATTAGTATCAATTAATTTCAAATGCAAAAAATAACCTAAAACATGGCTATGATAATGTTTAAAAAATATATTTTATTTTAAATGTAAATAACCTAAATCATGACTATGATAAAGTTTAAAATTTATATATTTGTTTGACATGCAATAAATCTAAAACATGACTGAATTTTTTTGATAATTTAAATTTTATTTTAAGTGAAATTATTATTATTATTTTTCTTTAAATTATTGGCAAATAGTTTTTTGAAAGGGACTATACCCTTGATTACAAAAGAAGGCCTAAAAGCCCAGATAAGCAAGAGAACCAGAGTGAAAAGGATCAGAATCTAAATGTTACAATGATGTTCAAAGTAGCTAAAAAGCAGCTACCAATACGAGACAGAACAATAAAATTACTGCAAAAAAGCAGTAAAGGATCCGCAAAAAAATAGCAAAAAAACAAACAAGGATAGCAGAATCAACTGCAGCTACTTCCTAGTAGCTTTGTCTATGATGGTTTTGATATTCTTCTAGGATTTAAACATACCCAAAGTAGTCATATGGGCAGTGTCATTAGAATCCAGCTGCTCCAAGGTCTTCTTGCTTTCTTTATCAGTACCCCAAAGAGTTGCCGACAATCTGCTTAGGTTGGAGACACTTTTGACGTGTTGTTCAATAAATTCCTCAATCGCCCTAAAGATGGCAATGTTGTAATCATGCCTAGTCTTGGCCTTCCCTAAGCGAGAGTCCAACGAGTGCAATTTCTTGTATATATCTTCAATTTGGCTGCTGTCCACATCCTCCTCCTCCTCCTTCTTCCTCTTTCCTTTCTGTTTTGTCAAGTTTTTAACTTCATCCTTTAACAATTTCAATGAGAAACTTTCCATTCCAGAATAAATTAAATATTACCTCTATAGTTCTTATATGAGAATGGGCATATACCCAGCGGTGGTAGGGGAAGAGAAAGGAGAAACAGGGTTGGCAGCAGCAGAGCTTGGCAAAGGGGGAATTGAGCTAGGGGAGGATGGGAGACTAGGAAACCTGAGTAGACAACATTTGTGTAACAACAAAATGAGCCCTTGGTGCAGAGGAACCGCCTGGGAATGCTTTTAAAACTCAAGAATAGAGCGTTCAAGAGAGTTCAGCAAGTAATGGGGGAAACAAACCAGATGATCCCTACGAAAATGATTAAGAAAAATAAGGTGTTTCGCAGGAACAGTGACAAACCTTCCTTCCAAGGAGATGAACCGTATCATCATGCGGGTTACTTCATCATATGGCGGAGGGATCGAGCTAACAAGCAGGCCCACTGTTAAGTGGGTCAGTTTCTCCTCTCCCTCAACAAATCTTCTCTCTTCCACATCTCTATTGACCCTTTTGTTAAAGAATCTGAAGCCCTCCAAGCCAAGGCCGGTCACTTCAGCAATAAGCTCTTCATTGATTAAGACCTTCTGCCCCCCATACTCCATTGTCTTCTCCTTCCAATCCTTTATAAAATGCACAGAGATGCTCTGGTCATGCCCCTAAACTTTTTCCATGATGTTTGTTATGCCACCCTTGCTTAGAATGCTCCATAGCTCAATATTGTCTTTCCAGTCTAGGTCCACACTAGGCTCAATTTGACAAGGAGGACCCCCCATCTTCTCTGTTCTGAACTGTTTACAACTAATTCCTAAAGCTAGTCCACTTTTTGCTATAGTAATCTGCACAAAAATGGAAATGAGAGCCGTTGCTATTCCCACAATCGGTTGCATGTCTGTTGATCTGAGCCTGCTGAAAAACATGTGAGAATAGCTCGCTCCCTGCCATCAATCACTTTATCGCCGCCTTCAGTTTCTGTGGAGGTTTGAATTCACCTTTTAACAGTCACAATGCAGCCCGCATGCGTGATTTTCAAAACCATGTATCTCCACTTGTAATTCCCCATATGATTCACACTATCTTGATTATTAGACATGATTTGCATAAACCAATACTTTAAATCAACACGTGTGGGAGTATTTATCCACACCCAAAATTCATAACTCATATCAAGATATTGCTTATGTATGGAGTTCCGCCTGAATGCTGTTTTGAAGCTGTTTAGGGATGCTGTTATTGTCCCAAACTATAAGGTTAACATTAATGCCATAATTTGCCAGCACATCCGCTAATTTATTACCCTCCCTGTAGGTATGCATGATCCTGATGTTATTGAAAGTATGACTAATACTTATGGACTCTGCAATAAAATCCTTGATGCTCCAGCTTGGAGATGAGCACTGCTTAAGAAGATTAATGATATTTAGGGATCTCCTTCAATGATGAGGTTCTGAATATTATTTTCCTTGGCAATTCTCAGACCCCAAAGAGCAGATAAAGATTCAACAAAATTATTAGTTTGAATTCCCATTTTATCAGCATACACAACTATTAGAATGCCTTTATGATCCCGTATCACTCCTCCCCCTGCTGCATTCCCAGGGTTTCCCTTAGAAGCCCCATCAAAGTTCAACTTATACCAATTTAGATCTGGAGGATGCCATTCAATCAAAGATCTATCAATGCTATTCCCGGGAATGTTCCAACTATTAATTGATCCAATCTGCCAGTTGGAAAAAATGTATTCTTCATTTTCTGGATATCTCTTGTTCTTGGGGGGTTTAAATCCAGCAATATTCTCTTTGATACCATTAGAAATTTTCCCAATACTAAGTTTGTAGTTTTGCTTTCTGTTTCTGAAGATAATATCATTTTTGTCCTTCCATATTCTCCAGATTAAATGAGGGATAACTAGCTTCCAGATCCTTTTAACAACACAATGCTTAAAGGGTGGGTTCCAATGAGTCCATAGCTGATTGAGATCCTTCGGCATCACCCAGAGAGATTCAAATTTAGAAAGGGCAATACTCCATAATTTAGTGGCATATTCATAATGTATGAACAGGTGGCTGATATCCTCAAAATATTTCTTACAAAGATGGCACCTATTAGGGATTATTAATCCTCTTTTCATCAGATTGTCATTAGTAATAATTCTACCTCTGATAGCCAGCCAAAGGAAAAAAATTATGTTGAGAGTTAAATAAGACATCCAAATCCTGTTCCAATTGAAGTCTGTTTGATTACAATGAAAGAAGTTATTGTATCCAGTTTTGACAGAGTAATTCCCATCATTGGAGTTAATCCATACCAACTCGTCCTTGGAATCCATCTGACTTAATGGAATAAGTTCTAAATGATCTTGAAGGGAGGAAGTAATTTGTTTTAGATCATTTCTATCTACAGAAAGTTTTTTCCACTTCTTTCTGGTACCATTTTCCTCAATATAGTCCTTGATTTTGATGCCATACTTGTTTATAAGACTGTCCTTGGCCATCCCAAAACTCTCCATGAGATTTCCATTAAACCAATTGTCCTCCCAGAAGTTTATGTCCCTACCATCCCCCACTTTCCATTTACTGCCCAGCCTGATGAAATTTTTGCTTTTAACCAAATTGTTCCAAAAAATGGAACCATAGGGGAGCTGTTCATCAAGTAGAAAGGAGTACAAAGATTGATGCTTTAGGTATTTTGATTTAATTAAATCTATCCAGGGTTGTTTCTCAGTCAGCATTCTCCAGCCCATTTTAGCAATGAGGGCCTCATTCATTTTCTCAATGTCTTTTATACCTAGACCTCCCATAAACTTCGGGGTGCAAACCTTATCCCAAGCCACTAAATGAAATTTGAATTTCTCATCCATGCCTTGCCATAAAAACTTTTTTTGGATCCTTTCAATCTTATCCCTGAAAGAGGAGGGGATCTTGTAGAGCGACATGATATAAATTGGCAGATTTTGGAGAGTACTTTTGATGAGCAGGCACTTACCAGCACTAGATAAAATGGCTCCTTTCCAACCAGCCATTTTTTTGGAATCTCTCCAATAAATCATCCCCACACCTTGCAAGAGACTTTCCTAGTGCCGAGAGGAAGCCCCAGGTAAGTGGCTGGAAGCTCGCTTATCTTATAGCCCAAAATTTTAGCTATTTTAAGCTGTCTTTTCTCAGAAGTGTTGAAGAAGAAGATGGTGCTTTTGTCATAATTGATCTCCTGCCCAGAAGCAGATTCGTAGAGCCTCAACAAGGACTTGGTAGCCTTGGCTTCAATGATAGATGCTAGAAGGAGAAGGATAGTGTCATCTGTAAATTGCTGATGGGAGACAGCTCGACTGATGGAGGTGGGCTTGGAGCCACTTAAAAGCCCGTCATTCATCTCTTTACCAATTGTTCTACTGAGGCTATCAGCCAAGAGAATGAAAAGTAAGGGGGAGATAGGGTCTCCTTGTCTAAGTCCCCTGCTGCTAGTGAAAAAAACCCACTGGTTCACCATTAACAACCACAGAAAATCTGGCCGTGGATATGCAAGCCTTAATAATTCTTCTAAATTTTTCCGGAAACCCGAATTTTGTTAAGACTTTGTCAAGGAAAGCCCAAGAGACCTTGTCAAAGGCTTTATTCATATCCAACTTGAGGACCATACTCACCTTTTTATTATTCTCCATTGAATGTATGGTATCATGAACCATAATCACTCCGTCTTGTATAATCCTACCTTTGATGAAGCCACTCTGCTGCCTTGAGATAAGTTCATTCAAAATGAGCTGGAGCCTAGTAGAAATAATTTTGGTAAAAATTCTATAGATGGCATTTACCAAGCTGATAGGTCTGAAGTCCTTGAAATCTTTAGCATCCATTTTTTTTGGGGCCAACACAATGTGAGTGTTATTAAGTTCTTTTAGAAGATTACCCATTCTAAAGAACTCATTCACCACTCTGAGGAGATCCTTCGAACATATTTCCCAAAATTTCTGGAAAAAATTTATGGAAAATCCATCCGGTCCAGGAGCCTTGTCACCCTCTAAAGCAAAAACAGCTTTCTGCAGCTCTTCCAGCGTAATCGCTTTGTGGATATCTTTGAAATTCTGTTCCTCAAATTTATTTTGGGGGATGGCCTCCAACATAAAAGAAATAGCTTCAGAGTTGTTGATATTCCCCTCCTCAAGAAGTTTTTTATAGAATTCAAGCGCTTCTTTCTTGATGCTATTGGGATCTTTTATGATATTTCCGTTGTTTTTAGAAACTTCTAAGATCCTATTACAAGCTTTGTGCTTTAGAGTGGTCATATGAAAGAAATTATTAAACCTAAATCATGGTTACCATATTTTTTAATATTTATATTGTTTTTGACCATGGAATAATGAGACCATTAATTTGCAAATAAATTGTTTTCCACCGTTAATTTTTTATTAATTCAAAGTACATGTTTTTTTAATTAATTGAAGGTACTTTTTCAAACACATCTTCGACCTCCATTTGGAAGGAAATTGGTGAAATTAATGGTAATTAATTCACACCACTCCGTAGAACTGTAGAGAGAATGAAAATGGTTATTGTTTTTGATGATAGGATAGGTCTTGAGAATTGCAAGGTTTACCGCAGGTCGGAGAAGCTATCTCTTTCTTATTCATCATTTCCGCTTTCTTTTTCATCTAGTTTCCGACTTTTTTTGTTTGTCCTTCCACTTTGAGATGCCCGTTTCGTTAGACCATTTTCCCCTATGAAGCAGAATATTTTAAGAATATTTTTGAGATATTGTTCTTCCTCTCTGCTAAAATTTTGTCGACCCTTACCACTTTGGGCTCCCTCAGTTTTTTAAGACCGTTTTGGCATGTGACACACAATATTTGAAGAAAATTTTAGGCATGAATTATTCTAACTCTTCTCTATTGAATTATTATGAGATGAAGAGTAACATTTGATTTTCTTTCCCTTATATTCCATTTTGGGTTTAAAGATAATGCCCTTTTTTTGATCTGGGTATTAATAATATCACTTCAATGTTTTGAAAGACATGTGTAATTGTTAACCAAATCATAGTTGCTAATATGGGGTGTTAGTTGTTATGGTTTTATCAAACTACTGAGTGGTCTTACCACCTGGGTGGCATTACTTTTTTGCCAAGCTATGCAGGTGAGTTTTGCAGGTCGAGAATGATTCATTATTAAAAGAAGAATTTACTTTTTTATAGTGAAGAATTTTTTTACTTCTTTTTTAAATTGAAGATAAGTTTCAGAGGTACTTCTAACTCTTCTCTGTTGATTTATTATGAGATGAAGAATATCATCCTGCTTTCTTTCTCTTGTATTCTGATTTGGGTATAAAGATAATGTCATATTTTTGATCTTTTGTATTATTGATATGTGTTTTAAGAATATCACTTCAATTTTTTGAAAGACTTGCATAGTATTATCCTCCATAGTTATAAAAGGATGCCTCTAAATATGACCATTTCTTGCATGTTTCAGAGTCTGAACAAGATCATTCCCTTGCAAAAAAATGTTTTTGATTCTAAAAAAACCACTTCCAATCCTTCATGCCAAGATGACGAGTTAACTGTTTTGTTATTACCAAAGTACATTGTGGTGGTTACCACCTAGGTATCGTTACTTATTTTCTAAGTTGGGTGGCCTAGCTCGTAGGCCAAGATGGGTGGGAAAGTTAGCCAAGCTGACTGACCCAACGAGCTCATGGGTGAGCTGAATGAGAGCTCAGAGGAAAGATTCTAAGCTAGGCGAGCGAGTTGACATTCCAAGATGGGTGGGGGAGCTGTTGAGTTAGAGGTTGTGTTGGCCTATTGAGCTAACCAGTTGAGATGGGCTAGGTGAGCTGACATGCCGAGCTGAGTGGGTAGCTGACCTACCAAGCTGGGCATGTGAGTTAAATTCCTGAGTTGGGATTAGGGGTTGAACTACTGAGCTAGATGGGATAGCTGACCTACCAAGCTAGGTGGGCGAGGTTGACCTGTCGAGCTGGGTGGGTGAGGTTGACCTGCTGAACTGGGTGGGCGAGCTCACTTTCAAGCTAAGTAATATTGAACTTAATCATTTTCATATAGGAATTAAAATGATTAAGTTCAATGATGTATCTAATGATAAAATTCCCATTTTCAAAATTGGAATCATAAAAGAAGAACATAAGATAAAATCTACCTTGTTTTATAATGGACACTTGCCCATTCTCATAGCCTTCATAGAGTTATTGAAAAAATTAAGTTCAATATTGCTTGTATTACAATGATTAGAATTGGCATACGCCCATTCTCATACAAACAAACTTTTTTTATCTTCCATTCAATGGTCAGGTATCCATACCTATAGAGGTATTAAAATGTTTAAGTTTGGTATTGCTTGTATTAGAATGTTTAGAAGGAGCTTATGCCCTTATACATACAAACAAGCATTTATTTCTTGTATTGAATGGGCAAGGATACCCATTGTCATACAAAAATCATATATGAAGGATATAGATAAAATAATAAATTTAATTTTTTTAGAATGGGCAGTTTCCCATTATCATATAGGAATCATATAAGAAAAATAGATCAAATTTACTTTGTTTTTGAAGTTCCCCATAATCACAACCTTCATAGGTATTAAAATGATTATGTTCAATCTTGTATCGAATGAAAAACTGTCCCAATCCCATATAAGAATCATAAAAGAATAATATAGATAAAATCTAATTCATTTTAAAATAGCAAGTTGCCCATTCTCACAGCCATCATATAGTTTTTAAATTGATTAAGTTAAATAATTCTTGTATTAGATTGACCATTTATTTTCACTCTTATATCTTATTACTTTTCCCATTAGTAATGATCAAGTTCAATATTTCTTGTATTGCAATGATTAGAATGGGTATATGCCCATTCTCATACAAACAAACATTTTTATCTTGAATAGGCAGATGCCCAGTCTCTTATAAGAATCATTAAAGAATAATAGAGATTAAATTTATTTATTTTTTGAATGGGAAATTTCCTATTCTCGTATTCGAATCATATAGTAGGAAAAATAAAGAAAATTTACTTTATTTTAGAATGGGTAGCTCTTCATTATCATTGTCTTCATAGTTATTAAATTAATTAATAAGTTCAATCATGTATTGAACAAGAAAATGTGAGTTCTCATATAGGATTCATAAAATAAGAATAGAGATAGAATTGAATTATATTTAGAATGGCCAGCTGCCCATTCTCATAGCCTTCAAAGAGTTATTAAAATGATTAAGCTCACTATTGCTTGTATTAAAATAAAAATAATGGGAGAATGCCATGGAAACATCCTTTAACTAATTTCCTATAATCATGTCTACAGGGAAGGGAACAAGGCTATTGTTTACCTTACAAATAGAGGTTAAAGAGGTTGAAATTTTTGTGTCATTATAATGATTGAAAAGCATTCTCTATCAGTATTGGGTATGAAGAAGAGTAAGAAGTAATGAGGAGACATGCTAGAGGTTGGATGATATAAGTGCTTTGCGTTGGGTTTAGAAAGGACATTTGGTCTAGACAAGGGCTTGATAAAGTAAAAGATCATTGGTTTTAGAACAACAATGAAGGTTTCAAATTGGGTTGGTTTTATTGCCATTTTAATAGAGAAACAAAAAAATGGGTGGTGAACTGGTTCATCTAGAACCTGATTCGACCAATGGGATTAGTAGAAGAGTTTGGATGATGCTGAGAAAAGGACAGGTATGACATATCTATTTCAAAGTTTTAAAGGCCACGAAGAAGCCATGAGAAAGGATTTTGCTACTCATTGGAAGGATGGTCGGGCTAGTATCAGGGGTTTTTCTATAAAAACTTATGCATATTTTATTGCTATAGTGGTTAGGATGAACAATGAGGGGAGGGAGATTTACAAACCGAAGAAAAAATGTGATGAGGAGATGGGAAAATGTTTGGTGGGCAAAGAGAAACTAAGACATCATTGTGCAGGTTTTGAGAGAGATTCTTTACCTGATCCTTTCAATGAAATTTCCCTACACTTGATGCAATTTATCACCTTGGAGGGTAGGTACAAGGTATTTTATGCCCACTATTTCCCTATGTTAAGTCATATCCACTATGATGGTATGAATTATAATTTCCCATTATTTCTCAGTCATTCCCTGCAAAAATCAATCGAGAATTTCCAAAAAGGAAAGTTGAAAATCCCTCTTCATCAGGGATTGATGATGGCCTTATTCCATTTGGGTTCTACAGATTTCACCAAATCAAAGAAGTTTAGGGGCTTGTTGAATGATGATGTAAAACATGTTGAGGATGAGAAGTATATGGAGCAGGAGGATTATGAGGATTCCTCCTCTTCATGATCAAGATGACATAAAAGAGTATTTTATGCCATTAATAAACACTGTAGATGTTGTTGGTAATATGGAGAGGGAGGCTTTGGAGGACCTAGATAAATTTTTTACTCTAGTTGAACGAATGAATAAATTGAGGAAGATGAAGGGTATTGATATTGCAGTCGGTGTTTCTATGTCTGATATCAAAGGGGAACCTTCCAAAGGAAAATAAAATATGGAGTCTGATTGGAGTATGGCATTGGAAAAAAATTTCCTTAGGGTTCTGCAGCTGGAAAAGAATGTTGATTCCCTCAATGAGTCTAGGGCAGCCATGGTATGTACTTGTATGAAGTATATTGAGGCCTCAAAGAAAATTTGTACTTATCAAAATTCCATTAGAGAGGAACTATCTGGGCTTAAAAATATGGTTATGGATATTCAGAGGAGGCTAGATCAACAAGAGAAGGGAAGAAAAAAGTGCAGGCTTAATATTTACCTCAACAGCTCAGAGGAGGACGAGATGGTGAAGGATGATATGAGGGATGTTATTGGAAAGGAAGAAAAAACTGTGGAATAAGAACTTTATATGAAAATTATAATTTAGAAACTACATTCTTATGCACAAAGTCAGACTCTTATAAAATGATAATATTGAAGTAGTGTTGTTGAGTCTTATGGGTGTCCTTTAAGTTGCAATATAAGTGAAAATTTGATAATAATGTAAGACCTAGGTTATTCAAGTAAGCAGTATAGTATGAGTGAATATGAGATAAAATAAAATTATAATAATGAAGTAGCATTGTTGATGGTTTTGGGTGTCCATCATGTAGCAATCCGACTGAATAGATGTTACATTTGCATTTGGTATTGAAAAGATGTTACATTTCTTTTTTGTATTGAATAGATGTTATATTTATTATTTTGTATAGAATGAGAGTATGTCCTTTGTCATACAGAAAATACAGAGGAAGAAGATGTTGCTTAATATATGAAAATGATAAAAAAAATCTATTATAAAAATAGTTGTAATGAGCAGAGGCCCAGTCTCATATAGAAACATAGAATAAGACTAGATGTTTTAGAAGATGCATATGCCCATTCATTCTCATATCAAGGATAATAAAGAACAATTTACTTTATTTTAGAATGAAAATATGTGCATTCTCACATCCTTACTTTATTTTAAAATGGGAAGTTGTGCATTCTCACAACCCTTATAGATAGAAAATATAACTAGTGAAAGAAGCTTTAAAATGGGCAAAAGGCCATTCTCATACAAACATACAATTTTTTGTTTTTTCATTATTAATAATTGTATTATACTAGTTGGACTATCCTTGGCAGAGCCAAGTGATGCACTACATACCCTCATAGAGGGATAAAGGCTTATGTAGTTCTCATCATATAATATATTTATATGATTGTAAACATTTTTAGAATGGGTTGTGAGAATGGGAAGTGTGTTTGTAAAGGCAATATTGAATGTAAGCATGTTAACCATCTTATCAATCTCTCTACGGTGCCACGAAGTGGCATGAATTAATTTTATTAATTTTTCTAATTTCCCTCCAACAGGTGGTCGAAGACGTGCTTGATGAAACAAGTACCTTCAATTAATAAAAGGTGGTAAACAATTTATTTGTAAATTAATGGTCTCACTTTGCCATGGTAAAAATAAATTAAAAAATATTAAACAATATCCTTTGCCCATGTTTTAACATATGATTCCTATATGAAAATTGGTATCTTCCCATTCAATACAAGAAATATTGAACTTAAACATTTTAATACCTCTATAGAAATGGATACCTAACCATTCAATGGAAGATAAAAAAGTTTACTTTGTATGAGAATAGGCGTATGCCAATTCCAATCATTGTAATATAAGCTAATATTGAACTTATTATTGTCAATAACTATATGAAGGTTGTGAGAATGGGCACCTATCCATTATAAAACATGATACATTTTATAAATGATCTTATTTTATGATTCCTATATGAGAACGAGAATTTTTTCTCATTTCGGTAAACTTATTTCATCTTGTGAATCACAAGATTTGAAGAAAAATTCTGATATATTGTTTGATCTCTCCATTTTTTTTGTTCTTCCTTTCTGCATTGGGCTCCTCTATTTCATTATACCACTTCCTTGCATGTGAGATATTTTATTGTGTATTGTTCATACTTTTTATTTTGGGGTTCTCTCTTTCATTGGACTATTTTGGCTTGTGAAGCAAAAGTTATCAAGTAAATTTATAAGAAACACCAATCCATGTCACAGGCATGAATTTATCTAACTCTTCTCTATTGATTTATTCTGAGATGAATAATATCATATGGTTTTATTTCCCTTGCATGGTGGAGAATTTCCCATTGTGAAAAACTTTATTTTTATCTCTAATCTTATTCTATGATTCCTATATGAGAATGGGCATATGCCCATTGTATATGCACCCACTCTCACATAGGAATCATAACATAATAATAGAGAAAAACAAATTATTTCACAGTTTTAGAATGTAGTAAATTCTATATCTATTCTTCTATGATCCCTTTATGAGAATGGTCATATGCCCATTCTCACATAGGAATCATAACAGAACAATAGAAAATTAAATTTCATCTATATTGATTCTTGTGATTTATTCAGAGATGAAGAATATCATCTGGTTATTTTTCCTTACATGGTAGTGAACTGGCCATTGTAGAACAAAGTAAATTTTATCTCTATTCTTCTATGATTCATATATGAGAAAGGGAATATTACCATTCACATATAGGAAAATATATTGAAGTAAATCATTTTGAGAGCTATATAAAGGCTGCAATAATGGGGAATTGTCCATTCTGAAACAAATTAAATTTTATCTCTATTAATTCCTATGATGATGTATGATTTTTTATGTAAAATATTGACTGTGAAATGGTCTTATTTAATGTTGACATTTGTATCATTATTAGATGCTACTATTACCTTGTTTTCTATATTGATTATTTTGATGATGAATGACTTTTTTTCTTGCTTATCAGATTTGTAGTTGTCTATATGTTTATAAAATTAGGTAGTAAAACTTGTTTTCTAACATAGACATTATTACCTTGATTCATTGATATTATGTACTATGTAGATAAAAATGATGGTTAATCATTCCGTAATCTTTATTTACTAATAATTCAACATGATTACGAGTTGAAAATTCATGCCAGTTCATTGAACTAACATGCATACAGTTTATTCTTTTCGTATGGTATGCAAGAATTAGAGTAATCATTACAAAGTGATACTTGTATTTGATACACCTATGAAGGCACATGATATTGGGTAAGTGCCCATGCTAAACAAAGTAAATGTTATCTCTATTCTCTTTATTATACTTATTCACATATATTTATGAACAATAATGGAATTTCTCTTATGAAATCCTATTAAAGAGAATAGGCATATGCCCATTCTTCATATTCTAATGTTATCTCTGTGATTCTTTTTATGATATTTTTATTTATCTCTAGTATGAACAATAATTGAACTTATTTTTAAAATGATTCCCTTATGAGAATAGGAAAATTCCCATTCTAAAATAAATATTAAAGAGAATACGCATATTCCATTTTTTACATATTCTAATTTTAGCAATATTAAACTTAATCTTTGAGATACCACTATAATGGATGTGAGAATGAGAATATGACTATTGAATACAAGAAAAAAATTCTCAACTATGCCCACTCTTTAATACATATTTAACTCTGTGAGGGGGCATCTACCCATTTAATACAAGAAAAAACATATTTTTTTGTTTTAAAATGAGCATATGCCCATGGGAATCCTATATGAGAATATAGGATTAAAAATGTGATGCCCATTCAATACAAAATGAATTTTTTTTGTTTACATGAGAATGGGCATATGTCCATTCTAAACATTGTAATATAAGAAATGATAATTTTATGAGATTGCTCCTATTATTCCTATTTATACCTATTTAAAAATTGTGAGACTGTTTAATCCATACTCTTCTTAGTCTTCTTCTATTATTCCTATCTACCCAATAAATTATTCTATGATTCCTAAATGAGAAGGGGCATCTTCCCATTTAATAAAAGACAATGCACAAAAAAATACATCAATTTTATAACTCTTTTAACAAGATGTGAGAATGGGTGCACCTCTAAAACAAAGTAAATGTGATTATTCCTATCATAAATGAGATATGACCATTCTAAACATTATAATATAAGTAATATTTATTTGTTTGAGAATGGGCATATGTCGAAGATAAACATTGAATAATATATAGGAGAAACTTTGAGAATGGGCTACACCTTAAAGGAATGTGAGTAAATGGGGAATATTTTCACATTTTTTTAAAATAAATATCCAAATTTTATCTACTATTAATTTCCTATATGAGACCCTTGAACATTGTGATTTTTTAATATAAAGACAATATTGACTAAAATGATTCCTACTAATCAGGTAGTATACCATGTCATTAAACGAATATGCAATAAAGTGTTAATCATACAATTTTTCTATGATTACATAATGATGAATTCAAGAAATTGTTCGTGTATTGTCTATATGATTATAAGTCTATAGCTATTAAAGTAAAGTATAATTGAGAGGAAATAAAGATTGCATGATAATGGGGTGAATTGTCTCATTTTTATGTAAACAAATTAGTAATGTAGATAAAAATTGTAGTTAGACCTATGGGTGCATAATCTTCTAAAACAAATAATTCCAATATGATTATTGACTGTGAAAATTCATAATTCATTGAAATGTTGACATGCCTTTATCATTATTATCATTTCTAAATGTATATGATTATGATTCTATAACATTATAATACAAGAAATGTAATGATTTTTTTTCATGAGAATGGGGAAAAATTATTAACTAAATATTTGGTAAGTTCATTCTAAATGCCATTCAATAAAATTCGTCCCTAACAAGTACTAAAAATTATTTTATTATAATGCATTTTCATCTACATTTTTATGAACAAATATTAGATGATTCCTATCTTATGTAAGTTATTTTATGATTCCTATAAAGAATGGGAATCTGCCCATTCAATACAAGACAATATAATAACATGTCAATCTTCATTTACTAATATTTTAAAAACTATGATATTCCCAGTAAAACACTACGTCAATTTTATCATTCCTAAGTGACACATATAAATTGAAATGAGATAGGGAATTGCTTTCAATATGAGATAATGCCCATTATGAATTGTTGTATCTTTTAACAAGATGTTAGAATGATGCACATTCTAAAATAAATATAAAGAGAATTTGATTATATTTTTAATGGGCAATGCCCATTCTAAACAAACAAATCTCTGAATACGTTATATGATAATGAGGCATATTTTCTCTTTATTACAAGCAATATTGTATTTTCCCATCAATCATTCTCACTCTTATAATACGTATTTAACGACTGTGAGATAGGCATTTTCCCATTCTAATACAAGACAAAAAACATATTTGTTTCCTATTTTTAATGAGCATATTTATGGGAATCCTATATGAGAATGCCCATAGCATTAAATAATATGACAATTCAATACAAAATGAAACAATTTTGTTTGCATGAGAATGGGCATATGTCCATTCTAAACATTATAATACAAGCAATGCTGATTTTATGAGATTGCTCCTTTTATTAATATTCTATACCTATTTAAAAATTTTTGAGACTACATTTAATCCATACTCTTCTTATTCTTCTTCTATTATTCCTATCTACCCAAGAAATTCTTCTATGATTCCTAAATGAGAAGGGGCATCTACCCATTCAATACAAAGACAATGCAAAAAGCTACATCAATTTCATAACTCTTTTAACAAGATGTGAGAATGGGTGCACCTCTAAAACAAAGTAAATTTGATTATTTCTATCATAAAGGGCATATGCCCATTCTAAACATTATAATAAAAGTAATATTTATTTTAACTTTGAGAATGGGATGTGCACAGTCAAAATTGAATAATATTTGTTTGCATGAGAATGGGCACATTCTCATACAAAGCAATATTGTTTGTGATTCCTATCTACCAAAACTAAGGATTCCTATATGAGAATGGACATCTTCACCCATTCAATAAAAAACAATGTAAAAATGGTCAATCAAGTTCATACCTATTTAAAAGCTATGAGCTGCTGTATAATCCATACTCTTCTTTTATCATTCCTAATGCCCAATAAATTCTTCTATGGAATTCCTAAATGAGAAGGGGCATCTGCCCTTTCAATACAAGACAATGTAGCAAAAAAGCTCCATCAATTTCATATCTCTTTTAACAAGATGTGAGAATGGGTGCACATTAAAGCAAGACAGGGATAAAACTGTAACATAAACAACATAAAATCAAATATGCAATTTGAACATTATTCCAAGTTCTATGTTTTTTTAAATGGGAATATGCCCATTCTAAACATTCTCATACAATCAATATTGATTTTTATGACAGTGGGCATGTGCATTTTCTCAATTCTCATACAAGTAATGACTTAATATTCCTATTAACCCAAGTGTATTTTATGATTCATATATTCAGAATGGGCATCTGACCCATTCAATACAAGAAATTTCAAAATTTCAATTTGATATTGTGATACATGAGAATTCATATTCTAATCCAAGGAGTGACAATAAATTCTGTACTATTTCATGAGATTGCCCATTTCATCCCATTTTTATTTTCCCTTCTTACTAATTTAACCGATGCAGATTTTTTTGATACATGGGCATGTTCCTTCTTCTATTAGAAGATTTTCCTTCTCTACCCAAGCAATATTATTCTATGATTCCAAAATGTGTATTTAAATCGGGATTACTACTCAGTTCAATGGCCAGAAGATGGGGTATGAGGATGGAGGGTTTTTTAGTCTTGCAATTGGCGAAGTGGTTTTAATAGTGAGAATATCAAGAGAATGAGAATGGGCATCTGCCATACAAGTACAATGCAGAAAAATGGCATCAATCCTATCATATCTCTTTTAAGATGAGCCCCTGATGGAGAATGACCCTAGCATACTTTCTAAAGTCAAGAATATGAATGCTCCATAATTTCAGTAATATTTAATGCACACAGAAAAATTCCATTCCTAAACATTCATGAGAAAGTAATCCCGTGTTTTTTTGAGAATGGGCATCTACCCATTCAAGAGATTCTCATAAAGTAAACCATCATTGATGGTTTAATTTCAGTCAAGGTTCCGTACATGGAACTTAACTATGCTCATATAAAGAGGATCTTCCCTTGTGATTCCTTCTATGCATAGCAGTCTTTTATGATTCCTATATGATAATGTGCATCACCTCATTCAATACAAAGCTAACAATGTAAAAATGCTCAATCATTTACCATAACTTTTTACATAGCCGTGAGAAAGGGTGCCCATTCTAAAAAATGCAAATAAATATTATGATAATGGAATTGCTTCTACAACTATTCTAATACATGATTCTAAATTCATAATACCACATTCTAAACATTATAATAAGTAATTTGTTTTTTTAGAATGGGCATGTACCCATTCTAAACATTATCATACAAGCAATATTGATTTTATGATTTAGTGGGCATGTGCATTTTCTCTACATTCTCATACAAGCAATATTGTTTGTGATTCCTATCTACCCAAGTAAGTCTTTTAGGATTCCTATATGAATGGGCATCTACCCATTCAATACAAATACAATGTAAAAATTCTCAATCAGTTTCATAACTTTATACAAGTCGTGAGAATGGGTGCCCATTCTAAAACACAAGTAAATATTATGAATGACAATAAATTCTACTATTTAAAATGGCATATCATTCTAAACAATAGGCACTGTTTTTCATATATATATAAGTATATATATTATTATTGGTACAGAATTGTGCCCATTCTAAACATTCTAATACAAGGCAATACACGTATTTTTTGACAGTGGGCATGTGCATTTTCTCTACATTCTCATACAAGCAATATTGTTTGATGATTCCTATCTACCCAAGCAGGTCTTTTAGGATTCCTATATGAGAATGGGAATTTTCCCATTCAATACAAGAAAATGTAAAAATGCTCAATCAATTTCATAACTTTATACAAGCATGAGAATGGGTGCCCATTCTAAAACACAGTAAATAGGAATGACATAAATTCTACTATTTAAAATTTCATGATTTCATTATTTATTATTGTAGGATAGTTTCAAATTTTTTATAACTTTATACAGGATGTGAGAGTGGGTGCCCATTCTAAAACATAGTAAATATGTAAAAAGTAAAATTTATTTAAATTTCATTATTATAAAAACATATATTTTTACATATATGTTTCATTCACATAACTATTTAAAACATTTAAATGGGTCCAATAAATTCAAATATCTAAGCATATTAAAACATATTACAACATATTAAAGCATTAATAGGTGGTGATTTGTTAATGTATTATATATGAAAAATATTAAAGCATTAAAAGGTGGTGATTTGTTAATGTATTATATATTCAAATTTTGAATGTATGTACAAAAATAACACTATGTATTTTTCATTATTTAATACCTTTTTTCAAAACATTTAAATGTTTCTAAACATTGGATAATATGACATTAAAGCATTAAAGGTTAGTGATTTATAATGGTCGGATAGATTCAAATTTCGAGACTTATGATATTAGGATACTAAAAGCATTTAATCATTAAAGGGAGGTGATTTATTATGGTAGGTTAAATTCAAATTTCAAATTTTCAACGCGCCTTTTTTAGAGGCAATTTTTCTTGGTCAATTACTATATAAAAATATAGATTTTGAATGGCTAGGATTTTGATTTTTTTCTCTCTTACGAACGAGTTTTTTTCTCTGTTACGGCTGAGTTTTTTTCATTCAGATATTTTGTATGAGAAAGAAGAAGTTATGTGAAAGGATTTGGGTTGATTGGAAACAAATATTATTGAAAAAGAAACTTGTTGCAACGGTAATAAAAAATATATAAGAAAGATAATTGTGGTATTGAGTTTATCAAATCACTTTTTGCTTATGTGAAAGGATTTGGCCTGATTGGATACAGAGATTATTGAAAAAGAAACTTGTTGTAGAGGTTATTAAAAAAGACACAGAAAGAGACATGTGGTACTTAATCTATCTAATCATTTTTTTCGCACCATAAATAGGTACGTATTTGAACGAAATAATTTTGATTTGTATATTCGGTAGCTGTTATGTTTACGAATGTAAAGAAATTGATTTCTCTATTTGTTTTTGTTACGTTTATGAATGGAAACAAATCGATACATTTTCAGACATAAAATTAAATGAGATATATGGAAAAATGGTTCAGATAGTCTATTGTGAACTAAAAGATCTTTGCTTATACATTTTTAGGATTTAGAAGTAAACATGGAAAAAATGAGATATAAAAACCTTGAATATCCTGCCTCTGCCATTGTTGTTTTCCCTTCGAGAAATATTAAAAATTATCCCTTGTAAAATCATTGTATCGGCAGCTATCGCTTCTTCTTTCTTCTGAAAAATGTCTATATATCTTGTATCTCTCATGCTATCAGCAGCTATATCTTCTTCTTTCTTCTGCAAAATCTTTGTATCTTTGTATACATATCTCCGGCTTTCCCCAGTTGAAAAAAAATATCAGTCACAATAGAGAAAAAATAAAAACCTGATACATTCAAAATCATTATTTTTATAATGTACTTGGCCAAAAAAAGTGCCTCATAAAAAAGAGCGCCCAAAATTCAAAATTTGAATCAAACCTACCATAGTAAATGACCAAATCTAAAAAAAGAGCACTGAAATTTCAAAATTTGAATCAAATATACCATAATAAATGACCATTAAGAGCCTTGCAAAAAGAAAGTGCTGAAAATTTGAAATTTGAAACAATCATGCTAGCATTATTAAAAATTAATTAATGAATGAAAATAAGTAATTATAGAATTCAAAGTGTTTCTAATCAAGATATGATATCAATAATTAATAGTACTATAATAAATTAGTATTGCTACTGATTTAAATAATTAATTAATAATATTATAATTAATACAAGAATTATTATTATTTTTGATTAGAGGTAAAAAAGGGTTGAGGGGGACCCTACCCCATACAAAGTGTTACCAGTTCCTTACAAAGAGGCCAAGGGATTACCATTGAAGCCCAACCAAAAATCCATAGCATCACAAAAAAAAAACAAAGAGATACACCCATAAAGGAAAGTATCCAAACAACAGAAAAATAGTGAAATAACTAACAGTAACAATACAAAGAAACTAACAAGAAAACAATGTAGAGCTAACAATAACAACCAGTATCCCATTTTCTTCATCACTCTTTTATCATGTCCCCCACTGAATTCATACAGCCATCCCATTCTTTGACTAAGGGAGTCGATGGTAGATTTCCAATACTTATAGTTAGGCTCATGAATATCCACTTTGGGGCATTTTCCTTCTTTTTCTCTTTCCTTAGCAAGTTCCATAGAGTGAATCATCTCACCTAATAGATTGAGATGGTGGATGGTGCTTTTGACATTGAGGAGATGGAAATCACGAATCTAGAAAACAACTTCTTTCATCTTCAGCATATTCTTTTCCATCTCCAGGCTTCTCTCATTTACATTCTTAAGTTGTTCACTAAGGACCAAAGAAGATAAATTTTCCACTTTATCAGTTAGTTCCTTCAGATCCATGGAAACCATACTAATCTTATGTCTATTAATATCAGTATCAATCATGCAATGCTCAAATTCCCACATAAAAGTATGGGACTTGACAACAGAGTCCTGGGAAGTAAACAATTTTGTTTGGGCAGTTTTAAGAGCATGCAGGCTCTCAATGGCCTCCTCTGAGTTCTTAGAATGCTTATCTTTTGAAGTGTCTGAAGCTTTATCACTCGTCATCTCCTCACTATTATCCCCTTCAGCAGCTTCCTTATCCTTGCTGGAAACCAAAAAGTTCTGGGTTCCCTTCTTGGTTCTCGCCCAAGTCTAAGATAGTCTCCACTTCCTCAACCATCTTAGGAACCTCCTCATCCCTGCTGCGTTTCTTGACGCCACCATGACTCAGGTTAGATCTAGTTCTTTTAGTCACTGGTTTTCCAAATATATCCCCATTAAAACTTTCCTCCTTGGGCACCAAACATTCAACGACATAAGCCCCAAATTTTACATTTTTCCCCAAAAGGGGAGTTCCTAGCCTAAGAAGGGATTTGATGAGGCCTTGGTGCAAAGGTAAGGGGAAGGCACCTTTCTCGACCATTTCAATAGATTTCACAAGGGGATTATACAGGAAGAAAGGGAAATTATAGGGCTTTGCATTATGAACATGGTTCAACATAGGGAAGTGGTAACCATATATAACTTTATACCACCCTTCTAAGGTAATGTAGGACATAAACAACTGAGAAATTTCATCAAAAGGATGGGGTAAATTTCCTTGAGCATAACCATTATGAAGAGAGATAGCAACTCCCTTACCTTGCATAAAGCATTCAATCTCCAGGCTGTAGTCTAACTTAGGTTTGTATATGCATCTGCCTTCCAGAGCTAAACCCGAGACTTTGGAAATTAGCTTTGGGGAAATGGTAAAGGAGAAGTTGCCGACCTGAACATGGTCTTCTTTCCACTTTTTCGCCACATCTTCACTCAAATTTTCATCATAGCCATCAAAGATATTGAAAAAGGGTAACATACCCACCTTTTCAAGCTGAGTCTCAGCCTTAATAGACATCTCCTACCTCTTGCTAAGTTCAATTCTCACTAAGTCACCCCCCATGCTTCTAACCTTGTTATTATTTCTGTTCTATAAATAGTTACCTTCCCCAATCTTATCATCCCACTTCCAGAAAACAAAAAGATCTGGCCTGCAAGGATTAGAAAGGAGATTTTGCACGAGATCAAGAATCATGAAAAAGAGATGTCACGAGTTTGAATTACTTCCTCCTCATTTGTAGGAGTATTATAAGTTATACCTTCCCTTTTCATGATTTCAATAAATTTGGCTTGCATCTTATTTGGGTCCTCTACCACCTTAAGACCCCTTGCATTCACCCCCAAATTGGCCATAAAATCAGCTAGAGAGTTTCCTTCACGATACACATGATGAAAGGATATGAACTCAAAAGAGGATAATAAAAGCTTAGTTTTATTTATGAAGTCATCGATAGAAATAGAAGGTTGAGATTTTCCTTTCATACATGATATGATATATAAAGAGTCCCCTTCCACTTCAAAGAGTTTTAAGCCTTTCTCCTTGGCTAACTTCACCCCCAAAACATCGCAGCTACCTCAACAACATTGTTAGATTGGAGAGCCCATGTCGAAGAAGTAGGCAAAAAGAAATCTTCCTTGAGAGTCCTGAAGAACACCTCCTCCCCCTGCTTTCCCAGGATTACCTTTCGCTTCCCCATCAAATTTAAGTTTAAAGAAACCTTCCCTAGGTGAATTCCACTTAATCCCCATACAAGGATTACATATTTTAGGTTTGGGGTCACCTATAATGTTCCAATTATTAAAGAAGTGTTGTTCATTGTCAAGAATTTCCATTTCATTTTTCCTTAGGATAGAAAAATTATTTCTAAAGCCTGTAGGAGTTTGTTAATAGTCAACCTAATGGGAAGTTTCTTATTTTTAAAAATCCTTCTATTTCTTTCTTTCCATAATTCCCACTAGAAGTGACCCAAACTCATGACCCAAAGATTTTTAATCCCTCGAATGAAGAAATGATAGTTCCATTGATTCCAGGCTTCCATGATCTCTTTAGGAATCACCCAGTAAAATGAGAAGCAACCCAGAATAGAAGAAAGCATTAGATGGGCAAAGGGACATTCTAGGAGAAGATGATTTATAGTTTCCATATTCACTTCACATAGAACACATCTATTGGCCATTTGGAAACCTCTTTTAGCAAGATTATCAACAGTAAGAATTTAATTTGTTACTGAAAGTCAACTGAAAACATTAACCTTAGGAGTAATGTTCTTGTTCCATATATTACCAACATTTAAATCTTCTTCTCTAGTTTTTCCCTAAAAAAGGGAATAGGCTGTTTTGACAGAGAAATTACCACTTTTTTATTTTTCCCAGACTATTCTATCTTGCTCCTTGTTGTTAGAAGAAACACAAATTTTTTAAAAAATTCATTGAGCCTGCTCAAGTGTTCATTGGGTTCCTGTCTGTCCATTTCC
Source organism: Taxus chinensis (assembly GCA_019776745.2). Taxonomy (NCBI): domain Eukaryota; kingdom Viridiplantae; phylum Streptophyta; class Pinopsida; order Cupressales; family Taxaceae; genus Taxus; species Taxus chinensis. The sequence goes on along the minus strand of CM034147.1, from coordinate 664,488,640 downwards.
ATGAGATTCCATGTTTGAAAGCTGTCCTCATCAGCCATATAGTTATTGATTAATTCCCTATATTTATCTTCAAGCTAATTAGCAATTTGGGGGAATTGATCTGTAAGGATAAAATTCCCATCCCATTTATCTTTCCAGAAGCTTATCTCATTTCCTTTTCCTATTTTACACATGCTTCCCCTAGCCACAATTTATTTTTCCTAGTTAATAGCTTTCCATATGCATGAACCATTGAAGGATGCCTATTTAAAAATCCATCTATTGTCATTAAAATCCATCCAATATTTTTTCTTTAGAATTTTTGTCCAAACTCTGTTTTCTTTAGTTAACCTCCATCCAATATTTGCAAGAAGGTATTTATTCATATTAGTCCAGTCTCTAAGACCAAGTCCCCCAATATTTTTAGGTTTACAAACTCTGTCCCAAGCCACCAGAGGGATTATTTTTTTACTTTCAGTGCCACTCCATAAGAAACATTTTTGGATTTTTTTTCCATTTTTTCCCCCAACACCTCTAGGAAGTTGATAGAGGGACATGGCACACACCAGGAGACTCTGAAGAGAACTGATGAGAAGAGTAATCTTGCCAGCCTGGGATAACACATTAACTTTCCATCCAGCAAGTTTAATTTCAAAACTTTCGATTAAGAAGTTTCAATCTGAACAAGATGGTTTCTTGTTCCCAAGAGGGATACCTAAATAAAAGGTAGGGAAATATTTATAGTCACATTCATAAATTTCAGCTATCTTCTTACAGTGGCTATCCATGGTGTTAAGGAAGAAGAGAGAGATTTTTCTGAAGTTTACCATCTGTCCCAAAACCTCCATATAGTCATCTAGGAGAGATTTTATTTTCTTAGCTTTGGGGACAGAAGCTTACCCCACCAAGAAAGTGTTTTCAACAAAATGCTGGTGTGATACTTTTTCCATCTCCCTAGCCGAGGAAATCCCTTTGAGAAAGCCATTTTTAGTTTCAACATTTAATCTTCTGCTTAAAGCTTCTGTAAAAATAATAAAGAGGAAGGGGGAAATATGATCCCCTTGCCTCAGGTCTTGAGAGCTAGGAAAAAAACCAAAGGGGGGCCCATTAATGAGAATAGAAAACTAGACATTAGAGATACATGCCTTAACCATATTCCTAAAGGAAACATCAAAACTAAACTTGTCAAGGATTTTATCAAGAAAACACCATGAGACCCTATCACAAGCTTTGGCCATATCTAGTTTTAAAAACAAAGTAGCCTTCTTGTTGAGCTTAGCTGAGTGAAAAGTATCTTTGATTGTAAAGATCCCATCTTGGATTTGGTGACAAATGACAAAACCCCCTTGTTGTTCTGAAATGATAGAGGGAAGTAACAACTGTAGACGGAGAGCCATAATTTTTGTGCAGATTTTATAGGAGGTATTGCATAGACTTATATGTCTTAAATATTTTAATTCCATGGCATTACCACATTTTGGGATTAGAGATAGAAAGGTTTAGTTCATGTCTTTTAGCATAAATTTCTATTTGAAAAATTCCTTCACAACCTCAAAGACATATTTTTTAATTATGTCCCAAAAGTGTTGAAAGAAAAAGGCTTGGAAGCCATCTAGCCCAGGATCCTTGTTAGGATTGAGGTGTTTAACAATGAATTCCACTTCCTCCATTGATGGGATTGCTGAAAGCATCAAGGTATCTTCCTCTGAAACCAATGGAGGAATGCATTTTAAAAAGTATTGCTCTTTATTCAAATTTAGATCACAATTATTAGTCAGCAGATTATAGAAAAAGGAAATAGCCTCTTCACTTATTTCTTATTTTTATTCCACCATAACACCCTCTTCATTTCTAATTCTATTAATTTTGTTGAAACTTCTACGTTTTAAAGTAGACAAGTGAAAGAATCTTGTATTGTTATCCCCTTCCTTTAGCCAAGTGATTTGAGATTTTTGCCTCTAGAAGATTTCCTCTTTTCCCAGTATGTTGTGGGTATTCTGCCAAAAGGGACCTGTTGATGCAAAATCACAGCACCTTTGGATGCAGATCAGGTTTCTAGGTTGATCACTTTGACATCCAGTGTGATTGCATAACATTGAATCCTTTCTCCAAGTGTGGGACTTGAAAAAAATGAGAAAGGATTCTCCAGAGAAGGCTGGTTCCTATTCCTCTGTTCAGATGCACACGAAATATGCAAAGGGTTTTCTCAAAACCTAATCTAATCTGCCAAGGAGACAAGGTAAGAAGATGCATAAAATAAATCTAAGCTAATAGAGGTGATGCACCAAGGAATGAAGAACACCTATTTTGCCAGTAAACATAGACCATTTGAATGTGATATAAGATTATGCACAGATGACAAAATCTGCAGTAAAAGACCAGGAGGATGCAAAGAATGAACACAGAGAGGGTTGAGAATCATCCACAGACATGCATTACTTGCTCTAAAGATTGATACAATACACCACAGAATGCCATGAGGTAGAATAGTATTACAGTTCAAATGAGAGGTTTGAATTCCACAAATTCACCTGAGGAGAAGAAGGGAGAGGTAAAACAGAAAAATGTTCGACCCTTGAAAAGAAGCTCCTCTTTACAATATATAGAAAGAATCAGAGAGGGAAGAGAGAGAGGAAAGCCAAATCTACCCCAACCACCTCTAGGTTGCATTCCATTCATCTCATTATGGCAGAAGCAGCAGATCCTGGCAAAACGGTGGGATGTCTAACAGAAGCGGCGAACTGTCTGCTACATTAAAGTTGTTTGTTGAAGCATTACTTCTACTTGTTATTTCACGCCAGAGGATTTTCTTTATTTTCTCTCTCCAAAATGAACCAAAATTCAAGATTGACCCCGAAATCATGTAGATAATTTTACCAGCTTTCCATTGATATAAAGAACGTGCCAATCTAAGCTCTGGATCGAAAGTTATGGTGATCTGAAGATTTAGGGCAAAAACGGGCCAAAACGTGTTTTGAAATCTTTCTCGCGCTCTGCCACCTGGATGACACGTGGCACGTGCTGATTGGACAAGAAATTCACTCTCCTCTGCCTTTCGCGGGCTTTCCTTTTGAAATTTCTTTGTGGGCCCCTTAAACTTGGACACGTGGCGCTATTTCATTGGTTCGGGTCAGTGCTCGAAACCTCGCCCTTTGACTTTTGGACTATCTCCCTTGTGACAAGTGTCATGATTTGGTTGGTTCTCGGCCCTTTCAGCTCCTTCGCGTCTTTATGTCCCGGATGTCCCAAAATGTTTGGGACAAAAACCTCCGATCCGCCCGAAATGGGCTTCCTCGTGCCTCATTTGCCGATGACACGTGGCGTAATCTGATTAAATCTCGGCTTTTTCGGCTATCCGCGTCCCTCGCGTCCTTGCGGCCCAGATGTCCCAGTACAAACTTTCTCTGTTTCAGCCGAACCGGCCGGTTCACGTCCATTTGTCCCAAATGTCCCAGTGCTTCGTGGGACAAATTCTTCCAATTCGCCCGATCCGGCCGATTTCGCGTACTTCTCGTACTTGTGTTCCGTTTGTCCCGGATGAAGACTTGGGAAAATTTTTCCTTCTTTTGGCCGATTCGGGCATTTTGCGTCCCGCATGTACCTGTGGCCCAGATGTCCCTTTGCTTCACGGGCCGCCTGGAGGCTTTTCGGCCAATCCGCGCCTAGATGTCCCAAATGTCCCAACTGCTCCTAGGACTAGGACTTAGCCATTTTTCGTGATTTTTCCTGTTTCAATCTACTTGCCTGGAACTGCAAAACTCTGATGCATGTTATTGAAATTTACCCTGGGGGTGAAATTTTGACAACAGTTTTGACGACTCAGCGGGGTCACCTGCCTGCTAGGTAGAAGATCAGTGGCCTTTTAGCGATCCATTGGGCACGGAGTTATAAGCAATAACCTGAAACGAGTCTGATACTGCAAATTCTTCTCCAGCAACACTCTGAACTGTAGAAAACAACTTGAGAGCAGCAAAACCTGTGCCAAAGCACTTAGGGAAATAGAAACCTAACTACCACAGGACAATGTGCATACGCACTTGGAGGAATGAAAATCTAAACTAATATTTACAAGGGCAAACCTTTTCTTTCTTAGTAGCAATGTTTAAGATAGATTCCGTTAACCGGAATCGGAAGTTCCTCTCCATCCAATGCAGACAATTGGAAGGCATTACTATTTTTGCATCCTGTGACCATGTAGGGACCACTCCAGATTGCATCAAACTTGGAATGCCTTCCTGGTTTTGCCCGATCTGCATCCCATTTCAGAACTAGGTCCCCTTCCTGGAAGGTCCTTGCTCTTGCTCTCTTATCAAACCATCTTTTTACTAAGGCCTAATCCTTTTCAATCGTCTGAACTGCATGTTCTCTAATTTCTTCTAATTCCATCAATTCTGCATACCTGACCTCCATTGGTTCGAACTCAGATAACTCAACTGCTTCATGAGCTCCAAGGCTGGCAATTCTAATGATATAGGCAATACTGCCTCCTTCCCATAGACCAACTTGTAGGGAGAATTAACTGAAGACCTCTTTGGTGTTATCCTGTCAGCCCATAACGCTGATTTTAGCCTTGTATGCCATGTTCTTTGATTTTCATCTAGAGTCCTGATGATTTTTAGCAAATTCTTGTTTGTGGACTCTCCCTGTCCATTACCCTGCGGGTAATAATTTGAAGAGGTGCTCAAATAGATTCCATCCTTGACAACCCATTCTTTAATTTTTGAACCTATGAATGCTAATGCATTATCTGATATGATGGTGGCCGGCACACCGAACCTGGTTGCTATTTCTTCATAAAAGTCTAGTATGTTAGACTCACTTGCCTCTTTGAGCGCTACTGCTTCGGTCCACTTGGTGAAATAGTCTGTCGCTGTAAGAATCCACTTGTGGCCTTGACTCGAATTGGGATTGATGACTCCAATGAAGTTCAATCCCCATTGCATGAATGGATGATCTACTGAAATTGGACGAAGGGGCAGTGCTGCTAACCTTCCTTTCCCTATGAAGAATGCACATTTCTTGCATTTCTTAACCCATGAGTAGCAATCATTGAATACAGTAGGCCAATAGTAACCAGCTTTCATGATTTTGAGAGCTGTTACTCGTGGGGTGAAATGGCCTCCTGCCTCCCCGTCATGGAACTCGTGTAAGATCCTCTCAACCTGACCTGTCCCAATACATCTTAATAGAACACCGTTGATGTCTTTTTTAAACAAAACACCATCAACAAGCACATATGGAATTACTTGTAATCTGAAGTACCTTATTTTTGCTTTGCTCATTTCTGGAGGGCACATGCCTGTCTGTAGGAAATGTATCATATTCTGAGTCCAACAGGAAGTGGACACATCATCATTTTCCTATTTTTGATCATCTTGTAATAGCAGGACAGTGTCTTCTTCATCTTCTGGGTTGTCTGGTTGTTTGGAAGCGAGCTGCTCACACAAACCTTTGCCTCTTACCAGCTTGGTGATCTTGATCTCAATGTCATACTCCATGACACGAGTGATCCATCCTGCCGTTTTCTCATTCAAATCCTTGTTGAGGAGGAACTCCTTAACCCCAGCATGTGAGACTAGCAACTGGACCTTGTTGTTTGAGACTAAATGCTTGAATTTCTTCAAGCTTCTGATTACTGCAAGCACATGCTTTTCAATAAAAGAGTACTTCACTTCACAGTCATCTAGGCTCTGGCTGAAGAAGGCAATCGGCTGTTCATCATTATCTTTGTTCTGCTGTACCAGAATGGCAGAAATAGTGTCATCACCTCTAAATGCATAGAGGATGAAATCCTTGGAAAAGTCTGGGTTGATGAGAGTGGGTGCTTGGGAGATGGCTTCTTTGATTGCTTCAAAACTCTCCTTGCCTTCTGCCGTCCACTTGAAAGCCATGCTTTTCCTTAACATTTTGGTGATGGGCTTGACAAGGGCTGCAAAATCTGCGACAAACCTCCAAACAAAGTTTATCCTTCCCAGGAAACTCTGAAGGGCTTTCTTGTGGCTTGGCAATGGTAGTGCTCTTATGGCTTCAACCCTCTCTGGATCAATTGTCAATCCTTCCTTGGAGACAATATGGCCAAGGAGCTTCCTTTCATGTGCAAGAAAGATGCACTTCTTAGGATTCAAAGACACTCTGAACTTTCTACACCTCTGAAACACTTGCCTGAGGTGAAAGAAATGGTCTGCTGCATTCTTTGAGAAGAGAGTAATATCATCTAGGTATACCAGCACTATCTTGTTGATCAAGCCTTTGAATGCCATAGCCATAGCTCGCTGGAATGTTGCTCCGGCATTCGACAGTCCAAATGGAATCTTTTTGTAAGCATATGTGCCCCATTTGGTTGTGAAGGCTGTCTTGAACTGGTCTTCCTCCTTTACCATAATCTTATTGAAGCCTGAGTAACCATCAAGTAGTGAAAACCTTTCTGAACCAACTACGACCTGCAATATTTGCTCCATGGAAGGGAGTGGATAATGGTCCTTGAGAGAGGCTCTATTCAAATCTCTAAAGTCAACACACAGCCTGATCTCTCCACTCTTCTTCCTGACTGGAACTAAGTTGGCAACCCAACTAGAATGCTTGATTGGGAATATGATTCTTGACTCAATCAGCTTGTCCAATTCTTTCCTCATGAGAGGCTCCATGTGTGGATTGACTGGTCTCTGTTTCTGCCTGACAGGCTTAGTATTTGGATCCAATTCGATGGTATGCTGAGATAAGTTGGGATTGAAACCTTTCAAGTCTTCATAGCTCCAAGAAAACACGTCAGGGAATTCTTGACATAGCTGTATGAACTCACACCTTTCTTGCTCAGTTGTCATCTTTCCAATTTGCAATGGCTTGTTTTCTTCTACCAATATGGATACCGAATATTCTCTCTTAACCTGAATGTTTGCTTTCTCCTTTCTAAACTGATCATTGGGGTTAAAAATGGACTCTAAAGTGATAAGTCCCTTGGGCAGCTTGTCAGTTCTCAGCTGTATCACTTGGTCACCATATTGCTGCTCCAACTTTTCTTGATTCTTAGCTGAGAACTCAGCTTCTTCTTGCAAGAAATGGATGATTTGCTGGTCATTCTCAAATACTTGCCAACTGACATTGTTATCTGGCACTGAAGGCCTCACAATCACGTGGATGTTTGGCTGTACCTTGTCTTGTTGAAAGTTTTCTACAATGTCAAAGGCTGCCCCTACTGCTGCAAGCTTGTCAGCAGCTTGATTCTCTTTCCTAGGAATGGCTTTAATGCCGAAACCCTCAAAATATTCCATGAGGTCCCACACCCTGTTCTTGTAGCACCTGAGTAGATCATTTTTGGCCGCATGCTGTCCCTTGACCTGATTTACAATCAATTCACTGTCCCCAAAGACTTGCAAGTTCTTTATTTTTTTCTTGATTGCCCAATGCATCCCTTACACCAAGGCTTCATATTCAGCAGTGTTATTGGAGCATGCAAATTGAAATCTAAAAGCTGAATAGTACTTTACTCCTTGAGGTGAAACAAGCACGGCTCCACCTCATGCACCTTGTCTACTCCTTGATCCATCAAAAAACAGCTGCCATACCTCATTGTCATCCTTGTGGTTTGGCTTGGTGATGCTAGGAATAGGTTGACTTTCTTCGTGTATACAATAGACTCCTAGCTCAAATTCTTCTATTCCTTGATAAGGATCAAAAGCATGCACCTTGCTTGCCCCTTCATCAAGAGTTAGATCCGGGATGTTTCCAACTTTAGTGTCAGTTTCATCAGTGCTTGGGTGATCTTCTTGATCAAATGCTGAGAAATTGACATTAATCTGACTTGGAGTGTAGGGCTCAATATGGAAGTTTGCAATAGGTTCAGATCTGATTGTAGCCTTAGTTCCATACCTTGTTCTGAACAGCATGTGAGGCCAATCAACGGACAAATATCCCCCAATCTTGGCAGTGAAGTCCCTTGACAAACATAGGGCAAAGAGTGGTGGAAGGTCTATGACTGACACATCTTGTAAGACAACAACATTTGGACATGCATGCAAGGTAAGACTCAAATCTTTAATCACTCCAACTATTGCTATTGCTGTCCCATCCAGCTGCACTACTCCCTTAGATGTTATTTCATACTGAAGCCCTAGCTGATCAGCTATTTGTTTGGGCATGATAGAGCTACTTGCTCCAGAATCAATCATGTAATTATGCACTAGCTGATTTCCAATGATTAACGAAACATAGAAAGGAGGGGATTTCAACATCTTACCTTGTTGTCCTCCATGATTTCCCTTAGGCTGGGTAGCATTTGTAAGCACTTTGTCTTGTATCTGCTGATTCGAAGTTGGCCAGTCCTTCATGGCAGCTTGTAGCAGATCTCTTTGGCCTGGGATAGCTAGGGATTCCCACATAGATATATTGACGTTTGTCTTCTTCATCTGATCAATGATACTGAATGGTGATGAAGGATCTCTCTGTTGTCCCTTGGTTTGCACATTTACTCCTTGTATGTGGGCAGCAACAGCTGGCATTTGAGTTGGCCTAGGGGATATTCTTGGCTGTCCTGCATTTGAAGCGGGACTTTGCTTGCCAATCATTTGTGGAGCCATGGAAGGTTGTGGATTGGCTGGGGCTAATGGCTGTTCTTCACCCAAATTTCTCCTTTTTGACCTTGTGTTTGCTGCAACACCTTGAGAAACTACCTGGTTCATGCCACAAAAATCCTCTGCTTGCCAATTTACCAATGTGGTGTCATTTGGGGCTGATTGCTGTTTGAATGTTTCTTGTAATTGGCTGTTTTCTTGACTGTTCTCACCCCTCCACACCAGTAGTTGTTACCATTAAAGCTTGATTCAAAGCACCATTGAAGCACATGGATTGATTATGAGGCTTATTACATGGAAAACACCAATCATACTCCTGGGAAATGTTTTTTTGTGCTGGTACTAATGCCTTAGAGGCAGATATGGCATTTGGATTATAGGGCTGGAATGGTCTATTGGCAGGAGGCCTTGCTTGATTCTGATTTACAGCTGGATTGGGTGGCCTTTGAGGCTGATATGGCTGCCTATTAGGTTGAGCTTGAGGCTGATACGAAGGTCTAAAACCTTGAGCTTGTTCTCTTTTGAGTGTAACCAGCTCATTACCTAAATTTTGCAATTGCTTCATGACCTCTTGAAGCTCATTTAAGGCACTAGAAGATGAAGTAGAAGCTTCACTTGAATTCTGATTTCTAGGAGTGGGAGAAGGAGCTAAGACAGGTGCCTGACTAGTACTTGGGCTCTCTAAACTTGGATATAATGGCATTGGAGGCCTAGGAGCCAATTTACCAGCTTGAATAAGACAGTTTTCGGCTCTAATGGCAATGCTATAAGCAACAGGTAAGGTTGTGCCTCCCATTGATTGAATTAACATAGAAATATCAGAATTCAAAGCTTTAAGATAGTATAGAAAAGCACCTTCTGCTGTTCGCCTGACTGCCACTGAAATCCTATCCCAAGACTTTGAAATCTGAAGTTGAAGTCAGTCAGCTGCTCATTGGGAGCTCTCTTGATAGTTGTTAATTGTTCCAGTAGAGACAAATTGTCTCCCTTTTCCCCAAACTTCTCATGGAGAACTATGCATAACTGATTCCAATTTGTGATAGAACTAGCTGTAAGGCTCCTGAACCATTGCAATGCCTTCCCTTTGAATGATGATGCTAGTAATTTGACAGCCACATCCATTTCATTTATCTCATGGATTGCACAGACGTTAGCAATGTCTTTGACATGATCACCAGGAGTGGTATGATTTTCTCCAGTGAAAAATGGAATGTTCTTCAACGCTGCAATTGGAACTGGATTCTATGCATTGAGGGCAAGTGGGATACTTCCAGTGAAATTGACAAAAGGATTTGCTGGTTGTGCCATTCTGATTGGTCGAAGGACTCTTGAATACTGAATGAAAGGCCGAGCAGGTGGAGGAGTTGAGAGAGTTCTGTTTGGTGGAGATGGAGACCTTTGAATCCTTCTTCCTCTTGGCCTTCTTCTTGGAGATAATTGCAGGTATTCAAACAACACTTCTTCTTCTCCAGCTCTTGACCTTGTGATTCTTCTCATAAGCTTTCAGGCTTGTACTGCTGAAACCAGTTGATCTTCCTCTTGGAGTCGCCAGATATACGAATAATAGCTCTTTTCAAGCAAGAAAATTGCAGCATATGCATATCAACTTTGCTGCAATAAAAATGAGACCTCTAGGTCCCACCGGGCGTGCCAAAACTGTTGATGCAAAATCACAGCACCCATGGATGCAGATCAGGTTTCTAGGTTGATCACTTTGGCATCCAGTGTGATTGCATAACATTGAATCCTTTCTCCAAGTGTGGGACTTGAAAAAAATGAGAACGGATTCTCCAGAGAAGGCTGGTTCCTATTCCTCTGTTCAGATGCACACGAAATATGCAGAGGATTTTCTCAAAACCTAATCTAATCTGCCAAGGAGACAAGGTAAGAAGATGCATAAAATAAATCTAAGCTAATAGAGGTGATGCACCAAGGAATGAAGAACACCTATTTTTCCAGTAAACACAGACCATTTGAATGTGATATAAGATTATGCACAGATGACAAAACCTGCAGTAAAAGACCAGGAGGATGCAAAGAATGAACACAGAGAGGGCTGAGAATCATCCACAGACATGCATTACTTGCTCCAAAGATTGATACAATACACCACAGAATGCCATGAGGTAGAATAGTATTACAATTCAAATGAGAGGTTTGAATTCCACAAATTCGCATGAGGAGAAGAAGGGAGAGGCAAAACAGAAAAATGTTCGACCCTTGAAAAGAAGCTCCTCTTTACAATATATAGAAAGAATCAGAGAGGGAAGAGAGAGAGGAAAGCCAAATCTACCCCAACCACCTCCAGGTTGCATTCCATTCATCTCATTATGGCAGAAGTGGCGGATCCTGGCAAAACGGCGGGCTGTCTAACAGAAGCGGCGAACTGTCTGCTGCATTAAATTGTTTGTTGAAGCATTACTTCTGCTTGTTATTTCGTGCCAGAGGCGTTTCTTGATTTTCTCTCTCCAAATGAACCAAAATGCAAGTTATAACCCTAAAATCGTGTAGAGATTTACCATCTTTCCATTTCAAGATTGTGATTCCCCAAATCCCAAGACGGTAAACTTTAGTTTGATTACTGTTGGGAATACTTTATCTGCAATTGTAATAAATTACAAAAAACTAGCAAAAAAGTCTGTCAGTTGATAATGGTAGCTTATAAATTATGACCAAAGAACCCAAGGGAGTTCACTATGCCTTTGATAATGTCTTCATGCCAAAATTCCAAAGGTAGGTTAGGAAGGCGTATCCAAACAAGAAATTGGTTCAAATTCTCCTTTTCCGGGTTGAAAGTAGGTTCCCACTTCCTAAGATACCAACTAGATTTTCCCCAAAACCAGGGTCCTTCTTTTAGAAACTTCTACATATCCTCTTGAGTATTACACCTAAAAAGGAAAAAACCATTATAAAGAGCACTTACCTCTACATGACCTAATGGGATCCACTTCAGTTTAGCCCATCTTTTAACAGTGTCAATATTAGGTCTCCCACCTACTAGCTTCCCCACCAGTGATTTGTTTAACTTTTCAGTAGTGTGTTGTAGAAGCAAGTTAGGGATTTCTAGAGTGCTTCCAGAAACCTCCTTAACCACTTGGAGAAAGAAATTTTGGGTTTTCAAGGCTGATCCACCATTTCTAACTTTATTCGACCATGAATCTAGAGGTTTTGCGGGAGTGCTCCTATCCTCTTGATCAATGTTCCCATCTATCTCTCCTTCCTCCAGATTTCCCAATTGATCCTCTGATCTAGGCAAGTTTTCCCTTCCATCACTTTCCCTCTCAAACAGATTCAAAAGATCCTCTCCATTTCCTTCCATCTCTATTGCCTCAATATTATTAGATGTTTATTATTATTATTATCCTACCAAATAATATTAAATACATGAATTATTATTATTTTTTAATTATTGGCAAATAGTTTTTTGAAAGGGACTATACCCTTGAATTATTAAATACATGAATTATTATTACCAACAAACTTACATTACTATATTAACTAGAAACATATTAATAAAATATAATTATATTATTAAATTTTATAAATATAATGCTTAATTAATTATAGTACATTTTAAAATTATAAAAAATACAAGAAAACTTTATAAAACTAATTAATGAAATCAACAACATTATTTCAGAATAGAAATTAAAGAATATGTATTTAACATATGAAATTAAGAATAAAGAAAATTAATTAATTAACAACATTAATTAATAATACTAATAAATAAATACCAGAATTATTATTGCCAACAAACTTACATTACTATATTAACTAGAAACATATTAATAACATCTAATTATATGATCAAAAGACAATTAAATAATATTAAAATAATATAATTAAATTTTATAAAACTAACTAACAACTTTATCGCCATTATTTATTTTGCTTAATTTATTATAATGCATTTTAAAATTATGAAAAATACAATAAAAGTAATTAACGACATAAGAAATAAATAACAAGAAATAACATCGTATCATTTAATAATATAAATAAATTTCAAAACTTCATATGGGCATCTGTCTACTCGAATGGGCATGACATGAAGATGAAGTGGATTATCCCCCATTTAGAAATAAAAGGAAAATGAGATGTTATCATTCACATTGAGAAGAGTTAGAAATATTCATTTTTGTTTTTCATGAAGAGAGAGAGACAAAAAGCTAGAGAATAAACACTATAAAGGTTGTCAGAATGTACCTTTTCATTGCAATCATCTTCCTTCCATGCAAAATGGGGAACAATCCAACATTAAATGTTTGTTTTTTTAGAATGGAAAAATGCCCATATTTCTAAATTCCTACAACTATTCCTGAAACAAAATAATGAACTATGTAAGGACTTGATCCCCCTCTAGATGGTCTTTAACAAAACATGCTAATTAATCCTATATGAGAATGGGCATCTGCCATTTCTAAATCAAATTGTTTTCAACTATGAGAACCTGGGCATCCCCTAGAGATGGTATTATAACAAAATATACTAATGTTGGTACTCCAATATGAGAATGGGCATATTCCATTTCTAAATCAAATTGATACAACTATGAGAATGTGCATCTACCATTTCTAAATCAAATTAATACAAACTATGCAAGTATGGGCACATGCCATTTCTAAATCAATGTTAGATACAACTATGAGAACGAGAATCTTCCATTTCTAAAAACAAAATAATAGAACTACATAAAGCTTGATACCCCTCGAGATGATCTTTAAATCAAATATTGGACATTACTATGATAATGAGCATCTGCCATTTCTAAATCAAATTAATACAACTATGAGAATGGGCATCTTCCCAAGGGTATGTAGTACAACAACTTGGCGGATCCAAGATTCCCATTCCTAAAAAAAATAATAGAGCTATATAAGGCTTGATCCCCCTCGAGATGGTCTTTAACAAAATATGCTAATTAGGATAAACTATGAGTATGGGCATCTGCCATTTCTAAATCAAATTAATATAACTATTCCTAAAACAAAATTATAGAACTACATAAGGCTTGCTCCCCCTTGAGGGTATGTAGTGCAACACTTTCTAGAGGCATAACATGTCTCTTCCAAGGATACTCCAGCCTAAACGATAATAATTGTATTTGAGATAAAATTGAAAAAAAAATGTTTGTTTGTTTGTATGAAAGAATGAAAAATGGGAATATTTCTACTCGAATGGGCATGACATGAAGATAAAGTATGTAGTTCCCCATTTTTCTATGAAAGGAATACCAGATGTTATTCTTCACATTGAGAAGAGTTAGAAATATTAATTGTTGTTTTTCATAAAAAAGAGAGACCAAAAGCAAAAGAATAAACAACAATTAGAGATAGAGGCTTGATCTCCCTTTAAGGGTATACAATGCAACACTAGGCTCCTCCAGGGATAGTCTAGCCAATATGATACAATTATTAACTCTATAAAGGTAGTTAAAATGTTTTTACACTATAATTCTTCTTCTAATCTAGTCCTCCTTCCATGCAAAATGGGGAACTACCCAACTGTAAATGGTTGTTTGTTCTGAGGATGGACAAATTCCCATATTTCTAAATAGTCCAACATCAATTGAAAAAAATATATGGCCAAACCAAAATCTTAGAATGTCTAGAGAATGGGCTAATGTATATTCTAATTATTACAAGTGGTGCAAGTCTTGTTTTACAAAATTACCTTTAATTAATTAATACACAATCGTAAACAATATATTTGCATGAAATAGTCTCGATATGTCATGGTATTAAAATATATATGTTAATTTCTCCTATATGAAAATAGGCATCTTTTGTTCCTAAATCAAATTAATAGAACTATGAGAATGGTCATCTACCCAAGGGTATGCAAAGTTAAAATTAGAAAATTGTTCGTATAAATTTCTTATAGCATCTTGATAATGGGCATATGCCCATTCTAATAATAGGAATCACAAAGAAAAATAGGAAAAAGAAAAAATACATATGCTTCATTCTAATAATAGGAATCACAAATTAAAAATAGGCATAAGACATACTACATATGGGCATATGTCTACTCGAATGGACAAGATACTATGAACATGAAGTGTATTTTCCCCATATTTTTTGCAATGAAATTCGAAAAAACAAATGTTATTCTTCATATTGAGAAGAGTTATGAAATGAATTCATTTTTTGTTTTTCATGAAAAGAGAGAGATACCAAAAGCATAGGGGCTATCCGCCAATGATAGTGCAACCAATATGATACAATTATTAACTCTATAAAGGCTATCAGATTGTTTCCTTCCATTGCAATCATCCTCTTTCATGCAAATTATGGGGAACAATCCAACAATAAATGTTTTTTTTGTTCGAGGATGGATGAATGCCCATAAATATAATTATTCCTATAAAAAAACTATAGAACTACATAAGGCTTGATCCCTCTCAAGTGTATGCAGTGTAACACTTGGCAGAGTTAGAACTTGGCTCCATCTAGGGATAGTCCATACAAAACAATACAATTGTTTTCATGACATGAAGACCACCAAGTGGGTTGGGCTCATTTTTCCTTTTGAAGGAAACCCATATGTTATTCTTCACATTGAGAAGAGTTAGAAATATATATTTTTTGTTTCTCAGATATTTCCTTGATATTCTTCATGAAAATAAAGAGATCCCAAAAGTAAAAGAATAAACAATAATTAGAGATAGAGGCTTGATCCCCCTTTACTGGTATGCAATGCAAGTACTAGGGTCTGCCAGAGTCTAGCCATAGTCCAACCTAATATGATACAATTCTTCTTAATATCCTAAAGGCTTTCAGAACAACCCAAAAATAATTGTTTGTTTGTTACAGGATGGACAAATGCCCATAAAATAATGGTGCAAATATTGGGAATCTTACATTTCTAAATCAAATTATTAAGAATGGGAATCTGCCTAAGGGTATGTTGTGTAACACTTGGTGGAGCTGACCCACAAGCCAAGATGCACTTTATAAATCAAAATAATATAACTATATAAGGCTTGATCCCCCTCGAGGTTATGTAGTGCAACACTTGGTGAAATCACAACCAATCTATGTCAAGGCTAGTCCAACCAAAACGATATAAATGTTTGGTGGTGTTGTAATATGACTAATTCTAGTCGTAGTTGAAAACCCTTTTTAAAAATATGGAGGGACATGAAACATAACATGAGACTGATATTTTTATAAAAATATTTACCAACAATGCTTTAATTTTTCAGAATTTTCCCATTCTCATAGCTTTTATAGAGGTATAAATTCTCATAGCCTATACAGATACTAATTAAAATGATTACCAGTTCTTTTACAAACTAACTTCTCATTCTCACATCCTTTATAGAGGTCTAAAAATTATTTAAGTTTAATATTTACTTGTATTGAATGGATATATACCCCTTATCATGTATGAATCAAAGAATACATTTGTTTAAGAATATTTAGAATTAAAATTTAGAACTTGTGCCCATTGTAAACATTCTAATACCCCTTTCTAAAACTATAAACAATAGAAGAATTTTGTTCAGCAAGGCAATATCCAAAACCGCCCGAGTAATGAAAGTGCAACATTTAATCTCGAAGGATACAACCATGTGTACCTTGGCCTTGTGTATGTGGTAAATCATTCAACAATGTAAATGAAAACCATATGATATGGCCGTAGGCTAATATACATGACATGATTCATCATTGATGCAAGGTCAATTAGAAAATGATTCACCCTCAAACATAAAATGCCTTACTTGACATGATTTGTTAGAGTAAAAATTTACCTTAGCTCATGTTTGACCTAGGTACTTTATTTAACTTTATTGTATTTATCCTCACCCACTTATGTGTGTGGATATTAGAATCTTTTTAAGTTATTTAGATACTAGGGGGTATTATCTAGTTTTTAGGTATAGTTCTTTCCTTGATCTATGGTATTGACTTGTAGAATGGGCTTCATGTCTAGTTCTCATCCTAAATCAAAGTAGATCTTGACTAGTTCTTTGATGACTAGTTATTTCCTATGAATTATGGCTTAGAATCTAAAACCTTGACTGCTTCTTAGATTTTTATTCCTTGCCTATATAAGTAAGGCCCATACTCTACAATAGAAGAATTTTGTTTAACAAGGTAAGATCATAGTATATGATATTGCTGCTCATTTAATCTGCAAACGTTTTGTGTAAACCATGTGTACCTATGGCGTTTGAATGTGGTAAATTTCAATGCAAAGATAAACATACGATATCAAGGCTAATAGATTTGATTCACCATTAATGTTCAAGGCTTAGAAAATGATTCATCAGTTGGGATCAAAATTCCTTTTGACATGATTCACCATTTTTGCAAGGCCAATTTTCAAAAGATTCACCTTCTGGGATAAAATTATTTAATTTTATTAATATTATCTAACCTTGATGAACATCGATCATGAACAAAAAATATCATTTTATGGATGAAAGAAGAATTATAGAATTATCATTTATTTTGTGATCAACTGTCACACCCAATGCAATGCCTCCCAAGTGGTAAGCCCACTCTTTGTACTTTGGTTAAAAACATAACAGATAACTCCCCATCTTAGCATGAAGGATTGGCAGTGGATTTCTTATGTAACTCCCCATCTTACCAAGAAGGAGAATCATATACATTTTTTGCAAGGGAATGTGATTATGTTGAGACTCTGAAACATGCATGAAATGGTCATATTTAGATGCAATCTTTTATAACTATGGAGGATAACAACTATGCAAAGTATTACAAAATTTTTGAAGTGATATTTTTAAGAATCCATATCAAAAATACAAAATTTCTAAAATACGGCATTATAATTTATCTTTATACCCAGAGATTCGGAATACAACAGAGAAGAGTTAGAAGTATCTCTGAAACTTATCTTCAATTTAAAAAAGAAGTAACTCCCCGTATTAGCAACTACGATTAGGTTAACAACTATGCATGTCTCATAAAACATTGAAATGATATTCTTAATACCCAGATCAAAAAATACAAAAGATCAAAAATAGGGCATTATCTTTAAACCGAGAACAAAATATAAGGGAAAGAAAACCAAATGATATTCTTCATCTCATAATAATTCAATAGAGAAGAGTTGAATAATCTATGCCTCAAATTTTCTTCAAATCTGGTTCTTCTCAAGCCAAAATGGTCTTACAAAACAAAGGGAGCCCAAAGTGGAAAGGGTCAAAAAAACTTCAGCTGGAGAGATAAAACAATATCTTAGAAATATTACTCAAATTTTCAATTCTCAGGATGAAATGGTCTATGGGAAGGGTACTTTGTTTTATAATGGGAAGTTATGCATTATGAAATACTTTATAGAAGTTATGCACATTTATAACTGGGCACAAGCCCATTCTCATACAAACAGACATCGTATGTTTTGTAATAATTAATAATTATATTATACTAGCACCCTCTCCTAAAAGCTTAGTTTCTATGCACCCCCTTATGAATGGTTAACTACACAGAAAAATGGGAAATAATTCATTCTGTGTGTGTGTGTGTGTGTATAAGTATCTATATTTTTAGGAAATACAGGCATCCCAAAAAGTGGAAACTGGATGAAAAAGAAAACATAAAGGATGAAAAAGAAAGAGATAGCTTCACCCACTGCGGTTAACCTTAAAATTACCAAGATCTCTACCATCATAAAAAATGGTATCCTCCTTCATTCTCTCTACCATCCCACAAAAAATTAATTTCCATTAATTTCTCCAATTTCCCTCCAACAGATGATTGAAGATGTGTTTGACAAACAAGTACCTTTAATTAATAAAAGGTGGTAAAAAATTTATTTACAAATTAATGGTAAACAAGAACTCTATGAAGGGTGTGAGAATGGGCAACTGTCCATTATAAAACAAACTACATTTTACCTTTGTTCTTCTTTTATGATTCCAATTATGAGAACAAACATTTTCTCATTAGATACATCATTTAATATTGCTTAGTTCAATAGGTGAGCTCACTCGCCCTACTTGGAATGTCAACTTTCCTGCCAAGCTTGGCTGGTCAGCTCGCCCACCCAGATAGGATTGCGCAGCTCACCCACCCTTCTAGGCATGCGTAACTAGGCCACCCAACTCAAAAAATAAGTAACCCTTCCTATGTCCTTCTACTTTGGGATTCCTGTATTTTGTAAAAATACAGATAATTATACACACACACACACACACATGGACATGATTCACCTGCATTGAATGATTTCCCATTTTTTGTATTATATATATTATACATATATTTTATAATATATATATTTTAAGGGAATGATCTTGTTGAGACTTTGAAACATGCAAGAAACGGTCATATTTAGATGCATCCTTTTATAACTATGGAGGATAATACTATGCAAGTCTTACAAAATATTGAAGTTATATTCTTAAAACACATATAAAAAATAAAAAATATGGCATTATCTTTATACCCAGATCAAAATACAAAAGAAAAAAAGCTATATGATATTCTTCATCTCATAATAAATCAATAGAGAAGAGCTAGAAGTATATCTAAAACTTATCTTCAATTTTAAAAAACTAAATTCTTCTTCTATGAGTCATTCTTCTTTCATGATTTCTATATGTTAAATGGGCATTTTCCCAATTCTAAAACAAAGTAATATTTATCTTCCATATGCCTCTTCTAAACATCTATTGATATTCCATATGTTGTTCTTCTATGTTTTATATGAGATAAAAAATGCCCACAATTATTCTATGATTATTATTTGAGAATGGACATATGCCCATTCTAAAGATCTACTCTTATTCTGTCTGTTCTTCTACATTTTCTATACGAGAATGGGAATCTCTACCCATTTCAGAATGGGCTTGACATGAAGATGAAGATTACTTTAGTTTACAATGGGTTACACCCTCATTTTGCAATGGAAGACATGTTTCAAAACAATTACCTTTAATTAATAAATAAATTGTGTTTAAAAAAATAAGCAATAGTAGCCAAAACAAGACAATTAAATACAAAAGACGCAATGCTTAGTCTAGCCAAAATTATTGAGTTCAATATTTCCCACCCATTCTAAAACTAAATAATAGAACTACATAAGGCTTGATCCCTCTTGAGGGTATGTAGTGCAACACTTGGCGGTGTCAACACTTGGCTCCACCAAGGTTAGTCCAGCCAAAATGATAGTAACAATTATAAACAAAATAATAGAACTACATAAGGCTCATTTGGTTCATCTATTTCCCACCACATGAATATGGATAAGGAATTGGGCCAATGAAAATTACATTAAAAAATGTTTACCATGCTCAGAATAAAAAAATATGTTTACCATCCTCTTTAGAAGACAAAAATTATCTATGCTAGAAAAAAGGCATTTTTCAGAATCACACTTTCAAGAGGTGAAGTGATTTGCAAAAGAGAAATTATTATTAAAACAAGCTCAAAATTGATGAAAAGATTCATTTTTTTTATTTTATGAAAATTCATTCAAAAAATTTATATTGGTCATTTCCATGTAGCTCCTGCAAAATACCAATAAAGATCACTTGATTTACCAAGTGTTAGTTTCCTTGTCCACTCTATGTTATGCAACCCTGTACCTTTTCAGCGGGATGTAATTTTGCTTCCTTTTTTAAAAAATTTACTGGTTCATTATTTACTTTTGAGCTTCCATTGTATGTTCAGCCCATAATTTCTATATTAATGATGTGTAAACATACAATGAATGATAAAAAAACAAATCCTTGCAAATCACTGATTTTCCATCTATTAGTTATATTAAAAATACAGAATGGAATTAAATTTATCTGTATTCTTATTTTAAGAGAAATTATTATAAAATAAACTCACAATTATGTATAAAATAGATACATACATGAGAAGTTTCCTATATATTCATTGAACTGGTATGAGATAACTACATAAGGATTGATCCCACTTAGAGGGTATGTAGTTGGCAACACTTGGCTCTTACCTTGGATAGTCTAGCTAGTATAATACAATTATTAATTGCGTCAAAACAAAAATATTTTTTTGTATGAGAATTGGGTTTGTGCCCATTATAAACGTGCACAACTTCTATAAAGGATGTAACAATGACACAATCTTCCCATTCATTCCCATGTTAAAAGAAATGTAAATACAATATGTTAAACTTAAAATTATATCCATTCTTAAATTTTTAAATCGGAAAGGATTAACAAATAAAGTGGAAAGAGTAAAATTAGGTGCATAAACATTTTTCTTCAAATCTTTTTTAAATTGTCACAATGCATATCTTCCAATTCTATATTCTATAATTCATTATATGAGAATTGATATATTACCTTTCAAAATATCTATTATATATTTTATGTTTCCTAAATGTGAATAGATATATATATATATATAAAATATAGAATATACATAATTATATATATATATATATATATATATATATATATATATATAAATGAGAAACTTAAGGCTTGATCCAGTCTAGAGGGTATCATTGTGTAACACTTGGCTCTACTAGGGATAGGTCCATTCCAATATGATAAATTATAAACAATTATGAATTATAATTACATAAAATGCATTGAAAGGGATGTCAGTTATTTTTTCCATATATGGTGTTCATAATTCCCACTGGTATGGAGGTGGAAGATGTGACAGTGGATTAAGATTCTGAAACATTCAGAGCTCTTGAATATTATCAAACTAAATTAAATTGGATTTCTCATCCCTGAACATTCTTTCAAATGATCGAGATTAGTGCATATTTTGAAGCACATGATCAGAGATGCAACTGATATGCATCCCATCAGCTATGCATATTTGGGAGCTCATGAACAATTATCAAGTATTTTTTAAAATTTAATATTTTTTTTAACATGTCAATATTATTTGAATCGATTTGATATAAATATATATTAATTTCAATTTTTATGTGCAGATACAACTGGATAATATCCAAAAAATATATGTAAATAAATAGTAAAAATATTAAACCTTCTCATTTGTCAATATTAGTTGGAATCAATTTGATAAATATATCCTACTTTTAATTTTTATGTGGAGATACAACTAGAGAAAATCTACAACTAACAAATATGTGTAAAGAAATAGGTAAAAGTATTTTTGTGAAATATTATTATTGTATTTGAAATACATACAAGTTAATAATGAAGTTTAATAATGAATGTCTATTTCCCAAATTTCTAACTTTTGTATCTAAAGAGTTTTTATCGAATTACATTCTCATGGTCTACGTTGGATACATATGCCAATGTAGAAAAAAGTAAAGTGGACGTGCATCCTTTGTTTTGTTGTGGTATGGAGCATTGCGAAAAAGAGGGAGATAAATTTATTAAACATTTGGAAACAATTTGGAAAACACTAGAATTTCCATTGCAAATGTGAAACTACATGGTTGTAGTTAATGTAATCAATAAAGGAGTTCCTGAAGAATTTTTTTTGGTGTCTCCAAAGGTTTCTGACAAAGACTTTAAAAATAATAAGTGCACTTATGTCATCATTTTTTACTGAACTATTCTTGGTAGGGGTTGTAGATGATGTAAGATACATCTTAAAGGGATGTTCTCTATTTCAAACAACAGTGGAACAAATCAATATATAAAATTGTGTTTATTACATTTTTCTAGTTCTTTTTCCCATTTTCCCTTTTGAAGTGATGTTATTGATGGTTATTAGTATGTAGTGCTCAAAATGTGTTTATTAAAATTTTTTTAGTTCTTCTTCACATTTCATCCAAATGATGTGATTAGTATATAATGCTCAAATCTAGCTTTGATAAGTTTATACAAAGATCTTGTTTTCCATGAAAATAAGTTATTGGTTTTGGGGGTGGAAATTTGAATGCATTATAGAAATATTTTCACACCCAATATCATGGTTAAATCATGTGGGTTCATACCCAAATTTATGTCGGTCCTTTGAAAACATTTAAAAAAACAATTACTGAACTTGATTGAGTTTATATAGAGAAATTTATTTATTTTTGTTCTCTTTTCTCATAAAAATCCATTAATATTGAATTTATTACCATCATTTTCTGTAAAAATAAAATAAAATAGGACTTGTATTATCTCATAACATCACATTTCCACAGATTATTGAGCTTGATTGAGTTTACTTGTTTACTATTATGTTGATTAATAAATATAAACTGATTCACTTGTATTTTTTCTAGTGTATCTCATAACAATATATTAAAATTGGTCTTTTCTTATAGACTATATCTTAACAATTCATTAATTACCATCATTTTATGTTGTAAATATTTCATAACACATTTCCTACATTAATTTTATGTAAATAAATCCATGTTATAATTAAACATTTTAAACATTCTTCTATGATTATTATTTGAGAATGGACATATGCCCATTCTAAACATCTACTCCTATTATGTCTATTCTTCTACGTTTTCTATACGAGAATGAACCTCTACCCATTTCAAATGGGCTGGAGA
The DNA here is from genome assembly GCA_019776745.2 of Taxus chinensis. Lineage (NCBI taxonomy): Eukaryota > Viridiplantae > Streptophyta > Pinopsida > Cupressales > Taxaceae > Taxus > Taxus chinensis. Next base: position 664,465,658 of record CM034147.1, on the reverse strand, counting down.
CATGAAGATGAAGATTAATTTAGTTTACAATGGTACACTCCTCATTTTACAATGGAAGACGTGTTTCAAAAAAATTACCTTTAAGTAATAAATAAAATGTGTTTAAAAAAATAAGCAATAGTAGCCAAAACAAGACAATTAAATACAAAAGACGCAATGCTTAGTCCATCAAAAATGATTGTGTTCAATATTTCCCACCCATTCTAAAACTAAATAATAGAACTACATAAGGCTTGACCCTCTGAGGGTATGTAGTGCAGCACTTGGCGGTGTCAGCACTTGGCTCCACCAGGTTATGTCCAGCAAAAAATGATTGTAGCAAATTGTAAACAAAATAATAGAACTACATAAGGCTCATGTGGTTCATATGTTGCCCACTACATTAATAGTGGATAAGGAATTGGGGCCAACAAAAAATTACATAAGAAAATGTTTACCATGCTCTGAATAAAAGAAATATGTTTAGCATGCTCAGAAGACAAAAATTATCTATGTTTGAAAAATATATTTCAGAATCACACTTCAAGAGGTGAAGTGATTTGCAAAAGATAAATTATTATTAAAAAAGGCTCAAATTGATGAAAAAGATTCATTTTTTATTTATGAAAATTCAATCAAATGATATTGGTCATTGCCATGTAGCTCCTACAAAAATACCAATAGAGATCACTTGATTTAGCAAGTGTTAGTTTCCTTGTCCACTCTATATTATGGCAACCCTATACCTTTTCAGCGGGATGTAGTTTACTTCCTATTTAAAAAAATATATAGGTGTTATTTATTTGTGGGCTTCCATTGTATGTTGCCCATCATTTCTATATTATTGATGTGAAACATACATGGATGATAAAAACAAATCCTTGCAAATCTTGATTTTCCATCTATTGGGTATATAAAAATACTACATGGGAATTAAATTTATCTCTATTCTTCTTTTAATAGTTATATACAATAAACTACAATTAGAATGTATATATACATACATACATACATACATACATACATACATACATATATTGAAATGATAACTACATAAGGCTTTGATCCCCCTCAGGGGTATGTAGTGCCACACTTGGCTTGCTAGGGATAGTCCAGCTAGTATAATACAATTATTAATTGCCTAAAAAAAAAATGTTTGGTTGTATGAGAATTAGATTATACCCATTATAAACATGCACAACTTCTATAAAGGTTGTAACAGAGACACAACTTCCCATTCCTCCATGTTAAAAGAAAGTAAATACAATATGTTGAACTTAAAGTTATATATCCCGTTCTTAAAGTTTAAAGCGGAAAGGATTAACTAATAAAGTGGAGAGAGTAAAACTAGCATAAACATTTACTTCAAATCTTGTTGAAATTGTCACAATGCACATCTTCCAATTCTATATTCTATATTTTTATATGAGAATCGACATATGACCTTTCAAAATATCTATTATTCTTTTATGTTTCCTAAATGTGAATATATATATATATATAATATATATATATATATATATATATATATATAAAATAAATGAGAACTACATAAGGCTTGATCCATCTAGAGGGTATGTTGTGTAACACTTGACTCTACAGGATAGTCCAACCAATATGATAATATTATAAACAATTATGAATTATAAATGCATAACATGCATTTCAAGGGATGTCAGTTATTTTTTCCATATATGGCGTTCATAATTCAACTGGTATGGAGGTGGAAGATGTGGCAGTGGATCTAATTAGGAAACATTCAGAGCCCTTGGATATTATCGAAGTAAATGAAATTAGAGTTGTCATCCCTGAACAATTCTTTCAAATGATTGAGATTAGTGCATATTTGGGAGCACATGATTGAGAGATGCAAACTCATATGCATCCCATGTATGCATATTTGGGAGATCATGAACAATTATTAAGCATTTTTTTAAAAAATTTAATATTTTTTTTTACTTGTCAATATTATTTTGAATCGATTGATATATATATATATTATATAATATAGTATATATTAATTTTTCATGGATACCTCCTCATTTACAATGGAAGACGTGTTTCAAAAAAAATTACCTTTAATTAATAAATAAAATGGGTTTAAAAATAAGCAAATAGTAGCCAAAAAAAGAAAATGTAAATACAAAAGACGCAATGCTAGGCATCAAAAATGGAATGTGTTCAAATATTTCCCACCCATTCTAAAACTAAATAATAGAACTACTAATGCTTGATGCCCTCTTGAGGGTATGTAGTGCAGCACTTGGCGGGTGTCAGCACTTGGCTCACCAAGGTTTAGTCCAGCAAAAATGATTGTAACAATTGTAAACAAAATAATAGAACTACATAAGGCTCATTTGGTTCATATGTTGCCCACTACATTAATATGGATAAGGAATTGGGCCAGCAAAAATTACATAAAAAACTGTTTACCATGCTCTGAATAAAAAAATATGTTTAGCATGCTCAGAAGACAAAAATTATCTATGTTTGAAAAATATATTTCAGAATCACACTTTCAAGAGGTGAAGTGATTTGCAAAAGATAAATTATTATTAAAAAGCTCAAAATTGATGAAAAGATTCATTTTTTTATTTTATGAAAATTCAATCAAAATGATATTGGTCCTTGCCATGTAGCTCCTACAAAATACCAATAGAGATCACTTGATTTAGCAAGTGTTAGTTTCCTTGTCCACTCTATATTATGCAACCCCTATACCTTTTCAGCGGGATGTAGTTTTGCTTCCTTTTAAAAAAATATATAGGTGTTATTTATTTTTGGGCTTCCATTGTATGTTGCCCATCATTTTCTATATATTGATGTGAACATACAATGGATGATAAAACACAAATCCTTGCAAATCTTGATTTTCCATCTATTGGGTATATAAAAATACTACATGGAATTAAATTTATCTCTATTCTTCTTTTAATAGTTATATACAATAAACTACATTAGAATGTATACATACATACATACATACATACATACATACATACATATATATATATATATATGTATATATATATATATATATATATATATATATATATATATACTATATATATATATATGAAATGATAACTACATAAGGCTTGATCCCCCTCAGGGGTATGTAGTGCAACACTTGGCTTGCTAGGGATAGTACAGCTAGTATAATACCAATTATTAATTGCCTAAAAAAAAATGTTTGTTTGTATGAGAATTAGATTATACCCATTATAAACATGCACAACTTCTATAAAGGTTGTAACAAGACACAACTTCCCATTCCTTCCCATGTTAAAAGAATGTAAATACAATATGTTGAACTTAAAGTTATATCCGTTCTTAAGTTTTAAAGCGGAAAGGATTAACTAATAAAGTTGGAGAGAGTAAAATAGCATAAACATTTACTTCAAATCTTGTTGAAATTGTCACAATGCACATCTTCCAATTCTATATTCTATAATTTTTTATATGAGAATCGACATATGACCTTTCAAAATATCTACTATTCTTTTATGTTTCCTAAATGCGAATATATATATATATATATATATATATATATATATATATTATATATACTACATGAGAACTACATAAGGCTTGATCCATCTAGAGGGTATGTTGTGTAACACTTGGACTCTACAGGATTAGTCCAACCAATATGATAATATTATAAACAATTATGAATTATAAATGCATAAAATGCATTTCAAGGGATGTCAGTTATTTTTTTCCATATATGGCGTTCATAATTCAACTGGTATGGAGGTGGAAGATGTGGCAGTGGATCTGGATTGGAAACATTCAGAGCCCTTGGATATTATCGAAGTAAATGAAATTAGAGTTGTCATCCCTGAACATTCTTTCAAATGATTGAGATTAGTGCATATTTGGGAGCACATGATTGAGAGATGCAACTCATATGCATCCCATGTATGCATATTTGGGAGATCATGAACAATTATTAAGCATTTTTTAAAATTTAATATTTTTTTTTACTTGTCAATATTATTTTGAATCGATTTGATATATATATATATATATATATATTAATTTCAATTTTTATGTGCATATACATATGAAGAATATCTAAATAGGTAAAAATATTAAACCTTTTCATTTGTCAATATTAGTTGGAATACATTTGATAAATATATCCTACTTTTAATTTTTTATGTGGAGATACAGCTGGAGATAATATAGAAAATATACAAACTAACAAAATATGTGTAAAGAAATAGGTAAAATTATTTTTGTGAAAATATTATTATCGTATTTGAAATACATACAAGTTAATAATGAAGTTTAATAACAAATGTCTATTCCCAATTTCCAACTTTTGTATCTAAAGAGTTTTATCAAATTGCATTTCTCATGGTCTACGTTGGATACATATGCCAATGTAGAAAAACTAAAGTGGACGTGCATCCTTTGTTTTGTTGTGGTATGAAGCATTGCGAAAAAGAGGGAGACAAATTTATTAAAGATTTGTAAACAATTTGGAAAACACTAGAATTTCCATAAAAATGTATTACTATGGGTGTAGTTAATGTAATCAATAAAAGAGTTCCTAAATATTTTTTTTTGGTGTATCCAAAGGTTTCTGACAAATACTTTAAAAGTAATAAGTGGCTTATGTCATCATTTTTTATAGAACTATTCTTGATAGGGGTTGCAGATGTATGTAAGATACATCTTAAAGGGATGTTCTCTATTTCAAACAACAATGAACAAATCAATATATAAAATTTTGTTTATTAAATTTTTCTAGTTCTTTTTCCCATTTTCCATTTGAAGTGTTGTTATTGATGGTTATTAGTATGTAGTGCTCAAAATGTGTTTATTAAAATTTTTTAGTTCTTCTTCACATTTCATCCAAATAATATGATTAGTATATAATGCTCAAATCTAGCTTTGACAAGTTTATAAAAAGATCTTGTTTTCCATGAAAATAAGTTTTTGGTTTTTGGGGGTGGAAATTTGAATGCATTATAGAAATTTTTTCACACTTAATATATACATGGTTAAATCATGTGGGTTCACACCCAAATTTATGTCGGTCTTCAGAAATATTTAAAAAAATAATTACTAAACTTGATTGAGTTTATATAGAGAAATTTATTTATTTTTGTTCTCTTTTCTCATAAAAATTCATTAATATTGAATTTATTACCATCATTTTATGCAAAAATAATATAAAATATGACTTGTATTATCTCATAACAACACATTTCCAAGATTACTAAGCTTGATTGAGTTTACTTGTTAGTATTATGTTGATTAATAAATATAAATTAATTGGCTTGTTTTTTTGTAGTCTATCTCATAACAATATATTAAAATTGGTCTTTTGTTATAGACCATCTCGTAATAATTCATTTACTACCATCATTTTATGTTGTAAATATTTCATAACACATTTCCTACCTTCATTCTATGAAAATAAATCCATGTTATAATTAAACATTTTAAACATTCTTCTATGATTATTATTTCAGAATGGACATATGCCCATTCTTAACATCTACTCCTATTATGTCCACCTGTCTTCTACATTTTCTATACGAGAATGAACATTTTCCCATCTCGAATGAGCTCGACATGAAGATGAAGATTACTTTAGTTTTATAATGGTACATGCTCCTCATTTTACAATGGAATACATGTTTCAAAACAATTACCTTTAATTAATAAATAAACCGTGTTAAAAAAATAAACAATAGCAACCAAAACAAGACAATTAAATACAAAAGATGTAATGCTTAGTCTATCCAAAATGATTGAGTTTAATATTTCCCACCTATTCTAAAACTAAATAATAGAACTACATAAGGCTTGATCCCTCTTGAGGGTATGTAGTGCAGCACTTGGCGGTGTTTAGCACTTGGCTCCACCAAGGTTAGTCCAGCCAAAATGATAGTAACAATTATAAACAAAATAATAGAACTACATAAGGCTCATTTGGTTCATATGTTTCCCACTACATGAATATGGATAAGGAATTGGGCCAAAAAAAATTACATCAAGAAAATGTTTACCATGCTCAGAATAAAAAAATATGTTTACCATGCTTTAAGAAGACAAAAATTATCTATGCTAGAAAAAGAAATTTCAGAATCACAAATTCAAGAGGTGAAGTGCAATCTTGTAAAAGAGAAATTATTATTAAAACAAGCTCAAAATTGATGAAAAGATTCATCTTTTTTATTTGTATGAAAAATCATTCAAAATTGATATTGGTCATTGCCATGTAGCTCATGCAAAATACCAATACAGATCACTTGTTTTAGCAAGTGTTAGTTTCCTTTTCCACTCTATATGTTATGCAACCCTATACCTTTTCAGCGTGGATGTAGTTTTACTTACACTTTTAAAAAAATATATAGTGTTATTTATTTTTGGAAGCTACCATTGTATGTTGCCCATCATTTCTATATTATTGATGGGAAACATACAATGGATGATAAAAAACAAATCCTTGCATTGCAAATCTTGATTTTCCATCTATTGGTTATATAAAAATAATACATGGAATTAAATTTATACTCTATGCTCTTTTAGATAGACATATACAATATGTTTACCATTTAGAATGACATATATATGTACATACATACATACATACTTAGATACAAATAATACATACATATATGAGAATGGAACTACATAAGGCTTGATCCCCCTCAGAGGTATGTAGTGCAGTACTTGGCTTTGCTAAAGAGAAATTCCAGCTAGTATAATACAATTATTAATTACTTAAAAACAAAAATCTTTGTTTGTATTTGATGAATTAGATTATACCCATTATAAACATGCATAACTTCTATAAAGGTTGTAACAAGTTTTCTGTATCAACTTCCCATTCCTTCCCATGTTAAAAGAAAGTAAATGTGACAATATGTTGAACTTAAAGTTGGAAATCCGTTCTTAAAGTTTTAAAGGAAAGGATTAACTGAATAAAGTGGAGAGAGTCATCCCCCCATAAACATTTACTTTCAAATCTTGAATTGAAATCAGTGCACATCTTCCAATTAGTGATAAATCGGGTGATTACTAAGAGAATCTGACCATTCTAATGGCACCTTAACTTCTATATATCTAATATTACTTTTATGGCTTGGAAAATGTGCATATAGTTGGATATTAAAGAATGTCCTATATATATATACATATATGTGGAATCCAATCACCTAGAACTACATAGGCTATGATCCAAATAGGAGTTATTAATGTCTAACTACTTGACTCTACAGGATAGCATCCAACCTGCTATGATATATATTATAAACAGTTATGATTATAGCACTCATTATGCTCATAAATAAATTCTTAAGGGATGTTCACTTATTTTGATTGAAATATACTAAGGGATTCGTATGCATTCAAATCTTGATGAATAAGATGTGGCAGTAAGGATCTCCTTGGAAATTTCTTGAGCACCTTGGATTCTTATCTCCAATATCCATGTAATTGGAGTGGTCATTCCTGAACATTCTAAATGTTTAGATTAGAAGATTGAGCACATGACTTGGAAGATATTATCTCATTCATCACATGGGTGGTGCTAGTTTGGGAATCATGAAGAATTAATGGTAAGCATTTTTTTAAAATTTAATATTTTTTTTTACTTGTCAATATTATTTTGAATCGATTTGATTATATATATATATATATATATATATATATATATAGATTTCAATGGATTTATTTGCAGATTTCCTACTAGAGCATATCTCATATGAAGGGATATGTAAGGGAAATTGGTAAAAATATTAAACCTTTTCATTTGTCAATATTAGTTGGAATACATTTCGATAAATATATCCTAATTTTAATTTTTTATGTGGAGATACATTTGGAGATAATATAGAAAATCTACAACTAACAAATATGTGTAAAGAAATAGGTAAAAGCCTATTTTTGTGAAATGGATTATTATCGTATTTGAAATACATACAAGTTAATAATGAAGTTTAATAACAAATGTCTATTTCCCAATTTCCAACTTCTGTATCTAAAGAGTTTTTATCGAATTGCATTCTCATGGTCTACGTTGGATAGATATGCCAATGTAGAGAAAGTTGCTACTCTAAAGTGGACGTGAATCCTTTGTTTTGTTGTGGTATGGTAGCATTGCGAAAAAGCGGGAGACTGAATTTATTAAAGATTTGGAAACAATTTGGAAAACACCAGAATTTCCTTAAAAATGTGATTCGGGCTATGGTTAGGGAGTTAATGTAATCAAAGTATAAGGAGTTCCTGGAAGATTTTTTTTTGGTGTAGTCCAAAGGTTTCTGACAAAGACTGTTAAAAGTAATAAGTGGCATATGTCATCATTATTTACAGAACTATTCTTGATAGGGGTTACAGATGATGTAAGAATACATCTTAAAGGGATGTTCTCTATTTCAAACAACAGTGGAACAAATCAATATATAAAATTTTGTTATTACATTTTTCTAGTTCTTTTTCCCATTTTCCATTTGAAGTGTTGTTATTGATGGTTATTAGTATGTAGTGCTCAAAATGTGTTTATTACATTTTTTTAGTTCTTCTTCACATTTCATCCAAATTATGTGATTAATATATAATGCTCAAATCTAGCTTTGATAGGTTTATATAAAGATCTTGTTTTAAACATGAAAACAATGTTATTGGTTTTGGGGGTGGAAATTTTAATGCATTATAGAAATTTTTTCACACTTAATATATACATGGTTAAATCATGCGGGTTCACACCGCAAATTTAATGTCGGTATTCAGATAACATTTAAAAAAAATTACTAAACATTGATTGAGTTTATATAGATAAATTTAGTTTATTTTTGTTCTCTTTTCTCATAAAAATTCATTAATATTGAGATTTATTACCATCATTTTATGTAAAAATCAAATAAAATGTGACTTGTATTATCTCATAACAACACATTTCCAAGATTACTATAGCTTGATTGAGTTTACTTGTTAGTATTATGTTGATTAATACATATAAATTAATTAAGCTTTATTTCTTGTAGTTTCTATCTCATAACAATATATTAAAATCTGGTCATTGTTGTTATAGAAACTGAGAAATAATTGAGAGCTTGCCTACTGGCATCAGGGAAGCATGTAGGCTGTAAATGATAGGGGAGGATGGCTTTCTTAGGGATAGTCCTACAATATCGCATACATATTCATTTACTTGGGCCATGAAGTATAAATCACTTGTATGTAATGTAAACCATTTCAAAGGTTTTCTGGGTGATAATTATCCATGACTGCAGCAGTTTCTGGACAGATGCCCATTTCCAAGGTCATGCGACTCCCCTTTGTCTAATTCTTTCGCTTTTCATACGGAGAATGAACCTTCTACTGGGTTGTTTTGTCAATGCCCTAAACTTGGTGACATGAAGGTGAAACCCATTCATTTAAAAGTCGCTACTAAGACTTCCCTAACTGTCATTCTCACATCATTGGAAGATTGAATGTTTCAATTACTTTAATTAATTAATAGAAATGTTGATCGTAATAAAACTCATTTTACAGAGATAGTAGCCTAAACCAGACAATTTCATACAAAAGACTGCAAGAGACGTAGGTCACTCCAGCACTAAGTGTCGAGGTTCCAATATTTCCCATCCAGCTTCTACCTAACTTTATTAGGATAGATTCCTAAACTAAGTGCTTAGACCTCTTGTATGGGTTAACTTCCTTACATGTGAACTCGTTATGTGGAGTCAACTTTGCTACTTGTGCCACAATCAATCTTAGAATCCAGCCTAAAAATGAGTAAGCAATTGCCTATTCTTGTGGAGTAAAAATAGAACTACCTAACACAATTAGTGAGATTATTCCTTCACTAATCTAGAATTCGGTAAGTAATTGGGCAGCGGTTAAATTATATAGACTTTGAAAATTATTTACTTCGATGGGCTCTTCAATGAAAAATGTATCCTTATTAGCAATTCTAAGCGTATTGATCCTTAATGGATTATCTATGGATTTCTAAATATGCCGCATATTTCAGACATCACCACCTTTGCAAGAGGGGGGAAGTCCATCTTGCTAAAGTGTTATAAAAACCGCTCAATAATTGAGACCCAAAATTCATTACTTGTCATTCACTGCATGGTAATTCAATCAAAAATTGATATTGACATCAATGCCAACTGTAGCTCCCAAATCAAGATACTGCAATAGAGTTCACTTATTTTCAATCATTTTTGCTTTGTCCACTACTAGGTTGTATGCAACTATAGTTTTTCCAGTAAATGTAGTTTTGCTCCATTGGGTTTTGGAAGGCGAAAAGTACACCTTCCACAAACCAATCTTTGGGCTTCCATTGTATGTTGCCATACCATTTTTATATTATTGATGTGAAAGGATACAATGGATGCTTAAAAATACCTCCTTGCAAATCTTGTTTTCCATCTATTGCAGGTTATATAAAAATACTACCTCTTTGAATTAAGATTTACTCATAGATCTTCTTTTAATAGAGGTTTCTATACAATAATCGGTTAATATCAATTGTTTTATACCCCTACCAGAGATGCATGACCTTTTAATACATACAGAGATTGAAATGTTAACTACATAAGGCTTGAACTCAACCCTTTGCTGGGGATACTGTAGTGCAACACTTGTGCTTTCTAGGGAAAGCTAGTCATGGATACAATCTATTAATTAGCTAATGAAAAAATGTTTGTTTTCTGAGCAATAGTTATGACCCATTATAAACATGCACAACTTCTATAAAGGACCTATAACAAGAGTTACAACTTCCCATTCCTTCCCATGTTAAAAGAAAGTAAATTTCAATATGTTGAACTTAAAGTTATATCTATTCTTAAATTTTTGTAAGCGGAAAGGATTAACTAAATAAAGTGGAGAGAGTAAAATTAGCATAAACATTTTCTTCAAATCTTTTTTAAATTGTCACAATGCACATCTTCCAATTTTATATTCTATAATTATTATATGAGAATCGACATATTACCAGATTCAAAATATCTATTAGATCTTTTATGTTTCCTAAATGTCCAGGAATATATATATATATAATATAATATTATATAGATATATATATATAATAGATAATAATATATATATATAAAATAAATGGTGAACTTTATAAGGCTTGATCCTGGTCTAGAGGGTATGTAGTGTAACACTTGCACTCTACAGGGATAGTCCAACCAATATGATAATAATTATTCCTCCGAATTATGAATTATAAATTACATAAAATGCATTTTAAGGGATTCAGTTATTTTTTCCATATATGGTGTTCATAATTCAACTGGTATGGAGGTGGAAGATGTGACAGTGGATCGGTAGATTGGAAACATTCAGAGCCCTTGGATATTATCAAACTAAATGAAATTGGAGTTGTTCATCCCTTGAACATTCTTTCAAATGATTGAGATTAGTGCATATTTGGGAGCACATGATCGAGAGATGACAACTCATATGTGTCCCATGTATGCATATTTGAGATCATGAATAGTTATTAAGATATTTTTTAAAATTTAATATTCTTTTTTACTTGTCAATATTAGTTTGAATCGATTTGATAAATATATATTTAATTTCAAGTTTTTATGTGCATTAATACAGCTGGAGAATATCCAAATGAAATATATGTAAATAAATAGGTAAAAATATTAAACCTTTTCATTTGTCAATATTAGTTGGAATCAATTTGATAAATATATCCTACTTTTAATTTTTTATGTGGAGATGCAGCTAGAGAAAATCTAGAAAATATACAACTAACAAATATGTGTAAAGAAATAGGTAAAATTATTTTTGTGAAATATTATTATAGTATTTGAAATACATACAAGTTAATAATGAAGTTTAATAACAATGTTTATTTCCCAATTTCTAACTTTTGTATCTAAATTAGTTTTATCCAATTACATTCTCATGGTCTACGTTGGATACATATGCCAATGTAGAAAAACTAAAGTGGACGTGCATCCTTTGTTTTGTTGTGGTATGGAGCATTGCGAAAAAAGAGGGAGACAAATTTATTAAAGATTTGGAAACAATTTGGAAAACACTAGAATTTCCATACAAATGTGAAACTACGGTTGTAGTTAATGTAATCAATAAAGGAGTTCCTGAAGAATTTTTTTTGGTGTATCCAAAGGTTTCTGACAAAGACTTTAAAAATAATAAGTGGCTTATGTCATCATTTTTTATAGAACTATTCTTGGTAGGGGTTGCAGATGATGTAAGAGACATCTTAAAGGGATGTTCTCTATTTATTGAAACAACAGTGGAACAAATCAATATATAAAATTGTGTTTATTACATTTTTCTAGTTCTTTTTCCCATTTTCCATTTGAAGTGATGTTATTGATGGTTATTAGTATGTAGTGCTCAAAATGTGTTTATTAAAATTTTTTGAGTTCTTCTTCACATTTCATCCAAATGATGTGATTAGTATATAATGTTCAAATCTAGCTTTGACAAGTTCATACAAAGATCTTGTTTTCCATGAAAATAAGTTATTGGTTTTGGGGGTGGAAATTTGAATGCATTATAGAAATTGCGAGTTCTTCACACTTAATATTTACATGGTTAGTTGCATTAATGGGTCACACCCATGGTGTACATTCAGGTCTTTATCGAGATAGTGTAAATAAAATTTACTAAACTTGAATTTATGATAGATTTGAAATCATGATATTTTATGTTCTAAATTTTAAACTCATAAAAATTCATAATACGGCCCGATGAATTTATTACCATCATTTTTGCAAAAATAAAATTATGACTTGTATTATCTCATAACAACACATTTCCAAGATTACTGAGCTTGATTGAGTTTACTTGTTACTATTATGTTGATTAATAAATATAAATTAATTGGCTTGTTTTTTTTCCTAGTCTATCTCATAACAATATATTAAAATTGGTCTTTTGTTATAGACTATCTCTTAACAATTCATTTATTACCATCATTTTATGTTGTAAATATTTCATAACACATTTCCTACCTTCATTCTATGCAAATAAATCCATGTTATAATTAAACATTTGTCACACAAATATATATGATCAAAATATGTAAAATATACAACATTCAAATGTGCCACACTACCCCATAGTTAAGATAAATCACATCTAAATTTTTCTTTCTTTCTATATTGAGTTTATTTTTCTTCTATGATTCTTATATGAGAATGGGCATATGCCCACTCAATACAAGATATTGAATTGTTTGTTTGTATGAGAATGGACATATGCCCATTCAATACAAGATAAAAATGTTTTGTTTGTATGAGAATGGACAATATAAGTATTTGTTATGCATTGCAATGTTATAAATGTATTAATTATTCCAATAAGTATTTCTTAATCTTACTATAAAATTGTAAACTCCTAAAATGGAAATCCCTCATACATGATATATAATTCCAAAAAATCCCTTTTTGGATTCCAATAATAGCCAAATCAGAATTCCAAAAATCCCCTTTTTGGATTCTAATAATAGCCTAAAATAATTCCAATATTTGGTATAAGAAAAACCAATATAGCTGATTTCAGTATTTAATCCCAGATTGTAAAATGTCCAAATTGAACGACATTATCATCATCATATATCTTCAAAAAACCTTGACCCTCTGATATGGTATGGTGGCATTCACAATTATTTCCCCTCACTGATGTTAATCACCAATCGTGCATCCCTCGACAGGAGAGCTGCAAGATTGTCAATATGGGTATAGCCTTAGTCATCACATGAACTCCAAGACTTTACCACTGATGATTTTCAAAACATAAATTAACTCCTCTTGCATGGCCTTATAGTGATATCCGCCACCTATATTCCCCTAATCCCATTATCCATAATATGCAACAATTTAACTTGGAAATGATGAAGCCCATTAAACAACAACTATGTAGGATTATCCTAACATCATACTGGTTAGTCAAAGACCAAGCTTTAGGGACATCTACCTTGAGCCAAACTTCAAAGATTGTTTTTGAACCCCCTCGATCCATAATGACGTTTACTCCAATTCTATTCTTGTCACTAAAGCTTCCAATAAACCAATAGATCTTTATGAAGGGCCAATACCTTAATCTGCAACATTGTCCAGAAGAGATAATTAGACATTACTAAAGGCAGAGCCATTAACTTTTCGATCTGGTGATCCATAGGGATCCAAGATGACCCTACTTCACCATAATCAGTCCAACACCAAGAAGGAGAAAATGGAGAAACATGGAGGTTCTATCTTGCTTTAGTAACAGAACCGCCACTGCCGTGCAGAGCGGCAGTTAAAGAACTACCGCCCAACCAGGGTGGCGGTCCTGTGACCCGCCGGTCTGCACAGGGTGGCGGTCTTGTCACTTTTAGATAGAAAAATGAAAATATGAAGCTCGAATAGATGCTAGAATTTGAAGCTGTCCGAATTTGTATCTCTTCTCCTGCCATCGACCTTTGCCCATTCTCCAGTGCACGGGAGGACATGGGAGAGGCTATAAATACTTGGGAGGAGCAAGAGGAATAGGATTATCGAAATTATGAGAGTAAGTGAGCAAGAAGTTCTTAGTGCTAGAATTGAGTTTTGTAGAAGAAAGGAGTGTTGAAGGCAGAGCAAGACAAGTAATTGGGAGGAAGTGTGAGATATTATCTACTTCACTTTCATACTTATTGTAAATTCTGTAACGTCTTATTTTAAATTGGCCTATAAAAGTGGGAAGAAAGAGTGTTTTGCCCTTCCTGATTGGTTTTTCCTCCTCTAGAGGTGTCTAGGATAAAATTTGTTGGTATTCATGAGCTTCAAGTTTGTTTCTTTTCTCTACAATAGTGGGTTCTTAATCACAAGCATAATTTTATTCTCTAGCTATCAAACTGTCATTTTCAAATAGAAAGTAGAATAATAATGCTAATTTGTGATATTTGTGGATAATTCCAATATTGAAGAGTTTACAGATCATTTTGGTATCAGAGCTAACAATTATCCAGGACTGTGGTATTAGTTCTTGGATTTGTATGACAGTGACGAGATCTATAGGAGAAGAGGCTTTACCTTGCAATCCAAAAATTTCTACAAAGTAGTGGAAACAGAGAATTCAGGGAAAATGGAGGAAGAGAACTTGGTCCGTAGAATCGAGATGCTGGAGACCATGGTGGATAGGATGTTTAGAAGGAAAGAAGAGCTTGCTGATTTACAGAAGACAACTTCTGTCAAACAAGACTCCATAGGACTCAGTGGTTCAGGGCTTAGCTGAAAATTTTGGCATAGGAAGGAGCCACCACGAGGAAAGTTATGGGGAAGAGCATGAAGAAGAGACTTCAAACACAAGAGAAAAGGTAAAATCCAATCATAATCCTTTTAAAGTTGAGACAAAAGTTGATATTAAAATCTTTGAAGGAAAAGTAGATGCAGAGTTGCTTGATAAATGGTTAAAACAGTTAGAAGTCTACTTTACTATCCATAATGAGGCACAAAGGATCACCTTTGTATGTCTCAAAATAGAGGGAAACGCTCTGATTTGGTGGGAAACCCATCTAACCACTTGTGAAAAGAAGAAGTGTCGTATTGTGAAATCTTGGCAAGAATTTAAAGAATTAGTTAGAGCTAACTTCTATCCTATTGGCCACAAGGCTGACCAAATGATTAAATGGAAGTATTTTAGACAAGGCAGTGGTCAAAGTGTGCAAGAATATACTACGGAGTTTTGGAGGTAGGCCATGTTGCTAAACATGGATTTGGAGGATGAGGATATTCTGACTAAGTACTTGGGAGGACTTCACACTCACCTTCGAAGAAAAGTCATCTCCACCAAGCCCAAATATCTCAACGAGGCATGTGTGCAAGCATACTACATAGATGATGAAAATAATCAAGGGGAAGTAGAGATAAGGGCAAATCAATCAAAAAATCAGAAGAAGAAAGAGTATGGGCAAACAAGTAACAAGGGTAAGTGAAAAGGGAAAGGTAACCAAGATGCCACTACTTTAAATACTTGTAAAGATCCCAAGAATTTTTGTAAGAATTGTGATATTAATGGTTATACTGACGCTACATGTTGGAAGTTACATCCAGAGTTACATCCAAATGACTGAACCAAGGACTCGAAGAAGTCCATGACAGGTGTAAGAACAAAAGGGGGGAAGGTGGAAATCAAATATGACTCTGATGTAGATGAAAGGCTTGGATTTACGACCACCAACATGCACAACCAAGAAGAGGAGATGAGTAGAATATTCCAGATCAAAATCCAAATCAAGAGAACTAAGGTAAATGCTTTGGTGGATACCACTTCTCAGTCTAACTTGATTTCTAAAGTAGTTGTAAAGAAGCTTGGTCTTGATACTTATGAGCATCCAAACCCTTATCCTTTGGGTTGAGTGAAGAAGATTGTTGAAATTCAGGTAACAAGAAGATGTAAGGTCAAGTTTGGGATAAATTCCTAGTCTATTGATGTTTTGGAAGCTGACATTATTCCACTTGATGCTTTTGATGTTGTATTTGGGAGTCCTTGTATATCAGGGATGCTATATTCATGAGAAGGGAAAATCAGTACAGATGGGTCAAGGAAGGGATCAGCTACAACATCTAGGCATACCAGTGTAAGACATGGGTTACTATGGTGAGTACTAACCATGCAAAATGACTTATTTAGGAAAATCATAATCAATTTTGTTTACTTTTATTAAAGGATAAACAAGATGGGGTAGAAGTTTCAGAGATTTCTAACTAAGGAAAGCATGATTTGGATAGTATTATTTATTATTTTCAAGATGTATTTCAGGCTCCCAGTGGGTTACCACCAAAATGATAAGTAGAGCATGAGATTCAGCTATTTCCAGAGTCCCCTCTACCAAATATCATGTTGTATAGGAAATCCTTGCTTGAGATTACTGAAGTAAAGAAACAACTCCAGGAACTACTAGACCAAGGAGTTATACGTCTGAGCACCTCACCATGTGGTTCACCTATTATGATGGTGCCAAAGAAGGATGGTTCTTGGAGAATGTGCATCAACTACCATGCTTTGAACAAAATCACCACAAAGGATAGATATCCACTTCCCCACATAGATGATCTCTTGGACCAGCTTCAACATGCCAAATTATTCATGAAGTTGGATCTCAAGTCCGGTTATCACCAAGTCAGAATGAAGGAGGAGGATATATGGAAGACTACCTTCAAAACAAAACAGAGTGTGTATGAATGGTTAGTACTTCCTTTTTGGTTATGTAAAGCACCCACTACATTTATGAGATTGATGAATGATGTATTGTGGGATTTCATAGATTCATGTGTCATTGTATATCTAGACAATATTCTGATTTTTAGTGCCACATGGGAAGAACATCTAACTCATTTACAACAAGTCTTGCAAGTTCTCAGGGAGAAACAACTACTTTGTAATATGAAGAAATGTGAGTTTTTCGAACAATCACTTGTCTATCTTGGGGCACGTGGTTGGAGAAGGAGAGCTACGAGTGGATCCAAAGAAGGTGGAAGCCATCACCAATTGGCCAACACCAATAGGAGCCACGACGACTAGGAGCTTTGTGGGAGCAGTACATTACATGCGGAAATTCATTCCAGGTTTCTCCATGCAATTTTAGACACCTCTACACACAATGACCGCAAAGAGTAAGGGTCTTGACTGGGGTAAGGAACATGATCAGGATCCTTTGATTTACTTGAAGTATACAAGATTAGTCATGCTCTAGTACTTGCTCTTCCTAATTTGCAACAACCCTTTGAAGTAGAGACGGATGCCAGTGATTATCCCATGGGCGCAATGTTGCTTCAAGAGAGGTAAACCTGTATGCTATCATTCTGAAACTTTTACTTCAGCAGTTAAAGGATATTCAATTTACGATAAGGAAATGTATGCCCTAGTTCAGACCATTAAGAAATGGAAGCATTATTTGTTGGGTAAAGAAACTATTGTGCACACTGACCACAAATCTCTCCAGTATTTGCAAGCACAGTCTAGATTGCAGCAGGCAAGGCACTACAAATGGATGGGGTTCCTTCAGCAGTTCCATCTGGTGATCAAATACAAGAAGGGCAGTACAAACTTGGTGGCAGACATGTTGTTTAGATCAACCCACACAAGAGAAAGTTTTCCTACTTGGCCACTATCTCTTAGATTAAGCCCTTTGCGAAGGAAGCTTACGGAGAGGTGTATTCCCAAGATAAAGACTTTGGGGTGACATTTTAGCAGTTGCAGTCCCAAGGGGCTGAAAGGACAGGGTATTGAAGACTGTTATCTCAAAGACGAGCTGCTCTACCGATGGGGGGAAACTTTGTGTGCCAAAAGAAGAATGGCTTCTATTGATGAGGAAAGCACATACCTCAAAAGTAATGGGACATTTTGGTGTTGGTAAGACCCTAGCCCACTTGCAAAGGTACGTGTATTGGCCCAATATGCAAGAAGAAGTATCAAAATTTATACGTGGATGTAAACTTTGTTGTACTAGCAAGCCTAAGACTAGGAAAGAGGGTTTGTATATGCCTTTACCGGTCCCTACTCGTATCCGTGGGGGGACATTTCTATGGATTTTGCAGGAGGATTACCTATGTCTAAACATGGCCATGACTATCTCTATGTTGTTGTTGATAGATTCAGTAAGATGTGTATTCTTATGGCATGTAAGAAGACAATAAAAACATATGAGGTAGCAAATATTTTATTTGCTAATGTATGGGTGCATTTTGGTTTGCCAAAGTCTATTGTTTCTGACAGGGATTCGAGGTTCTTGGGGAAGTTTTGGACCACTTTGTTGGACAAGATGGATACCAGGTTATAGAGGAGCACAACTTTCCATCCACATATAGATGGATAGACATAGGTGGTAAACAAGACTTTGGTACAACTGATCAGAGGGTATAATAACAAATATCTAAGGACTTGGGATGAGTCCTTAGCCTACATTCAACATTCCTATAACTGGGCAGTACACATCCACTATGAAGTCACCATTTGAAGCATGCTTAGGATATCTACCTACCAATCTGCATGACATAGCAGTTGGAAAACAGGATGGGGAGGAGACATAAGACACATAGGTGAATAAAGAAAACAATTTCATTGAGAGGATCCGAAAAATCCATCTCAAAGTCATAGAACAGCTAGAGAAATATCAAGCCAAGTATAAATCTAGGCACGATAAACATAAGAGAGAACATAAGCTACATGTTGGAGATAGAGTTTGACTTTACTTCAGCAAGGAGAGATTAAAAGTTCAAGCACAGAAACTCAAGCCACTATGATGTGGGCCCTTATCCATATTGGAGCATGTTGGAGAAAATGCTTTTTGGCTTGACTTTCCACCATTTATTAGGATGTACTCTATAGTAAAATGTGATAACTTGCACCTATATGAGCCATCCATGCTAGATAAAGATGAAGGACTAAATTTGTTACCTTCCATTGAGGATTGTGTCTTGGTCTCATGAGGTGAATTGGAGGAGGATGTTGTGCTATAGTAAAAGGTTAAAGAGACTAGGAGAGACCCATAGGAGTCTTGGCATATTGGACTGAAAGGGAAGACACCAAGGTAGGCTTGGTGGTACTTAAAGGAGCAAGTGAGGGAATTATTTCCTCATCTACTCCCCTACTAATATTTTTTATGACCAAAAGCCTCCTAAGCAGGGGAGGTGTGATCCATAGGGATCCAAAATGAATCTACTTCATCAAAACAGTCAGCAAGAAGAAGGAAAAATGAAAACATAGAGGTTATTTATTTTGAGTAACATGACCGTTGCTCTATGCAAAGTGGTGGTTATAGAACTGTCATCCAACCATGGTGGTAGTCCTGGGACCATCGGTCTGCATTGGGTGGTGGTCATGGATCTTTCGGATAGAAAATGAAAATATGAAATGAACAACCCAGAATTTGGAAAGTTATTAATATTTCTTCTCCTCCATGACCTTTTCCATTCTCTAGTGCATAGGAGAACATGGGAGAGGATATAAATACATGTTTTTAGAAGATAATAAGATCACCAAAGCATGAAAGCAAGTGAGCAAGAAGTTCTTAGTGCTGGAATTGTGTTTTGTAGAAGAAAGAAGTGTTGAGATAGAGAAAAACAATATTTGGGAGGAAGTGTGAGATATTATCTACTTCTCTTTCATACTTATTGTAAATTCTATACTTGTTATTTTGAATTGGCCAATAAAAGTGGGATGAAAGAGAAATTTCCCTTCCCGACTGTTTTTTCCTCCTCTGGAGGTTTCTAGGATAATTGTTTTTGGTGTTTATGAGCTTAAATTCTTTCCTTTCCTGCAATTGTGGATTCTAAGAATAAACATAATTCATTCACTAGTTATCTCTGTCATTTTCTAATATAAAGTAGAACAACAACGTTTATTTGTGTTTTTGTGGATAATTCCAAAGTTGAAGAGTTTATAGATGATCAGGCCATAATATGGTGTCTCTTATGTAAGGTTTCTCTAGTTATAATAAAATCTTCATTGCAGTAGAAGATCAACATAAGACATCCTTTATCACCCCATGGGGAATCTTCTGCTATATAGTAATGTCCTTTGGCATAAAAAATGCAAGAGATACTTATCAACATGCCATGACCTACATATTTCATGACCTCATCCATACAACTATAGAAGACTATGTTGACGATATCTTAGGTAAATCCAAACACCGAAGAGACCATATAGTTATTTTTGACATGATTTTTGCACATCTATTATAGTTATTTCTCTACTTTAATCATGCTAAATGCATATTCAAAGTTCTCATAAGAAAAATCCTAGGATTTATAGTGTCTATTATGGGAATTAAAGTTGACCCCTCTAAGGTCAAATCTATTATCAAAATTCCTACACCATCCAACCTCAAACAACTTTGTAGCCTTTAAGGAAAGCTTCAATCAATCCATCACTTTATTTATAAACTATCATACCATTGTCAACCTTTCCATCATCTTCTAAGAAAATACATCCACTTTAAGTGGGATGATAATTGTTAATAGGCCTTTGACACCCTCAAATAATATATTTTATCACCACTAGTGTTGATGCCTCCACGTGAGGGGGATCCTTTCCATCTTTATATATCTATGAATGACCATGAATTTAGAGCCATGTGAGCACATCAAGATGAATAAGGTAAGAAATAATCCATCTATTACATAAGGTACAACCTTCACGATTACGAAACTTACTATTAAGAAGTATAAAATTTGTCTTGTGCTTTGTACTTTGTAACTTTCAAACTCCATCACTAACTCCCCAATCATAAAACCCATGTTTTAGCAACTTTAATCCACTCTAATCCAATCATTTAAAGTCTATCAAAACAATCTTATCACCAGATGGCTCATGATCATGACTAAATTTGACCTCAAATTTATCTCTCAGAAATCCATTAAGGGAAAAGTCATTGCTAATCATCTCATAGATGATCCCCTTTCTTCAAATTAATTACCTTGTGAACACTTCCTCGATGAATCTATCAACACTCTCAATAAAAAAATACCCCTCTTAAAATGACCTTGTTATTTGATGGGTTCAAATGAAAACAAGGGGGAGCTGACAAAATATGTATAACCCCCCTTGGGATACTCCTATTCCATTATCCTTAAAATTAAATTTCGAATGCACTAATAAAATGGCAAAATATGAGGCTATAATCATGGGGACATCAGACTTCCATATTTATTTGTGTACAAATTCTTGACATTTACAGAGATTCACAAGTTATCATCAATCAAATCAAAGGGATCTATGAATGTAAAAATGAGGTCCTACAAAAATACAAAACCATTGTCGCATACTTAGAACTCTTTGACCATTATGAAATCCAAACCACTCCTCACTTATCTAAATAATTTACAGACATAATGGCCTCTCTTGCCTCTCTCATTCCTTAATCATCAGAGGATTCCAAACTCTTTATCGTTGTACACAAACTAGATCATCTATCCTATACTAACACCAATCTCCCCACCATTAATCACATAGAAGATAACCCATATGACACCTGGTATACACATATGTATGACTATCTTTCTAGTAGAAAAATATCTTCATATCTTTTCAGATATGAAATAAGATCTTTTCAATAATGTGCATCTTGCTACATCATATTGGGGTATCCTTTACAAAAGAGGATTTGATGGCCTCATCTTCTATCATCTTAAAACTTCGGGGGCTCCTCTAGATATCTAAGAAATCCATGATGATATATGAGGTGGACACTTTAACTATTTAGTTGTCATTAATTGGATCATGCGCATGGGCTACTACTGGCTTACACTTAACCAATACTGTTATGACCATGTCAAGAAATGTGTCAAATGTTAACAACATTATAATCTCACACATATCCCTAGTCACACTCTTCAACCCACTCAAGATCTTTGTCCTTTTCACAATATGGGCTTGACCTTATTGGCCTCATCAATGCTCTCTCATCACAATGACATAATTCCATCATCACATCAATTGAATATTTTACAAAATGGGTGGAATAAATCCCCCTTATATCCACTAAAGTAGATTAAAACATCGACTTAATCCATCATCACATTATCTATCAATTTGGTGCACCTCATAAAATCATCATAGATAATGGAAAATTCTTCAAAAATAAGAAATTTCAAAAACTTTGTGACACTTACAACATCAAGATCAAATTTTCCTCTCCTTATTATTTATACGAAAATAGACAAGACAAATCATCTAACAAAAACCTCAATAAAATCCTCATGAAAAATGCTAACCAAGCTGGTATAAATTTACATCTTCAAATCCCATTTACATTATTGGCATACTGGACCAGCTTTTAGACCTCTAAAGGAGCTACACCCTTCTCCTTATTATAAGACATCAAATTAGTTCCTCCTCTCAAAGTCTAGATCCTATCCTTATGTTTTTCTCTCAAAGAATTCATCCCTGATGAGGATTATAATCAAGAACACCTATCACAAAATACATATCAACATCCATCAAGAATAAATCAAATGAGAATATTAAAAAAATATCAAACAACGGGACTTTAACATTGGTGATCTTGTTCTTAAAGAAAACCAACATGTCACTAACATGGAAAATAGTAAATGTGAGAAGTTTTATCCAAACTGGCTTGGTCTATATATTATCACTCATAAATATGGGTCTGAGGCTTATCATTTAGCCTCCCTTGAAGGTAAACTTGAAAAGGATCCTCTTAACACCCTACACTTGCATTGATTATATTGTTAAGATATCAACTCATGAGACCTTTATCACACTATGATCTCCATCCATCGATCCACACATCCTACCACTCTTGTAATGATTTGGAATTATGTGGCCATCCATTAGCATACATGTCATGACCTTAAACATGGGAACCATATATATTCTCATAACATATTCCCCATGGACAAGTTCCCTACTCACGTTTAGGGAACCTCACAATCATTACTCTCACCACCCCTATATTATCCTATTTTATGACATGAAAAAGATATACGTGTAGCTTACACATTTACTCATCTCATTCTAAGTGGTTACCTAGGATTTCCCTCGGTTCAAAAATAAAATTGTTTATGGGATGGATACTATCAAAATATAGACCGATCCCTCGAAGGATGGGTATCAAAAAGAAAATTATGTGAAACAAAGTTATAGATCACTTCATCAAAGGATGGCTACCATGAAATAAAAAGTCAATAAAATTGTAGACCACTCCTTTCAAGGATGGCTACCCAATCAAAATACATAAAATTACTTCCCATATTAATTAGTCCTCATATCAAAAAGGGCTTCCTGCATCGATCAACCCTCATATAAAAATTTAAAAAATTAACCATCCTAGGAGAGATTCATGCATTAATCAACGTTCCCATAAAATGCAATATTCTTGCATTGATCATCTTGTGTAATATACAAAAAATATGTGGAAAAACCAAGGAAATAACAAGAATAACTCATTTCCCCGTGTTTGCAACATACACATATTTCTCATGTCAAACAAGAATAGATACAACTATCCCACATATATCTATGATCTTAGTATGACTAACCATTTTAAGTCATATGTTAAATATTAATTACAAGGCCACATGTGTAGTATCATACATACAACAAGTTTATCATCATACACTATACATGCCAAGAATAGTAAGGAAACAAATATCCCACATTATGTTCTTATTCATCATACAATTCATTAATCAAACAACAAGATCATCATTTGTCACAACCATATCTAAGATCATAAAAATCACATCATACATCTCTAACCTAAAAATATACATTTCACATGCATCCATATATCATCATATCAAAACCATAATGTTGTCATGTGAATGTGTAGCATGAAAAATTCAAACTTTCAAGCATGACAACTAGACCCAAATGTGAAAATTTACTCCTAAGTCTTCCTGAACCCCTCTCTAGATAAATTTTATTTCTGTATCATTCTTATCCTGATCTTATAATTTCTTCCCATGTGTTGAACAATCATTACCTAGTGTTTAAAATGAGATTACAATGTTATTCATCTCATACAATGAAGTCCTTTCAAAGGTTAGTTCTCTAATAGGATTGGAAATCCTAATTATGACCTTTTTAGGACATGTGTGCATCCTACGTGACTGATTTATACTCCCAAAATAACCTAGAGGTGGTAGTGAGGACTTATGAAATTAATGGAACTGATTTAGGAATTTTTAGGGAAGTTTTGGAGGTTTAGGGAAAATTACAGTGAAAGCAGGTTTCTCAGGGGTAAATAACATACAGTCACAATCAGTATTTGAACTTATGGAGAGGATTTTGAGAGTTCCATAATTAATTAGAAAGAAAAAATATGCATTGGAAATATTAAATAGTCCTCTACATGATTAAATCATAAATTCTTTCACAACACATGATGGCTTATCATGACAGCTTAGTTTTGACATACTCACCCTGTTGCACCGAAGAAAAAAGGGATAAATTTTAGTGATGTAGGAAGAATTGAAGGTTAAAAAAAATTAAATTTTTCTTTGAAGGATCTTAGGAGTCAAAATAATATAGTACTTCATCAAAAAATACCTCATCGAGCTCTGATAATCTCGTTGTCAAGTTCTCTCTCTTGAGAGGTACATTTCTCATAAGTAGCCATTTTAGGGTGAGGACACTTGTCACCTCCAGGTTGAGAAATTTCTTTTTGTCCCTCTTATCCCCATTCCCAAGGGGACATAAAAATTCATCCCACCTTAGAACTTCCTCCAAGTTCTCCACATAACCAAGTTAAGCACTCCGGAGGGCTTATTTGACCTATCTCACTCCTCCACTCTTGCAACCTGAAAGTGAAACTTGGAAGAACAAGGAGAGGGCACATTTTATCATTCATATTCTATCATTTCCAAAGGGGAAATAAAATTCACCCCTCTCTATCTCATCCTCTAGTTTTTAATGTGACCTAGCTCAATCTCCTCGGTGTTAAAACTATCTTTTACCAATCCCCCCCCTCATCGAATCTTGTACAGCCACTTGTCATCACTAGACAAGGGAAAGGTTTTCTACTCCCATTGTACCAATTACCAAGGGGAAAGAGGAGACAAAAAAATGTGCCCCACTCTAGCCCCTCTCAATTTTTTACATATGACCCAGACCCTAGGTGTTATATTCTCACTTTCTCCATCTCCTCGACTTTGGATCTGGTGGTGATAAGTGTCCAGACCAGGTGAGAGTGAATTTTATTTCCCCAATTCTCCCAATTCTCAAGAGTAAAATTTGGAAACAAAATGTGACCCAAGATAATAAGTTAAAACCCTAGTTTTTAAACTAAATGCTGCTACTACATACATTAATAAAAAACAATGTCGTGTATGCTCGTAACTCAAAGAAGTTTCTTCCAACTCCAATTTTTCCTCCAGTTCAAACTATAAATCCCTTATTCATGATTAAAAACTTCCAAGTACTTGTAAACATAGAAACCATGCTTTCAAAATCAATTTGGATCAGCCATGACTGCTAAAACAACTCCTTCTCCATGACTCTTCACCTAGAAATCTAACTGCACCAAGCTCCTCACAAAATTTATTCTCTCAAGATTCCATATGATAAAAGAAAATACAAAACTCCATTAATGGATTCCATAGTATATTTATAATTATAACCATTTCCTTGTAAAATTTATTTTTTCCATTTCCAAGAGTTTCAGCGGGCGGAACACACTGAAAATTGAAGCACGAGATCGCAATGAGGAGTTAAATCCAAAAATGATGTTTTTGATGCAAATTGAGGCCAGAATGAACAATTAATAAAAATATAATATGGAATACCCCTTCACATGCTAAATATAGTAATTTCATCACATTTCAATCTCTGATCACTCAACTCACCTGGAAATAATGCAAAATAGTAGGCAAGACAAAATTGACAATTTTCCCAAAATAACAGGTTTAGAAAAAAAAACTTGCTAAAAATAGAAACTATTAAAAAATAAATAAATCATCAATGGAGGTTAATTGAGCATTCTAGGAGAATTTGAAGATAAAATTTGAGAAAAAAGGTAAAATATCCCGAAATATCAAGTCATGGTCTAACCTGCCAAAAATAGAAAGTCTTCTTTTTTGATGTAGTAAGTTACAGTTAGCTCTGTTTTCACTCATCTCACTAATTTTTTCCATCCTCACATAATTTTAAGGTTTCATCATAGATAAAATGAGAAATTTCACCCTTCACAAGAATCTTGAAGCATCATTCTGATCATAATTTTGTCCATGATAAAGATAGAACATCTCAAGATGCATTAGATGAAATCTAGAGACATTGTTCTATTGGAAAAGATTCAAAAGGATCAATAGATATGTTGAAATTTAAGATAATATGGTTATTGTAACTCATCGGTTAATTTGGATCCATCATCATCTCTCTGGTGATCTAGTTGAGTTGATTTGGGTGAGCTGGTTGAGACAAATGAGCCAAATGATTTGATTAAACCAGTAAAATCATCTGAGCATTCAATCCATTCGATGTGAAAAATTAAGAGCTCACCCTTTCCTATATGAGGTATGAAAGCATCCCTAAATATGATTTAATTCCAAAGATACTCTTGTGTTGATAAATTTAGATAAGTGATCTTCATTTAGGGAGCCTTGTACGTGAGAATGAGAAATCATCCAAGCTCCATTTGAAAAAATTGGAATAACTATGTTCTTAAACACTTAATAAAACACCAAATAATATGAACAGTCCTCCAAATGTAAAGAATTTCAAGTAAGAGATATTGAGCATGAATTTTCCAAAGGGAAGATAATAAACAAAAAGCACAAAGTGATTCCATATTCTAAGAGAGTTCATAAGAATACAAAGCTCATTGTAGATCCCACAAAACTTATCGAGTCAAGAAAAAGTGATCCATTACAACATCCTTCTCTTTAGAAGCATCCATGTATATCTTACCCAATGGAAGATATTTCCCATAATGAACAAGAAGTGATCTTGCATCAATTTCCTGAAAGTGCTATGGCAAGCAACATTGTGTCAACTCCTACAGAGCCATTCCCATGGATTCAAGAAATGATTGAAAGTGAACCAAGAAAAAAAAAATCATTCATGCCTAACCTCAAAGAAATCTCAATAAACTTAAAATCCAAGCGAAGGAAGAAGGCCCATATAACTTACTACTTTTTCAGTGGTACCTCAGGTAACCAGTATGTAGAATTTAAAATGCATAATAATGAAAATACTATCAAGGATATGCCTGCATCAGATTATGAGTATTGGGTCAATATTCACATGAGGGTGATTATCACTTGTTTAAGGAACCCTCTTCTCACGTCATTTCTCATAATAAAGAGTATAAGTAAACAATTAAGCAATTGGAGGAACATTTAAAAACTCTCAGTGCTCACATTCAACCTTTCTTAGAGATCAATTAAACACCTTCACTCCATGTGGAAGACACTACTCCAATCTCTAGATTTTACCCTAAAGTGATAAAGAAATAAAAATGTTATATGATATAGGGGAAGGATAACAAGGGGTGGATTGTAAATATCATCAAGAAAGGTAAGGCATTGATTCCAAAGGTCATCTATATAATCAATTACATTCTTGACATCTTATCAGAAGTGAAGAAAGCAAGGGAGGAGATTGTAAAAGAGAATATATACTTATATTAAGTGTTCCCACTTATGTCTGAGATGATCCTTTTACTCTCACACCCTCGTGAGTAAGAATGTGTTCGCATCATCTGTTGAGAACTTGTCTCTAGTTTGGTTCCACATTATAGATGAAAGATACAATATTATATTAGATCCCATCTCTGAGATTTAATCTATAGAACAACATGCTTTTGAATTTTTAAATGAAATTTGTAAATGTGTTTAGAAACATGGGTTCCCTCTATACATTGATAATTCATCATCGGAAGAACTCAATGTTTCCTTCAAAGAGTCGGTCAAGAAATAGGTAGGTGACTCTCTCTCCTTCAATGAAGACAATTTAGATTCCCTGGCCAACATCAAAGGATGTATTTACGACATTGTGAGAGATCTCAAAGGATGATATGATCAATGTAAGAAGATCAATGATGTTCCATGGGCATGGATCAAGGTATTGAGTGGCATTTTCATTCCATTGGAAGACATGGTGGCACCTGTGGTAGCTCAATTCAGCAAGGAATTGAAGGAATAGGAGATCGTTCCAGAAACTCTTCACTAATTATCATGAATTTGCAAGTTATTCATCATAAGGATCTCCTTCATCAGATATGTCAAATCCTTCCTCCTCTCCTTCCCCTTCTTTCTTCAATTCCCCTTTTTAATTCTCCATTGTATGCAATCATGATGATTTGTCTCATTCACTTAAGTGACTTTATAAAGTTACATTGTAAAAGTTCCTTTGATTTATAAAAAGGGAACTTATTTTCTTCACTGCCTAGGAAGATGTAAATTTACAAGTTGGATGAGAACATGAAAGGTCACGAGGGTGGTAGATGAGAAAGTGTAATGCCTCCTCTAATTATATATAAAATAATAATAATAATAAATAAATAAAGTAAATAAATTACAAGGAATTAAAAATAAATAAATGAAAAGGCCGTGATATCTATGGGGCGAGTTAGGGCATGGGGGCTCAAGCTCCATGTTTTTCTTATTGCCTTTTGTTTTTTTTTCTTTTGGCTTTGCTGTTGGAGGTGAGCACCGTCGCCATGGAAGAGAGAGGGTTCATTGACAGCTGTTACAGTCGTAATGCCTGAAGGAAACATGACACTTGTCATGCCTGGTCGCAGTTTTTTTTTTTGTTCTACAAAGATCCATTGCTCTGGCCACAACTTTTAATAAAATGATGTGCATAAAGGCATTTTTTGTTTGTGCAAAGAAATGCCTCACCAGATGTCGACCCATGGGGTGCCATGGTTGTGGTCAGCATCCTCCCAGCATGTGTTTAAAAAAAAACGAGCCCCCCCTAGACCCACGTGGACAGCTATCAAGGCATAAAAGAAGAGGGATCTGGTCAAATGTTGTAGTTCAAATACCTTGGGAGTGCCCTTTTACTATTTGACCAGATGAAAAAAAAAAGAGACAACTCCTGCTGTGCGTGGAAGTTGCATGGGTGCCTCAAGAGACAGTAACACTGTTTCATTCGCAACAAACAGGTCTCCAATCCAATGAGTTTGCTTTTGCCAGCACACCCCTGACCTATGCCAAAATACGAGCCCTAGGACAACGTATGGACATCCATCAAAACATATTGGAAATCTGATTTTTTTTGTCTCTTTGCTAGCTCTTCCCAGGTTGCGCCAAAAGGGGGATTTCAGTAGTTTTTTTATTTTAGTTGTAAGTACCCTGTCAGATCTACCTGTGCCAAAAAAACATGGACGCTTTGGAGCAGGGTATGAACATTAGAATTTGTTCTTTTTTTGTAAGATTTTTGCACTTGCAAGTGTCACAGTTGATATGCGTGGAAAAAATGTGGAAGTGTATTCAAGTCATGTGAACTGTTCAAAAAAATGCCTCAGATATTTCAGCTCATGGAATGCAATGATTTCAGGGTACTCATAGATGAACTTGTTGTAAAGGCCTTTTAAAATTTGAAGGAAATGTATTTAGCAGTTGTGAAGCAACACTAAACAACCTTTTTCAACACCCTTTCAGCTATGCCAAAATAAGTGTTTTAAATTGGGATAGGCGCAAAATGGATTTTGTTGAAAATGCCTGTGATTTGTTCGACATAGAAAATGAAGTCTCTTGGATTGGGATGACTTATTGAAAACACGAAATGGTTCTGTTTGGATGAGACATGGGTGCACAACAAATGGCTTGGTTTTCACGTGACTACCTAGCATCATGTGGCAACAATGGTGGTCTCGACGGATCATGAGTGTAAACTGCTTGGAGCCCCTTGTACCTTTTCACTCATCATTTACAGGCATGGTTCTTCTTTCCTTACCTCTCATAATTCTCATGTTTTAGTTCTCTTTTGTAACTAAATAGAATATTAAGTTATTAGATTTTTAATACAGTTAAATGCCTCTTCAACTCATTGCAAAACAATAAAGTGTCGTGTCGCAACTCTCGAAGCCATTATAAATCACCTACTTTAAACCATGAAATATCACCCTCGCTTTGAGATGATCTAGAAAACTCTTACCCCTTTTGATCGCTCCAGTATCATTTTATCAACCAGACAAATTTGACTCTCCATTGATTAAGTTGACCTTCTTCCTGCTTAAAATAGTTAAAATAGTTAAAAAATTCGGAGACTCACTAAGCACCCTTCGAAACTTTTGAAACGAGATGTGAAGTTTCATTCGTGTACCTTGGTATATGAGGAGTCACCTTGATTTTTGGTTTGACCTGAAACAATCATATAACATCCTTTTGACACCCTTATAGGAGCCTTGTAACACTGGTTTACAACAGTAGAAAGTTGGCTTTCGTTTTGGATCGCCATTTGAAACCTGAAAAGAGAAATCACTTCCCATCTTCACAAACCTCTAGCGATTATACGAGACAAATACATGGGACATTCAGTATAGGAAAGAGAACTTTTCTAGATAGTTTGGTGAAGCCATTTTGTAGGCCTCCGGTCGTAGTTTGGCAAGGTCAAACTGGTCTAGTTTCATCTTGTCGCTCCAGAAAACTTGTCGCCATTTGAAAATGGTTTACTAATTCTCAGCCCCGTCGACTCTGATGAACTCTCCTTATGTAGGGGAACTAGTAGGAGATGTCTCATTGTGTGCTTCTCCTTCAAACATCGTTTTGGACGTGGTTTTCTGGGCCCTCGAGCTAACTTTTGTCATTTTACAACTGGGTGAACGACGACCAGTGGCTTCGGAAAACTAGCCACCAAACGCAAACCGTGAGCTCTTTTTCAATTCCGTTAGTTGCAATGAATTCTTGGTATATCTAGGGACACGTAGAAAGTTAATCGTGACGTGCGTGCTCATCTGAAGATAACCTTTGGAAGTAGTTTCTTAGCCTCTAAGCCGTTTTGTACGTTTTGCAGCTAGTGAGAAAATGTAAAAGTAGAAAGCTGCGGATCCTAGTAGGGTTGCCAAATCACCCTGGAAACTTTTAACACACGTAAATAACTGTTTAAAACACTATAATGAAACTTGTTGTGTGTATTGGAACTTTAGAAAAAATGATATTTTCTCTCTCTTCCTTCCTCTCTCTCTCTCTCTTGAGTTTATAAAATGAAGAAAAAAAATGAAATGCAATGATTACATGTTTCTAGACCTTTTTTATTTCGATTGCATATTGTAATTATTGTCAGATGTAAATGGGAACTGAAAAATGATAATTATGATTGTTTTAGGGTGGATGCCATGCCAGCGATTTATCACTGATATCATGCTCACGTGGGTTTTGTAGGATGGAAGAATGACATCGAAAAGGCGATGTGTAATTTAATTAGTACTACT
Source organism: Taxus chinensis (assembly GCA_019776745.2). Classification (NCBI taxonomy): domain Eukaryota; kingdom Viridiplantae; phylum Streptophyta; class Pinopsida; order Cupressales; family Taxaceae; genus Taxus; species Taxus chinensis. The sequence continues at coordinate 664,433,839 of CM034147.1, read as the reverse complement.
GTAATTTCTATAGATCATTGTAAAATGAATAACTGTCAAATGTAGTCTTTTGTAACAGAAAATTTGTAATTGAGATTTGTTAACATGCATGATATGCTAGTTTAGGGATACTTAGGAAATGTGCATCTGATCCCCGGTTCAGTTTGATTCTTAGTTGTGTATGGCAAAAAAAGGGGGTTTGATTTATATAAAGTAAATTTGAAATTGAAGTTAATATATTGTAGTACCTTCTTAGTATTCAATAAATTATTAAATTAATTACTGGATTACCCTCCTTACCTTGCAAACACAATAATGATTTTTAATGGGAACAATCAACCCTAATAAAATATTCGTGCATAACTTGCCTGTATGTGTGATCCCGTTCTAGCATATAAGAAATTTAAAACTGAAGAACGACCTTAAAATTTGCACTTGATGAGACCTCATAGGTTAGGTAAATAAAATCCCTAGTTGGAGTTACCGTCATATTCACTAGGTTTAATGATATTTTCATGAACCAATATTTTAGGAATGTCATGGTCCAACTTTATCCAAAGTATGTGGTTTCCTTTTAGTTTTGGTAATCGCAAGCAGAATGTACTCTCTTCAGGTCTGACACCAGGCTAAGTGGTGAAGACTACCTTGAAAGTCACCTTCTGAGTCCTTGTTAGAAGGAATGACTAAGCAGTGTAATCTTCCCATTTGTGGAGTGGGTAGAGATATTACTCTCTTGTATCCTATTGGATTTCTAGGCCTTACAAAACTAGATCTAGATATTAACTTCATCAGGGAATAAAATCCCTGTTGGATCCAAACAACCTAAGTGAAGATCGCGTTAGAGTTGTTCTTTATCTTGCACCCTCGTTAGTGAACCCTTTTGTCCCTCATAAATCAATGTCCTGTCCTGGTCTTGTGAAACTTTAGTGCCTTGATCTTTCACGAAAGGATTATAGGGTAAATACATTTTAACCTTAATCACTCCTATAATAGAAATTGAAGCCCTAGGTGAAACTGGAATTAAGCTTAACCATGTGCTTCTTTAATATGTTAGATAAATACTTTTGTAACTCTTGTGTTTAAAACAATAGTAATAATGAGATCCTAGTGCGACGCAAAAGTAAATCATATGAGAGTAAAACCAAAATTTGAGGTTGGAAATAATGTCACTGGGAGTCCTTATGACTTAATTTAAGCAACTTCATGTGTTGCAAAGAATATGAATTATCAAATGGTGTGATCAAACTTCGAGAAAACAAAGGATGTATATATATAAATCAAATTTAGAATTCCACAAGTTATTGTACTATAATAATAATGATAGGGAAACAACTATTTCGTGATCGAAGGATGTTCTTGGAAAAAGGCTATCTCGAATCTATGTCTTCCTTAATCCCAATATTTCATCTTGACATCACATTAGATTTTCTTGTGAAGCAACAATAAACTTTATACATTAAATAAATGTTTGAGAAGCAAAAAACCTTAACATAAGAATGAGAGAATTAGAATCTTGTAGGCGTTTGTGGAAATATGGAAACATATTATGTAAGTTCTGAAGATTTTCATAAGGGTAAAGAGCAAAATTAAATGGTTGAATAATAAGTGAAAAAGCGAAAAGAATTTTCAGAACATGTAGGTTAAAAAAAAGGGGAGATAATTATGCTTACATAACAATGTGCTTGGAATGTTAACTTTAACCAAAAATACATTTAAGGAAATGATGTGTTGTGGGTTCGCCGTTCCTCAAGCCATGTTCTTGTGGTTGGGGTCTTTACTAGCAACCTTCCGTTGGTAAAAGTGTAGCATCAGCATGTATTTGGTGTTATCATGTGTCTATGTGATTTGATGACTTTTGTAAGTGTCGTATACGTTGTCAAGTTTCCTACTCGGAGCCCTTAATGTGTTGTGTGTAGCGTGCATTGTAGGTCAAAAAAATTATCTTGGTATTTTACTGTTGTATTTGGGTGTGTAAAATGTGGGCACTACAGAAAGAAATATGCAATGCTATAAATTAAGTTGGTTACTCCATTATAAAGGATCCTAGATCTTGAAATTTTAGTTCATGGTAGCAATTGTGGATTGTTGTAGATTTATTGAACTTTGTATTCATCACTAAAAAAGAAATAAAGACTACATTTCTTCCATTTCCTTTTTGTCATTTTCCCCTCTATTCTTTCTTTTCTACAACTTTGAAAGTGTAGTAATCTTGAATAAACCAAGAAGGAACTTGGTGTCCTTGATTAATGAATGAAATGAAATGTGCATCTGTGGTTTGGTAGTCTTACTAATTACCTACATTGTTTCTTTCCTCTAATTGAATGTTGAACTACTTTGGTTGTTGTGTGTGAACTCTGCTAGTACCTACTCACAACAATAACCCTCCCTTTCCTAATTTATCTCCTTCACCCCTAATTGCTGCAAATTCCTCCTTTTTACCCCATACAATCACTTTGCCACATGTTTAGTGAAGTGTTCTTGTATGATCCCCAACCTATTTTGCCACACCTCATCATTTAGAGAGAATTAGTATAGTTTACATTCAATAATGGGAACCTCCTCACACACAAGAAGGAGGGGCATAACCCCATTAGAATTGGTGGAAACACATAATTCGCAACACAAAAAATTATTTCACAAATACATAACTAAACTCATTAACCAAATCATCATCCACTACATCTATATCTATCACATTGAAATCCTTACAAAACTCAAAACATAACTCAAACTTTGAAATTAGGTGTGTATATATATCAAAAGTGTCTATACATCATCAAGGGATTTAAGAGCCTCATGTATCAAAATTATATCTGTATGTCATTGAAAAGGGCTTCAAATGAGCATCATACATCAAGATCTATCTATACATCAAAATATATCAAAATATGGGCCTACAAAATATATCTAGTGAACCATAAGCCTTTCAATCAAATGCCTCCTCCGGAGATGCTCCCCCGATCCTTATGTGGAACACTAGTTAGTCTCTCACCTAGACCCCTTGGCGGATAATCGACACTCACAGAATTACCTGATGGATCCTATCATCATCAAGCCAAAAACAAAACATAACGAGCCATATCTGGAATCTTCCACCTCACTAATTCCTCATAATAATGAAGCTACTCACCTAATGCCTAGTATTCATCCCATACTCACACTACCAGGTATCCCCATCTGACCACTAGTTTGATCTCTCACTACATGTAGCTCAACACTTGATATTGATGGCATTATCACAGAAAAGGCCTTTTGCAAGGCCTCTCTATCTCATCTATACCTATCTCTATCAAATTTGGCCTGTGTAATCTCCACTTGTATGGTAGTGAGCTACTGGCTCAACCCATATCTCTCTCTCCAATCATAGTGTCTCGTGTCACTATGAAATTGTCCCTCTCATCAATCAATGAGGTTTTCTTAGCTAATAACATATCCTTATCAACCTCTAATCTCACTAAAGTAACCTCTAACAAAGATAATATATGATCCTCCTCCCCTCCCTCAACACCACACTCTAGTGCAACCTCTACGTGATCCTATACCCATCTCTCAAATCCATCTAACTTCATTTACCACTAGGAAGTGTAATCCTCCATCACTCCTACATCATCATGCACCACTAGTGCTCCCTGTGCATCCACTTTCACACCTACTCCCTCCTCAATATCTATCTCGGTGAGATCATGTACATATTTTAGTGCCACATCCAAGTCTCCATCATACTATCTATAAACTACCTTTACCACCGGAACATCCTGAACAAGTCCAAAATTTTACCTTACATGAAAAAATTAGATAAAATCCCACTGGTCATCTCTTCGACCTGGTACCCATCTATCTTATTATATAGCTCGTAACTCCCCCTCTGCAACTAGCCATACTGAAAAAATTGTATAAGGATTCCAAACTATATCTCTACCCTGTAATATTACTAGGAGTTGTCTATAGTGATCCTCACCTCTAAAAATATGACCTCCATCTCATGAAACCTACAAGATACTCTAGATATACCTATCTCACATATGGAACTCCCCTCGGCCAAGCCAGTTCAATGTGGTCATAGGCCCATCACCCCAAGAAAAATGATACAACTCCAAACCTACACCATGTCCTCTAAGACCAAAAATACTTGTATAACTTTGATGATAAATTAGGGGCCCAATCAAAATCATTTTTATAATCCATCATATCATTTATGACTCCAATCAACATCAAATAAAATATGCCCCCTGTTGAATTAGGAAATTCATAGAAATTGATCCCCATCATCATCATTGTGACTAATACACGACCCTATTTGTCATCATTATAAAAGTAGTCATATGGAAAACCTCCAAAAGAATAAACCATTTCCAAAGCATCATCCCCGCACAATCACTGCATTTCAGCACCTTTGATTACCTCATTAATTATGTACATATACTCACTCTGTACTAGTAAATACATGATCCTCTGTATATCCTCTAGAGTAATTATCATCTCTCTAGTAACCAACTGGAATGTTTCTATAACATGGTCCCATCTCTCAAACAAAGCTAACAATAATCCCATGTCCATGTGGATACATATGTAGTGATGAATACTTCCCAATCCAACCTCTTCCAAATGATTCCAATTACCATCTGACAACTGATCACAAAAACTCTCAATTATCTTCAGGATCCTATCTGCATCGTCAATCACTCTCTATCATGTACCCATACAAACTAAAAAAATAACTATCAAATATAATTCATCCAAAATCAATAAAATAATTCCTAAAACATTGTTTTATCAAAAAGTGATTCCATTGAATTGTTGGCGACCTTATCCAATTTCCCATGATTTCATAAATCACCTATGATTTCATAGCAATTTATAAAAAAATGAAAAAAAAAGAATACGAAATTCAAAAACATCACCTACCTTAGCAGGCGTGGACCTTTATTACCTTAGGACACCTTCGAATACCTCTATCTCACTCAAAACACTCAAAAATCGCAATTTCATGGTTTCTTAGTTGTTTTTCTCTCAAATCGCAATAGAGATAAATGAATATCCACACACCTTTGATATCAAAAACTTACCTACCCACCTAATCGTTGACGATCATCATAATCACCAAAGATTCATAGAATCACTAATGATTCATGCCTCTTCAATACAAACATCATTTTTTGGTCTCCAAACTGTCATTTTAATCATCCCTTGTATAAAGGCATGTTTTAAAGTTTTTGCTTCTTTTTTTGGACACCAAGGCCCTCTTAAAATATAATTTCAATCAACCTACATAGAGTCTACCCTTATCAAATCCATATCAGATTTTGCATACTTTATAAGAACCTTTTCCTGTTGCTTCTTATAAGTCCTACGTCTATAGGTTGAGAACCCATTGGTTCCCCTATCACTTGATTTCTTGGTCTCGAAATCCCACCTTTGTGGAAACATCCTTTATATAAAGTTTGTGTTTCCTGAAACACTATGGATACTAGAATATCTCAGGGAACCTTTTTCTCACTACATCCTCTAATTCATACATCTATAGGTTGATAACCTATTGATTCCCCCTATCACTTGACTTTCTGGTTGCGCAAACCCACCTTTGAGGAAATATTTTTTCATTCCAGGTCGTGGGGCATCATAAATTAAAAAACAACATCACATAAGCTTGTCCCTTCATCCAACAAATTATTCAAACTCGTGACCATTGCACTTTGTCGTAATGACCCCCAATTTTAGGGGGGGCCACCTATTCAACACAAATATGACCATTTCACTTTTTTTTCTCTAACAGCTTGTCCATCATAAACCACTTGAAGAAAAGTGAAAATGTAGACACCCATTTTTGGTACCTTAGATTGTTTATCCACACCCCAAATTTCACTAAACCTATCTTATTATTCTTGAGCCATGTCCTCATCCCCATAAAACCACATCTTACCCTTTAGTAAAAACTTATTTACTCAACCTAAATAACTTAGACCACCCAAACCACCTAAAACTCACCCTAACCCATTTTAGCCCTAACCTTCTAGCCTCATAACTCTCTCAGTATATTTCTACCCATCCTCACTCATTCCCATACCCGAATCAACCAATTTTAAAGTGGTTGAAACCAATTCCAAATAGGTTTCTCCACTTTCCTAGGATCACCAACAATTCTAACTAATCACTAGAGATTCTATAAAATCCCATCAACCTTTATAAATCTAGATCCTTGACAATTATATCGAATCTTTTTATTTTTTTAACACCTAGATGACATCATTTCAAACATCTGGACATCTCCTGCATCCCTATCACATCGCTGAAGGCCACACAAATCTTTTAAGATTCCTACAACATTATTTCTCGGCATTCCACATCAAAGGTAATATTTTGTCATTTTTTTCATATTTAGTTTATCAATGAGTCATATTAAAGATCAAATTAATCTACGAATCATTTTACTGCATCCCATTTATATCTTTAATCTGATAAATCAATGTTTTTTCATAGAAACCATCGGTGATTCCTTTGAATCACCAACGATTACCTAAAATCAATAGCGACCACTTTATGATAGTCATTTAATCACATTTCTCATATCTGTAATCATTATCAGAATATATTTTTCCTCTAATCTCTTTGTTTACAGGTTGTCTTTTCTTGTAGATTAATGTATCAAGCTAGAAACATTCAAGTACAAGCATCTATGATCTTTCTATCATCTCACAACCATATGTTTGGGAGAAATTTGACATTGCACATGAGTTGAGTCTCTGTGTCATTACCGTAACACTAAATATTGATGACATTAAAGATCAACTTGAATTCATACACGAAGATAAAATTCTGATGAATAGGACTAGATCAAATACTTCAAAGAATTTTAGCTAGTCGTATCCATTTCTTGGGAAACTTATTATGTGGAACAATATATCTCTATCCCTCTATATTCTTAACCATCCTATCATTGTCATTATATTTGTATATTATAATATCTTAATTGAAAAAACTAGTTGAAACCCTTCAAACGAAACACATTGGTTCCTAGGACCATCCTTTGCCAAGAAAATTATCATCTTTTTATCTAATATCTATCTTGTTCAGCTATATGTGTATGTTCAAGTTCTCCCATTCATTGGAAGTAATATTCTCTTACCTATTTTGCATTCACACATCTTTGACATTGTATTATTTATGCATTGCTAACTATTTATTTCCTATGAGTTTTTTGTTTGATATGTCATATAATTAAACAACAAAAAATCCACCCATAAAAATACTATTTATAAGGAACTTAGACTAACATCTTACTAAGGTGCATTGATCTAAAATATGTAGGGAAAGTTTTGAAATAGTTCTATCAAGGATTATCTAGTGGCCACTTTGCTCCATGGAAAATGAAAATAAAAATTATGTGGGTTGGTTACTGATGACATAGTTAGATGCCTTCAAATGGGCATGGAAATACCACACGTTCCTTTTCGTCATGGGAAGAAAGAAAAAAGTACCTTCCCTTTGCAACTATTTTTTATCAACCTTTCTCCTCATGGGGTTTGAAATTCATTAAATTAATCAACTCACCTTATAGTTCCTACCACAAATGGATCTTAACCATCAATGACTACTTCACAAATTGAGTGAAGTAATCCCACTAAATGAAGATACTAAAGAAGTCATTGTTGAATTCTTTGATGGAATCATTACCAAATTTGACATTCCTTACAAAAGAAAATATGATAATGCTAGTGAATTCATAGGATCCAAGATCACTTAGTTCAATTTCAAGTATGGAATATACCTACATACTTCCTATAACTACTATACTTGAGGAAATAAACTTGTATAATCCATGAACAAGAACTTTATCAGAATTATGAATCCTACAATTGAGTAGAACCAAAGGTAGTGGTATACCAAAATGAAATTATCCTTGTGGGATGAAAGGATCACCTTGAATTTATAATTTGGAAACAATCCTTTGATTTTGGTATATATAATTGAAGCAAATATCATGCTCTCATTGAAATTTATATCTTTGGAGATATTTCATAAATTACATCAAGAGCATCATGATGTAAGGATGATTAGGATAAGAAAATTGTTGAACCTTGAAAATATTTGAAATGATTCCAAATAAAAAATCTAAGAGAATCAACAAGCAATGAAAGGGTGTTTGATAAGCATTTTTACAATCAAAACTATGAATTTTGTAACCCAAGGCTTAAGTGCGATGTTGAATAAGATAAAATTGGAAGGCATTCCAATTTTTATGCCATCTAGAGTGGGCCTTACCTAATCATTTGTTAAAAGTTAAATAGTGATTTCAAGCTATTATAGATCAATGAATAACTCCTAGTTATAATTAATTGGATGTTTCTCAAGTATTTCCCTTGAGTGCATACACTACACCTCATACATAGTTGTCTAGTTTCCTTTTATTCTTACTTTTTCATTTTTTACATTTTTGTTCTCTACAACTTTGCATAACCCATATGAAGTTTTCAGTACCCATAATAATACATTTAGAAGAGTCTTCAAAATTACAAGATAATTATTCAAGACTTCATGCTCAATGGATTATTTAGACTACTAGTTTCCTCTGCTTAGTAGTTAATTTTCCCTATGAGTATCCATAAATGTTTACCAAAATTTTCTCGCTACATATTCGTGTTAACCTTGTGCTTTGAAAAAAATAACTTCTATAAGAATTTTCCTCTTTATTCTTATTTATGGAACTTTTATTCATATTATGGTCCAAAAAATCATTTTCTAAATCTGTAAAGCACCCTAATTTTCCACATAACATGCACACACTTGATATCATGTTCTATGCATCACTAAAAATACTTGGCTTGTCTATCCATGCTAAGTATAAAAAAATGTAATGTTACCAAACATTTTCCCTCATCATATAGTGCTAAAACCTCTCCCCCATATAATTATTCCCCTGTTCCACTAATATTTTAGATCAATATCTTCCTTTCCTCCCTTCACTCTTTATCACCACATTGTGTTTTCAATGTGTGAAATTATGTGAAGGATGAGTCATATATGTTTTTTTAAATCTCTTTTATTCCAAAACAATTTTCAAATTTGTGGAATACTATCAGTAGACATCAGGGTATTCTTTGGATGGACATTATCATATAAAAACACACAACTATGCCCTCACCATGATGTTTTTCTAATGTCATGTGAAACTATTTTTGGTGACGATGATCCTCCCTAAAATCATAATGGTTATGGTGACCTATGGTTGACTATTTCTGTTGCATTTTTGGTGCAACAATTCCTCTTATACACTATTATACCTATTTAATTATCTATAGATCTCCTTTATCTCATGGTTCCATGTACACGCTGATGTGTGTTCATACTGTTCATACTTCTTCTATGTCATAGATTATTTCCTTTCATCACTTTTAGAATGTATTGATGTCTTGAACTACCCTTATGCCATAGGAACAATATGATTGTCATAAAGCTCGATTTTCCAACATGAGGATTTGTAAAACTTAATGAATGATCTAATCTAATACAAGTGGGGTGATAATATTAACCTTTAGGAAAAAGAACATATATGGATAAAAAAAAAATTTAGATGATTGTTTGTTCCCTTCAAACGCATTGTTCACTTCCAAGACATCTAATTTCCCCTCAAGATCATATTTTGATATCATTTTCAATCCCATTTTTTTTGTAGTATGGGCTGATCCAACATTCTTCAATCATGCCACATCTACCTTATTTTTAATATATTTTCATCCATTTTTATTTAATAAAGAATAAATTATATTTTATTTTAAGGGTTTTGTGGTTCTTATCTTTTTATTTGTGGTTTTTTATTGGTTTCTCTCTTTAGAATTCACTTAAATTATCATCTTCTATGTGTGATGTTTTAGCATGTATATTGATAAATCTGATACATCCAGATCCTCTTTTGTTGTCTAAAACAATTATGTATACTTGAACAATGGTTAAGTTGTTCTGACTTATATGTACCCTACTCTTTTCTCTTGTCTCCCTTGTATCTAGAATTGTATCTAGAAAATCACCCCTAGCTATTGTTAAGTTGTGATATATGTGTGTGTATACTATACTTGCATTTATATAATATACTACATTACTCTCAAATGGATAGGAAAAAGGATCCCTACTTTACTCTTGGCATTAAAAATTCCTTTTTATTGATTTTGTCTTCTTTTTCCCCTGCAATTGTTAGATTATGTATTAATTATTACATTAGGAGTAGAAATAGATGTGAACCAACTCTATCTAGAGGTTTTATTTAAGTTGTTAGTCCCACATTTAATAACTAATCCTATATTGTGTTGTTAATGAAATAATATTAAAAAATGGATGATTTTAACCTCCAACACCAACCTACAATTTGGTTCTATATTGGTTCATACTTTAAGAGTCCCATAATTCACAAAAAACATATTTTTATTCAAGTACTTCTAAAATACTTATGTTTTAAATCATCATCATACATTAGTTCATATCTAATGGGTTTGCATCCTTATGACATGGCCAATAGGAAATAAAAGTTATTGGTTGGTGATTAGATACCATCACTTGCACATAGAGCTTTCTTCATGGTTATGCCTATCAATAGCGTGAATCCTCCCATGAACTTAATCTACCACTAGTTCGGAGATGAGTTGTGTGGTGATTGTCCTAGAGAAGAAAATATTTCATAGTCCTCTATAAATTTACATAATGGTGTTATAACAAAGGAGTTATATGCAAATTTCTAAAATATGTGGGGCATGAAAGTCAAAGGAAGAACACACTAGCTTATAGTGGGTGATAAAGGTTCTAAATAATTCATTTGATTGCTTAAAGAGAAACTAATTTCCAAAAAAGTAAAATTAATAAGGGATATTGACCTATGTCTCACAAAGGTGTTGAATATGTTTCAAAGTTTTTTTTTTACCATTATGAGAAGGTTTTCAAAGTTTAGGACCTTCCCATGAGAAAAATAAACACTAGAAACATCTTTTAATGGTCACTTATAAGAATTCATCATCTTAATTAGATGAATATGATAATATTATCACCATTGAGGAATTGCACGGAGTCATTACGTAAACGAAAAATGATAAATATATGTGTTGTAACACCTTGTCTTATGAAATATAGAAAATTATGTGGGATATTATGGGAGGAAATTTTCAAATTTTACCATAAATATTTTAGCTCCCTTGGCCAATTTATTCAAAGAGTTCATATAAAATTCATACCTAATACGAGAGACCCATAGTTGATATGCAATTAGCAAATTATCATCTTGATCAATATGTAATATAAAGCTATATCCAAATCCCTCGTATTATACATTATCCATATCACCAGTTGTAATCATTATTATAGAAAAATTGGCTTCATCAAAAGTAGATACATTCTGTAGTGCCCACATTTTACACACCCAAATACAACAGTAAAATATCAGGATAATTTATTTTGACTTACATTGCTCACTACACACAACACCGTAAGGGCTCCAAGTACAAAACTCGACTCACATGTGACAATCACATAAGTCATCGACTCACATAGACACATGCAGACGACATCGACATGTCGATGCCACACTTTTCCCAACGAACGAATACTAGCCATAACAAAACCACAATAAAAAGGGACTTAAGGATTGACAAACCATAGCACAACATTACCATGGTTACATCTAGAGTACGTTAAACATCCCATAACATTATTATGTAAGAAAAATTTTCTCCCTTTTTCCACCTACATGTTCTGAAAATTCGTTTCACAATTCACTTATTGTTCAACCATTTAATTTTTCTCTTTACCCTTATGACAATCTTCATAACTTACATAAGTATTTTTCCATATTTCAAAATGCCTACAAGATTCTAATTGTCTCATTCTTATGTTAAGATTTTGCTTCTCAAACGTTTATTTAATGTATAAAATTTACTCTTGCTACACAAGAAAATCTAACGTAGACTGTCAAGATGAAATCTTGGAGAATACAGGAAGACATAGATTCGAGATAGCCTTTTCCCAAGAACACCTCCTTCGATCATGGAATAGTTATTTCCCTACCATTATTATTATAGTACAATAACTTGTTGAATTCCAAATTTGATTCATATATATATATATATATATACATCCTTTGTTTTCTCGAAGTTTGATCACGCCATTTGACAATTCATATTCTTTGTAACACATGAAGTTGCTTAAATTAAGTCATAAGGACTCCCCATGACATTATTCCCAACCTCAAATTTTGGTTTTACTCTCATATGATTTACTTTTGCGTCACTCTAGGATCTCATTATTACCATCGTTTTAAATGTAAGAGTTATGAAAGTATTTGTTTGACATATTAAAGAAGCACATGGTTAAGCTTAATTCCAGTTTCACCCAGGGCTTCAATCTCTATCATAGGTGTGATTAAGGTTAAAATGTATTTACCCTATAACGTGTCATGAACGATCAAGGAACTAAATTTTCACAAGCCCAAGACAAGACATTTATCTACGAGGGACAAAAGGGTTCACTAACGAGAATGCAAGACATAGAACAACTATATCACGACCTTCATTTAGGTTGTTTGAATCCAATAGGGATTCCATTCACTGATGAAGTTAATTTCTAGATCTAATTTTGTAAGGCCTAGAAATCCAATAGGATACAAGGGAATAATATATCTACCTACTCCATAGATGGGAAGGTTACACCGCTTAGTCATTCTTTCTAACAAGGACTCATAAGGTGACTTCCAAGGCGGTCTTCACCACTCAGCCTGGTGTCGGACCTAAAGAGAGGACATTCTTCTTGCGATTACCAAAACTAGAAGGGAACCACATATTCTGAATAAAGTTGGACCATGTCATTCCTAAAATATGGGTTCACAACAATGTCGCTAAACCTAATGACTATGACGGTAAACTCCGACTAGGGGTTTTATTTACCTAACCTAGGAGGTCTCATCGAGTGCAAAGCTTAAGTTCATTCTACGGTCTTAATTTTCTTATATGGTAAAAAGGATCACACAAGTAGGCGAGTTATGCACGAATATTTTATTAAGGTCGAGGGTTCCCATTAAAAATCTTTATTAAGTTTGCAAGGTAAGAAGATAACCTAGTAATTAATTTAATTGTTTATGGATATTGAGAAAGTACTACAATATATTAACTTCAATTTCAATTTACTATGTATAATCAAACCCTTTTTTGCCATACACAACTAAGAAACAAATTGAACCGGAGATTAGATGCACATTTCCTAAGTATCCCTAAAACTAGCATCTCATGCATATTACCAAATTTCAATTATACTTTTCTATAACAAGAGACTACATTAGACAGTTATTCATTTTACAATGGCCTGTAAAAATCACAATAATAATAATTAAATAACACATCACCTTTTTCGTCGTCAATCTTCCATCCACCCTAATCAATCATAATTATCATTTTTCAGTTTCCCATTTACATAAGATACAAAATTACAATTTGCAATCGAAACAAAAAGGTTTAGAGACATGTATGTCATTACATTTCATTTTGCTTCTTTTTGTAACCCAGGAGAGAGAAACAGAAGGGTAGAGAGAGAAAGACACTGTTTTGCCAAAAATTTTAATGCACACAAGTTACATTATAGTGTTTTAAACAGTTAGTTACATGTGTTAAGAGTTTCTAAGGTGATTTGGAAACCCTACAAGGGTCCTGCAGCTTTCTATTTTTACATTTTCTCACTAGTTACAAAACGTTCAAAATGGGATTGGAGGCTAAGAAACTGCTTCCTAAGTTATCTTCTAATGAGAATGCACACCACATTTACCTTTCCACGTGTCCCTAGATATACCCCAAAATTCATAACACCTGACGGAATTGAAAAAGAGTGAACGGTTTACGTTTGGCGGCTAGTTTTCTGGGGCCACTGGTCGTAGTTCACCCAGTTGTAAAATAATAAAAGTTATCTCGAGGACCCAGAAAAATGTGTCCAAAATGAACGTTCGATGGAGGAGCATGCAATGAGACATCTCCTACTAGTTCCCATATATAAAGATAATTCATCAGAGTTGACGGGACTGAGAGCTAGTAAACCATTTTCAAACGGCGTCAAGTTTTTTGGAGCGACAAGATGAAATTGGACCAGTTTGACCTCGTCAAACTATGACCGGAGGCCTACAAAATGGCTTCACCAAACTCTCCTAAAAAGTGCTCTTTCCTATACTAAATGTTCCATGCATTTGTCTAGTATAAACACTAGAGTTTTGTGAAGACGAGAAGAAATATCGCCATCTAGGTTTCAAATGACAGTTCAAAACAGAATCCAACTTTCTAGATTTAACAGCTTTTAACTGCTGTAAACTAGTGTAACAGGGCTCCTATAAGAGCGGTCAAAAGGAAGTCATATGTTCGTTTCAGGTCAAACCAAAGGTCAGGGTGACTCATCGTATACCAAGCTACACGAATGAAACTTCACATCTCATTTCTAGAGTTGCGAAGGGTACTTAGTGAGTCTCCAAAAATTACAAAATTTAACTATTTATAACAAAGGAGAAGGTGAACTTTATCAATGGGGAGTCAAATTCATCTGGTCAATAAAACAATATTAGAGTGATCAAGAAGGGTAAGATTTTTCTAAATCATCTCGAAGTGAGGGTGATAGATCATGGTTTAAAGTAGATGAGTTATAATGACTTTGAGAGTTATGACACAACACTTTATTGTTTTGCAATGAGTTGAAGAGACATTTAACTGTATTTAAAAATCCTAATAATTTAAAATTATATTGATTTACAAAAGAGAACTAAAACACGAGATTTATGAGAGGTAAGGGAAGAAGAACCATACCTGGAGAACGAAGTCGGTCGAAGCCATAGGCTTGGGTTCAGTCTCTTGCTTGGGCACTTTGTCAACCAGACCACGAGCGTCCTCAGCTCCACCATTTTGCATACACGTCTACCAGGGAAGTTGCATTGCAAACGACACACATTTTGTTTTCTATGCCTTGATGGTTTTTCCAATAGAGTAAGTAGATTTCTTGAGCATTTCTAAAACCTTTTGAACAGATCCATTATGTGCCTATCTTGCAATCCTGACATTCCATGAGGCAACATTTCTTTGAGGCATTTTTTCAAATAGTTGACATTTCTGTATACATATCTACCATAACACCTGCAACTACAGCATCTGCCAAATGTCCCAGCCCTGATTAAAGCCCTTGAGATCACATTTTTATTTTAATCGAACTAAGCAAAAACATCCTCACAACCGTCATAGGTTGATGGTCAGGGTAGGTTCCATAAGACCACATCTCTTTGAGGCATTCTGACAACCAGTCCAATGCCTTTTAACAGACCCATTTTTTTTTTGCATATCTTACTATCATTGCAGTCTAGGAGACCGCATATCTTTCAGGTATTTTGTCAAACAGTTCACATGCGTTGTGTATGCCTTCACATTTTTCATACAAGTTGATCTGGGTACCTGACAAGACAATAACGGATATTATCTCCCCATGATGCTTTGATGGATGTCCATGCGCAGTTCTAAAGCTCCCATTTTGATAACAGCTGGGAGGTTATCAGCAAAGGTTGTGGGGTGTGGCTTCTAACCTGCCAACCATATTTTGCTTGGAAAATTTCCAATGTAGTTTCAACAAAACCATTTTGTGCAAATCCCAAAATCATTATAGTCCATGAAACCGCATTTCTTCCACGCATTTAGTCGAACAGGTCGCATGCTTTCACGTTTTACATATGCATCGATTAGGGCACTTACGACTACAACATCTGACAAAGTTCCTCTCTGCAATGTGCTCATTCTTCCCACGTAGGGGTGTGTGGTGCAGCCTGGGAGGATGTTGAAACAGTTGTGAAGTCTGGCTTTGCATGAATCACTACATTTTCTTGAAAGTTTCCAAGGCCGTTTCAACAAACTCATATTTGTATGCAGATCCCTGTGCCCCCAAATTAGCCGCCCAACCTCCTAACCCAACGCATTGTAGGCTTGCGTTTTCAAAATTTGGGAAGGGTTTTTCCTTAATCCGCCCCCACAAACACAGGTATTTTAAATTTTAGTTCTTTTTTTATTATTATCATTATTTTATTTTATTTTAAAATAAAAACGGAGGCATTACACATTCTTGATAACATTATTATAGATTGGGAAGGCATAGAGTGGGTGCATACATCTAATCAATGAGCAAGGTTCATCAAGATTGAATTTGAGAAATCCTGTGACCACATTGAGTGGCCTTTCATCTATGTATAATATTAAACATCTATGATATGTCTCCAATTTCCTTTCGTCAATTTAAATCCTATTATAAGATGCGTAAGATTATCCCTCAGTCAATGATTTTAGCTCAAATTATTTTGGGTTATTTTAGCCATTTATACAAAGCTTTTCAGTAGTGTCCACACTATATTGTGCTTGTTGTGGATTTATTTTTCCATCTCTTGACAAATTATTAAGAATAGGGTTTAGTTAAGGGTATTTACCTACCCTTTGTGTTGAACTCATAAACTCTTATACATACATTCATTGGTTAATTCCCACATTGGGAACTATTCTTTATTATTTATTGTTTGATATTTGTTGGAGTGCGTGACATATTTGGGGAAGAAAAAAGATTTAAGAAAAAAACTTGAGATAAAACCCCACACAAAAAAAGTAGTTCAAGAGGATAAATATAGGTGTGCAACTTTAGTGGAAAAGAGAACACATAAAAATATGTATGGGAAAGGAAAGAAAGGATATACCAGAAATAGATGGGATAACAAAGGAAAATAAATTGATGTTGACACTTGCATAGAAAATAAAAGTAAGCATCATGAGGAAAATTAGTTTGGATTCAAAATAGAGATCCTAGAGATAAACCCAAAAAGTAAGTATGTGAAGAGGAGTGAGCATCTAGGAGTGGTAGAAATTCCATGCATTAAAAGGAGTGAAGAGATGATGACATGTGGCATAAACATTTCCCTATGTAATAGTTAGGGGATATTTTTAGAACCTAAGAGCTAATATAGTTCTTGTTCACTAATATATATATATATATATATATATATATATATATATATATATATATATATATATATATATGTATGTATGTATGTATGTATGTATGTATGTATGTATATGTATATGTATATGTATGTATGTATGTATATATATACATACATACATACATACATATACATACATACGTACATATACATACATACATACATACATATATATATATACACACACATATATACATATACATATACATATACATATGTATGTATATACATACATACATACATACATACATACATACATACATACATACATACATACATACATACATATATATATATATATATATAAAGACACACACACACACACACACACACACACACACACACACACGTATATACCCCTTGGGGTATCAATGCAGAAAAACACACTGTGAGATTCAACGTTAATACGTGAAGAGAATAAGGATAATTTAGTTAAGAGAAAAGAGAAGATTACTGCATGGGAGATATGTTTATTGATCAATATAGATATTTTTATTATAGTCATTATGTGCGTGAATATATGTATTTATATTTTTTCTTGCTTTTATGTGACCAATTATACTTTATTTTCTTTTTAACACTTCATTATTAACATGATAAACATGATAAAACCCAAAATTACTTGCACCTTGGGTGAGAATACCAAGGATTCCTTCCTTAGTGTGTTAGACTAACTCAGGGAGATAAGTAATATTGGTGCACACCATAGCAGTAAAATTTTCATTCTCATGTAGGGGAAAACTAGATGCATAACATATTAGTTCCATTTACAATACCCTTCATTATTGAGATGAGATGGTGAAGTGTGAGAAAGATGTTTTGAAGCACGTAGGAGAATATTGAGCTTTGGAAGGATAAGATAGAAGAGTTTTTTACACAGAAGCATCCCATTCGTACAGAATTGTTCCTCTAATTCCACTCAAAGGAATTGAGTGGAAAATAAATTTAATGAAAATTCCTTCAGTAAACTTCCAAAAAACTTGTATGCTTAGTTAGTTGCCTACTACTTGGGAAAGATATTGAATCTAGGAATTAAGTACATTTGGACACAAGAATGCACTAAGAGACTTGTAAACACGACATAACCTAGATGCATGTTGTAGGCTATTGGTGGGAGGGTACAATTTATATATTATATTCCTTGAATATTTAATGTCAACCTTTTCTTGCCCTGACGAAGCACAATTCAACTTCTTCCATGAGCCACACAGCTTGTACTTGAGGAAATTATGATTGGAGATTATGAAGCTCATGGTAGATATGAGGAATTAAGAATTTCCTCATGGAGGAATAATTATCCCATTTATGTGAACAATGTATAAGGGAATGGAAAGGAGGGTAATTAATTGAATGCACCATGGATTCCTTAGATGCATACATGTTGAGATGGACATAGTATGAAGAATCTTGAAAAAATAGTATAGCTAACAAGAAACTAATTTGAATGGGAGATTCAAACCTAATAACTTCCATGAGAGACTAGGGAAATTGGTTTAGGAAGGAGGAGAAATGATTGACAAAGCATACTGATATCATGATGATATGTACACTGAGACAACATATCAAGAGAAAAAGGAGGCATAATATAATGTAGACGGAATCATTTCCCAACCTTCCATGAATTCTCACGTGACTATATATAATATTATAGATGACTAAGTAATCATTGAGATTGATAGTAGTGAAAGGAAGTGAAAAAAAAGGAAAGGAGGTGTTGGATAACAAGCTTATTTTTATGTTATAATAGATTACACTGTCACCAAAGAGGATATAGTTCAACCCTAACACTCGAAAAGCACAAAGGTTTGGAGTAATGAATGATAATTAAACAATTCATGCACTAGGGAGTGTGCCAATAGGAATTTCGAGATGGAAATGCAACAAAATGTAAATTTTACCACAAAAACTACTAGTGGAGGAGGAAATGTAATTAAATCTACTAGAATATCATAGGATCAAGAATACATTAGAATATGTACATAAGTGAGAGTTAATTTGGCACACGAAATGGATGACATCTCTAGAGTGAAAGGAAAGCCAATTTATTACTATTTTGATGGATCAAGAACACTAATTGGTACATAAGACATGATTCATAATAGGAAGTTGTTGACTATGATAAATTAAAGGATTCTTTCTTGAAGGAGTTCAATATACCCAAGTTTGAAAAAAAAACATATAATTCCTTAAAGATATCAAATAAGAAATTACAAAGAGTGTGCATGTGTATGATGTATATTTCAATATTTTTATCTCAAAGTTGTCTAATGAGATATATCAAACTTAGCACACATAATTTTTTTTGGTGGATTGATTTTTATCTTTTGATGTTCTCTTTCACACAATAAATTTGCATACATGTAAAAATATCTTGAAGTAGTGTTGAATGAAAAATGTTTTGGTAGTGTCGACACTGATATAAGCCCATTCACAGTGGGTCATATCAAATTGAAATGGAAAAAAAACTGGAAAAGTTGACTATAAATATAGGCCAGGGAGATGAGAAATGGTATATGGTTCATAGATTGTGAAGTGGAGGGCCATAAAAATAAATATTTCCCTCAACGTAAAATCCATGCTTATGGAATGGGAAATATGTAGAGATGGGTACAATGTCAAAAAGTTACAACTATTACAATACAAAACCCATACAAAGGTATCCCACGTAATATATGTGATGCGTGCACTCATAATATTAAGGATTTCTTACAATAGATTAGATACATGAGATTCACTCCTTGGGGTTAAGGCAAGCCATTATGGTAAAAAATAACCACCATAATCAGGAGGTAAATGGAAACATGTGAGGATGATATCATGAGAGAGGAAAACAAGGAAGGGGAAGTTTCCCACCAAGAAATTTGTATATGTGCACCTTACTGGATCATTATCAACATGATTTCCCTACATTCCATGTATGCAAATACTACGAAAAGGAAAATAAGGTGAAGGATTTCCTTGAATTTTACGTTTGAAAAATATGAAGGGATGCTTAATATTGTGTGGAATCTAATACAGATCGTAGAGAAATAAATCATGCCAAAGGTGGCCCAAAGACTAAAAGTTCAAATAAAAAATATAGTAATTATAGCATGTACACGAACATATGAATCATCACTAGAAAATATTTAATGCAAAATTGGAAAGGCTACCGGATTGCAAAACAACAAAAGGAGTTCCTATAAGAAACAAAATAATAGGTGTAAAAACTACATAGATAATTGAGTTCTTGAGGGAAGAAGCATGTGCAAGGAGTTAAACACAAACAATGTTTTATTTTGATAACGTGGAGAGAAACTAATTTTGAGAGGTTTGTAACATGTTACACATTGAAGGTATAATACCTTTTCTTAGACAATGGTCATCTCATCATATCCAAAATATGACACTTGGAAAGTTGGTAGGGAAGGCACAATAGAAATAAGTCAAGTTGTCTAGTAAATAGGATAATGAAAAGGAAATCACAGTTAACCCCTATATAGATGGATGGAACATCAATGACAAACAAATAAATACAAGTGTTGAGGTTAACCTTTTCACAAAAAATGCTTAGAAAAATATGGGGCAGCCCATGTTCCACCCCTAACCTCATGTTCTATTCATGGAAAATAAAATGTGCATTATGCCTATTAGAGTGTTGAAGCAAGCCACCATTAGTATCCTAGGATTAAGGTTCCTTGGTTATTTTGAGTTGATAAAACTATCATAGGAAAAAAAATTCCTAACTCTACTTGGAAAACTATGGTGTTCTGTAAATAAAACTAATTTGCATTTCAAAGAGTGTTATATAAGTTGTGAAAATGGCACAGTGTGTGATAATCATAATGGATCCTAAACAAGGAATACCATATATTGATAATGTTGAAAACCATGAATACCTAGGACACATCTATAACATTAAGAAATAAGAATTAGAGAATTTTGAACCAAATTAAGAATGATCCATATAATGGGATGATAAAAAATCAATCTCACATACAACCAATATAACATCCTTCGGTGTGTGGGTCATATGAGTTAATTTTGTGATATTTTGGTGTGATAAAATGAAGACCAAAGTCACAAATTAAGAGGAAAGAAATTTATTTTTGAAAGTATATAGGGAGATTAAATAATGAGAAAAAGTTACAAATCATATTTATCAAGACAGTGTAAGTTTCCATGAATATATGATCCAAATGGATACATATATGACCCCATACCAAGTGCATATAAAATCCATGATGTATATAGTTAGGGGTAAAAAGGCTCTATTTTTGGATACTACATGACACGAGGTAAGTGAATCCACATGCCTAAATTTGAACAAGGAAATTATATGTGATGGCTCCCAAATTATAACAAAGTAACCAAACCAAAAGAACACATAAGAAAATGTGAAGAGGCATGACGATCAAGCAAAAAAAAGTATCAAACCATAATTATAGATCCAAACATTCTACCACACACTTTGAATTTGGGTACACACATGGTAGGTGGACTACAAAGTTTTCTGAGTAAAATCTAACTAAGAAGGCCATAAAGCCAATTTTGTGCACAAATTATCTTGTACATATAAGGTGCCTTAGTTAAACCTATCGTTCCAAAGTATCAAGAATGCAATATTTAGAAATGGGGCGATAATGGAAGATAGAATGTTATTTCTTCATAATAATAAAGGATTGAAACTACCAAATATGTTTGAGGAGAAAAACACTAATGGAAATTCCAGCGAAGAAGATAAATCTATTTGGATGGCATGAAACTGCAAGTGTGAGGGAAAACAAAAGTTTGTTTTTTCAAATTGATGAGAAAGAAAATGTAAACCACTTAGAATTTGAAAAAAATATGGAAGCCAATGTGATAGATAAGAAAGGAGTAGATAAAATGTCATATAACGATCCACTAAAGTCTAATAAGGATGACATTAGAACCAAAAAATCATTAAAATTTACTAGCATCAGAGAATATTAGTCTGAAGTTGAATATTATAGAGTTGTTTGAATATGAATTCATATTTTCAAGAATTAATTAGGATATAAAAGTATTTCACCCATCCTTGGATAAAATGGACATCAATTTAGTTGAAGGAAACCAACTAGTGCACAAGTAGCCATACATGATGAACCCAAACTCGAGTGCAAAGGTCCAAAAAGAAATAGATGGAACATTGGTTGTTGTGGTCATCATACTAATAGAAGAATTTGAATGGGGTTAGCCTAGTGATCATAAGCATTAAGAAGGATGGGTGCATAAGGATTTTTATTGACTACTCTGTGATAAATGCAATATGTGTAGTAGACCCATTCTCAACACCATTTATGAAAGAATATATTGAGGGATTAGTGAGAAGAGAGATATATACCTTCAAATTTGAGTTATCTAGATATCATTAGTTTAAGATAGCTGAAGAGAAATGCACCAAGATAACCTTTGTAAAATAATGGGGATTGTTTTATTATATAGTTATGTCATTTAGACTTAATAATGCATCCATAATTTTCTCATGCATTATTATGTCTGCATCAAAATACTTCATTCTTAAGTTTTTACTTATGTATTTGGATGACTAAACTATATATGGATTAGTAAAATATCACTGTGAATGATTGCGACCAATGTTTGAGTGATGTATACATTTGTAAATCTCCTTAAACTTGAAGTAGTATTTGTTTACAACTCCTTTTGGGATGTTGTTGGCTGACATAATTTAGAGGGGGAGTTTCTTGTTGATCCAATAAAAAGTGTAGTTATTTTATAGTTAGATACCCCACAAAGAAAAATGGCCATGCACACATTCATTAGACACTATGGGTACTACTGAAAATTTATACGAGGGTATGCACAAATAGCTTCACCTATATAAAATCTATTGAATAAACAAGGACTATTTCAAGGGGGCACATAACAATAGATGTTATTTAAATAATTTTAGGGATCATCTTTCTAGTGTATCTATTTTAATGTTCCTTGATTGGAATAATACGTTTCATTTACATGTAGATGTATCAGGTAAAATAGTAGGGGAAATACTTTTGCAGCTAGGAGAAGACAACGTGGAATATCTAATATTTTTTACAAGTAGAAAATTGATTCATGCAAAAAAAAATTATTGTTGAACTTGTTTTCTCGTTCCTATTTTAGATTAGTGAAATAGTAACAAATAAAACAAGTAACTCCAATAATGAGAGGGTTTAAGGCTACCTCTAGATGAGATGATGATGTATACAAGCATAAAGGATCCTCCTCGTAGAGAGCTTGATTATTAGCACAACAAAGAGAGAATCAACATGATAATGGATTAGTAGATATGATGGTGGGTTTCCCAAAAAATCTAGTCCCAAGAAGTGAAAACTTTATAGGATGGATGTCAACCCACTTTTTGATAAAAGATGGATAAAATAACGATGGATAAGTGATGACAAAATCTAAATTGATACAGAAAATTAGAGAAGTGTGAGAAAATATAAGATAAAGATCTTATTATATAAAATTCCAATCTAAACCAAACTTGAGTGGGTTGATGATGACCAAGGATAGTTAGGAACAGTCAATGGTGACTGGATAGAGTAGGCCAAAAATAGATGCAAAAAAGACAAATTTGGAGGAATGTGTTCTAAAAATGATCTGTAACTAGAGATAATGTTGAGATGTTGTAAGAAATATGGATCTGATTCAAATAGAAAGGATGTGAGAAAATTGATAAAAATGAGAACTGTTGATAGGGTCGACAGAAACTAGATGTGATGAAGATGATATTTGAAGCTGCAGGTGTGTAGAATGGAAAGATTGGTAGTGATGCACCCTATTGCATTGGTGGTTTTTTTCATTGATGTCAAAGGTATTGATGGAAAAGGGAGAGTGTAAGATAAGGCATATCAGATGGTTGTAAGAGGTTCAATATGATTTCATGTTGTTTCAAGAAGGAAGGGAATTGAATTTTGATTGGCAGTACCACTTCAAGATGGTTTCAAGTGCCTAATGAGTTTGCTGAGGTGTGACAGGATGGTACAGGTTAGAGAAAGTATGGTAGAAGCTTTGGGAGAGTTTCTACAGCATGTGTGAGCCAAATTTAGCCTCAAATTATCTCTAAGATTCAAGTTTCTATGTTGCACAAAAGTTGGTGTTGAGAATAGGAAACATTCTCGTATAAAAATGAGATGGGATGGATAATTTAAGACCTATAACTCTCAAAAAAATCATTGGAGATGGTGGAAGAAAAGTTTTTCCTTGTGATTCATGAAAACTTTCAGGTCATTGTGAGGTCATTTGACCAAATTGTGTGAGATTTTACAAAACTGGTCTATTAAAAAGCTCATTTTGAGCTACTTGGTTTCTTAAAAGTCATGAAAAATTATGGAGATTCCTTTGAATAAATCATAGAAGTAATTTTTAGAGCAAATTTTCCTATAAATCATGTGTAAAAATAATTTTCTCAAAATGAGGTGTAGTTGGAAATATATGAGCATTTTAGTGGAGCAATATTTTTCTCTCTCCTAGACTGAGCTGTAAATCGATAAGAACAAGAATATGAAATTGACATCAAAAACATATTTAATCACCTCTAGAGTTTTTTTTTCAATTCATTCATGATTTTTCCCATGCTCAGAGGAGGTTTGAACTCCATTCTCCTTGAAGGTAAATACATTTTTTCAAGTCA
Organism: Taxus chinensis; assembly: GCA_019776745.2. Classification (NCBI taxonomy): domain Eukaryota; kingdom Viridiplantae; phylum Streptophyta; class Pinopsida; order Cupressales; family Taxaceae; genus Taxus; species Taxus chinensis. Next base: position 664,409,198 of record CM034147.1, on the reverse strand, counting down.
TTGTTCATGGTTGTGAATGCTCCTAATATGGGTATGCATCTAGTTGTCATCAATGGAGAAATTTCTCAACAATAGCTCATAATCCTTCTATGGGTATTTTACAATGAGTTTGATCATCTACAATTTCTTTTGGTTTAGTTAAACATAGAATCTTGGTTGGGCATATACTGTCCTAGAGAGCAAATTGTCTCAATATTCCTTAAAGACATTATCTTGAGAGACTCTTCCATTTCAAAAGCTTTGATCATTTTGAAAATAATTTTATAGATTAAAATTCCTTATTCTATTAACAACATAAAGGATATGTTTTGAGTTTTTACTCACTTGGTTGGTAACAAGAATTTTGAAATCCTAGTTTCCTAGGTTGAGGGGTTGCAAGTTAGAGATCTTCAGTTTCCTTTTTCAGTCATGATCAACCAAGACCATAACTAAGTTATTTAACATATGTACCTCTCAAAAATGGAGATAATCAAGTTCAACACCATTCATGTTCAATGCATCTACCCAGTTGGAGTAGTGGCTATGTTTCTTATCAAGGTCTCTTGCACATTTTTGTCACCTATATAGTCAAACTTCAACCTTTACATGCAAATTGTGCTCTATTTCAAGAAATTACAATCAATTCCATGACTCTAATCAATTTGAAAAGAATGAAATATGGTGTAAGAACACTTAGAAACTTTCATACTCTAGTTTCATGAAAAAATGTTGAAGAAATAGCTTTAGTTTTGCCCTCTTCGGGTAAAGGACTGTGCATATACCCTAACTTAGGGTTGATCCTATGAAAGAAGCTTTGAGTCGTTGTGAACATTTCCTCCATTGGAAATCAATGAAAATTGAATATAATCTTTTAGATTACCAATGCTAAAATTGTTGCAAAAGGTTTTGGATGTCGACAGATGGTGTATGTCGAACAAGATTTTCATGGTGCATAAGTTTTTGAGACAGTTCGTTCTCAGTCTGGTCAATATGTCATCAGTATTGCTGAATTTTTTCAAGGTGTTTGAAGCATCTTAATGCATCTCCTCATGGTAAATCAGGACAGACTATGAGAGAACATATAAATGTTGTAGGAAATTCTCTCCTGATTGCTTGAATTAGTTTGCTCATATATAATTTTGCAAGTTTGATGCTCTGAGAGATCCAATGGACTGAAATAGTAGTGTCATCATGACTGAGAAAATTAAGTGATATGATACAGTGGATAGAAATGTTCATTTCCAAATCCATGTTGATTGTAATGCTTGGGTTATGATAAATTAGAGGTTAAAAATGGTTTTGAGACCTCAATTTAAGTGAGTTGAAACAATTCCTTTCTTCAATACATGGCATATCAGACTTCGGAGGATGCAAACAGAGATGTTGTATGCTTGTAGTAAGAGTGTTCTATTGAAGACTATAAACAAATTCTCTAAGTTGAATGTGATCAACCAAAGTTCTTGAAGTGGTTGTATTTTCTAGGTAATTGGAATTTGAATGGTTCTTGATAAGTTTTTATCTAAATGTCAAATAGCTCTTAAAGAGTCAAAATAATAAGTTATGAAAGAACACCTCTTGTCTTTTCCTCAATAATTAAATATTCTTGAGTCTTATAATTATGAAGTAGTCTGACAAGTTGCCTTGAGTTTGTGAAGATTGAAGTCAAATACTCTCCTAGCTCAGTTACAAGAACTTGAAGAATTTCTATTTTTGTCTTAGAGTGAAGATCTTGACTCTTTTTGTTCAAATCATTAACCTAAGAAGTTTATGAACTGAATCATGAAAGGTCAAAGATAAATTGTAAGTAACTTTGAGAGTTGGATGGAGATATATAAGACTTTTACATACCTGTCAAAACTTGAGAGCTCGTATAGAAGAGGGCATATGGATGTGCAAAGTGTGAATGTTAGAAAACATTGGGAAGACTAAGTTGATGAACACAGATATACCAACTCGGTGATATGTGATAGATATTTTCAGTGCTTGATCTAGTAACTGAGACATATATACAAAATAGAGAATGCATTAAGGGTTGACATAGATTGAAGTGTGAATCTGTTCCTGGAAGACTTTGGAGAGTGAGAAAAAAATCAAAGAAAACAGATTGTTGAGATAGTGAAGAGGGAAAATATATTCAGTATATATGTGTTTCTTTGAATTGATATAGTCTAAGGATAAGTGAAGAATATATAGTGGACATGAAATCATACACTAAAGTGGTGAGAAAATAGACTGCTAAGTGTGTGAGAAGAAATTTTAAACAAGTCTTAGATTGTGTTTATAAATAAGAATATTGATTTTTATATGAGAAGGAAAATGAAATAAGGGGTGGAGAGTTCAGTAGTAACTAGAGACAGAGTGTGACAAAGCAGTAAAGAAAGAGTGCATAATATAGGATCATCATCAGATGTTAAAAGACATCAATTTAAAGAGTGATAAATTTTGAATTGTTCAAATGATTATGTAGCACAATTGTATCAGGGAGTTGTTACTTCATTGTAGGTAGGATCTTGCAATAGGTCAGTGGCAGCTAGCTAAATATTTATGGAAGTTTTTTTTTCCTTCACCAAGTTTGTATCTTGAGTGATACTAGGGGTTGTAGCCTCAAGAGTTGAGTTATAGCTCAAAAAATCATTGTAACCTTTTGCCACATAGTGCAATGGTTCAGTGGGTTTTATCCCAATTTGTGTTTCCCACTTATAATGTACTTGTCTCCTTGTGCATGTGTGTCTATGATTTCTTCGTTTTTGAATTGTGTTTCAGTTTAAGTGGTTGATTAAATTGATTTGGAAAAGTTTAATTGAACACTAATTCACCCCCCTCTCAGTGTTCCATTTTCTAACAATTGGTATCATAGCAAGCCCTGGTGAAGTGAGTCTAACAACTCAAGTGATATCTAGTGAACTTCAACTATGGAAAAAAACAAAGAAAATGTCTTCTCTACCTCCAAAGTATACCTCTATTCAATGGGTCAAATTATGCCTTCTGGAGTGTCAGGATGAAGAAATTATCTAATGTCTCTTAGATTTGTTATCTAGCATTCAGTTGAAAGTGGATATATTGTTCCAGAAACACCTCCCACTGACCAATTACATGAAAGAGAGCAGCTGAAAACAATTATAAGTCCATAAATGTAATAATCTTGTGGGTTAGATGAGGCTGAGTTTATAAAATTTATGTAGTGTAATATAACCCAAGAGATGTGTGAAAAAAATGAAGAAAATCTATGAAGGAGATAACAAAGTGAAGATAGTTAAGGTTACAAACATACATAGCATAGTTTGAGAGCATCAAGATGAAATAAGGTGAGATTATTTCTTCATATTTGCAAAGAGATGATGAAATTGTAAATTTGATTAGAGGATTAGGAGAAGAAGATAAAAGAGAGTATGATTATACATAAAGTGTCTCAGATATTTTACCTCAAAATTTGATGCTAAAGTATCATCTATGCAGAAGAAGTTAAATACTTAACTAATCTAACAATGAATGATCTTCACGGTATATTGATTGCATATGAGATGAGAATCAGTGATTCAAAATCAGGGACAAAGGAGGCAACATTCAAAGTAAATAAAGAGTCACAAGTAAAGAACAAGGCAGCTAATTCTAACATGGACATAGATGATGAAAAAGTAGAAGCCATGTTTGTAAGAAATCTTAAGAGAGGTTTAGGAAAAAAAAAAAGGTAAGATCCCATTCAAGTGTTTCAATTTTGGACAAGTTGTTCACTTTTCTTCTAATTGTCTTAATAAAAACAAAGAATTTGAGGAATCCTCTTATAGACAAAAGAAGAAATTAAAGAGATATAATGGAAAAAAGAAACACTTTAAGAACATGAAGAAACTTCTACTCATCAGGAAAATTCAAGCTCCTCATAGTCAAGTGACTCTAGCAGCTCCTGAAAGTGATGTCAAAGGTATGTTGGCTGAGAATTTGTTTATGGCTATTGAAATATCAGATGCAAGTAATTCTAAGGGAAAAGTTGTAGACTCTAGTATGAAAGTTCAGATGATGAAGAATTAGAAGTTAATCTTGAGGCTGAATTAATAACTTCTCCAGATGAAAAAAGCATTAAAAGAAGAGAAATCAAAAAACTGAAAAATCATGGTAAAAGAATATGAAGAGTAAAATCAGATTTCTTGAGGAAAATCAGAAAAAGGAAGCTCAAGAATCATGAAGAAACTAATCAAGGAATTTTAAGCACAAGTAAAAAAAATTAAGGATGCCTTTCAAGGTTAAAGAAGAAGATCATTTGAAGCTCAAAAAATGAGATGGAGCAGCTGCAAAATTGATTAGATCATACCTCTGCAAAACTTAAAATGTATCATAAGTTTGAGAAGAGAACTGCTGATTTGAGTGATCTGTTAATCAAGTAAAAGGATTTCTGATGCTAAATATCTAGATTTACATAAATAAATTCAACAACAATAAATCAAATTAACTCATGAAATGGAATGTACAGAAGATAGAGACAAGATTTAAATAAAATGGAGCAATTTCTATTGAATATGAGAGGGCATTTTATACAATTTCTTGCTTCTAAATTCATGGAGTCAAGTGTTATCATTTTATCCCCATATCTTTCCTTTAATCCCTAGTCATACTCCCACATATCTCTCCTATAATCACTGCACCACTATTCTCTCACATATCTCACCAATATCTCCACACATAATTATTTACGTGAGTTGTTCTCACAACTCACTATTACAATAATCTATATGAGTTGTTTATTACAACTCATTTACATTTATTTATACTCTCACACTATATTATTAATATGAGTTATATTAACTCAATATTAATAATTTACAAATTAACTAATATCACTCAAACTTACTAATGTAATATAAGAATATTACATTTAACTATTACAAACAATAATGTGAGCACTAATCCAAGGAATATTCCTAACATTCCCCCCCCCCCTAATGCAAACATGGGTGAGTTTTGTCTAGTACTTGCTCATGTTATACAATTCGATGGTTTTCAAAGAGTGCCATCAACTCCAATAGGTTTTCTAGTGGAACCACTAACCACTCTGTATGTGATTTTCGAAGAGATTCACAAACTCTCAAATTGGTTTTCTAGTGAACCACTAACCACTCTCATAGCAGTGTACATGTTTCCTCACCCCCATCTTTACATTCAAGTGAAAAATACAAGAAATATCGCTCACGCAGGATCTCACTTATTACAAGAGCGAACATGAATAAATCATCTGTTCTTATTACAATCACATAATGACAAATTTAAACACAGAACAAAAATAAATGCCACAAATTCTTTGTGTGGACCCTTCGCTTGCGGCTGACGATAGGTCACTGATTAACCTCCTTCCTTTGTTGCCTCCTTCCTCCATCGTGATGATGTTAACTCAGTGGAATTTTTCTTTGAGGCTCATTTCACAATTCTATTAAGTGTCGATTTTAACCGATAATGTACCCTTACAATAATAATTAGCTTTGTATTTAACCAAAGTGATAAAGCATATCAGATTTGTATTGCTGGAAATCAGTCACTATTTTTTTGCATAATAATTTGAAATATCATAATTGTTTCCATGATTTATCTTAAAATATGAAAATGGGTTTTTGTAAATTTTTGACAGAAGTTTCCCATAATACAAATAAACAAACCCAAAAACAATTCACAAAATTCTGAATCTAGGTTTTTGACAACAACACGAATTACCAGTCATTTTTTTTAAGATCAGAATCTAGAAAATGGTGACTGAAGGCTTCAAAACTCTCAGATCTGCATTCTAGAGGCTGCGGTTTTGTCCTGCAATCACTCTCATAGCTTGAACTTTCCTGCTCTGATACCATATGATGATAAATCTCTAGATTTGCATAAATAAATTAAGCAACAATTGATTGAAATCAACACATGAAATGAAAACTACAAAAGATAGAAACCAAATGTAAATAGAATGGAACAAATTCTATTGAATATTGGAGGGCATTTTATACAATTTCTTGCTCCTATAATCATGGAGTCAAGTCTCATCACCTTATCCCCATATCTCTCCTCTAATCCCTAGTCTTACTCCCACATATCTCTCCTATAATCACGCACCACTATTCTCTCACATATCCCACCAATATCTCCACACAAAATTATTTACATGAGTTGTTCTCACAACTCACTATTACAATAATCTATATGAGTTGTTTATTACAACTCATTTACATTTATTTATACTCTCACACTATATTATTAATATGAGTTATATTAACTCAATATTAATAATTTACAAATTAACTAATATCACTCAAACTTACTAATGTAATATAAGAATATTACATTTAACTATTACAAACAATAATGTGAGCACTAATCCAAGGAATATTCCTAACATCCCCCCCCCTTAATGCAAACATGGGTGAGTTTTGTCTAGTACTTTTCATGTTATACAATCCGATGGTTTTCAAAGAGTGCCATCAACTCCAACAGGTTTTCTAGTGGAACCATTAACCACTCTGCATGTGATTTTCGAAGAGATTCACAAACTCTCAAATTGGTTTTCTAGTGAACCACTAACCACTCTCATAGCAGCGTACACATTTCCTCACCCCCATCTTTACATTCAAGTGAAAATATAAGAAATATCGCTCACGCAGGATCTCACTTATTACAAGATCTGAACATGAATAAATCATTTGTTCTTATTACATCACATAATGAAAATTTAAACACATAACAAAAATAAATGCCACAAATTCATTGTGTGGCCCCTTCGCTTGCGGCTGACGATAGGTCACTGATTAACCTCCTTCCTCTATTGCCTCCTTCCTCCATCATGATGATGTTAACTCAGCGGAATTTGTCTTTGAGGCTCATTTTACAATTCTATTAAGTGTTGGTTTTAACCAATAATGCACCCTTACAATAATAATCAACTTTATATTTAACCAAAATAATAAAGCATATCAGATTTGTATTTCTGGAAATCAGTCACTATTTTTTTACAAAATAATTTGAAATATCAGAATTTTTTCCATGATTTATCTTAAAATACGAAATGGGTTTCTGTAAAATTTTGACATAAGTTTCCCATAATACAAATAAACAAACCCAAAAACAATTCACAAAATTATGAATCTAGGTTTTTGAGAAAAACAGGAATTACCAGGTCATTTTTTTAAGATCAGAATCTAGAAAATGGTGACTGAAAGCTTCAAAACTCTCAGATCTGCATTCTAGAGGCTGCGGTTTTGTCCTAAAATCACTCTCATAGCTTGAACTTTCCTGCTCTGATACCAGATGATGATAAATATCTAGATTTGCATAAATAAATTAAGCAACAATTAATTGAAATCAACACATGAAATGAAAACTACAGAAGATAGAAACCAAATGTAAATAGAATGGAACAAATTCTATTGAATATGGGAGGGAATTTTATACAATTTCTTGCTCCTATAATCATGGAGTCAAGTCTCATCACCTTATCCCCATATCTCTCCTCTAATCCCTAGTCTTACTCCCACATATCTCTCGTATAATCACTGCACCACTATTCTCTCACATATCCCACCAATATCTCCACACAAAATTATTTACGTGAGTTGTTCTCACAACTCACTATTACAATAATCTATATGAGTTGTTTATTACAACTCATTTACATTTATTTATACTCTCACACTATATTATTAATATGAGTTATATTAACTCGATATTAATAATTTACAAATTAACTAATATCACTCAAACTTACTAATGTAATATAAGAATATTACATTTAACTATTACAAACAATAATGTGAGCACTAATCCAAAGAATATTCCTAACATTCCCCCCCCCACCCCCCCCCCCTTAGTGCAAACATGGGTGAGTTCTTCTAGTACCTACTCATGTTCTACAATCCAATGGTTTTCAAAGAGTGTCATCAACTCCAACAGGTTTTCTAGTGGAACCATTAACCACTTTGTATGTGATTTTTTGAAGAGATTCACAAACTCTCAAATTGGTTTTCTAGTGGACCACCAACCACTCCATAGCAACGTACATGTTTCCTCACCCCCATCTTTACATTCAAGAGAAAAAATATAAGAAATATCGCTCACCAGGATCTCACTTATTACAAGAGCGAACATGAATAAATCCATCTGTTCTTATTACACCACATAATGAAAATTAACACACAACAAAAATAAATTCCACAAATTCATTGTGTGGCCCCTTCTTGCGGCTGACGAGAGGTCACTGATTAACCTCCTTCCTCTGTTGCCTCCTTCCTCCATCATGATGATGTTAACTCAGCCGAATTTGTCTTTGAGACTCATTTTACAATTCTATTAGGTGTTGGTTTTAACCGATAATGCACCCTTACAATAATAATCAACTTTATATTTAACCAAAATAATAAAGCATATCAGATTTTTATTGCTGGAAATCAGTCACTATTTTTTTAGCAGAATAATTAGAAATGTCAGAATTGTTTCCATGATTTATCTTAAAATATGAAATGGGTTTCTGTAATTTTTTACCATAAGTTTCCCATAATACAAATAAACAAACCCAAAGCACAATTCATAAAATTTAGAATCTAGGATTTTGAGAAAAACACAAATTACCAAGTCATTTGCTTTAAGATCAGAATCCCAGAAAATGGCGACGGAAGCTTCAAAACTCTCAAATCTACATTCTAGAGGCTGCATTTTTTCCACCATTCACTCTCAGAGGATGTGGGTTTATCCTGCTCTGATACTAGATGATGATAAATATCTAGATTTGCATAAATAAATTAGCATATATTATTATAATCTAAATGAGCATCAGTTACATCAAACTCATAGAAAAATGGACATATACTACAGAAGATTAGAGAGGACCAATATGTAATATTACAGAAGATAAGCACACACAATGTCTATTGATTATTGGTGGGCATAATATCTAGAGCAAATTACATGGAGTGAGATTTTATAATACATAGGAGAATGAAAGTCTCATTAAAAAAAGGATTCAACCCCAATATTCTCTCCTCTAATCCCACGGAGTCTTTCTCCCACATCTCTCTCCTATAATCACACTCTCACTTATTCTCTCACATATCCCACCAAAATATCTCCACACATAATTATCTACGTGAGTTGTTCTCATAACTCACTATTACAATAATCTATATGAGTTTTTTATTACAACTCATTTACATTTATTTATACTCTCACACTATATATTAATAACTTATATTAACTCAATATTAATAATTTACAAATTAACTAATATCACTCAAACTTACTAATGTAATATAAGAATATTACATTTTAAAATAACAAACAACAATGTGAGCACTAATCCTAAGGAATATTCCTAACATTCCCCCCCTTAGTGCAAACATGGATGAGTTCTTTCTAGTACCTTGCTCATGTTCTACAATCCAATAGTTTTCAAAGAGTGTCATTAACTCCAACAGGTTTTCTAGTGGAACCATTAACCACTATGTATGTGATTTTTTAAGAGATTCACAAACTCTCAAATTGGTTTTCTAGTGGACCACCAACCACTTCATAGCAGCATACATGTTTCCTCATCCATATCTTTACAAAAGAGAACAAAATATAAGAAAATATCACTATGACACAGGAATCTCCATTATTACAAGAGCTAAACATGAACAAATCGTCTGTTCTTATTACATTCACATATTGAAAATTAAACACAGAACAAAAAAATGTGACCACATTCATTGTGTGACCCCTTTGCTTACGGCTGAGGTGTTCAATTTAACCTCCTTCCTTCGTTGCCTCCTTCCTCCATCGTGATGATGCTAACTCAGCGGAATTTGTCTTTGAGGCTCATTTTACAATTCTATTAGGTTTTGACTTTTCAACCGATAATGCACCCTTACAATAATAATCAGCTTTATATTTAGCCAAAATAATAAAGCATATCAGATTTGTATTGCTGGAAATCAGTCACTATTTTTTTGAGAATAATTTTAAATATCATAATTGTTTCCATAATTTCTCTTAAAATATGAAATGGGTTTTTGTAATGTTTTGACAGAAGTTTCCCATAATACAAAAAAACAAACCCAAAAAAATTCACAAAAATTTGAGAATTTTTGACAAAAACATGGTTACCAGTCATTTTTTTAAAGATCAAATCCAGAAAATGGCGACGAAAGCTTCATAACTCATTTGTTCTAGAGGCTCGGTTTTGATCCTGCAATCAATAGCTTGAACTTTACTACTCTGATGATGATGATAAAAATCTTAGATTTGCATTCAAGAGGTTATGGTTTAAGCTATGATAATTATGATGTGAAATAGATATATTGGCTAATCTGAAAACTAGCAGAAGACATTAAACCAAATGGGTGTGGAATAGAATGGAACAATATTAGAGAGGACAATATAATATTGCAGAAGATAAGCATTTTATGTTATTGATTAATAATAATCATGGAGTTACAGCATCATAAGTTTAAAATATATAGGAGAATGATCTCTTTAAAAAAAGGATTAATCTCCAAGTCTTCAATCCCACAAATCTATTATCTCTCCTAGAATCACGCACCACTGTTCTCTCACATATCCCACCAATATCTCCACACACAATTATTTACGTGAGTTGTTCTCACAACTCACTATTACTATAATCTATATGAGTTGTTTATTACAACTCATTTACATTTATTTATACTCTCACACTATATTATTAATATGAATTATATTAACTCAATATTAATAATTTACAAATTAACTAGTATCACTCAAACTTACTAATGTAATATATGAATATTACATTTAACTATTTAATACAATAATGTGAGCACTAATCCTAAGGAATATTTCTAACATTCCCTCCCTTAATGTGAACATGGATGAGTTATTGTCTAGTACTTACTCATGTTATACAATCTGATTTTACAAAGAGTACCATCAACTCCAACAGGTTTTCTAGTGGAACCATTAAACACTCTGTATGTAATTTTTGAAGAGATTCACAAACTCTCAAATTAGTTTTCTAGTGGACCACTAACCACTTTCATAGGAGCATACACGTTTCCCCCCCTATATTTTACATTCAAGTAAAACAAAAAATAGGAACGCAGCGCGCTCACTTATTACAAATAGCAATAGGAATTAATCCATCTGTTCTTATTTACTACCACACAATTGAAAAATTAAACACATGAACAAAAAATGAAATGCCATAAATTCATTGTGTGGCCCCTTCGCTTGGTGACTGACGATAGGTCACTGATCACCCTCCTTCCTTCGCCTCCTTCCTCCATTGTGATGATGTTAACTCAGCCAAATTTGTCTTTGAAACTCATTTTAAAATTCTATTAGGTGTCGCGTTTCAACCGATAATGCACCCTTTCAATAATAATAAGCTTTATACTTAACCAAAATAATAAAGCATATCAGATTTGTATTTGCTGGAAATCAGTCAATATTTTTGTACAGAATAATTAGAAACGTCAAAAAGAATTGTTTCCACAATTTCTCTTAAAATGTGAAATGGATTTATGTAAATTTTTGACAAAAGTTTCCCATAATACAAATAAACAAACCTAAAAAAAAATTCAAAAATTGAGAATCTGGGTTTTTGACAAAAACATGAATTACTAGTCATTTGTTTTAAGATCAGAATCCTGAAAATGGCGAGAAAGCTTCAAAACTCTCAGATCTGCATTCAAGAGGATGTTGTTTTATCCTGCAATCTAATCTCAAGAGCTTGAAATAGATGATCTGGACCAGATGATGATAAATGAGCATTAGTTACCTCAAACTCATAGAAAAATTAAGCAATAATTAATGTGAAATCAACAGAGGACAATATAATAACTACAGAAGATAGAGCACCAATATATTAAATGATTAATAATATATGGAAAAATTTCATGAGTGATTGAGTTTAGAAAATATATGAGAATGAACCTCCTTAAAGTCAAGTCTCATTCACCTTATCCAATCTCTCCTCTAATCCCTACAAATACTCCCACTTATCTCTCCTAGAATCACGCACCACTATTCTCTCACATATCTCATCAATATCTCCACACAATTATCTACGTGAATTGTTCTCACAACTCACTATTATAATAATCTATATGTTTTTATTTATTACAACTCATTTACATTTATTTATACTCTCACACTATATTATTAATACGACTTATATTAACTCAATATTAATAATTTAAAAATTAACTAATATCACTCAAACTCACTAATGTAATATATGAATATTACATTTAACTATTATAAATAATAATGTGAGCACTAATCCTAAGATTATTCCTAACATTCAACCCCCTTAGTGCAAACATGGATGAGTTATTTCTAGTACCTTCTCATGTTCTATAATCCAATGGTTTTTAAAGAGTACCATCAACTCCAATAGGTTTTCTAGTGAACCATTAACCACTTTGTATGTGATTTTCAAAGAGATTCATAAACTCTCAAATTAGTTTTCCAATGAACCACCAACCACTCAACATAGTAGCGTACACATTTCCACATCTATATTTTACAAAAGAGAACAAAATATAGGAAAATACTGTTCCTAACTATGAACAGGAATTAATCCATTGTTCTTATTTACACCACACATATTGAAAGCATCACACAACTAAACATGAAGTACAACATAGCAAATTTATTGTGTGGCCCCATCGCTTGGTGACAGACGAGAGGCATTGATCACCCTCCGTTCTCTGTTGCCTCCATCGTGATGATGCTAACTCAGCTGAATTTGTCTTTAAGACTCATTTTAAAATTCTATTAGGTGTTGATTTCAACTGATAATGCACCCTTACAATAATAATCAGCTTTATATTTAACCAAAATGATAAAGCATATCAAATTTGTATTGCTGGAAATCAGTCACTATTTTTTACAGAATAATTAGAAATGGTAGAATTGTTTCCATGATTTCTCTTAAAATACGAAATGGGTTTCTGTAATTTTTTGACCAAATTTTCCCATAATAAGAATAAACAAACCCCAAAAAATTCAAAAAAAATTCATGATCTGGGGTTTTGAGGAAAAGATGAATTACCAATCATTTTTTTAAAGATCAGAATCCCAAAATGGTGACAGAAGCTTCAAAACCTCAGATCTTCATTCAAGAGGCTATGATTTTATCCTGCTCTCATACATAGATGATGTGAACTGCTTACATGATATATTGGCTGATGATAAATCTCTAGATTTGCATAAATAAATTAAAAATAATTAATCAAAATCAACACATGAAATGAAAACTACAGAAGATAGAAACCACAATGTAAATAGAATGGAATAATTTCTATTAAATATGGAGGGCATTTTATAAATTGCTTTCTCCTAGAATCATGGAGTCAAGTCTTATCAAAATTATCTCCATATCTCTCCTTTAATCCCTAGTCTCTTTTATCTCTCCTAGAATCACTCACCACTATTCTCTCACATATCCCACCAATATCTCCACACACAATTATCTACGTGAGTTGTTCTCACAACTCACTATTACAATAATCTATATGAGTTGTTTATTACAACTCATTTACATTTATTTATAATCTCACACTATATTATTAATATGAGTTATATTAACTCAATATTAATAACTTACAAATTAACTAGTATCACTTAAACTCACTAATGTAATATATGAATATTACATTTTACAAATAATAATGTGAGCACTAATCCCAAGATTATTCCTAACATTCCCCGCTTAGTGCAAACATGGATGAGTTCTTTCTAGTACCAGATCATGTTGTGCAATCTGATGGTTTTCAAAGAGTAGCATCAACTCCAACAGGTTTTCTAGTAGAACCATTAACCACTCTGTATGTGATTTTCGAAGAGATTCACAAACTCTCAAATTAGTTTTATAGTGGACCACCAACCACTTTCATAGCAGTGTACATGTTTCCCCATCCATAATTTACAAAAGAGAACAAAATATACAAAAATTATTTTCCTAACTATGAACAAGAATTATCCATATATTCTTATTTACTACCACATGTGTTGAAAGTAAACACACAACTGAAAATGAAGTCACCATAGAAAAATGGGGCCCCATCGTTGGTGACTGACAAGAGGCGTTGATCACCCTCCTTACTTTGTTTCCTCCATCGTGATGATGCTAACTCAATTGAATTTATCTTTGAGACTCATTTTACAATTCTATTAGGTGTCGGTTTCAACCGATAATGCACCCTTACAATAATAATCCAACTTTATAATAATCAACTTTATATTTATCAAATGAATCGACAAAGCCGCCAAGAAGTAATTATGGATCCTCCATCCTCCTATGTTGTCCATCCTCCATCGTAGATTGTTGTTAACTCAACCGAATTTGTCTTTGAGGATTATTTTACAATTATATTGGGTGCTCGGTTTTTTTTTACCAATAATGCACCCTTATGATAGTAACCAAAACTTTATATTTAACCAAAATAATAAAGCATATTAGAGTTTTATTGTTGGAAATCACTCACTATTTTTTTACAAAATAATTAGAAATGTCAGAATTGTTTCCATTTGGATTACTCTTTTTGTAAAATACGAAATGGGTTTTTGTAATATTTTGACAAAAGTTTCCCATAATACAAATAAACAAACCCAAAAAAATTACAGAAAATTTTGAATCTAGGTTTTTGAGGAAAACACAAATTACCAGTCATCGTCTTGTTTAAGATTAAAATCCCGGAAATGGCGATGGAAGCTTTAAAACTCTTAGATCTACATTCAAGAGGCTATGGATTTGTCCTACAATCACTCTCACCAAATGATTCCTAACCTGCTCTGATACCATTGGTTAATGATAAATGGGCATCTAGTTACATTAAACTCATAGAATCAATGGAGATACAAACAATTAATTACAAAGTAACACATGATACTGAAAACTACAGAAGATAAAAACAACAAATGTTATTGATTAATAGATATCAGGAGAAAATTACTATGGATTAAGAGTTTAGGGCATATTATAGGAGAATGTTTGAACTCCTTAAAATCATGGAGTCAAGTCTTATCATTTTATCTCCATATCTCTCCTTTAATCCCACAAATCTATCTTATCTCTCCTTATCTCTCCTAGAATCACTCCCACTATTCTCTCACATATCCCACCAATATCTCCACACACAGTTATCTACGTGAGTTTTTCTCGCAACTCACTATTACTATAATCTATATGAGTTGTTTATTACAACACATTTACATTTATTTATACTCTCACACTATATTATTAATATGAATTATATTAACTCAATATTAATAACTTATAAATTAACTAGTATCACTCAGAACTCACTAATGTAATATATGAATATTACATTTTACAAATAATAATGTGAGTACTAATCCAAGGAATATTCCTAATAGATTCAAATGAAAAATATGGTTTGGTATATGAAGAGAAGAAGGAAGATGACAAATCAACAAGCAAAAAGATGGCCAAGATAAGTGAAGAACCTCCTAAAACCAATAGATCTGATTTCAAGAAGAAGAAATATCCAAGGAGACAGTATGTCATGAGGTATGCTTACTCATTTTATGGATATTGGTATGCTTGTAATGAATTGGGTCACTAGGTTGCTAAGTGCATGATGTACTCTAGAAGTCATGCTAGGCACATGAAATTTTATCATGCTAGAAAAAAGGATGATATGATATATTATAACTGTCAAAATTATGGACATGTTGCCAAGTTTTGCTAACAATGACCTTCACAGAAAAACAAGAATTTCTACAGGGTTAAATCAGATCCTACAAGTACTAAGGAGAAAGGATTAATTACACAGATAACCTTTCATTCATAGAGTAAAGATGTATAGTAGTACATTGACAATGGGTGTTCTAGCTACATGACAGGGAACAAGAGAAAATGCATTTCCTTATAGGAAAAGGCATCTGGCACAGTGAATTTTTGGGACAACACATCAACAAATATTGTTGGAAAAGGTACGTTAAGTCTTGATAATTGAAAAACTATAACTGAAAATGTGTTGTATGTTGAAGGGAAAACACAATCCTTTAAGTGTTAGTTAAATGTGCAAATAAGGATATACAGTTCTCTTTCATGATAAAGTTTGTGATATAAGGAAATGATAAACAAGCAAGGTGGTAGGATAAGCAAGCAAAAAGAACCAAAAACCATTTGCATGTGCTTGAGGAAATAAACAAAGAAAAGTATTTTTCAATCCAAATGGTTGATTAAATGACTAAACCATTGCCTAGAGATAGTTGTGAGAAGTTGAGGCATAAATTGGGGGTAGCTTCAGCCCTTATGAGTCACTAAATGTCTCAGAAGGATAAAGGAGCAGCTGATGTGCCAAATTTTCTCCAAGAGGGCTAAGTTTGAGTCAAGACAGGGGGAATTGGTTTCCCAACTCTAGGAACAAAACAATGGTCATGTAATGATAATAGATGAAGGTTAAAATCAAAATTTTATCAAGAGTGTTGTAGGTGCTACATGGAAGAAGAAGAATAGTAATTCTTGAGCATCTTTAGACGAAAGAAAAACATTTCCTAGGGGGAGTGCATGCAAGGTATTAACATACTATTTTTGTTGAATTTTTCTAATCTAATCAGTTTGGTGTGCTTGTGCATATTTTTCATATATGTCAAAGGGGGAGAGAGAGTGTTAGAAACTTGTATCATTGTCAAGTATATTAGTTTTCCATCATTTTTTAGTGTGTTGCCATCAATGACAAAGGGAGAGTTTGATGCACCATGTTGCATTGGTGGTTATTTTCATTGATGTCAAATGAATTGATGGAAAATGGAGAGTGCAAGAGCAAGAATATCAAATGGTTCTCAGAGGTTCAAGATGATTTCATGTGGTTTCAATAAGAAAGGGACTTGAAGGTTAATTGGTAGTGCCACTTCAGGATGGTTTCAGGTGCCTAATGAGTCTGTTGAGGTGTGACAGGATGGTACAGGTCAGAGAAAGCATGGGATAAGATTTGGGAGAGTTTCTATAGTATGTGTGAGCCAAATTTATGCTCAGGTCATCCCTAGAAGTCAATTTTCTATGTTGCAAAAAAATTGGTGTTGAGAATAGGATGTGTTCTTATATGCAAATGAGATGGGATGGAACATTTCAGATCTATCCATCTCAAAAAAATCATGGGAGATGGTGGAGGAAGGTTTCCTTGTGCTTCATGCAAAATTTTAGGTCATTATGAGATCATTTGAACAAGTTGTGTGAGTTTTTACAAAATTGGTCTATTGAAAAAGCTCATTTTGAGCTGCCTAGATTCCTAGAAATCACGCAAAATTATGGAAAAACCTTAGAATAAATCATAGAATACATTTTTGGAACAAATTTTCCCATAAATCATGTGTAAAAATAAATTTCTCAAAAGGAGGTGTAGTTGGAAAGATATAAGAATTTTAGTGGAGCAGTTTGTTTCTCTCTCATGGATTGGGCTCTGAAATTATAATAACAAGAAGATGAAATTGACCTCCAAAAATTGTTTAATAAACTCTAGAGTGTTTTCTCATTTCATTCACAATGCTTCCCAAGCTTGGAGGATTTTTGAAGGTAATTCTCCTTGAAGGTACATACATTTTTTCAAGTCACTATTCATGGTTGTGAATGGTCTTGATATGGGTATGCACTAGTTGTCATCAGTGGAGAAATTTCTCAACAAGATCCCAAACTCCTTGCACATGTATTTTTCAATGAGTTTGATCATATACAATGTTTTTTGGTGTATTTAAACATAGAATCTTGGTTGGCATATACTGTCCTAGAGAAAAAATTGTCTCAATGTTCCTTAAAGACAATGTCCTAAGAGCCTCTTCCATTTCAAAAGCATTGATCATTTTCGTAGTACTTGTATAGAGTAAAAATCCTTATTCTCTTACAACATGAAGGATATATTTTGATTTTTTACTCACCTGGTTGAAAACAAGAAGTTTGAAAGCCTAATTTCTTAGGTTTAGGGTTGCAAGTTAGAGATCCTCAATGTCCTTTTTGTGTCATACTCAACCAAGACCATAACAAAGTTGTTTGACATATGTCTATTCAAGAAATGGAGAGCTTAAATTTCAACACCATTCATGTTCAATGCATCTACCCAGTTGGAGATGTGGCTATGTTTCTAATCAAAGTCTCTTGCTCATTTTTTCACCTGTATAGTCGGACTTCAACCTTTGCATGCAAACAATGCTTTATTTCAAGCAAGTACAATCAAGTCTATGACTCTAATCAATTTAAAAAGAAGGAAATATGGTGTAAGAACACTAAAAAACTTTCATACTCCAATTTCATGAAAATTTGTTGAAGAAACAGCTTTATTTTCCCTCTTGGGTAAGGGAATGTGCATATACCCTGACTTTGGGTTTCTATGAAGAAGATTTGAGCTTTGTGAACGTTTCATCCATTGAAAATCAATGAAACTTGAAAAAATTCTCTGCATTACCAATATAAAACTATTGCAAAATAAATTGGAACAAAATATGGAGTATTGAATGAGAATTTCATCTTAGATTTTTGAAACATTCATGCTCAGTCTGTCAAAATGTCTCATCTTTGATTTTTCAGTGGTTTTTGAAGCAATTAATGGAAAATATTTGAAGGGAAGACTATGAGAAGAACGTATGAAGTTTGGAAATTCTCTCCCAATCATGAATTAACTTTGAATACATTTATTTAAATTCTTGAGTGCTCCAAAGATTGTGTCAGTGTCATTTGAATAAGAAAATCAGGTTCTTCTTGTTTACTTCAATGTTGATCATTTCAAATCTAACTTCTTGTGTTCTTGGAGTGACAAGAGAGTTTATAGATTTTAAAACCTTTAAGTGAGTTTGAACAAGGGTTACTTCAATCTCGGCAATCCTCAAAGGATAGAAATAATCTCTTGAAGGATGCAAAACCGTTTCTATGGAAAGATATACCCTGTATTGTCTCACAAATTCACATCCTTGTGTTTTAATATGGAATTTAAAAAGTTATAAAAAAGTTATTTGCATGAAATTCTCTCAGAGGTTGAATTGAGAAGTTAGACACATTTTTTCTTGTCCATAAAAATAAAAAAACCTTGTTCTTACAATAATTATGAAGGTTGAAGATGGTTTAGTTTGTGAAGAAGAAGTCAACGATACTATAAGAGTTACAAGAAATGAAGAAAGTGATGCATAGAGATAATATACTCAAACTTCACAAAAGAAGAGGGATTTTTGAAGAATAAAAAAGGTTAGAGATACAGTTAAGAAAAAGAGATTAGATGAAATACAAAATAAAAGGGGTGGGAATGAAATGTATGAAGATGTTGTGGATTTGTAAAGTGTAATGTGAGAATGATTTGGTGAATTATTTTGTTTATACAGATATAGAGAACTCAGTGATAATTAAAAAAATTTATGAATGAAAATGACTGAAGTGTGTAAGGAGAAATAGTGAGGTTTTATTTATTGAAGTATAAATTGTTCCTGAAGACTTTGGGGGGTTATAAAAATAGAAAAAATAGAGTGTTGAGAGTTGAAGAAGGAAAATATACTCAGTATATAGGGTTGGTTTTGATTGATATTATCTACGGAGATGAAGAATATACATTGGCATGAAATCAGAAACTAAAATGGTGAGAAAATATATTGCTAAGTGTGTGACAAGAAACTTTAAAGAAGTATTAGACTATGTTGATAAGTAAGAAGATTGGTTTTGGTATGTGAAGGCATGTGACAAAAGTTTGAAGAGTTCAGTAGTAAATTGAAATAGAGAGTGATAAGGCAATAGAGAAAGAGTGCTAATATAGGATCATTTGAAGAGTGATGAATTCTAAATTGTTCAAGTTGAGTTGTAACTTAGTTGTACTAGGGAGTTATTTCTTCCTTAAAGGTAGTAGCTTGCAAAAGGTCAGTGGAAGCTTTATAAATATTTTAGGAAGTTTTTTCTTCCTTCACCAAGTTGTAGCCTTAGTGATACTGAGGTTGTAGTCTCAAGAGTTGAGTTGTAGCTCAACAAAGTATTGTAACCTTTTTTCATATAGTGCATTAGTTTAGTGGGTTTTCTCCCAATTTGGGTTTCCCACTTAAAAATAATTTCCTCATGTGTATGTGTGGATGATTGCTTCCTTTTGAATTACTTTTTAGTTTAAGTAATTTATTTAATTAGTTTGGAAAAGTTGAATTAAACACTAATTCACCCCCCCCCACAGTGTTCTAGTTTCTAACATGTAGATTTGGGATCTATGGGATCAGAAAGTACATGACTGGAAGAATGGATGAAATAAAGTCAAACAAAATTGAATTGGTTCGATGTTGACTGGGTAGGGTTGATGATGATTGGGAAATATCTAGGGTTTAATGAAAGAGGATGGATGGAAATGATGGTCTACAAAAAGAGATGAGATATGATTGATGCAAGGGAAGAGATATAAGATGGATAATGATCCTAAAAAAATGATGAGGAATAATGAAGGGATGGAATGAGGGATCCAAACATATAAAAAGAGAAATAGAACTTCAAATCTCCAAATGTGAGGCACAAGATCTCCAAATTTTCTCCAAGGTGATGATAAAAACTGCAAAGAAGAGCAAGAAAGAAATCCAAGATCACAAGAAAGATCAAAGTCTCAAAAATTAAATCTACAAGAGAGGAGGGATATGGTCGTCTTTATAGGTTTGACGGAGACAAAGATGGATCACTGAAAACTGTGGCAGTCCATTGATTTGGGTTGTTAAATATTGATCATCTCAAGAGAATGAGCCCTTGTGAGGCATGATTAGGGTTTCGGGTGGTAAATATGGGTTAAGGATGCTTAGGGAAGATAAAAAAGTAGTTGGGGATAAGAATGTATTAAATGATGATGGATGGGAACCTAGGAATGGTAAATAGGGGGTTTAGGGAGGATAAAAGGGGTTAATAAATAAATAAAGAGGTAATTAAGGATGATTAGGGATATTTGAGGGAAGAGAAATTAATGGTGTGATTAGAATAGGATTAAGGTGGAGAATAATAACTAAAGGGATAAATGAAATTTAAGAGGGAAAATAGAATTTTAATGAGAAGAGAGGTATGTATGTGAATAATGACAATGAAGGGGAGTGGACATGGGGTGAGGGACAAGGGATACCAAAAATTGGTGTTTACATTTTCCCCTTTTTGTCAAGTGGTTTAAGTTGGGAAAGCCATGAGAAAAAAAATAGAAGTGATAGAAGGTGATGATTGAAGTGCTCCCCCTCAAACCAGGGATCGATGATACAAAGAAAAATAAATTCTCAAGTTTGAAAGAGATAGATGAAGGAATAAAGATAGGAAAAGATGAGAAAATAAGAAGATGAAAGAATATGCCCCACACAAAGGAGGATAAAAATCAACAATATGAAAGTGATTTTAGGATCACTTTGGTAGGGAAAAAAGTACGGCCTCAGTGAAGATGACGATGATGTCATATGGACTTGTGAGTTAGTGAAAATCACTATAATCTGGAGGGAGTCCAATGGTAATTCCCTTGGATGGAAGTGTAAACCATGGGACCAGTGTTTCGAAGGTAGACATCAAAAGTATGCACAAAATAATGTGAGGATGATAAAGAAAATGGCTTGAAAAAAAATGGGGGAAAAAGTGAATGCGATATGCTTAATACACGAGGAATCAAAAATATGCATCCAAGAGGGATGAGGATACAAGTTGGACACAATGGCGAGCTTAAGATGAGAGATGGTTCCCCATGAGGGACACAAAGATGATCACATAGTGGGCTATTGGATGTGCTTAAAAGTTTGCGATGAGATTTGAGATAAGCCAAAATATAGCCAATGGGGCCTAGTGGGACAAATAAAGGCATAAGATGAAAAAAACACAAGGAAGAAGTGGAAGAAAATATAATTTGATAAAGATATGTGGTGAAATGGGTGAAATATAAATAATTAGGGTAGTGTTGATGATGACTTAGCTAGGTCGGCAATGATTGCGGTTGGGTCGACAATGACTAGAGAAATTCGACAGCGAATGAGGTCGTCGGGCTATATAAGTGCCTATGGAAACCGACTAATCTCATTTTCACTATGCACATTTGTCGATCAAGAGCTCTGAGTAAAAGAGATATTTGATATTTGGAGTGAGATGGAGACTAGTGGAGCAGCAAGGAAGTGATCAGAGGAATTAGAGGATGGTAAGTGCATAATCCATAGCTTAGTGTTTATGTTTCATTTAGTTTTTTTCAAATTATTTTTGCATTTTTTCTGGGTATTTAGGCATCGATCGCCAAGGGTGATCAGTAGCGATCATACATAGACACAATCTGTCGATTTGAGTAGGGCTTTAGGGCAGCGAACCAAGCTAGGTGGCAGTCAACCTGAACTAGGATTGAGGTCGACGGTTGGGCTGAAGATTGGATTTTATTTTATTTTCAATGATGATTTACATGTGGTGGGATGTCTAATGATTGTCTTGTTATGATGAGATTTTACAGTGTGAGGGACACTTATTATATCTTCAAGATAGAGTGTTGGATATATATGATCAAATTAGAGGAGATGTGACTGATGGAGATATGGGATGACTTTTGGAGGTAGATAGGAATGGGTGCATTCCACCATTATTAGAGGATACCATAGGGATGTTAGATTGGTGATTTCATTTATTGAGATGTGGGATATGTCAGGACTGAGTACATTCTGGTTAAAGAAAAGGGAGATGAAAGTGACATTAGAGGATGCGTATCTGTATCTTGAGGCTATGCCGATATAGGGGAGCCTATAGAAGCCAATTACAGCTGAGAGGATATTAAGTGTATTGACATGGATGTTTAGAGCTAATGCCCCATAGATCACATTCACTTCAGGGGCCTTCCATATAGATTACATGGTATGAGCCAGGGACATCCTAGGAGCAAGTTGATATGTTTAGTGATGATGGCTATTTCATGATATGCACTACTCATGATTATGGTGGAGCAATATTTCCAAGGACATTGTCAGGGGTGCTCATTGATATATTGGATGCACAGGATTGTATTATCTCATTTGGTACAAAACTATTAGTGACACAGACACATTTCATGAGTTATGGATGTATGCAATGGAGAGGAGATCCATATTAGATGTTAAATTTTTACTACAATACTGAGGCTTATGAGCACATAGCTATGATTAGGTTTTTCGGGGATTTCATGGGTGACTTAGGGATAACATATAGTTATCAGTTGGATACTTTTGAGATGGATATCTAACTGAGGATCACGATTGACAAAAGAGATAGAGGAGAGGAGTGGTATACATATAGATTTGAGGGGGAATAGATATGGACCAGGTCATATGGAGGCCATACTGAGGGTCTCTTGCATGTACAGGTACATGGATATTGAGCTATATGGCATGAAGAGGATTATATGGGTGGAGGGATGGAAGGCCAAAGAGGGTGGAGGTGGTTTAATTTCCATAAGTTATGAGGAATTTTTGGGTCATACAGACAAAGCCTTGGGGGATTGTATCATGTATAAATAGGTTGAGACAGAGAGGGACTTACCTAGTCATGTGATGTATGATCCATTGGAGGAGGAAAGAGATCCATGGGATATATGATGACAATGTAGGACTAGAGGTAAAAATTTTGGATTCGATGATAGAGGTATGGGCAACCTAGGAAGCGAAGGAGAGGGAAGAGATAAGATTAGATGAGGAGGGGGTGGTTCTAGTGGGGGATGATGTAAAATCACCTAGAGGAGAGGAGGGTGGAGATGGAGGGGCATCAGTGGAGATAGCTCATCTACAGACAGAGCTAGAAAATTTCCATCATGAGATAGATGTAGCACATGAGGAAGTGACAAGATTGTGTCAGGAGAGAGACACGACATGAGGAAGTGACAAGATTGTGTCAGGAGAGAGACACGACATGAGGGAAGTGACAAGATTGTGTTGGGAGAGAGACATGACTATTCAGTAGAGAGATAGATATTGGAAACATAGGGAGTGAGGAACCAACAACATCACATGGAGCCATAAAGATGGCTCCATCAAGTACTATGTTACTAGAGCAGTGCAAGGCCCTCGGTGTAGAGGAACGCTACTATGAAAATATTTTTATGTTGAGGGTACCAGATTGTCCACGATATGTAGCATATCTAGTAGAGGAGGGGAGATCAGGGAGATGAGTGCAAACAACACCATCCATGATTACAAACAATGTGGTATAACTAAGGTGATACCCAGGTCCAGATATAGGATGGGATGATGGAGACGGAGATGTGCAGGCACCTTCTCGAAGGGGCAAGGTTTGATACTTATATTTTCTGATGTTCAGTTCACTAAGTAGAGGGTGAACATTATATATAGATTTTGATGAGATATTTTGATGTATATATTTTGAGATGGATCTTAGTTGAGGCCTATCACAGATGTATAAACATACTTTTATGATATATATATATATATATATATGATATTTTTGGCATACATGTGTTGTGTGATGATATATTTGATGGAATTGACTACTTCACTATACTAGGGATGTTAGTATAGATGATGGATATGATAAGATTTGGATTGATGGTGTGAAGTTTTAATTTATATGATTATGATGTGATGGTTCAATTAGATCTTTGATGTATGATGACATGATGTTGATTCTTAAATGAAATGATGGTAGATGTGGATTATGAAAGTATTTGATTGATGATAGATAAAACATGTGGATGTTTTTAGATTATATTTTTGTTTTAGATGGAAGGATGAATTAGATGGATGCAGATAATTAGGAATACATGATGAATTGAGATTGCATGTAGATAAGACATGATGCAAGTCGGAATATATGTGACATGATGAATGAGATAAAAGTTAGGATGTTGTAGTTAGAAAGGGTGTGAAATTGATAGGGTGACCCAAGAATGAGAATTACACTTCATCATAGAGGGAAGCACATGCGGAAAAGATTCTTCTGAATTGGATTAGAGGTGAATGAGAAAGGGAACAAGACAAAGTAATGCATTTGCAACGATTGAAAAGTGTTACCACATAATTAATGATAGTTAGTCACACATAAGATCCTAAGGAAAATATGGGATGTGTTCCTATAACCTACTATAGACATGAAAAAGGTGTTAAGATGGAGATTGTACGAGGAAAACAGGTTCTCCTTAGGTGGAATTCCTATGTTTATGCCCCATATCTGAGCAATATGGTACGAAATAATCAATGTGAGAAGTTTTCTATAGATAGAGAAATTTGATCGATGAGAGAAGATTTCCAAGGATGATTTATTTTGAGATTTTAATTTTCTTTTGAGATTGGGAAGGATGATCAATGTGGGAATCCTTTTCTTGCCATGATATAAGACAATATCCATCCTTTGAAAGAGTGGTCTACATTTATAATTTTTTACTTTTGATAATGACTTGTAGATTTTTTTGATGGAAGGATAAGATATGTATGATAGTTTTCCTTCAAGGGATCAATATATACTTTCAAATTTATTTGTTTTATATGAACATCTATCCTTTGTCAGATCAATTTGTTTTTAGATATGATATATTTTTGATATGATAATCTAGATAGATATGGGGATAGCCAAGTAATGCACTTGGGGAGGGTATGATAAGATGTAAAAGATATACTGGTAGACCTTTAATATGGTTCTAGTAGGTAGATAAAAGGGTGATGGATGTAATGGTCACGGGGTTCCCATTTAGGAGGAAATTAACCATAAGGAATATTCTATGGGTAGAGTCATGGTGCCCATATTCAAGGTCATAGATAGGAAACTAATGGTAGACAACATAATTCCAAATCATCACAATGATAGATGAGAAGGATGATGATGAAAATGTGATCTTTGGAAGTGACTAAGATCATGTTGGTAGGTATGTCAACAGGATAATGGTTGCAAGTGCAAGATGTTAAGATGTTCCATTTCTAGTTTATCATTGAGAGATGCTAAACAATAGGCTCTAGACCCTTGCTTATGTGTGATAATGTATGGTCCAATCTATTTGGGAAAAAAATTTCCACCTTGGATCCTTTCTAGAGTAGTGATGTTCTGATTTTATTTCAAGATTAGGTCACCAATATTAAAGCCGCGTTATTTGATATGTTTGTTGTAATAATGTTTGATACACTCTTGATAAACACGATGATGTGGAAGAGTGATTAAGAAATACTCATCTAACAATTCAAGATGTGATAGATGCTTTTGACGATAGTCCTTTTCAGAGATAAATTCATAGAGAGAAACCCATAAGGATGGGATTTGGACTTCTAGAGGAATAATGGCCTGAGAGCCATAGATGAGAGAGTAAAGAGTAGTTCCCATAAATGTGTAGATGATAGTCCAATAGGCCTAAAGATCGAAGGGGATATAAAGAATATAATTATGACCTGATGTGCCAATAGTCTTGGAAATAATATTGGAGAGAGTTTTATAACTGGATTTGTCCTGGATGTTATCTTGAGGATAATAAGGGGAGGAGAATTTGAGCTTGATATTGAAACAGTCAAAAATCTTCTTTAGATATTTGTTGTTGAAGGAATTTCTGTTGTCCATGATGATTTTGTGGGTAAAGATGAAGCGGAAAATGATGTCATGATAAACAAAATCGACAATTTTTTAGTTTTATTGGATGTGAGTGGAATGGATTCACCCATTTGGTGAAATATTCAGTCACAGTGATGATAGAATAATGGAAATGAGAAGAGCATGGATTGATAAGGACAATTATGTTGAGCCCCCATTGTGAGAAATGCCAAATATCTTTAGCTGACTACAACGCTTGAATAGAGATGTAGATAATATTAGAATTTTGTTGACACTTGACACAATTTTTGACATATTCACAACATTCTTGATTGAGGGTGGGTTAATAATAACCCATCCAAAGAACATGCTTGGAAACAACTGAACCACTAAAATTTCCACCATATATACCTTTGTGGACTTCTTGGATTGCACGGGAAGATTCATGATATTTAAGCAATGAAGGAAGATGCCATCAAACCCATATTTGTAGAGGATTCCACCAAGGATGACATAGTGGTTAACGCATTAAAGAAATGACATCCAACCATTTTTGGATAGGTCAGAGGGGATTCTGGCTAGAGATAGATATTTGAAGATTTGAGAATACCAAAGATCTGATGGATTGGTATTAACATAATTGACATGAGGAAGCTCATGAACATGAGATGGTTGATCGAGAAGATGAACGACAACCTAAATTTTGGATTCTTTTGTTGCCCATGGGATGAGAGACGTAAAATATGTCATCGTGACTACAAAGTTATTAGATGACTGAGGGATGGTTTGGATTGTATAGAAATCAAAGGATTCAAGGATAAAATCAATGATGTCCTTATATTTTGAAGGAATTCATTTTTTCATTGATAGATTCCTTTAACTTGGTTGATAAGTTGAGAGTCACCGTAAATGCCAAAGATTTGGATGTTGAGTATAACATCGGTTTCGAGACCCAAAATAAGGGATTCATACTCATCCATGATGTTAGTGCATTAAAATTTAATCTTGTAAGCGATGGGGATAGGGGTATCCCAAGGATGAATGATGATAACACTGGTGCCTCCCCCCTTACCAAAACTTAGATATGTTAAAGAAAACTTTTATTTTGAGGGGAGATGATTCATGATCAATAGTGAAGATAGTTGTATGGAAATTTTTCATGAGGAAGATGATCGTCAGGAAGAGGGGCTTCAGCTAGTTGATTAGTGATAGCCTAGCCCTATATATATTTACGAGAGACGAACTCTGGGTAAATCTTGGTTATGAGCATGATCCATCAAGTGATGTGATTGCTATGATAAGGCTTAGAATACATGGTTTTAAGAAAATAGAAGATGGTGACGATGAAGGTTTTATGATTTAGGAGCTAATGAAAAATCTTAGAGGTTTCGAAGAAGAGGACACAACACAAATTTTTTGATTCAATGTAGTGGGTATCATCATTGTGAAGGGTGTGACTGATGTAATAGAAAACCTTCTCCCTACCCTACTCATCACGATGTTCCAACATGGAACCCAAAGCATGAGTGGTGGCAAAGATGTAAAGATATAATGCCCCCCTTGCATGGAGGTGTGAGCATAGGTGGGGATAAAATATATTACTTGAGATCATTAAAGGAATTTTGGAAATATTCATCCTAATTAAAGTTGATGTATTTATAAATAATACGGTGAAAGGGGTGACACTAGTTAGAAAGCAGTGAGATAAAGTGATAGACTAATTGAAGTTGGCATTGAAGACTATGAAGCTGCTTTAGATTGGAAGGAGGAGGCATCTCATGGATGGATTTTATTTTTATGGTGTCAACTTCAATGCCCCTGATAAAAATGATGAAACCAAGGATTTTTCTAGTTAGAAATCCAAAAAAACATTGGTTGGGTTTAGACAAAGGAAGAATTGGAGAAGACACATGAATAGGATTTCAAGATCGGAAAGGTGATCCCGTTAGTTCCTAGATTTACCCAAGAGGTCATCGACATATTCCTCTACAAATTTTTGGATTAGGTCGTGGAAGATGTAATTCATAGCACACTAATAGGTGGTACCAACATTTTTTAGAGTTAAAGGCATGACATGGTAATATAAGGTCCCCCAAGGAGTGATGAAAGAAGTATTATTTTGGTCTTATGGAGCAATGAGAATCTAATTGTATCCAAAAAAACTTTCCATAAGAGAAATCATCTCATGACCATCGATGAGGTCAACGAGTTGATCGATGTTGGGAATGTGAAAGTAATATTTAGGAAAAGTGAGATTTAAATCCCAAAAGTCACAAAATATATGGAGCTTTCCATAGGCTTTAACAATGGGTACGATGTTGGAAACCCATTGCAGATAATCATTAGATATGATGAAATTGGATGAAAGAAGGCATTGTAACTCATCTTTGACAAGGAGGGAAATGGAGGGGTGCATGTTCCAAAGTTTTTTCTTAACCAGTGTTAGAATTTGAGGATTCAACTAGTATGGATTTAATCAACATTCATATTAACATTTAAACATTAATAAATTATGCCATGTAATAAAATAAACATTACATAATGAAACAAGTGAATACATACCAAAGATAAATATACATGTGACACAATATGTATAGTGGAAAACCCCTATAGGGTAAAAACCACTTTAAATAACCTTTTATTATTGGAGAACCAAACTTACATCCAGTAAATTTCACCTCCTCCTTTTAACCCTAATCACAAGGGTAAATAATTTTGACCTTTGATATATTTTCATGAACATATCAAATGAGGACCTTAATGTTCTTTTTATACAAGGTGATTGGGTGTGCCTCGCGACCAAAATTTTCAACCTATAAGGTTGACACATACACCTTAGTTTATACTATTTAATATTAGAAATATAATCATTTCATGATATTAAATATTTAACCTAAATTATATACATATGTTTGTATATTTAATAATAGAAATATAAATATTTCATATTATTAAATATTAACCTATATAATAGTGATGGACCCATATTAATTAAGGGGTGTCTAGCCCACTTAATCATTATGTTCTAACACTCCCCCTTAATGTTAAGTGGGATAACATATGTCAATAGATTACCTGCCCGTGGTACACTATAAGATTTACAATCCTTAAACCATAAAGGTTTTAGGCTAGCATATCAGGTGAAGGAATTATAACACCTTCATCATACTCAAGTTACCTTTTGGTATAAAAGGATTTTTAATCCCAAAGATCATTCCATGATCAGTGGCTAAGTATGATTTTTTAGTTTTACATGCTCTCACAAGTTATCATAAAAGGTTATTAAACCCAAGCATATAAGAGCCTTTTATAACTAAGGACATCATTAACAATATGCTTACATTGTATGTTTACCAGTAAACTCAATAACACTAAAGAGTTTAATGAATACCACCTTTAAGGTCTTTCTAAAATACTTTCTAAAAAAGAAGTCGAGGAGCTATACATGCCCAAAGGTCTTTATACACTTTCCCGAAGGTCTTTATAATTACATTTTTAATATTACAAATACCAAGTTCCATTAGGAGGTGACATTGTTATGCACACTCCCCCTCAATGGAAACTTTGACAATCCAAGTTTTCGACGAAAGTGACAAAACTTTACAATACTCAAGAACTTTTTGAAGATGTCAGCAACCTACTCTTCTGTTGGCACAAACTTGAAATTTATCTTATCACTTATCTCCTTTTCATGTATGAAGTATATATGTATCTCAACATGCTTCGTCCTCTAATGTTGAGCTAGATTTTGAATCAAGAGTAATACAACTACGATCACCACATAGAAGAGGAATACTTTTTTTATCTTCCATGTGTATCTCTACCAACAGCCATTGAATCCACATGGTTTATTTGCTTCTTCCATTGTACTTCTCTGCCTCAGTAGAAGAAATGGAGACTGTTGATTGCATTTGTTGTTCCAAGTAATGGTTCCTTTACAAAAAAATTGAACACATATCCAATATATTTTATAACACAACATTAGTATGGTTAGAATCACAAAATTCATATAAGATAGCATTTTCATTCTTAGTATAATGCAAACCATAATTGATTATTCCTTTAATATATCTAAAAATTATATTTGTAAGATTCCAATGATATAAAAAAGGTTCCTGCATAAACCTTGAAGTAATTCCTATTGTATAGGAAATATTTGAGCTAGTTAGAGTCAGATAAATCAAATTATCAACTAACAACCTATATAAAATAGGATCAAACTTTTTCATATGCATTTTTTAGAAACAATATTTAGTCCAACTTCCATTGAAGTAAAAAATGGTTTACAATAAATCATAGTAAACTTTTTCAATACATAGGTTGTATATTGTGTTTTAAAAAATAACAATAGAATGAAATGCATTCATACAAAGAACATGATGTGAGAAACCTAACTCATTTAGTTGAAAAGTATTGTTTCAATTTCTCTTTAATATTATGAATTAAAGTAGAACTGTCACCAGTCATAAGAAAATCATCAACATATATACATATAATGATAATATGAGAGCCTTCTTTCTTAATGAATATATCATTTTTAGAAGAACAATTAACAGAACCTAATAGTTTAAAGGGGAAAAAATTTACATTCCAAGCTCTAGGAGCTTTCTTTAAACCATATAAGGATTTATCAACTTACAAACATAGTTTTCTTTACCAGTTTCTTCAAATCCTTTAGGTTGAAACATGTAGAGTTATTATTTTAAATCAAAATTCAAAAAATAATTTTTATTATCCATTTGGTGGATTTCCCACCCAAAAATGAGAAACAATAGCAAACAAGGCCCTAATAGTACTCATCTTAGCTACATCAGAAAATTTCTCAACATAATCAATACTAGATTTCTGAGTGAAACCTCTAGTAAAAAGTCTAACTTTGTATTTTTCAATACTACTATCAACATTATATTTTACTTTGTATAACCATCTAGACCCTATAATACTTCTTTGCTATAGAGGTAGAACAAACTCCTAGGTTTGATTTTGAATTAGGGAATTATATTCAACCTGCATTGCATTAACCACTTCTCATCCTGAGAAGACTCTTCAAACATTTACAACTCAGGTTCATACAAGTTCATTAATGCATGGTATGCATGATGGCTTCTTATCATTTTCCTAAGATTAATAGGATTAGAAATTTCTAACACAGCTTGAGCCCATTTTGGTTTCTTAACTAGGGATATAGGAGATTCAGAAACATCCATAATATTAACATAAGAAAAATCATCATGACCATTTACCAAATTTTCATTATGAGAATCAAAATCATGATTAAAAGAATTGACATATTTAAGAATATCATCACCATTCATAGATGAACAAAAACATTTTTCCAACACAATAACATTGCAATTTTCAGTTATTTCCCTTTTTATAGGGTCGTAAATCCTTAGACCTATAATGTTAATACCATATCCAACAAAAGAAAAAAGAAGTCATATCAAGATTCTTTCTTTTCTTTTTAGGGATATATAAAGAATAATTTAATGAAGTAACTTCAAAAGAAGAAGACACCACATGTAAACCTTTCACTACATTATATCTAAACATTTCATATAAGCTTTGATAATTAACATGTCCTAACCTTTCATGCCATAGTTTTGAATTATTCAAACTTTGAGATATAAAATAAGATGCAGAAGAGAAATCATTACAAAATATATAGACCATTTCTTTGAATTCTTTCAGAAATTATGTTATCATCACTATCCTTGATGTATCAAGTGTCCTTCAAAATTTGAATAAATAATCCATCATGAGTTATTTGAGAACATGATAAAAAATTCTTTTTTAGTTTAGGAACAAGTAAAACATTATTCAAAACACCATTCACAAATTTTAATTTTCCTTTTTCTATTGCTTCTAAAAGTGAATTATCACCAAGATATACATGTTCATTGATTTTCATACTATCAAATACCAATTTGGAAATACCAATCATATGATTTGAAGCACTTGAATCTAGAATCCATTTAGAACTAGAAGAAGAGAATAAGGCAAAATTTAATGCAATAGTTTTTGGAGCATCATTAGAACTATCCTTTTTCCTTAAATTATATTTAGAAGACACATCTTGTTTTTTATTTTTATGGATAGTTTTCTTAGATTTGTAATATTCCTTTTTATGCCCAAATTTACCACATTTGTGACAATCATCATTAAATATTACATGTAATTGTTCAGAAGAAACACTTTTCTTATCAACAAATGAAAATTTAGATCTAAAATTTTGATCCAAGAAGGGCTTATGAGTTCCTGAGAGGCATTCTCCTTAGATTCAAATTTCAACATCACTTGCTCTTCTTGTATTAGAAGAGAAATAAAAGAATTTAAATCAGGAAATTCATCCTCATTCTGATATTTAGAGTTTAAGATAGAAATAAAATTCTTAAATATTTCATGTATATTCAACTGAATAATAAAGTAGATTATTTTTTCACCAATTAAGTCACAATTGCATCCATCTAATTGTGCTTTAATATTTTTTAATTTTGGCTAAGAAATTAACTAATTTTTCATCTCCTTTCATAGGATTCATAAGAAATTCTAAAAACAAGCTTAATTATCTTAGATAAGCATGTACCTTTATGCATGGATTCTAATTGTGTCCATACCTCTTTCAGATGTTCGATATTACCAATGTACATAAGATATTCAACATTCACATTTCCCATAATCATGGAAAGAGCCTCTTGCATCCACTGTGAGAATACATTCACATTATTTGTCGTCACTTGATGACAAATGGGAGTAACTTTAGATCAAAAAACAATCATCCAGATTTTCCTCACCATAAGTTCTGATATAACCATGATCTTCCAGATGTTGTAATTGGCCCCATTCAGGATCTAGGATTTATCGAGCTGGAAATAATTGGACGCCATTGTCTTCCTAAAACTATAAAACACATCTCATTGTAGTATATAATACACCACAAAGTTAGATACATATTTTAAAAAGATGAAAATATCCATATTTTGATCAAAATAGTTTGTATCAACAATCAAGTATATATTTTAAAGTCTAATTATAACTATTTTATAGAACCAGATCTACCAATATATATGATATGTAATATATACTACCTAATTTTGAAAACATTACAGAAATCACTAGTGATTCCATGAATCACCTGCGATTATAGGGTGAATCGCCGATGATTGAGCCAATTGTTGGTGATTTGGTCTCAAATTTTGAGTGAATAAAAAATGGTTATATTTTCAAAATTTGGGTTTCTAGCTAGTGAATTGCTAGAAATGACAAAAATCATCAGTGATTTATGAAATCACCTGCAATTCCTAAAATCACCTACGATTCCTGAAACTATCAACATTTTTTAAAATTTTGATTTTGATTTTCCTTTTGTTCCAATTTTTACTGTTGCTGTACAGATTCTTAAGGGACCATAGTATAAATTATATCGAAAAACATCAATATAATTTTTTTTTATTAAAATAAAGAATTACTATAGTTTTAATACTATAGTATAAATTTATTAAAAACAATTAGAAAGAACCATATTAAAGGGAGCCCACTAAAAAATAGATTATACTAAATTTAAAAAAAATTAAACTAGAGTATTCGGTAACAATATTAATTTTCCCCATTCATAGATTCTTTAACCGAGCCAATAAGAAAAATCAAATTCCTATTTTCGAGGAAGATTGTCTCCCTTTGAATTTTTACATGTTTACCCTGAAATTTAACCTGGGCTTGCACATATTAAAACTTAAAGAAACATAGGAAAATATTTCATACAATATTTAACCCTTACCATATTTTTCACACAAATATTCTTGGGAGGTAATATTCTTCCCAAATTTTCACTTGTGCATCCACATAAATTCTTCAAAAAAAAGGTAGGTTGCATTAAAAATTTAGAAAGAAGAGGTCTCGACTATTTTGAATACCCTTTCAAAATGATTGAATAAACCCATAAAAATTAAATAGATTAAATATTATACCTCAGATCTAACCTATTTAATTTTACCCCAAGCTCTGGTACCATATTATAAATTGAGGATTCAACTAGTATGGATTTAATCAACATTATATTATTAAACATTAATACATTATGCCATATAATAAAATAAACATTACATAATGAAACAAGTAAATACATACAAAAGATAAATACACATGTGACATAGTATGTATAGTGGAAAACCCCAATAGGGTAAAAACCACTTCAAATAACCTTTTATTCTCAGAGAACCAAACTCACATCTAGTAATTTTCACCTCCTCCTTTCAACCCTAAACACAAGGGTAAATAATTTTCACCTTTGATATATTTTCACGAACATATCAAATGAGGACCTTAATGTCCTTTTTATACAAGGTGATCAGGTATGTCTCCTAACCCACCTTTTCAACCTAAAAGGTTGACACATACACCTGGGTTTATAATATTTAATATTAGAAATATAATCATTTCATGATATTAAATATTTAACCTAAATTATATACCTAGGTTTGTAAATTTAATAATAGAAATATAAATATAAATATTATTAAATGTTAACCTATATAATAGTGACTAACCCATATTAATTAAGGGGTGGCTAGCCCACTTAATAATTATGTTCCAACAACCAAATTAGCATTAGGGATTGTGACGATGTTGTGAATGATGATATAAGGATCGAGGCCTAACATGTTGGCATATGACCATGTAAAGGCTTGACTATACTTAGAGGGGAAAGCATTGAAAGAATCAAGTTCTTGGGGATCAAGGGATTGACCCACTTTAAGGATTCGGGGATATTATAGAGTCCCAATATTTATGTCAATGGTGGATTCATTGAGAAGAGTAGATGTTTCTGGAGGTAAGGACTTATGAAGATAGGAATTGTCCTCCCCCATATAGGTAGGAATGGAATCGTCATCGGCACATTGAAGAAATTCAATGGTGGGGGAATTCTCCTCTACCATATTGGGAAATTGAAGAGGAAGGGACCTATTTTCACCTTCACACTGATAAGTGAGTGGTCTTAAAGTGATCATGGAGATTTAAAATAAAGCTAGAGGAGATGGACACAAAATAATTCATAGCCATGTGATCATTGGATGGATAAGAAGTGGTTGAGGGATCAATTTTCATAAGAGATAAAGAAAAAGAAGGTGTGACAGAGTTGACAAATTTCTCCTTACACCCTAACCCAAATTTTTCATGAGGCTTACAAGATTGGTCGATAATAAGAGTGTGTATTCCTAATTCATAACACCCCATACCAAATCCTTTCCATACAAAATAATGGAGGTATGTGTAGATAAAGGATTTATTATAGATAAAATCAAAGCCATTAGTGTACAACTTGGTGTGGGGTTGAGTGTCAATGTGAGAATAATGGTGGTTGATACCACCATAGATGAGATTGGTTCAAAGATATGGTGTTCCAAAACAAATGATATCCCTTAAATTAGATTGGTACATTCGTGCTTTGCCGGGTCTATAAAGTTGATTAGGCGTAGGAAGAGAATTGAGAGCGAGGAACCAACATTCCCCCAATGAAAGGAACTACATCACATTTTCAATAGATTCATTATTAGATAACTTAGATCAAAGGATAGATGAGCTAGTAGATGCATCAGATGAATCTTGTTTGGGCAATAATTCATGTGACATGCTTTAAAAGGTAGAATATTTTCTGGGAGTGTTAGGATTTTTCCTTCATGCTCATACTTGATGCAATGATGGAGAGTGGAAGGGAAACAACACATGGTGTGGATCCATGGTCATCAAAATATGATAGTATAATAAAACTCCCCCTCAATGAGGTAGCAAAGCTCATGAAGGAGTCTTTCACCAATGCGGATGGGAAGGATAATAGTACCCAAAGTGGGGACTAAAGTGTCATTGAAAGTGTAAAGGACTACAGGTGATTGAGCGATAACAAAGTTAGAAAGCTTGAGTTGATCAAAGGTATGGGATGATATGATGTTGATGTTGGATTCATTATCTATCATTGAATGGTGGATGAATGTATCGTTGATATGAAAAATGATGAAAAGGAAGAGATCATGGTCTTCAGGTAAAATATATTGAATTTTGGAGTCATCGAAATAAATAGAGGTAGAGGCTATGAGTGCTCCCATAATAGCCCTGAAAGGTTGAGTCTCATCACTAGTGATAGGGATGTTTTGTAAAGCATCGATGAGAGATTTCCGGTGATTTGGGGAGCTTTAGACGAGCTCATAGAGTGACATTTTAACAGGAACTTGATGGAGCTGCTTTACAACACTTTTTTATGGAAGTTGGTTTCAAAGTGGGTGGAGCAAATAAAATTGATACCTTGGCTTTAGATGAAGAATATGGGTTAGATTGATTAGATGTAGTGGTGAGGAAAAAATTAGGTTTAGATTAAGTATCAATTTTATAATCATGAGGGTGAGAGCGTGTGGCGATATGAATGACATCGATAAATATAGGGGGACCTTCTTTGGGTGAAATATTGCTTGGATGAGGAATCATGACGAACGTTTAAGATGATGAAGGTGACTTAGAGGAATTGGATGATTTGATTGAAGGATGACGATTGGATGTGGGTGTACTAGTAGATGGAAGGGGATGGTCTTCTTCAATGAGAAGGTCATCCTCTTCTATAATATTGTGGACGATGGTTTGAAGAGCTCTACAGTGTTTGGTATCATGTTTAGGGGTACGATGATAAGAAAAAATGACATTAGAGTCAAACCATGTTGGTTTCTACCCTTGTGAATCAAAATATTTAATGGGAGGAAGAGTGATGGAAGATGCTTGAATAAGTCAGTGAATAATTACTAAATAGGATCCAATGGGAGTTTATGATGAGGGGGTTGTGTGGGTTATAGATGAATCAGGTTTAGAGATGGTAGATAAAGGTAAGAGTGGTGTTTGAATTTTATGAGGCTTTATGAGCGTCTTGGACTTTGATTTGAATTCAGAAGAAGGGGTGGATGGATGTGACTTTGATTTATATTTAGGAGGGCGAATATGTGACTTTGGTTTTGATTTTGATTGATCGATGATAAGGGATTTTTTTGAAGAGGTCGGTCCTAAAATAGATGGAGGCGCTCCTAAGATTAATGATGATACATGATATTATTTAAGATAATAAGGGTTAAGAAGAGGGAGCTCCAAATTTTTTATGTGGATGGGTGAGAGATTTCTGAATAAGAATGCCAAGGTTTTTGGGTTTTGGTTGTGAAGGTTTTCCCTTAGCGAGAATGAAAATTATCACTACATCAGGATGGTCCTTAGACGTAGAATTGGATGATTTGGATGCATATTTTGTTGAGGATGTAGGGGTTGAAGATGAATGTGGTGTTGGGATAAGAGGCTTGGAAAAATCTACAAATTCTAAGGACTTTGGAGGTGTTGATGTAAATGTGGTTGAAAGTGCAGATGAGATGGGAGGAGTGTTTGTGATTATATGAGAAGGAGATGTTTTCTTGAAAAATTTAGATGTTGATGTGGGAATAGGGATAACTGCATATGTGGTTGCATGTAAGGATATAAAAGTGGATATAGATGAATGTTTG
This sequence comes from Taxus chinensis, assembly GCA_019776745.2. NCBI lineage: Eukaryota > Viridiplantae > Streptophyta > Pinopsida > Cupressales > Taxaceae > Taxus > Taxus chinensis. Next base: position 664,371,263 of record CM034147.1, on the reverse strand, counting down.
TGTGAGGAACTGATTAAGAAAAATATGAATAAAAGCTATGAGAATGATTGATCTTATTGTTATTGTAGCAGTAAATAAATAAAAATTAAGTACGATAAATGATCTAAGAAAATTAAGATATAAAAATGTGAAACCCTAGTTGTGATGAAGGGATAGAATGATTTATCTATTTTGCAAATATTTCAAAGGTTCACAAAGCTGGAAAAATAAAAAATATGAAGCACAGGATGTCGCACCAAAGCTTAGAAAAATACAAATATTGAGGAATAAGCTGGACAAGGGTGCCTAGAAAGGGGAAGGGGTGCATGCGGGAACCACAGACTAGTAGAGGGTACCTATGATTGTGAAAATTATTAGAAAAATATCTTTCTCAAGTCACAATTTATTCTATGTCCTTCTATTTTGATCTCTATGAGGTCTCACATTGATCACTGAGGTCGCTGGAAACTTGCAATGAAATAACGACATGTAAAACCCTTAAAGAGACATCAAATCCTAAAAAATAAAGATGAAAAATTAGGGGTTAAAGTGTCATCAACTATTAAACAAGTGATCTTATGACTAAGCAATACACTACATTTAGGACCCAATTTAGTTTTATGTGTGCTTGTGAAATTGTGCCCTAAGTGGCTCTTGTGCATGTCACACTTGGATAGAAATAAAGTGGCTAGATGTAAATAGATGTGTGTGTTGAATAGAATAGACTCCCCTCCTATGAAGTGTATGTAGAATAATATAGTCTCTTTCCCTTGAATGGATGCTTGAATGCTCTTGAATAGCCTTTGGATGCAACCTTAGGTGGTGATAGCTAATGCTTAATGCTTGGTCCCTTATTGTGATCATATTACTTTATATTTATATGATTCCTTTGCTTGAATTTCTCAACCAACCTCGAAAATACTAACTACTAAAAAGATAAGATGCTAAAACAACTAGAAAGGACCCAAAATATGTGGAAAAAGTAGAAAGATGTTAGGGGTTCCCAGAGGGGACAAGGGCACTTGGCGCTAGCATCTTGGCCTAACGCTAGTGTCTAGGATGATAAATGTTGAGGTATAAAATGAAAGACTAAACTAGAAAAGGTGCAAGACCAAAAGTGACAATAGAAAGAAATCGAATATGGCCAACGATATGGGTTAATTATAACTTTTCTTACTTAGGAATCATATTAATAGTAGTATGAAATCATGGCTAAATAGATACCCAAAGTGCATGGTTTTGTCTCTACATTTTCCCCTACTTTATGTTGTTAAGAAAAATCTTGATAAAATAAAGTAGATAGAGACGTGTACTTGATAACCATGTATATCAATGATGAGAAGCATGCCGAGAGACAAAGAAAAGTGTGGAGTGATAAAATGTTGGAGCGTGGAGACTAAAGATGAGAAAGAGTAAAAATGATGAGATAATGAACCTAGGGAGGAAACACATGTTGTAGATGTCACCAATGTGCCTGTTGTTGATGTCGATGTTGATGTGTGTGATGTTGTTGATGTTTTTGTTGATGTAGGATGATTTTGAATGATGTTGACTACCATTTTCCATACAAATGAACTTGGAAAATAGAAGAATGAACAAGTAGTCAAATACATGTGTATATGTGTAAAAAGTATGTAAAATGAAAAATGTGAAAAAGCAACATGTGCACCTGATCTGTGATGAGGAAAGAGTGTAGAAATGATCATGTAATGTTGTAGAAGACTAAGTTTTTAAAGTGATCTCAGACCAATTGTTCCGGCTGTAAGTTTTTTGGGTGATCTCATGCCAAGAAATGGAAGAATTACAGGGATAAAAGTCTAGATTCACCTTCCAACCTTTAATCGCTTCCCAATGTGTGAAACACCACTACATATGGTGTGTAAAAATCTGATCTGGTTGAAATGTTTTTTATCCGGTTCGACCATTTCTGATACCATGCAAAAAAATAAAATGTTTTATATTGTGTGCTAAGGACTATATGCCCTATAAAATCCAATGTTAAATTTTGGATGAGTGAAAATCAACTCATGACTTTCAAGAACACTTGACCTCCTAAGGTCATGCCGGGATAATCAATTTAGAATGGCTAGATGGCTATGTGGGATATGTAAGGTGAAATAGGAGGAATATGGATAAATGAAGATGAAGGAAATCTAATGTCTTGTACAATAACTAATGGAATATGATCATCTAAGGAAATGAATTTTTTTCTAACATGTGTGAGAGAAATGGAACCATCTAGGATGATGGTAGCGCATAAATGATGATCGATGTCTGACTCATAGAAAATGGTGGTAATGGGTTGTGGAAGGAGGGGAAATTGTCTTGCATTTTCCTCATAGAAATTTCCAGACAAGGTCATGGAAATGCTAGAATATATATAAAAATAGGAAAAGTGAGTGGGCTATGGACACTAGTTCTGCTAAACAGATGGTTCCACCAGAATTCATAGACTTTTGTCAGCTTCTTTGTTTAGGATAGTTAACTATGAAATGATGACATGTGGAAGTGGTGAGGATCAAAATACATGAATATCCTAAGACTTGTGTTTTCTATCTCTAAGTAAGTTACGTTTGGCTATGGGACTAACGCGTTGGATGAATATGTATGTGTAGTGATGATGTGACATGTAGAAGATATGTGCATGAGACTTATAGCATAAGTGTAAAATGACATGATGAATAGATGAGTGATGATTTAGCTCCTATTCGTTCTATGCTACTACAATGATTGATGATAGGGAGGAATGTTGTTGATTAACTTCCTAAAGTGTAAATGGAAGTATGATAGAGTAGGTGACCTTGTAGCGTATGTCATTATCCTAGAAATGTCGTTGATGAAAGGTCAATATAAACGTGTGATGATTGTAAGGTCCATTTTATTTCTAAACCCTCGGCAGTTGAGTATGGACCGAGGATTCCTAACAGTGTGTCATAGGTTAGTGTTGTAACGCATGAAAAAACATGTACTCAACTGATGAAATATGACCCCTGTGATGAATGAATCCTGTAAAAACATAGTGTGTAGAATCGTGAATCCAAAATGTAATGTACTACTGCACAATGTAACATGTGTGGCTTACCACTAAGACCTGTAAGTAGGATGAAATCATGCTGGAATCGATGTGATGAAGACTAGTATATTTTGGTAGAAAATGTTAGAATGGCTATGCAGTGTATGACATAAGGAAATATGTGTATGCAACTTAACAATAAGAAGTGTGTGGGCTAGTAAGATGAATAACATACAATGAAGTATGTAATATACCTAATCGAGACTCTGTCATTGATCGCTGCCATCGATGTCGAACAGCATAGAAAACTGCCACTAGCCAACTAAGTCGTTTTGGGTGCAGAATGTGTGAGGTTCAATGGTAAGTGAAATTCAACTCACCATAGAGAGTGTAATCAGGTAATGGCATGATGAACTATACTCAATGCATATGCGAGGATATGAATCTATGATAATACACATGGAGATGCACTATGCTACTGATAAGGGGGGATTTTTCTGAGTGACCATGCTAAGTGTACTATGATGATGGTAGATCTATGCAGTGACACGAGAGTCAGCCATGATTTTGGGATCACTGTTAGTGTGTGTCCATGATAAGATCTCTTTCCAACATCAATGATAGGCCAAAGTAACAATAGGAACTCATGAAATAGTGGTGGCATTTTAACCTGAAATTCTTGACCATACAGTTGAAGGAACCTTTCAAAACTCAAAAAGTGATTATGTGAAATTGGAGTAGGATGTCTCCAAATCATTGATGGTAGCGGCCCCGTTTTTGGTGTTACTAAGAAATTGTAGAAGACCTCGATGGAGAAGCCTCCTTGATCGATTGTGGGAGGTGGTACTTAGTGGATTTGACTTGAAGTCATTTTACAGATTTTGACTCAAATGACAATTGAATCTACCGATATTGTGCCTTGTTTAGGAGGTAACTTGACTTTATTGGACAGGAATCCTGAGTACACAATTGTAACTGTTGATTCTCATAGACAATAGATGCATTAAATTTAGGAAGGAAATGGGATATATCATTTGTATTAGAATTGTGATCAAAGAGTCTGACTTAACTGCATAGGTTTGGGCAAATTCAGTTGTAATAGCTCAAATACTATGTCCATCTTCATTAAATAGATAGTAAACAATATGGAAGACCTTGAAGGTAAGCCTACTAAGGAGGATAACCATGAAGGTGGCAAGCTAAATCGACTCTATGATGATCTTTGGAACAGAATATTGTGTTGCCTATCATTGAATTAAATGGGAGGCGTAAACAAATGTGTTCACTAGGATATGAGCAAACTGTAGCAAACATAGGATATCCAGTGAGAAGAAGAACAATCATAAGTTCCTTAAGCTATTTGAATTTCTGATTTCAAGAGATGGGAAAACTTGTGTGCCCATTCCATAACTTGAAATAATATCAGTCAATCTGAACTTCTATGGATGTTACAAATAACACTTGATTTGTAGATTAGAATCAAAAATCAGAGTCCTTTGAAAGGTTAAAAATTCGCTCATCTTCTGTTATCTTACAGAACTAGGCAATTACCCGTCTGATAGGCAGACGCATAGTCTCTATGTTTTCAATTTAAAAAGCCTATTATTTCACATCAGATGTGGTGAAAATTAACAGAATTAACAGACATGAAGAAATTTGACAAAATGCCTAGAATGAAACAACTGGATTCCAAAGGTAAAATCACCAAAATGATGAAAAATGTAAATGTATAAGCTAGTTCAATCTAATAACAAATCAATGTACTATCAGAAGTATGTAAATCCAATAAACAAACGGAAACAAAATCTCTAATATGTAAGAGAGATGCCATGATTATGTCGCAGGTATCTTTCAAGAAGCAAGAAGTTGAAATGGATGGATTTGGACCATTCCTATGTATTAGAGTGCTTAGAGAAGAACTATGTTGGTCTACAAACTAGGTTCCCCTATCTGTGTAAAAGCTATGCAACTGACCTTCATAGGTTCGGAAGATCACCCAAAACCCTCGTTCATCAACTTCTCTATGCGTCGAATATGGATATCCCAAGATGATTAGAAAGATTTGCAAAACCTAAACAAGCATCAATCCCTAAAAAAATGGTCATATGGGATGTGTGAAAAAACAACTATGGAGAATGGGAAAAATACGTGGAAATGGATGAAAATGGCCGACAAGTGATCAAAGCAACCTATGGCTAGGGTGATTTTCCCAAAACTCGTAAGCTCTACCATATTTGGCATTCAAATCCCTCAACTATGCACTGATAACAGTTAGTTATTATGTGGTTCAAAAGATGTGAATTTGAAGGCCTTGGTCAATGTCTTAAAATGCCACTAACAAGTTTGGTTGTGGAACTATTGGTTCAAAAATGTAATCTATGGGTTCTCTAGGACCTAGAATGGTCATGCAGGTTGTGTACTCAATTAATCTAATACAAGAAAGAAAGGGAATCTAAACTATGTTTTTTGTGTTTTTTCAATTAAATAAAGGAAATGTAGCAATAAACAACAATCTAATTAAAGTAAACTAATCTTTTTGGATTTTATGCTTTCTAGAAAATAAAAAAGGAAATTAACAGAATAAATACAAAGAAATACAATTGTTTCAACAATATTATCAGCAAATCTAAACAAATAAACAATCATGCATGATTATTTATCTTTTATAAGTGAATCTAGTCTATTATAAGAAAACATAGCTTTTCCAAATTATAATTATGGATCTAAATCCTCTATTCCACCTCAAAGACATGGGAAGAAGCAAGAGCTTCTTAGAAGCACTTCTTCCCCTAAAACTTCCCCGGTTGAAGTAAATCAAGATTCAATAGATGTTGTAGATTGAAATGGATTTGTAATTTCTTTAAAAAAAATTTAGAAGTTTTCCTCTAGAAAAACTTCCCTTGTAAACCCATAGGGATAGGCAGGAAAGCAATCTATCACCAGAAGCTTTGTGCAGACAAAATGAAAGCTACAGTAATTACTTAACTATTGCAATGATTTGAATTGAAATGATTTAACTACCCTATTTAATATTGTGCATAAAAATTAAATAAAGAAATCAAGAAAGCTTAAGGAAATCCAAGTACACCTTATTCAACACCAAATTTTGCACGTGCTACATTGTCAAAATGGTTCAAAGTTCCCTATGATGATTATCTTTTCTAATAGTATTCGATTCCTACTTCCTATTTTTAGTGTATATTTTTGGCTTGGAATGCTTCCCTAAACCATTTCCATGCTTTGCTTACTTTCCTTTATCTATTTCATAGCTTTTCCATAAGTTTTTGGCCTTAAGTTACAAAAATTCTATAGAGGTTACGCAACCACCCTGACGGTTACGCAACCATCGGTCTATCCTCAGCAGCAGTTGTGTAACCACCCCAGAAGTTGCACAGTTGCCACTCTGCGCAGACTGGCGGTTACGTGTTATTTTTCTAGAATCTTCTTTAGCGTCTTCTGAATGGACACCATTTATACAAATATTATTATAGTGCACGTTTCTTGATAAAATTAGTTGTTCGTGGGTGTAGACACCCATAATTACGCCCAAGCAATTTAAATACTTAAATTACGCTAATTATCTCCCTTCTTGCAAATTGGTGACATATCGTCAAAAAGCGCTCATATTCTCTCTTATTGTCATTAATTAATTACACTATGCTAATTAATTAATTTGCCTATCCAACTGAACAACCTAATTAACGACCTTTCGTTAATTAATCACCCCTTCTATCTAGACTAATTAATTATTATTAATTAATTAGCTTTCCCCTTCATTTAACCAATAAATCAATATTTAATTGATTTAATCCCCTTCTAATAGCCTAAATCATACTAATATTCCTCTAATTAGCTTCTATAAGCTTACATCTACCTATTAGTTAATCACCTTTGATTAATTAAAACACCCCCCAACTCCCATGACTTGCTAAGCATAAATTAAACCCTTCTAAAGTAAGGTTACCTTTTATAAAGCAACCTTATCCATTCCTAATCTTGTTTTACCTTTATCCCACATGCAAAGGGATGAAGTGTTTCCTTTATCCATTGGGCTATATAAGGAGCCCTCCTTCTACCTTTATACCTACACCTAAACTTCTTGAGAAGACAAAAGCAAAGCATATAGCAAAATAGACTAAAAGCTTTCTTTTGTTTCCTTGAGAATTCACCATTTTGGAAGAGCTAAGCCTCCTATTCTTGCATTCTTTAAGGATCAAACAAGCAATTTTTGATTGCCATTGGAGCTACATAGGTCCATTCATTTTTGTTGGTAATCTAGGAGAGTAGAGATTTTGAATAACATGCTAGTTTTGATCTTATGTTTCAAAGTTATGATGTTTAGTATAGATCTTGTTTAGCTCTTTATCTTGATGGTGCTTAGGCTTTGTCTTAGCTAGGTTATAGAACTATTTAGGTGGTAGTTCTTATTTCATCTAATTTAGCTTAAGCAAAGTATACATGCACACATTTGGCATGCCCTAGTGGGACCTAGTCCCTTGGCATTTTAGTTTAAATTTCATTGTTTTGGCTAACTTTTGATATGCACATGTAGTAATTAATGTCTATTTTCTTGGAATTTTTGCTAATTTTATGTGTAAGTTCTTGTTCATAGCCATCATTTTAATGGGTTGTTGCCATTTTTAAACTAACTTGCTAAAATTTGAAGTATTGTGAGCTTTCTTGTGTTTTTTGCCATATTTTGGTTGCAGGGGTGGCGCAGGCACACTACTAGGAGTGTAGGTACATTTTTGGTGGCGCAGGCACCTCTCGGGTGGTGCAGGTGCACTGTCAAAACCTGATTCTCTGTTTATCGACCCTAACATGCATACGCACTAATCTCTGGCACACATACCCTAACCAACGTGCAGACGCACTAACCTGGGTGCAGACGTCATTTCGTACTGTACCTTCACTGCAAATCAAAACCTGTCAGATCAGTGCATACACCCTAACCTGAGTGCACACATTGTTTCGATGGTGCAGACACATTTCTGGTGGCGCAAGCGTTCTATCAAAATCTGAGACTATTTTACAAAGTGGTGGTGCACACATTTTTCTGGTAGGCACACACTTCTCCGGTGCTTTTTCTGGTAGCGCGAGTGTTCTGTGTGCAAATTTAAGCCTATTTTTATCGAAGGTAGTGCATACGTTCTTCTTGGTGGCACACACGACTCTTAGGTGGCACAGGTACATGGTAAGCCAGAAACACACAGAGTGGCACACATGTTCTTTGGTGGTGCACACGCCTCTTGGGTGGCATAGGTGCACTATAAATTGAAAAACACATAGAGTGGCGTATACACCCTAACCCACGCGTAGACACCAAAACAGGGGCACATGTGTCTTTTTGTTTTCTTGAAATTAATGTGTTGAGGTGCTAACATTCTTGCAGGTTTTATCTAATTAAATACTCATCTTTGCAGGGTGTTTTTACATGCTTTTACTTGATTAGATAAACTTTACATGTTTACTTATAGGAATAAGATCATGTATGCTCTTCCCTCGCATCCCTTGGGGTGATCTTGGGAATCAGAAATGATTCTTAGGTCCTTTTGATGCTTTGAGGTTGTTAGGAATATTTGAATTGGAATTGGTTAACTTGGTGTGTTTGAATTAAAGTGTTTTTCCATTTGATATCTTTTTGGATTTTGGAAACATCACGTATGCTCTTCTCTTGCGTCCTTGGACGATCTAGAGAATCATAAATGATGTTTACTCTTTTGATGGAAAACTACTAAAAATCGTCATACAGGACCAAAACACCACGCTTGTCAAAGAAAGGAGGAATCAAAACGAAGTCAAAAACTACTAATACAGTTGTTATACAGGTTGCCAAAAGGTGTTCAAGAAAACCACACCTAATTAAACAAGATAAAAAGAACAACATATTCAAAACACTGTATTGCAGGTTTCAGAAAAGGGTACGTCCCTCTCTGCTCAACTGGAACATAACCCCTTTGGCATAACGCCTTAAGCTACAACAATGGGGGTGGTTCCAGGAACCCCAAAGTAGTCCACGCAAGAGGGAACCTTGTGGATGAAACGGGAAGTGCTCCACACTACCTACTTGACTAGTGATTCCTTTGTGAGATAGCATTACAAGTTGTCCCTATATGGTGACCCTTTAAGTACACAATGGATGCACTTAGTTGCCCACTGTGCTTGAAGGGGGTAAAGTAAAGCCGAGATACTCCCAAGATAGTCAGGACTATTTGGGTAAATCACCCTTGCTCGTGGACAACTTTGTAACACCTAGGATGAGAGAACCACCTAGGAAGATATTCTTTGGCCAGGATCCCACTTTGACCATTCTAAAATAGTGTTGAGTTGTGAACCATCTTTTCATCACGAAACATGTGACGCATTACTTTCGCTTAGTTTTTCACTTGCCTTAAGGCGAGGTGAAACTCTGCCAAAGTGAAGCCAGCATTTTTCATCCCCATTTTGATCTACTTCCTTCACATTATTTTGACACTTTTTTGATCAAAAGAAGGGTGACTACCTTTGTGTTACCAATCGATTGTTTCTGCCACTTTTTTGTCTGTTTACGCCCATCCATGTTTGCGGCTGGGTAAGTTAAACATCTAAAGTGTGTGGAGGTGTATTCATATCATTGGTGGCCTTTGTGATCTTGATACCCATGTCAAGATCATCATTGTAGTTAGGCGTGGTTCATCATCTTGGACTTCCTTAGAAAGGTTACCTTGTTTGTATCGTATCACTACAATTTTGATATTTACGTCTTGTTTCTTGTAAACTTGACCTAAATATCTATATTGTAAGGTTACGCTGCACACATTTTAACTATTCCTAGCTATACTTTGAGCTTTTAGTTTGATTCTATTATTACCTCAATTTTGAAGAGTGCTACGTGTTACCACTTGTGTGTGTTATATCAATAGCATCTTGATATCAATACCTTACTTTCTCACAAAGTTTGGTTAACATATCTTGGTGATATTGTTGTGTCACTCACAAATTATAACTGGCACTTTTTGGGATATAGGTCTTAATCAAATTTGAGCTCGCTTCTAGTATATCTTGTTAGGAGGTCACATTAACTTTTTGTATTTACTTACGTCTTGTTCATTCTCTTGAACTTGGCATAAGTGAGAACATCTTGTTAATTATCTTGCGACACTAAACTACTTTTTGAGACATAGTCTAGGAAGTACTTCATTTGATAGGCTTAGATACCAAACATTTGTGTCACTGGTGATTTATCACTCTATCACATTGGTATTCTCACATTGTTATTCATTCATATTCTTGGCAATTTATCTTGCATTTCACTTAGGTGTGGTCACAAAGTTTTGAACACATTTACAACTTACCTTAGTGAAACTATCACAAATCATGGCTCCCAAAACATGATTAGGACTCAAGAAACAAACATACGAGGAACAACAAGTGCAAGCTTGGGAAGCCTCAAACAGACAAGGGTCAAACCCTTTCATTGGACATGATCTAGGGCCTCTGTTTTCTATGGAAAAAGAGATAGAAGATATGGTCGATCATAGTGGTGATGAATTGGAATCCCCACACGCAGAATTTGAATTTGACCCTACTTTATTAGATGAGTTTCTTTTCAGAAATAAGGATAGAGTGCTAGCATGGGTCATAGAATTAGGGGCCAAAATGCCCACTGAAAATGAAACAATCCCACCTGTGAATAACGCTAATGAGGAAGAATGACCCCTTATCAACATGGAGGATATTTTGACGCATGGACATGCTTCTACCTCCAACGCAGGAAATAATAAGATAGTGGGACATAGAATACCCTTTATCAAAGTGCCACGTAAAAACATGACAGGACATGAGAATGGTGAAGAACCTCCACAATACGAGGAAGAAGAGGAACCTTTAGAAGAAGAAACCACCATTCAACAATAGATTAGTAACCTAAGCTGAACAATTAGCTTTGCTAACCTCTCATGTACAAAAGGAAGCAAGAAAAAATGTTCAAAAGTCAAGGCCTAAGGTTAAGATCAGTGAACTCCATAGAGAAAATCAAGGAGAAGACGATACGGGGTATCATCGAGTATATATCCCCACTTCTCCCACTAGAGAACAATTGCTCACACAAGAGGTACAGTCTATGAAAGAAACACTCACAAGCCTTCAAGAGAGCAATATAGGGAGCATTAGAAAGTATCAATATGAAGAATTATGTCCCTATCCTTTTGACAAGACTATGACCCTTCAACCTTTTCCTAAGAAATTTGACATGCCAAAATTTGACAAATATAAAGGGAAGGGAGATCCATGGGATCATGTCAAATATTTCTATATGGCATGTCAAGAGGTGTCCTATAGTGACAATTATCTCATAAGACTTTTTCCCAAGAGTCTAGGAGGTCAAGCCTTGGAGTGGTTTACACGTTTACCTCGGGGATCAATTTTCACTTGGCCAGAATTGGTAGAAAGGTTTGTGCGTCACTTCTCATACAATATAGAGAGTGATGTCACCATGGAAGATTTATGTGGTGCCAAACAACACCCTAATGAGACTTTCGCCAGCTTCCTACAATGGTGGAGAGGGATAGCTAGCCGCTTCCCTTGCGCTTTCCCTGAAAAAAAGTTGGTTAGTATTTTTGTTCCCAACCTAAATCCGGACATAGCCTTCCACCTCCAAATGCATTGTGTTCACACTTTTGAGGAGGTCATCGAAAAAGGGGTTCAAATAGAGAAATCTCTCATTGCCAAAGGAACTCTCAAGTCCCAATCTAGAGATAATCAAAATGTTAAACCCACGGAGAAGCCGAAGGTTTTTAACAAAAACAAAAATGTGGTAGGAGATGGGATCACTGATTCCAAATGTGTACAAATGGTCCAAACTGGTCAACCTTTTAAACTGACCAAAGGACCAATTCAACCACCACCAAAATGAAGAATGTTCACCTCTCTTAATGAACCTTTGTTCAGTTATACTAAAACAATTGGATGCGGCTCACATGGTGACATATCCTACGACACAACCATTTGATGACAATGCTCCAAAACCTTCATGGTACAAGGAGCATGAATATTGTGAAATGCATCATGTCAAAGGACATAAGATAGAAAAATGTCTGTGACTTCGTCATTATATCCAAGACCTCATCGACAATGGGGAGATAGAGGTGGAAAACCCAGGGAAAACTCAGACACCCAATGAAAAAATGGGGATATATAAAGAGCCATTCCCCAATCATGATAAATCAGAAAAGTCAAAGCCGGATCAGGGAGAGTCATCCCAAGGTTATAAAGCAGTGAATTACTTATACACCAAAAAAGACAACAATCATTATGATTCACTTATTGGATGTATTCACTCTCCTACTGACCATATCAACACCATCCGAATCAAGGGAAAGGATTACGCCACGGTAACAAGGCGTGCCCGCCTCGTGATTCCAGAACCTTCTCCATCAACCCCACAAACTGGTAAATACAACCTCTTAGAGAAACTTGAGAAGACGTCTGCTAAGATTTCGATCTTAGATCTTCTTAAGATATCCAATGTACACAAAGACATTCTATACCAAACTCTTCAGGGGTCAGGAGTGCCATTAGAGGTAGATCCTACACATCTTCAAGCCATAGTAGCAAACATCATACCAAATGAACATATTTCCTTCAATCATAGGGAGATCCCTACTGAAAATCCAACACATAATCTTCCTTTGTATATTGAGGTAGTTGTTACCCACAGGAAGATCAAATGGGTGCTTGTGGATAACGGATCAGGGTTGAACATCTGCACACTAAAGTTGGTTAAACAACTAGGACATACTGAGGTAGATCTTGAGTCAAATATCATCACTATCACCACTTACGACAACATGGAAAGGGAGTCAGCGGGCACAATCACGTTGCCCATGGAGGTGGGTCCCACTTGCCATCAAACAAAGTTTCATGTCCTGGACTTGGAACTTCCATATAATATGCTTCTAGGCCACCATGGATTCATGCCATGCAGGCCATGCCATCGACGTTCCATCAGTGCATTAAATTGAAGCATGAGGGACACACCATTACAATACAAGGAGATTCAGATCCCTTCGCTCACTACAGAGCTCTCAATAGCTTTGCACGTAAGGGCACATATGCATGTCCCTCCACTGATATAGTTGTCCCTCTCCAATCTGAGGCCATGGAATCTCAGAATAGATTCAGATTCTCTCAGTTCTTGTGCCCATGGTGCATCTACATCAACCTCTCCTTTTGATTCATGGGAGATGAAAATCCTTGAATATGGTTGTGGAGAATATAATGTGCAGCAAGCCCTCTTGGTTTCAGACCTCTCATTATCACCCAAGACTAGAGGTCGACCCAACTATCACTTCAGAAGACCTAGAAATGAACACACTATTGGGTCATTCTTACCTGGAGGCTTGTTGGCTGAAGAAAAATTGTTAGATCCACCTACAACTTGGGTCCCAGAGGATACTCAGCCAACCTGTTATCAAACCCCTGAATACAAGAAATCTAGTAAAATGATGTACTCCATGGGCTACAAGGGCCTAGGATGTGGAAGAAATGAACAAGGACAGAGAGAACCAGTGCCTCTTCCACATTTTAAAATAGAAAGATACAGCATTGGAATTCACCCTTATGGAGCACACCCCAATGATCAAGACACTACTTGTTCTGAACATGAGGATAGCTCTGACTATCTAGACAGCGATACAGATTCCCATTGTAGCCAATATGAGGATCTTGCCTCCACAAACCTATTCATGAACAACATTGTCCTAACCATAACCCCTATGGAACCAACCCTTGACCTTGTTTACCCTTCCCTTGTTGAATGGGACCAACAACGTCACATGTCGCTAGATCTATTCAAGAATGACGAAGCTATCGCAGAGTTCATGGGCATTCAGGATACAATTCCCATTGGAGACCACAAAAAGGGCTTCTATATTGACTTGGATACCTGCGCTTACTTCGGCGAGGAGGCTGAGCTTCGTGGTCAGCAAAACTTAAGAAAAAGTGAGGGAAAAAGTTCCAACATAAAGCCTCAGAAAAAATCAAAGTCCAAGTCGCATAGTGAAAACCTCTTTGAGGCACTAGCCGACAAACAGGTGCAAAAATCAAGGGACAATAAAAGTGACCACACCAAGGATGAAAATCTCATGGAGACATCCTTGGACGAAGATCTCAACCTTCCTCCTGATCCTACGCATATGGAGGACTTGTCAAAATTACTAGTAGAGGAGACTATTGATGTGAATATTGGTACAGAAGAGGACCCAAAAATAGTCAAATTGGGAGCATCACTCTCGGCACAGGAACAAAAGACATTCACTATGCTACTACGAGAGTTTATAGACATGTTCGCATGGTCCTACAAAGACATGCCAGGCTTAGATCCAACTTTGGTCATGCACAACCTAGTTGTGCATGCAGATGCTAAGCCTATTAAGCAGAAGCTTAGAAAGATGCACCCAAGGGTAGCCCTACTGGTTAAAGAAGAACTAGAAAGATTGCTTGTGGCAGGATTCATCGGCCTATTGATTATTCTGAATGGATATCCAACATCGTCCCTATCCAGAAAAATCCTGTTGGTATCAGAATTTGCATGGATTTTAGAGACATTAATAAAGCTTTCCCTAAGGATGATTTTCCACTACCAAATATTGATATGATTGTGGATTCAACAGCAGGATATGAGATGCTATCTCTCATGGATGGATTTTCAGGATACAACCAAATCAAGATAGCTGAAGAAGATCAGCACAAAATGGATTTCACGACTCCTTGGGGTACCTTCTGTTATCAGGTGATGCCATTTGGTCTCAAAAATGTAGGAGCTACTTATCAGTGGGAAATGACAGTAATTTTTCATGATATGATTCATGATATCATGGAGGACTATGTGGATGACATCCTCAAAATTCTAAGACAAGAGAAGATCACCCTGTCATTTTACGGTGTATCTTTGAGTGCCTATGAGAGTATAAGGTCAGGCTGAACCCAAAGAAATGTGTATTCGGCGTGTTATCAGGAAAACTGTTGGGCTTCATTGTATCAAGAAGAGGAATTGAGGTAGACCCTGCTAAAGTGTCTGCTATTACTGAAATGCCTCCACCTAAGAATATTAAGCAACTACACAGCTTACAGGGGAAAATCTAGGCTATTCACCCACTTCATCTCCCAGCTTGTACAGATAAGTGTCATTCATTCACCCACCTTGCTTAAAAAGGATGTTGCCTTCATCTGGGGACCAGAGCAACAACAAGCCTTTGCTTTTCTTAAACAATACTTGGCCAATCCACCTGTCCTCATGCCTCCAACTCCTGGGGAGCCACTCTTGCTTTATATCTCTACTACGTAATTTGCTATTGGTGCGCTGCTCACCCAATATGACCTTGGTCACAAAGAAAAAGTGGTGTATTATCTCAGTCACACTCTCATCGCTTATGAGCTCAACTATCCCCAAATTGAAAAATCTTGCTTGGCTGTTGTTTTTACTTTTCAAAAACTTCGCCATTATCTATTGAATACCAAAACCAAGCTGATATCCAAAGTTGACCCACTCAAGTACTTGTTATCTAAACCTACCCTCACAGGGTAGAATGGCTAATTGGATCATTCTACTAAGTGAGTTTGATATAGAATTTGTACATCAGAAGTTCAGTTAAAGGACAAGTACTCACTGACCAACTAGCAGAAGCACCTTTGCAAGGCACTAAACCTTTGAATCTGGATCTTCCAGATGCCTCATTGCTATACATTGAAGAATCTATTCATGTGGCAGATACATTTTGATGGGTCCTTTACTTTTCATGGTTCAGGTGCAGGGGTGGTCCTCATTACTCCTTCTGGCGACCCTATACCACAGGATTTTCACCTGGGTTTTCCTTGCACAAACAATATCATAGAGTATGAGGCACTTATCACAGGGATGAAGCTCACTATCAAGTGGAACATTCATCATGTCAAGGTTGTGGGTGATTCTCAGTTAATTATTAAGCAAGTTAATGATGAATACAAGGTTAAGGATGAAAAGCTCATACCTTACAAAAAGCTGGTAGAAACTCTGAAAGAGTACTTTGTGCACATTACATTTGAACAAATTCCAAGAGTGCAAAACAGATCAGTAGATGCTATGGTAACAGTGGGTTCTATGCTTCGTATTCTGCCAGGGAATAATGACATGCCATTCTTTGTGGAAAATTTACGCCAGCCTGCGTATGACATGCTAGAATCTTGTCTGGCTTGTGATGTTGTTGGTCCCAATTCCCCATGGTATGAGCCCATCTTTACCTATCTCAAGGACAACACATTCCCTCCCAATATCTCCCATTCTAAGAAACAAATCCTGATTCACCAAATAGCCCATTACACCCTTTTAGGAGGTACACTTTATCATCATGGCTACGATGGGAATCTGTTACGTTGTCTTGATATGACGGAGTCGATCCAAGTGATCAAAGAAGTACATGAAGGGGTGTGTGGAGCACATACTAATGGAATGGTTTTGGCCAAGAAATTGTTAAGAGTAGGCTACTATTGGCCTACCATGGAAACCGATTGTTGCAATTATGTCAGGAAGTGTGTACTTTTCCAGAAGTATGGAAACTTCATCCATGCTCCATCGCAACCATTGCAACCTATCACTACCCCATGGCCATTTTCTAAATGGGGACTTGACTTGATAGGGAAGCTTACCCCTACCTCATCTGATGGTCATACCCACATCATCATGGCTACTGAATACTTTACAAAGTGGGTGGAGGCCGTCCCCTTAACCTATGTAACAGGAGCTCAGATTTCCAAATTTATCATGAATCATATCATTTGTCGATATGGCATTCCTGCAGCCATTGTTACGGATAATGGAAAGTCATTCAAGAATAAAATGTGAAAGGTCTTTGTCAGCAGTTCCAAATCAGGTTAAAATGGTCTACACCATATTATCCCCAAGGTAATGGACAGGCCGAAGCCACAAACAAGACTTTGGTGAGAATAATGGAGAAAGATGGTCAAGTAAAACAGGTCGTAATTGGCACTTGCAAATCCACCCAAGCTCTTTGGGCTTACAGAACCTCCATTCGCACTCCTACGGGTGTGACACCATATTCTCTAGTATTTGGGATGGAATCTATCATCCCACTAGAAATTGAACTTCCTTCCCTAAGAATCTCTCTTAGGGATTATTTGGATAAAGATGAGGATTACCGGGTGGCTAGACTGGCTGAATTAGAGCTCCTAGATGAGAAGCACATTCACGCCTTAATCACCTCAAAGTGTATCAGAACAGAGTCTCCAGAAACTACAACAAGAGAATCATACCTCATCATTTTGAGGTTGGTGATTTAGTCATGAAGGAGAATCAGTTCAATACAAGGGTATAATGAGAAAAGAAAGGAAAGTTCAAACCACATTGGTTAGGACCCTATGTTATAGTAGCCAAGTACAACACAGGGGCATACAAACTTGCTCACCCCAATGGTGATGAGCTCCATGAGCCCATGAACGCCATGCATCTTAAGTGGTTCTATGCTTAAACATGGCACAAAATCAGAAAAGCAAAAAAATCAAAAACATGGTAAAATGATCAAAAATACAAAAAAAATCAAAAAGAGAAAAAGAAAAAGAGAAAACAGGTCATCCACAAGTGAAAACCACACAATTGTGGCACTTTGGATAGGTCCTTGGGTGAAAACCAGTTTCCGGCACCTTGGGAGGATTCGTTGTTCACAAGCATCTTACATCTGGAGGGTACTTTTACTTGGCCTAGCCCTAGTTCTACCTTCGAGATTCCCTGTGAGCCCAATCCTGTCAAGCCTTGATCCAGCTTTGTCTTCTTTTATTCATCTGTGAGGGGCATGGTCTTTCACTATTCCCCATCTTACGCTGGGGGAAATTCAATGACTTCACCTTCTTGTTCATACGCATGTGGCCTCTGCCCTTGTATATTCCCCATCTAACGCTGGGGGCATCCACGCTTTCTTGGTTACCTATGCATAACTCTGGAAAACCATTAGAAAACAACACAAAAACAATAGAAAATTGTTTCTCAAAAACACAAAAACAATAGAAAATTGTTTCAAAAACCAAAAAACAATAGAAAATTGTTTCAAAAACCAAAAACAATAGAAAATTGTTTCAAAAACCCTAAACAATAGAAAATTGTTTCACATAAATAAAAAACAATAGAAAATTGTTGCATGAAAACAAATTTACAAAAACATTTACTTACGTTTACTTGCATTGTCTTGTTTCTTGCTTTGCTTGTTTGCTTGTATAGTTGCTTCATGTTTATGCATTTGTGTTGTTTGTTGCTTGGGCATACTTTGTTAGGATTCATCTTTTCTTGCTTAGATTAGATTTATTCTTGCTTGTGCATATTGAGGTATGTTTTTGCATGCTAGTGAATCATGGTGCATTATTATGTTAATTCATTGTGTTCTTTGTTAGCATTTGATTGTGTTTATTGCATGTGCATTGTTTTGTTATCACATCATCACATTACCATCATTATCATCACATCTAACATCATCTATACATCATATATCAAGAAAAAGCTAAGTATACATCATACATGAATGCTAAGCTAATCATCACATATCGTATCATCAAATGGGGGCAAGAGGGATCGTAAATATCAAAATCTATCCCCCCCACACCCTTATCATCATATCATCCCATCCACTAAGTATGGCACATCACATAAGCAAACACATTTGATATATTCTACAAGATCAATCATCTAGAAATCAAAACACATGTGATACATCAACAAGATCATTGATACATATACATGTCAAATCAAATCATCTAACATCATAAACACATCTATCTATCCATGAGAAATAATAAACAAATTTCCATCTCATATACACATATGTCATGTCAAAAATGTCCATATAATACATGTGTGGTATATCTGTATCCAAAAATGGATATACATCATGACAGTAGCATCATATAATAAAGTACAAAAATGCCTTCATCTGAGGCATGTATCAAAACTGTTATACATCATGACATCTGAGGCATAATAAAGGTGACTAATAGAAAAGCCTTCATCAGAATAAAACTACTTCATCAAAAATGCATGTGTCAAAACTCTATGTACAAAACATCAAATGATATACATAGAGCATAAAAAATCCTTCATCTGAGGCATACAAAATCATGGTACATGTATCAAGGAAGAATAGCCTTCATCAAGAGGTGTATGTGGAAATACAAAACATCAGGGCTGACTCGAGCCCTCTGAAGGAGTATCTCAGTCTATCTCATGGAGGTGGCATGACATGAGCATCACTGGCTCTCCCTGGATTGTGGCTGCTCCACTGAGGCCTGAGGCCTCTCAGATCTAGTGCCCCTACTCGACTGCTGACTATAAGAAGGTGCTCGCCACTCAGCCAGAACTACCTCAAAATATAAGGACCTATAATAGGAGGCCCTGCCCTCTACTGTGGCCAGATCTCTATGTGAGTCTGGGTAGTCACCGTTGTACCCTCTGTGCATCAGTAGGATGCTATCTCTACTGAGGCTCAGGAAAGCTCAGCCTGGCCCACTACACGCTCTGCCCTTGAGCCTATCTCACTCTAATATCATAGGCTACAGTTGGGCCTGTGTCTGCTGGTATAAATCTGTCACCTGGGCCATCATCTATCAAATCTGCTGGAAGTGCACAACACTGTCACCTCCTGGGCCAGCCTGGGCCCGAGCCTGATCTCACTCTATAATAAAGTCACAATCTGAGCCCGAGCCTAATCTCACTTGGCTGTCACTGTCACACTCCAGGGCTCAGGCCTCATCTCTCTCTGCTCTAGCCTGATCTCTCTCAGCTAGAGCCTGCTCTAACTACTACTACAAGGTGGTTGTCTGTGCCACTAGCTGTGCCACCAGGACTGGTCCCTGTGGTGCTCTAGATGACTGGCCCTGCTCTAGGACTCTAGCTCTAGGAATCTATGTAGGCACCTGTCCTGGACCCTATGGCCTTGGTCCCTGTACCTGTGGGGCACCCTGCTCATCATGAGGTAATCCATCAAATGGATCCTCTGGATCATGACCTGCTACACCCTCTCTCTGCTCAGCACCATGCCAAATCTCTCTAGGTGGTCAAGCACCTGCTTCCCAGGCCTCCTCCAGGATAGTAAGACATCTGGGTAACACAGTGGCATACCAGGTCCAATAATCTACTGTAGTACCTGGATCCCTAACCTGTCATGCTGGGTCCCATGCCTGTGGGACCACCTATGAGAAACTCACCCTGGCTTGGGCCACCGGTATGCGAGGCCCCATAGTATGCCTCTCTGAGTCTCGGTGGGCATACCATATGTCAGGGCTGTGGAACCCCCTGTACTATGCCAAGCTGTCGCTGGCACCTGTCAACTCTATACAACTCTATGATGTAGCTGTGACTGCCAAGGATAAAGTGCTCTACTGAGCACACACTGAGCTCTACGGCATCCTCTGGCCACTGAATATGTCTATAGGGTCTCCATATGATGTCTATCTCTGGTAGCTCATCAAACTCTCACCGGTATCTATATAGGCTGCCTAGGTGGCCTCGTACATCACCACCTACTGATACCCACGCCATGTAAGATGGCTCCTCTGGGTCTCAAACATGTAAAGTGCCCATAGGGTGTCTGATAGCAATGTGGTCCCATGACCAAATCTGTAGCAATGAGGCTGGCCCCATGGTCTTCTGACCATGGTAAGTGATCAAATGTAAATCCCAGTACAAGTGCGCCAGTATGCACTACCCCCAACAATAATCGCTCACTGCTGAAAATGCCATGTACTAATGGTAGTAACCCTCTCAGGAAAGATGTCCCCATCTTATCAGTGAGAAAAAACCCACTGATAAGTGACATGATGTATAGGGGCCCCCGATGCAGTGTCAGGTCAGAAATACACTCGTGCAATGCAATAGTCATACCATCATGTGGTATGTCATCTCTGTCGAAAAGGTCACTACAAGCTGCTCTAATCTGCCCTATAATAGAGGTGTACTCAATCAAAGTACCCATGATCACATGAAAGAATCCACCATACATCCTCTAGGGTCACAGTCATCTCCCCAGTAGGAAGTCTAAAACACTGACTCTCGCTGTGCCATCACTTGGCTAGTGCAGTCAGTAATCCATGGTCCAAAATGATGGATGGCATCCGAGACATGGGGCCTAGCCCCACCGCCTCGAGAAGTATGGCCATAGCCCGGTCTCACTGACGCATGCTCCCCTCTAGCTCAGTAATCTGGGAATGACACTCCCACATCTGTAACACTATGGAAATCATCTCTGCAAAATATCAATCCACTCGTCAGTTACTAACATTTCTTCTAAAAATCTATCTATCATTTTAGGGTTAACCCAAAAATCCTAAATTTTCTTCTAAGTGTCATCTTTTTGGCATTTTTCCTGTCTATCCTCCATTGGCCTAGGATGCCTGTGCACCCTTTCAGGCATGTGCACCTCCCTTTTGGCACATGTGCGCATGTGCAAATGGTCTTCAGGTGCTTGCGCCATCATTCATGTGCCTGCGCACCCTTTTGGGCATGTGCCCACTCATTCGGTGCTTGCACCATCATTCATGTCCCTGTGCTTGCGTGTGTGCATCCCCCTTTGTGTGTACACTCCCCCTTTGGTGTGTGCACTCCCTTTCTGGTGTGTGCATGCATGCGCACACATGTGTGGTGCACATGTGTGCATGTGTGTGTGTGTGGAGTGTGTGCATGTGCATGAGGGCGTATGTAAAGAGACACCTTGCCCCTGACTTGACACCTGCACCTACGCGCATGCATGCCACATGTGAATCCCTAACCCTAATTACTCATTTTAGGGCATTAATGACAAAATTTGACAAGTGAGGTTTGAATACTCACAAAGGCACCATTGTCGGCATGCCGCTGGTACCCTCAGACTACATCTACTCACCTCAATCAGTCCCGTGTGATCACCATCATCCTCATCGCTGTCAGAGCCTCACAGTAAAATCTCAATAGTGGTCGGTAAAAGTGAATTGGTCATGGTGATTTAACCCCCCCAGGTGGGGTATATCAACTTGTTTTTCACCAGCCGTGAAGGCCTGGAGGCTCGTTTCGACCATCATTTTCTCCTCTGTTCACCGTTGAATAATTATTTTTATTAAATAATTATTTTTCTCTTATTTTTCACCGTATTGGGGCATTTTTTGCTGTCTAATACCCCTTTCTTCCCCCTAGGGCAATTTTATTGCTCCTAGGAAATTTTTCTTCTTATTCACACTCTCGTAATAATTATTTTTCAAAAATAATTATTTTATTAATTTTTCCACTACACAAGGACATTATTTGTCGCTTGTTTCTTCTTTCTTCCACCTAGGGCACTTTCTATTGCACCTAGGCCCTTCATTCTATTTCTTCTATTTTCTTCTACTATCCACCACATTTTATAAAATAGAAAACAAAAAACAAATAATATATATATATATATATATATATATATATATATATATATCGCGTCAAAAATCCAAAAATAGGGAAATTTTTTTCACAAAATCCTAAAAAGTAAAAAACCTACAAAAATGGTAACTTGCTTATTACGGCTGAAACTTGTGTCTTGCGCATGGTATTTTCTCCATATCCTACTGGTTTGTTTCACATCTTCCCCGATTAATACGACTCACGGATCACCAGATTCACAACCATTCACAAAGCTAGCTACTTGCTTCATCTGTACTCTGGGGCACGTTTGTTGCCTGGTGTTGTTTTGTTACACACAATGCTTTTTACTTGGACCCAGTGTCCATTATCATTTCCCCTTGCATGTATCCTTGCTCGGGGCATCATTTTTAACCCTTGTCATCAATCACGAACATGTGGATCTCTTCAGCTTGATAACAAAACATTTGTACAACTGTCTTGACCATTGTTGGGTTGGATATGTGCATTCGTACTTGTTTTCCCTGTTAAATGAGCTTGTTTCCTTCTCATATTGCATTGCATTGTTGTATGTTGCATGGAGTTGGTATTTTCAGCAATGGACAATTGTTCGTAGTATGGCTTTTCATGTCATTCTACCTTTGTCGTATGCTTATATTTTTCATAAGGACCGATGACGTAGCTCTTGTGGTAATATGATGACATCAAAATTGTTCCAATATACAGTGGCTAGAGGCTAAGATATTCTCTCCACTCCATATTTCTTCTACATCACTTTTCTCTCCCCCCTAATCTTCCATCTTATCGGGGCATCCTGCCCCTTCCCATTCTTCTATCTATTTCTCACCTTTTTCAATCGTCGATCATCTTCCTTCATCACCCCATCGACACTCGAGGGGGCATCTCTCCCTCCTACTAATTTTTCTTCTATCCCTTCAAAATTTCATCCGTCTACTATCTTTGAAGTGGCATCACTTACGCCACCCCAAAGAGGGGAAAATGTAGACACCCATAATTACGCCGAGCAATTTAAATACTTAAATTGCACTAATTATCTCCCTTCTTGCAAATTGGTGACATATCGTCAAAAAGTGCTCATCTTCTCTCTTATGTCATTAATTAATTACACTATTCTAATTAATTAAGTCGCCTATCCAATGAACACCCTAATTAACGACCTTCCATTAATTAATCACCCCTTCTATCTAGACTAATTAATTATTATTAATTAATTAGCTTTCCCTTCCATTTAACCAATAAATCAATATTTAATTGATTTAATCCCCTTCTAATAGCCTAAATCATACTAATATTCCTCTAATTAGCTTCTATAAGCTTACATCTACCTATTAGTTAATCACCTTTGATTAATTAAAACACCCCTCCAACTCCCATGACTTGCTAAGTATAAATTAAACCCTTCTAAAGTAAGGTTACCTTTTATAAAGCAACCTTATCCATTCCTAATCTTGTTTTACCTTTATCCCACATGCAAAGGGATGAAGTGTTTCCTTTATCCATTGGGCTATATAAGGAGCCCTCCTTCTACCTTTATACCTACACCTAAACTTCTTGAGAAGACAAAAGCAAAGCATATAGCAAAATAGACTAAAAGCTTTCTTTTGTTTCCTTGAGAATTCACCATTTTGGAAGAGCTAAGCCTCCTATTCTTGCATTCTTTAAGGATCAAACAAGCAATTTTTGATTGCCATTGGAGCTACATAGGTCCATTCATTTTTGTTGGTAATCTAGGAGAGTAGAGATTTTGAATAGCATGCTAGTTTTGATCTTATGTTTCAAAGTTATGATGTTTAGTATAGATCTTGTTTAGCTCTTTATCTTGATGGTGCTTAGGCTTTGTCTTAGCTAGGTTATAGAACTATTTAGGTGGTAGTTCTTGTTTCATCTAATTTAGCTTAAGCAAAGTATACATGCACATAGTGGGATCATTTGATACATACCAACTTCCCCTCCTTTCCTTACTGAATAATTAAAGTTAAGTCTCCCTTCTTCTTGTAATGTGGCATCCTCTGGCTACCAAATGGCCTAGACCATTTCCCCACCATTTTTATATAAGAGCCAAGATTATACTCGAAGCACCGGTTGGATATTTTTTTTGTGAATTTCATCCTTATGTTGTCGTAATATTTATAGGAAATACATAATCAAGCCCTTTCTCTTTCATTGTTATTCTCCTACCCACATTGCTACGAAATTGTTTGTATGTTGTCATTACTCTAGCACTTCTTCACTAATTCTTCTACATTACCCAAAATAGTTCCCTGGATTCACCTGAGCATTGAAGATGGAAAATAAACTGAGGGGACATCAGAGTAAAACATCACTAGCTTTTCCACTGTTCAACAAATTCCAGGTTTGGAGTGTACTTGGATTTCCTTAAGATTTCTTGATTTCTTTATTTAATTTGTATACTCAAGATTGAATAGAGTAATTAAATCATTTCAATTCAAATAATTGTAATAGTTAAGTAATTAATGTACCTTTAATTTTGTCTGCACAAAGATTATGGTGATAGATTGCTTCCCTACAGATCCCTGCGGGTTTGAAAGGGAAGTTTATCTGGAGTAAAGATTCTGCATTTATTTAAAGTGATTACAATTCCATTTAAATATGCAATCTCCATTGAATCCTTCTTTACTTCTACTAGGGAATTTTTCAAGGGAAGAAGTGCTTCTAAGAAGATTTTACTTCTTCCAGTGTCTCTGAGGTGGAACATAGGATTTAGATCCACAATTATAATTTGAAAATTCTTCTTTTTGTTAGAATAGGCTAGATCTTCTCAATAAAGATAAATAGTCACTCTCTGTTATTTATTTGTTTAAATTTGTTAATAGTATTGTAGAAGTAATTGTATTTCTTCATATTTCTTCTATCAATTTCCTTTTTTATTTTCCAGAAAGTATAAAATACAAAAATATTAGATTAGATTAGTTAGTTTTTTTATTCCCTTTATTTAATTAATGTCATCTCAATAAATAGATTAAATCGATCATTTTGTTTTGGTTAATTAATTGGGAATGAATTTATCTAATTAAAAGATAAAAACACACTTGTCTTTTATTTAAGCTAGTTATAATTTTCTTAATTAACAAAATGAACCTTAAACGTAGCTCAACATTAAAATCAAATCCAAAAAACAAACAATAGGTAATTCATACTACCAATGCATAGCCTCTGATTCCCATTTGGCCAACTAAACTACTAGGAAATCACACTACCCGATCGTAGTCCCTGATTCTCCTATAATTTCCCATCTACATTCTCGTAATATTCCACATCGGTTATCTTGGCACAACCTCGGGAGTTCAAGTGTGCCTGAAATTCACGTGTTGATTTTTAGTCATAAAAATTGGTGAACCCGACATGATGGACTCGTTACTTCTTCCTTTTCTTTCATTTTATATTACCTCACCTTTCCATCTCTTCCCCTATTTTGGTAAGTATTTTATGCTTCCTAAAATATGTCTGGTAGAGAGTTTGGTGGACCATTTGGATTTGATAGATATTACACCAACATCTATCCACAACAATCCCATTCCCTTTCTAGATTGGATGACAATTACACCAACAACATGAAATCCTACCCTATATATATTTCAAACCCCACTAGTTAAGTGAGGATAGAGGAGGTTGATTAACCTTTAAACATGCAATACAATACACCCAATTCAAACAATGTGGATTTTGTGGGTAGAACAAATCCTTATCGTAGAGTCTTGTCAAGACCTCACATTGCCATGTAATCAACAGAAGATGAAATTTTTGTGTGAATTGTTAACCCTATTTTCCTAATAGATGAGTCCTTAGATAGGATGAAGGTTCACACATCTAAGATGTTCAATAACAATGTATCAACAACCTATCTTGAGACTCCTAATTGTTAAGGAAAATAAGAATGAAAACATTGAACAATTAATAAAAGGATATCATGTTCCCTCTCAACCAAACCCTACACAACAGGCACTCAAACAAGAAAATCAATCCTCGCATCATGATGTTATTTCCACTTTAGTAGGGAGGATTAGAGAACTAGAGAGTGCAAATCCTTCAAAACCAACCTATGTAGTAAGGTAGAACATGGGGCATCCAATCGACAACAAAGGGCACACCCCTATCAATGCATAACCAATGTAACACCCTATGCAACAAGGTCATCTTGTCCAATCAAATCTGGGTGATCTTCTCATGGGGGATGATACCCTAGGAATGGAACCTCACCCTTTTGACGCTTATCCTACACAAGGGCTAATCGGAAGTGCATTCTTGAATTTCACTCCATCATGTAATACGACGTTCCCTGGTTTTACCTCCACTAGCCCATTTCCTAGTCATGTTCCACCTTACATGCATGTGTAATAAAATTCCCCCTAGATGGACCCATATACCTTCCCTATTCCTTATACATCGTATCAAGGAGCTCCATACATTCTAGCTAATGCCTACCCTGTGGCCTATATAACTCCTCCTCCACCACCTCCTTGCCAAGGGGCTTCAATGGTGAGATATTACACAATGGGTACTTACATTGAGTATTTGAAATAACCCCTTAACTTTACCATATGGGGTGTCATGCTTCCACACCCATTTCTTGATCTTTCTAAATTTAAGGGAGAAGGAGACCAGAACGCTCATATTAAGGCCTATACCACTGACATTAGGGAGTTGTTTCCTTTGGACACTATGGTGGCTAAGATATTTCAAAGATACCTTGAGGGAATCACCTTAGATTGATACTATAAAATTCTAGAAGCTTATAACCATTCCTTTAAAAAAAATTGTTTCATAATTCATTAGATATTTTGACATGAACAAGTTACTTCAAATGGGAATAAGGGAGTTTTTGCACATTAGGTTGAAGTAAAATGAATCTATCATGAATTTCATTCAAAGATCACATAAAGTTATTTACTCCTCT
Organism: Taxus chinensis; assembly: GCA_019776745.2. Lineage (NCBI taxonomy): Eukaryota > Viridiplantae > Streptophyta > Pinopsida > Cupressales > Taxaceae > Taxus > Taxus chinensis. Next base: position 664,343,957 of record CM034147.1, on the reverse strand, counting down.
ACAAGTGCACCTAACATGGACCAGATGGAACTTTGTGATATTTTCCTTCACTCACTCAATCAAGAGACCAAGGAAGAAGTCTAAAATTTTCCTTTCTGTAGTTACGAGGAAGTGTTGGAAGGTGCGCTTCAAATCAACCAGGCCTCTATTGATAGTGGACGTAATAATTATGGTCTCAATGGGAAATTGGTATCCCCTAATCGAAACAATGCAAGTCATCAAAGTAATAGGTTACACAACCAAGGACCCAAGGTCTTGAATCACAATTACAGGGTTACCACAGATGGTGTTACTGATCAAGAAAAGAATGTTGGTTTTGCAAACAATGGTAATACTAACAACAACAATAACAATAATAACATGGGCAATCAAAGAGAACCTAATTCTATTTCCTTTGTTAACAAGGTTGATTTCAATCACCCCCCTCCTTGACAAGATCAAACCCAAGGCTTGATTCAATACCAAAACTTTGGTCAATGGGAAACAAACCACAGTTACAACAACCAACTTCAAAACAACAATTGGGCTTATAATCAACAAAAAAAATTAAACCAAAGGCCAAGGGACTATGTTCCCAATATTTATTGTGGTTTTCATAATGTTATTAGTCATGAATCTAGAACTTGTAGGGATTACAAAAATTTTATACAAAGTATCCCTGAGAAACAAAGGTAGCTCTTTATGGACATGTTCTTAGAAAATCATAATGGAATGTTACAATCTGGTCATACAGGACCTGTCACACCTCAAAATGTAAACATGGGCATCTTTTGGGACCCATTCCCTAAACATCCTTAAGATGTTAAGGTGAATCCTCAAAACATAAACAAGAGTATTCATATGGGGTGAATCCTCAAAACATAAACAAGAGTATTCATATGGGATGAATCCTCAAAACATAAACAACAGTATTCATATGGGTAATAATGATCATGAGGCATCGACTTCTGATAACTCTCGAGTCACTCTCAACCTTGTCTTACACAACAATACAAAGATTTTGGGATTAGTTGAGCTATAGGTTGAACCAAAAATTAATAAAAAAACTCAGACAAGGGAATACATTTCACAACCCCTCCCTACTCATTCATTCTCACATGATGACATTCCTACAATCTCAAAACTAGTAGGAGCCTATGATTTGATATTGTATTTGAACAAGACCTTTACTCACATCTCATTTTTTAGATTTGTTAAAAAAATCCCCTGTGCATCAATCTGTATTGCTTGATGCATTAGGTCTTGGTTATCTAATCCATGTTACACCTCTTCTTGGAGCTCAAATAAATCATATTGACTTTGACATAAATCTTACGGGGTAGAGTGATAAGGATACTAGGTTTGTTTTTTATATAAACAAGATGCCTTCTAATGCTAGAATTTCCCAAAGAGGTGATACTACTTTATATTTGTAGGTTTGTGTTTATAACAACTGTATTAAAATATCCATGATCGATGATAGGGATACTATGAATGTGGTTCCCTTCTCTTTCTTATAGAATTAGGGATATGCGGAGACAAATTTCTCCTCTATGAGTAACACATTATGAGGGTATGATAGTCTTAAGGCCACCTCGATAAGAACTATATTTCTTCATGTCTCCCTTGGGCCAAAAAAACTATCTTGATAGATTTTTACATCATTGATAAGTAGATGAATTATAACATGATCCTTGGTAGACCTTGGATTCACTGGACGAAGGCTATTCCCTCCACATTATTCCAATAGGTTAGATTTCTCCACTTGGAAAAGGTCTTCATTTCTCAAGGGGATCCTAATCCCTTCAAAATACATTTGGAAAACCTTCAAGAAGAAACCATGGGTCCATTAGGAATATGAGATCCCTGTGAACCAATTCAAAAAAATACCTCAATCAACAACATTGGTCACGACCGCCCTGAATGTGCTAAAGGTTGAATTCATTGACCAAAAAACATTTGAGGTACGGAAAATAGATAATGGTAAAACAATATCCGTAGAAACCATATTCACCAAAACCACAACGGAGATGGTGAAACTCTTAGAGAGTGATGAGACAATCCTTTTCCCCTTCAAACCACAAAGAATGATTAACCTCCTTGGTATAGATTCTCTTCTTGTTGATGATCTTGTTCTAGGCATAAACATGATAGAAATAATGAAGGAAGGAGATGATTTCGTGAATAAAACAATACCCATCAAATTATTCTCTAGGGATTCAAATTTTTTGAACCTTGGTCTAAACACCAATAAGTTAAAAGCCAAGCTTGGTCTGTCTATGGAACATGACCCAATAACATAACAAACGCCAAATGCAATTAGTATGTTACGCTGGGAATAGAGATAAGCAACATAGTCATGCTAACATGAATAAAATATGTCAAACACATGATAAGTAGGTTCACAAAGATCTCTTTCGAATAAAATGATTCATGCTAAGATCAAGTGATCAGATATATATAGTTGAAGGAAAGGGTTGAAAGTTTAAACCCAAAGTATTAGGCCCTTGTCAAGAAAATAGAAACTTCAGTGATCATGTGGATCATTTATGTACTGTCGACATTAAAATTTTCCTCCGTAATTTCTATTTTATTAATGTATGTATTAGGAATAGGATGTTGTTAAGTATAATTAGTAGTGGCGTCCAATAGAAGATAACGACGCCGTCAGTACGGTGCTGCCAATAAAGTAGAGTACGGTAACAGTCAAAGTACAATAGGAATGTTGTGGTAAAAAGTAAATATTTGTCGTAAGTGGTCCAGTAATGTTAAAATGTCAAAGTTGGGGTAAGTAGAGAAGTAGGGTCTACATGATTAGGAATTAGAAATATTATATTTGTAATAAAGACAAAGAGTGATGTCATAAATATTTTGTGTATTTTATTTGTGGAAAAGTCTAAAAAGGTGGAACCCATGTGAGATGATAAGGTTTATCTTATCTTAGAAGATAAGCCTACATGTAAAGGCAAGAGTTTAGGCATGGAATATGATTGGCCGGAAGATATTTCCTATCCTATCTTAGAGATAGGGTGGATAAGCCTGAATTCCTATAAATAAAGAGGCCACCCCCCTCATTTAGCATAGAAGGAAGTAGTGAGAAATATTGTATGAGTAAGTGTGTAAAGGAAGCCATCATTTTGAAGGTGTGTTAAAGAAGCCATTAAGAGGTGTAATTGTGAAGTTTCTCCCATAGTTATTGTTGGAAGGCAAGTGAAGTCAGTAACACTTGAAGTACCTCATGGGTGAGATTGTAACAATTTCATGTTGATATTATAATTTACACTTGATATTTCAGATTTATCATCATTCCTTCTTATCATAGTCTATGGTATTCTTGTGTTATGTTTGTTGTTGTGTTTCCAGATTACATCCACCAAACTAAAAGTTGTGCATTAGTAAATAATCATAGCACGAGGAGTTCCCGGTGAAGAATTATCATAGTGCCAGATTGGTGATGACATTTTGGTTCCGTTGCTGGGACCATTCCTCGTTGGTGGATTTTCTGGAGAGATATTCCCACTTAGTCAAAATCATTTGGAGGGTAACCTTGTTTTTACTGTGCATAGTAGTTACCATGGTAAAGTCACTTTTTACCATGAATAGTATTTACCGTAGTAAAGTCACTTTTTACCATGAATAGTATTTACCGCAGTAACTTCACTTTTTACTGTGAATAGTGTTTACCACAGTAAAGTCAGTTTTTACCGCAGTAAGTCAAGTTTTACCATAGTTTACCGTGGTCATTTCTATTTTACTGTAGAAAGGTGTAAAGTCACTTTCTATTATAGTGATTCCAATTATTTGTGCACATAAGTCTTACTGATTGTACTTGTGGGTTGGTATTTCACTGTGGTTACTTTTGAAAATGGGGAAGATTCCTATTTTTTCAGCCCAATCTAATGAAGATGCTTCCTCTTTCATTCAAGAGTTTAAACGATCTTGTATTTGTAATGGCCTCATAAGAAGGGAACAATGGACTGAATTTTTTCCTACCTTTTTGGATGGTTCAGCACTTAGGTGGTTTGAAACACTAGGTGATAATGTGAAAAACTCATGGGATTTATTAACTGAAAGTTTTCTTGAAGAATTTGGTGAACAACAGAAATATGCAGATCTCATGATCGAGATCACAAAGCTATCCCAAGGAGAGAAGGAGAAGATAAGAGATTATCATGCTCATGTTCTAGAGCTAAGGAGGAAGCTCGATGCCCAGATCTGGAAGGAAGGATTAGCAGATGGGTTGATGAATGGCATGGATAATCTCCTCTGTAAGCACTTCATTCTTGGGATGAAGCCAGAGATCAGACAACGAGTGAAGTATGACCACCCAGCTACCATTGAACAAGCAAAGGAGATTGCAAGAAGGCAAGAAGAAAGCATGGAAGAGGAGCCCAAAGAAATTGTTGCTAAAGTAGAGCCTACACCAGCACCTTTGGTCCAGAATCCACAACCACTCTCGGTGAGCACAAATATTTCTCCTAGTACATCTACTGAGTATGAAGATCTGCTCAAGAAGATGGGCTCAGTTAACTATTAATCTTCTTCAAGGAAAGGAATTTAGTTCTCAGGGAGGAGATAGAGGTCCAAAAAGAAATATTTCTGAAGTTGTATGTTATGGTTGTTATAAAAAGGGTCATTATAAGTATAATTGTCCAGATAGAGCTTCTACATCTGGTACAAGAGATAATGATAAAGGAAAAGCACCTGTGAATTCTTTTGATGTAGTAGATAAGAGCATAAATAATGAAGTAGATGTGTTTGTAACAAAAAGAAAGAAAGAAAAAGATAACCAAGATGGAAATGATCCTAAGAAGATGAAAGGAGAAACTAGTAAGAAACATAGGAGAAGAAAGTTGGGTGTGCAGGATTTTCTGATTTCATAGGGACAAGGACCATACTCCATCTTAGAAGATCTGTCCAAAAGGCCTGCAAATATTACATATGGTCAACTCTTGGCTATGTCTTCTGAGAAGAGGCGGGAGCTGCGAAGTGGACTCAATGCTCGACGAAGGAAGGAGGTTGAGGTCCCTATTTTGGAGGTAGAGGCAGATCCCTATGCTCCACAAGCTGAGGTATTATGTAATGGTATTTCAATTCATGATGTCTTAGTTGATGGAGGTGCTGCAGTTAATGTAATGACCGAGTCTGTAATGAATATGTTGGGTTTAAAAATTGATCGCCCCTCAACACTTATGTTAAGGTCATTAAATAAGGGAAAAACTAAACCAGAAGGTGTTGTTTCAAATGTGGCAATATCTGTTATGGGTGTTGTATGTGTGGTAGACTTTCAGGTGATGAAAAATGGTACTGTTGCGTACCCAATGTTGTTGGGAAGACCATGGCTAAGGAGAGTTCATGCAAGAAACTACTGGAATGAAGGCTTCATGACACTTGGACGTGGCAGAGAGAGGGTGAAGATAAATGTGATCCCTTGGCATCATAAGGAAGAACCTGTGGATTCAAGTGATGAAACTGATGATTGGACATCCTCTGATTACTCTAGTACCAGTGAAGTGGACACAAAAGATGAAGAAAGTGAGGTTGATGTTTCGGTCATGGATATCCTTCCAGTCACACCGACTCATGAACCCATAAAATTATCTGAAGAATAAATTGATGATCGTCTCCAACAAATAAAGATTGGTGATGCTGTGATGGAGAGTGAGAAGGAATCCTACCTCCAGCTCTTTCAAAGGTACATACACCTATTCACTTTTGATTACAAGGAACTCCATCAAGTAAGTTGGGTAGAACATTCTATTGAGCTGGTAGATGGTGCTAAGCCCATAAAGCAAATGCCATATAGAATGAATCCTAATTTTTTCAAGACTGTAAAAGAAGAAATAGATAAGTTGCTTGATGCAGGATTCATATTTGCTGTGGAGAATTCAGAATGGGTTTCTCCCATTGTGATCTCAATAAAAAATAATGGGAAGCTATGCATTTGTGTTGATTATAGGAAGCTCAATAAGGCAACAAAGAAGGATCATTACCCTCTTCCATTCTCAGATCAGATCTTGGATGAAGTAGCTGGCCAGGAGTGCTATAGTTTTGCTGATGGATATAGCGGATACAACCAAGTTCGTATAGCAGAGAAAGATCAGCTGAAGACCACGTTCACCACTCCTTGGGGAACATTTTCTTATAGAGTTATGCCTTTTGGGTTGTGTAATGCTCCGGCAACGTTCCAGCGCTTGATGAATAGGGTGTTTGAACCCTACATTGGGAACTTCATCAGAGTATTTCTGGATGATTTTTACATCTATGGGAGCAAGATGGACCACCTGCACCAGATGGAGACAACATTTCAAAGGTTAGATGAAGCACAAGCCTCACTAAACCCTACAAAGTGTGTCTTTGGATGTTCTAAAGGCATTTTGTTAGGGCATGTTGTATCCAGAGATGGTATTGGTACTGATCCTGATAAAGTTTCAAAAATCAAAGAGTTACCATTTCCTATGAATAGAAGTAAGTTGAGATCATTTTTAGGCCATGTGGGTTACTATAGAAGGTTCATCAAGAATTTCTCAAAGATTGCACAGCCACTAACCCAGTTCTTGAAGAAGGATGTTACTTATGAACCAGGAAATAAGGCGCATGAAGCTTTTGAACAACTGAAGGAAGCTTTGGTGTCTTCACCTATTTTAAAGAATCCAGATTGGAGCAAGCCATTCATTGTGTATACTGATGCCTCAGATGCAGCACTAGGAAGTACTCTGAGCCAAAAGGATGAAAATGGGAATGATCATCCAGTTTACTTTGGGAGCAGACAAATGAGCAGTGCTGAGGTAAATTATACTGTAACTGAAAAAGAGGCTCTAGCTATCATTTTTGTTGTAAAGAAGTTTAGAAATTACTTGCTAGGGCAGAAATTTATAGTTGTAACAGATCATCAGGCTCTAAAATATATTGTAAATAAGCCTAACCCATCAGGGAGGATAGCAAGATGGATAATTTTGCTACAAGAATTTGAATTTGATATTATAGATAGGCCAGGAAAGAAGCATGTCAATGCAGATGCACTCTCTCGAGCCTATGATGGTTTAGGTTCATCTTGTGATGATGATGATTTCCCAGATGCAGCATTGTTATCCCTTGACACAATCCCTAGTGAATACATAGATATTTGGAATTATTTGAATGAATTCAAGTTTCCTGATGGTGTCAATGCAAAGACTAAGAGGAAGATTACTCAAGCCAGTCATCCATATTCTATTCTGCATGGAGTATTATTTCGAATAGGACCTGATGGACAGTACAAGAGAGTAGTTGGACGTGATCAAGGGAAGGAGCTGATAGAAGAATTCCACAATGGTACATGTGGAGGACACTTCTCTGGACAACTTACAACAAGAAGGATCTTGGATGCAGGTTATCACTGGCCCACTCTTTTTAGAGATTGTTATAATTATTGTAAGACATGTGATATTTGTCAAACACATGGTAACCGTAAGACTTCATCAGCTCCATTATGCCCTATTCTTCCACTTGGTCCCTTTGAAAAGTGGGGAATAGATATTGTAGGTCCACTTCTAACTACCCCATGCCAAAATAAGTATATTGTAGTTGCCACAGATTATTTAACCAAGTGGGTTGAAGCTAGGCCATTGAAAACAACTTCCATGGATGAAGTGGCAAGGTTCATATATGAACGCATTGTCACTAGATTTGGTTGCCCATTAGAAATTGTAACAGATCAAGGAAGCCACTTCATTAATGAGGTGGTAGAAGCCCTAGTCAACAAGTTTTCTATTAAGCACAGGAAGGCAACAACATACAAGCCAAGCACAAATGGACAGGTGGAACAAACAAATTTTGTGTTGTGTCAAATTCTAGCAAAAGATGCAGCCTTGCAGGTACATAAGTGGGATAAAAGGATTCATGCAGCATTGTGGGCATATAGGGCAACATCAAAGTCAGCAACAGGATACTCCCCATTTCAGTTGGCTTATGGCATTGATCCAGTTCTTCCTATTGAGTTTGATATTCCCACTGTGAGAGTTATGAAAAATGAAAGGATGGATGAAAGTGATTCAGTAAAAGAAAGGTTGGTGCATCTTCATTTGCTAGAGGAAATGAGGGAAATAGCAAAGGATACAAGCTATAAGAAGAAAATGAAGCAGAAGGAATACTTTGATCAAAAGATCCGTTGGTCTCCATTTCATGTGAATGACTTGGTTCTAGTATATGATTCTAGATACAAAAAAAGAAGGCAGAGAAAATTTCTTCCCAAATGGATGGGGCCCTACAAAATAGCAGTTGTGCATGAAAATGGTACATATCGACTGGAGGAATTGGATGGCACTCCCATTACGAAATGGGTCAACCATGACAAGTTAAAGATTTTCCAGGCACCAGCTTCAGAATGTCCATAAGAGTCTACTCCGAGGACGGAGTAGAAGCTAGGAAGGGGGAAAATGTCGACATTAAAATTTTCCTCCGTAATTTCTATTTTATTAATGTATGTATTAGGAATAGGATGTTGTTAAGTATAATTAGTAGTGGCGTCCAATAGAAGATAATGGTGCCATCAGTACGGTGCCGCCAATAATGTAGAGTACGGTAACAGTCAAAGTACAATAGGAATGTTGTGGTAAAAAGTAAATATTTGTCGTAAGTGGTCCGGTAATGTTAAAATGTCAAAGTTGGGGTAAGTAGAGAAGTAGGGTCTACATGATTAGGAATTAGAAATATTATATTTGTAATAAGGACAAAGAGTGATGTCATAAATATTTTGTGTATTTTATTTGTGGAAAAGTCTAAAAAGGTGGAACCCATGTGAGATGATAAGGTTTATCTTATCTTAGAAGATAAGCCTACATGTAAAGGCAAGAGTTTAGGCATGGAATATGATTGGCAGGAAGAGATTTCCTATCCTATCTTAGAGATAGGGTGGATAAGCCTGAATTCCTATAAATAAAGAGGCCACCCCCCTCATTTAGCATAGAAGGAAGTAGTGAGAAATATTGTATGAGTAAGTGTGTAAAGGAAGCCATCATTTTGAAGGTGTGTTAAAGAAGCCATTAAGAGGTGTAATTGTGAAGTTTCTCCCATAGTTATTGTTGGAAGGCAAGTGAAGTCAGTAACACTTGAAGTACCTCATGGGTGAGATTGTAACAATTTCATGTTGATATTATAATTTACACTGATATTTCAGATTTATCATCATTCCTTCTTATCATAGTCTATGGTATTCTTGTGTTATGTTTGTTGTTGTGTTTCTAGATTACATCCACCAAACTAAAAGTTGTGCCTTGGGAGGTGAAGATTTTTTGTCAAATGGCTCACCCTAAATACTTCCATACATGGTTCATTTGCATCTCCACCTGTACATTACTGCATTCACATTGGATATCATTTGCATAATCATATTGTAAAATTGTAGTCAAGAAATTTATTTTTCAAACAAATTCAAAAACTTCTAAATATTAGCAAAATCAATCCTTCATGCTTCTTCAAATATCCACCATATCATCATCAACAATTATAATCCCTTCATCATTTCAGCAAGTTAATATATAATTTTGACATTGATTCTACCAAGTACTTGGTTCTACCCATAGTTTTCTTCTAGCTTAGGTGTCATTTTCCCATAGTGTGTTCTATAATCTTCTTAATATCACATCTTTCCTATAGAAACCTCTTTGGTAACAATAGCACTCTAAACACTTCATCCCAGATCATTTGTTTTCCTATCTCAGCCTTCGGTGATGAGTACCTCACATCTTACTAGTTTTATGGGGTTGAGGTTAGGGGAAATATCTCCCTACCAAAAGAACAACTCAAAGTTAAAATTAAATGATTTATATAAGTTAATCAATAAATACAAAAAAATTTCATTCACAAATAAAACTACACTTCTTTTCCCTACCAATATTTGGTGATGAGCCCATGCCTCATACTAGTGACGTGAGGTTGGGAAACGAGATAAGTGCCCTTACTTTCCTTTATATTGTCCTTAGTGATGAGCACATCCTTCTTACTGGTAACATTGGGAAAGGTGTAGGGCGTCTCTTTATAATAAGTCTAGTAAGGTACAAAAAATATAGAAAATAAAAAAAGTGCTTTGAAACTTCAAATCCCAAGAAAGTGTATTCGATGTATATGTTCTCAAGAGAGTCAAAAACCTTAAAACCAGATTTTGTCAATCAAGAGGCCATCTATAGATCTAAGTCTAAATAAACTTGCAAGCAAATCACATTATTTACTACGTAATAAACTATGTGTTGAGTTAGGTTGTAGGTTCCTAAATGGATTTTTGTCAAAATATTGTCTTCCTTTTGTCATTTCTATTCATCAAAACCACATAACTCACGTCCCTTCTAGCTCTTAGTGTTGAGACCTCACATCTTACTAGTTGCGTGGAGTTAGAAGAGGAGTGAGCTCATTCTCTTATTTTATCACATTCATCAAATTTTTCCAACAAAACAAGAAGTATTAAATATTGTTTAAAAACCAAAGTTTCAGGCTAGATTTTGTTTGCATACAGCATCATATAAAGAAAAACAACAAAAAGAAATCACTCTGTTATCACGTCATCATCTGTACCATGCATTCAAAAAGCATATAAAACATCAGTAATTTCTGAGCATCTAAGAGTACACAAGTGAAGCAAGCCATCAATGAGATAAAATCTTACACAAGATATTCTGAGCCAAAAAATATTCATATGTGTATATATGTATCTGTAGGTAATCAAGTTTTTGTATACAGTGTCAATCACACTCTAAGTGTGGTAAAAACCCTCGCACTGAGCAAAAAATACCACAAAAAATGATATATACAATCCAAAAGTATAATCCGAAGCAATAAATGCCTATGGCCTATCCCTCTCTATGCGAGATCCAGATGAAGGTGTGTACAGTTGGGGCTCTTGTTTTTGATCTCATGTGGTGGGAGTGAGGAGCCTTTCATGCCAAGATCTATAAGAATGACCATGGGATGATGAACTGGGGTGATCTACCAGTGGTGGTACCGCTATGCATGAATCCTCTCGCCGTTGCCTCCTCTTGGCTATCTGATATCCAACGAGCTTAGTCCTCATCTTGGTCACTTCTCCTACTATAATCCATGCTGGAGAAAATACATCAGTGTGCCACCCTACCATGATCAGCTACCCTGAGTCCACAAGCAACTCTTCTTGTGTCATGCCCATAGGGTGTGTAAAAATATCAATAAGTATGCTCCAAATAAGATCTCTCCAGCCATCATCAATGGCTGCAATACAAAAGAAAACAAAAATGACTTAGAAAACTTTAGAAAATAAATAAATATAAATATATACAATGCATAATTCACTAACACTTCTAGTCCATGTGGTAGATTCAAGAAAGTAATGTCCACTTACTTAGATCTCCTGGCCACCTAGATGGATCTACTGGGGATGGTGGTGGTGGTTCCACAGGAACCTCCTCAGCTGTTATCTCCTCTAAAGCCACATGCTGCCAAAAAACAAACTCATCATCCCCTTGTACATAAGGGAGAGTGTCATGTGTCTATAAAATCTCCTCCTTGGCCTTAAACTCAGCCTTCACCATTTTGCAAGCCTCTCTAGTGGTCATCCACTCAATATCGGTGTCCTCCTCATGCACCTCCTCCCCAACTTCCTCCTCATCACCACTCTCCTCCTCCTTTTCCTCTCCATTATGCTTAGGAGTGGCCTCAATATAATGGGCAGATCTAGCCTCTCTAATTCCTTTGTATATAACTAGAACTATTGGGAGGGCATCAATATAAGGTAACCCAAAATTTTGGGGAACCCTTTGAATTGGATGGAGCTCTACCTGGCTATTCATATCCTTCAACTATGTAGTAGTGTTGTATGTCACCAAAATAACGAAATCCTTACCCCATAGGTCGACCATGTTTTGGTACGGCTATGCAATCATGTCATCAGTAGTAAGTGTAGTAACAGGATGATGATGCCCCTTTAGGAGGCTGCAATTGTGCATCGAACTACTCTGATAGCCCCAAGATCTGCTATCCTGACACCCCTCTGGTAGGGGATCATGCACTCAAATACCAAGCTAGTCACCAAAGCAGGATGACTAAGGGCCTTGTACTTTAGTCGAACCACCCTGTATAGGTCATGATAGGTAGTACCAAATATGTCAATTCCCCAGGCATATATGTGAGCATGCTCCTTTATGCTCTAAATAATTGGGGCCCAACAATAAAGTAGATTTTCCCCACCCTTGTCCCCAACCAAGTGCGAAGCCAAAATTCTAATGATGGCCTTGCACAAAGAAGGAATATGGGCATAGTGAACTGATAATAATTTCATGCCATGCTTGGCATGAGTTTCAGGTGTTAATGCATCTCCCATATATGCATCCCAACTATGAGACTGTACCACTGATGTAGTGCTCTCTAAACTCAAACTCCTACTTGTAACAAGAACACCCGAAATCTTATATACAACCTTGAGAGAGATAGTCCACTCTCCTCTAACCCCAAGGAGATGGAAAGTGTTCCGTTCTGCATCCTAATAGCTCAATAGATCAGCTAACAAGTAACCATGTGGTGTAACCAATGGTGTCTAGGATATCCTCCATATCCCAACTCTGTGTAAGATCTCTCTCTCTCATCTTGAGTGATTGAATAAAAAAGGGAGGAAGCCAATCACACTCTCTAGCTCTTCTCCATTTGATATACAGGGCATGAACTCACCAAAACATCAAAAAGAGAAAGTTAGAAACATCTCATGCATAATAAGCTCATCAAAAATATCATAAAATAACACAAAAACCAAAAACATTATTCACACGTAATTAAAATTAGCATTTTCTCTGGTAATTACACAACTGACCCTCTACGCAGAGAAGTGTTTTCATAACTACCGCATATGCAAAGCAGCAATTCTGTCCAAAGGGGGCGTTTCATACCCTAAAACCTAAAAAGCTCAAAAAAGACAAAAAATTGACAATTTTTTACCAAATAAAAGCTAAGAATGCTTAGGTGCCCCCCTTGTGAACACTTTCACTACAAAATTATCAAAAATAACCTACCCAGATCGGACTTTTACGTTTTTTCACAAAATATCGTTAAAGGATAAACTGAGGGGACAAATAACTTCACACAACCATATTTGAGTCCATTGCTCCTTACATATGCTAGGTTGGAGGTGTTATCACGTTGATGTGCTATGTTAATTCGATTATAATATCGTCAGAATCCATGACATTGTATTCTAGAGCTCAAAATTCATATCAAATAGGTGAGTGAGAAATCAATTTTCCTCCATCTGAATAGTAATTTTAGTTATATTTCCATTAGGGTTTAACATCTTGTGTGTTTTGCAGGAATGCTCCCGATGATGGATCCTCTATCTTCTCATCCCTGTGGACACTGTAAGTCTTCTTATCATTTTATTTGTAGTGAAGTTTTCTATACATCATAGATTAATTGGAAATCCCATTCTTGATTTATGTTCAGGGACATTACATGTAGAATGACACTCAGCACAATTGGTCTAACCACAGTCCATGGGTTAGCTTTCCTTATTTAGTTTAGTGTAGAAGTAGCCTCTCTAATTCCTCTAGAATATAACTAGCAACTATTGCTGTCTGGGCATTAACATAAGGTATTTCAAAATTTTGGGGTGCCATTTGAACTAGATGGAGTTTCCTTTTGAGAAATAGTCATAGATCCTGTTAACTATGTCAGTATTGTTGTATGTCGCCACAATAACGATATCTTCAAACCATAGTTCGGCCATTAGTCTAGGTATGGACTATGCAAGTCATGATCAATCCAGTAGGTAAGTGTAGTACACTACCATGATCATAGCCATTAAGGGGGCCGTAACTTGTCCATTTCGACTACTAGGAAATCACGCTACCAAGATCTACTAGTCACTGGTTCTCCTACTGACTAGGGGATCATCCACACAAATACACATCTAGTTTCACTACAGTAGGATGACCTTGAGGGCCTTAAGTACAGGTTAAGGTTGAATGTCACCCTGTATAGGTCATCCATAGGTAGTACCAAGTATGTCAATGCCATGATGCGAATAGATGCAACCATGCTCCTCTATGATCTGAATAATCAGGACCCAACAAATAAAGTCAGACTTATCCCCACCCTTATCCCTAACCAAGCATGAATCCAAAATGCTGAATGATGGCCTTGCGCACAAGGTAGGAATATGGGTAGAGAGAACTGATTAACAATCTCATGCCATGTTTGGCACTAGTGTCAGGTGTCAATGCATCTCCCATATAAGTAGCCCAACCATGAGACTATACCATTGATGTAGAACTCTCCAAATTCAACCTCCTTCCTATAACAAGAATAGCTGAAAATCATGTATTTATCCTTGAGAGTGATATTCCACTCTCCTCTAACCCTATAGAACTAAAAAGTGTATTACAGTTTTACATCCCAATAGCTCAGTAAATCAGCTAACAAGTAACCTAGGTAGTGTAACCAGCAATTTCTAGGATATCCTCCATATCCCAGCTCTATATAAGATCTATCTCTCTCTCTCATCTTGAGAAATTGCCAACTAAAAAAAGGGAGGAATCCAATCACACTCCCTAGCCCTATCTACATCTGATATATGGGGCATGCATTCTCCAAAACACCAAAAAGAGAAAGTTAGAAACATCTCATACATAATAAGCTCACCAAAAATATCATAAAACAACACAAAAACCAAAAACATTCTTCACACTTAGTCAAAATTATCCTTTGCCCCAAAAATCACACAACCTCGAACCTATGTACAGAGTGGCAGTTATGCATATCTCCACAACAGTTGTACGTAATTACCACCTACATAGAGTGGTAGTTCTGTCCAAAGAGGAGGTGTGTCATACCCTAAAAGCTAAAAAGCTCAAAAAATACAATAAATTGACCATTTTTGACCAAATAAAAGCTACACACATGTCTAGGTGCACCCCTTATGAACATTTTCACCTTTAAAATTATTGAAAATGACCTACCTAGGTAATATTTTTCAATTTTTTCACATTATAGGTTAAAAATGAATAAATGCAGACAACTCACCCATGTCTCTAAGTTGCTTCTCCTCTTGATGGTGGGGCTACGTCATCATGTTGATGTGCTCTTTGATTTGGTTGTACTCTTGCGTAGAAACCGTCACAAGCTAATCCAAAGCTCAAAATTCACTAAGTGGGTGAGTGAAAATGGTATCGATAAATAATAGTAGTTTTGGTTATATATAGTATTTTTTAACTTTGTTTTGAGTATGTGTGTTTTACAGGGCTGGAGTGTTAGTGACACAAGTATATTTCTATCTCTGTGGATATGGTAAGTCCTCTTTTCATTTTATTGTAGTTTATTTTGTCAATTCTACATTATATCTGCACTTGATTCCCATTTTCTTTTATAGATGGTAGGAATCTTGGATTGGTGATCACTTCAACACATAGTGCATGTCAAGGTATAATTTCTAACCCCCCATTTTGGGAACGCCATAGTCAGAATCTACGTAACTTTACACCTCTTCATGGCTAAAATGTTTCTCTGAGGGAGAAATATGTATGCACCCAATTTTACACTTGTTACATTTCTAGAATGGTTCAAATTCCCCTATGACAATTATTATCTTTTCCAACGGTGTTCGTATCCTAATTCCTATTTGCAGTGTATATTTGTGGCAATGCTTCCTTTAACCATTTCCAAGATTTTATTTCTTTCCTTTACCTCTTTCAAAAATTTTTACTAAGTTTTTTGCCTTAAGTTACGGAAATTTCATGAAATTTATGTAACTTCTTATATGCCCTCAGTGGTGGTTGTGTAACTATCATGGCGGTTGTTAGGAAATAAAGGATAAAATATGTGGAATAATCCCTCACAGAATCACAATAGTGGAAACTAATATGTAGAAAATATTGCAGATCTCAAATAAAAGTGTAGAATAATAATAACACAACACAAAGAGACAATATTTAACATGGTTCACCCAATTTGGGCTACGTCCACAAAGAATCACTTGCTCAGATTTTATTACAAGCTACCACTCTCTCAATACAATATCTAGATCTGTTTGGAGCTATGCTCAAGAAACTCTACAGAATTCACACCTGAATTCAAAACACATATGCAATGTTACATTATTCCTACTATATGCACAAAACCACATAAGTATAAAACTACTTAAGTAATTTTACAAAACTGTGGGTATTAAAACCATGGGCCAAAACTGTCCCATAAAACTATGGTTCGAAAATCCTGCCCATATGAGAAAAAAGAACATTTCTCAGTTTATGGGGCATGTTTTGTTTTGAGGCCAAAAACCCCAATGAGACAACTATGGAAAGTGTATAATACTCTTAGTGTACAGTCTTCAACACTTTCACACATGAAAACAAGATCCACAACCTAACAATCTCCCACTTGGAGACTAGTTTTCCTCTGAGAAAGCTTCTCAACCCTTCACTAGTTTCCGTGAAGACCAACCAAAGCTGAACACAACTTCAGTTTTTCCCTTGTGAAAACCTTGGTCATCATGTCTACAGGATTCTAACTGATATGAATCTTCTCCAACTTCAACTTCTCTTCCTACAAAGCTATCCTAATGAAATGGTACCTTAACTGTATATGCTTCGTCCTAGAGTGGAAAGAAGAGTTCTTAGCTAAGTTTATAGCACTTTGACTATCACTATGCGACTTTCCTTCCTTTTGCTTATGCCCCAACTCCTCAAGAAATTGTTGTAGCCATTTATTTTCTTTCCTCTGTGGCAACAACATACTCAGCCTTCATGGTTGACAAAGCCACCAGATTTTGTAGTCATGAAATCCATCTTACTGTTGTCCCACCTACAATGTAAACATAACCTATCATGTTCCTCCTACTATCTACATCTCCAGCCATATATGAATCTACATAACCACACAAAGTGGTGTCTAATCCACTGTAGCACAAAATTGTTCCCATGGTCCCTCTTAAATACCGAAGGATCCACTTTACAACCTATAAATGATCTCTACCTGGATCACTCATAAATCTACTCACCGCTCCCACTACATGGGAAATACCAGGCCTGGTGCACACCATGATATACATCAAACTGCCAACCACTGATGAGTATACTACCTTGGACATTTTATTTCTCTCCTGCTTTGTCTTGGGACACTGCTCCTTTGATAACTTGAAATGGCTTACCAAAGGAATCCCAACTGGTTTAACATCCTACATATTAAACCTCTCCAAGACCATCTTAATGTACTCTTCTTGAGATAAAGTCATCTTCCATTCCTTCCTATCCTGATATATCCTCATACAAAGGATTTTTTTTATGCCCCCAAATCCTTCATAGTAAAGGATTCACTTATTTGCTTCTTGAGTACTTTTATTTCTTGCATGGTTTTACCAGCAACCAACATGTCATCCACATACAGACACAGGATAATATAACTGCCATCCTCAAATTTCTTTGTATACACATAATGGTCAGAATGGCATCTAATATAACCTTCCTCCATCATGAAGCTATAAATTTTCTTATACCATTGATGTGGAGCTTGTTTCAAGTCATACAATCTCTTTTTCAGTTTGCACACTATCTTCTCTTTACCTTTGACCTCATAGCCCTCTGATTGTTGCATATATAGATCCTCCTCAAAAATACCATGGAGAAATGTAGTCTTTACATCAAGATTCTCTAAGTGTAACTCTTCTGCTATTACTATTCCAACAAAAGTTCAAATAGAATCCATTTTTACTACAGGAGAAAAAATCTCATCAAAATCTATACCTTTTTTCTGTGAAAGCCCTTTGACCACCAACCAGGCATTGTATCTTTTATTGCCTCCTTATTCCTTTTTTAATCTGAACATCCACTTGTTTTGTAATTCTCTTTTACCTTCAGGTAGCTTCAACAAATCCCAGGTTTGGTTCTCCATGAGATCCTGATGCTCCTCATCCATGGCTTGCTCCCACTTCTTCCTAGAATCTACTTGCATTACTTTATCAAAGCTCTCTAGCTCTCCACTTTTAGTGAGTAATAAATAATAAAGAGAAGGAGAAAATTGTTCATGTTCTCTTCTTACCCTAGAATACCTCCTCAATATGGGAATTTGGGGTTCCTGTTGAGGAGGTTCCTGAACTAATTCATGTGTCACTTTCCCGTCCAGAAGATCCTCTACCACTACATATTCTTTCTCAGATTCTTCCTTGTTTTCCTGAAACTACTACATATACATGAATTTATCTTTAAATCCCTAGATCAAATGATTTTCTTGTCTTTAATACTTCAACATTTATATCAAAAGTCATCACCACCATAACCAATGAAAGTACATTTTTATGATTTAGCCTCTAGCTTGGTCCTATCATCCTTGTCTATATGGGAAAACACCTCACATTAAAAGACTCTAAAAAATGAATAATCAAATTTCTTACCATACCAAGCCTCCTCAGGCATGCCTTCATCCAAGACACTTGAGGGTCATCTATTTATCAAGTACACAACTATGCTCACCGCTTCCACCCAAAAAGAAAGAGGTAGTATTGCATGTAACCTCATGTTCCTAGCACTTTCAATTATTGTTCTATTCATCCTTTCTGACACCCCATTCTACTGCAGAGTTCCTGGAACCATATTTTTCCTAAAGATTCCATTCTTAGATCAGTAATCATCAAATTCATTGTTGCAATACTCCCCTCCATTATCTGACCTGAGACATTTTAGCTTAAGACCTATTTCATTTTCTACCAAGGCTTTCCATTTAACAGAAGTGTCAAATACATTAGATTTGTTTCTAATGCAATAAACCCAAACTTTCCTTGTTGAATCATCAATAAAAGTAACATAATAACTTGAACCCCCAAGAGATGATACCTGAGCTAGCACCCAGACATCAGAATGCACCAGATCTAACTTACACTCGTTCTTTATAGGTCTAACCTTGAGAAAATGTACTTGCTTTTGTTTCCCATATATGTAGTCCTAAAAAAAATCTAAATTTATTTCTTTATATCCTAGAAAATCATTCTTTATGATCTCCATGCCCTTATGGCTCATATGACGTAGCCTATAGTGCCACAATGTTGTATCTACTTCTAAAGCCACAAAATTAAAAAAATTAGTTCTATAAGTGGTTAAATACAAGGTTCTAACCTTCTTACCTCTTGCCACCACAAGAGCACCCTTGGTAATCTTCCAAGAGTCTGCTGTAAATATCACAGTACAACCATCACTTCCTAACTAGCTTGTCGATGTCAAATTTCATTTTAAAGTAGGCACATGTCTGATATACTTCAAGAGTCATGTATTACCATTCTAAATATTAACCCGAACAAATCCTTGTAAAACTATAATGCAAGGCTCATCGTCACCAAGAAAAACATGCCCAAAATCCCCTTAAACATAATCAACAAAATAATGTTTATGTGGAGTAGCAAGGAAAGAAGCCCCCGAATCTAAAACCTAAGATTCAATAATATTGTTCAAAGAAAGAATCAAAGCATCCTGATATACATTACCCGTTGCCACATTTTCCTCCTTTTTTTCTTCATGTTGTTTCTTCTTGTCCCAAAGCTCCCAATAGTCCTTCTTTGTATGCCCAAAATTTCCACAGTGCCAACATACTATCTTGCTTTTGGATTTTGATCTTTCCTAATCTTTCAATTTTCCACAGTTTCCTCTATTCTTCTATCTCACTCTAGCTTCCATTGTCAAAGCATTCCTTGAAGTAGAAGATTCCCCAGAGCGTTTTCTTCACATTTCCTCACTTAGAATCACCCCTACAACATCCTAAAACTTAAACTTTGTGTTAGTTGGAACCGAGTTGTTTACCGCCATTACTAGGCTATTCTAACTCTCAGGTAAAGAGCACAGAATTAATAAAGCCCTAACTTCATCAAATTCTATTGTAACCAAAACTAGCATATTTACAATTGTATTAAAATCATTTAAATGATCTACTAATGAACCATTCTTAGACATCTTCATATTAAACAACTTTTTCATTAAAAATATCTTGTTAGAGGCAAAAGGTTTTTCATATAACTTCCCTAATGCATCCATCGGTTCTTTTGTAGTCTTTTCCTTTGAAACATTAAATAATACTGAAGATGCAAGACACATTTGGATTTTCCCAAGTACCTTCCTATCTAGAAAATACCATTCCACATTCGTCATGCTTGAGGTATTTTTCACCTTCTTAGTTAGCAGAATATAAATATCCTTCTGATAAAGGTAATCTTCCATCTGCATCTTCCAAAGATTTAAATTCTACCCATTGAATTTATCAACCCTAGATCTTCCATCATCTGCCATAGCTCCCACTCAAGCTAAAACTTTCCCTGCATTTCAAAACTTTAGCAAACCAAACCTCACTCTAATACCAATTGTTAGGAAGTAAGGGATAAAATATGCAGAATAATCCCTCACAAAATTACAATAGTAGAAATTAATATGTAGAAAATATTGCAAATCTCAAATAAAAGTGTAGAATAATGATAACACAACCAAAGAGACAATATTTAATGTGGTTCACCCAATTTGGGCTACATCCACTAAGAATCACTTGCTCATATTTTACTACAAGCTACCACTCTCTCAATACAAGACCTAGATCTATTTGGAGCTATGCTAAAAAAACTCTACAGAATTCACACCCAAATCCAAAACACGTCTACAATGTTACATTATTCCTACCATATGCAGAAAACCATATAAGTAGAAAACTACTTAAGTAGTTTTACAAAACCGTGGGTATAAAATCCATGGGCTAAAACCGTCCCATAAACCTATGGTTCAAAAACCCCACCCATATGACTAAAAACACATTTCCTTGTATATTGGGTGAGACAACTATGGAAAGTGTAAAATAATCTTAGTGTATAATCTTCAACACTTTCGCACATGAAAATATGCTCCACAAGCTAACAACGGTTGTGCAACCGCCCCTCTCTGCAGACTAGAGGTTGCGTGCAGATTTTTGAGAATTTTCTTTAGCATCTTCTAAACATGTGTCATTTCTTCAAACATGATTTTTACTCACATTTCTTAGTAAAATTTGTTGTTCTTGGGCTCATTTGATACATATCAACTTACCCTCCTTTCCTTGCTGACTAATTGAATTTGACTCTCCCTTATTATTGTGATGTGGCATCCTCTAGCTGCCAAATGTCTTAGACCATTTCCCCATAATTTTTCTATAAGATCCAAGCTTCTACCTGAAGGATTGGTTAGGGATTTTTGTTGTGAATTGCATCATTATGCTGTCATAATATTGCTAGGAAATACACAATCAATGTCGTTATCTTTCATTGTTATTCTCCTACCCACATTGCTATCAGGCTACCTGTAAGCCACCATTTCTCTAGCACTGCCTCACTACTTTTTTTGCATTAACCAACATTGTTCCCTAGATTCACCTGAGCATAAAAGTTGGATAAAGAAACTAAGTGGACATCAGAGTAAACCATCGATGGCTTTGCCACTATTATGCAAATTCCAGGTTGGGGATGCACTTGGATTTCCTTAAGCTTTCTTGATTTATTTATTTAGTTTATATACACACTATTGACTAGAGTAGTTAAATCATTTCAATTTAAATCATTGTAATAGTTAAGGAATTATTGTACCTTTTATTTTGTCTGCACAAAGCTTCTGGTGATAGATTTCTTCCCTTCTTATCCTTGGGGGTTTATAAGGAATTTTTTTCTGGAGGAAAGCTTTTGTATTTGTTTAAAGTGATTAAAATTCCATTTCAATATGTAATCTCCATTGAATCATTCTTTACTTCTACCAAGGAAGTTTTAGGGGAAGAAGTGCTTCTAAGAAGATTTTACTACTTCCCATGTCTTTGAGGTGGAATTGAGGATTTAGATCCACAATTATAATTTGGAAAAGCTTTCTTTTATTATAATAGGCTAGGTCTACTTAGCACAGATAAATAGTCACACCCGATTATTTATTTTTTAGATTTGTTAATAGTACTGTAGAAGCAATTATATTTATTCTATTAATTTCCTCTGTTATTTTCTAGAAAGTATAAAATAAAAAAAATATTATATTAGATTATTTAGTTTTATTTTATTTTTTCATTCCCTTTATTTAATTAATGTCCTCTCAATAACTATATTAAATAATTTATTTTGTTTCGGTTAATTAATTGGGAATGAATTTAGTTAATTAAAATATTAAAACACACTTAGATTTTATTTAAGCTAGATTTAATTTTCTTAATTAACAAAACGGACCTTCAATGTAGCTCAACATTTAGATAAAATCCAATAAATAAACAATAAGTAATTCACACTACCCATGCATAGTCTTTGATTCCCTTTTCGCCAACTCAACTACTAGGAACTAACACTACTAGATCTTAGTCCCTAATTCTCCTATATAGTTTCCCATATGCATTCCCGCAATCTTCCACATCTGCTATCCCGAACACGACCTCATCTTGTAGATGTTTTAGAAGACTTAGTTTTTTGAGCGATCTTAGACTAGTTACATTAGCTGCAAGTCTTTCTGGAAATCTCATGCCAAGAATTGGAAGATGTGTAGGGAGAAAAGTCTAGAGTTGTCCTCTAACCTTTAACTGCTTCGCAATGTATGGAACACCACTGCAGATGGTGTGTATAAATTCAATCCGGTTAGACCATTTCCTATCCAATGCCAAAAAATAAAATGTTGTATATTGTGTGCCAAGAATTGTATGCCCAGTAAAAGCCACTGTCTGGAGTGTTGTATACTTTGTTGCATTGAATAATGTTGTCTAAATTCCCCCTAATCACAAGCTTCTAGGAATGGTCATGGAAACTCAGGCATTATTTTTTGGTTCTAGGTGTTTGTGTCTATGATGTGTTAAGGATCCAAGTTAGGATCTTATCCCTATCCAATTTTGATGATTTTTTTGTACCACTACTGTGTTATGATGTATGATGATTTTGGACTGTTGTATAGGGTGATTGATTCACCCAAATGAACCCCCCTTGGTTGGGGTGCATGCAACATTGTTGAAGGGGTATGTGGCCCATAGGAGGACCGATCTCTATGCTGAAATTGTGCCTTGCTGTGGGTAGGAAGTGTTTGGTAGAAACCAAGGCACACACAACCAAAGTGGCTAGGAAATAAGTGCTAGTGAAAGCAAAGTAAAACATGCATGTAGAAATCATAATGTAACTAAGCAGACAATGTGTAAGCTAAGACACAAGAAGAAAATATGCAAGAATACAATGTAGACTGTGAAAATAAGGTTTCAAATATGGTACATCAATCATGATGTCGCAAGAAAATAAATTCCAAATAGGACGAAAGCATACAAGTGTGCACACAAGAGAAAGGGTAAAGCGCACAAAAAATAGAAAATAATATTAGACAAGAGAAAGCAATGTAGTAGAAAACCATGGTGGTAAATAGACCTACGAGAAAAATGATGCACATGAAGAACCTGTCAGCATGTTAGAAAGATAAAAAGTATGTCAAAGCATATATAATATGATAAATTAATGTGCTATGAAACAATAACACCTGCAATGTACGAAAGTGGATGCCCTTAAGAGCCAATGTGGGACTGGTAATAGGTACTGCGCCAAACATCCATACTACATGCGTAGATATATAGAATTTATGATCAAAACTAAAAATCAAGTGAGCGTGCATGTTTTTATGGAAAAATATAATAACATATAAGATATATATCTTGCATGTGTAATAAAGTGTACACGTAACAAGTAAATGTAAGAAAGAATAAATGCAAACAAGCTTTGTAGTATGTTGTGCATGAGATGGAATGGAATGCAGTTTGAGTGATAGGAGCCGCGTGACCCTAATTGAGTGTGGACGTGTATGCATGTGATGAGGTTCATTTATACATGCCCCCCTTAGCAGTCAAGAATGAACCTAAAAAAAAAGAGCATAATTGGGAAATGGTTTGAACTGTGTGCTAGAAATATATGATTGACAAAGCATAGAGCATAAAGAGTGAGTGAGTGTTGTGAGGTTCATTTCAAACTTATACCCTTGGTAGTTGAGTATAAACCATGGAACTAAAGTGCACCATAGGGTAATGAGCGCAACATGTAGAATAAGATGTAAGAAAGATATGACATGATTGTGTAGAGTGTGTAATTCGTACGATGCATAGTGGATGTTGTGTAGAAAGAGATGTCATGAGTGTGTGATATGTGAAGTGTACAGTGTGTGAGGTTCATGTGCATAGTATTCCCTCAATAGTCAAGTGTGAATTGAAGCACGAGATTACATCATCGGGTAATGATGATACAAGAGTGTATCAAGATGTGTATGATGTATGTGAAAGACTAAATGTGATGTGTGTAAGATGTAAGACACCTAATAATGCTAGAAGGTGGGGGGGGATAAGTGCAATGCCCCCAAAGTGTGCCAATGATGGATATCCACACAGTGATGTGAGAGGTATCACGCCACTCTGGGAGAGTGTTATCTCTATCCTGATAAGAGAGATAGCCAACACAATGGTAGGTAGAAACAACATTAGGACCATGCGATGATGACAGAGTTTCAAATGTGTCATGTCCATCAATAGAGGGAGTAGTTACTTTGAAAAAAGTGATTGGATGTTGAAGTGGTGATGGATTAAAAACCTTGAGATGTAGAATTTGAAAGAGGCCACCTATATTTTTCTCATCTTACGTAGCCAGTGGTTGCTTATTTGGTAATGTCATAGAATACTTGAGAGGAGGAGGTGTTGGTTTCTTTTTTTGACTTGCTAATGCATCATATGACTCAATAGGAAGAGGTTTCTTGGTTTGAGTTCATTGTATAGGCAACACTTGAGTGAGTGAAGAAGGAACATGAGAAGTGGAAGTATGATGATCATTAGATATAGATGGATAAGATTTAGGAACCCATTGAGATGTAACAAGTGGAGAGGACAATGTGATAAAATGTTGTGCAGTGAATGAGATAAAACATTTATTCTCAAGATTCTTGATTTTTTGTTATAAAGCATAGAATTCATTTTCATTGTGGCCATTGATTCAATGATAATTACAATATTGAAGACCTTTCTATTTTGTAAGATGATAAGGAGGCTATCCATGAATAGATGGAAAATTGGTCAATTGATGACTAAGGATCTCAGTAAGAGTATCATGTTGCTTAACATTTTGATCAAATGTGAGAGACCATGATATTGGTATGACTTGTAGTGACGCCAACATAGATTGATGGAAAGAAGACTTAAGAGATCATAAAGGCGATTTAAGACAACATCAATTTGAGCAGACAATGCATCACTAGGAAGACATGGGGTGCTTAAGTTTTTTAGAAGAACGTATTTACAAGATGGGTGTTTTTGAATAATTTGATGCAAGGAGACTTGAGATACCTTTCGAGCCATGATAAAAGAAACATGAGGATCTAAGTTTATTCAAATGAGACAGGTTCACCAAAATTATTAATAAAATATGAATAAAAGCTATGAGAATGCTTAATCTGATTTCTATTGTAGTAGTAAATAAATAACAATTAAGTACAATAAATGACCCAAGAAAATTAAGCTAGAAAATGTGAAAACCTAGTTGTTATGAAGGAATAGAATGACTTATTTGTTTTGCAAAGATCCCAAATGTGTACAGAGATAGAAAAATAAAAATTTTGAAGCTCAGAAAAATGATCAGAAAACCATCTTTCTCAAGTTGCAAGTTATTAATTTTCCTTCTTCTTTGATCACTATGAGCTCACACAATGATTGCCGAGGTCTCTGGAAAATTGTCAATGAAATAATGACCTACAAAACCCTCAAAGAGACATCGAATCCAACAAAAATAAAGATGCAAAATGATGGGTCAAACTATCCTCAGCTGTAAAATAAGTGATCTTATGACTGAGTGCTGCACTAGATTTCAAACCCAATGTATTTTTAAGTATGTGTGTTCAGAATCGTTCCCTAGGTGGCTCTTATGTGTGTCACACTTGGATAGTGAGAAAGTAGCTAGATGTAAAAGATGTAAATAGATGTGTGCATGGAATAGAATAGAATTTCCTCCTATGAAGTGTATGCAGGATAATGTAGTCCCTTTCCCTTAAATGGATACTTAAATGCTCTTGAATAGAATTTGGTTACAACCTTAGGTGGTGATAGCTAATGCTTAGTGTTTTCTCCCTTATTATGATAATATAACTTTATATTTATATGATTCCTTTCCTTGAATTTTGTAATTGACCATGAAAAGGCTGACTACCAAAAAGATAAGATGCTTAAATGGCTAGAAAGGACCCAAAATATGTGAAAAATTTACAAAGAGGTCAAGGGCACCTAGAGGGGATGAGGGTGCCTAGCGTTGGCATCCTGGCTGAGTGTTGGTGTCCAGGATGATAAATGTCGAGGTATAAAAAGAAAGATTGAGCTAGAAGAGGTGTAAGACAAAAAGTGGCAATAGAAAGAAAGAAAATATGGTTAAAGACATGGGTTAGTTAGTACTTTTATTATTTAGGAATCATATGAATAGTAGTATGCAATCAGGACTAAATAGATACCAAAAGTGCATGATTTTGTGTCTACATGAACATGTTATAATAGATGTAGGGATTAATATAGATAAGGGATAGATGTGATTGGTATAATAGGAGTACATATAGATGAGGAAGGAAATGTGATAAGAGTAGGTGTGGGTTAAAAAATATTTGTATCTATGATGGACACCAAAGTAGGCATAGGTGTGGACAAGGTTGTGGATAAAGGAGGAGATATTTCACTGGGAGAGGTAATGGTGGGTGTAGGTGATGATGTCAATTCTTGGCTTAGAGTGTTGACGGTATGGGCGTTAGGTGCTTGAGATGTTTTATGAGTGGTTTGATTATTTCATGGATGGTTGGGGAAGGGTTATTTGAAGACATCTAGGGGTTGATTAGGGGGTGTGTTAGGGTTATCTAATTGGGGGTCACCATGATCTATGATCCATTGTATAAGATCTTTAAATGTGTGGCACTTTTCAATTTAATGGCCACGGACTTGGTGGTATTTATAATAGTACTCCTCGTGATACCATGTGGGTTTGGGTCACAATTTGTCAAGAGGTTATATAGGGGGAAGTTAAATGAGATGCATGACCATTAGATTGTCAAAAATAGAACTATAAGACTCCCCATGAGGGGTATAGTTGGGATTTTTTCTTTGATATATTTGTGGAGGATTTGTGTGAAAAGTGGACGTTGATAAAGATTTGACAATAATGAAGTTAGCGGAATTTTTATATTTTTCACCATGATTGGATGGATTAGTGAATTAAGATTTGGTTTTGTTAGATCGGAGTTTGACTTGACATTATTCAAGGGTGAAAAGTTCAAGTTTATGAGCCAAGGTGAATGCCTCTTCACAAGTTTGAAAGGATTGAATATGAAAAATGGATGAAATATGCTTCACAAAAGACCGTGAAAATATTTTTATTAGTTCATTTTTTGGAAGGAAGAAAGATAACTGATTGATTATGCCATGCCATCTAACGATGAAATTTGTAATAGAAATTGTCTAATGGTATAAAGATATGTAATGCTGATTTTACGCGCAATGTTGATAGAAAAGTGCTCTAAGAATAGCTGCATGAGTTGGCTGAAGGAGAATAGAGAATGTTAAGGAATGCCATTATAGGAGTACAAAGTAGGGCCAAACAATGACATAGGGAAGGTACAAAGCATAAGATCTTGGTCATAAGCAATAAGGTAACATGTGTTCCTGAAGTCATGAAGATGATGTTGTGGCTCCTCCTTAATGTTAAACATGGAAAATTTGGGAGCTCCTAGTGTGAAGGATATGGTTTTACGGGAAATGATGGATTGATGGGTTCACTAAAAATATTTTCATAACAGAAGGTGGTTTTAGACCCTAAAGTAGCGGCTTCAAGATTAACCATTATACTTAGAAAAGAATGAAGAGGGTCATTAGATGTGTGAGGATCATAAGTAGATGGATAAGATTTGTGGATATAAGAAGCGGATGGGTGAGGTTGTGCATAAGAGTGATATTGTTGTGGGTAAGTGGGTGCTTGATGAGGAGGTGGTTGATAAGGGAGGATATTGTTGAAGGATTGTGACTAAATGGGTTGAGACTTGAACCATGCCGAAAAGTAAAAACTATGTCATAAAAATGGTACCATTGCGTAGGGGAGGACTATTAGCTTTTTAGAAATACTAATTTTAAAGTGAATAGAAGAGGGATAAAATATCATTTTAATAATTTTTTTACTAATAGTAGGTCTTTAAGACACTTTTTCCTGTGAATGTTTATGTCTACGTTTAAGACTATAAAATTTGTTTCACTTATCAGAATGTGATAAAACTTATACCATCCCAACCATGGTGAAATTATATACATGTTCAAAAAAAAAATTATTTGATTTCAATATTTTTTGATGAAGTTATGGCGGGCAAAACAGAAAGTGCTCTGTTTTCTTTATGTTTTCATACCACTTTTCACGGAAAAAATCATAAAAAATAAAATATTACTCAAAAAAATACAAAATAAAATCATCCCAAGATATATAGTGGCATATAACTTCTCACCAAAGGAAAAAAATATATATCAATTTTTGGTCATCCAAATTGTGGGCAAACGGACTATAATCT
Organism: Taxus chinensis; assembly: GCA_019776745.2. Classification (NCBI taxonomy): domain Eukaryota; kingdom Viridiplantae; phylum Streptophyta; class Pinopsida; order Cupressales; family Taxaceae; genus Taxus; species Taxus chinensis. The sequence continues at coordinate 664,315,443 of CM034147.1, read as the reverse complement.
TATAGGCGTTTTTTAAAAAAAAATACCAAGTCATTGAATTTTGAGTGGTTTAATATAGCTAATCTTGTCCATGTTTTACAAAAATTAGTATTTTTAGGAAACTAGATTCTGGATGCTACGATTCATATTAATATAATTTTGTCTAATTTTGAGTGTATGTATTTCTAATAATCCCTACAAGTTGATATTATGTTGTTATTTGCAATATGATGTCCACGGATGACCCTATATTTGTCCATCAACTTCCTGCACTTACCCATTTATCTTAAGTCATGGATTGAGGTTATCTTCTTCATGATCTGATGCTTCATCATCAATTATATCGTTCCTATTTCCTTCAAACCCAATAATTCTGTTTCGGTTACGGTTAGGACTATGAACTCTTTCTCTATCATATTCTTCAACCATTGTAAATAAATCATAGACAAACAACACAAGTCAAAATTCAAACTAACAAAAATGTTTCAAAAGCTTCTTATCATTCACAATATATAAAGGGTAAAGACTTTAGACTTATTTTCATAAGTTTAAAGTTTCTTCTCTTTCTTCTTGGTGGAGGAAGTATATAGGATTCTTATAAGGTTTGGACAGGAATGCTCACGTTATGAAATTTTGGATACTAGAACTTCCATAGCCTTTTAATGTCAAGTGGCTCTATCTTCTTGATGTCATTAAGATTAGGAGGACTTACCTCTACAAACTAGTGCAGTGGTTTGGTGAGTTTGAAGAATTGTGGAAGACATCAATTCTGATGGGATCCAGAATTCACATGTCGCCAATTAAATCTTGTTCCAATGGATCTTGGGAAGAACGCCTTGAGTTAAGAGGTACAAGATCTCTAAGTGGATCATCGGGGTGAGAATTAGTAGAGTAGTAAATTTGTTAGAAGAGGGGAATATTTACTGGCTACAATTCAGACTTTCAGAGAAGGTAGTCATAAAGGGTGATGACAGCTAGAGTCCAAGAGTCCACTTAGAAAATCCAGAATATCCACGAAATGATCCCTAGCAGAGTCGCCAAATTTGTTGTCGATAAAAATTAGACCGACAACCAATCAATGCTTTCACCTAGTCTACAATGAATTTCAAGATGGAATCAGACTAGTTTCAATCATGGGGGTTATACTTGGAATAAATTAGCCTTAATGCATAGGGGGAGTTTATAACTGTGGATTGAGTAACTAAATAAAGATGTAACCTAAGGGGGTGGGAAGTCTCTATTTCTAGCAAAAAAGTTGAATATACATACATTGGGACAACAATGATAAAAGTAGGAATGTTGTTGGATCAAAATGGCTTGTTACATTTTTCTTTCAATAAGAACCACCAAGATGTAATAATGAGATTGATAACAATATTTATTCTTAAACTATAATGATCTTTTAATATTTCAAACTGGTCACTAGTATATGGAAACTGATTTTTGAATCATCAATAAATATTATCAACCTAATGTATCCAACAAAGTGAAAATGGGCTATAAATTAGGTAACCTATTGAAAAGGTTAAAATTGAGTGATATGGTTATCACATAGTCTTATGGTTGCAATCCTCGATATCCCAATGATTAGGTACGTGAGTCTTGAAAACATGTGATGACAAGGGGTACAGCTCCAAATATAAAACTTGTCAAAAAGGCCTACCCTTACACTTCGTACGCAATGCAGCAATAATATTATCGGATGCTGTAAGTCAATAGACCAATAGTTTTAAAAGTATAACATGGCAAGGTATCAACACATTGGCTATTCCTATTTGGTGATTAAATCTTAAGTTCTTCCACCTGTTCTTCCATGTTTACACATATGTAAATTGATGTGTGGGTTTTGGATCCTCTCTGGAAGTAGTGACCTGGGTAACTGATTTACCTCCTAAGCATTAGAATCATGCTGTCAAGCCTGGATGATCTAGGTGAATCTTCCTTTGAATTCTCATCCAACCATTAAATATGTACCAAATTTGCCCAATTTTCGAGCAAACAAACACTTGTGGTATCGCTGATGCAAATTTTACTTCTTCCCCACTGAAATGATGTATTCCTTGAATGGTTCCACGTTCTCAATGGTCACACATTAGTACGTGCATTGTTGATCCTATTCATATATTCTTCACTTACATATCTCAATATAAGACACACACCCCTTTACTGCGAGGTCTAGTGGTAAATGTGAATCGCGTGCTCAACCTGATGATTGGGTCAGGGTTGACGATGACTAATAGAGATTTATGGTTTGATGGAAGCGTAAGTTTGGACATTTTTCAATCATAGCACCAAGAGACTTCCAGATCACTGTATGCAAAGGAAGTATCTTTGACCTCAACTAATGATCCTGACAAATTCATGAGGAATAATCCTGGGATGACAATGTGGAATCCAAGCATGAAATATTAATTGAAACATAACTTCAAATATCCACCAAGGTGAGGCACAATGGCCCTTGTTTTATTCACCAGGGGGTGATACAAGCTACATTAGAAGATGACTGTAAATTGTGGTCTCCCCATCTGGTTCTAGGAATCTCAAAGTCTATAACATTCACCTCTGCACCTAGTGTCAATTAAAATGGTCATACTTATACCAGTCATCAATCACTGCATCTAGTGTAATCTCCTTATCATACTACAGTAGTCCGTTATTGTTTCAGTGGAAGATTGATCAGCTGGAGAGATATGATGCTCTTGTGAGGCAAGATTTAGTGTTTCATGTGGTAATTTCTCGTGCATCCATTCTCCTAGCAAAGAGGAATAATGTTCTCTTGGGGATAACATCTTGCATTAATTCCGATTATGATCATGGGACATCCCAAGGATGGTAATATCAATGGGTCTTCGTGAGATTCCCTCTTGTTAGTGAAAATTGTTAGGGGTAATTCAGGCACTGATTATGGATCATCCTAGGGAATAGAACTTAATGATGTTACCCCCATAGGTCTCTTAGGTAGGGACTTCCTAATCTAATGAGATCACATCTGAATACTTATCCTGCATAAGATAATTCCTCTATCTTGATAAGAGAGGTATGTATCTGAATAATGAGGTTCCCGCACACGGGATGGGGCTTCAGGGTGAGTAGTAAGGGATAGCACAAGATTGGTGTCTACAATTAGATCAAAATATCATCTTAATGGATGCTTATTGCTTCATGTGCTTCATGTGTTAGTACCTTGATCATCCTCGTGACACAATTTTTCCTTATTTTTTTCTTACCACATGTTGTTCATAGACTTGGTGAACAAGGAAATCTTCAAATTTGTGGGTTTTTATCCATATGTACGCACATACATGATTCTTGGAGTTACACTCACGTTGGTAATGATCTGGTGACCCCACAGTGATGTAAGAGATAAGTCCCACACGTGAAACTATCCTCTACCATGCATTTCCTCTGCTCTAGATATCCAGGCTCGAAACCCACCATCACCATTGAATGTTCCCTAAACACTAGGGTTGGGATTCCTAGCGCACTAAGATTTCTAGATGAGTTCCACAGTGGTTTGTCACAATCCAGTCTCGCATGAATAAGTGAATTCATTGTCTATCAAACAACATTAACCTATATCATGAAGTAACTGTGCAGTCAAAAATTTGTAGTACATAAGAGGAATTCCTTCATTGTTGTGCACTTTACAAGATGGGTTGGGATGGAATATCTAGACATCATGACTCTGTAGTGGAACATAAAAATAATCACAATACTATCATGAATCACATGCATATGGTAACCTGCATGGACAACTATCCTTAGTGATGCCCTTCCACATCACAATCGGTGTACCATAACCCACTACATGTCTCATGTGCCAAATTGGTAGAAATTTGTCTCCAATTGTTTAAACATGAAGCTATTATTTGTGCTACAAGAAAAGGTGATCACCCCCAGTTTCTACACGTCCTAAAAATGCTAACAAATGTGTAGATGCTAACCTCCAAATGTATCTCATGGATTACAGTAATATCTATTTTATGTGATAATGGGCCTTTTCAATTTTTAGGGTTCAACAAATCTAGTTGTGACAAATAAATTGACACACAGTTGGCTATGATGACAGTATTAAAAGATAGCTTGGAACAAGATGAGTTTCAAACCATGCTAATGCCGTAATGTCACTTACAAAAATCAAACTATCCCTGTTTTATTTCCTTGAGTGAAAATATAATAAGTATATGTGGATGTACTCAAACTGTAAGAAGTGATAGGGGAACACATTTAGCCAAAAAATGCATATAGCGTAGTGTTCTACTATAAAAATCCATCGTAGTTGTGCATGATGGATCAACCCTTCATGTTCATAAGAAAATGGACCAGTTAAAGCATGTGCAAAAAAATGAAGTGTGGTGGAACACATTGACTTTCCTTTTTGTCATGTTGGGTTTTATGCTCTTAGGATCTCCATAAGAATTCACACTTATGTTATGTGCTTTACGTGCATCCCTCCACACCTCTATTGAACTATGGCACACCTTTCCAACTGAGATGTCTTAAAGAATAACTTGAGGCATCTGCTAATGTGGTTGTCGATGGTGGTCATTTACTTATGGATAGCGTGTTGTGGTAACTTGACATGGAGTGGGGCCATGATCAGTGAACTTGAACCTCTTACTAGGATATTCCTCTGTAGCGGTAGATATGACCTAGAGCCTCCCATACATAACCTGTGAGTTAAGCCATAGATGAAAACTTCCTTATAATCCCAATTGCATGATGTTGATACTAAGGACACCCATTTTCTTTGAATATAGCAATATGTATAGGATTGGTCTCCAATGACTAAAAGTTGTGTGTCAACACTCTATCCTAAGTTGACGCAACACTAGTCGGGTACCCCCAAAATTACTCCCCAATACATTAGTGCAATGTTGTACTGGCCATGTGTGTGTCTCAAATTTTATGTGACTTGAATGAGGTGAAAATAAAATATACCTACCTAATCTCAATTCCTAATATGGTTGTCATCCTTTTTCAAACTGTCACTATAATGCTATAGTCAACATACTACCTCTCCATCCTGAACACCTTGCATAAAGGCCTAGGTAGCTAGGCTTGGGATCAGATGTAAGCCCACAGTTCTCATTCTCTCCTTAAAATCATGTACTCATCAGAGTTTGCTGATGGGGTCTCTCCTCCTGCACTTGTCCCAATATCGGGAGGCAGATTCATGCAATGTAGTCCCTCACCTTCCAACAGGTTATACTCAAAACATGTATTACTAAATTCCAGTCATCAATATCCTATTAACCTCAATGCATCATCAACATACCTATTTGTCATGGCCTTGTTATACTCAGGGTTCATTTTAAGGACACCTCTATGGAAATTAGTAGGTGGAAAATACCTGGTGAATATCTTAAGAACCAGTTTCACGGGAAGGTAAATTTTCTAGGGGTCCGACAGCAAAATTTTTGCCTAATTTTTAAGTGGTTTGACAGAAGGCTGTAGATGCGCAACATGATATTTGATGTCATGCATCAACAAGGTTGTTGATGCGTGTCAACGAACCTTGCTGACGAGTGTCAACAACCTTGTTGACGCATGACATCAAATCTTTTGTAGCACGTTTGCAGCCTCTGCCCTCTAGCCGCATGATAACAAAATATCTATGTCGCGCATCAAAAAACTCTCTGTCACACATCTGCTTCCTTTGCACTCCTATCACATGTCAACAAAATCTCCCTGTCACGTGTCAAAAAACTCTTTATCGTGCGTCTATAGCCTCCGTTCTCCTGTTGTACATCTGTAGCCTCCACCCTCATGTCGCGTGTTTACTGTACTTGATAATACATATGCCCCCAGTGGTATGAGTGAGCTAGTAGTGTTCTACCTAGTGAATAATCTAGGATTATATAGGGGATAGTTTCAAGGGTAGGTGAAGCCAATCCCTAAAAAAAATTAAACTATATATTTTAGGCGATCAGGTCACTGACCCGCGCCATAAAATTCACCTTTCAATTTTTTCAAAAATGGAATATTCGCCACTAAAATTATCGCTGCTTCTTAGTAATTGATATGAATGTGATATGTAGAGGATCGTGTATGAAATTTCATTAAGGAGGAGAAATATATGTCTTCACTAAGATATTGATTAACTAAAAATGAACTAACTATGTAGTGTGGGGATAGTTAATCTAAGCTATGAAAAACTTGTTGTCGCCCTCAAAATCCCCACCTCATTTTTTAAGTCAAATTCAAAAATTTTGAGCTCACACCCTCCAAAAGTGTTCAAGTAAAGTTGGAAGTCTGAAAAGATAGAGAAATTCACGTTTTAAAGTAGTTTAAAATCTTTAGTATACACGTTTTTGATAAATTTTCCGTTTTCCTGTTTGGAAGCGTGAAAATTTTATTGTTGGCCTCATTTGAATGAAATTTTCAATCTTTCTATGGCCATGGATCACCGAACCTTGTATTATTTTCAATTCCTTGGTTCATGAAAGAAATTTCAAAATTAGGCATGAAATGGTGGAGTTTTCTTCTTCGCTACATTTTTCCACAATCGTGAATGACGGGCGTTTTCTTCCCCGTCAAATTTCGGCCCCATTATTCACGGGTCCGTGGACATATCTAATTGGATATGGTAGGATGGGTCCTTTTTGTGTTTTGAGGCATTGTAGTGAAAAGGAGAAAAGTTGTAAAAGTGAAGCACAACCCCGCGGGCATCCGGGTGATGCCACATGTTGATGCCTGTATTGAAAAGTCAAAGTGAGGAGGTAGATTGTTGGAGCCCTTTGAGATTTTGAGCCTTTTTTCCAAGAGGGAAAAATTCAAATGTTGAGCCCGTATTAAAAGAGTCAAAGCGGGGAAGCGGGTCGGCAGAGAACTTTGAGGTTTTGAGCCTTTTTGTAAAAAGGGATAATAGTCATAAAGTGACCCGCAACCCCGATCATGCTATGAGGAAAAATTCAAGTGTTGAGCTTGCATTGAAATTCAAAGTGGGGAAGTGGGTCAGCAGAGAAATTTGAGGTTTTGAGCCTTTTTGTAAAAAGGGATAAAATTCATAAAGTAACCCGCAGCCCCGATCATGCTATGAGGAAAAAGTCAAGTGTTGAGCCCACATTGAAAGTCAAAGCGAGGAAGCAGGTCGACGGAGAACTTTGAGGTTTTAAGCCTTTTTGTAAAAAGGGCTAAAATTCATGAAGTGAGCCATGATTCCTTCACCAATCAAGTGAAGCCATGTGTCAGGCTTATATCAAAAGCGGAAGGGCGAACCAAAAATGTAAAAAATGCCAAATCTCTTTAAAGTCACAAAATGTAAAAGGCATCCTCCACGTCTGCTCCAGTAAATTTCTGCCATGTGTACAACTCTAGTTTAAAGTTTCAAAGGAAATATGAACGGTTCAAATTTAAAGTTACAAAATGAGTGTAACGGATGCATTATGAAAAGTCTGGTTTTTCTCGCCATTGGCGTTTCTTCGCGAATCTGAACAAATGCAAATGATTGAAAATATTGTAAACCATTTTTGCTAACAAAGAAGAAGTTGTACTCATTTCTTGAAAGATATTTAATGGGTTCTTCACGCAATTGTAAAGGGTTGGTGATTGATCTTGTAAACTCAAGAGTGCATTGTACCTAGAGAAAGAAAAGGAGATAGCCAATTTTATTCTACTTTCCTCCACTTCTCAATTTCCTCCATTTCTCCACTATGTACAACTTTTGTTTAAGTATCAATACAAGAAGAAGGAGTTTCTAGCTTTATTTGACTAAGGAGTTTCTTGATACTTGGTGATCAGTGAATTCTATTTGGTCTTGTTGCTATTCGCAGAGTCGTTTCTTCCCATAAATGCATGTGTTGAAGTTTCTACCTAGTGTGTGTGCAGGAATCTGATTTTCTACCTGCAGCATTCTCATACCTCAATTCTCACTCCCTTTCCCACCTTCATAGAAAATTCCCCCCTTCTAGATAACTACAAGAATTTTCCATAGGGTCAGTGGAGTTCCCCTGTTGGATCCCCGACTGAAAGGTCACCATAGAAATCTACGCTTTTCTTGCGCATGCATACATGGCAATTGCATCGTTTGAGTAGAGGGACTTAGATTCCCAGAGCATTGGCAAGGAATCCACAAATTTTTCACCCAAAAAATTTCCTCGCTAACAATTTTTGGCACCCACCGTGGGGCAGATTTGGCAGCATCTGCACCTGAATGTGACCGCAAGGTCAAAAAATTCAAAATTAAAAAAAGAGAAAAATTTCTAGAATTTGAATGGCTATATGATCCACATGGATTTAAATCATGGATAATCTAGGAAACCCTCCTATTAGAAGACCTGAATTGCTCTTCCATATCCAAGAAGACATTGCTTTAGATTTGAGGGAAGCTATCTGGCATAATAGACAAAGTGCCAATCACTACTTCATTGCCACGAGAATTTTACACCTTGAAGAAGAACGCGCTGCTGAATTAGAGAGGAAAAGATAAATTCCAAAACCACAAAGAAGAGCATAGATTTTCAAGCTGGCAGATAGAATATACACCCAAAAATAGAGACAAGGGGGACAAATTGATTCCATTTTTTAGGAACTTCAAAGGAGACAAGAGCTACTTGGAATCCAGAGGCTTCCTAAGTAGCCAATCACGTTGGGAACCTGAGTGTTGCAAATCCTTTGGATGGTGAATTTCCATACATCAACGAGAAACTTGAAGATTTCACTGATGTAGAGACCGAAGAAGAAGCTAGATAAAGAGAAGCAAGAGCGGAAGAGGAAATAAGATCTCAACTTGAAGAAATTGAAAGACTTCAAGCCGAGGTGGATGAAAGAGTAGTAGCATAAGTTGTAGCCTTAGCAAGGTTAGAATATAGAAATAGAAATAGAATGGGGGATCATGATCATGAGCATGAACGTGATCGTGAGGCCCGTAGGCCTAATGTACCATGGGGAGGAAACAACGGTCCATTGTCTCTTTCTCAACTACTCCATGAGTTACCAAGATGCTCGAGAAAAAACTTTCCAAAATTTAGAGGGGATGGTTCTCAACTCCCTGAAGAGCATGTAGAAAAATTTATCACTGCTTGTAGTGTGTTGGGTGTTGAGGATGAAGATGTTTCAGTCCAACTCTTTATGGAGTCACTTCAAGAAAAGGCTGTCGAATGGTTCTACATGCTACCCCTGAGGTCTTTCACCTATTGGGAAGATATAAGAAGTGCATTCAAACACAAGTTCAAGACCACAGAAAAAATTTAGTATCTCTTGGTCCAATTGGTAAAAATGAAAAAAGAAACCTCTGATTCATTGAGAGACTTCATATAAAGATATACCAGAGTGATAAGAAGAATCCCTAAAGATGTGGTGCCTCCTAACAATAATTTGAAGAGATTCTTCATCAGTTCCTTACCATCAGAAGTAGTTTCTTCCTTATAAGAACCTAACCAAAAACATTAAGGGAAGCTCAAGACCATGCAATAGAAATCGATGATGATCTAATCTTGTCTGGTAAAGTGAAAGGCCCAAATGGGAAACAAAAGGGTCAGAATTCAAACTTTTTCACCACAGATATGATGTTCCAAAAAATGGCAAATGAATTAGTTGCCTTGAAGAAGCAGCTGTCCCAGATCAAAATGCAGAATGCTCCAAGGAAACCAAACTCCCAAAATAGGCCAAGGATTACTCCACCTCTTCATCAGCTTGCTCTTGAAGCACCATTAGTCAATGCCATCTGTGACACTGAAGAACCAGAGGAGGAAGCGGAAATTGAAGAAGTTGAAGAAGAAAATGTGGAGGAATATGAAAACTATCTTGAGGTCGAGGAAGTTGATATGCACTATGGCCTAATTGAGTACGTTGATGATGAAGATGAGGATGATGAAGAAGCTCCAAGTTTCTCATGCACTGTTTTCACTTATGCACAATCCAAGAAAGGTGCTTCATCCTCAACGGTTATGGTAAAGGATAAGAAGAATAAAGAAGATTCTCCTCCAAAGGTCGCATAAAATAAAATCATCAGCAAAGGATCATCATTACCACCTTCTATGGAGTCGGCCAAAGAAAAACTAGGCTCACTGGTTGTCAAGGATCATGCTACTATGCCAAGTAAGTCATCTAATTCTTCTCATCAACTCAAAAGTTACTAAGAACAATTCTCCTTTAAATGTGGTTCCTCCAAAAACATCTAAGGTTCAATCAAAAGCTACACCCTCACCCCCTTCCAAGCCAATTGCTACTCCTGAAAAGGAGAATTTAACACCCATAAGTAGCAAAGCATATACCATGTAAATCTTCCTTCATTTCTGAAACCTCTTCCTCACTCACCATAACCCCATTTGACTTTGTGGAACATGCAAGCAAAACCAAAGTCCAGCTCTCAGAAATAGAATACCTACAAACACACCCTGCCTAGTTTGACAGGTTCATTAATGTAGTTCGTGGTGGTAACCGTATATCCTTGAGTCCTAATTCTAAATGATTACTGCCCACACCATCCACACGACCTTCCCAAAACATGCTAGCCCTCATTGCCTCCAAAACCAACAGGGTTGAACCTTTCTACCTGTCACTCCTCATTAAAGGCTTCTAGCTAAATGATTGTATAATAGATTCTAGAGCCTTAGACAATGTGATGCCTAGCAAAAGTTATAAATTCTCTAGGCCTCACCTTAACTTGGGTAAATGGCACCTGCGACTCAATGGAATCCTAAACAAGTTCCATTGGTAGGAAGAATCAAAGATGCATAGGTAGAACTAGCTAATTTTACAGAAAATAAGGTGCTCTTAACCATACTACTAGCAGACATCCCAAACATCCTTTGGTATGCTATTGAGTAGGAGTTTCTGTAGAGACCTATGTGAAGAGATAAAAATGGATTGGTCATATACAACTATCCCAGTAAAAGGCGAGATGAATAAGTTGCTACCAGTAAGAAAGATGAAGTTCACTGTATGAAATTCTAATGATCTGAAAGCAAACATTCTCTTTCAAGATTGTGGGCTAGGAAACTACTTCCTCACATCAAAAAAAGAGGATAACTTTCCACTTCTCATGGAGGAAGAGGAAGATCAAATTTAGAAAATGGAATTTGATGGTAGTCATTCCAGTGCAGGCTCGGGAGCTGGTGTAGTATTGTACTATCCTTCCAATGAGTTGTACCCATTTTCCTATAAGTTGCAATTTGATAATACAAATAACACTGCAGAGTATGAAGCACTACTCTTAGGCATGAGTGTACCAGAGGAAATGGGACTCAAGAAACTAAGATGCCGATGCGATTCAGAGGTTGTAGTAAAGTAGGTCCACCAACAATATCAGGGGAAGAATCCAAGACTCTGACATTACAGAAACAGAGTGTGGGACTGCATTGAATCTTTTGATGCATTTTCCATTGAAGCTATTCCAAGGGAACAAAATCAAAAGGTTGATTCTCTTACAGTGTCAGCTTCCCTAGTGACACCTCATCCTTCTTTTGGTAAATAAAAAGTGATCATTGAAATGGTATTCAGGCCTAGTGTACCAGACAATGCAAATCATTGGCAAGTATTCAATGATGATAACCAAATTCTAGCATTTTTAAAGCAAAGGGATAATTTCAATAATCTATTCTTTGAAGGAGTTGAAAATCCACACTGAGAAGTAGTCCCCAAAGAAGAGAAAGAAGGAATTGAAGGGATTGATGATGAGGGAGTAATCAAATTGAAAGGGAAAAAAATTCCCAAAGGCCGTGTCTCTTTAGAATACCTCTTTGAAAAACATGACAGATTCATTCAAGAGAAAGAAAAGCAATCTTCTTGGTACCCAACTGATTTTGATAAAGAAAACATTGGTACCCCGGAGGAGCCAAGGGTGGTCAATATTGGAAAATGTTACTCACTTGAAGAAAAAATAAGGTTTGTTACATTACTCAAGAAATATTCAGATTTCTTGGCATACTCTTATGATGAGCTCAAATCCTTCCAGCCAAAGGAAATGCATCACTCAATTCCTTTGAATCAGGGTGTTAAACCCTTCAGGAAAAAAAAAAGGCCATACAACCCAATTATTGTTGATACCATCAAGGAGGAGGTAACAAAGATGCTTAATGCAAGGATCATATTTTCCATCCACCATTCAACGTGGGTGGCTAACATTATGCCAGTATGGAAGAAGAATGGTGAAATAAGGATATGTGTAGATTTTCGCAACCTGAACTAGGCATCACTAAAGGACAATTATCCTCTTCCTATCATGAACCATATCTTGCAAGTAGTCACTAGATCTGAAATTCTTTCATTACTTGATGGATTGCTAGGATATTATCAAATCAAAGTGGCAGAGGAGGACCGCACCAAGAAAACCTTTACAACACCTTGGGGAAATTTTTCCTACAGTAGAATGCCTTTTGGCCTAATTAATGTAGGAGCCACATTCCAAAGGGCGATGGATTTGTCCTTCAAAGATCTGAAGCATTACATTGTCATATATCTTGATGATCTCACAATATTTTCAAGGAAGAGGGGAGATCATATCTATCACTTGGAACAAATACTTGCAAGGTGTAGGAAACATGGCATATCACTAAATCCAAAAAAGTGCATTTTTGGAGTCACAGAAGGCAATTTATTGGGGCACATTGTGAACAAACATGGAGCACACATTGATCCTGAGAGGATTAGATCCATTCAAGCATTAGCCCTGCGCCCAAGAAAGAAAAGAGTTCATTCATTCTTCATAAAGGTGAACTTTATTTGTCATTTTATTCCTGAGTTTGCTAATTTGATGAAGCACATCACTTCCATGATGAAACCATAAGAAAACTTCAAATGGAACAATGAAGGGAAGGCAACATTCGAAGAGATCAAGAAATCCATTGCCAAGGCTCCGAATCTTGTATCTCCAGATTTTAACAAAGAATTCATCATGTATTGTTATGCATCATAACATATCCTCACTGTCGTTCTCATTCAGAAAAATTTTGAAGGTGTGGAAGCACCTATTGCTTTCATGTTTTTTCCTTTGAAAAAGCATGAGCTAAAATATAGCCAATTGGAGAAGCATGCCTATGTAGTGGTCAAGGTTGTAAAAAACTTCAGGTTTAACATCCTCAATTCCCATACGGTGGTGATGGTCCCCAGAAGTGTAATCAAGTCCATCTTGACATAGTAGGATCCTAGAGCTAAAAGAGGAAATTAGATAGCAAAGACTCAAGAATATGACTTGAAGATTTGACCCTCCAATCTGGTAAGGGGAAATGGCTTGTGCAAGTTGATTACTGAAGATGAAACACTCAAAGTTAAACATGGCGAAGAAACTTGTGCTTGCTCAACTTGTTCAGAAGACAACCCACATGTTCTCTTTGTCACCACTACTGATGAGTGGTATGCTGATATCACCTATTACATAACTTATGGAGAATGCCCCCCCCCCATCTTGATTACAAGCAAAGGATAACACTCAAGCTGAAGGTAACTAAATTTGTAATCTAGAATCATGCACTTTACAAAAGAGGCCTGGATAGTTGTTTCCTTAGGTGCGTAGCTAAAGAGTAACAAGAAAAGGTGCTTAAAGCATACCATGACCAAGCATGTGGTGGACATTTTTCAGCAATGGTCACTACACATAAGATCCTCCGAAGAAGTTATTATTGGCCCACCATCTTTGTAGACACTCAAGATTGGGTTTCTAAATGCAAAGCATGCCAAGAGTTTGTTGGAAGACCACAACTCCTTGCTTTACCACTCAGGCCTGTGGTTATTGAAGAACCATTTCATTAGTGGGGGTTGGACTTCATTGGTGTTCTGAACCCTCACTCAAGTGCAGGGCACACCTATGTACTCACAGCAATAGACTACTTTACCAAATGGGTGGAATCCATTCCGGCCAAACAAGCCAACACTAAAACAATATGAAACTTCATCAAGGAGAATATCATAGTCCGTTTCGGAGTGCCACAGAAGATTGTAGCAGATAATGCTACCTATTTCTCTTCAAGAGAGTTGAATGAGTTTTTTTATAGCTACAAAATCTCCATATCTCATTCTACTTACTACTATCCACAAGGAAACGGACAGGAAAAATCAAGCAACAAGAACATTGTGACCATTTTCTGCAAGCTTGTAAATGAGAATAAAAGGAATTGGCACAAAAGGTTATACGACAAATTGTGGGAAGATAAAATCACTCCCAAGAAGGCAATAGGTATGTCACCATTCCAACTGATGTATGGATTCAAAGCAAAAAATCCTCTCACGATCAAGATGTCATCTCTCAAGCTATTACAGGAAATAGAAGATGGTTAGTACAAGGATTCCATTAACAAGAGGATCCTCTTTCTTGAGAAGCTGGAAGAAATAGAATCCAAGTGGTGGATTGCATTAAGGAGCACAAATTGAAAGTAAAGAATATTTTTGATAAGAAGGCAAAGGCAAGAGAATTCAAAGTTGGAGACTTCATTGTGCTATGGAACAAGAGAAGAGAACCAAAAGGCAGCCATGGAAAGTTTGATTCATTATGACTCGGCCCATTCTAGATTCGTGAAGCTTGCGGTGAGAACACTTTTCTTCTCTCATATTTGGATGGAACACCACTGGAATTTCCTCAGAGTGGGAAATATTGTAAATTGTATCATCAGTGAAAGCGGGTTGTTCCCCTGCCTTGTACCATAGGTGTGTTTCCATTTTTGTGTGTGGTTTTGTTTCCCCTTCTATTGCATGTCGTGTATTTCCTTCCCATTGTGTGCTTATGTGTTTCCTTCTTCTGATCTTTCTTTCTCAAAGTTGTACATGACTCTGCAAGGCCCAATGGATAAGGCACTGTTCAATGAATTATAGGGTCTAGAGATTGAGATTTTGGATTCCCATGTCATGTCTTCACTATGCTCAGCCCATGTCATGTCCCCAAGCTAGAGCCAGTTGTTGTCACCCTCAAAATCCCCCCCTCATTTTTTAAGTCAAATTCAAAAATTTCAAGCTCACGCCCTCTAGAAGTGTTCAAGTAAACTCGGAAGTCTTGAAAAGATAGAGAAATTCATGCTTTGAAGTTGTTTAAACTCTCCAGTCTACATGTTTTGATAAATTTTCTGTTTTTCTATTTGGATGCTGTGAAAATTTTATTGTTGACCTCATTTGAATTAAATTTTCAATCTTTCTATGGCCATGGATTGTCAAACCTTGTATTGTTTTCAATTCCTTAGTTTCATGAAAGAAATTTGAAAATTAGGCACGAAATGGTGGAGTTTTCTTCTTCTCTACATTTTTCCATAGTCGTGAATGATGGGCGTTTTAGATTCCTCGTCAAATTTTGGCCCCATTATCCATCGGGTACATGGAAATATCTAATTGGATGTGGTAGGATGAGTCCTTTTTACATTTTGAGACATTGTGTTGAAAAGGAGAAAAGTTGTAAAAGTGATTCGCGACCCCGCAGGTAGTCTGGGATGATGCTCGTGTTGGGATGCCTGCATTGAAAAGTCAAAGTGGGTCAGGTGGATCATCGGAGCCTTTTGAGATTTTGAGCCTTGTTTCCAAGAGGGAAAAAGTCAAACGTTGAGCCCACATTAAAAGAGTCAAAGTCAGGGAAGCGGGTTTGCAGAGTGGGCTTTGACTTTTGGTTTTGAGCCTTTTGTTCCAAAAGGGCTAAAAGTCATAAAGTGACCCGCATCCCTGATCATGCTATGAGGAAAAATTCAAGTGTTGAGCCCACATTGAAATTTAAAGCGGGGAAGTGGGTCGGTGAAGAACTTTGAGGTTTTGAGTAGCTTTTCTAAAAAGGGATAAAAGTCATAAAGTGACCCGCAGCCTCAATCATGCTATGAGGAAAAAGTCAAGTGTTGAGCCCACATTGAAAGTCAAAGTGGGGAAGTGGGTTGGCAGAGAAATTTGAGGTTTTGAGTCTTTTTGTAAAAAAGGGCTAAAATTCAAGAAGCGATCTGCGATTCCTTCGCCAATCAAGTGAAGCCACATGTCATGCTTATATCAAAAGTGGAAGGGCGGACCAAAAATGTAAAAAATGTCAAATCTCTATAAAGTCACAAAATGCAAAAGGCATCCTCCACACCCACTCTAGTAAATTTATCCCACATGTAAGGATTCTGGTTTAAATTTTCAAAGGCAAGATGAACGGTTCAAATTTAAAGTTAAAAAATGAATGTAACGACTACATTATGAAAAGTCTAGTTTTTCTCGCCATTGGCATTTCTTCGTAAATCAAAAGTCTGAACAGATGCAAATGATTGAAAAGATTGTAAACCATTTCTTGCTAACAAAGAATAAGTTGTAACTGTTTCTTGCAAGGTATTTAATGGCTTCTTCATGCCATTGTAAAGGGTTGGCGATTGATCTTGTAAACTCAAGAGTGCATTGTACCTAGAGAAAGCAAAGGAGATAGCCAATTTTCTTCTACTTTCCTCCACTTCTCACTTTCCTCCATTTCTCCACTATGTACAACTTCTGTTTAAGTATCAATACAAAAAGAAGGAGTTTCTAGCTTTCTTTGACTAAGGGGTTTCTTGATACTCGGTGATCAGTAAATTCTATTTACCGTCTTGTTGCTATTCGCAGAGTTGTTTCTTCACATAAATGCATGTGTTAAAGTTTCTAACGAGTGTGTGTGTAGGAATATGATTTTCTACCTGCAACATTAGTTCTCCTACCTCAACTCTCACTCCCTTTCCCACCTTCATAGCAAATTCCCCCCTTACAGATAACTGCAAGCATTTAACACAGGGTTACTGGAGTGCCCCTATTGGATCCCTGGCTAAAAGGCCACCACATAAATCCACGCTTTCTCATACATGCATACACGGAAGCTACACTGTTTAAGTATAGGGACTTAGATTCCCAAAGCGTTGGAAAGGAATTCAAAAAAATTTCCACCTGAAAAATTTCCTCACCAACACAACTGTAAATAAAGTAAATTAATGAAGTAAATAATAATATAAACAAGCTAAACAACTATTCAAAATGAAATTCTAACCCTAATGTGCAAGAAGGAAGAGGAAAGAACTCAAATGAATAACAAATTCCTGTTAGAGAGTGTCGCAAAGGTGACTGTAAAAATTAGGAGCAGGAACGACTGTGTAGAATTCTCGAAAAGAGTGGATCTAGAGGATCTACCTAGACTAAAGCACCTAGAGCAGTACTGAGGTGCTTACGGGTGTTCTGGTCTAAAATTTAGGCACATTGGTCTATGAAAAATTTCTAAAAATGATCTCAATAGAGATGGAAGATGATCTAGAACCTTCAATGTGTGTCGTATTATATTTTTTTCCTATGCTAGATTTGGCCAATACTCCAAGATGAAAGAAAGACCCGTAAGACCACAAAACAACCATCAAACCCTAAAAAATAATAATGCATATGAAGGGGTTAGACTAACCTCATCTTCCACAATGTTGGACTTACTAACTAAGCATTGCACTACATCTCAGACCCGATGTAGTTCTATGTGCAAGTGTGTGTGAACATGCCCTAGGTTTCTCTTGCATTAGTCACACTTTGTGAAGTAGCGAGCAATAGCTATGTGTAGAAAATGTAATAGAATGTGTGCATGGAATAAAATAGAATCCCTCCCCCTATGAAGTGTGATGGAGATGTCCTAGCCTTGTTTCTTGATGATGGAGCTATGTGGATGCAAGTGATATCCAATCCAATAGATGGACGCAACTCTAGATGGAGTGATATTAGTGAGTGATGCTAGGTCCTTCATTATGGTATCAAAACTTTATATTTATAGGGTTCTCTTGATCTAATTTTTTAATCAACCCTAAAAAGTTCAACCACAAGAAATATAAAGATGTAAAATGGCTATAAAGAGCCCAAAAAGTGGTGGGAAAGTGCAAAAGGGACTAGGGTGTCCCTGGTGAGACTAGGGCACCTATGGACACCCCAGTACTACCTTGGGTGCCCCAGTCAAGGCTGAAATGATGAAAAATGACCAAAATAGACTGGGCATATGGGTGAAAGAGGTTGGTGATGATGAATAAAATAAATTAAGATGGTCAAAAGATGGGGGTTAATTAGTACTTTCTTCACTCAAGAAGCTTCTAAATAGTAGTATGATACTGGGATAAATAATGTCTAAAGTTCATGATTTTGTGACTAAAGGTTTTCCCCCACTTTATGTTGGCGAGCGGAAATCTCGGTAATATAAAGTAGATAAATATGCATACCTAATGTCCATGAAGAGTGTAGTAGAAATGTGTTGAAGGACTAGAAAAAGCATGGAATGATAAAAAAAAATGGAGGAGCATGGAAGATAAATATGAAAAATGCGCAAAGAAAAAGTGATGAGAGTGAAGCTAGAACGAAACACGTGGGTAGTTGTTGTAGTGTGTAATGTACCTGCATGGTTAGTAAAGTGTGTGCTATCATGAAGCGTTGTTTTTTATCTTGTTGTTTTTGTTTCCCTAGTTGACTGTTTGTTTCTCATACGACCGGACCTATAAGGAGAAAATGATCAAGTAGTGAAATATGTATATATGTAAGTGTAAAAACGTAATGTAAATAGATACATGTATATGAAAGAATGTAAGTGTAAAATATGCAAATGTAAATGGAACATGTCCACTTGATCCATGTTAAGAAAGAGAGTGTAGAAGGATATCCTGTACTGCGAGTTTTTTAGGGCAATCTCATGCCACCCTGGCCAAAAAAGTGTAAGAGGAAATGTTCTGTGTCCTCCAAGCTCTAACTTATTCCCTTAATGTGTGTGAAGAGATCTCTATATTGCCCTAGTTTTTTTCATGATCTGATGCCACTAGCTAAAGTAGTGTAGGGAGGCACACCCACTGTAACCTCCAAGCTTGTAATTGCTTCCCAGAATGCTAAGAACACCATGTCGTGTAAAATCTATTGTGTATGGGGTTCGTAGACTGGTATGTACCCACTCATTGTATATAAATGAACCGAACCGATGTAGGATCTCTTTGTTAGTATGTAAAACCCCAAATGATGCCCACCCTCTTTGGAGGCACATGCGACATTGTTGATAGGAGAGTACAACCCCAAAAGAGGACCAACCACATGTACTCTGTAACTCTTCCCTGTAGGGGGAAAGGGAATGTGATTAGTATAAACTAAGGTGCATACAAACATGGGTGGCTAGCCAAAACAAGTGTTGGTAAAAAAAACACACGCATGTAATAAGAAAATGTGTAATCTATGCAGACAATGTAAAAACTACCAATCACAGTAGTGTAAACACGCAAGAAGATAAGTAAGCCGCAAAAAGTGGTTCACAAACATGTTACATCACTCACGATGTTGCAAGACATGTAAGGTGATCATGGATGTAAAAAAAAAGTGTGCATGCAAAACATAGGGCAAGGCCCACATACAAGAAGTAAACAAAGGAAGAAAAGTATTAAAAAGCAAAATAAGTAGTCATGAAAACATGTAATCCTGCAAAACAAGTGCTACACATGGAACACCTGTTAGCATGTGAGAGAAATATCCAATATGTCAAAGTATGAATAACCAAGTAATGCAAAGTTCTACATAAAAAATGAAACCATAACACCTAAAAGAAATGAATGTGGATACCCCCAACGATTAGTGTAGGAAGGGTAAAAGGCAAGCATCCATGTTGTGTGTAAAATATATGTATCTGCAATCACAACTAAACAAAGAAATGAACATGCATGTGTGGATGGTATAGATAATGACATATAAGAAATCAATCTAACATGTGTAGTAAAGTGATCATGTAAAATACTAGTAAATAAAATTAAATGCCCCCAAGACAACGCAATATGTTGTGGATGAATGAAATGGAATGCAATATGGAATGATAGGATCCATGTGCCCCCTGAGTGAATGGATGTGTATACAATGAGGTTCATTTTTTTACCCCCTTGGTATTCAAGAATGAACCGTAAACAAGAGTGTGTCATCAGGAAATGGTTGAATAGTGTGTCATGTCTAACGCACTGTGATGAATGTGTAAGTCTAGTGATGTGATGCAGCATAGAAATGGGTGTGTGCATGAACCCTATAGCCGAAGTGTGTATCATGAATAGATGAACATATAAGTGATGATTTATCCTAAGAGTATATCACTATAAGATGAATGGATAAGTGATGATTTAGCCCTAACCGTATATCACTATAAGATGAAATGAGGAAGTGGTGATGTATCCTAAGGTGTATACCACTACAAAATGATAGAATAGGTGATGATTTATCCTAAAATGTATGTCACTTCAAGATAAAAAGAGGGAGTGGTGATGTAACCTAAGGTGTATACCACTACAAAATTATAGAATAAGTGAGGTTTAGCCTAAAGCATATGTAACTAGCCTAGGATTATCGCATGTGTGATGAGTGTAAGGTCCATTTGATTGGTAAACCCTCAGTAGTTGATTATGGACCAAGGAACTAAATTGTGTCATCAGGAGGTGAGTGCAGTGCATAGAAGACAATGTAGTATAAGTGATTACCATGTGATGAGTAGAATGTGTAAATACGAGTGTAGAATGTGAATGCAAGATGTGTTAGAATGTAAAAAATTCAAGGTGAATAGAATGTGTGACTATGTGATATGTAAAATGTAAATTCCAAATATGTAGAATGTGTAAAGTTGTATGTACGAATGATACAATGCTAGACTCATATGTGATGAAGACTAGTGTAAATATGTAGAAAATGTATGACATAAAGATGCGTGATGTATGATGGTATGGTTTATGAATATGTAAAGGATGTGAGGCAATATGCATAAATACCCTAGTAGTATATGTAATGCATAAGATGAATAACGTATGGTAGTAAACATGTGGATGAGATAAGGAATGTAAGATGAAGACTAATATAATGTGTGATGTATCAATGTGGAAAATTTTGGAGATTAAATGTTGAATGTATGGTGTATGAAACGTGATGCAATGTATAATGCCTATAGTTTAGTGTGTGGGGTTCATTTTGGCAGTAATCTCTCAACAGTCAAGTGTGAACTGAAGTACAAAGAGTGTGTCATTGGGTAACGACTATGTTAAAACATATGATGAAAATCACCTATATGAAAGTTCAAAAATGATAGATTTTAAAGTGATTGGGGGGAGAATAGATGTAATTCCCCCCAAATATATAATAGGAAGTATGACTATGGACCGTTATACATAAGATTGTTATTGTCATGATCAAAACCTACTAGAGAAGCGTCATAAACTTGATAAGCTATTGAATGGGGAGGGTCATACAGGGACCCATTGGGTGGAGTGTATACATATTCATGGAATATTCTTCGTCATTAAAGGTGATTGGTGAGAAACTATGAGCATGCCAATGAGAGATGTTTGGAACATAAGTGGGAGAAGAATCATTATTAATACATATATGGCCAAAATGTAGAGGAAACGTAAGCACGAAGTGATGAAATTTGATTTTACTGGAAATGAATTTAAGTCATGACTGTCCAAGTGTGAGTGGAGAGTCACAAGGGATGTACGCAATAAAGGTTGTTAGATGAAAGAAACGCAAGCCATAAGATGTCATAGTGTGAAAATATCCATGATAGAGATGTGGTGAATAAAGAGGTGGTAAAATATCGTTGAGGGTTATGCTAAACCTAGCCAAATTGTCATGTGTACAAATAGTTTCTAAGCACATAGAGGCGATAGAGATTTGTTGCCAAATGGACCTATTAATGAATAATGTGCATTTAAAAGGAGGCAATAGAGTTGTGACCCATGGAGGGGAAGACACAATAGCTTCGACTAATACCATAGCATTAGTAGATGGAGAGGTCTTGAACCTATACTCTCCTGGACCATTGGCTAGAAAGGTTTCTTCAAAATAAGAATCATCGACACCAAGAGGAGTAAAATCGAGTTTCCCTAATGATTCATCAGTAAGTTCTATAGAATCAACCTCATCATAAGAATCCTCAGAATCCTTAGTGTGAGAATCATATTGTTTTGTGGAACTATTAAGTATGTTAGTAGGTGTCACCGTATTCGGAGGAGTAGAAGGTGCCACAACTGGTGGAGATGGAACACTAGTAGCGTCGAATATTGTAGGTGAAATAATGGCCATTGTGTGAGTGGATATATCTAGAGCATTATAATTTCTAGTAGGAGACTGTGAATTTCTAGATTGACCAATGTCATATGTACCGAGGATGTTATATGGATTGTGTTTACGAAGGTGGTATGGGCATAGAAGTAATGGTATCTATGTGACAATATTTGGATGGCTCGGATCAGTGGTGATGGTATGTTATAAACCATCATGGAAGAACTTGACACATTGATGAAAAGTAGATGGTACTACATGCATTGAATGAATCCAAGGCCTTCCTAATAAGAGATTAAACTGAAAAGAGGCATCAAAAACATAGAATTCAGTGAAAACAATATTAGGCCTAACAAAAATATGTAATGAGATAGTACTTAGACATGAGCAAGTGGCGGAGTCATAACCGTGAGTGAAGGTATAATTATTAGTAATTAAATCATTGTTAATTCCCGATTGATTTAAAATTGAGTGAGTGCATAAATTGATGGCTGGTCCATTATCAATGAGTACTATTTTAATGCAAGTAGTTCTAACAACAGTAGTAATAAACAAAGAAGCACATGGATAATTTTTAGCAAAAGGAGACATGTCCTCATCAGTAAAAGATATAACATGAGGTAGGTTATGAAGAGACTATATAATATGGGCAAAGGCCATGACAGAGTTATCAACTTTAGTGTGAATGGAACAAAGGGAAACTTCGAGTGTATTACAACAATCTAGTGTGTTACACAATAATTCATTAAGAGATATCTTAGTAGGTGTATTTTTAAGTTGTTCAATGATTTCATAGCCTTTAGAGGTTGTAAGAGATTTCTATATGGATTGTGTTCAGAAGTGGTATGATGGGCATAAGTAATGGTACTATGTGACAATATTTGGATGTCTCGATCAGTTGTGATGGTTATGTTATAAAAAACCATCTGGAAAACTCCAATTCTGAACACATTGAGGAAAGTAATGGTACTACATGCATTGAATGAATCCAAGGCCCTTCCTAATAGAGATTAAACTTGAAAAGAAGGCATTCAAAACATAGAATTCAGTGAAAACAATATAGGCCTAACAAAAATATGTAATGAATGAGATAGACCCACAAAGCAATTAGTAGAGAACCCCATGGAAATCGCGGGGGACTGCCCAGGAAGTATATCGGTTTCAGGTGGTTTTCGTGTGGCGGGGATCGGGGGTAACGTATGGTAAGGGAAACATGTGTAGGTTGGGGAGCGGGAGTAGTGTCGGAAATGTGGGGTGGGTGTCGTAAGCGGGCAAGGAAGGGTGTCGGGGGGGTGAAAGGGATTAGTGAGATGTGTTTTTTGGGGTGTTTTTTGCCCCGCGGTAGTCTGTCGGCAGCCTGCCGTTTGTTTGTTTTGACCGGTCGGGGGGTGGACGGGTGATCTAGTGCGTGTGTGGTCTCGGTTTCGGGTCTTTTCCCCCCTCTATTATTCGGTGGGTGGGAGGTGATGGCAGGAGGCGGCAGAGGTGAGGTCGGTTTGTATAAGGGGGGGGGGAAGGGGAGGGTTTTTGGGTGGTTTGTTGGGTTCTTGTAGGGTATGCGGTGTGTGGTGCGAGAGGAGAGGGAGGTGTTGTTAGTGGGGGAGGGTTGTCGGGCGGGGGGTGATCGGGTCTCCGGTTGTTGTTGGGTTTTTTTTATGTTGTGGTCGAGATGGGAGAGGGGTGGATTGAGGGGTAGGTAGTGGGGACGTGGTGTGTGTAGTGTATTAAAGGTTTGATTTCTGTATAAGGGGTGGTGTTTTGGTTCCTCGTGGTTTTCTGTGTTCTGCGGGTGGTGGGGGGGTGTTTCGTCAAGCGGGGGGAAGATGGGGGGGTTAGGTTGATGATTTTGGATGGGGGGGTGTTCTTGGTTTGGGGATGTTATAGGTGCGCGTGACTGTTCGATGTGGGGTGCTAGAAATAGCGTGATGGTTTTGTTCTTTGTCGTCTCGTCGTTCTTGACGCCAGTGGATGGGGGGGCGGACGATGACCTCCGACGGGTAGTATGGGAATGCACATCGGGGGTGTTTAACTGAGGAGCGAGCTTTCCTGTTTGTGGTTTGGGGCCGGAGGTCGTTTTAAGTTGTCTGTTGATGTGCTAGTTTTCTATCTCCGATTATTGTGTATTTCTCTGGATCTTGGTTAGGGGTGTGGGGTTGGTGGGGCTTAGCAATTTGTGTCGGTGGCGGAGTTGTATAGTGGCCGGTGTATGTGGTTGAGTTTTTGTTGATGGTGTTGGTTTGGGGGGGCTATGTTTGGATTTTCCTGGTGGGATCGGATGAGATGGATGTATTATCGTAGGTTTTTTGGTTGGTGAGACGTAGATTGTGGTGGAGTGTCTTTCATGTAGTCTGGTGTTGAAGGGGGGGCTGAGCTTAGGAGGTGGTTTGTGTGTTGGTTTTGGATGAGGGGTGAGTGGTAGGGTTGTTTTTTGCCGGGTTGACAGATTGTTGCCAATGGACCTATTAATGAATAATGTGCATTTAAAAGGAGGTAATAGAGTTGTGACCCATGGAGGGGAAGATAAAATAGCTTCGACTAATACCATAGCATTAGTAGATGGAGAGGTATTGAACCTATACTCCCCTGGACCATCGGCTAGAAAGGTTTCTTCAAAATAAGAATCATCGACACCAAGAGGAGTAAAATCGAGTTTCCCTAATGATTCATCAATAAGTTCTATAGAATCAACCTCATCATAAGAATCCTCATAATCCTTAGTGTGAGAATCATATTGTTTTGTGGAACTATTAAGTATGTTAGTAGGTGTCACCGTATTCAGAGGAGTAGAAGGTGCCACAACTAGTGGAGATGGAACACTAGTAGGGTCGAATATTGTAGGTGAAATAATGGCCATTTTATGAGTGGATATATCTAGAGAATTATAATTTCTAGTAGGAGACTTTGAATTTCTAGATTGACCAATGTCATATGTACCGAGGATGTTATATGGATTGTGTTACGAAGGTGGTATGGGCATAGAAGTAATGGGATCTATGTGACAATATTTGGATGGCTCGGGATCAGTGGTGATGGTATGTTATAAACCATCATGGAAGAACTTGACACATTGATGAAAAGTAGATGGTACTACATGCATTGAATGAATCCAAGGCCTTCCTAACAAGAGATTAAACTGAAAAGAGGGCATCAAAAACATAGAATTCAGTGAAAACAATATTAGGCCTAACACAAATATGTAATGAGATAGTACTTAGACATGAGCGAGTGGCAGAGTCATAACCGTGAGTGAGGGTAGAATTCTTAGTAATTAAATCATCGTTAATTCCCTATTCATTTAAAATTGAGTGAGTGCATAAATTGATGGCTGGTCCATTATCAATGAGTACTATTTTAATGCAAGTAGTTCTAACAACAGTAGTAATAAACAAAGAAGCACATGGATAATTTTTAGCAAAAGGAGACATGTCCTCATCAGTAAAAGATATAACATGAGGTAGGTTATGAAGATTACTATATAGTATGGGCAAAGGCCATGACAAAGTTATCAACTTTAATGTGAATTGAACAAAGGGAAACTTCGAGTGTATTACAAAAATTTAGTGTGTTACACAATAATTCATTAAGAGATATCTTAGTAGGTGTATTTTTAAGTTGTTCAATGATTTCATATCCTTTAGAGGTTGTAAGAGGATTTTCCAGAGTAATTGGTGGTGGAATAGACGTGGGTGGAGCCATAAGTGGATTAAGATGAGTATGATGAGTAGTGACAACATTAATAGATGACTCAACCTTAGACCTGACAAAACGAGGAGGATGTTGGGTTCGCACGCATATGAAACCAACAACGGTAGTAACTACACCTAAGACCTTAGTGGTTGCATATGTCAGATAAGAAGATTCAAGCCATAACTTGATACAGATACAACATGATCAAAAAGTTAGTGTTGAAACCGTCAGTTTTACAAAAATGATTAACTAATAATGGACTAACTATGTGGTGTGGGGATAGTTAATCTAAACTTTGAATAATTGTAAATAAAGTAAATAAATTCAGTAAATAATAATGTAAATGAGCCAAACAAGCTAATGCAAAATTAAATTACTAACCCTAATGTGCAAGAAGGAAGAGAAAAGAACTCAATTAAAAAGAAATGCATGTCAGATTGTGTTGCAGAGGTGACTGAAAAAATTAGGAAGTAGGAACAACTATGCAGAAGTCCCGAAAAGAGTGGATTTGGAGGATCTAGTTGGAATGAAGCACCTGAACTAGGGCTGGGGTGCCTGCAGGTGCTCTAGTCTACCAATTTGGGTGCCCTAGTTTGTATAAAATATCTTAAATTGATCTCTACAGAGCTGGAAGATAATATGTAACCCTTCGTTGTGTGTCATATTAGATTCGTTATCTTACGCTAGATGTCACCAATACTCCAAGATGAAATAAAGACCTGCAAGACCCCAAAACAAGCATCAAACCCTAAAAAATAATAATGCATATGAAGGGTTCAAAATGACCTCAGCTACCACAATGGTGGACTTACTAAATTAGCGTTATACTATATCCCATACCTGATGTAATTCTATGTGCAAGTGTGTGTGAACATGACCTAGGTTACTCTTGTGCTAGTCATACTTTGTGAAGTAGCGAGCAATAACTATGTGTGGAAAATTTAATAGAATGTGTGCATGGAATAAAATAGAATCCCTCCCCCTATGAAGTGTGATGTAGATTTCTTAGCCTTGTGCCTTGATGATGGACCTATTTGGATGCAAGTGATCTCCAATGCAATAGATAGATACAACTCTAGATGGAGTGATAGTAGTAAGTGATTCTAGGTCCCTCATTGAAGTCTCATAAATTTATATTTTTATGGTTCTCTTTATCTAATTTTTTCATTAACCTAGAAAAGGCTGACCATAAGAAAGATAAAGATGTAATATAGCTAGAAAGAGCCCAAAAAGTGGCGGGAAAGAGAAAAAGGGACAGGGGCACCCCTGGTGGGACCAAGGTGCCAACGGATGCCCCTGGTGGGAACAGGACGCCCACAATATGCCCTAGTACTAGCCTGGGCACCCCATTTAAGGCTAAAATGACAATAAATGACTGAAATAGACTGGCCATATGGGTATAATAGGTTGGTCATGAAAAAATTAAAAAAAATAAGCTGGCAAAAAGACAAGGGTTAATCAGTACTTTCTTCACTCAAAAACCTTCTAAATAATAATATGAGACCGGGATAAATAACATCTAAAGTGCATGATTTTGTGACTACAAGTGTGAAAAACTATGGGGAAAAAATGATAATTCTTGAGCAATCACGCATATTGAGATAAGGAATCACATGATTTTGTACATGGATGTAAACTAGAAACATGGAACATCAAACTAGTGTGGACTATACAAGGAAATTTCCAAAGAGTGTGTATGAGAAAATGAAAACATAATTGGATTGGAATTAAAAAATATTTTGGTAGGAAACGGTATGTGTTGTCGATGTGAATAACCCATAGGCTATTTTGACAACTTGCAAATTTGATTTTGGACTTAGAAAAAAAATTGGTTCAAAAATCTATAGAACATTGCACCTCAATGTTCTACGGAATTGAAGAACAAAGTGTTCCGCAAACTCCCCAAGTTTGTGGAACAAAAGGAAACAGTTAGAAGTTTTCCACCGACTCTCCAAGTTTGCATAACAAAGGGAACATTCGAATGGAATTTGGTAAATTCCAAACAAAAAAAATTACAAAGAACTTGAAACTAAGTTTGAAGTGTGGCGCTACAATGGGAAATTAAATTGGAATGCATCTAAGGAAAATCCATGGAACACTAACTTGGTGTTCCATGGGAGATTCTTAAAGTTTAGTGTTCCATAGAATCTCTAAGCCGCATAAAAAAAGAAATGATCGCTAAGTTAAAATATGTGCAACAAAGGTTGAGGTCATTCTATGAAAGGCCATGATACATGAGGAACAAGTCGTGTTGAGTTGTGGAGCTCAATTGCTTCACAAATAACATGTTTTATTAACTTGTTGGAATACATGGTAATCAACGTCAGTTGGGTAACCATTTTCGGTCACCTAGGAATCGACATCGGTCAAGCAAGCAGGAACTGGTATTGGTTAGGGTAACTGGCATTAGTTACCTGTGCATGATTTATTTTATTTAAGTCATGGGAATTAGATATAACCTTTGATATAAAATGTGATCTAATGGTTGTAATTATATAGCTAAAGTTACCTAAGTTTTTAAATGCTTATATAAGCTAGAAATCTAGGGTTAGAAGAAAAAAAATTAGAAGAATTATAAGAATGAATTATTGGAGAGAGAAAAAGAGAAGCTTGTGAGGAAGAAAGTATTGTACATCTAGGAGGTGTGGAAGATTGTAGATCTTCATTGTATTTTATCTTTAAAGATTTGAATAATATATTGGTTGTTTCTTGGTGGACGTAGCCCACACTGGGTGAACCACGTTATATCTTGTGTATCGTTCTTTTAGTTTATTTATGTATTTATTGTTTTTATTCTTAATTTTAATTATAGATTCATACAACAAGAATTTGCTCAACCCCAAAAACTGGTATTAGAGTTTTTTTGTTTGAGGGTTTTGTGTGTTTAAAAATTTACTCATATAGGGATTTATGATTGAGTGGGAGCTAAAGAAATGGTAGAAGATGGAAAAATACAAAGTTGAGAAATTTGATGGCTGTAATTATCAATTATGGAAGATGTATGTGGAAGATTATCTGTATCAAAAATATCTATACTTACCATTTGATGAGAAGGAAAGACCTATAAAGATGACTGATGAAGAATGGAAAATTATTGACAGAAAGGCTCTGGGATCTATAAGTTTGAGCCTGGCAGCATCTGTGGATTTTGAATATTACCGAAGAAGTAACCATGGTAGATTTGATGAAATATTTAGCTAATTTATATGAAAAACCTAGTGCATCAAATAAAATATATTTGATGAAGAAACTATTTATTTCAAATATGCAAGAAGGTGGATTAACATCAAGTAATTTGAATTATTTCCATTCTATTGTAAATAAATTAAAATCGGTTAATATTTCATTTGATGATGAAGTGAAACCACTTTTATTATTATGCTCTTTTCCAGATAGTGTTAATAACTTGGTAATGGTTGTTTGTAATATAACATATGCTACTAATATTTTAAATTTTGATGATGTGCCTAGTATAATACTGAATGAAGAAATACATAGGAAAAGTACATGAGAATTATCATCTGGTAACTGATTTGAATGTAGAAAGAAATGGAAGGAAAAAGGAGATATCCAAGATCAAGAATAATGAGAAATCAAATTCTAAGAATGGCATATCTAAATCAAGAGGTAAAGGAATAACCTGTTGGAATTGTGGAAAGAAAGGACATGCAAAGAAAGATTGTTGGTTCAAATAAAACAAAGAGAATTAACAACCAGAGAAAGGTAAAGAGGAAAATGTTGCATCTTCTGAGGTAATCAAAGATTCCCTTATTCTCTCCTTTGGATAATAAAATTGAATCACGGGTTTTAAATTCAAGAGCTTCTTTCCATGCAACCCCTAATAAGAGTTATTTCATAAAACTATGTCTAGGAAAATTTTGGGCATGTTTATTTGGGTGATGATGAACCTTACAGTATTACTGGTAAAGGAGAAAGTTCATCTAAAATTGTAGAATGGAAATACATGGGTATTGAAAGATGTGAGGCATGCGCCAAGCCTCAGGAGGAATCTTATTTCTGCAGGGCAACTAGGTGAATCTGGTTGCATGGTTACTTTTATAGGAGACTCTTAGAAAGTCACCAAGGGATGTTTTTTTGTAGACAAGAGGAAAGAAGGAAGGAATGTTATATTTATCTACCTTGTATTACTGATTCCTTTTCTATGCATTATCTACTTCAGATTCAGATGCATGCATGTGGCATAATTGGTCTAGGGTCATATGATTCAAAAAGGGAATACAAATCTTAAAGGCTAAGGGTATGTTATCAGATTTGAAATATTTAGATCTTGATTTCTGTGAGCATTGTATCTTTGGAAAGAAAAAGAGAGTGAGATTTTTCAAAGTTAGAGGCAACTAAAGAAGGAGTAAAAATTGGAGCTTGTACACTCAGATATGTGGGGAGCAGCGTAAGTAGCTTCTCATGGAGGATCCTAGTATTATGTTACTTTCATTGATGATGCTATAAGAAAGGTATTTTTTTATTGTATTAAACATAAATATGATGTTTTTGAGACTTTTAAAAGATAGAAAACCCTTGTGGAGAATGAATCAAATTCTAAGTTAAAGTGCCTTAGATCTGACAATGGTGGTGAATACTGTAGCAAATATTTCAATGATTATTATTCATTGAATGGAGATACGTAGAGAAATATAAATTCCTACAACACATTACAAGAGAATGGTGTTGCTGAAAGAAAGAACATGACAATCATGAAATGTACAAGAATCATGAGGATACATACTAGATTACCCTTATAGTTTTGGGCAGAAGTAGTAGACATAGTGGTTTATTTAATTAGTCGTGGAACTTCAAGTGCACTAGATGGTGGAATACCAGAAGAAGCTTGGACTAGAAAAGAGGTAGATCTTCCTTTTATTAGAGTATTTGGTTCAGAAGATTTTGTACATATTGATAACAAAATTAGAAAGAAGTTGGATGCTAAATCCAAGAGATGTAATTTTATTGGTTATGGCTCTAGTGATTTTGGATTCAATTTTTGGGATTTAGAATATTCTAAAATTGTTAGGAGTCGTGACATTGAATGGAATGAAAAGAGAATATACATAGATCAAGTTTTGGTACCCAAAGATGAACTAGTTGGAAAGTTTGTGGAAGAAAACTCATTCTCAGATTTAGAAAATTCATCTACATGTACCGGTGTTGGTTAGATTGAATCAATATCAATTGAACAAAACTGACATTGGTCGCCATGACCAACGTCGACGGTTACAAAGGATCAGAACCAACATTGGTTAGCATAACCGACGTCGGTTAGAGGTGACCAGTCACACTGTCAAGTACTAATGTTCAACAGGCCCAGACCCTCTGGTACCCCAAACTCCTCTTGAGAAGGTCACAAAGGGTAAGTAAAATTCCAGAAAGATTTACACCTTCTTTATTTTATTTATTATTGACTGATAGTGGTGAACTAGAAAGTTTTGAAGAAATAATGCAGGATGAAACCCATAAGAAGTGGGAGCATGGCATGAATGAGGAGATGGAATCCTTAGAACAAAAATAGACATGGGATTTGATTAAGATTTCAATAGGTAAAAGAACATTGCAGAAAAATGGGTTTATAAGATCAAGGAAGAAGAGGGTGGACAGAAAAGATACAAGGAAAGGCTTGTGGTGAAAGGATTTACACATAAATCAGGTATTAATTTTGGTGAGATATTTTCTCTTGTAGTAAAAATGACTTCCATATGTACTGTATTGAGTTTAGTTGTAGTAGAAGATTTGAATTTAGAGCAACTTGATATTAAGATGACTTTCCTTCATGGTTATTTGGAAGAAGAGATATATATGCGGAAAACACTTGGATATGAAATAAAGGGTAAGGAGAAAATTATGTGCAGATTGAAAAAGAACATATATGGGCTCAAGAAATCCCCAAGGAAATGGTATATGAGGTTTGATAGTTTCATGCATGAGCATGGTTATATGAGATGTGAATTTGACCATTGTGTTTATTTCAAGAAGCTTGAAAATGGAATCTTTATTATTTTGTTACTGTATGTGGATGATATGCTTATTGCATAGGATCTAGTATGCAGGACATTGGTGAGCTTAAAGATAAGTTAGCTCATACATTTGCAATGAAGGATTTAGGATATACAAATAAAATCTTTGGCATGCAAATTCATAGAGACAGGAAGAACAAGAAATTGTATTTGTCTCAGGAACATTATA
Organism: Taxus chinensis; assembly: GCA_019776745.2. Classification (NCBI taxonomy): domain Eukaryota; kingdom Viridiplantae; phylum Streptophyta; class Pinopsida; order Cupressales; family Taxaceae; genus Taxus; species Taxus chinensis. Next base: position 664,283,655 of record CM034147.1, on the reverse strand, counting down.
TCAATAAGGTGTTGGAAAGGTTTAATATGCAGAATTCAAAACCAATAAGTACGCCTATGGCTAGAACACTTCAAATTGAGAAAATATCAGTGTCCTATATCACATGAGGAGGTCAAGTACATGGAACAAAGTTCCATATGCTTCAACAGTTGGAAGTATTATGTATGTTATGGTTTGTACTAGAGAAGACATTACACAGGAAGTGGGAGTTGTGAGTAGATTTATGGCCAATCTAGGTAAAGAGAATTAGAAATCAGTCCAATGGATTCTCAGGTATTTGAGAGGGACATCCAGCATGCATTCATGCTATGGAGGTTCAGGATACTTCTTTATGTGGCTATGTTGATTCAAATATGGATGGAGATTTGGATGGTAGGAGAAGCACCACTAGATATGTATTCACAGTAGGTGGGACGACAATTAGCTGGATTTCTCGATTGCAGAAGGTTGTGGCCTTGTCTACTATAGAGGACGAGATATGTTGCAGCTACAGAGGCTAGAAAAGAGATGATATGGATGAGAAGGTTCATGGAAGAGTTGGGAAAGGAGCAAGAGGATTGCAGATTATAAAGTGATAGTCAAAGTGTGATTCATCTGGAAAATAACTCAGCATTTCATTTAAGAATGAAACACATTCAGTTGAGATATCACTTCATACGGTAGGTGTTGGAGGATGGGCAATTGAAACTGGAGAAAATTCATATGAATAAGAACCCTGCAGATATGCTAACGAAAGCCATTGGAAAAGGAGAAGTTGGAGCTAGACTCCACTTCTGTTGGTTTTTGAGTTTGAGACTTGAAGAGGAAGAAATAGGCCAAGGAAAGGATCCAAATAATGGAGTTGTACAGGTACAATGTAAAAAATTTATATCCAAGTGGGAGATTGTTGAGTTGTGGAGCTCAATCACTTCACAAATAGCATACTTTATTAACTTGCTGGAATACACAGTAACCGACGTTAGTCGGGTAACTGTCATCGGTCACCTAGGGACCGACATCAGTCAAACAAGTAGGAACCAGTATCGGTTAGGGTAACTAGAATCAGTTACCTATGTGTGATTTCTTTTATTTAACTCACAGGAATTAGATCTAACCTTTGATATAAAGGTGATCTAATGGTTGTAATTGCATAACTAAAGTGGCCTAAGTTTTATATGCAACTATATAAGCTAGAAATATAGGGTTAGAAGAAGATAAAAACAAGAATTATAAAGAACTTAAAAAAGGTTGGAGAATTCTTGGTGAAAAAGAAAAAGTTGTGAGGAATAAAGTACTGTACATATATGAGGTGTGGAAGCTTATAGATCTTCATTGTATATCCTCTGTAAAGGTTTGGATAATATATTGACTTGTTTCTTGGTGGACGTAGCCCACACTGGGTGAACCACGTTATATCTTGTGTATTGTTCTTCTTTTGTATTTTATTTCCACATTCCATTGTTTATATGATTAAATATGATTATAGATTCTGTACAACCGGTGTGTTAACAACCCCTCATTTTTTTGGGCCACCCGATGTTTTTGTAGCAAGTGAATAAACCTCCATGTAGACTTCGAGTACATTAAGGAGCCATGTCACTTTAGAGAAGATTAGTCTTCTATGAAACATTCAACCCAGTCTTCCATGGGTATCATGAAGCATCAAAAATCCATGTAACATGATGCCCCTTCTTTGATAACGCGTCACTAGAACATAAAAAAATATAGGACACACATGCATAACAAAGAAACTATACTTGCATGCATATGTGAAAAGGTTTAAGGTCATAGAAAAACAATGTATAGAAAGAAACATGTAGTCTTTTTATGTATACTAATGATTGCAGTTGGGTTACATATGTAAATTCATCTAGATAAAGTTCATGAATGCCCATCCAATAAGTGTGAGCACACAACCACCCGACCCCTCTTTAGTGACTTATCAAGATGTGGTTTGCATACATAGGCATCACAACATGAATGAAAATGTATAACACAATATAGTAATGACAACACAAATAATAAGGAAACTGTGACTCACGATATGGAAATGCCCCCAATAAATAATATTTGAAAGGTTTCCATTACATCATGTAGGATTTATCTGATCACACTAACCTTTGCAATATAGAAAAATATACAATTGTCCATCATAAACATACTAAAAGCACATCCACACGTCTATTGTGGAATGTAATATGTATGCATTCATAATAATTCACCCTTTAACATGGAGGGTAATACCTATGTTGGAACATAATGATTAAGTGGTCTAGTCAACCCTTAATTAATATGGGTCCATCACTATTATATAGGTTAAATATTTAATAATATGAAATATTTTTCTATTATTAAATATTCATACCTAGGTAATATACTTTAGGTAAATATTTAATAATGTGAATCATTTATGTTTATATTTATTAAATACACTCACCTAGGTATATGTGTCAACCATTTAGGTTGAAAAATGGGTCGGGAGACATACCCGATCACCTTATATAAAAGGGACTTTAGGTCCTCATTTGATATATTCGAGAAATATATCAAAGGTGTGTAAATCAAGTGATTTGGTTTTACCCTTGGTAAATAGGGTTTTAAAGGAGGATGTGATCTTATTGGATGTAAAATAAGTTCTCTGAAGTAAAATGTTATTTTCAAAGTGGTTTTTACACTTTTGGAGTTTTCCACTATAAATACTGTGTCACATGTGTTATTTATTTCCTGTAAGTATTTCTTTATTTACTTATGTTGATGTAATGTTTATTTAAATATTTATTGTAACATTATATACATATGTAAGTTGATTAAATTTGTATTTATTAGAATCCTCAAATTCTAAATGGTAACATTGGTTGAAGGTAAATTAAATAAATTAAGATCAAATGGTTTGTATGTTATTTATTTAGTGTGTACCAATCTAAATTAAATAAATTAAGATCAAATGTTTTGTATTTTATTTATTTAATTTGTACGAGTTTTTTCAACCAACCCGGAAAGGTAAATTAAATAAATTAAGAGAAAATATTTTATATTTTATTTATTTAATTTGTATAGGTTTTTTCAACCAACCCGGAAAGGTAAATTAAAATAAATCAAGAGCAAATGTTTTATATTTTATGTTATTTAATTTGTATTTTTTTTCAACCAACCCGGAAGAATTTAAAATGTGCAAAACTTGTGTAGAGGTAAGGGTAAAATATTTGAAATATTTTTTTCTATAGTTTTAATATGTGCAGGTTGAATTTTGTCAATGGTAAATGAAGGAGTAACAATAGCTCCATCATTTCTATAGGATTTGAATTTGCAGGTCCATTGGATGTGTAAAAAATTTAATAAATTCTAAGGTTTGTAGAATTTAAAATTACATGGCCTGGTAAATGTTTTAAATCTTTTTTTCATGAGGGGCCCTGTAATAAGGGTTATATGTAGGTTTATTTTATTTTTAAAGTATATATACTATATGATTATATTTTTTTATAGACTATATGTTGTTTTTTATTTACATTATATTAACTATATACCTTTTTTTTTTAAAAAGTGAATATATTTTTACACTATAAATTATAATAGGTTAATATAATATATTAAAATATAACCTCTCTAATATTATATTTAAGAAGAAATTATGGAATTTCACATTCTGGAAATACACAAGTTTTGACTCCATTAAATTTGATGGTCAAATGACCGTCATGGAAGACCAAACATAAGGTTGTATGACGGTCATTTAGACGTCAAATTTAAGTTGGCCAGATCTTTGTCTACCATTAATTTTTTTTCAGAAATTTGTAAATTGTTTTGCATTCTTAAGGGTTTCTTCTTCACTTCTATATGGTTAGAAATTTATTTATATAAGTCTAGGGTATAATGCAAAGTCCTTTATATTGTGGGTTATTATTTTGATCATGGGAGGTTAATTAATATGCATTGTAATGACAAAATTAGTTATGATTAAATAGTTTATGTAAATCTATAAAATTTAGATCTATTTCTATTAAAAGTGTTTTTTTTTTATAAATATGTATCTAACTTTGTGGTACATTGTATATTATAATGGGGTGTGTTTTACAGGTTCAGGAAAACAATGGTGTCCAGCTATTTCTGTCTTGACAAAACCCAGATCCTGAATGGAACCAACTACAACATTTGGAAGATCAGGGTCAAATCAGAACTTATGGCAAGGAAACTCTGGACAATTGTTTCTGGATCTGAGGTTGCTCCCACTGGTCGTCAAGCAACTATAGATAACATGAATGCATTCTCGCAATGAATGCAGGAGGATCTTTCCATGATTTTGCGTAATGTGAATGATGAGTACCTTCTACACATTGGTAATATTGAACATCCTAAAGAGGTATGGACACAACTAGAATCCATGCATGAAGGTACGTGTTTATCTAAAATTATTAAATTAGTTTTAGAATTGCTTACAACTCCTATGAAAGGAGATGAAAAAGTAGTTAATTTCTTAGCCAAAATTAAAAATATTAAAGCACAATTAGATGGATGCAATTATGATTTAATTGGTGAAAAATTAATCTACTTTATTGTTCAGTTAAATATACATGAAAGATTTAGGAATTTTATTTCTATCTTGAACTCTAAATATCAACACGAAAATGATCTACCTGATTTAAATACCTTGAGTTCACTTTTGATACAGGAAGAGCAAGTGATGATGAACTTTGACTCTAAGGAGAATGCCTCTCAGGAACTTCTTGCTTAGAATTCAAAGTTCAAACCTCACAAGCCCTTCTCAGATCAAAAATTTAGATCTAAATCTTCTTTTGTTGATAAGAAAAGTTTTTCTTCTGATCAATTGTGTGTTAGCTTTAGTGGTAAATGTCACAAATGTGGTAAATTTTGACATAAAAAGGAAGATTGCAAAACTAAGAAACCTATCCATAAAAATAAAAAACAAATTGTTTTCTTCAAAATATAATTTAAGGAAAAAGGATAGCTCTAATGATATTCCTAAAACTATTGCATTATATGTTGCGTTGTATTCTTCCTCTAATTCTGAATGGATTCTAGATTCAGGTGCATCAAATCATATGACTGGTGTTTCAAATTCTTTATTTGATGTTGTGAAAATCAATGAACGTGTGTATCTTGGTGATAACTCATTAGAAGCAATAGAGAAAGGAAAAGTAAAATTTGCTAATGGTGTGTTGAATAATGTTTTATTTGTTCCTAAGCTCAAAAAGAACCTTTTATCATGTTCTCAATTAACTCATGATGGTTTGGCTATTCAAATTTTGAAAGATACTTGGTATATCAAGGATAGTAATGATAATATAATAGCTGAAGGAATTCAAAGAAATGGTCTGTATATTTTTTATGATTTCCATTCTGCATCCTGTTTTGTTTCTCAAAGTTTGAATAATTCAAAACTATGGCATGAAAGATTAGGACATGTTAATTATAAAAGTTTATATGAAATGGATAGATATAATCTTGTGAAAGGTTTTCCTGTGTTGTCTTCTTCTCATGATGCATGTGAAGGGTGTTTACGCTCAAAACAAAGTGCTAAACCCTTTCACTCACATCTTGAAGAGAGTTCCTCTTCCCCACTAGAACTTATTCATAGTGATGTTAGAGGACCTCTTGAAGTAGCTTCATTAAATGGTTCTTTATATGTGTGACTTTCATTGATGATTTCACCAGGATGATTTGGTCATATTTTCTTAAAAATAAATTTGATGTACTTGGGAAATTTAAGGAATTTAAAGCATCTATTGAAAACTCTTCAAATTATAAAATTAAGAGACTTAGAACAGATAATGGGGGTGAATATGTTAGCAAAGAATTTGAAAATTTTTGTATTGATTGTGGTATTAAAAGGGAATTAACTTCTCCTCATTCTCCCTAATCTAATGGTGTTGCAGAACGTAAGAATATGACTATTTTAGATATGGCTCGCACTATGCTTCATTCTTCTAGTCTTCCCAAATTTATGTGGGCAGAAGCAATGAACACAACAATCTACATTCTAAATAGGGTTCCCACCAAAGTTATTCATCTTTCAACTCCTTTAGAAAAATGGTCAAATCAAAAACCTGATATTTCTCATCTAAAAGTTTTTGGTAGTCCTGCTTCTTTATACATTCCTAAAAAGAAAAGAAAGAAACTTGATATGACTTCTTTCTCTTGTGTTTTCATTGGATATGGTATTAACACTTGCAGGTCTAAGGATTTACGACCCTATAAAAAGGGAAGTAACTAAAAACCGCAATGTGGTGGTTTTGGAAAAATATTTTTGTTCATCTGATAATGGTAAAGATGTTCCTAACTCTGTCAATATTTCTAATAATGGTTATGATTCTGATATTAAGAATATAGTAAATGGTCATGATGATGTTTCTTGTGTTGATACTATAGATGCTTCTGAATCTCCTAAACTCCCTAGTTAAGAAACCAAAATGGGCTCAATCTGTGTTAGAGAGTTCTAATCCTATTGATCTTAGGAAAATGACCAGAAGCCATCATACATACCATGCATTAATGACCTTGTATGAACCTGAGCCACAAAGTTTTGAAGAAGCTTCTCAGGATGAGAAGTGGATCAATGCAATGCAAGCTGAATATAATGCCCTAATTCAAAATCAAACTTAGGAGTTGGTTCCACCTCCAGAGAAAAGAAGTATTATAGGGTCTAGGTGGTTATACAAAGTAAAATATAATACAGATGGTAGTATTGACAAACATAAAGCTAGACTTGTTGCTAGAGGTTTCACTCAGAAACCTGGTATTGATTATGTTGAGACATTTTCCCTGTAGCTAAAATGAGTACTGTTAGGACCTTATTTGCAATTTCCACTCAATTTGGGTGGGAAATCCACCAAATGGATGTGAAAAATACCTTTTTGAATGGTGATTTAAAAGAATAACTTTACATGTCTCAACCTAAAGGATTTGAAGAAACTGGTAAAGAAAACTATGTTTGTAAATTGAAAAAATCCTTGTATGGTTTAAAGCAAGCTCCTAGAGCTTGGTATGCGAAAATTAATTCTTTCTTTAAACAGTTAGGATTTGTTAATTGTTCTTCTAACAATGATCTATTCATTAAGCAAGAAGGATCACATATTATCATTGTTTGTATATATGTTGATGATTTGCTTATGACTGGTGATAATCCTACTTTAATTTATAAAATTAAAGAAAAATTGAAACAATACTTTGAAATGACTGATTTAGGTCTCTTACATCATTTTCTTGGCATGGTTGTATTTCAAGATAAACATTCTATTGTTGTTTCTCAAGCACAATATGCAACCAATGTACTGAAAAAATTTAACATGATTGATTGTAAATCAATTTCTACTCCTATGGAAGTTAGACTGAAAATTGATCCTAAACCTGCATGTGAAAAATTTGATCCTACTTTATATAGGCAATTAGTTGGTAGTTTGATATATCTAACTATCACCAGACTAGATATTTCCTATGTCAGTAGGAATTACTTCTAGGTTTATGCAGGAACCTTATAGAGATCATTGGAATCTTGCAAAAAGGATTCTTAGATATATTAAAGGTACAATCAATTATGGGTTGCATTATACTAAGAATGAAAATGCTAACTTATATGGATTTTGTGATTCTGATCATGTTGGTGATGTATTGGATAGAAAATCTACTTCTGGTTATGTGTTTAAATTTGGTACAGGTGCCATTACTTGGTGTAGCAAAAAGCAGCCAACTATTTCTATCTCTTCAACAGAAGCTGAGTATAGAAGTGCAATGGAAGATGTAAAAGAGGCTCTATGGCTAAAGAGGTTGTTCAATGAGATAAAGATGAAGGATCCACGTAGTGTTCCTTTGTTCTATGATAACCAAAGCACCATAGCTCTTGTACATAATCTAGTACAACATCAGAGGACGAAGCACATTGAGATACATATACACTTCATCCGTGAGAAGGTGCTAAGTGGTGAGATAGATCTCAAGTTCGTGCCGACTGAAGAGAAGGTTGTTGATATCTTCACAAAGCCCCTGAGTGCTGCAAAGTTTTTTCACTTTCGTGAAAATCTTGGATTGTCGGAGTTGCCATTGAGGGGGAGTGTGCATGAAAATGTCACCTCCTAATGGAACTTGGTTTTTCTAAAAGACCTTTTTTCACAAAAGTAAAAAAGACCTTCGGGCAAGTGTAAAAAGACCTTCGAGTATGTATACCTCCTTGGCTTCTTTTTTAGAAAGAAGTGTAGAAAGATCTTAAAGGTGGTCTTCAGTAAACTCTTTAGTGTTATTGATTTTACTAGTAAACATCTAGTACAAGCATATTATTAAGGAGGTCCTTGGTTATAAAAGGCTCCTATATGCTTGGGTTCAATAACCTTTTATGAGAACCTGTGAGAATATGTAAAACTCACAAATCATACTTAGCCACTGATCATGGGATGATCTTTGGGATTCCAAATCCTTTTGTACCAAAAGGTAACTTGAGTATGATGAAGGTGTTATAATTCCTTCACCCAATATGCTAGCCTAAAACCTTTATGGTTTAAGGATTGTAAATCATGTAGTGTACCACGGGCAGGTAATCTATTGGCATATGTTATCCCACTTAACATTAAGGGGGAGTGTTGGAACATAATGATTAAGTGGTCTGGCCAACCCTTAATTAATATGGGTCCATCACTATTATATAGGTTAAATATTTAATAATATGAAATACTTTTCTATTATTAAATATTCATACCTAGGTATATACATTAGGTAAGTATTTAATAATGTGAATCATTTATGTTTATATTTATTAAATACACTCACCTAGGTATATGTGTCAACCATTTAGGTTGAAAAGGTGGGTCGGGAGACATACCTGATCACCTTATATAAAAAGGACTTTAGGTCCTCATTTGATATATTCGAGAAATATATCAAAGGTGTGCAAATCAAGTGATTTGGTTTTGCCCTTGGTAAATAGGGTTTTAAGGAGGAGGTGATCTTACTAGATGTAAAATAAGTTCTCTGAAGTAAAAGGTTATTTTCAAAGTGGTTTTTACCCTATTTAGGGTTTTCCACTATAAATATTGTGTCACATGTGTTATTTATTTCCAGTAAGTATTTATTTATTTACTTATGTTATGATGTAATGTTTATTTAAATATTTATTGTAACATTATATAATATGTAAGTTGATTAAATTCGTATTTATTAAAATCCTTAAATTCTAACAACCTATTTATATACGGTGGGGGTTTTCCTTTCACTGCTTACATGCTTTCATTCTAACAATATATATCCTAGTTATAGATTTCATGCATTTTTTACAACTTTGCTTTAAAATATATATTGACATATAAATAGCTCGACCTCATCCATGCTTCATTCCTATAATTAGATACCTTTCTTGCATGTGTTGTACCTTTTGGGTTGATGATTTATCTATTTCTGGACATTCCTTACATGCTACACCATCTTCTGTTTTTTCCTTTTTTATCCTTAGCTATGAAATTAGCTAAATCTTAACATCCTTGTGCATGTATGAGCCCCTTATGCGATGAATCTTCTCTGTATTTTGTAACCTTCACAGATTTACCTTTCTTTTTGCCTACTTGCATGCATAATTCTGCATGTTCCTTCTTATCTTTACATATCCCTTTACTACCTATTCTCACCCTCCTGCGTGCGGTCTTCAACCTTTGTGCATGTCTAACAATTACACATATCTACTTCCCAATATTACCCCACACTAGGATTATTGTCCATCCTTGGAAATAACATTAATTAAAGAATATTTATTCAAATAATGGTTGAAGGAATGATTAATCCCTAAAGAATCAATAATATAATAGAAATTACGCTAATGGATCAATGAATAAGGAACATTTCATTTGCACACGCGTCAAAATTTAGGCCTTAGGTAGTGGGGGAATCTCTAGAAACTCCCTACTTATGATACTCTCTAACCACTTCTAGCCTTCAAGCTCCTTGTTAGCCTTGTCAGGTGATGCCTCCATAATATTTGGTACTTTCTCAAAAGTCAGCTCTTCGACCTTCTCTTTCAGCTCTTTGACCATCACATCTAATTCCTAGGTCATACCCTCTAAAGTATCCATTTTACGCATTACTTGCGGGTGGATCTCCTTGATCCCTTCTTCAAGTGTGTCCTTCATGGACTTTATCATATTTCTATTCTCCACTGCTTCTGTCATAACCTTCTCATGATCAGCCTCATTAGTCTTCATTGTGGCCTAAATATTCTTTAACTCCTCCTCTTTAACTACGGTGCATATGATAAGTATAGGAGAGAAATATTTACAGTTATAAAAAACTTGTTATCCCCTCCATGCAACCTCCTTTACTTCCGTGACCAGTGCCTCATACTATACAATATTCTTTTCAACATTTTATTTATTATTCTTCTTCATCTCGGCTACTTCTTTAGATATCGTCCCGGACCCACTTTTAACCTTGATTAATAGAATTTGAACCATATCTTCCAAATACTTTAGTTTTGTGGTATATTATGGTTGATCTTGGTTAACCAAATCCAGGAACATGCATATAATACTGAAAACTGTATCTGGTTATTTGTTGTATGTGTTGGTCATTATTTTCTTCTCATCCTTCAAATCTTCGAGGAGCTTTTGAATTTTCTTGTCCTTTTTCTTTGTGTCCTCTTGCATGTTTCTTATTGCGGCCCCTTAATCAAAGTTTCTTCTTCCAACCTTGATGGCCATCTTATTTAGTGTGTTATGGGATTGTTCATAAAAAATATTGGTGGATTCAATGATGGAGTATACCCTACCTGGCTCCTTTTTCAGCTTCATCTTTGAGTACAACTCCTTACTCACCTCAAATTATAGTTCTTCCATATACATCTACATATTCCACAAGAGAATTTTCCTTATGCATGAGAGGGCCTTGGCTTATCCTCTATCATCTCCCAACATAACATGTCCTTTAATGGTGATAAACTTTTAAACATGGCCCTTAAAACATTTGAAGGGTCATCAAAGTAGGAAATTTGGGGTGCCTCTGAAAATTCTGATGGCTTCCTTCCTCTGATGTGTTTCTTCTTTGGGGTATCCCATGCAATATTGAATTACTCTTGGCATTCTTCTCCCCTAGAAATTTGACCTTCCCTAACTATTTTTTCTTCATTGTACTCTTTTTCCTCTCCATATCCTTTTGGATCCTCCTCCTGCCTATCACACATATACTCTTCATGCTCTCCTTCTTTGTGAACTTCTTCATCACAGTCTTCCACTTCCTCTTGTTCTTTCTCCTTGTATGGTTCCTCTTGTACCAGTTGCTCCATGCATTCCTTCTCTTGTAGCATTTCCTATTCATGCACCAACTCTTATTTTTACACCTTTTTCTTCATGTCTTCCTCTTCTTCCTCGATGTCATACACTACTCAAGGCTTCTTCTTTATCAGGCTAGGCTTGGGTGTCATTATTGATGGATACTTCTACTTGGTGTGTGAGGTGATTTCATATTGATGCTCTTCCCTTTGTTTTCTTTGCATCTTATTTCTTCTTCTCTGATCAAGAGAAGTATCTTCATCTTCATCTTCTCCTTCTTCATCTTATGGGGGATCTCTTCACACCACCTCTTGGGAACTACCATCTAATTTTTCATTTGGGGTTTTGGTAGCTCAAGGTTGTGCACACTGATATATTTTCCTGGTTTGACCTTTGGCTTGAGATAAATGTATATCCTATAAGCATGCTTACCCACTACTACGGTCACGAGGCTCAAGTATATGTTATTTGTATTCACAATCTCTACGTATGTCATCCTTGATGGATACACATATGCCTGGCATAGTCAATTGTATTCAATATCTACCTTGTATGTATTGAATGTCAACTTTCACACATATTTTATGTGGTTCAGGGTGGCCTGAAAGTACTTTGTTGTGAATGTAAATGGTAGTTTACACCATAGCCCCATCTCCCCATTACTTACCATAAATTTACCAAGGTAGAAGTGTCATAATACCAAAAACTTTTCTTAACCATCCAAGAGTGATGGAAGTTCTCTTAGAATACGATAATTCATTCTCAAATGCATTGCGCAACCTTTTATACCATTTCTCCATAGTGCATCTTGTAAATATTTGAGATCATGCCATCAAAGGTGTACTTAGAAAATCATTGCGTTAGAGGATTATGTTCAATTGGGTAGATTCAAATCTTATCTTTTGGAGCCATCAGGAACCCTGATCTCCCAAAATACAATTAAAAGAAGGATATGACCCAAAGTGATCTTCTCTCCCTTTACTTACTTGGTTCTTGGCCTCGTCTATGATTCCTTCAATGATGAACAAAGGTAATATTGTACCGTGTAATCTTTTCCATCTTATGCACGATATGTAAAAATTTTATTTTTCACTTCTTTCCAATGCTCAAAATCTCCTAACTTGTAACTTACTAGGCATGCATCCACTCTAGTGCCTAGATCGGTTATACTTGACAATACTGAATGTGTGAGTCCCTTTGTGGTATTTGAACTTGGTTAATATGGCTTCAATTACATCATCATCATCCTATAAATCCATAGCATGATCTCTGCTCTATTGTCAAGTATCCTAGTAACCTTCCCAATCAATTGTGTAGTCAAGTGTATTCTCCTTCCTACAAAATAAAAGTAATCTTTGTGCACTCTTGACATGAGACACTGACATAAATACGTAAGATTTCCAAAGAATGGAAAATCATAAAGCTACAAAACTCCTCTACTCTCCACATCCTTCCAAACTCTATCATCAAGAAAATAAATTCCCTCTTCCATCCTTTTATTTATTTCCTTCAAAACATCATTCCTGATGTCGGTCTCATGGGCTTGTGTCCTATGATTATAGTCACTGATCTTGCACTTGGTCAACTAAAAGGCCCATGGTTTCCCTACTATTACCTCTGGCGGTATTACATCTCTAAAAACCAATCTTCAGGTGACTCATCAACAATATTCTTATTCTTTGGTGACTTCTTTGTGTGCCATTGTCATTTTGTAATTACTCAAACCTTGAAATTTGTGCCCTAGGTGCTAAAATTCCACCCACTTGTTTGACTCATAGTGCCTACAATGTCGAATCCACTTAAACTTTTGATCAATTCCTCTCTGTTGTCCACTTCAACTTCGTGCCCTCAAATCAATTTTTGTGCAAAACCTAGCTCTGCATTCACCTCGCGAAACCCTAGCTTGTCTTTCTATCTTCAACCATTCGTCGAGCTTCCACTTTTTCACAAGGAGCTCACTCTAGATCGGCAAGGTTTCATGTAATTGTTCTCACTTAGCTCTAGTTCACACTTCATTAGCTCTCTGGTTTGTTCATCACACTTCACACTTGTCGTAATTAAGCTCTTTATCGCACAAGTTCTTCAAAGGCAAGGTAAGAATGACTTTGTTTGCGACCTTGTTTATAGATTTTCCAATTTCCACCCGCATTAATTGCTCATCATCTACTGCCACTTTTGCTTTAAAGTACTTTATTTACTTTTTCAAAAGACATCTCCCGCATGCAGCAGTCTGTAACCTTTAGGCACTCACTACTTCCCAGGTTGCAAACCTTCTTGCGTGCATCTTCTTACGCCGTACACATTCTTCCTCTGTGCCACTTGCCAAGTAGTCTGATCTTTTTACATTGTCTCCCCCGCATTACATGTGCACAACTCTTCCCTCATGTGGTTTCATATGATGCAATTCCATTAACTTCAAATTCATTCGTACCTTTCATTTTTAAGCACCTTTGCACCATATCCAGCTATTCACAACACCTTTGGGCACCAAGATATTTTTCCATTGCATACCATTATCTCACCTTGTCGTGCACTCGTTAATTATCCTTTCAATCACTTTTATCCTCTATTTTTCATGTCACTCACCTACACACTTCTTTTCTCACTACTACTTACCTGCTTACCCCACACTAAAAGCATATGTGGTCATCTACACATTAGTCTAACATAGAGTAATCAACTCCTATGCACAAACACACTTATTACAACAAAACAAAAAAAACAAAAAAGGGAAATCTAATCTAAATGGCAATATTGCCTTATTAGAAACACAAAAGAAGTTTATTTATAGTAGGCTTCAACCTACTCATATTGAAGTAACCAAGAAACATAGTGTCATCCAACACCTGTAATTGACATACACTTGATTCCAATATCTTGGTTACTAAAAATGGTCCCAACCAATGAACTTTAAGCTTCCCAGGATGGCGCACAAACTTGGAGTCATATAAAAGCACCATCTCCCCATAATAAAGGACTTATTCTTAATATGCCTATCATGTCAAGCCTTATGTCTATCTTTCTCTATCTTCTGACTCCATCACAAAATGGTGTGTCGCTCATCTAACTACATCAGTTTATCAATGTGCTCCTCTACCGCTTTATCATCATCCACGTCCTAGTGCACAATACGCATGGAAGGGTAACATGAACTCCATGGGTAAAATTTCCTCCGTGCCGAACACCAATTGAAAAGGTGTGGCCTTATTCAACCTCTTGTACGTAGTTCTATATGCCATAACATAACTGAGACTTTGTCATCCCAATCTTTTCTTCCTACATCACAGATATTTCTCAATGTTTATCCCATAATCTTATTAAAATATTTTGTAGTACCATTGGCTTGTGGGTGATAGAGGTATTTTATGATGAGCTACCATGAACTCTGCTAACAATATCTCTTATTGTCTCATTCAAGAAGTGAGTTCCCTTGTCACTAGTAAGCCTCAATGGATAGCCATACCTACTAATGATGTTTTCCCATAGAAATCTTGTTGTTGTTGCAGTGCAATCCTTTGTAGGCATAGCTTATGCCCACCTTGTCAAGTAATCTTGTGCATGTAATGATATAATGTTTCTAGGTCCAACACACAGTTAGTGTGATTGGGCCAACAAATATCAATTTTCCACTTCTCAAATGGTTATGTGTTTGCTATAGGTCACAACGAAATCTCTTCCTGGTTTCCTAGTTTACCTATCCTTTGACAATGATCACATGACTTTAACAAATTCCTTAGTATCCTTATAGAGTGTCTCCCACCATAATCCAATAACTAATATCTTGTGTGATATTGCTTCTTCTGCATAATGACCTCCAGTTATTACACCATGTGCTTCTTCCATTATAGCTTCACGCTCATGCTCTAATACACACATGCACAAGAGTTCATCTCTACCCATCTTGTATAAATATCCTCCAATGAGTTGATAGGATGCCGCGTGAATGACAAGTTGCTTCTTTTCTAGGGTCTTCATACCTTTAGGCGCAACTCCAGTGCACAAGAATATTGTGATATATTATCCTGTCAGCTAGTGTGTAGTGTAGTTTGAACAACTGAGTATCTGATATAGTGTCCTCTATGTTTTTCGCATCCTCACCAGAATTTAATTCTTGACAAATGGTATGTTCTTGAATTTATCTTGTCTGGCTTCATTATAATTAAGAATTCAAACTCTTGAAACAAAAAGGATCCAATGACAAATTCACCCTTGCAAAAATGGCTTGTTAACTAGATATTTAAGTGTCATGTGATCAGTGTAGAAAATTAATGGCGTCACGAGAATATACTGTCTAAACTTGTGAATCATGTATACCATTGATATCGCTTCACGCTCTGTAGTTGTATAATTCTGCTCAGAAGGCGTCAACTTCTTGTTTGCAAAACAAATGGTATGATCTACATTACATTCCCCTCACTACATTAAAAATGCTCCAATGGCTATACCAGAAACATTCACATGGACATGAAATGGCTTATTCTAAGAAGGGAAGCGTAAGATGGGCGTAGTGGTTAGCTTCTCCTTTAATGTTTCAAATGCTAGTTGTTGCTCATCACCCTAATAGAATTTTCATTGTTACTTTAACAATTATTCCAGTGGCACGACAATCTTTGCATACCCTTTGATAAATTAGCGGTAATAACCAGTATGACCAAGGCATTTGTGCACTTCACTTTGATTATTTGGTTCCTCCAACCCCAAGATGATTGCAATTTTGGTTGGGTCTACCAGCAATCTTTCTTTACATATGATGTGTCCAAGAGATGCTAAGTTGTCTGCATCATTCAAACATCAACCTTAAGAAGTCACAATGGTCCTTATCCAGTCCATAAATAATCCAATCATCCAAATATACCTGAAGAAGAAGTCTTGAAATGTTTGCACAACAATATGCGAGAACACCGCTAGCGCATTCTTTAGGCCAAAGGGCATAACCATGTAAGCGAAATGTCCCCATTCAGTTACAAAGGTTGTCTTTTCTTGGTCTTCTCACGCGATCCTTACCTAATGATAACTTAAAACTCAGTTTGTGAAAGAATATATCTCATGCCCTGCAACACCTTCTAGGATCTCTTTAGTGAACTGTGTGGGAAAAGGATAAGTCACACATGAAGCATTTAGAACGCTATAATCAACACAAATTCTTATCATGTCATCCTTTTTAATGTTGATAAACATTGGGCTTATCCATTATTACTCTTCAATGTACTCAATAATGCATGACTTGAGCATTTTATCAATTTGTTCCTTCACTTTGAAATGCACATTAGGATTCATCTGGTAAGGCCTCTTTTGAACTGGTCGCACGCCATCTTTTAGTTTGATTTTCAGTTCTTCTAATGATGGATGCACTCCCTTTAAATCATGGTATCCTATGGGAAACAAATCTTGAAAGTCACGCAACATTTCAATGATTTTTGCAGCCTCTGCTTCAAACCAATAATCACCAATAATCACTTCCTTTGGTGCATCTTTAGTTCCAATGTTTACTTTCTTGGTCTTCAACAGTATATGGTAGGCTCACACTTGCCCATTTGTAGAGTCCAATACTCTTACCCTCTATGTGCTTAGTAGCCAGATCTTCTACTTCTTCATCATCTATGAGGTAGACAAGCTTTCCTTTCTCATTTTCTTTCCAAGCATGCCCCAATAAGGTCTCTTCTATTTCTACCATGTCATCGCACGCTTCAGGATTAACCTCACCAAATAGTCGAGTCATCAATTCTTCATCCTTCATGTTATCCTCTAATGTGATGCACAACATAATATATAAAGCTTTATGAACCAGTGGATTGGTATAAAAGCAATCAAAATTATGGGTGATACCTGAAGTAAGCTCACACCAATTCACTATCTCCAGTTTTATATCATCATGTTCATACCGGGCATGCGCACAACTATGCAAAATAGAATAGAACTTATGTATCCATGGTGATGGTGGTAAAGCATCTTTCCCTATGATCCAATTCCTCTTACAATTATTACCATGTACCATGGGAGAAGTATTCCCATCATAATCCTGTAAGTGTTCTCTATGCATGGCCCACCAGCACATTGTGGTACAGCGTAAGGTGTATACCATCATGTTTCTTCTATCCCCATCATTACGCCATTGTTCTTCCATCGCACGTAAGAATGATTCAGGATTTTCTTCTCCAGTGTATCTTGGAAAATTGACCTTACCCAACCGCCTAATGGGTCGCGACCTAATCACCCTCGTCACTCTTCCTTGAACCTCATGACCAATTATTTCATAAGTACCATGAGCTCAATTGTCACAAGCCAAACTAGTAGCATCATTGATGTGCTGTGCATCTTCCCACCAAAACACACCCTCCTTTGATGGCTCTACATGCTCTTGATTGTGCACTGTATAGGTTTGATTGTAAATTTGATTGAGATCTTCTTCATTGATGGTCTCTATGTAAGGTGCAATCATCATATCATCCATTGGTATCACAACGCGCTCATATGTTTTCCCAAAACTCATACACTGCTTGCTAAAGTACAAGTCTACGTTATTGACATAGCACTAAGGATGGCCTCATAGAGTAGGAAAATTGTCTACTTTAGCCAACTCCAATACCTCAAAATCATCTTTGAACTTGGATCCTTGAATGGTGATGGAAGCATCCTTCAGGAACCCAATGGGTATAGCCCTTGTCTTGTTATCCATGTACATCACATTTGAGGATGGTTGTAATGGCGACCTTCACATCTGGTTCTAAACATCAAGAGTGAGGACATTTACTTCCACTCTTGTATCAATGAGGATATTGCTTACCAACCATCCATTAATCACTGCATCTAATGTAATTTCTTTGTCATACTCATGATCTTCAGGTGGTAAATTGGCATGGAAAATTTGGTGCTCCATTTCTACACCTGTGTGCGGTATCTTATCTCGTAACCATTTTCCCAACAACGGTATGATGATCTCCTACCTAAGCATTTTTCATACCTCTATAAGATCATCCACATCTTTCTTTGGTAATTTAGTATTCCTTTCACGTTACCTCTCTTGTGCTTGCTATTTCAAACATTGTATTTTCCCTTGGAGCTCCCTGATGATGCCCATGGTTTCTTGATATACCTTCCTTTTGTTGGCCCGCATCTAGGTACTTTGTATAAATAACCTCATCCCTTATAATGAGAGGTCTCACTTTTCCTTGCTCGTGTGTGTTGCCTCTGAGCACGTAGTGACCGCTAACACCTGATGGTTCTTCTACAGCTAAATTCTTAGGCATCCATTACCATTGCTTGGCATGTTTAACCTTAATAATGGCTATTCCCTTATCCTTATTTTTATTCTTACACATGTGGGAATAAAAATCCAGACAATCTTCAACCTTATGTGCTTTGAAAAAATACACGCAAGACCTGATTCTTCGAGAAATCAGGTTGATAATGATCAGGCGAACCACAAGTGTAACATGTTCCTCATGAAAACCTTTCTCGGCCACCATGACCTCTACTTCGGTATCCACCTCTAAAGCATTCATTACCATTGTTGTGCCCCCTTATTATTTGTCCCTCTTGTGTCTGCGAGCTACTCTCTACATTCAGTCTAACACAATCCTATGCTTCATAAGCCTCATGAATCTGATCAATCAGATGATAATTAGATGTCATACCATGAGTATGCGCATCAGAGATTTTGTAGTACACGAGAAACATTCTTCTACATAATGTGTTGCAAAAGTAGTACAATTACGGACATCATGTTTCTTATGAAAAATCTCACAAGATGTCGATAGTGCACACACACATTCTTGGACGTAGACATTTATCCTTTGAATGTCCCTTCTACTTCACAATTCGATGCAACATTGTCCATTATGTGTCTCATGAGCTGAATTGACAAGATAATATTCTCTATCAGAGTGGCCATTTTTGTGATCTGGGCCTCAATAAATAGACTTACTCGTGTATCTACGCTCCCAAGTGCTTTTGTGTGTAGTGTCTACTTCTAACAGCCTCGTGTAGGTCAGTGAATGTATTATGTGATAATCACCCTTTAGAAAGGTTTCAACAAGCTTCCTACAAACCGTTGCGCATGTTAACTCTTATGAATTTCATAGGAAATACTTAGACAACAAAGGTGTTGAAATGTGCATCATACTCTCTAACACTCTCATACCAAGCCCTTATTTAATGTATTTCAGTGTGTTAATGCTTTAACTGCTCAAATTTAGGTATATGGAATTCACCCAAGAAAGTGGCACTGTAACAGTGCATCATAATCCACTTCCATCTAGTGTATGGATCATACTTCCTATACCAATTATGTGTGCGACCTTGAAGCGTTGTAGTAAAATTGACTAGCCTTTTTGTATGGGGTCGTTATTCATTTGGCCCTGCCATAAAATTTCACACTTATGCACATTCTCTAATGCATATTCCACACCTGGATACTCTAGAGAATGAAGGGACATATCAAATAATATCTAAGGGGTCTACTATTGTGGTTGTTGAGGTTTTTTTGTTGGTTGTTATGGTCATTTTCCTAGAGTGATGCCAGACCCTAAGCCTGATCTTCCACTAGGATTTCCTCCATGTAGTAGAGGACCTAAACCTCCCAAGCCTCTTTTTGTCACCTAGGGACCTATAGAAGTATTACCTTTCATCCCCATAGGAGTTCTCAACTACACATCAACCATTTTTCTTGTTACTCCACCTATAGGATTACCCCCAATGGGTAGCATGCCATTGTTATGTCCTATCATAGTGCCTACAATATTATTTCCAAACAAAATTTGTCCAAACATGAGATCTTGTTACACTACCACATGCACTACCTTTATCTATTATGCCTCTTGTGGTGATGCTAACATGTGCCTACCTGTATCTCTAATCCAACATTTTGATCTTTGATTACCTTCCTCTCGCCATCACTATGATGATATTCTTATAACAACTTCTAAATACTAAGCACCATGCACAAGGGATAGGTGCCCTAGACTAGGTCAAATGTGTCCCAATGGTTCTCATTCTCTACTTAGATTTAGTCGTATCATATGCCAAAGGGTTCCTTTCTGCTATGCCTTCCCTAATATAATAATGGCATGATCATGTGGTCCCCTCACCTTCTTCAGGGGTTCTCATCACTCTTGTCTAACATCATTCATCTTAGTCTTAACACCTCTTTAACTTCCCTCTCTTGCACATCATTATACCCGTATAGTCTTTCTTCTTCTCTCTCTCTCCATTTCTTTCACTTGGACCCAACACCATCCTTCCAAAACCTGTTTCATGCCCCCCTATGCACAATGGATTTTTTATCCTTCCATAGGTAAATTATCCATCCTGAGATCAATCATCAAGATCTTTGGTTCTAAGGGTAACACATGTAAGTATGACCTCTAATTTTATGCATAAACTAGAACTCATCTTCTTCTCGGCATGAGTATGTTTAAAATCACGTACATCCAAGGTATTATTATGCAACACATCTTCACACCAACAATATACAACTCTTTTTCATGATGAATATAAATCAAAAAGTGCTTGGTATGTATCCTGGCTCCACACTTGTTTATTTCCTAGCTGGTCACCCTTGTTTTGTGAGTAAGTTAATAGCCACTTGTACAAATCTACTGGAAAGAAATTGAAGAACATCTCATATAAAGAATCACATAGATTTTACTTCACCCACTTGTGATCATTAAAATCTTATTCGGTGTTGTATCTCTGAGAAAAAATTTCATGTCTTTCATCCACCCAATGCTCAATATTATCCAATTATATCCAGAACACCATATAAACATGACATCGTGATGAATAGAATGAAAATAGGTCCCGATAACGGAACCAAAATGTAGTATTTTTATTTACCAATGCTTAGTTAGACACATTGTAACTTCATCTAGGAAGAGGTCTGAATGCCTACCTCAAGTGTGTGTAACCAACGTGTCCCTCTCTAGTTACTTATCAAGATTTGGGTTGAATACATAGTAATCATAACATGAATTAAGATAATAACACAATATAGTAACAAAAACACATATAATAAGGAAAACTACTCAAAATAATTTAATAAATCAATGGTTAGTGCATTTTCTTTTGATAAATTCCTTATACGTAATTTATGTTGATACACATAAACTTTATCCTCTCTCATATTATTCCACCACTCCCCTCATACTACAAAGCAATATACTGTAATTTTTATTATAATAACAAGCATAAGATTATACACATGATAATACTTCAAATTTAATGTGTTAAGAACTTGAAATTTTGATGTGGTGATGTTAAATGCAAATCCGATGGCCAACAAGATAACTTGTGATTAATATTCATTGTTCCCCTTGAAATAACGTATAGAATGATCTAAGATAATCGTGTTTAAAGGATGGTGTGAAACGCACCTAATCTACCATAATTTTATAGTTATTTAATTTAACTACTATATCGGTTCAAGATGGGATGCACATATGTATCTTCTTAAAAGAAAGAAGATTTTCACATTCATTCCCCCTAATATTTTATCCGCTTTTAGAATTTTTCTCCTTCAATCCCCCTTCTTCACCACTCCTTTTCCTCCAATGTTTCCCTCCTTCAATTTTAAGTTCTTCAGTACATCCCTATTGAAATATCCATTACACCACTCGCATGTGATTGATATTCAATAAACAAATAGGTACAAAAATAATAAGGTGACCCATAGCAAAATTACCTCATCATTCGAATGATTATAGTCCAAAAGTGCATATATAATGGTGTAAAAGGTGTTGCCTAACAACCCACTAGGGTTCTAGTCCTAGTAGATATAAATAAATAAGGTATGAGGTTAGAAAATTGGTGGAATGGAAACCCCTAAGTTCTTGGAAGCTCAACCCTAAGAATTATGTGTATTCAATCCCCCTCAGTCCTTGGAAGATAAGCCTAATAATTTTGTGTGGTGAATACTCGTAATTTCATATTCAATAACAAAAATTTACTCCATAATTTAAAACATGACTGTATTTTATTGATATGGTAAATAATTTTTGAGACGTATTAAGAAAAAATATATTTATGCAATTTGAACTCATCAGGACCAATGCTGAATTTTGATATTCAAGGTTACATGTCTCAAAACAATTAGGTGATGGTCCAAAAAAAATATGTGAATGTCATTTGACATTCAACATTTGATATGCATGTAAAAAATGTATATTAATAATTAACAAATATATATATATATAGATATATATACTATATAATAGTATATATATATACTATATATACTATAGTATATATATATATATCTATATATCTATATATCTAATATATCTATATATCTATATATCTATATGTATGCTATGTATGTATGTATGTTGTTATACATTTGTGATTTCAAAAATAAATAACTTGTTTAATAAATCCTTGACCTCCTACTGATGATCCATAGGCAGGTAGAGATTAATCCTTACACCTTCATGAACAATTATTACCCATCCCATTGTAAACCAAAAAAATGATTATTTAATCATTCTTACTCCATTTTCCTTATAGAGAGAACAACATGGACACATAAAATAGGTATCTAATTCATAATAAAAGTCTTAAGTTGCAACCAGTGTTGGTATTTATTTTAAAAATCTTTTACATAAACTTCTATAGTGGGTTTTTTTTCTACTTTAAATTCCATCTTTTTATATTTTTTGAATTGCATAATAATTACAAATATATGTGGGATTCTCTAATTGATTGAATCTAAATTATTTTACTAAACATAATCTTTATAAATATTTGGGCGCTTTGTTGTATAATTTTTATACCAACAAAAACAATGATACATTGGTTTATCAGAGATACAAATATTTTCCATAAATATCAATCCTACACTAGTCAATTGGATCTACACTAATCAAATGAAAGATTTAGAAATACCACTAATTTTTTTGATATAATTAAAACATTGTTTAAAATTAAAACTAAGAATAAAAAATATTACAAAAATTGAAAGAGAGGACTCACTAGTGTAAGCTTGAAATTTTGTATAAAATGAGTTCCAACTTGTAACTTTCATATCTCCAAGTTCAACCTTCAAGTTTCACTTTTCTTTCAAAATATCAAATCCAATGTTTGTAGTTTACTCTATATTTACAAGAAATCAAACCAAAAAAAAAAAAAAAAAAAAAAAAAACTAAATAAAATTAATATATATGCCAAATTGGGTTGAGAAGGTCATGCATGAGTTCGATGATGTGTAGAAGGATGATACTTTTCTCCAAGAACAACAACACTCAAAATAATGAAAGGAAATTATTATTGGCCCGAGTTTTTTTAAGGACTATTATAAAAGGGTAAAAAATGTAAAAAGTGTGCCTTTTTCATAGGTAAGGAAAGGCTAGCATCTCTACCTCTCAACCCCCATCTCTATAGATCAACCATTCATACAATGGGGATTACATTTTATTGGGGTAACCAATCTACATGCAAGCTTGGGTCACAAGTGGATCCTCATAGCCACATATTACTTCACCAAGTGGATAGATGTAGTTTCTTTGAAGGAAGAAAATGAGTCTAGGATCTTGGAATTTTATGAAGGTATTGTGATGAGGTTTGGTGTTCCTTCCTCAATTGTTTCTAATAAAGTTTTGGCCTTCCTTGGCACAAAAAATATCTGATTGGTTGTGAAGAATGGGATATATTTGAACACATACTCAAATTACTATCCCCAAGGCAATGGACAGGTAGATCTAACAAAAAATAACCGTTTGAGGGTTATAAAGAGAAAATTGGAATAAAATGAAAGAACATGGAACATGAAACTGAAATCAGCCTTATGAACTGATACTTGATCACTCTTAAGAGGTCAATTGACATCTCACCCTATAAGATGGTCTATGGTAAAGAAGCTAAACTGTTAATATCTCTTTAGTTACCATCCATAAAACTCATTAATCAACTCAAAATGTTTGAGGTGGAGGCCATGGAAATTAGACATTCATAGCTCATGGAGCTAGAGAAGTTAAGGGATCAAGCTATGCAAACAATGGAGTTAAATAAATCTTAGGTAAAGAGGTGTTTTGACATGAAAGTAGTGGCTAGTATCTTTCAAGAAGGAGGTATTTTCAAAAAATGGGATCAAGACAGAGCCAAAATAGGAAGGTGCTCAAAGTTTGATGCTATATGGAGTGGCCCCTATATTATTTCGGGGTGCAAGCCGCATAATGCTTTCCAATTTCAAAAATCGGATGGAGAAGAGCTTAGGATTCTAATAAATGTAATCTACATTAAACATTACTTTTGAACCAAAGGTTCTATCTTGTACATATTAGTTTAATTTTAATTCCTTCAAGTTATCTCAAGCATGTTACTTTACTAGTAGTATAGTTTTCATTTCCCTAAGTGTTCTTCAGAGTTGGGAAATTAAGTGGACTTGGGAAATTAAGTGTTCTTGGGAAATTAAGTGTTCTTCAGAGTTGGTTATAAATCCACACGATGAAGGATGAATCCCGCAAAACAAAAGCCACAATAAAAGGAAGAACTAACGTTAGGTGCCACATGGTAAAGGGAAAACATGTTTAAATGTGACTAAGGTTGGAAACTACAATAGACTAACTTAGTGTCCCAAAGGTTTCCCGATTGTAGTTTTGTGTGTGTTCTATAAACCTATGGAACAATGAAACATAGCCATACATTTAGTGCTATGAGTGAAGGAGAAGGAAAGGCATTCGCGATATAGAGGGAGAAATGAAAATCAAAGTGTGGAAGTTTTCAAATCTGCGGGGAAGCCGCAAAATATTTTAAAAAACACCAAACAGAGAGAAACCCGTGGAAGTCAGGTAGGGATGGTACCTAATGAGTAATAATGATTTTAGGTCATAATTTGCATCCTGGAGCTCTGATTTAAGCAAAAAATGTTGCATTTTCTTTGTTTCTTCAAGATCTTCATGGCCACATATGGAGTTGTGGGGTTGGAGGAATTTTTAAAGATAAACCATGAGAGCTTGAGAAATACAAGGGAAACATATATTCACTTGTTTTGAAGCACCCAACCACCTCACCTACCAAAATTAAAAGCCCATATGGTGCCCATACCTTTTCCTACAAATCTTGATGACGTGTTGCAGAAGATAATGACTACTTGTCTCATGGAGTAAATGGAGACAAGCTTTATGGGTTGTGGATTCGTCTCAATCGATTCCCTCTCATCTGCCCTTCTCTTATATTCTCAATTTATTTAAATGTAAGTGTTTGGGCATGTATTATAAGTTCCTTTCCATCAAAAATCCATAATCTTCCTTGGAGCAACACATTTTATTTCTTTCAGACCTCTGCAACTTCACATTTTTCTTAAGATATCCAACCTGTGCTTTGTAAGCATGATGGTGACTTATTGAATGCAAGACATTTGTGACTATTTTCCATTTGAATGTTCTCCATTTGTTGTGGATGTGTATCCTCTTGTTTCTCATTAATTTTTGTTCATTCACGCCCCCCTTTAAACTCTATGCTTCTATTAAAATCTCAACCTATATGTGGTTGTTTTGAGTCTTTCTGGTCGGATTTGATCCCTGTCTTAGTGTTGGCACATTGCCATTATTTCATTTTACATCTATATTTCTTCCCTCTCAACACTAGATCATGTACATTTTAGTTTTAGTTTTAGTTTATAGATTTAGTTGTGATTTGAGTAGTTAGGTTAGTGTGTGTTGAGCTATGGAAGAATGAGCCAAGCTACTCTGGAGGTATATCTCAAGGAGAAAAGTCCAACACTTTGAAGACAATCCCATGTTACCCAAAATTTCCGTTGTTCTTCCATGACCATACAAAGGGTGCAACTTTTGTGCGTTAACACTTCTTTAGAACATTCCATAAATATTTCTAGTAAGGAAAATTGTGTTTAAATTTCCTCTAACATGACAGATTTTTGTTGGAAATTGTTCTAACTAAATTATGATTAATTTATTGTATTCAACAGATCATTTGTTATTTTCATGTTTTTCTCATCCAATTGTGTTTCTCCTTTGGTTTGAGTAAATCCATATTATAGGCCACAAAAACGACCCTCTCTAGTTTTTTGTTGGAAATTGTTATTACTAAATTATGATTCATCTATTATCTTCAACAGATCATTTGTTATTTTCATGTTTTTCTCATCCAATTGTGTTTCTCCTATGGTTTGAGTAAATCCATCTTATAGGCCACTGAAATGATCATCTCTTTACTTCGAAGGACTAAAGGGTTTCCATTCTGCCAAAGTTGTCTAGGGCTTGATTTTGACCTCATCTCTTATTTATTGGTATCTCCGATGAGTGGAACCTTTGTAGATGGCTAGGCAGCACCTTTTACGAACTATACATACAATTGAACCACAACCCATTCGTTAGATGATATCTAATTTGATATACTATAAGACAAACTTAAAATTATTAATAATATAACTAGATTGTTTGTAAAAACAATATATTTCATTTAAGTTTGATTTTTGTAATAAGTAATTAAGACTTTATTTATTTAGGATCATATCAATAATTTAATATTAAAATTGTGTTTGCATTTCCTCTAACATGATAGATTTTTGTTGGAAATTGTTCTTATTAAATTATGATTCATCTATTGTCTTCAACGGATAATTTGTTATTTTCATGATTTTCTTATCCAATTGTGTTTCTCCTTTGGTTTGAGTAAATCCATCTTGTAGGCCACGAAAACAATCATCGCTAGCTGAATAATATTTTTAAATATATTCTTGTAACACAAAATATTAGATTGTTTGTAAAATCAATATGTTTCATTTAAGTCTGAACTCTATAATAAATAATTAAGACTTTAAATTTATTTATGATCATATTAATAATTTAATATCAAATTTGTGTTTGCATTTCCTCTAACATGATAGATTTTTGTTGGAAATTGTTCTTACTAAATTATGATTCATCTATTGTCTTCAAAAAATCATTTGTTATTTTCATGTTTTTCTCATCCAAATGTGTTTCTCATTTGTCTTTAACAAATCATTTGTTTGAGTAAATCCATCTTATAGGCCACGAAAAACATCATCTCTAGCTGAATAATATTTTTAAATATATTATTGTAACACAAAATATTAGATTGTTTGTAAAATCAATATATTTCATTTAAGTCTGAACTTTATAATAAATAATTAAGACCTTAAGTTTGTTTATGATCATATTAATAATTTAATATTAAAATAGTGTTTGCATTTCCTCTAATGTGGTAGAGTTTTTTTGGAAATTGTTCTTACTAAATTATGATTCATCTATTGTCTTCAACAGATCATTTGTTATTTTCATTTTTTTCGCATCCAATTGTGTTTCTCCTTTGGTTTGAGTAAATCCATCTTATAGGCCACGAAAACGATCATCTCTAGTTGAATGATATTCTAAAGATAAGAAGGTAGAAATTATTGAAGACCATATATCAAAAATATTGTTGGGTATTTATGGAGATCACACATGAAAAACAAAGTTGATTAACAACCATTACCACCATTGACCTTCTAGATTGTTTGTTTTTGCATGTGAAACAAACATGTTTGGATAGAACTCATTGTTGTTTATTAGCATCTAAATGGAAATTTGTCAAACCACTTTTGTTTTCACCATAATTATCATGTCAATATTAAAAACTATTGTGTAAATATAGAAAATGTGTATATAGTATTAGCAAATGACATTTAATGAATCACTGGTTAGTGCATTTACTTTTGATAAGTTCCTTGTCTGACATCATTTATGTTAGTACACATACACTTGCTCTTGTCTCATCTTCTTTTACCCTTCCCTCATTCAACAAAGTTGTATAATGGAATTTTTCAATAATAACAAACATAAGATTATACATGTGATAATGCTTCAAATTTAATGTGTAAAGAACTTGCAATGTTGATGTGGCGATGTCAAATACAAATCTGCAAGGGAACTTGTGGCTAATATCTATTGTTTCCTTGATAAGCGTAGAGGATGGCCTAAGATAATAGTATTTAAAGATTGCGGGAAACCACATGATTTTCCATGTTTTGTAGTTATTTAATTCAAATACTACATCTGGATCGAGATGGGATGCTCATAGATATCTTCTCAAAAGAAAAAAGAGTTTCATATTTGTTTCCCCAATATTTTCCCCTCTTGGAATTCTCCTCCTTCAATCCCCTTCTTCACCACTCCTCTTCCTCCTTCAATTTTTCCCTCCTTCAAGTTTTTGTTCTTCAGTACATCCTTATTGACATCTCCAATGCACCACTCACATGTGATTGCTAGTCAATAAATAAATGGACACAAAAATAATAAGTAGACCCATAGCAAAATTATTCGTCAGTCAAATGTTGTGATCCAATGGTGCATATGATGCTATAAAAGGTGTTGCCTAGCCATCCACTGGGGTTCCATTCCTAGGATATACTAATAAATAAGGGATGAGGCCGAGAACTTGGTGGAATGGAAACCCCTTAGTCCTTGGCAGCGAAGCCTAAGAATTTTGTACATCTAATCTACCTTAGTCCTTGGCAGCTAAGCCCAAGAATTTTGTGCAATGAATCCCTGCAATTTCGGATTCAATAAAAAATGAAAAAGAAATTACTTAATTTTCATAAATATTTGGGATTTTGTTGTATAATTATAAACCAAAAATAATAATTTTCTACATTGGTTAATCATAAATACAAATATTTTCTATAAACATCGTCAATTGTACCTAATCAATTGGTTCTTCACTTCAGTCATATGAAAGATAAATAGAAAAACCATTAAATGTTGGGAGAGCATTAAATCATTGATTCAAATTACAATTAAAAAATGAAAATATTACAAAAATTAAACAAAAGGACTCACTAGTGCACACTTGCAATTTTATAGTAAATGAGTTCCAACTTGCAACTGCAGTATCTCCAAGTTCAACCTTTAAGTTTCACTTTTGTTGTAAAATCCCAAATCTAATTTGTAGTTAAATATATATTTGCAAGAAATCAAACATATATCTAAATTTGAACAGCACTGATTTTCAGGACCCTATTTACACGTTTAGAATGACTGAAAAAGCAGTTAAAACAATTTGGTGGATTTTTGAGATTTTAGTTTTAAAACATCTCTAATAAGTAAGATTTGCTTTTCTAGCAGCTATTGATCTGATTTTTCTAATTTAGTGGACAGAACTCACCCGATATTATGTTTATAAATTGGCGTTTGCTTATGCTTTCTTTGCACCGTATTGAAAATGGAGTCTTCTTCTTCACGTAGAGTGGCTTGTATTTGTTTGTTGTTGTTATTCTCTATTTCTCTGTGTAGTACAATCTTGGCAAGAGAAATTGAAGGTAATTAATTAGAAAGAGTATTATTATATGGTTTTGTGATGACAAGTAAATTAAGAAATAATGACGTTGTAATGCAGGCGGAGCAGTTGCAGGGAATATGATCCATTTGAATTGATGGTGTTGTAGAAAGCATTACTATAAAGGATGTTGTAAGAATTGCCCACATTCTCCTCCTCCTCCTCCTTCACAATTCGCAGCTCCTACCTGTTAGATATGTAGAAATCATAGCCTAATATTTCGGGATTCCATAGCTGGCATTCAGGATTCCGTAGCTAACATTTAGGGAAGTTATTTTGTAATTGACAGCACACAAGATGATATGTGTATGTGCTGGCAAATGTTGTCCATCTGTAGGATGAAGAGTAGAGATAGGTTAGTTTGAGTTTGAGTTTGAATAAGACTCTGTTTATTGTTATTCTATAAAGATTGTATTCTCTGATTGAGTAGAGCACAAGAAAATAAGAATAAGAAATAGATCAATTACATCAGTTTCATTTCTGTGTTCTATTTTAAGAGTGCTTATAATTTTCATGGTATCAGAGCAGTGTTGGTGAAGTGCTGCTGCAGAGAAGTATCAGAATTTTAAAGACAAAGATATGGCCACATTTGCTGCAAGAGATCCTCATAGGATGGTAGAACGATTTGATGGCGTTGGATTTAATCTCTGGAAGCTCATAATGAAGATGTTGCTGCTGAAAAAGGATCTACTCAATATACTTGAAGGGACTGAGATTAAACCCACCCAGGATGCAGATCTGATCAGTAAGTGGGAGTCAAAGGAAGGTAGGGCTCATTCCTATATACTTTTTAGTTTGAGTGATAATGTGCTTTTTACATGTAAGTGAGGCAAAATCAGCAAAGGAAGCTTGGGATCAATTGATCAAGTTATATGAATCAAATGATGTTAGCACAAGATTATATCTTAGGAGAAGATTTTTTCAGTTAAAGATGTAGGAAACACAAAAGATATCAGATTTTACAAATGAGTTTAAGTCTCTCAAAAATCAATTGGTAGCATGTGGATCAGTGATTGCAGAAGAAGATGTTGTCATGTTGCTTCTTGGGAGTTTGCCAGAATCCTATTCTATAATGGTAGTAGCACTAAGCACCCAATCTGACTTGGATTTGACAAAAGTGATAGCAGCACTACTTCAAGAAGAAATCAGAAGGAAGGATGGGGGCCTAAATGATGAGAATCCTATAGCACTGTTTTCAGCAGGATATAAGGGCAAAGCGAAAAGGAAGAGTGACAACAAATCACATCCCTCCCAGTCTAATGTCTCAAACAATGGTAAAGACACAAAGGAGGAGAAAAATAAGGGAAATTGCTTTCATTGTGGAGCTCCTGGGCATTTTAAGAAACAATGCCATAAGTAGTTAGCATGGGTAGAAGAGGTAAAGAAAAGGAAGGCTACTGAAGCTAACATGACCGTAAGCAATGACCAAGAAAATTTGTTTTTGGCTACCACAACCCAAAGTTCTGATGTTTCTAATTGCTGGAATTTAGATTCGGGAGCAACTCAGCATATGACACCTGAGAGAAGTTGGTTTATGGCATATACAGAAACACCCAAAAGTAAGACTGTCAATCTTGGAGATGATAGCAAATTTGAGATGATCGGAATTGGAGATATTCCATTACAAATGCCGGATGGTGGATACAAGAAAATTCAGAACGTATGGTATGTACCTACTCTTGTAAAAAGTCTTTTATCAGTGAGCAAAATTACCGATGCTAGCATAATTGCACAGTTTGATAGCAAGGAATGTGTCCTAAAGGATGTTGAAGGAGTAATTGTTGCTATGGGAATTAGAGATGGCAATCTGTACAAGTTATGTGCAGCAGTACCTGATGTGATGTTAACAGCAAAAAATAATGAAATATCTACCTCGGTTCTTTGGCATCATAGATTCAGAAATGCAAATCCTCATTCGCTTCAAATGTTAAAATCAGAGCAGCTTGTGGAAGATTTTAATTTGCATCTACCAGTTGAGTTGGGAGTGTGTGAAGGTTGTTGTTTAGGAAAGCAACATAGATTCCCCTTCCCCAAGAAAGGTGCAACACAAGCTAAGGAGAAAATGGAACTAGTGCATTCAGATATCTGTGGTGCAATGCAAACAATGTCACACAACAGGGCAAGGTATTTTATCACCTTCATTGACGATTCTTCTAGAATGACCTTTGTTTATTTTATCAAAAATAAATCATGTGCATTAGAGATGTTTAAGGTTTTTAAAGCATTTGGTGAGAAGCAGTCAGGAAAACCTTTGAAACAACTCAGATGTGATAATGGGGGTGAATATACCTCAAATTATTTCAAAATTTTATGTACAAAAGAAGGTATCAAACTTGAGTATACTGTTCCTTATTCACCACAACAGAATGGTGTTGCTGAAAGAAGGAATAGGACTCTTGTTGAAAGTGCTAGATGCATGCTTAAGAGTAGTGGATTATCTAATATTTTTTGGGCTGAAGCAGTCTCTAGTGCAGCATATATACAAAACAGGTTGCCAACTGCTGCATTGCATAAGAAGACGCCTTATGAGGCATGGCATGGAAGCAAGCCAAGTGTCAATGACTTAAGAATTTTTAGTTGCATAGCATATGCACATATACCAGATGAAGAAAGAAAGAAGCTAGATGACAAAAGCAAGAAGTGTATAATGGTTGG
Organism: Taxus chinensis; assembly: GCA_019776745.2. NCBI lineage: Eukaryota > Viridiplantae > Streptophyta > Pinopsida > Cupressales > Taxaceae > Taxus > Taxus chinensis. The sequence continues at coordinate 664,251,481 of CM034147.1, read as the reverse complement.
ATACAGTTTGAATTCGAAGGGATATCAAATTTATGATCCTATAACACATGAGATTCTAGTCAGAAGAGACGTCATTTTTGACGAAAATTTAGTTTTGCACAAATCAGCAGAGATGGAAAATGCTAAGGATTCAGAAGCAAGGCCTTATGATCTCGGATCTGATGAAGAATCTGAGCATGAGAATTCTACTCCAGCGAGACCATTACAAGTTGCAACTACACAGCCCATAGGATATGTACAAGGAGAGCAGCAGCTTCATAGATCAACAAGACTATGAAAACCCACTCAAAAGGCATCGGAATCATATGCACTTAGTGTAGAAGTTGATGAACCACTCAGTGTTCAAGAAGCACTTCAAAGTATTTATGCAGCAGATTGGAGGCAAGCAATGGATGCTGAATATGAATCGCTCATAAAAAATCAGACATGGGAACTCTCGATTCTTCCACCTAGAAGAAGAGTGGTTGGATGCAAGTGGCTATTCAAACAAAAGTACAAGTCTGATGGGTCGATAGACCGCTACAAGGCTCGATTGGTGGCAAAAGGATACACCCAAATTGTAGGTTTGGATTATCATGACACCTTTTCTCCTGTAGTCAAGATAACATCCATCAGAGTTCTGTTAGCAGTGGCAACAACCTTGGATCTTCATGTACATCAGCTAGATATAAAAACTACATTTTTAAATGGATTCTTAAAGGAAGAATTTTATATGGAACAACCAGAAGGCTACATACAAGAAGGAAAGGAGTAGTTAGTATGCAGACTTCAGAAAACATTGTATGGATTGAAATAGTCTTCAAGAGCATGGTATGAGCGTATAGATGGGTTTCTCCAAAATGAAGGATATGTAAGTTGCAATGCTGATTCAAATGTCTACATAAAGCATATTGGTGAGTCTCTAGTCATCTTAGCCTTATATGTTGATGACACCATCATTATGAGTAATGATTTTAAGATGGTAGGCATGTTCAAGTCTCAATTAGCTGCAGAATTTGAGATGACTGATCATGGTGAGATTCATTATTGCTTGGGCATTCAAATTTTAAGAGATAGGGAGAAGAGAAAAATCCATCTTAGTCAAGAAAGGTACATTAGGAACATTCTCAAGAAATTTGGGATGGAAAATTGCAAGCCAGTAAGTACTCCAATGGAAGTAGGAAACAAACTTTCACTGGACATGTGTCCCAAAACACAAGAAGAAGAAAGTTATATGAGTGTGGTTCCATATCATAATGTTGTTGGGAGCCTAATGTATGCAATGGTTTCTAACAGACCTGATATTGCACATGCTGTAAGTATTGTGAGCCAATATTCCAGCAATCCTGGACCACAACATTAGGCAGCAGTTAAAAGAATTTTCAGATATCTACAAGGAACAGCTAAACATGGCATAAGATTTAGTGGGAGTTCAGAAAAATCTCTGCAACTTACTGGATATTGTGATGCAGATTGGGCAAGGGACGTTGATAGTAAAAGATCAACTTCAGGGTTCTATTTTATCCTTGGTGGAGGTGCAGTTTCGTGGGCAAGTAAGAAACAGCGATCTGTTTCTCTCTCCAGTGCAGAAGCAGAATATATAACAGCATGTCAAGCTGCAAAAGAATTGATTGGGTTGAGAATATTGTTGCAGGACATTGAGGTTACTCAGTTCGAACCAACAATATTAAAGTGTGACATCCAACGTTGCATAACCATGACGAAGAATTCAAAGTATCATGGGAGAGTTAAACATATAGGGATACAATATCATTTCATTCGTGAACAAATTGAGAACAACACTATCAAAATGGAGTAGTGTGCAACTGAGATGATGGTGGCGGATGCATTGACAAAGGCATTACCAAGAAATAAGTTTGAGTTTTGCAAAGAAGGATTCGATGTGATGCAAGTTGGTTGAAAAATATTTGGCTAAGTGGGAGTGTTAGATATGCAGAAATCATAGCCTAATATTTCGGGATTCTGTAGCTGGCATTCAGGATTCTGTAGCTAACATTTAGGGAATTTATTTTGTAATTGACAGCACACTATATGATATGTGTATGTGCTGGCAAATGTTGTCCATCTGTAGGATGAAGAGTAGAGATAGGTTAGTTTGAGTTTGAGTTTGAATAAGACTCTATTTATTGTTATTCTATAAAGATTGTATTCCTTGATTGAGCATAGCACAAGCAAATAAGAATAAGAAATAGATCAATTACAGCAGTTGCACTTCTGTGTTCTATTTTAAGAGTGCTTATAATTTTCATTACCAATGTATAACCAATATTTTCAAGCTTATTACTTATAATTATAACAGTTCTATGAGGCACGCTATGATTTGAATAAAGCCTCTCTCTGTAATGGATCTATTATATTAATTGATGGGATATATATTATTAATAAGAGTTTCCTTGATCTATGCCTCTACATGAATATGTAACATTAAAATTGTAGTTCTTAAATTTAATGATTAAGGCATTATATTGGACATGATGGAAGTCTATATATAATTTGTAAAATCATTTGGCTACAAATATAACGTATTAAATCTATTTATGAAAAACATGCCACGCTATGATTTGAACAAAGCCTCTCTCTGTACAGCACTTCTTTCTTCTCCTGCCCCTTTTTCCTTAATAAATAAAAGGAAACCATTATTAGATCTGTGTTTTCTCCCCCTCCACTTGTGCTGTGTTTTGTATTCAATGTTAACTAGCTAATTTGGGATTTGTTCATTTTACAAATATAATCTCAGAAATGTATTATTTATTAGTTACTTTTAAATATGTTCTTCTGACATTAATCATAGTCTGTAAAATATTATATTGTCTGTAAAATCAATATATTTCATTTAAGTTTAGTTATTATAATTAATAATTAAGATTGTAAATGTATTTACGAGCTATATTATTAGTTCAATATAATTTTTTGTGTGTTAATTCTGATGTGATATATATTATATTAAAACTTCCTTAATATGTGTCTTCACATGAATGAAAGGATCATAAAACTAATAATATTAAATTCTGAATAGTTCATTTAATTCAATTTAGATATTAATTTGGGAGACAATATGGAAAGAGTTGTTTCTATTCGTATTACTTCTATCAACTGAGATATGAGATGTGTTGCTGACTTCTCAAATAGCTTCTTCTATTTTAATGTGCATTAATTTTGAGATAATGGAGTTACAACTTATAAATTCGAGGGTATATGCAATTTTTGTTTTATATATTGTCTTTTTTATTGTAAAATTTGTAAAAGACGTGTTATTATTTTTAATGGTAAGATTTAAATTGTGAATAGGTATTATTCCACCCCAGGGTTTTGTCCAAGTTATAACATATAACACATGGACCAAGCTCATTCTTTTATTTAGAACACAACTATATCAACGACCATCAAAGAGTTAATTTATAACACAAACATGTTGGTCAAACATATATAATTCTATTGTGGAGTCATCAATGATTCTAATGTGCCCACATTGGTCTCATGCACTCTACATTCAATGTCGTCTCATTAAAGATTTACAATATTAAGATTTGTTATAATTTTGTTTTTCAATAGTTTTGAAGATTGTTATAAGTTGTTTTATAATTTTATAATTTTTAGTGGTGAGATTATTCTCACTTTAATAATCCAAATGGATGAAATTTACATAATTAAGATAACTATAAAAAAAAGTAGAGAGGGAGATACTTTCAAAACAATATAGGCACTGTAATAATAAGATAGAGTTGTTGCTCTATTTACAAAAAAAATACAAAAAATATTTAGATTTATAACAAAGAGAGTACAAAAACATATACAAAAGAATTCCATACAAACAACTATAACTGCAGATTCATTCTTCCAATTTTTTGGACTTCATACAAACATATACAATTTTTTTTTATAAAAACAACTGCATCTGTAGATTCATTCTTCCAAATCTCTAGAATTCCCTAATGGTTGTGCTTTGTACTCTCTTGCTGCTATTTTCTCTGCCCTTTTAGATCCTGCATATTTCTATTGTTGTAATACTCCAAGCTTCTGCTAGTTCAATTTGGGAAGATTTAACTTCCTTTTCTTCCTTTTTCTATCTCAAAAATGTTGTTCTATTTCATCTTTCCTCCGGACTTCTATTGTTTTAATACTCTAAGCTTTTTCTAGTTCAATTTGGGAAACTTTAACTTTCTTTTCTTCGTTCTTCTATCTCAGAACTGTTGTTCTATTTTGGCTTCTATTGCATACTCTTTCTAAAATCTAGGCAAATACTTTTTCCCCATAAAATTTTAATTGCCAAGGACCAATCAAATTTTAATTATTCAAACTTGGGCGTTATAGCTTTTGCGATCATGCAAGTCAAAACTTTGAGTTATGGGGTTCACTAAAAATAAGTAGTTAATATTGTTGGTGGTTGGGTATTGAATAACAAGAGCAACAATGTTGCTAAGTACTGCCTCAACTGAAATGATCATGTATGATCCTAAAAGTGAAAATTGAAGAGGGATCGGGAAATAAAGAGTGCATCAGATTGATATTTGGAGCCGAGAAAAACACATAAATTAAAAAGGTTTCCCTATTGTGCGATAGAATTACGATAAGTAATGCTAGAGTTAGTTGAAAGTAAGGGTCTTGGTGCCGATTTCATATGAATAACATTCACTACGCAAGAAATTGTAGTTGATGGTGGGTGGAACTTGGTGTAGAATGGAAAATTCAAACTCAATAGATTAGTTGCTAGCTATGTTTATGACTCATGGAGCAACCCTACGCGTGTTTTTTGCGCTACATTCCTATGTTGACTTTTGATGGAATCTATGGTGCTTGGTTTCTCAATTTGGTGGGTAAAGCTTTTTTTATGTTATCCTCTGGTGAGATTACTACTTATTAGCAAAAAAAAGATAATGTTACCATTAAGGATAGCTTTATTCCATACAAAGAGTAATGTGAAAATTGAAAACATTCAACATTGTCATCACTACGATCAATCTGTAAATATTGAAGTCCACATATAAATTAATGCTAACCATTGTAATTAATGTTTAAAATTATAATAATGGAGATAATGACAACCATTGTGGTAACTCACAAATCACCGATAGGAATCTCCATCTCATACATACATAAATAGGTCACATTTAGGTATACATATTATAATCAGTTTGTAACAACATTATTACCTAGTTCAAAGATTATTAACTATAACAATGAGGGTGTTTTAGAAAGATTTTCCGCTACTTTTGTTTAGTAGCAATTGTACCGAAGGATGCAATGTAGACGCGGATAGGATGCAACACCTATTGTCAATGTCAATTTTTTCATTAAAAACAAATGGATTTGAGAGAGAAAGTAAGACGCGCTGCGCATTGCTAAAGAAATAAAATTGTCATTCCAAAGTGAATAATGCATGAGAACATAAGATGCCAGGCAGACGTAAATTTCCAGGTAGTTTAGACCATACATTGGAGTCACTGAAAATAAGTAATTGTGAATACAGGTAGGAAAAGAGGCGACCTGCTGAAGCACCTGTTGTACTTGTCACACATATATCCATATGTGAGGAAAAAAATCATTATTTAAAACAAATGCCTTTGGAAGATTATAAAATATACCTGGCACAAAGATAAAATATTCTAATCGACATACCATTGTAATGAATGCCTGAGAAGATAATATGATAGGGAGAGAAAAATTTTCCGGAATATAAGACCATCCATTCGAAGCAGAGAAATAATAAATGGAGAGAAAAGAAACGTAGTTTAACAGGCCTGCAAGATGTAGGGGGATAATAAGTTTCCTGAGAGATAAATGTTCTACTATTTAGGGGGAAGAAAATAAACACTTGGAGGTTACAGCTTGTCACATTCCGTCAATTGTTTGAGGAAAGCATGAAAATCACACTATCTCATTATAATGCGATGTAAAACCTGAAACAATGTTATGGAGAATGAACTGAAAGGTTTACAAATCTCACCACAAATAGCGTGTGTTTATGCATGCAGTTAATAATTTGGAAACTTGGAAGATGTATTGATTCTTATAGCAAATGGGATGTAACCATTTCCCAAAACCACTGTAGTTCTCAATACTCGATTGTGGCAGTAGAGGATTACTGCCCATTATTTATTAGTGCATGGATCGGCCGCCCTTGACCAAATGGCACTTAATTAAAGGAGACCCAACATAGAAACATGCCCTAAAACTAGGCCTTCTGCAGCCATGCCTGTGACGGCACACATTAAAATCTTATCCCCCCATCCATAGTGTTTCAATTAAATGTATCATCTACCCTAGCAGCGCAATAGGGGATTACCAGGCCAAGGGTGTTCAACAGGAGCCTAAAAAAAAAATAGAAGCTTCACAGTAAATCCTCCGACGGCCCAAAACAATTCCATGGTCTTACGTGGCGTAAGAAAACCTAACAGCCATCTATGCCAGCAGTGTAGGTAGGCTCGGGCAAAAGGAGATGCATATCAACGTGAAATATTGTATATATTTGTATTACTTACGATTTCATTATATTTTATGTGATAGCTTTACGGTTATGTCAAATTGAGGCACTGAGTTCCGCACCCATAAATATAGAAGAAGCTTCCCTCTAATGGGAAAATGTTGGCATGAAATATACAAGAACTCCTGCAAAATTCTTTCACTGTAACGTCTTCTTATGTTAGCACCACAAACGTGGAATTCGAACTCATTTCCAGCAGAGGCAGAGATTTTGATCTCAAAGTGTTAAACAAGAGCAGCAATTTCAGCCCTCTTGAATGAATTTCTGAGGGAATACAAGATGTCTATCCTCTGCTTCTCAAGCTTTGCAATACTTACAACAGCTTGATTAGAATCTCCATTTTTTTATTTTCCAGCAGTTTTCCACAGGTAGAAACACATTCACATGCCAATTGTTAATTTGTTAGCTTGGACAGCTGTTAGTCCATTTGCTAAGATTAGATAATAGTTATCCTATTGTTGAGAATGTATTTAATTATTTTCTAATTATTGATTTCCTTTAGTAACACCTTGCAACCAAATTTGTTATGGTTGTTAAGTTGTTATGTATCTCAGCGGTTGATTGAGAATCGATCTCGACCGTTGGTTTACCAATGAGAGTAGTATAAAAGGAGGTCATTGGGAATTTGGAGAATACAAGTTTTTGAGAAGCATTTGCAGTGCTAGCAAATGTGTTTGTAATTTTGCAGTGATAACAGACAATCGTGCAATGTTAGCAAGGGCGTAGTGATAGCGCTGGGGATAGAAGTGGGGGAATATCAGCGGGAGAAGCTGGGAGATTGTCGGAGTTCTACCAGTAAGAGGTAAGGAATATTTGTATCTCTTAATTTGCTGAAGTTAATATAATTCCTCATCTGTAGAAATGGTTTTTCCTTAAGGGTTTTTTCAGGGACAATTTGTCCGAAAATATTGTGTTATTTGTGTTACGCATTTCTTTCCGTAATTTTATTAGTGAAGTTACAGTTGTGTTATTTTTCAATATTAGCTATGAATTAGTTTTCGGTAGTTAAATAATCTTTTAAGATAAGAGATTAATAATCAGTGACTGCAATAGAATTTTCACATGGTATCAGAGCTGTGTTAAGGGTAGAAAAGGTTTACCCTATGAAATAAATTGAGGGTTTCTATAACCTAGTTTGATCTCTTTAAATTCTTTTTACTTTTATCCTTTGAGATGGCTTCAGTTGGTTTGAGAGATCATGAAAAATTAGATGGTGCCTCGAATTTTGGTGTCTAGAAGGCCAGACTTTCTTTATTGTTGGAAGACAATGTTATAAAGGATTATGTTACCACTATTGTATCTGTACCTACAGACGTAACACAGCTTGCAGAATACAAGACAGAGGATGCCAAGGAAAGGAGGATTGTCCTTGATGGTGTCAAGGATCATATTGTTCCACACATCTCTGAGTTATATATGGTGAAGAAGATGTGGGATGCCATTCTGAATCTGTACCAGAATGATACCACTAACCGGAAGCTAATTCTCAGAGAAAAGTTGAAGAATACTTGGATGAACAAGGGAGAAGACGTTACAAGTTACGTCACCAGGTTTAGACTCATCAAGGATGAGTTAGCAGCTGTTGGAGATAATCCAGATAATGATGAGCTAGTAAGAATAGCCCTAAATGGGTTTACTAAATAGTGGGATGTCTTTGTTCAAGTTGTTAGTGGACGAGACAACTTACCGAGTTGGGATCGACTATGGATTGATTTCACTCATGAGGATTTTAGACTAAGTCTTGTCAATGGAGCTAACAAGATTCAGAAAAGTGAGAGAGAACAAGAAAATGTTGCCCTAGCAGGAAAAAGAAAAGAAAAGAAGGGATTTAGCAAAGGATCAAATTCTCAAAGTGAGAAGAAGAAGGACATGTCTAAGGTCAAGTGCTATGGTTGTCAAGAGTTTGGCCAATATGTTAGTAACTACCCACAAAGGAAGAAGAATGATAAGAAGGGAAAGAACCAGGTGGCAGCTTCAGCTAGTGCAGAGGAGCTCTCTAGGAGATTGGAGGATGACTTTGCATTCATAGCTTGTATGGTCAGCTCAACCTCACAGTGTGTTTAGTATATAGATATTGGGGTGTCATTTCATATGACAGGAGTTAGAGAGTACTTCTCCAGTTACCAGGAGGAGGACACTAATATCCAGATTTCTATGGGGAACTTGTCCAAGCTCAACCCAGTTGGGAAAGGGACTGTTAAGTTTCAGAGGGAGAATGGAAAGATAGTTCCATTTCATGATGTCTTGCATGTGCCAGGCTTAGGTATGAATCTGATTTTTGTATCTGTTCTTCAGGATAAAGGGTATAATGTACTTTTTAGAGGGACACATGTGTTGATTAAGCACAAGGATTAGAAATCACCCATAACTATTGGAGTTAGGAGTGGTCACCTTTATAGGTTACAGTTTGATACTCCTAAGGCACTTATGAGTAGCAGTAATCCTAGAGATCTTGGAGAGATATGGCATAGGAGGATGGACCATATTCATCATGGAGCACTTAAATTGCTTCATGAGACAGTGACAAGTGTTCCAGAGGTGAGCACATAGCATGATGATGTATGTAAGGGATGTGTGTTGGGGAAGTTTGTGAAATCATCTTTTCCAAGGAGTGACAATAGATCTAAGGGTGTTCTTGATCTAGTACATTCATATGTATGTGGACCAATGTCGACAAAGTCTCTCAGAGGATATGTGTACTATGTTACATTTATTGATGATTTCTCCAGGAAGACCTGGATATACTTCTTGAAGACCAAGGATGAGGTTTCCAGTCACTTCCAAGAGTTCAAGGCTCTTGCAGAGAACTCGACAAGAAGGAAGATAAAGGTTCTTTAGTCAGATAATGGAGGTGAGTACAAAGGAAATGACTTCTAGGATTTGTGTACCAGAGAAGGAATCAAGAGAGAGTGGATGGTTCCTTACAGTCCACAGTAGAATGGAGTTGCTGAGAGGAAGAACCATTTTATATTGAAGGCAACAAGGGCTATGCTACATGACCAGGATATGCCCTGTTATCTATGGGCAGAGGCATGTAGTACATCAGTTTACATTCAGAATAGGGTTCCACACAAGGTACTAGGGAAGATAACACCAGAGGAAGCTTTCTAACGGAAGGAGCTAGAGGTAGGTCACTTCAGGATATTTGGGAGTTTGGCATATTGTCATATTCTAGAAGATACACCTACCAAGTTAGATCAGACTGCAGAGAAGGGGTACCTTGTTGGGTACAGTGAAACTTCAAAGGCATATAGGATTTTTATTCTAGGGACTAGAAGAATTATTGTCAGACATGATATCAAGTTCATGGAGGACAAAGTATTTAGAAGGTATAGAGATTTTCCAATAGATGATCAGAGTGAGTAGCAAACAAAAGCTCCAAGTCCAAGTCAAGGGCAACAAAGCTCAAGTACAGTTACTAGTACAAGCATAGACTCAGGTAGTGAAGATTCATAGAGTATGGAGCAACTGGTGCAGTAGGATATGCATCTAGAATATTTAGAGGTTGATATTTCATCCGCTACAGTTGGCAGCAGAAACCGTGAGGTTTAAAACACACAAAGGGATACTCAAGAGTTTTTGGGAGATCCTAGGAAGAGTACGAGATAGAGGAAAGAACTAGCCAAGTTCAATGACTATGTGACATTAGTCAACCAGTTGGTAGATAGTGAACCTTCCAGCTATCAAGAGGCTGCACAACATCAAGTATGGCAAGATGCTATGGTTGAGGTATATACTTCAATAATGCATAATGATGTGTGGGAGGTAGTGCCTAGACCAACAAATAGGGAAGTAGTTGGATCACGCTGGATCTTCAAGATAAAGCACGGTGTAGATGGTAGCATCGAGAAATACAAGGCAAGGTTTGTGGCAAAGGGGTTCTCTCAAAAGGAGGGAATAGACTATGAGGAGAAATTTACTCCAGTGGCCAGGTATACTTCTATATAAGTTGTAATCTCATTTGCAACACAGATGGGATGGTAGATCCATCAAATGGATGTCAAGATAGCATTCCTTAATGGTGAATTGAAGGAGGAGGTATACATAGAACAACCAGAAGGCTTTGTAGCACACAACAAAAAGACCCACATGTGCAAATTGATGAATGCCTTATATGGACTCAAGTAGGCTCCTAGAGCGTGGTATGAGTGCATTGATACATACTTGCAAAAAATGGGCTTTGTGAAGAGTGAGGCAAATGCTAACCTATACTACTTTGTGATTGGGGGCGAGGCTCTCATTCTTATTCTATATGTAGATGACTTGTTTCTTACAGGTGCACTAGGGTTCATAGAGGATTACAAGAGGGACCTTGCAGAAGAGTTTGAGATGAAGGACTTGGGACTCATGCACTATTTTCTAGGCATAGAGGTGTGGCAGAAAGATGGAGAGATTTTCCTTGGTCAAGGGAAATATTGCATTTAAATCTTGAAGAGATTCAAGATGGAGAACTGCAAAGTCATGTCTACACCTATGATCACTAATTGGAGGAAGGTAGATACATCTAAGGACAAAGATGTAGATCCCACCTTATACAAGCAGTTCATTGGTTCACTCATGTATTTGGTCAACACCAGGCTGGATATAGCATTTGCAATAAACTCTCTTAGTCAGTTCATGGTTGAGCCAAAGAGAGTGCATTGGACAGTGGCCAAACATGTGTTGTGTTATTTGCATGGTTCAATTGAGTATGGGATTAGATATGTTTGAGGTGAAGGAATCAAGTTGAGAGGCTATACTGACGTAGATTGGGTAGGCAATACAATAGACAAAAGAAGCACTTCAGGGTGTTGTTTCAGTTTAGGATTAGGATTTGTTTCTTGGTTCATTAGGAAGAAGAAGTTTGTGGCTTTGAGTTCATCGGAAGTAGAATACATTGCAGCTAGCATGGCGACATGTGAATCTATATGGCTTCGGAAGTTGCTAGTGGCCTTGTTTGGTCAGAAGGTTGAGACTATTGTGATACACTGAGACAATCAGAGTTGCATCAAGTTATCTGAGAATCCAATGTTTCATGATAGGTCTAAACATATAGATATCAGGTATCACTTCATCAGGGATTGTGTACAATGAGGTATTGTTTAGCTATAATACATACCTACAGAGGAGTAGGTAGTAGACATTCTGACTAAGGCATTGGGAAGGAAAAATTTATCTTCTTCAGAGATAAGATGGGTGTCGTGCAGAATAGCTTCCTTGCTAAGAGGGAGTGTTAATTTGTTAGCTTGGGCAATTGTTATTCCATTTGCTAAGATTAGATAATAGTTATCTTATTGTTGAGAATGTATTTAATTATTTTCTAATTATTGATTTCCTTTAGTAACACCTTGCAATGAAATTTGTTATGGTTGTTAAGTTGTTATGTATCTCAGTCGTTAATTGATAATCGATCTCGGCCGTTGGTTTACCAATGAGAGTAGTATAAAAGGAGGTCATTGGGAATTTTGAGAATACAAGTTTTTGAGAAGCATTTGCAATGCTAGCAAATTTGTTTGATAGCAAAAAATCTTGCAGTGTTAACAAGGGCATAATGATAGCACTGGGGATAGCAGTGGGGGAATATCAGCAGGAGAAGTTGGGAGATTGTCGGAGTTCTTCCAGTAAGAGGCAAGGAATCTGTGAATCTCTGAATTTTCTAAAGTTAATATAATTCCTCATCTGTAGAACTGGTTTTCCCTTAGGGGTTTTCCTAGGGACAATTTGTTTGAAAATATTGTGTTCTTTGTGTTACGCATTTCTTTCCATATTTTTATTAGTGAAGTTGCAGTTGTGTTATTTTTTGATATTAGCTGTGAATTAGTTTTTGGCAGTTAAATAATATTTTAAGATAGGAGATTAATAATCAATGACTGCAATAGAATTTTCAAACCAATGTGCACCCCACGACTGTAAATGTGTCCCCCATAATAGAGCACTTAATAGGGCTAAAAAGAAAAGGATCCTTGAGATAAGTCAATACTAGGGGCTTCTATTCCATCAGGGCAACGAGTTTTCTAATGTAGCCAACTGTCTCCATAGCACCACCACAAAATCTTTTTTCTAAGACATAGACAACCAATAGAAGTTTTGCCATTAGTGAAAGCCAAAGCTCAGGCATTTGATACAGAGTTGAAAATCCCCAAACACCTCAAACCCTAAAAACATATAAATTAATCTTTGTATTGAACAGTAAAATACTATTTATAGTCCATATTGATACAAAAAATATTTTGGTTTCCCTATTAAAACAATGATTAAAACCCGAATGAGATGAAAAGGTGAGACAATTATTAGTATAAATTGGAACTGGAAATGACCGAGGTGATTAGATTTTTGAAATCAATCGAGAGAGGATCCTCTGCTGGAAATGGCGCCAATTTTTATTTACGGTATCCTTGTCAATTCAACTGCTCTACTCTCCATTATTGGAGACAACTATAATGGTTCCCCTCCACTTGTTTTATGACTTGTCAATCGTGCAACAACTAATTTTTCGTACGATGTCCTTGTTCTAGCCAGCCTGCTTAACTTGTGGTGAAAACTCAACCACGGTGAAACTTGAAAGGTGTAGTTTACACACTAGCGCTGATCTTTGTGAATGGTGAAATGTGAAATGTCAAGGTGGGGTTACACAGGTTGCAGTTGCCGAGGTGGAATATTAACTGGTACATGAGTTCTTAAATAAATTTTAATAAATGTCATTATTTTCCCTCGAAAATGTTGAAGGCCGCAATAACATGTTAAATTTTAGGCCAATCAAATTTAAGATAAATGGAATTTTGTAATGATTTTGTTAAAAATTGTGCAGCTTTGCAAATATTTATCATTAATGTGAGAAGTGGTTATTTGTTTATGAAAATAATAACAAGCTCTAATTGGTTGAAATGTACAAATACTAATAACTGGTTAAACAAATATGAAGACTATAGTAGAATCTACCTTGGGGCAGTACTAATAATGTCAAAATAAAAGTGTAGTTGTAGAATTTAATGATTAAGGCATTATGTACACGATGGAAGTCTATGTATAATTTGTAAAATGATTTGGTTACAATTAAATCTATTCATGAAAAACATGCCACAAATTATAAATAAAACATAACATTCATGAAATTATAAAAAAATACTATTAACAATTATATACTATAATATATATTTTATGATATTTGACTAAGTTTAAGAATGAGTAAACTTAACCAGATTTTTGCTACTAAGATGAAGATTAAAAACTACAGATATACAATATATATGAAATGTGTGTGTAGGGGGGGAGGAGGCGGGTGGGGTTTGGGACGAATGTTCCACCTTCCCCCCACACTCTATTGCTAATCCTTTATGGGTTGTGACACATGCCACAAGCCCCTAGATACTCACCTTATCCATAGCCTACGGCTGCTCCGAATTGTGCACAGGCCATAAGGCCTTCAAATCACACAGTCGCCCATTTAGGACTTCATCCAATGCAGCCAAAATTTCCTTTCCTTCACTATAAACATACATGCATGCATGCATACATACATGCATGCATGCATGCATATAGAGTTTTCTCATATACTTGCTTTAAATATGAGCTCTTAAATAACAATAATAATAATATGAATCAATGAATTTGTAGATCCATTTGGATGAGACACAAAATAAAGAAAGAGATCCATAGTTTTGAAACCCCGAGTAGATAAAACAACTATGTGCAAACCAAATTGATATCCAAATCTAAATATATGAATAACAATGGAGTAGAAACCACTTATTTGAATCTATTCCACCTTGAGCTCTCCATGAGCTTCTCATCCTCCATACAAACAAAAGATAAATGCAAAACAAATAAACTAAGGCACTGGGATGAATAAGTTGAGTAGAAATGAATCATTGATTTTAGGTTTGAAATTACATCCTCATAAATTCTATTTGTTGGGTTTTATGACCTCAGGGTGGAGATATCTTGAATCCAAGGGCCCAGATTTAACTACAAAATGAATTAAATCATATGGTTGCACTTTATAATGAGATTTAAGAAAATGTTTTATTTTGGAAAAAACTTAGGTTATATGGTTGTACCTTAATAATTGAATGTATTAATTAACTAAATCGATTTTATAATTTATGTTATAATATACGAAGGAATGTGTCCATTTATGAGGTGAAATGAGAGCCATGGCCATAATAAATATTTTGACCTTGCTCAAACTTTAAAATCATTCTCAAAATGATTATTAAGTTTTTTGTAAAATAATTTAAACTTGCAATAAATCTTCCAACGTGATAAGCTTTATCACTAGGTAATTATCTTGACCTTACCACTGTCACAATTAGTTATCGTTGATTATAGACAAATAATCGTATAATTATTTTAACTTGTGGAAGCAACATTGCACCAAATTTTCATCCCATAAAGCCAAAAATGCAATGATGTCACAATTACATAAAAAAATTAATTCTTACTTTGTTGTTTGCAATTGTGGTTTGGTACCACTTCGCCATATGATACGACTTAGTTGCTTTACTTTTGTAACAAGTAATCTTAACCATCGTATAAATAATTTACCCTTTAAAAAAATTACCATCATTATTAATTTTATCATCTATGATCGAGATAATTGATTGTCTTTTTCTCAATTTTTGGAACTCCCAGTGAGCGAGGCACAACATCTAGTATCAGAGCTCGATTTCAACAATGTACACTCTAGGGATTTGTTACTAGCTTTTGGCAGTTTAATCTAGTTAAAACAAATTTATTTAAATCGTTTCCAAAAAATTATAACATATCATTTTTCCCTCATGTAGGATGATGGGGCGCGGTACCAAACGAGGTGAAGTTGCGACTCAAGGTCATGGGTGGCCACCCCCGAAGATTCCTAGGGAAATTTTTTGGCCGTAGATCTTAGAAACACTTCATTAGATGATGGGAGTCCTACAGGATTGACTTCTTACACATCCTAAGCAAGAGGTAGAGGAAAGTCAGCATAATAGTGAGACATACTTGGATGAGGGTTCGCATTCTACCACTCATGTACAAAATTCATCACTACGATAGAGGTCACGCAACCATTCAGTTGAGATTAGGACTAGGCGAGATATATCTTGTAGTCCCTCAGTCCAAATTTAGAGTGTGGTTGAGACACACCCTCATGGGAAGGAAGCAGATGGTGTCATCCTTGATCTTCTTTGACGTCATCTTGCCACATGTGGAGGCATGATAGATGGTTTTGGGGCTGAGTTATGGATCCTAAGTTTTGATAGTTTTTTTGGATTATATCCATATCAGAAAAATATCAAATATCACCTCGTCATACACCTCCTCCACAACGCAATAGGAATCCGGTGGAGGAATGAGGAGCAAAATCTCAATTAGACCCAAGATATTTTCACCTATGATTTATTTGAGCATCACTTTCAAGCTCGACATATGTCAGAGAATTTCATTTAGAAGAGGATTAATGAGTTTTATGATCTTTGACATGGTTCTGGTATAGTGGCCCAATATGAATGTAGATTTTTGGATCTTCTGCAATATGTAGATTATCTCCAGGATGTGAAGTTACAGGTGAACGGGTTCATCAGGGGCTTGAATACAAACCCATAAGAAGTAATTAGGATTTTTTCTCCCCCGACCTTGGAGAAGGTGGTGGAAATGGCCTATCTTTCATAGGAGAATAGGATCAGAACTCAGGAGTCTCGGGATAAGAACTGAGGAAAGTTACAAGAGCAAGTTCGTTCATTCCAAGATCAGAGATCATGTGGCTCTGCCTTACCCACAAAAGAAGGGTTTATACCTTTTAAGTTAGCTTCAGGACCTCCTCCACACCTAAAGAATCCCTCTCAGTAGTAGGCTCCTCAGCATTAGAGGACTAGGCCAAGCTAGTATAGTCAGAGAGGTCAAGGCCGTAATGACCACATTCTGGGAAGAGACTGGAGAAATGTAAATTTTAGTGGCTAATCTTCATTAACTCACAAATACTTGGGTTTTAAAAATTTGGATCTAGATAATTTTGAGGTGTTAGGTCACTTGTTGTTTTGCCTAAATTTTATTGGGTACAAGTTAATTTTTTGAGTTGACTCGCCTAGTTTTTACAGTAACACCAAATTTTTATATTCAAATCACCTTTGTTGCATGTACAAAAGAGAAATTTTCTACCATCCGACAACATAATGTGTTTAAATGGTAGCAATATGATATCAAATAATAGTTTCTATATGCTGACAACATTTCCTTTCAATTCGTGGCATTTGCCAATATTTCAAAATTCTTTTTTAGAAAATTTCCAAGTAATATCTATGGTCTTTTTTTAGTGGGGATCTTAGATTTTACCCTAAACAGGAGGCCAGGTAGCCAGAATCCTAATTCGTATCATTCACAACAGTTTCCTAAATGGGACCCACAGGATCAGTACATCAGAGCACATGAGGCTCTCATTTGCATAGGGATGGACCATGTTTCTTCATTTGTGGGAAACATAATCATTATGCATATTTTCACCTTAGAGACCACCTTTTTCCAAAAGGAAAAAAACACCTTCATCATAGTAGACAGTTGGAAATGTAAGACATGTTCATCTCATTTATGTCATAGTGGAGAACCATAAGGCCAAGCACCAAGCCCCAATCATTGAGACAACATGTATGATTAGGGGTACACCTGTTACTATATTATTTGATTCAGGAGCTTCTGACTCCTTTATATCACCCTATTTAGTGGATAGATTTGGTTTGGTGACTTCTAGGCAGGAAGATAGGTGGTAGGTAGAGTTGGCCACGAGGTCTAAAATCACTATAAAATCATATGTGGAGAGTTAATCTTCTTGACCTAGAGGTATACTCCACTACCATAGACCTCAATATTTTTCGTTGAGATCTTATGATGTTATTCTTGATATGGATTAGCTTGACTCCCATAATGTCAAATTTTACTATAGAAACAAGTTTATTGAGTGTGTGGATGACATAGGTAGTTCTGTAGTTATATATTGGGTTCAGAGACTTGTATATCCTTGTGTATGATTTCTTCTATATAGATCAAGTAGAGCATACGCAATGGATGTCACATGTTTTCTATCACAATGAATGATAGTTCTGAGAGTTCTCCATTATATGATCACCCTATCTTGAGAGAGTTTTCATATGTTTTTCCTAGGGATCACCTGGGTATGCCATGACATCGTGAGGTGGAATTTTCCATTGACCTTGTTATTGGTGTTGCACCCATGTCCCGTGTTCTGTACAGGATGACCACCACTAAGATTCATGAGCTAAATATTTAGTTATATGAGGTATTAGAGAAGGATATTGTCTAACCTAGTGTGTCTCCTTGGGGTGCACTGATGATTTTTTTGAAGAAGAAGGATGGGTGCCTTTGTTTGTGTGTTGACTTTGAATAGTTGAACAAGGTAACTGTAAAGAACCATTATCCTCTGTCCCATATAGATGATTTGTTTGATTAGATGAGGGGAGCCAAAGTGTTTTCCAATATAGATCTAAAGTCTAGTTATCATCATCTACGGATCATAGAGGAAGACATTTATAAGAAAACTTTTCGGTCTCAGTATGGGAATTACAAGTTCATAGTAGTTTCTTTCAGTCTAACGAATTCATCTGCATTATTTATAAGCTTCATGAATGGATTTTTCAAGACATTCTTGGAGATATTTTTCATTGTGTTTTTAGACTACATTTTGGTTTATTCCTTCTCAATAGAGGAGCACCAAGAGCACTTGAGACAGGTATTACAGGTTTTGAGGGTGCACTAGTTGTTTGGGAATTTGGAGAAGTGTTCTTTCTTTCGGAAGGAGATACAATATTTGGGGCACATTATCATAGAAGAGGGAATCTTAGTAGATCCCTCAAATATTTGTGTTATAAATGATTGTCCAACCCCCACCAAAGTGACTGAGGTTAGGATTTTTATGGTGTTAGCTTGTTATTACCTCCTTTTTGTTCAGGATTTTTCTAGGATTACCAATCCTATCACTTTTGTTCAGTGCAAAGGGAAGAATTTTTGTTCATTAGAGAAGTGTGAGAAGGATTTTCAGCGACTCAATGAGCAATTGACTATTGCACCCATCCTCGTTGTAAAATCTCAAATAGTTGATTTTACTTGTATCATGTCTAATGATTGAATTTTTTTATTCAAATCCATTGTTAGTGTAGGTTATTATTTATCCTTTTATTTTTTATCAGGATAATTCTTACACTTGTGTTATCCCTACACTTGTTGGGTTAGCTTGCTTAGGTGTACTAGTTATGTGGAGTTAGCTTACTAGTCTTATGGAGTTAACTTAACTATCAATATCAGTTAGTGGGAGTTCTTCACAACTTATTTAGGTATTAGTTGCACTTTCCTCCTCCTATATTTTCATCTTTTTATTGATTAATTGAAGTAATTGTATTGTAATGTATTGAGTATTATGGAGTATGATGGATTTCCATATATGGTATTTTAGATCTTCTGCTTTGTAAATCTAATGTGGTGTGCTATTATCATCTAAGATCATGGTTTGGAACAAGATTTTATCATTCCATTCAATGTATCAGAGCAATAGATGATGTAGACATCCATCTGTAATTTTTTCTTTGCAAGAAAGTTTATTATTTTCATGTATTCAGAATTTTTTAGCAATTTTATGCATCATGTATTTTTAATCAAAACGGAGTCTGAAATTGGATTTGGAAGGTTTCAAAACCCTAGAATCGACTGTAAACTCGATCATGTATTGAAACATTCAAATCTAGACGCATATCTGTACCCTCTGGGTGCATGCTTTTATCCACTGGACATAGATCTATACCCTCTCGATGCATTATTTTATCCATTGGATATAAACGTGTAGCTTATGGATGCATTATTTTACCCTCTGGATATTTCTATTTTGGATGCATTCTTTTATCCGATGGACACAGATTTGTACCCTCTCAGTGCATTCTTTTATCCATTAGATATAAGTGTGTACCTTTTGAATGTATTCTCTTACCCTCTGGATATTTCTGTTTTGGAAGCAGTCTTTTATCCACTGGATGCGGATCTGTACCCTTTGGGTGCATTCTTTTATCCATTGGATATAGACGTGTACCCTCTGGATGCAATGATTTACCCTCTAGACATTTAGGTCTTGGGCGCAGGATTTTATCCTTTGGTCACAAGCCTGTATCATGTGGATGCACTCTTTTACCCTTTGGACATTTGGGTGTCACGTGTACCTTTTTTTTAAAAAAAATTATCATTAAAATATTATTTTAATAGCAAAACTATCTATAGCTCATAACTTTTGATCCGTAGCTCAAATTAAGGTGATCCTTTTTTTGAAATTGTGTATTTTTTTTTAGATCTACACATTAGTGAAATTTTTACAAAAATATTTCAAATATGAAAGATAATTTTAATCATTTTCATATTTACATGAACTCAATTATAAAGTGTCAAATTTGGGAGGGTTTTGTAATCACTTGTGGACGTAATTTCTGTTGAGCCCAATGTCCTAAATTTTTGGGTGTTGCATTATTGTATCTATGGGTGTATACATTTATATTTCTTTTGTTTGTTGAGATAGTTTGGATATGTAATTTTGACACTTTTTTTACATGTTGACAGTATCTCTTATGGGGGATCTATTCTAGTGAAGCATAGTGTTAGTTTGTCAGTGTTCGAGTAGTTGATTTTGGAAACTCGTAGAGATATGTGATGTCACTCTACCCATTCAGTAGTAGGGGAGGGTGTGGTGTTGATACTGATTTTTTGGGTTTTTTGTCCTTTCCTTGTTATGTGTTGATACTATTTATTCAGGTTTCATATTCTTGCCTTGTTACCTTGGATTTTATTTGATTTTGGCACTCTTATTTATTTGGATCTCATGTCCTCACCTTGTTTCCTTAGCTATTGTTCTTGGATCATGAAACACCTATTTGTAGTAGTTGATCTTGCTTATTTGAATTTTGTGTCATTGCCTTGTTACCTTGTTTTTTCTTAGATTGTGGCACTCCTATTTATTTGGATCTTGTGTCCTTGCCTTGTTGCCTTGGTTGTTCTTGGATCATGGCACACCTATTTATAGCAGTTTATCAATTTATGTTTGGTGTTTTTTTTGCACTATCAACATCACTCCAATGAAATTCTCCTTGCATGGAGCTATTCTGATGAAGCCTAGTGTCAATTTTTTTTTATTTCTATGATCGAGAAGTATATTCAAACCACAATGCACACTAAACTTCTTCAACATTGTATGATTTTTTTGAGCCATGCTTCTTAGGATATCTTACAGTGGGATTTTTCTCTCTCTACTTTGTTATTACTAGTTTTGGTTACCTTGGGGTGTCCAATTTTCCCAATTATCATATGTGGGTACCTCATCAGGCCTTTTTGTCGAGACCCACCATGATTTTTGTCCACCTATGCTATGCTTACATGAGGGTGTTAGTGTAGGTTATTATTTATCCTTTTATTTATTTATTAGGATAATTCTTACACTTGTGTTATCCCCACACTTGTTGGGTTAGCTTGTTTAGGTGTACTAGTTATGTGGTGTTAGCTTACTAGTCTTATGGAGTTAACTTAACTACCATTATCAGTTAGTGGGAGTTCTTCACCACTGATTTAGGTACTAGTTGCACTTTCCTCTTATATTTACATCTTTCTTATTGATTAATTCAAGTAATTATATTGTAATGTATTGAGTATTATGGAATATGATGGATTTCCATATATGATATTTTAGCTCTTCTGTTTTGCAAATCTAATGTGGTGTGCTATTATCATCTAAGATCATGGCTTGGAAAAATCTTCTTATTGATCCTTTCAGCCATATCTCATTATTTGAAAAAAAAGAGGTTGTTGTACCATTTGCAAATCAGTAGTTTTTAATCTTAATCTTAGTAGCATAAATTTGGTTAACTTTACTCATTTATAAACTTAGTCATATATCATAAAATCATACATTAAGAAATTATGTGAATATAACTCAGTATCTTGAAAATAATATCTTTTTTATTGATCTCTACATACATATTTAAATAGTTACATATCTAATAAATTTGCATTATATATATATATATATATATATATATATATATATATATGGGAAAGAGATGGGGAGAGGGGAGGGGGGTTTAAGAATTGTCCCACTCATCCCCCACACTCCATTGCTAACTCTTTAGGGTTTGTGGTGCATGCCACACCCCCTCGCCCCTCAACTTTTCCACATCCTATGGCCATTCCCAATTACACACATGCCTTAAGGCCTTCAAATCACACATTTTCCCATTTGGGACTTCATCCCAATTCTTCACTATATATATATATATATATATATATATATATATAGTGAATAAAAGGAAATGTTGTTCAGTGTCGGAAACACAATCAGATGGGTCATTCACACCCAAATGTCCAAGATTAGAATTCTTCCACCAAGAATTTCTACCTCTGACATGTTTTCTAACCATATGACAATCAGAGGCTAGATGACCAAGAGAAAAACATGTTCTACACCTAAAATGAAAACCTTCATAGTTTAGATTTTGAATCCATATTTTGTCCTCAACTTTGAGTTCAATGGTGGTAGGTAAGTCAATAGAAGTATCCATATCAACCAAGATTCTAGAAAATGTAGTTTTCTCAAAGTCTTTAGTTTTAGGATCAATTGACAAACATTTCCCTAAATTGTTACCAATAGCCAGTTAAGTAGTTATCCAACCAAAATTAGAGGTGTAGATACAGAAGTCGAAACCACACCAGCTTAACATGGAAAGTATCTGAAACATGATTGAACAAGGGAGACCATGGTTTCATCCATAACAAGTGGGATTCAAGTTCCCAAAATTTTCCAAAAATTTGATCCTTATCAAATGCAAGAGAAAAAGATACTATGAAAAAAACCACATACACTAGGAAATATATCTAGCCTACCTTCCAAGAGAGGACCCCATTTTTGTGAAATCCAAGCATGAAGTGTTTTCAGACCTAGATAAAAGTTGTTGAATATATAGATCAAACCATTCCTATTGAAAGAAGTTTCAGATTGAACCACCTCATCACCAAAACAAACTGATGGGGTAGATTTTACGTAAGCCATCAACTTATTTTGCTTGGAATCTGGCATGTCCCTACTCCTATTGTCGATTCCCTTTAGTGCATCCTTGAAAGACATCTGAACATGGGGTTTATCCTTCACTGTACTATTCCCATCCACAGTCAGCAGCTCATATACTACCAAAGAGACACGAACAGGAGCACCAGTGACTTGAAGAAGGGATTATTGTCATGGTTCTAAAAATAGGGGTTTAGTGGACCTATCTTGCTAGGAATGGGTCAAAACCTCCAAATCAAAGCTTGAAACACCTTGCTGCAGACCAAAAAACATCCCCTTGGGTGCTAAGAAATGCAAGAATAGAGTCATTAAGAACGAAATGCATAGATTTTTGGGTTAAAACCCCCATCAAATTACATTTAAACATGCCTAAGAACTTACATTTATATAAAATGGGAATAAAATCGAATGGGAGATGAGAGGGAAGGGATTCAAATTTACAATGAGTAGAGACAAATCCACCACCCAAAAAATATTGTCACCATTTACTTCATGAGACAAGTACCCATTATCTTCTGCAACATGTCATCAAAATTTTTAGCAAAAGGTATAGGCACCATCTGAGCTTTTAATTCAAGTTGCAAGTGACTATGTATTTCCCCTATATTTCTCAAGCTCTAATGGTTTTCCTTCAAAAATTCCTTCAATCCCAAACTACATATGCAAGCATGAAGCTCTTGAATAAATGAAGAAAATGCAACAATTTTTATTGAAATCGGAGCTCCAGGATGTAAGTTATGACCTAAAATTATTATTGTTCATTTCGCGCCATCCCTGCCTGACTTCCATGAGTTTCTCTTTGTTTGGAATTTTTTTGATGTTTTGTGGCTTCCCCTGAGTCTTTAAAAACTTCCATGATTTTCTTTTCATTGCTCCTGCTATGCCGTGGAGACCTTTCCTTCTTCTTCACTCATGGAACTAACTGTGTGGCTATGTTTCATCGTTCTACGGGTTTATGAGAACCCGCACAACACTACAATTAGGAAACCCACGTGACACTAAGTTATAGTATTGTAGTTTCCAACCTTAGTTACATTTGAACATGATTTTCCTTTACCCGTGTGGCACCTAGTAGTACTTACTCCTTGTATTATGGCTTCTTCTTGGCGGGATTCATTCTTCCTTGTGCAGATTTATAACCAACTCCATGGAACACTTAATTTCCCAATTTTGTGCAAGACTATTTTCTCCTACCATGAATCACAAGCATCCTTACTTTTTATTCACACATGTGGGTTCATCTGATATTCCAATTTATTTATGGATATATAACCCTATGGTGCTCTGAACTTCCTTCAACCCACGAGATATTAATCCTTGATTTCGCAGGTTAGGAGAACTCATAGAAAACTAATTTCATAAATTCTGTGAAACATTACTTCTAATGTTCTGTGGATTTCCTAAGTCAAAATTTTTTTAAGTCCAAAATGAGTATTGGGTTAACAAAATATCTTAAGGGTATTTTGGATAACAATTTGGAAACTCAACAGGGTCATCTACCTATAGATAGATAACCAATTGCCTTGACTATCCACTGGGCATGGAGTCAAGTATACACCTCTGAAATTATGATTTGTAATTTATATCTTCCCCAAGCTTCAATATATGAGGGATCAAAAGGCCACCTAAACCTTTTCAAAATATGTTTGAATGAAAAATCTATCTAAATACTAGAACATGTGCCAAAACACTTAGAGAAATGAAAACTACACTAACAATAGAGTAATGTGATAGAGATAACTTGAAGAAATTAAAACTAAACTAATATGTACAAGATAGAACCTTTGCTTTAAAAGAATTGTTTAAGGTAGATTACATTGACTAGAATCCTAAGATCTTCTCCATCAAATTTTGACAATTGGAAAGCATTATGCAGATTGCATCCTGAAACAATATAGGGGCCACTCTATATAGCATCAAACTTT
This sequence comes from Taxus chinensis, assembly GCA_019776745.2. Taxonomy (NCBI): domain Eukaryota; kingdom Viridiplantae; phylum Streptophyta; class Pinopsida; order Cupressales; family Taxaceae; genus Taxus; species Taxus chinensis. Next base: position 664,227,024 of record CM034147.1, on the reverse strand, counting down.
GAGTGGCTTCCTGGTTTGGCTCTTTCTTGATCCCATTTGAGGACAAGATCCCATTTTTGAAATCTTCTAGCCACTGCTTCCATGTCAAAACACCTCTTTACCTGAGCTTGATTTAACTCCATCACTTGTATGGCTTGATCCCTTAACTTCTCTAGCTCTGTGAGCTCTACATGTTTAATTTCCAATGGCCTTCACCTCAAACATTTTAAGTTGATTAATGAGTTTTAGGGTCTGTAACTTAAGAGATATTAATAGTTTAGTTTCTTTATCATAAACTAGCTTGTAAGGTGATTTTTCATTTGACCTCTTAGGAGCGATTTTATCATTTCATAAGGCTAATTTCAGTTTCCTGTGTCATGTCCTTTGATTTTTCTTTCAATTTCCTCATTGTAATCCTCAAAAGGCTTTTGTTTGTTGACTCATCTTGTCCATTTACTTATCAAGATGAGGGGTGGAATAAATATTTACTAACCTTATTAAATGTTAGGTTAACATTAAATAATATACATAAATATGAATGTGCACATTTAAGTAAAATAAATAACAAGGTAAAATAAATGACATAACATGTAACATGGAAAACCCTTAAATGGGTAAAAACCACATAAGAGTTAATCCACTATAAGAGAAACTATTACATCCAATCCAGTAACTCCCTCCTCACTTCTACTCCATGTTTTTACCAAGATCACCCTTCATTTTTTATATTTGAATATTATAATCTATCTGATATATTGATTATCCATAATATGACTTATGGTCATATTTAAATAACCTGAAGGGTTATGACCTTCTTAAGTGATGGGGCACACCTCCCCGATTTAATTGTTAGTTAATTAAATTAACCAACCACCTAATATAAAGTTTATATTTAAATAATAATAATATAAGTTATTCTATATTATTTAAATATAAACTAATATTATGATGCACTTAATATTATAGTTATAACACTCCCCCTTAATATTAAGTGGGGATCCATATGCCAACATTATCTGTTTGTACAACACGATTTATAAATCCATAAACCCTAAAGGTTTATGATAACATATGTATTTGTGAGACTAAATACCATAATTTCTCAAGGAAAAGTTCTTATACCACATCTCTAGGAGCCTATTATAAACCAAGGAATTCCTTTACAAATGGATGCACACTAGACTATATTTTTTGTAAACTCTATCAGTTTACTTGTAAAATCTATCAGTTTACTTGTAAACTCTTTTAGTTTCAATAGATCATACAAGGTCATTTTACAATGCTTTTAAACCAAAATATAAGTATAGAAGAGGAGTCAAAAATCAGTCGGCCATTAGGAGGTGGCATTTCCGAGCACACTCCCACTCAATGGAAACTTTAAAAGGCCAAGCATTGCATGGAACTTACAGAACTTCACAGCATGCAAAGGCTTTGTAAACAAGTATGGAACTTAATCTTCAGTTGGGCAGTACTGGAGATCTATATCACTGTAGAGAACCTTCTCTCAGATAAAGTGGATATGTATCTCGATATGATTTTTACTTTTATGTTGAACTGGATTTTTAGCGAGAGAAATGCAACTCTTACTATCACACAGAAGGGGAGTATTTCATTTGGCTTCTATGTGCATCTCTTCCAACAGTCACTTTAGCCACATGGCTTCTTTTTCTACTTCCATTGCACTTCTATATTCTTCCTGAGGAGAAGAAATGGAAATTATTGGTTGCTTTTTACTACTCCAAGTAATGGCACCTGCACCAAACTTGAATACATATCCATTTGTATACTTGTGATCTATCACATCACGAACATGGTCAGAATAACAATATCCATATAAATATACATTGTTAGAATAAATATAATGTAAACCAAAATTAATTATGCCCTTAATATAATGTAATATTATTTTTGGTAACTTCCATTGATCATGATAAGGTTCCTACATAAACCTTGAAGCAATCCCTACTACATAAACAATGTAAGGTCTAGTAATATTTAGATAAATCAAACTACCTACGAGTTGCCTATACAAAGTAGGATTACATTTTTCACATGCATGTTTAAGATCAAGTTTACATCCAACTTATATAGGAATAGCAACTAGTTTACAATCAATCATATTAAATATTTTAAGTAAGCTAGTTACATGTTGTGATTGAGATACTACAATAGAATTTTTATCCTGAAATATATCCATGCCCAAAAAATGATGCAAAAATCCTAAGTCTGTCATCTCAAAATATTGTATTAATTTTACTTTATTTTTTGTAATTAAACTATTAGAATTAGTAGTGAGAAGTAAATCATCAACATACAATACAATGAGAATGATAGAATTTTCTTCAACTTTAACAAATAAATCATTATTAGATGAACAGTTAGAAAAATAAACTTCATTAAAAAAATTGTTAATCTTAATATACCAAGCTCTAGGAGCTTTCTCTAAACCATATAAAGATTTTTTCAATTTACAAACATAGATTTATTTATCTAGTTCTTCAAATCCTTTAGGTTGGGTCATATGGATTTCTTATTTTAAATCACCATTCAAAAACACATTTTTGGCATCCATCTGATGGATTTCCCAACCATACTGAGTAGCTAAGGCAATCAAAATCCATATTGTGCTCATTTTTGCAATAGTTGCAAATATTTCTATGTAGTCAATACCAGGTTTTTGAGTAAACCCTCAAGCTACTAATCTGGATTTGAATTTATCTATACTGCCATCTGCTTTATATCTAATCTTGTATATCCATCTAGATTCGACTATACTTCATTTTTTAGGAGGAGGGACTAATTCCGTAGTTTGATTTTTAATAAAGGCAATGTATTCAAATTTCATTACATCTATCTGGATCTTTTTTCAGAAGAAGTTTCTTCAAAATATTGGGGTTCAGGTTCATACGAAGTCATCAAAGCATGATATGGATGATGACTTCTAGTCATTTTCTGAAGGTTTCTTGGATTAAAGTCTTGAATAATAGACTCACCCATTACAGGGATTTTAGTTACAAAGGAACTAGGAACAATCTCATTTTCAAGTATAGGTTCAACACTAGTTTCTTCATCAAATACATAATTTTCACAATTTTCATTTTCAAATTCATTTTCATTAGAATCATCATAAATAAAAGAAGATGAAGAAGAAGAAGAACAAAGAGGTTTTTTTAAAATTTTAACATTCCTATTTTCTATAACTTCTCTTTTTGATGGATCAAATATCCTAAGACCTATAGTTTTTACACTATATCCTACGAAGATAAAAGGAAAAGAGGTTTGATCAAGCTTCTTCTATTTTGATTTCAGAATGAAGAGGGAAGCATGGATACCAAATATTCTCAAATGAGACACACTAGGTTTTTGATTTGACCACTTTTCCAAAGGAGTGGAATTTACGAAGGCTTTAGTGGGAACTCTATTCAAGGTATGAACAGAAGTGTTCATAGCTTTAGCCCAGAGGAACTAAGGAACTTGTGCATAATGCATCATGGTTCTAGCCATTTCCAAAATGGTATGGTTTTTCCTTTCCACGATCTCATTCTGTTGAGGGGAATAGGGAGTAGTGAGTTCCCTTTGAATGCCACATTCGACACAAAATGATTCAAATGCTTGAATGGCATATTCTCCCCCATTAGAAGAATTTTTAACTAAAGCTTTAAATTCTCTAAATTTTGACAAGTCTTCATATTTCCTTTTAATGAAATAAGACCAAATCATATGAGTGAAATCATCAATGAAAGTGACAGCATACAAAGAACCATTAAGAAATGGAACTTGAAGAGATCCTTGGACATCACTATGGTTAAGTTCCAAAGGTTTAGAAGAATTAACATCATGATGACTATGGAAGGGATTAGCATATTTCTTACCACGTAAGCATCCTTTACACGTTTCCTAATTTTTGGAAATAGGTGGAATACCAGTTACTATGTTTAGTCAGGACATGTCATACATGCTCCTAAAATTGACATGACCTAATCTCTCATGCCACAATTACATGTCACTTATTTGAGATGTTAGACAAGAAGAAAAAGGAAATCCATCAAACACATACAAAGCATCTCTTTGAATGCCTTCAACTATAGTAACATTATGTTCATTTTTTATATACCATCTATCTTTTATTAATGTTACACTATATTTATTTTGAGTCAACTAAGAACACGAAAGAAAATTAATTTTAAGTTTAGGAACTAACAACACATTGTTAATAAAACCCTTTGAAACTTTTTTCTTTACCTTGACCCTTAACATCGAGAATGGAATGATCACCCAAGTAGATCTGACCATTACACTCACTAAGTTCAAATAGGATATCTGATCTAAAGGTCATATGCCTAGAGGCACCACTATCCGATATCCACTCATTTTATTTTGTAGTGACAAGGGTGGCATATAAAGCAGTTACATTTGATTTTTTATTCTTGTTTTGGTTTTGATTTTGGTTTTGGTCAAATTTTTTATCCTTTTGATTTTTGAAATTTGACTTATCATTTTTGAAATTTGCAATCCTCTTTCTTGTGGCCAAATTTACCACTGTAATGAAATTTTCCATCAAATCTAACTCTTAGATTTCCAGGTTTCTTATCTTTTCTAGGAGGTTTAAAATTTAGCTTTTGGTTTTTGTTGAATCTAGAGGTTTTACATTTTGATTTCTGAGAAAGAAGTGCTTCTGTGGCATTCTCCTTAGAATCAAAATTTTACATTACTTGTTCTTCCTATATGAGAAGAGAACTAAAGGTTTACAAATCTGGAATGTCTTTTTTGAAATGAAATTTCTAAATTTCTCATGAATATTCAACTGAATAATAAAATAAAGTAATTTATCTTGAATCAAATTATTGCCATGCATCCATCTAGATGCGACTTAATATTTTTTATTTTTGCTAAATAATTTATCACTTTTTCATCTCCCTTCATGGGAGTTGTCATAAGCTCTAAAATAAATTTAATAATTTTTGAAAAACGTGTACCTTTGTGCATTGATTCCAATTGAGCCCAAGCCTCACTCAGAATTTCTTGGTTTCTGATATGAAGCAGAAAATCATCTTGTATGCTTCAAAAAATTATGGAAATCACCTCTTGTACTTTCTGTTGATATGCAGTGTCATTGTCAGTAGTTGCGTGTCTTCTAGTCAGAGCTCTCTCAATTCCATTCACAACTACCCATAATTTTTGAGCCATAAATTTTGTCTTCAATCGAATCTTCCAAATGTTGTAGTTGGTTTCATTCAACATTTGAGATTTATCAATTGAATTTGAAATTCAAAGTGAAAGTAAAAAATTTTATAGTACTAGGGGACAAGATGTTTCAACCAAAAAATTCAAAAACCCTATTTTCTTGATTCTTGTCTCCCCTGTAAACTTAAATTTCACTTGAATTTTTCACTTTCTCTTTTGTATATCTTTAATTTTCCTGCTTTACATTTATAAACTATAGAAAATATTTCAGTCATAATGTGAAATCACCCTTACCTCAATTTACAGGGCCTATGGTAATTCTTGAAAGTCAAACTGTTTACTCGTTGTTGAAATCTACACAGGAATTTCCACCTGTGCACACTCTCAAGTACATTCATAACATACTAGAGAGGCACACAAATCTCTCCTAAAGTTCCCTGAAGTAGTAGAATACATTAGGAATAGTTCCAACATAGGATTAAAGTACTCAGAAGTAGGTTTAAGAGTCAAGCTTCAAAATTTAATATCCCTCTACAAGTCAAGTGAAATACCGAAAGAAATTCATTACAAATTATTATCAATTTATCAAATATAGTTGCATAGATATATTATTATATTTCTAGCAATACTAAAAAGAGGGCTAAGTTTCCACAATGTTATACACAAAATAATCAATTTGTGGAAAAAAATGTAGGTTAAAAACATTAAATGGATGGCGTCTCTAATATACAAGGTAGAGTTTTCACCATTTCGTGAAATTTATTTCTAATTTGTCAAATATTCATAATCCTATTAATTTATTATAGGAAAATCACAATTTATTTAATTTTTTTAGAAAACAAAATAAAAATATCAAACTAAAAAAAAATGATACTCTGAAAAAAAAATAGATTTTAATTTCTAATTTCCACAACATTCTAAACTTCAATTGAAGAAATAGGCTAATATATCTATTTGGGAGGGGAAGAAACCCTCTCCATAACCATTTGTTCTGAAAATTGCTAAATTTCCTTCTAAGATCCAAACTGAGGCTCCTGAGAAGATTTCTCAACTATAGGAGTACACTCAACCCTCTAAATGCTCTTCTCAGAAAACAAATCTTCCTCACAATCTAAAGGGGCATCAATGATGTAGTGAGAAGGAAGAGGATCCTTCCACCATGAGGATTTTTCTCTATTCTTTCATTTATGTTCCCACACACAAAAATCAAATGTCCTATTTGGAAACATCTATGGAAATGAAAGGATAATCTTTCATAATCCAGTCTTTGAATCCAAACCCTTTCTCCTATTTACATCTCAATTTTATTTGGTAGATCAAGAGGAACATCTGTTTCCACAAACATATGAGCATAAGAAGGATGCACCAATTGATTGGACACCCATATGTGGTAACATAACCTCCCAATGGATCACCAATAGCTTCAAGACACGGTTTAGACCAGAGTTGTAAAGGAAAACCTAGAAGCCTAACCTAAACAAGCATCCAATCAAAATAATCTCTCAAAGGGTCAAAATCTGGGTACCATGGTTTTTTCATTACACCATGATCACCCCATATGCAATAGGTTTTATTGATAGCATCTTTATCTTTAACAGATTCAAAGAAAATAATAAAGAAAGCTTTCGAACAAGGATAAACTTCTACTTTACCTATAATTTTGGAACTCCGTGATTCTCAAATTCATTCATGAATCAGAGAAAGCTTCGGCCATAGATGCTGGAGGTGGTAGATGATTCTGTGGTTGCAAAAATCCTCCTCCCGTTCATGAACTTGAAGAAGAATGTCCTCGTCTAACTTAAGCACATTAATATTGGTAGAGGGTTTAAGGGATTTCTTCTCACCTCTCTCACCATTCACAGTCCCAGCAACAATAGCCACAAAATATTTACCTCCCCTATTTATTCCTTCAAATCTACTGCCTTTCACCCAATAAGATCCGCCACCACTAACACAAGAAGAAGGGAACTATGTTTCATGAGACTCACACTGTTGAACATTGTGGCTTGAGCCAAGATCACCTAAATCTCTACCTCCAATGCTTTTTTCTAGAGGGGACGAGACCTCCCTTCTGGTCGTCGCCTTTGCAAAGCCCTTGCACACTAGGGTTAGAGCACACGACCTCCATCTACCTCACTGTACTATAAATATGAATATGAACATCTAATTAAAATAAATAATAAGACAAATTAAATGACACAATGACACAACGTGTAACATGGAAAACCCCTAAATGGGTAAAAACCACAGAAGAATTAATCAACTATAAGAGAAACTATTACATCCATTCCAGTAACTCCCTCCTTGCTTCTACTCCATGTTTTTACCAGGATCACCCTTCATGTTCGATATTCGAATATTATAATCTATCTGATATATTGATTATCCTGAATATGACATATATTTCATGAAGGTTCAATGAATTAGAGAATCCCACAAATATTTGTAAATATTATGCAATTCAAAAAATATAAAATATGGAATTTTTGGTAGAGAAAAACCCCACCATAGAAGTTTATGTAAGATATTTTTAAAATAAATACCAACATTGGTTGCAACTTAAAACTTTTATTATGAATTAGCTACCTATTTTATGTGTCCAGGTTCTCTCTACAAGGAAAATGAAGTAAGAATGATTAAATACACATTTTTTTATTGGTTTATGATTATAAAACAAAGGCCTAAATATTTATAAAGATTAATTTCGTTAAAATCATTTATATTATATTAGATATGTGACAAGAAAGTTAAATTTTGGATCTCTTTGCTACACGGTTTATATCTCACTTCCCAAAGGGGGTCCACGGTAGAAAGAAATATTATGTTAGTTATTTATCATTTTAGTTATTTATTAGGATAATTCTTGCATTTTTGTTAGCCCTACACTTATTGGGTTAGCTTACTTAGGTGTACTAGTTGTGTGGAGTTAGCTTACTAGTTATATTGAGTTAGTTTTTCAGTTATGTGGAGTTAGCTTACTATTCTAATGGAGTTAACTTAACTACTTGTATCAGTTAGTGGGAGTTCTTCACCAATGATTTAGGTTAGTAGTTGTAGTTTCCTCCTCCTATATGTACGTTTTTCTTATTGAATAATTACAGTCATTGCATTGTAATGTATTGAGCATTATGGATTATGATGGATTTCCATATATGGTATTTTAGCTCTTCTGTTTTATAAATATCATGTGGTGTGCTATTATCATCTGAGATCGTGGCTTGGAACAATATTCTTATTATTAATTTGATGGTATCAGAGCTATAGATGATGTATACATCCATCTGTAAGTTTTTCTTTGCAAGCAAGGGTTTATTATTTTCTTATATTCAGAATTTGTTAGCACTTTTCTGTATCATGAATTTTTATGCAAAACAGAGTGCACCATTGGATTTGGAAGGTTTCAAAACCATGGAATCGACTATAAACTCGACCATGTTCTGAGACAATCAAATCTGGATATTTAAAGGGTACCCTATGGGCACATTCTCTCAAAACATCCGATTACAATTATGTACAAACATATTTTTGACTGCAAAAATTATATAATACCCTCTAGGTTTTTAAAGAAAATTTATGAGTTTCTCTATATTTTTGATACAGGGGCCAAAAAAATAGGTATTTGCATTCAAAGTTTGTATTAACAATTATACTTTATAGTTGCATTCATTTATCCAGTCAATATAAGCTGTGTACCCTTCAGATGCATTGCTTTTACCCTCTGGATATTTTGGTTTTGCATGCAATATTTTATCCATTAGACATAGATTTGTACCCTCTGGGTGCATTCTTTTATCCATTGGATATAAGTGTGTACCTTTCGGATGCATTCTTTTACCCTCTGGCTATTTCGATTTTAGATGTAGTCTTTTATCCACTGGACATAGATCTGTACCCTCTGAGGTGCATTATTTTATCCATTGGATATAAGCGTGTACCTTACTGGATGCATTATTTTACCCTATGGATATTTCTATTTTCGATGCATTATTTTATCAACTGGACAAAGATATGATACCCTCTGGGTGCATTCTTTTATCCATTGGAAATTGATGTGTACCCTCTGGATGCAATGATTAAGCCTTTAGACATTTTAGGTTTTGGGCGCAGGATTTTATCCTTTTATTGCAAGCATGTATAGTGTGGATGCACTATTTTATCCTTTGGAAATTTAGGTGTCACCTGTACCTTTTTAAAAAAAGATCAGCATTAAAATATTATTTTAATAGCAAAACCTTCTAGAGCTCATAACTTTTGATTTGTAGCTCGGATTAAGGTGATCTTTTTTTTGAAATTGTGTATTTTTTCGAGATCTACGCATTGGTGATCTATTTATATACATATATTTATTAAATGTAAAAAGTATTGTTACTCATTGTAATATTTACATGCACTCAATTATAAAGTGCCAATTTGGGAGGGTGTTGTGATCACTTGTGGACGTAATTTTGGTTGAGCCCGACGTCCTAAAATTTTGGGTGTTGCATTCTTGTATCTATGAGTGTATACATTTATATCTCTCTTGTTTGTTGAGATATTTTGGATCTGTATTTTCGACACTTTTTTTGGCATGTTGACAGTCTCTCTTGTGGGGGAGCTATTCTGGTGAAGCACAGTGTTAGTTTGTCAGTGTTTGAGTAGTTGATTTTGACAACTCATATAGATCTGTGGTATCACTCTACTCATTCAGAAGTATGGGAGGGGTGTGGTGTTGATACTGCTTCTTTCAGGTTTCATGTCCTTGCCTTGTTACCTTGGCTTTTCTTGGATCTTGGCACTCCTTTTTATTTGGATCTCGTGTCCTTGCCTTGTTGCCTTGGTTGTTCTTGGATCGTGGCACACCTATTTGTAGCAGTTGATCAAATTATGTTTGGTGTTTGTTTTTGCATTTTCAACATCACTCCATTGATAGTCTCCTTGCATGGAGCTATTCTGGTGCAGCCCAGTGTCAGTTGTTTTTGAGATATATGATCGAGAAGTGGATTCAGAACATAGTGTGCACCACACTTCTTCAGCATTGTATGAGTTTTTGGAGCCGAACTTCTGAGGATATCTTGCCGCAAGATTTTTCTCTCTACTTTGTTATTATTGGTTTTGGGTACCTTGCAGTGTCCAATTTTCCCAGTTGTTGTACGTGGGTACCTCATTAGGCCTTGTTACCGGGACCCACCTTTTCCACCCACCTTAGCTATGCTTATGGGAGGGTGTTAGTGTAGGTTATTATTTATCCTTTTATTTATTTATTAGGATAATTCTTGCATTTGTGTTAGCCCTACACTTGTTGGGTTAGCTTTCTTAGGTGTACTAGTTGTGTGGAGTTAGCTTACTATTTGTGTTGAGTTAGCTTCTCAGTTATGTGAAGTTAGCTTACTAGTCTTTTGGAGTTAACTTAACTACCTGTATTAATTATTGGGATTTCTTTACCACTGATTTAGGTAGTAGTTGCACTTCCCTCCTCCTATATGTACATCTTTCTTATTGAATAATTCACATCATTGTATTGTAATGTATTGAGCATTATGGATTATGATAGATTTCCATATATGGTATTTTAGATCTTATGTTTTGTAAATCTAATGTGGTGTACTATTATCATCTAAGATCACGGCTTGGAAAAATCTTCTTATTGTTCCTTTCAAATTCTAATGGCATTTTCTACTCTATTTTTAGGAGGAATCATAATTTTACTTCACCAATCAATTGTATTTATTTTTGTGTAGATCCAAAGAATCTCATAGCGATTTTCAATGTAATTTTTTCATCTTGAGATAATAAAATCTTGAGATCTTTGCACCAGTTAGATGATTCCATAGCTACTTGGTTGGGGTATTACCACACAAATCTAGTGTTTGTCTCTTGCATGTTTGGTATTTTGTGTATATTTTTTTTCTCTATCTTTCTAAAAAAAATAAAAATTGTACCACTTTTTACATATTCCTTGTTGCAAAGTATGTGGTTTCCTAACAAATCTAATCAATTAAATAATCACACATATATTTGTAATTATAATGTAATTCAAATAATATAAAATATGGAATCTACAGTAGGTCTTGAAAATTCCTACCATAGAAATTTATGTAGACATTTTTTCAAATAAATACCAACATTGGTTGAACTTAAAACTTTTATCATCAATTAGTGACCTATTTTTTGTGTGCATGTTGTTCTCAAACTACAAGGAAAATGGAGTAAGAATAATTAAATAGAAATTTTGTGGGTTAACAATGATATGGATAATAGTTGTTCATGAAGGTGTAAGGATTGATGTGTACCAACCCATGGATCATCAATAAGAGGTCAAATATTTTTAAAACAAGTTATTTATTTCCAAACTCCCAAATGTATAATTTAAATTGATGCATGTATTTTCTTTATAAGTAATATACATTTTTTTAAGTGCATATTAAATTTTGAATCTCAAATGACATTCACATATTTTTTGGACCGTGGCCTCATTTTTTTGTGACATGTAACCTTGCAAGTCAAAATCCAACATTGGTCCTAATGAGTTCAAAATACATATATATATTTTTCTTAAAATGTCTCAAAAATTATTTATCATATCAATAAAATGCAATCATGTTTTAAATTGAGTAATTTCTTTTTTATTTTTTATTGAAACCAAAATTATATGGATTCAATGCATAATTGTTTTAATTTTAGCTTCCAAGGACTGAGGGAGATTAGTTGTAAAAAATTATTACACTTCATTTCCAAGGACTAAGGGGTTTCCATTGAACCAAGTTCTCATCCTCATTCCTTATTTATTATTATCTCTTGGGAAAGGAAACCTAGTGGATGGCTAGGAAACATCACATCCATTCAACTAACAAGTAATTTTTTTATGGTTCTGCTCATTATATTTGTATCTAATTGTTTTATTGACTACCAATCACATGTGAGTGGTGCAATGGAGATGTCAATAGGGATGTTCTAAAGAACTAAAACTTGATGGATGGAAACATTGATGGAGGAAGAGGAGTGGTGAAGAAGGGGATTAAAGGAGGAGAATTCCAAGAGGGAAAAATATTGGGGGAACAAATGCGAAACTATTATTTCTTCTTAGAAGATACCTATGAGCATCCCATCTCAAGCCAATGTAGTAGTTGAACTAAATAACTAAAAACATGATAAATCACTAAGAATATTTTTTAAAACTCAACATATTATTTATTGACCATATTATTTATTGGTACGAAAGGATTTTGTTGACCTTTTTATATTTCAAGGAATTTTCCCATATATTTTTCCCTCAAAATATGTTGTACATCCGAATATATAACAAATTTTCCTCAATCACCAATCCTTAAAATATAATGGGAACATGTCCCTCTCAGTTCATGTCTACAAATAAATTGGAGTTTCTAGACCTAAAATTTTATTTTCCTCCGTTACTAACACCCTTAAGAGTTAATGTGACATTTATTATGTTTACTCACATGTTTCACACCATCCAAATATTAGTCATAATATTGATGCCAATAAAAAAGGAAAATGTTTGCATGTAAATATCGTCACCCATAATGTTCAATTATGGTAGAATAGTAATGTCAAGAAAAGTGACCCACTGCAAGTACCAACAAGACTATGACCCAAGAGAGTGGTTATGTGATGGAGACAGTTACGTTTATAATCATTTTCAAGGTTTTTTTATTGGATATTAGTTAATTTTCGTATGACTTAGAGTCCCGAGACTATTTCGGTCTCATAGGATTTATTAAAATGTTTCAAATTTTAGGAAGTTAAAAATATTTCACTAACACAGACAATATTCTCTTTTATTAGAAACTTGCTCTTTAACTTATATTCCAATGTAGACTTGAGATGTATGTGGGAAGAAGATATATATTTAAAATGTTATAATTATGTTTTTCTAAGGGTGGTGGATGTCATGGAACATAATAATAAACTTACTCAAGTTTGGAATTATTTGGAATTTCTTGTATGTTTATTCAAATCTTTGTAGTGTAGTAAGGAATGTGACATAAATTTTAACTACTTAGTTGTATTTTATTTTTATTTTATTGACATATTAAATGAATATGATGTGTAAAATAAATATTCAAGGAACATGAAGACATGAATACAAATGTTGAAATAAAAGGGTGGGAATTAAGTATATGAATGTCCCCCAAACCTATTCCATGACTCAAATTATTCCTACCTAAATAATATTTTCTATGTGCTCCACTTTATCATCTCAATCTTAACCATATTATTCACATGAATGCAAATTTCACTTAAAACAGACCAAAATAAAATTACAGGAAAATCCAATAAGCCCCCTTTTCAATTTTAAGATCAAGTAATTACAAGAAAATAATCAGTCGCAAATAGTCATCAATAATTGAGCCCATCCAATGATTGGTCATATGAATGAAGATAGATTTTATATACTATTTGAAAGAGTGGATTTTACTAATAACACCATCAAAGAGTACCATGTAATGTCTATTCTAAAAGAGATTCCTTGTTTCTATTAGAAAATTAATCCTAACCACCAGTAATAATTACTTGTCCTTAGTAGCCCCTTGAATTCAAATTTCTAACTTACATGATCCCAAAAAATATGGCACCCATATTTAGTCTGAAAAATTAAAATTTGATTGGTACTTGGTAGTTGAAATTTTTTGGGTGAAGATAAATTAGAGGGAAAATTTATTTTCCTATATTTTAGAAATCGTATTGATTTGTCTCTGGACTATCCCATTATTTTTCTACATTATCACATATTTCAGGACAGCCTAGAGAAATATTGGGACATTCCATAGAAATTATGTGTTTGAATATATAATTGTAGGAGTTGAGATAAATTATGTGTAAGTCTAGAGTTGTTTGTAGACATTCCAAAGAAATATGTATGTGTCTTAAGATTTATGAATGGCTCCAAAGTTGAGTCTAAAAATTCAGAGCTAGTCTGGAGCTAGCCTAGATCTTTCTTCTATAACAGCTATGACACCCAATATTTCTCTTAGGTGCTCAAAACTATCTTTTGACAATTTTTTGGTGAAGATATCCAGGAGCTACTACTCGTATTTACAATATTGAAGTTCTATATCTCCATATTGTAATAACTATTTGATAAAATGATAGTGGATCTCAACATGTTTATTATAACTATGGAACAATGGATTCTTTTCCAAGGCTATTGAGGATACGTTGTCACAAAAAATGGTTTTGGCATCTCCTTGTTCCTCATTCAAGTCTGCTAGGATTTTCTTAAGCCATATAGTCTAACATGTTGCTATATTTATTGCAATATACTCATCTTTTACTGTGGAGAGAGAAACTATGTGCTATTTTTTGGATTTCCATGAAATGGCTCATGACCAAATATGGAACCCATATCCATATGTGATCTTCATATCATCTACACTACCTTCTGAATCACTATCTACATTACCAACTAACTCAAAGTTACTTATTATAATATAAAAAATGACATAGCCTTTCGTGTTATTGACATATCTCGTGATTCTATTTCATGTTCTCCAATGTGCCTTTTTACATATTTCCATAAATATGAAAACCAAGCTTATTGCATATATAAAATCAAGTTTATTTACTATAAAATACATTAAAATTCTAACCATGATCTTGTATAAGGTTGAATTCACCTCATTGTTGCAATCTTCCTTACTAAAATTCAAACCTTCAACATAAATTTTAGTGTTTGATTATAGTTTTTCATCATTTTAAACCTCTTCAAAACTTCTAAGACATACTTAGTTTAAAAAATGAGTATGTTGTGATCCATTTTTTTACCTCGATACTAAGAAAATACTTTAATAAACGCAATTATGTCATCTCAAACTTACTCTTCATTACTTCTTTAAAATCAACAATCAATAGGTCATTATTTCCTATGAACAGTGAATCATCTACATACAAAACAACAATTAAAATCTTATCAATTTCAAGTTTTATTTATAGTGTGGGTTCAATTCTGCTTGTGCTTAATCAATTTCTTATATAATAAACATCTATCCACCTGTAACATGCCCTTTATGTTTGTTTGAGTCCATAGAGTACTTTTCTTCATCCTATACACATTTTGTCTTCTTGTTGTGGAATAACATACCCAAGTTTTTCATCTCAAACTCACTCTTCATTACTTCTTGAAAATCAACAAGCAATAGGTCATTATTTCCTGTAAAAAATCAAATCTTCTATAAACAAGAAAAGTATTAAAATATTACCATTTTCATCTTTGATATAGAGTGTGGGTTCATTTCTACTTTTATAGAATGTCATTTCTTAGAAAATAAACATCTACCCGGATATACCATGCCCTTGGTGCTTTCTTGAGTCTGTAGAGTTCTTTTTTAGTATATACACTTTATCTTCTTTTCCTAAAACCTCGTACCCAGGTGGATGTGGAGAGTGTTCAACTATGGGCTATTTTTTGGATGTCCATGAAATTGATCCTAACCCAATAGGGAACACATTAAAATTTATTTTCCTATAATCTACACTACCTTCCCAATCACTATTTTTATTACCAACCAAATAAAATTTACATGTTACAATACACAAAATATCATGGCCTTTTGTGTTATTGACATATCTACATGATTCTCTTTATTTTTTTCTAGTGTGTCTCCTTAGATGTTTCCATAAATATGGAGATAAATCTTATTACATATATTAAATCAAGCCTAGTTATCAAATACATTAAAATTCTAGCCATGCTCTTGTATAAGGTTGGATTCAACTCATTACTTAATTTTAGACATTCAGTTGTTGGTGTCATTACAGGATTTTTGTTCATCATTTTAAACATCTTCAAAACTTATAAGACATACTTGGTTTGAGAATTGAATATCCCATATTTCATTTGTTTTACCTCAATACTAAGAGAATAATTTAACAGACCAAAGTCTGTCATCTCAAATGTATTCGTCATTACTTATATAAAATAAAAAATGAACAAGTCATTGTTGATTGTGAAAAGTAAATCATCCACATACAAAACAAAAATTAAAATTTTATCATTTTCATCTTTGATATCGATTATGGGTTCGTTGTTACTTTTGTTCAAGCCATTTCTTAGCGATTAAGAAGATTCTATCTACTTTTACCACACCCTTGGTGCTTGTTTGAGTCTGTAGAGTGCTTTCTTTAGCCTATATATTTTTTATTCTTGACCTATAACCTCATACCGAGGTGGATAATCAATATAAAAATTTTCTTTTAGTGTTCCATTCAAAGATGTTGACTTCACATCTATCTAGAATATTATCCACTTATGTTGGGTTAGTATTGCTAGGATAGCTCACATGGTTTCCATTTTTACAACTAGAGCATATATCTCATCATAATATCTTCCAAGATTTTTTTTATATCCTTTAACAACCAACCTTTCCTTATGCCTTTCTATTTCACCTTCAACTATACTCTTGGTTTTATAGACCAGTTTATCTCCACTGACCTTTTTACCTATAGTAAAATCAACTACCTCCCATGTTTTGTTTCTTTCTATGAAATTTATTTCCTCATCCATGGCCTTACACCATTTAATTTTCTTTCACTACTAATTCAAAATCATAAGGATCATGCTATGAGAAAATAATACAAATATCATATTTTCATCAAAATCATTATATCTTGAGTTTTCATAAATTTCCCTCAAGCTCTTTGTCTTCTTTAGCATTAGAGAGGCTAGTGTTAGATCTCTCTCAAGGGATGCCTTGTACTGTTAGAGTAGATAGACTATAGAGAATTTTCAGATATTGAAAGAGAAGGAAGTTTTTTTTAACTTTCACCTTACTTACCTATGATAGGTTCAACTTCCTTATTGAAAATTCATTTTTCATTTCAACCTTCTACATCAGATATAGGTACATTTGTTGAGACACCCATGAAGGTTTCAATAATGACATCACATGCTTCATTCTAAATTAGTTCTACATCCATGATAATGATAATCATCTTTGTAACAGGGTTATGCAATCTATATATTCTTGAACTCTTCATTGTAGCCACTAAAGATGCACTTTTCTCCTCTATCATATAACTTCTTCCTTAGTTGCTCAGGTATAAATGCATATGTCACACACCCACAGATTAATAGGTGATCCATGTTATATTTTATCTTTTTCCATGCCTCTTATGGAATCTTGTCATGTACATACTTTGTGGGACATATATTCAACAAATATATATATATATATATATATATTATTGGCAAATAGTTTTTTGAAAGGGACTATACCCTTGAATACAAAAGAAGGCCTGAGAGCCGGAATAAGAGTGAGAAACAGAGAGAATGGATCAAAATCCAAGTGTTACAATGAAGCTCCAAGTAGCTCAGAAACAGCTACTCAACCGAGACAAAACAACACAACAACAGTAAAAAAACAGCAAACCAACCGCAAAGAAACAGCAGAAAAACAACAAAAATCAGCAGAAGCTCCCAGAGCTACTTCTTGGTGGCTTTATCTATACTGATCTTGATTTTCTTCCAGGCATGAAACATACCCAAAGCAGTCATATGGGCAGCATCAGTCGTATCAAGCTCCTCAATGGTTCTTTTGCTTTCTTTTTCGTTGCCCCAAAGTGCAGTCGGGACACCGCTGAGGTTGGAAACACTTTTGGCATGGCCCTGGATGAACTCCTCAATCGCCCTAAAGGCAACGATGTTGTAATCATATCTAGTCTTGGTATTTCCTAAGCGGAGGTCTAAGGAGGTCAGCTTCTTGTATATGTCCTCAATCTGACTGCTATCAATGTTCCCCTCTTCCTCCCTACTTTTCTTGCCTTTCTGCTTGGCAAGGTTCTTGACCTCATCCTTCAGCAAATTCATCTCAGCTTCTAAGGCCTCCAACCTCTTAGAAGAGCTATCCATCCGCACCTCCCAGGGACTGGCACTACTGATGTTCAGCAGGTCATGAGCAATCTCAAGGTCAAAAGGCTCCCTCTCCATCTCAAGGTTGAGCCTCTTGGAAGCCCTGGTGACTGGTCTCTTAGAGGTAGAGGTGAGGTGGGTGACGGGAGCAGCAGCAGGGGGAATGGAAGGAGAAGTTAGTGGAGCCGGCATGGGGGTGGCAGCAACTGTGGAGGGGGGGCAGCAGCAGGGGCAGCAGGAGAAGCAGGGCTGGCAGTAGCAGA
Source organism: Taxus chinensis (assembly GCA_019776745.2). NCBI lineage: Eukaryota > Viridiplantae > Streptophyta > Pinopsida > Cupressales > Taxaceae > Taxus > Taxus chinensis. The sequence goes on along the minus strand of CM034147.1, from coordinate 664,208,754 downwards.
GCCCAACAAAGGGGGAGCTGGGCTAGGAGAGGAAGGAAGACCAGGGTACTTCAGAAGGTAGCATTTATGGATCAACAAAATAAGACCCTGATGCAAGGGAATCGCCTGGGTGTGCTTCTGAAACTCCAAAATGGAGCGTTCAAGGGAGTTCAAAAGATAATGGGGGAAGCAAACCAATCGATTCCTACGGAAGTGGTTTAAAAAGATTAGATGTTTAGCAGGGACAGTGACAAACCTGCCTTCCAAGGAGATGAATCGAATCATCATACGAGTGACCTCATCATAGGGTGATGGAATTGAGCTGACAAGCAGGCCCGCTGTGCTAAAAGTGAGCTTCTCAGCTCCCTCCACAAATCTTCTTTCTTCAGCCTCTTTGTCAACCCTTTTGATGAAGAAGCGGTACCCCTCCAAGCTAAGGCCGGTCGCTTCAGCAATGAGATCCTCATTGATTAAAATCTTCTGACCCCCATAGTCGACAGTCCTCTCTTTCCACTACTTGGCAAAGTGAACAGATATGCTTTGGTCATGGCCCTACATCTTATCAACAAAGTTGGTGAAGCCTCCTTTGCTGAGAGTGTTCCAAAGCTCTGTATTTTCCTTCCAGTCGGGGTCAGCGCATGGCTCAATTTGGTAGGGAGGCCCTCCCATCTTCTCAGTGATATAATGGTTACAACAATTTCTCAAATTTCTGTGTGCGTAGCGAACTGTCCACTTTTTGCTGTTGAAGGCCGCACAAAACTGAGAACTATAGCCATTGTTCTTCTCACGAACGGCTGCGTAACGGCTGAACTGAGCCTGCAGGAAGTCGCGTGTAAGAGTAACCCTTTCCCTGTCAACAATCACATTACATCTTTCATCGGTTTCCGAGGAGCTATGAATCCAGATAACAGCAGCTGTAGTACACCCCGCATGCACGATTTTCAAATTTAGATAACTCCACTTGAAGGTCCCCAAATAATTCTTACTATCTTGCATATTTGATATTATTTGCCTCATCATCTTCAATAAAGCAACACGCGTGAGAGTGTTATTGAAGCTGAATCTCCTCCAAAGATTAGGATGCATCTCTAGGGATTTCTTGCTTATGAAGGTCCACATGAATGCTGTTGTGTAGCTGATTAGGGATACTGTTGATATCCCAGACGGTGAAATTTGTATTAATGTCATAATTGGCCAGTGCATCTGCCAATTTGTTGCCCTCCCTGTAAGTATGCATAATTCTGATGCTATTGAAGGTATGACTGATGCTTATGGATTCAGTGATAAAATACTTAATACTCTAGCTAGGGGATGAGGACTGATTTAGAAGTTTAATGATATTTAGGGAGTCCCCTTCAACAGTAAGGTTCTGGATATTTTGAGCTCGTGCAACTCTCAAGCCCCAGAGAGCAGATAAAGCTTCGGAAAAATGATTGGTTTGAGTTCCCATTTTTCCAGCATATGCAGCAATCAAATTACCTTTGTGGTCCCGTATTGCTCCTCCTCCTGCTGCTGTCCCAGGGTTCCCCTTAGAGGCCCCATCAAAGTTCAGCTTGTACCAATTAGGATCAGGAGGATGCCATTTGATCGAAGATCTGTCTATCCTATTCCCAGGATTGCTCCAATTCCCAATCTGCCAATTGGATAAGATGTACTCTTCATTCTCAGGGTAGCTCTTGTTCTTAGGAGGTTTGAATCTGGCAATATCCTCTTTGATACCTTTAGAAATTTTGCCAATACTGAGCTTATAATTTTGTTTCTTATTTCTGAAAATGATATCATTTCTGTCCTTCCAAATCCTCCAAATTAAATGTGGGATAGCCAATTTCCAGATCCTTTTGATAACACAATGACTGAAGGGTGGGTTCCATTGATTCCATAGCTGATTAAGATCTTTCGGCAACACCCAGAGAGCTTCGAATTTAGAAAGGACAAAGTTCCAAATTATATTTGCATAATCACAATGTATGAACAGGTGACTGATATCTTCATAGTCATTCCTACAAAGATGGCACCAATTAGGGATTATAAATCCTCTTCTCATCAAATTGTCAGTGGTGAGAATTCTACCTCTGATGGCTAGCCAAAGAAAGAAATTTATTTTGGGAGTTAATTTGGGCATCCAGATCTTGTTCCAATTAAAATCAGATTGATTGCTATGAAGAAGATTGATATAACCAGATTTGACTGAGTACTTCCCACCATGGGAATTATTCCAGACCAGCTCATCCTTGGAATCCGGCTGACTTAAAGGGAAGAGATCTAAAAGATCCTGGAGGGAGGAATTAATTTGTTTCAGATCAATTTGCTCCACAGTAAGTTTTTTCCAATTCTTGCTGGTGCCAATTCCATCAATGTAGTCCTTGATTTTAGTACCATACTTGCTTATAAGGCTATCCTTAGCCATCCCAAATCTGTCCATAACATTTTAACCCCTAAACCAGTTATCCTCCCAGAAGTTTATCTCCCTGCCATCCCCTACTTTCCATTTGCTACCCTGCTTGATGAAGTTTCTGCTCTTGACCAGATTATTCCAAAATATGGAGCCATAGGGGAGGTGTTCATCATGCAGAAAGGAGAAAACAGCGTGATGATTTAAATATTTTTCTTTAATTAAATCAATTCAGGGTTGTTTCTCAGACAGCATTCTCCAGCCCATCTTAGCAATGAGTGCCTCATTCATTTTCTCAATATTTTTTATGCCCAGCCCTCCCATAGACTTCAGGGTGCAGACCTTATCCCAGGCCACTAAGTGGAATTTGAACTTCTCTTCCATGCCTTGCCATAAAAAATTTCTTTGAGTCCTCTCAATTTTCTCTCTGAAGGAAGAAGGAATTTTGAAAAGTGACATGATATAGATGGACAGACTCTGGATAGTACTTTTAATGAGTAGGCATTTACCAGCACTAGAAAGAGTGGCACCTTTCCAGCCAGCCATTTTTTTCTGAAATCTCACCAATAATTCATCCCACACCTTGTGAGAGACTTTCATAGTGCCAAGAGGGAGGCCTAAGTACGTGGCTGGAAGTGCACTTATTTGACAGCCCAGAATTTTAGCAATTTTGAGCTATCTTTCCACAGGGGTTTTGAAAAAGAAAATGGTGCTTTTATCATAATTAATCTCTTGCCCAGAAGCAGATTCATAGAGTTGTAATAGAGTCTTGATAGCTTTCGCTTCCACAACTGAAGCCAAAAGAAGAAGGATAGTGTCGTCCGCAAACTGTTGATGGGAAACAGTTTGGCTGATGGAAGTGGGTTTAGAACCATTTAAAAGGCCATCTTCAACCGCTTTGCCAATTGTTCTACTGAGGCTGTCAGCTAAAAGAATGAAGAGTAAGGGGGAGATGGGGTCTCCTTGTCTGAGGCCTCTACTGCTGGTGAAAAAACCCACAGGCTCCCCATTAATAACCACCGAGAACCTGGCTGTAGATATACAAGACTTAATAATTCTTCTAAATTTTTCCGTGAACCCAAATTTAGTTAAAACTTTTTCAAGGAAGACCCAAGATACCTTGTCAAAAGCTTTATTTATATTTAGCTTAAGTACCATATTTGCCTTCTTGTTATTTTCCATGGAATGTATAGTCTCGTGAACCATAATCACTCCGTCTTGTATTATCCTGCCTTTAATAAAGCCACTCTACTGCCTAGAGATGAGATCATTCATTATGAGCAGTAGTCTAGTAGTAATGATTTTGGTAAAGATTCTAAAAATGGCATTAACAAGACTGATAGGTCTGAAGTCCTTGAAATCTTTTGCATCCATTTTTTTAGGTGCCAGCACAATGTGAGTGTTATTGAGCTCTTTAAGAAGATTTCCCATTCTATAGAATTCATTCACCACTTTGAGAAGATCCTCCAAGCAGATTTCCCAGAAAATTCTGAAAAAAATTAATAGAGAACCCATCCGGACCAGGAGCCTTATCTCCTTCAAGAGAAAAAATAGCCTTTTGCAGTTCTTCAAGTGTGAAAGCTTTGATGATGTCTCTAAATTTCTGGTCCTCGATATTATTCTGAGGGATGGCCTCCAACATAAAGGAAATAGCTTCAGAGTTGCTGACATTTCTCTCTTCAAGAAGATTTTTGTAGAAGTCAAGCGCTTCTTTCTTAATGTTGTTGGAATCTTTTATGATACTCCCATTTTTTTTAGAAACCTCTAAGATCCTGTTGCAGGCTCTGTGTTTCAAAGTAGTCATGTGGAAGAACTTCATGTTCCTGTCTCCCTCTTTAAGCCAGATAGCCCTAGATTTAAGGCGCCAAAAAGATTCTTCTCTACTGCAGATCGTGTGCAACTCAGAAAGAATATTCTTCTCATTTACTTCATCTTCATTCGATCTCCCCAAAGTATCCATTTTTAACTCCAGATCCACACAAATATATTATTGCTATAATAGATTCACACTAATATTCATTTGATAATCACTTGGATATCATCATGCTTCTTTCCATCTCTTGGATGGTGTTGGTACCCAAATCGGTTCTCCCTTTGAAGCCAAGAAGCATCAACAGGATGAGCAGGATGCTTAAAGATAGATAGATTAGAATTTTAGTTTTTTTGTAGCTATGGAAGGTTCTAACTGGCTCTTTGTCACTTAAGCTTGGAGAAGTTGGATAACACCGTGCTAAGGGTTTGACCTAACCTACTACTTTAGGTTCTACCTTCAACTAGGGTAAGAGGACTGGATTTGTAACCTGTATTTGTAAGAGAAATGAATGGATCAACAATATTTGACTCTCCTTTTTAGAGCATTTGAAAAATAACCTTGAGAAGACATGTTTAATGCAACATAATCTAACTCTCACGAGTCGTCACCCTAGAAAATGTAGATGCCTCCTAGACAAGGTTAAAGTTACTAGAGACAAAAATAAAACTCACTTGCTTTTGCATATTTTTGTTAAATTATAGCACATGAGTATACACAAAAAAAGCATGGGTAGTTATTGTAGGATTTATCAGTTTTGGATGCAATTTGTTGGGGAATTAAGCAGGATAAAGTTGATTATACCAAATTTATGGGGACTTTTAACAAAGGATGGAAAATCTATCAAATAAAATGATGAAAACAATTCAAATAACCAACAATGAACCTTCAACCAAAAGATGTGCACCCATGGAAGCCCACAGATAAACAGTTTCACACATTCTTTGAGAATTTAAACATAAAATTTCATGTCAAAGACACATTTAAACATTAAGAATCTCATATCTATCACGCCTAAGATACACTCATGGACTAACAAATAACATGTATCAACAAAATGGAAGTAAAGTGAATTTAAAATTGTTTATTGCACAATAAAATGAAATCTCTTCTCACATCACAATTGCAACTACCACAATACTACCAGAAGGATAAGATCTTATGTGATTTAGAGGAATTCCTAATAGAATATTGCAACAGGAACATGAATAGCTACTTGGAACATCTACACTTAAAATAAGACAGAACAATGCTCATGATTAATGCAATTAACACAAGGCTCATCAAATTTATCAACATAGGAAAGTTTCATATCCAGTCTCAATGCTTGTCAATGGATGTACGATCCCAACCATCTTGACATGATTCAATTTGAAGGCTAAGGAAATTAACAGGTTTCTCAGACAATTTCTTGGAAAAATGGTTTCTCTCAGTTTATGCCTTTCTCTAAAAAATTTCAGAAAAATTTAACCCCCCTCAAAATGAGAACATGCCTCTCATATCTATACAACTTCTTTTTTCATTCCTTGATTTTTTCCCCCTAAAATCTAAAATTTTCCACCAGATATTCCCAAGGAATACTTTTCGATCCTTTTGTTGGTGTATCTTATCCTTTGTTGTGCCAAGTGGATAAAAGTGTCACAAATATTGTCAGGTGTGTATTTTATTCTTATGTGGCGAATAAAATACTTACAGCATTTATCCCGACATCATGAATTTTGGATTCTTCTAGATTTGTTTGGAAATTCCTTTCCATAACTCCTGGGCTCCCCTAGAATGGCTTGATGTGACTGTTAATCATTCTTAATTTTCTAGATTTCCCTCGAGATACACACACTCTTCTCTGCATTGCTCATAATTGGACGTTATCTACCTATTTTGTGTCATGTCAAGCTGATTATCATCCTTTTCCAAGATATTGTTTTCCTTCACATTTATCTCCCTTGTGTGAGTTGAGTAAGAAATATATTCTCATTCAATGGAAATGATTTTTTCTAGTTCATCTCGTATGTATAGTTCTTTCTATAAATTTGGCTCATCTTCCTCTCTTTTAAAATACATTTTTTCTTTACCTTTGAACGTGATAGATTTTTGCATACTTATTTTCTAGTGTGCTAGAAAGTGTAGCAATAGCAGAAAGCTTGAGGGAAATATCTTCAAAGGACTTGAATCAGATTTTTGACTTGTCAGTCCCAGATGAAGTGTTCGTCGGGGATTTGTTTGAGATAGTTGACCCAGGGGACAACAAAGGGATTTTGACACACCAGGCGGTTCGGATTTCTATCATGCTGAGGTTGATAAAGATTAATCTTGTTTTTTAATCATTTCAATCTATGTATTATCACCTCTTTTGATGGGAGAATCAGAAAAATCTATACCTGTTGAAAAAAAATTGGATTGAGAGAAGGCATGCTCTAGCAGGAGCAACTGAATATGAATTCCCTTTCTTGTGTGATGAAAGATTTGTTCAAAAAGAGATTCCTTATGAGTCTTATGTTCTCTATGATAACACTCCAATTGATTTTGTTCCTTCCATTTTTTGTAAGATGGGTAAATTAAAGCAACATATTTATTCTTTGGAGAAAGGTCCAACAGGACCTATGTCATCCCAACCATCTGCAACACCACCACTATCAACAAGAAGGAAAAGGAGAAAATTCAATTCTCAGCCCCCTATTATAATTTTTGATGAAGACAAATTAGGGCCTTCATTTCTTCAACATCCCAGGGTATCAACTTCTAAAGGAAAGTTTATTTTACATCCCGCAATTCATTCAGAAAAATAATCTTCTTTGATGGAGCACAAATTGTCAGGACCTCGACATGTTCCCCTCCTAAGGGAACATCCACCTTTCACAAGAAGGCACAAAGGTGATTCCAGCTCCAAGTATTTTGTCCCATTGGGTCCAACACCCACAATTATTTCTCTTCCAGCCACTACAATTTCTCCTTCTCAACCTACTTCTACTCCTTATAAGGCAAAAGGGAAAACAACACTTCCTAGTGGTGGTTTAGATCTCTTGGATTGGGTATCTTCCCTTCAAAAGAGGATAGAATTGGGGAGGATTCTGGATAGTTCCATGATGGAAATGAATACATTAAGGTACATGGGATGCCTCGTAATTTGGCTAGGGAAGTCATATTTTTTCAATCATCTCAAGGTTCATGGGATTTTATACTAATAAAGAACAGGCTATTAAGAAAATTAGCCTCTTTTGGAGAAGATATTAAGGTGGGAGTAAAGAGTGATTGAATATTTTTATTCTCCTAATGCCCCTTTTTGATTTAATATTTTGAAAAATTTATGTGCTTTTCATAGGCAAGGGCCCCTATAGATCCTCATTTTGTCTTTTTCCACAATACAAATGATAACACAACATCTACATTAGTTCATATGCTTCATAATGGATTTGAAATATTATCCAAGCAATATAAAAATCTAATGCATTGTATCAAATTAAATTCATGTGTGAAAATAAAAACTTCAAATTAGTATTCAATTCTTATGAAACAAGATTAGTAATTGAAAAATGATGAAAATAAAGTTCAAAGAAAACAAGCCTAGGCTTGTTCCTATGTCCTCATGTCTGCATATTTATTTTCATCACCTTTTTCTTCCTTTGGTTGTCTCTCTATATATGCATCATATTTCTAGAAAAAATCTTTTATCTCATCTTCATCTGGTCCTATGTGATGTTAGAATGTGAGGTAATTCTTTCTTAGTGCATTCACACATTTATCCATCCTATGTTTATACTCTCATGGTCTTGCTTTTAATTTGAAATCCTAGTTTCCATCCTCATCAATGTCTTGATGACTTAATAGAAATTTTTTTTTTGGATGTTTTTCTCAAAGGAAGCAAATAAGAATTCATTTTTCATATCACCATAACTCTTTTTGAACTTTTCAAATACCATGTCCTCCAATTTCAAGTCAATGGTGTCTATAGTCTTATCCACCAATTTCTTTTTTGTTTCTATTTTCTCCCTGATCTCCTTCAAAACCTCAATCCTGATTGCAGCCAATTCTTTAATAACATATTGAGTTCCCATATGCTCAAGTGATCTAAAATTTTCCATTTCAATCAAATCTTCATCAAGCTCAGTATTACAGTTCAATTTGGGGAGAACTCCTTCAAAATAGAATAACTCATTATCGCATTGTTCGATTAAATCATCAATTTCATTGAGTTAATTTTTCAGCTCTTCACATTTTGTTATGGATTTTCCAATGGCTTCTTTTCCCTTTTTAATTACCTTTTCTACCCAAGTTTCAACATCTTGAGCCTTCTTAACAACTTTTTCAAACATGTTCTATAACTTCAGGATCATCTATGGATATTTCTTCTTAGCTCACAATAGATTGGCCAACTAATTGATGTAGGCATGAATTTAGTGATTTAACTCATTCCTTTAGCTTTCTCTTTGTTACCATTTCCTCATCCACTTTGTGTAACAAGTCACTGAATGCTTCTGAAACACCTTCATCTTCAGTGCATCTCTTGAAGGTTTTCCTAGAGGAATGAATTGAACATTATAATCCTCTGCTATTATATCACCTCCTTGTCTTCCCCTCATGTCAGATTACTACCTCCAAAATCTTAGATCCGAATGGATCAGTATGATTCTTTGTGATGACCCTAGCCTTCTTCGGAGTCTTGGTAGGTTTTGGGAATGATAATGTTGTAAGTTCTATAGCCTTCACAGGCACCACTTCTTCTTCTTATTCTTAGGAGATCAATTTTCCTATCCAACCTTTTGCAAGAGTAGATTTCACCTTGGTATCTTGTAGTGTTTGTTGATTTTTTCCTGGAACAACCACCAATTGTTTGGATACTTCTTGAATATTTTGCATTGATGGATCCTTGTGTTTTTCCTTTTCTTCTTCCATTGTCAGCTCCTTAGGTTCATTTTGTGTTGGCTTTTCACTTAATTTATATTTTCCTTGGTCTTAGACTTGGGCCTGACCAACTTCTTTTGGAGTCATATTAACAGTTGGAATATTTATTGTATTAATCTCCCCACTTGGTGTAGTCACATATTCTACATTTTCTTTGGGGGATTCCTGAGTTGCTTTTATTTCCTTGGGAAATAATTTTCCTTCTACAATTTATTCCTCCTTTAGGGGTTGTTGCTTGATGGGGATATTATCATAAACTGACACATTGATCTCCTTTTTCTCTTTTGATTCCTCATTTGGTGACATGGTTGACTAGCTCTTAGTAGTAAATTCTTTACATTTATCGATATTTTGCATACTCTCACTGTCATTAGCATTTTCCTTTGTACCAATTTATTTTTGCAACTTCCATAACCTTTTCTTCAACAAAATTTTCTTGTTGTGGTGATTCACTACTTTGGGTGACCTTGATTTCCTTTCAGGGATCTTTTTCAGCTAGTGTCTAAATGTACATAGCCTCCCCACCAGAAATTTGTTGGACCTCTGACTTGTTCACTTCTAAAGTGGTATGAATTTTAGGAGATACCTCTGACATTGCTTTTGATGTAACAATTGGTACATGGATAGATTCCTTGACTTCCTCACCTGATTAGGGAACTTCTGTATCTTTCACTTCTTGTTTTTTAACTATTATTTTTAATTCCTTAGGATGTAGGAACTTCCTCATTTACATCTATATCTATCATCTCAATCGGGCGTATTGTGGATTCATGCAATTGATAAAAATAAGGGACACAGATACCTTTCACTGGTGAAGCAGGAGATGTTGGTTGTATAACTGTCCTTTCTTGGTCAACCTATTGTCCTAGTGATGGAATTGCTTGATGAGCTAGAGAGATAACTATTTATTCTTGTTCCTTTGTGAGCACAAGAGGATCAATCACTTCAATATTATTATGCTTTTGTTTCTTATGTACATGATCACCTTCTCTTACTAAGGGTTGTTCAAATACAATCTTGTATCTCTTCTTTGTCCTTTCAAATTTCTTGATGTTTGGTGTCACCCTTTCCTTGGCACTTTATGGCTTAGGTTGGACATTGGAGCTTATCACACCTCCTCTCATCAACTTTTCAGTACTCAAGGGATTTGGTAAAAATTATTGAGGGGTAATTTATGTAGCTACAACTTATCCTTTTATTTGAAGTGGTACTACAAAAGTGATAGGAGCATTTTCCATAGATTTTATAAGCATCTCTTCAGTTTTCTGCTTTAAAGAAGACATGGAGGTTCATGTTCCACTAGCAGCAGAATTTTATTCATCAATAATTCTTGTAGTTGGTATAATTGAAGGTAATTGAGTAGCTTTTCCAACTACCGGATCTATCTTATTAGCTCCCTCCTTCAAAGGGGGGAGATATTCCTTCAAAATTGCTAATTCTCTGAAACTTACTGAGCACTCTTGTATTATGAATGGATAAATCAACGTTCTTTTTTTTCAACAAAGTCAAAGTTCTCCTTATTACATGAACAATCCTACCATACTGATCATTAGATTCTTCCTCATCCCCACTTCATGGGGGTCATTTGTTGGCCTTATATTCCTTGGTAAATATAAAATTGACTCACAACTTTTTGGTCATCTACAATTCCCTCAAGTACCACATCAATTTTAAAATCAATGATTTGTGTGAGGGGTCGTTCTTGAGAGTCCCTAAGTCTAAACTCTTCCTCATCCTTGCAATTCATCCATTAGTCCTCAAAGTGAGGCGCATGCTCAAAGGAATTTTCCAAATTATTTACCACCCACCTAATGTCATAATTTGACCTTGCTTCAAATTTTTCCAGATCAAACCTTTACATTTATTCCTCCATTAACTTGGCTTTTATAATTGAAAGGGCAGGAATATCTTCCAATTATGATGGGGAATTTGATATTTTTCTTTATGTTTTCCAATAATCATCTTATAAATAGGATTCAATTGTCTTGTCATCTCACATAAAGCCATCTTGTCATCTAAATACCTTGGAAATTTACAAAGTTGTCCTTCAAATCCACTAGCTCCTATGTAAGTGACTTTTCTATATTTAATAAAGAGACAACCAAACTCCATTATTGTGTTTCTAGAAACTTCTAATATCATATACTGCTCCCATTCATGTTTAAGCAAACATATAAAAGGTGCAAAAAAAGCATCATTCACCAACCTTACATTTCCTTTCCAATTACTCAATTGTAATTGGGGATAAAAATCATGCATCTGGTTTTGTTTGAAGGGAGTACATGGTAGAAGGCCAAGGAAATATTTTTGGCTTGTAATGTTGTAAAAAAGATATGTCGTCATGTAAAATTATAGCTCCCTAGGACCACCCATCTTTACTTTCAATGCTAGAAGGTTCTCATGAATTGAATTTGCTATGAGGGTTTCCCAAAAAATGTTCCCCTTCATTTCTAAAACTATTCACACGTAGGGGCACATCCACTCTTTAACTCTTTTTTTTTTTTCCAAACCATCCATTCTACTTAGCAACATGATCACATCCTCTGCCTCTTCTACAAATTGTGCCCTAACTAATTTTTTGGGAATCCTGGTGGTGACCTTTTTATCTACCAATAACCACTTGGTGTTTATAAATTTTGCATAATCCTTCTTCTTGGTTTCATAATCCCTAAGGGCCAAATCAATACCTAAGGTTATTAGAGTTTTGATCATTACCAATTTCAACATTATTCTAAAGGCATTGGGTGTCAAAGTCAGTACTGCTTCACCACTTCCATCTAGAACTTCCCTCTTCTCTGGATTATAATTCATGGCACAAAGTCTCACCAATTCAGGGAAGTGAATAGAAGGGGGGATAACACCAGCTAAGGCAATATTTCTAACCTTGATTTCTTGCATGAGTTCACTCTTGTCTGGGTTATTCAATCTTTTTTTTTAACTCATTTAAATCTGTATTCATTAAATTTGTGTCTGTGATCTTATCTAGATCATTGGTAATCCCAGAAGTTAAAGGAAAACCTGACGGCATTGTCTTCATATTTTATGCCCTAGCTTTTACTTTCAATTACTTCACGAATTTGAAGTAAAATGCAATGAAAGTAAGAGAGTAATAGAATCCTTACCAATTTCATGTGAAAATATCCATTTAATTCTCCTTCACTCCTCATATTTTTGAATCCTCAGCTCTCAATCAATGTTTCCCTATCAATCTCAATTAGTTATTCTTAAAATTTTGATAGCAAGGGAACTTGATTTCTTGACATACAATGATAAAAATGCTCGAATAATTTGAATACTTTTAAAAAAAATCCTTGATTTGTGTAAAAAATGCATTAATGGTGGCAGCCATAAATGCATTTAATCATGTTCATCTGTCCTACATCCTGTTAGGATTATATCAGTTGTACAAATAAACAAGCATGCAATGAATAATGTGGGAAACATAAAATAGAAATGAATGCAATAAAACAGAGACACAGATTTAACGCGGTTCACCCAAAATGGGCTACGTCCACCAAAAATAGCCAATCCTTTTATTCAGTCTAGCAAAACTCTCATAGTGCCTCCACTAATTACAATGAGCCTCACACATGCTGACCCTTTAAAGATATTAGGGTTTTTATCATTTTGGGGAAACATAGAAAAACCACCCGTTAGATCTGTGACCTAATAAGGAACGGTCCAAATTTCACAATGCATAAATACATATAAAATATGGCTTATGGGGGTGCTGCCCTAGAATCCCTGCCAGGGCGTGTAGCCCCCAGACCCCCTGCCAAGGGGGCCATCCCCCCCGGACCCCGCAAGGGGGGAAAATCCCCCTTTACAACCCCCATTGCTATCAGGCTCCACAACCAACAATCTCCCACTTAGAGACTAATTGTTGTAACTCCAGCACTACAGCACCTGCTTGGACTTTTATTCTTAGCTTGTTTCTTCCACTTCAAGATCAATCTTGAATACCCATAGAATTTTAATGTAAATCCAACTTCTCCTTTTTCATTGGCTTAGTAAACATATCAACAGGATTATCATCTATATGAATCTTCACTAACTCAAGTTTCCCATCCTCCAAAACTTGTCGTATGAAGTGATATCTTAGCTGAATGTGTTTTGTTCTTGAATGGAAGGCTCAGTTCTTTGCCATGTGAATTGCACTTTGAATATCACTGTGTAAATTACAATCCCCTTTCTCCTTACCCAACTCCTCCATAAAAATGCTCATGCATAACATTTCTTTACTTGCCTCAGTCACTATAACATATTTTGCCTCTGTAGTAGATAGGGAAACTACCTTCTACAACTTTGAGATCCAACTCACTGCCGCACCACCAACTATAAACACGTATCCAGTAGTGCTCCTCCTACTATCCACATCTCCTATCATATCTAAATCGACAATTCCCTATAAACTATAATTTGACCCTCTGAAGCACAAGTACATACTAGTGGTCCCTCTCAAGTACGTGAGAATCCACTGAACTATCTTCTAGTGTGCTTTACACGGATTTTCCATGTACCTACTAACAACTCCCACTACTTGGGCAATGTCTGGCCTGATACAAACCATGGCATATATAAGGCTCCCAACTGCTGAAGAATAAGGAACCCATGCCATATAATGTGTTTCCTCTTGTGTTGTTAGGCATTACTCTTTACTTAATCTAAAATGCCTAGCCAATGGTGTACTAACTAGTTTCGCATTCTGCATTTGAAACCTTTCTAACACCTTTTCTACATAGTCCTCCTGAGACAACACCAATTTCTTTTTTTTTTTCCCTCTTGATTTTCATACCAAGTATTTTCTTTGATGCGCCCAAATCCTTCATTTCAAATGTTTTTGCAATCTTTTCCTTAAGCTTTGAAAATTTATTGCATATTAGACCCTACTACAAGCATAACGTCTACATATAACAGAAGAATAATGTAGCCCCCGCTATCCAGCCATTTAAAGTATACACAATGATCTGATTGACATCTAGTAAAACCATGTTCATGCATAAAACTATCAAACTTTAGATACCATTGTCAGGGAGCTTGCTTGAACCCGTATAGGCTCTTCTTCAACCTGTAAACCAATTTCTCCTTACCCTTCACCTCATATCCAAGTGGTTGCTGCATATAAATCTCCTCCTCCAAGTCACCATGGAGAAATGTCGTCTTGAAATCAAGTTTCTCTAAGTGTAAATCTTCAACAACAACTAAACTTAATACAGTACAAATGGAAGACATCTTTACAATAGGGGAGAAAATTTCATCAAAATCGACAACTTTCTTTTGTTCATACCCCTTCACTACAAGCCTTGCTTTGTACCTTTTCTATCCTCCTTCTTTCACACAGTAGACCCATTTTTTAGTACTCTCTTTCCAGCTGGAAATTTGAATAAATCCCATGTTTGGTTCTTCTCCAGGGAGTCCATCTCCTCATTCATGCCATGCTTCCACTCCTTAGTGGACTCCACCTGTATTACCTCATCAAATCTCTCTGGCTCACCACTATCTGTTAGTAACAAATAATACAAAGCAGGGGAAAATATTTTTGGAGGTCTACTAATATGTTGTGACCTTCTTACCAAAGATGGGGGTGTCTCGGGATCATTAATTTCTTGCTGCTCATTTTCTTGAATTTCTAACAGAGGTGCCGATGCTGACACTAGATGTCATGCTCAGCCTACAAAACTACTGTAGGTGGATATTTTCCATCCGAGAGTTCATTTTTAGGAGCTATATCCTCAACAAAATCTTCCTTGGAATTTTTGTCATATTGTACCTAATCCCTGTACATTCTATTTTCACACCAAACAACATCACGACTCCTAATTATCTTATATCCATTTAGATCCCAAAACTAAAATATATAATCACCATTGGAGCCATAGTCATAGATGAATGTGCAACGTTTGGATTTTGAATAAAATTTCTTCTTGTTTTTTTTATTAACATGTACAAAGGCCTCTGAACCAAATAATCTTAAAAATGAAAGGTCTACCTCTTTCCCGATCTAGTATTCTTCAGGAATTCATCCATATAATGCACTTGAGGTCCCATGGTTGATTAAGTACACAGTAGTATCTACAGCCTCTGCCCAAAACTGAAGAGGCAGCCCCGCATGCAATCTCATTAACTGTGCACGCTCCATTATTGTTCTATTCATCCTCTCATTAACACCATTTTGTTGCGGAGTCCTAGGAACTATTTTCTCTCTATGAATCCCATTCAAGGAACAATAATCATCAAATTTCTTACTACAATACTCACTGCCATTATCAGATCTCAAAAATTTCAATTTAAAACCACATTCATTCTTAGCAAGTTATTTCCATTTCTTAAATGTATCAAAGACATCAGACTTACACTTAATGCAATATACCTATACCCATACCTTCCTTGTGGCATCATCTATGAATGTGACATAGTATAGAAAACCACCATGAGATGAAACATGGGTTGGCCCCCACACATCTATATGAACTAGCTCCAAATTTTGCTCTTTCTTGGTCTTCCCTACCTTGAGAAATCTAACTCTTTTCTGTTTCCCAAAAATGCAATGCTCACAAAACTCTAAGTCTAATTGCTTCAAACATGAGAGCTTACCTTTTTCCTGTAGAATTTTCATGCCCTTCTCACTCATATGTCCCAATCTACTATGTCATATGTTGGCATCCTCATCTAAATTAGAAAATATGGTAGAAGAATTAGATATACAAGTAGATAAATAAAGAGTGCCTACTTTCTTACCCCGTGCCACTACCAGAGCACCCTAGGAAACCTTCAAAGCATCAGAAGTGAATGTGACTGTGTAACCTTCACCACCCAACTGTCCTGCAGAGATGAGATTTCTCCTGAGACTAACTACATGCCTCACGTCTCTCAATATCCATGTAGTTTCGTTTTGTAATTTCAGGTGTACATTGCCCTTCCCAAAAATGTTGCACATGGCTCATCATCACCCAAATAAACCTATCCAAAATTTTCTTGGACATAATCTTTAAAATATCCCTTATCAGGGGTTACATGGAAAGAGGCACCTAAATCTATTACCCAAGATTCTACTCTAGTATCAAGAGAAAGTATAATAGCATCTTGAACAATATTACCTATTATATTTTCCTCTTCAATACCTTCAGGATGGTTTTCTTTGTTTCCTTTGAACCAACAATCCTTTTTCGCATGTCCTATCTTTCCAAACTTCCAATAAGTAATTCCTCTACTCCTAGATTTGGATATGCCCATCTTCGATTTAGATCTCCCACGAGCCTTACTCTTTGATTTCTCCTTTCTCCTCCCTCTAATCTCCATATTCAACACATTTCTAGAAGAAGAATTTTCCCCTGTACTTTTCCTATGCATTTCCTCATTTAAAATGAAACTGACTACATCTTCAAATTTAAAAGAAGTAGATGATGTATTACTAACTGGCCATTACTAAGTTGTCCCAAACTTTCTGGAAAAGAACATAGGAATAATAATTCTCTAACCTCCTCATCAAGTGGGATATTAATTGAATCTAATTGATTTACAATAGTGTGGTAATCATTAAGATGGCTAAATACAGATCCACCTTCTTTCATTTGTAGATTAAACAATCTTTTCATCAAATTAAACTTTATTGGATGCACTAGGTGTTTCATATAAATTAGCTAGGGTTTTAATCAACTCTACTGTACTCTTCACCTATGAAATATTTGAAGCTATGGATGACTGCCATACTCGAATTGAATCACACTGAGAGCCTTCCTGTCCAGAAAATTCCACTCCTCATCAGACCATGGTTGAGGGTTTCGACTTCTTCATGTCCCAAAGGTAGGTATAAATACTTTTTGATATAGGTAATATTCTACCTGTATTTTCCATAGCTGGTAATTTCAGCCGTCAAATTTCTCAACTCTAAACTTATTCTCCTCTATAATTTTTACTTCTCCCACTCAAACAGAAATCCCCCTATGAGTATACTACCAAAAAATAAATATCAAACGTGATCTGATACCAGTTTTTATGATTATACCAATTATATAGATAAACAATCATGCAATGAATAATGCAAAAAACCATAAAATAGAAAATTAATGCAATAAAATAAAGACACAAATTTAACATGGTTCACCCAAAATGGGCTATGTCCACCATAAACAACCAATCCTTTTATTCAGTCCAAGAAAAATCTCTCTCACAGTTCCTGCCACTAATTACAATGAAGCCTCATACATCATGGACCCTTTAAAGATATTAGGGTTTTTATCATTTTGGGGAAACATAGAAAAACCACCTGTTAGATTTGTGACCTAATAATGAACGATCCATATTTCACACTGTATAAATACATATAAAATGTGGCTTTCTAGGGTGCTTCCACCCCTGAACCCGCGCTAGGGTGCATGTGGTCCCCAGGACCCCTCAAGGGGGATGAAGTCCCCCATTGTAACCCCCATCGCTAGCAGGCTCCACAACCAATAAGTGCCCCCCCTATGTTAGATTTAAGTATGTCCACGTGGAGATATTGGAAGTTATGCAAAATGAGTCAGCTTTTTTCACTACCTTGAAAAATGCAAACAAGTTGTACGCATTTGTCGTGATTTGCGACCCTCTCACTTTTGATCCTCGTGATCACGATACTTGTTCAAATCTTAGTTAACAAGCATGAGTTACGATTTCCTTTTCCTTGCATGATCTATCTAGTGTTTCTGAGTAATCCTAATCTTACCAATGTTAACTAAAGATGGCAAACCAATGATCTGACCTATGGCTTTCAGATAAATTTAACATGTCCCTGGTGTAGTATCAGAACAAATAAAATGCACCTTGCAATTTCTATTGACTAAACATCAATGAGATACTTAGAATCATTAACCTTAATCTCAAACCATTCCTGGTGATGATGGGTAACATGTAGATAACACAACTTTGATAACTGGGAAACGACTTGTTTTGGATATTTTGAGTTCCATTTCCTAGTTAAACCTACCAACTTTTTATCTTGCAAAAGTTAATAAAATGGGATTTTGTATGTATGTAAAAAATACCTTTCGTAGACTTTAGTAATGAGAAATTACAACACTTGGACTAATGTTAACTTATGCACATGGAGTATTACTTTGAGCCTGGTAGGATGATCTCTGATGATCATTTGTAGTGATTATCACTACACAGGATTAGGATCACAGTGGACCTTTTTGTAGCTTTGGACAACTGATTCATGATCGTCCTTAAATAGTTCATTTTGGATTTGGCTCATAGTTTAGGCCCTAGGTGGAAAAATGGAATTTGGCCTCTGTATATCTCTAGTATTTATCCATGAAAATCACTACACATCTTTGGTTTTGAGAAAATCACTTCGAAAGCTAATTTTACAAGTGGGTTTTATAGCCCTATGGTCATTTGGTGACAAATTCAAATTGACTACAATTATGATTGGTAGCTCTAAATCAAGGATAGCCACCGTTCAAACCTGTGGTTACCACATTTGACTTCCATTCATACTTTGAGGGTTTTCCTGTATATATGAGAGTCAACTAGGATTTGTCACATTGGTGTGTATGAGCTTAATTCAAATTACACACTAGCGCAAACCATAACAACTTTGGTTAAATTGGATGTCATTCCTAAGCTTGTAGAAAATTAGGAAAACAGGAGGTCGTGGGACACTATAAACTATACAAGCTATTCATGACAATGTTTGGAAATCAAATAGACACTAATATATAACTCTATGATTCCTACCTTTATTTGTTTGAAATTTGAGAAAGTATCCATCCAAATCCTTGAAAAAAAATGTGTGTCTCTCTTTCTTTTTTTTCTCTCTATCCAATTTTGATCCATCCATGAAGCATGAAATTAACCATGTTTCAACTCTTACTCTCTCTTATCTGATGTGCTAAAGTATTACAATTATCTGTGACATGGAAATTCCTAGTGAAATCATGAATTGTCCTAGATTATAGGAATATTCCATGCAAGCGGTTGTCTACTAAACGTCATGATGTACATTGGTGAGATTACAAGTCTACACATCAGTGCTAACTCAACTAATTGATTAATCCTAGCTTAATAGGTATTTAATTCTTCATCCTCAAGCTGTTGTACTTAATTTGTAATATGTGGATTATTTCCAAAATAATGGTAGATGTATCGTTGATTTAATCCATAATTTGTATTGAATATTATTCAAATGGAGTAACTACGTAAGTGGCTGATATTTAGCAGTGATTTTATATAACAATGTACAAGAAATAAGAATTCAAAAATGTAAAAACCCTAATCACATTTGTTAGACCGCCATGATGACTTATTCTAATGATTCTATGTGATTTGGGAGTTATCGTGACTGTAAGAGTCAGCTTGACCATTTTGCTGAGAGAGTGTTGAAATAGATTCATATGTCAGGATTCTCGAACTCATAATTGTACTGGAACATAAGTTCCCAATATCTTAGCTCTTAAACTCATGTCCCATTATTACCGGTGACTATCTTGGGTGCTGGTGACTACGTGAACCTATTCAAATTATATGATTTAGGATAAAATCCATGTCAATTTGACTTTTCAGTTGATTTTTTAGTAGGGATAGCCTCAACCCATTTGTAAATAATCAGTAGCCACAAGTATCCATTTTTGCCCTGATCACTTGAGGGGTCTGAGATCTCTCCAATAAAATCCATGCCCCATTATTTAAAGGAGGACCTATATTTACACTGATTGTAGGGGTAAGTGCTGCACTTGAATCTTTCATTCTCCCTAAGAACCTCTAACAACTTGTCAAATTTTCTAACCAACATGGCATCATCTTTGAAGATTTTAAGCCACCATATAACCTAGCCCTTAAGATCTTGTGGGCAAATCACACGTCCAGAAAATGGCCTCCACACTACTCCCCTATGAAATTATATGCAATCTAAAATTGGGAGCTTTAAATCCTAGTAGTAATACACCTCAAAATAAGTCCCTTCAAGATTCTTCCAATCCAACCCATAATCAGTTATGATATGGTTGTAGGAGGCTAGTTTGAGTGTCCTTACTTTGATTTTTACGCTAGATACCAAAGGACACTCCAAATTCGATAAGGATAAAATATTATAAGTCCTTATACCATATGATAATTGTGTTAACTTAAACATGGAGGAATCTAGGATTTCCTTCCTCAATTGCATTGACTTCCATCACCTGTAGGTTGCTTTCTGCCATCAGCTTTACAAGACCAAGACCTAACCAACTTAGTGGTTTTTACATCCATGTCATACTCTTGTAGCTTGTTCACCCAATAGAAATGATTTTGCTAGAAATTTCATTTCTGATAAAATGTCTTTGACCATTGTGTGGGGAACATAAGTGTACAATTTTAGAATTCAAGATATAACCTGAAAATTTTAGTTTCTTACTAAAGAAAAATCTTTCTTGTTCCATGATGGTATACTTTAGTTCAACCCCCTCCAAGGATTTACTAAAAAAGGAAATAGGTCTCTCATTTCCTTCTTCATCCTTTTGCAATATGGTCTCCAGATGTAATAGTTTTTTCATATGCAAAGGAAAATATCTGAAAATGCTTCTTGTAAAAATCAATGACTACTTAAATACTGCAACATTTTCAATGCTTCCTTAATTCTCAGTGAAACCTTGGAGAGCTCCTTCCCTCCCATTTGATAATTCATGAAGTCCCTTCTTGAAACATGATTGCTAGTAAGGATATTCATTTCAAAAAAATTAGAAATGATTCTCTAATGAAATTTATTTGAGCCAAAGTTCCAAAGACTAGATCCATTTGGGCTTAGTTTTTGGGACAAGAAAAACACAATTTACCAATTATCTTCCACCCTTTCAAGATCAATCATGACCCCTTATTTTGACACAATGTGCCCCAAAAACATTTCCTTTTGAATCCCAAAATGGAAATTTTTAGGATTCAATGAATGTCATATTCTCTACATCTCATCACATCTTCTCCACATGGTTCATATAAGTGATCACTCCTCTTCCTATAAAATATTTACACATCATCCTGATAAACAACAATAAAATCATTGATATAACTGGAGAATGCAACATCATGATAGCTCTTTGAAAAGTATGATCATCTAGCCATTCATCAAACAAATGATCCTGTATTATCACATATACATAGGTAATCCCATAGGAGTGGTGAAAGTACAGTTTTGATTCTTTCTTATTACTTTACAACCACCTGGTTATACCCTAAGAATCTATCTAATGTGGACAACAACTGTAGACCTAATGACCAATTGTAACATGTTATCCATACTCCTAGGAAATGGATAATTATCTTTCATTGAGGCCTTATTCAAGTTCCTGAAATGAGGTCCTACACACATAGTCATTATATTTCCATTTTTCTTTCTAACTGGAACCAAATTTTCCACCCATTAAGAATAACTTTCTGGCTTAGTATTATCCCTCCATCCCTTAACTTTTTCAATTATTCTTGCATTTTGAGGGAAACCAGGTGGATTAATTGAATCCTCTTCTTTTCCCTAAATGGTTTAGCATTAGGTTCCAAATGTGATTTCATCTTTCTAAAACATCATCCCTATATCCTGATTCATCTCTGAGTAAGACCAAAAGTGAAGAATTCTTGGTACTTCTTAAAAAAATCAAAATAGGACTGCTTTTCCTCCTCACTCAAATTGCTACATATCCATAATTTTGGTAGGTTTTTCTACAGTCCCTCAAATTATGAAAGCTTCCACATTTGTTGAGGCTGAGATAAATATATGAACTACCCTATTAGCATTATCAAAGTTTGTTTGCAAAAATGAGCCAAATAAACCTCTTAGAATGGTATTGGTATTTAACTGAATAATGTCTTTCGTAGAATTAACCGTTTTCCTTACCATCATCAATTACAAATCATCATGGTTCCCAATCCATGCATTGGTTAGTGAATTTCTCCTTCATTCTACCTAAACAAAACTGGACCGAGGCATCATCATCAAATACTTACCCTTTTTTACATTATCAGGGACAGAAGGTCCATCTTAAAATATTTCAATGTCATAATCACAATAAGGAGAGACCAAACACAATTTTCAAACCTATAACTAAGGACTACCAACCTATTGTCTGCCCTGATTCTAGTTTCTGTCATGATACAATATGTTGAAGGATTCGAAACCTTTCAATAAAATCCCTTACTGCATGTTTATATTGTTTCATTCTTATATTTTTAGTCGGCATACAGTTTTCTCACTTGCTTGATACTAATTTTGAGTCTCCTTTAACAAGTTATATCCTTGATACCATACCTCCATGCAATCCTTAAACCAAAAAGTACTGACTCATACTATAAATATTATTTGATGCACTCAAATTTGAGCTTAAAGGAAAAGTTAAAAATCTCTTTTTTTGTATATCAAGGACAACTCCAACATCATTTCCAAACTGGAGCAAGCTCCTTCAAACATCAAAGTCAAAGGGATACCAACTTGTTTAAGACATGTTAATATTATTAATACCATGTTCCTCAAAATCTACATAGCCAACCTCTTAGTCACATCTACATCTGCTTATAATACTTCATAAGAAGCAATAATTAGGGTCTTCAATCAGATGCAACATCTTTTTATCACCATACAACTTGACAAGGTTCCCTTCTATTGGTATGGTGTCATATGACATATCCATCTACGCACTTACACCCACACTAGTAGCCCACTTTCTTGATAGTAATATACCCCATTTAGTAGGGAAATCCACGATAAATACATTCATGGTCAAGTACTTGCCAAGATAGGCTGATAATTGTACAACTAAGCCATGTACATACCCTATCATTGGTACCTCTCTTGAATCCATAGGAGTGCACTTTCCAAAGGATGTTGTTACCTTGATGTTCAATTCATTCATTACTTCAAGATGCATCACATCACATGAAGCTCTTGAATCGAACATACAATTGTGCACAAGTCTATCCTTGATGATTAAAGTAGTATAAAAAGGATCAATATCAGGTTGAGATTCAACAAGGGCAATACCCAAATACTGTAATGAAATTACTTGATTAATTATTAATATCACCAACAATAGAACACCAAATAACACAATATTGCAGATAAATTCTCTCAATATGAAGTATAATAGCTTGGCCGCTTTGAGGGGGCAACCTCCAGAACATATAATAAGACTCAAATACTCAACATAATAACCATCCACTACCTATAACCCATATTTATACTATTCCTATGTTGTGGCCATCAGTAAGGCCGACCAACCAATGATAATAGATCATATATAAAAGAGATACATCATGATATTAATTTATGATAGCAACAAGTTGGCTATATCCATCCCATGTAAGATATATAATTAAGGGTGTAACATGCCCCTCCCCTTCAAAGCAACATTGTCCTCAATGTTGGGAAGCCCTAGATGCTACTGCATGATTACTTCATCTTCCCATGATGCCTCCTCAATATTCATATCTTCCACTTGATCAGGTACTTGGTATGACTCTAGTCCTCAGTCTTTTGGTGCATGTCTAAAGAATTCCTTTAGGTTCCAATATGATCCTTCCTTCCTCGTCTAGTTCCAGAAGCACTGATTGGGTGGAAATGTGCTTCCCAATAACTTTTTTTAAGCAAGAAACATGGAAGATTGGATGTATTCTACTTCCTGGAGGGAGCTCTAGCTTATATGCGACACTACCAATTTTCTGCAAAACTCAGTAAGTACCATAGTATTTAGGAGAAAGATTATTATCCTTTTGCTATTGTTTCAAGGATAATTGCTTATATGGTTGTAACCTTACAAAAACAAAGTCTCCCTCTTCAAAGTGTCACTCACTCCTATGTTGATCAACCTGTTTCTTCATACGGTTTTGTACCCGTGCCAAATTTTCTCTAAGACTATAGAGTACATCATGTTGATGTTGAATGTGATCTTCAACTTCTCTCACCTTTGGTTTGACCTTCAAGCTAGATATGAGTGATGGAGGATGGTACCCATAAAGTGCCAGAAATGGAGACATTTTGGAGGAGGTATGAAATGATGTATTATACCACCATCTCTGCTAGTGGCAAGAATTGCACCCAACGTTCTTGTTTATCTGAAGTAAAACATTGAAGATATCCCTCTAAACATTTATTTACCACCTCAATTTTGCCCATTTGATTAGGGATGATAAGAGGAACTTTGGGCTAGTGAGGGTACCTAGACAAGAGAACAGATCAGTCCAAAAGTTACTTGTAAATATTGGATCACGATCACTTACTATAATTTTTGACGTGCCATGGAGCTTTTGAACTGTATCCATAAAAGAGATGGCAATGGTACTAGCTGTGAAAGGATGAGCCATGACACAAAAATGAGCATTTTTGGTAATTCTGTCTACCACGACCATGATGACACTTTTCCCTTCTTATTTAGGTAATCTTGTGATGAAATCCACTGATACCTCTTCCCATCTCTCACTAGGAATAGACAAAGGTTGGAGAAGACTAGGTGTCTTAATGGTCTCGCCCTTATTTTTTTGACAAACCAAACATTCTGCCACAAATTTTTGAACATCTCCTTTCAACCCCTCCCAAAATAAATCCTTCTTAACTCTATGATATGTTTTCAGAACCCCGGCATGGCCACCTATTGGAGAAGAATGTAGCTCTGAAAGAACATGGTGTTTAAGTGTAGATTTCTTACATAGATATAACTGATCTTTATACCACAATGTATCCCCCTTCCATATAAATTGATCTGATATGGATGGATCTACCTGGAGATTTTGAATGAGAGTATGTGTGGTTGCATCTTTCTTCCATTCTTCTCCTGCTTGATCTACCCAATCTACATGTAGTATAGAGATGGCACATAACAATGCTTCGGTGGACTCATCCCTCCTAGACATAGCATCAGCGACCAAATTTTCCTGTCCTTTCTTATAAAAAATCTCAAATTTATATCCCAACATCTTAGTGACCCATTTTTGTTGTTCTTCTGAAGATAGACATTGTTCTAAGAAATATTTCAAACTATCATGATTAGTTTTTACCTTAAAATGTCTACCCATCAAGTATGGTCTCCATTGTTTGACTGCATGTAGTATTGCCATCATTTCCTTTTCATATGTGGGTTTTAAAAAATTCTTTCCTTTTATTTGTCAGCTCTCAAAAGCAATGGGGTGTCCTTCTTGCATTAGTACTACTCTGATTCCATTTCCTAAAGCATCGCACTTAACTATGAAAGTTTTGGAGAAATATAGGGTTGCCAATACTAGAGTGGTGCACATAGCTACCTTCAATTTTTCAAATGCCCTAGATGCTTCCTCAATCCACTGAAAGGAGTCCTTCTTCACTAATTTTGTGAGTGGAGCTACTATACTACCATAGTTTTTGACAAATCTATGATAATGCCCCGTGAGACCTAAGAAACCTCGTAATTGTTCTGAGGGTTCTTGGGGTTTCCCATTCCACCATGGCCTGGATCTTGTGAGGGTCCACCTTAACACATTCATGAGAAACAATATGGCCCAAGTATTCCACTTCTTGTACCCCAAAAGAAAACTTTGAAGACTTGGAATAAAGTTGATGTTTCTCTAAGACTTCTAAGACAATATTGACGTGATGTAAGTGTTTCTCCCACAATTTGATGTAGATGAGTATATCATCAAAAAATACTAAGAAAAAATTTCTTAGGAATGGTCTAAATACTAAACTCATCAAGATTTGGAATGTGGAGGGAGATTGGTAAGGCCAAATGACATCACTAGGAATTCATAATGGCCTTGATGAGTTCTGAAAGTTGTCTTATAAATATCTTCTTGCTTGAATCTAATTTGGTGATACCCAGAACGCATATCTAGTTTTGTAAAATAAATGGCACCATGCAACTCATCTAATAAATCCTCAATGACGGGAATAGGAAAATTATCTTTGATAGTGAACTTGTTAATATCTCTATAATCTGGACACATGTGCCATCTTCCATCCTTGCGATGCACCATCACCATGGGAGTAGAATAGGCACTTTGACTGTGACGAATAATACCCATTTCCAACATTTCCTCCACAATCTTCTTGATCTCACTCTTTTGCACATATGGATATCTATAAGGCCTGATGTTAGGGGTAGGCTTCCTAGAATTAGCTAAATAGCATGATCATGCTCTCTTTCAGGTGGCAACCCTCTTGGTTCCTTGAAGACAACTTATATGTTGATTAATAACCTTTTGAAGATCATGATGCAATACCTTCATTTGTGGTTGGAATTCTATAGAGAATAATCATGCTATAAAACCTTCAAACCCCTTTTTAAGAATCTTCTACATTTGGTGAGAACTCACCACTAGAGGATCTTTAGCTTGTAGACCTCGAAGTTCAAATTTTTTACCCTCAGAATGAAAGCGCATGAACAATTCCTAGAAATTTATCTCTATGGTGCCCAAGGTAGTGAGCCACTGAACACCTAAGACAATATCATCTCCACCCATGGGAATAGAAAACATCGTATATTCCAATGTGTAATCACCCATCATTATTTTGAATTTATGGAATTTACCTGAACATTGGACTATGTCACCATCTGCAATCATTACTTGAAATTCAGGTGTTGGGTACATGAAACAATTTAGTCTTGTTTCCAACTTATGATTGATGAAATTATGTGTGCTCCCTGAATATATCAAGACTATTACCTTCTGCTTCTTAAGATAACCCACAACTTGAAGGGTTTGTGGAGTACTAATACCTGATAGTGCATGGCATGAAATAGTGGGCTGAGGATCTCCAGATTCTTCCTCTAATTTTTCCACTTCCTCTGTTGATGTTGCCTCATATTCTTCCTCATCATCAGATCCTTCAATGTAGAACATTTTTTCTCAGAACATTTATGATTTGGTCCATATTTGCTATCACAGTTAAAGCATAACCCTTTGGCTCTTTTTTTCTTCAATTTTTTTAAGTGTCAACCGAATTGGCCGAGGGTAAGAAGGAGACATGGTGTTACGATATTTTATGCTAAAAAAGGTCTACCTTCTACTAGAAAGAAATTTTCCTCTACTCGACGTGTCATGGTAATAGAATCAGCAACCTTGAGTGGGTTAAACATGCGTACCTCATGCTCAATGTGGTCCTTAAGACCCCTAAGAAATAGATCATTCAAATACTCTTCTGTAATATCCTCCACAAGCAAGAACAAAGTTTGGAATTGATGGACATACTACTTAACTGAACCAGTTTGGCGTAACTTTGCTAATTGGCTGAAGTAATTCTCAGAAACACTAGAACTATAGTGTAATTTAAGCTCTTCAGTGAACACTGTCCATGTGACATTTAGGCCATTCTTCTGCCTTTGAGCACATAACGAACGATACCAAACAAATTGATCATGTTCTAGGTATAAGGATGCCACATTTACCTTTTGTCCTCCTGGGATCTGATGGAGATCAAAGAAATTTTTCATTTGGGTAATCCAATTGAGTGGATCCTTTCCATCAAATTTACACATTACAACTTTTGGAATCATGCCCCTCCATTGGTGAGAAGATCCACTTGAATGATTAAAGGATCCTCCCTAATTTGAGTGATTTGGATCTGTTGACCATTTCTAGTAGAACCCATATGACTAGCATTGGAAGTTGTATTAGAAATAGAATTCAACAACTCTTGCTACATTACATGAAAATCCTTCTGAATCTCACTCCTAAGGCTACCTTTCAGGTGATGAAGCTCAACATTAAGGTCATCCTTACTCACCATATTGTATACCCTTTCCTGAAGTTGGATAACCACCTCAGATACTCCCAAACCAATAGAATCTGAAGCCATATATTCCTTATTTGGGGTCATTCCTGGAGTTTCTAGTCCTTTTACTTGGCCTCGGGTAGAATCTACCAGCCATGACGAAGGATGTGGGCCTAGGGGTAGACTTAATAGGGCAGAATTTTAGGGTTTAGGGTTTCATAATTTTTTTGGCCGAATATAGGAATTTATAAAATAGAAACCCTAGCTATTTTTTGGAGTGGTTTCCTAAAATATAATAAATTTGAAAATTTTCCAAAAATTACGCTCTAGGGAGCCAAATTATGAATAAATATAGAACCGTAATAACTTTTGTAAAACAAGTCAAAACTTATTGAAATTTGGAGAGAAGCTTACTTGACTTATTTCACCTCACCAAAAAGAACATTGCAGAAAAATTCACTACCAATCTTGAGATATAGCCGAACCTTCAGAATTAGGGTTTGACATCATCCTGGCCGAGATCAAGCTCTAATACCACTTGTAATGAAATTACTTGATTAATTATGATTATCACCAGTAATAGAACACCAAATAACACAATATTGTAGATAAATTCTCTCAATATGAAGTATAAATCTTGGCCACTTTGAGGGGGCAACCTCCATAACATATAATAAGACTCAAATACTCAACATAATAATCATCCACTACCTATAAACCCCTATTTATACTATTCCTAGGTTATTTCCATAAGCAAGGCCGACCAACCAATTATAATAGATCATATATAAAAGAGATACATCAAGATATTAAGTTATGATAGCAACAAGTTGGCTATATCCATCCCATGTAAGATATATAATTAAGGGCATAACAAATACACTTCAGAAGATTCACCCAAATCCTACAAAGCTTCTAGCACTTCCAATTTTGCAATCACATGGGGAAGGTCCACACTATTTAAATCCTTTCCTGGTGGCACTACCTCCTCTTTGAACCCAAATACATGAATTCCCTTTTCCTATGCTCAGGGATCCTAAGTAATTCAACAATGGGTACAATGATTTTAATCTGGCTCAAAATCTGAGAAATATCACAAGGGGTGTATTTGGGTAATATTGTGTTGAGAGGGAGAGTAATTTCCCCTTATTATGGGATGAGACTCTTCATGGCTTGGGCATGGACTGGGGTAATGATTTTATTGGGAATTATTAGACCCTTGTTAGTTGTATCTTTCTTAGGAGGATCCTTTGGGATATTAGTGAGAAGTGGAGTTTTTGGCTTGGCTTTTGGCCCTCCCCCTTTGACAACTCTACTTCTGAGATTGTACTCCTTTTCCTGAGAAACCACTGCATTCATAAAAATTTACTTTTCCTTCTCAGAATTAATTCCTCCATCATACTTATTAATCATCAATGCCCTTAACTACTCAAAATTGTGGTTAGGCAAGTCAAAATCCTGGACCATATCAACTTCAACATCACTAGTGGAAGGAAGAGGAGATACCCAATGGATGCAGTCCAAAAAAAATTCTACAGTTATAACACTTAGCAACTCAGTAGAAGTGAATCCTTGGTGTAAATTATCAGGGAACTCCATCATACATACATCACTGAAAGTGGCATCATTATCAACCTCTTTAGTTTCATTATTTAGATCACAAGGGGAACGTGGCAAGAAACACTTGTCACACCAAACAATAACATGGTTTTCTTCTAACATGGAAACTCTATTATTCCAAGGATTAAGGACCAATCTATTCTCTCTAGGTTGTTGTTGTTTATTGCCTAATCCCACAGGCCCTTTTTCTCCCTCATCTGATCAGTGATCACCTCTAGGATGATTCCTAAATCTTTTTTAGCATTTAGGTTGATGATGGCCCAAAAGAGATATGTCCTATTCCTTTCTCTACTCTAGAAATATTATAGGAAACTTCCTTGACTACTCCTGATAAAGTCTTCACTACTTCCTCCAGATCAACGCCCTTGACTTTTTGAGGCTTTTCAGGGTTTATTAGCTTGACACCCTCCCTTTTAGGAGGTTTCCCTGCTGCCTTAATATTGTTTTCAATTTACACTATCATAGTGAAATCTTGCCTCAAGGTCCTAGGGTTCTTATCCATAAAATAATATGCATATTTCTTATCAAAAGCATCAGAGTACTTTATTAGGAAGGATTCATCACTTGGTCTCAAAATTATGGGTAGTCTAGTTAAAGTTTTGTTGAATCTGGTGTTAAAATCTTAAACATGTTCTTTGGGATTCTTCTTTATGTTCTCAAATTCAGATAGAAGAAATATACGGTCTATTTTATCCCCATATTGTGATCTAAATGCATTCTTAATATCAATCCATGTGTCAATTGAATTTCCAGGTAAAGCTTTATACCAATCCCAAGCTTCCTCCTCGAATGTATGAATAAATAGTTTCACATAGACATATTCATGCTCAATCTCGAAATCCTCCATAATATTCACAAAAAAATTTAGGTTTTGGTCACCAATAGTAGCATTATTTCCTTGGAACTTAGGCAACCTAATCCTTACTTCTTGTGGAACTACATTAGGATATCCCACCATACCTGTGAAATCTAAGGGTCCAAATAAATTTACAAAAAAGGAAGGTCTAGGTGGAGTTTGAGCCATTTTACTCTAAGGAGGCGTCCTTATAGGGGGATTAAAATGGTGTGGGACAAGGGGGACTTTGAGGTAATGGTGAATGGTATTCAAAGTAATGATCATTTAAAGACTTAGTTTCATAGAAAAATTGATTAGATCTAAGTGATAAATAAGGAAGATGAGGAATACGTATATCGGTTGTAAATGAAGACCCCTCACCAATTGGAGTGTATAAATTTGCATAGGGACTGCTTGATCCAAAACTATCCGAGGAACTAGAATAATACTCTATAAAAGGCTGGTCCCTCTCAACCACAAGCACTACTTTCTCCTATGATCTTTGACTTCCCAAAGCTTTCAAGACATTATTTCTTATTTTTATTTGTCCTTCTGAAGCTCTGGAAACAACTTTCTAGTAGTTTTTGTCTTAGAGAAGGACTTTCTTCCTTCTGTCTTTATAGATCTTAGCAACATATTTCAATTCTTAAAGCCTGAGGCACTGGTATCTTCCATACATTATAAACAATATGGATTCATCACTAAGGTCTAGTACCTTATATGTGTAAATCACTACAAATAACTTGTCAATTGAAATTTAATAATCAACTTTGAAAAAATCATGACAAATCTCAATATCCTTTTTAAATATTTACACTTAAAAAATAAAATTGAATGCAAATCTTGCTTTCAACTCAGGAAAATATCAAGGACATAACTTCTGATTAAGCTCATTTTTCGTAAATGCTCAACAAATGATAATGTCTGGATCAAGTATTTGCATCTAAACATATGTAACATGTTACCAAAGGTCAATATTTATCTATATCTACACAAATATTCCTCGACAAATGGCCCCAAAAAGGTGTTGGTACCCAAATTAGTTTTCCCTTGTGAAGATAGAGAAACATCAATAGGATGAGAAGGATGCTTAGAGAAAGATAGATTAAAATTTAAGTTGTTTTGTATCTGGGGAAATGATCTAACTGACTCTTTGTCACTCAATCTTGGAAAATTTGGATAACAGCCATGTTAAGGGTTTGACCTACCCTACTTCTTTAGGTTCTTGCGTTTGATGAGGGTGAGAGAACTCCGTTTTGTAACCTACATTTTTAGGGGAAAAGAATGAATCAATAATATTTGACTCTCCTTATTGAGGGTATTTCAGAAATAATCTTGAGAAGACATGGTCAATGCAAAATAATCTAACTCTCATGAGTTTTCACCCTAAAAAATGTAGATGCCTCCTAGACACGGTTCAGGTTACTAAATACAACAATAAAACCCACTTGCTTTTGCATATTTTTGTTAAATTCTGGTATGTGAGTATACAAAAAACAAGTATGGGTAGTTATTGTATGATTTATTGGTTTTGGATGTAATTTGTTGGGGAATTAAGTAGGATAAAGTTGATTATACGAAATTTCTGGGAACTTTTAACAAAGGATGGAAAATCTACCAAATGAGATGATGAAAACACTTCAAATAACCAACAATGAACATTCAACTAGAAGATGTGTACCCATGGAATGCCCAAAGATACACGGTTTCACACATTCTTTGATAATTTAAATGTAAAAGATCATGTAAAAGCCTCAATTAAACATCAAGAATCCCATATCTATGTCACCTAAGATACACTCATAGACTAACAAATAACATGTATCAACATAATGGAATGTAAAGCGAATTTAATTTTGTTTATTGCACAATGAAACGAAAGCTCTTCTCACAGCGTAATTGCAATTACCAAAATACTACAAGAAGGATAAGATATTGTGTGATTTATAGGAATTCCTAACATAAGATTGCAACAGGAACATGAATAGCTACTTGGAACATATCAACTTAAAAGTAGGTAGAAAAATGCTCCTGATTAACACAATTAACTCAGGGCTCATCAAATTTATCAGTAAGAGAAATTTTCATTTTCAAACTAAATGTTTGTCAATGGTTGGATGCTTGTAACCTTCTTGACATGATTCGATTTGAAGGCTAAGTAAATTAATAGGTTTCTCAGACAAGTTCTTGGAAAAGTGGTTTCTCTCAGTTTACACCTTTCTCTAAATAATTTCAGAAAATTTTAACCCCCCTTGATATCAGAACATGCCTCTCATATCTATACAACTTCTTTTTTCATTCCTTGATTTTTTCCCCCTTTTGGGAACTTTTAACGAAGGCTAGAAAATCTACCAAATAAGATGATGAAACCCACTTCAAATAACCACCAATGAACCTTCAACCAGAAGATGTGCACCTATGGAATGCCAAAGATACATGGTTTTCACGCATTCTTTGAGAATTTAAACCTAAAATATCATGTCAAAGACTCAATTAAACATAAATAATCTTAGATCTATCACACCTAAGATACAATCATAAACTAATAAATAACCTGTATAAACAATAATGGATGTAAAGTGAATTTAAAATTGTTTATTGCACAATGAAATGAAATCTCTTCTCATAGCAAAATTGCAATTACCACAATACTACCAGAGGGATAAGATTTTTGTGTGATTAAGAGGAATTCCTAACATAAGATTGCAATAGGAACATGAATAGCTACTTGGAACATATCAACTTAAAAGTAGGTAGAAAAATGCTCCTGATTAACACAATTAACTCAGGGCTCATCAAATTTATCAGTAAGAGAAATTTTCATTTTCAAACTAAATGTTTGTCAATGGTTGGATGCTTGTAACCTTCTTGACATGATTCGATTTGAAGGCTAAGTAAATTAATAGGTTTCTCAGACAAGTTCTTGGAAAAGTGGTTTCTCTCAGTTTACACCTTTCTCTAAATAATTTCAGAAAATTTTAACCCCCCTTGATATCAGAACATGCCTCTCATATCTATACAACTTCTTTTTTCATTCCTTGATTTTTTTCCCCCTTTTGGGAACTTTTAACGAAGGCTAGAAAATCTACCAAATAAGATGATGAAACCACTTCAAATAACCACCAATGAACCTTCAACCAGAAGATGTGCACCTATGGAATGCCAAAGATACATGGTTTCACGCATTCTTTGAGAATTTAAACCTAAAATATCATGTCAAAGACTCAATTAAACATAAATAATCTTAGATCTATCACACCTAAGATACAATCATAAACTAATAAATAACCTGTATAAACAAAATGGATGTAAAGTGAATTTAAAATTGTTTATTGCACAATGAAATGAAATCTCTTCTCATAGCAAAATTGCAATTACCACAATACTACCAGAGGGATAAGATTTTGTGTGATTAAGAGGAATTCCTAACATAAGATTGCAACAGGAACATGAATAGCTACTTGGAACATATCAACTTAAAAGTAGGTAGAAAAATGCTCCTGATTAACACAATTAACTCAGGGCTCATCAAATTTATCAGTAAGAGAAATTTTCATTTTCAAACTAAATGTTTGTCAATGGTTGGACGCTTGTAACCTTCTTGACATGATTCGATTTGAAGGCTAAGTAAATTAATAGGTTTCTCAGACAAGTTCTTGGAAAAGTGGTTTCTCTCAGTTTACACCTTTCTCTAAATAATTTCAGAAAATTTTAACCCCCCTTGATATCAGAACATGCCTCTCATATCTATACAACTTCTTTTTTCATTCCTTGATTTTTTCCCCCCAAAATCTAAATTTTTCCACCAGATATTCCCAAGGAATATTTTTTTATTCTTTTGTTGGAGTATCTTATCCTTTGTTGTGCCAAGTGGAGAAAAGTGTCGCAAATATTTCCAGGTGTGTATTTTATTCCTATGTGGCGAATACAATGCTTACATCATTTTATCCCGACATCATCAAATTTAACTTCTTATCAGTTGGTTTGGAAATTGCTTTCCATAACTCTTGGATGCCCCTAGAATGGATTGATGTGACTGTTAATCAATCTTATTTTTCATAGATTTTCCTTGAGATACACACACTCTTCTCTGCATTACTCATAATTGGACGTTTTCTACCTATTTTGTGTCATGTCAAGTTGATTATCATCCTTTTGCGAGATATTGTTTTGCTTCACATTTATCTCCCTTGTGTGAGCTGAGCAAGAAATTTTTTGTCATTAAATGGTAATTATTTTTCCCCAGTTTAGCTCACATGTATATTTCCTTCTATAAATTTGGCTCATTTTCCTCCCCTTTAAAATAGATTTTTTCTTTACCTTTGAACTTGATAGATTTTTAAAGACTTCTTTACTAGTGTGATGGTAAGAGTGACGGTAGTAGCAAGCTTGAAGAAAATATCTTTAGAGGACTTGAATCATATTTTTGACTTGTCAGGCCTAGATGAAGTATTCGTCAGGGCTTTTTTTGAGATAGTTAAACCAGGGGACAGCAAAGGAATTTTGACACACCGAGTGGTTTAGCTTTCTCTCATGCTGAGGTTAATCAAGATTAATCATGTTTTTTCAGCATTTCAATCTATGTATTATCACCTCTTTCAATGGGAGAATCAGAAAATGCTAGAGGTGTTGAAAAAAGTTTGTATTGAGAGAAGGCTTGTTGGAGCAGGAGCTATTGAATATGAATGTCCTTTCTTGTGTGATCAAATCTTTTTTAAAAAAGAGATTCCTTCTAAGTCTTATGTGCTCTATGATAACACTCCAATTAATGTTGTGCCTTGCATTTCTTGTAATATGGGTGAATTAGAGAAACATATTTATTATTTTGAGAAATTTCAAGCAGGACCTCTATCATCTCAACCATCTACAACGCCGCCAGTGTCAATAAGACGGAAAAGGATAGAATCTAGTTCTCAGCCCCCTATTATCATTTTAGATCAAGAGGAATCAGGTACTTCATTTCTTCAGCATCCTGAGGCGTCAACTTTTAAAGGAAATTCTATCTTATAACCCTCAATCCATTCAGAAAAACAATCTTCTTTGATGGAGCACAAGTTGTCAGGAACTCGACCTGTTCCCCTCCCAAGGGAACATCAACCTTTCACAAGAAGGCACAAAGGTGAGTCCATCTCCAGGTATTTTTTCCCATTGGTTCCAAGACTCACAATTTTTTCTCTTGCAGCCATTCAAATTTCTCCTTCTCAACCTACTTCTACTCCTTATAAGGTGAAAGGGAAAACAACATTTCCTGGTGGTGGTTTAGATCTCTTGGATTGGGTATCTTCCCTTCAGAAGAAGATAGAATTGGGGAGGATTCTAGATGGTCCCAGGATGGACATGAACACATTAAGGGACATGGGGATGTCTCGTAATTTGGTTGGGGCAGTCATATTTTTTCAATCAGCTCTAGGTTCATGGGATTTTATACCAATAAATAACATGTTATTGAGAAAAATAACCTCTTTTGGAGAAGATATTAAGGTGGGAGTAAAGAATGATTCTATATTTGTCTTCTCCTGATGCCCCTTTTTGATCTAATATTTTGAAAATTATATGTTCTTTTCATGGGCATGTGCCCCTATAGATCCCCATTTTGTCTTTTTCCACAATACAAAAGATAACACAACATTTACATTAGTTCATATGCTTCATAATGGATTTTAAATATTATCCAAGCAATACAAAAATCTAATGCATTGCATCAAATTACACTCATGTGTGAAAATAACAACTTCAAAGTAATTTACAGTTCTTATGAAACAAGAGTAGTAAATGAAAAGTGATGAAAATAAATTTCAACGAAAACAAGCCTAGGCTTGTTCTTCATTCCTCATGTCTGCATCTTTATTTTCTTCACCTTCTTCTTCCTTTGGTTATCTTTCTATATATGTGTCATATTTTTGGAAAAAATATTTTATCTTATCCTTATCTTACCATGTGTGATGTTGGAATATGAGGGATTGCCTTTTTAGTTCATTGACACATTGATCCATCCTCTATTTATACTCCTGTGGTCTTGCTTTTAATTCTGAAATCCTTGTTTCCATCCTCATCAATGTCTTGATGAATTCATATGAGAAGTTTTATTTCTAGATGCTTTTATCAAAGGAATCACACAATAAGTCATTTTTCATATCACCATAACTCTTTTTGAACTTTTTAAATACCATGTCCTCCAATTTCAAGTCAATCGTATCTAGTCTTATCCACCCATTTCTTTTATATCTCCATTTTCTCCCTGATCTCCTTTAAAACCTCAATATTGATTGTATCCAATTATTCAATAGCATACTAAGTTCCCATATGGTCAAGTGATACAATTCCTTCACTTTCAACGAAATATTCATCAATCTGAGTAATACGGTTCAGTCGGGGAGAAATCCTTCAAAATAGAAAAGCTCATTATCACATTGTTCAATCATTGAGTTTTTTTTTCAGCTCTTCATATTTTGTTATGGATCTTCCAATGGCTTACTTTCCCTTTTTAATTACCTTTTCTACCCAATTTTTAACATCTTGAGCATTATTAACAGAACTTTAAACATGTTCTATAACTTCAGGAGTATCTCTTGAGATTTCTTCTTGGCTCACAATATATTGGCCAACTAATTGATGTAGGCATGAAGTTAGTCATTTAACTCATTTCTATAGTTGTCTCTTTATTACCCTTTAACCATCCGCTTTATGTAAAAATTCACTGAATGCTTCTGAAACTCCTTGCTTTAGTGCATCTCTTGAAGGTTTTACTAGAGGAATGAATTAAACATTATAATCCTTAGTTGTTGTATCACTCATTTTCTTCCTCTCGTGTGGGATTTCTAACTCTAAAGTTTTGGATCCGAATGGGTCAGTATGAGTATTTATGATGGTCCTAGCCTTCTTGGGAGTATTAGTAGGTTTTAGGAAAGATAATGTTGTAAGTTATATAGCCTTCACAAGAACCACTTCTTCTTCTTCTTCTTATTTGGATATCAATTCTCCTATCCAGCCTTTTGCAAGAGTAGTTTTCACCTTTGTCTCTTAAATTTTTTTTTGAGGTTTTTCTAGAACAACCACCAATTGTTTGGATACTTCCTAAATATATTTAACTAATTTATCCTTGTGTTGTTCCTTTTCTTCTTCCATTTTCATCTTTGTAGGTTCATTTTTTGTTGGCTTTTCACCCAATTGCTCTTTTCCTTGGTCTTGAACTTCGGGCTTACCAACTTCTTTTCAATTCATATAAACTGTTGGAATATTTTCTCTATTCATATCCCCACTTGGTGTAGTCACATATTATACATTTTCTTTGGGGGATTCCTCAGTTGATGTTGTTTCCTTGGGCAATCATTTTCCTTCTAAAATTTCTTCCTCCTTTAGAGGTTGCTACTTGATGGGGATATTGTCATAAACTGACATATTGATTTCCTTTTTATCTTTTGATTCCACATTTGGTAACATGGTAGGTTATCTCTAAGTATTCAATTCTTTACATTAATCGATATTTTTCATACTCTCATAGTCCTCAGCCTTTTTTTGTACCAATTTCTTTTGAAACTTCCATAACCTTTTCTTCATCATACTTTTCTTACTGTGGTGATTCACTACTTTGGGTGACCTTGTTTTCCTATCGGAGA
Source organism: Taxus chinensis (assembly GCA_019776745.2). Taxonomy (NCBI): domain Eukaryota; kingdom Viridiplantae; phylum Streptophyta; class Pinopsida; order Cupressales; family Taxaceae; genus Taxus; species Taxus chinensis. Next base: position 664,170,927 of record CM034147.1, on the reverse strand, counting down.
TCTTTTTCAGCTAGTGTCTGAATGTCCATAGCCTCCCCTCCAAAAAATCCTTGGACCTCTGAATTTTTCACTTCTAAAGTGGTTTGAATTAGTACATGGATAGATTCCTTGAATTCCTCACCATATTGAGAAACATCTATATCTTTTACTTCTAGTTTTTCAACTATTATTTTATATGCCTTAGATGTAGGAACTTCCTCATTTGCATCTATATATACTATCTCAATCAAGCATACTATGGATTCATGTAATTGATCAAAATATGGGGCACTCATACCTTTCACTAGTTAAGCAGGAGATATTAGTTGTATGAATGACCTATCTTGGTCAACCTATTGTCGTGGTGATGGAATTACTTGATGAGCCAGAGAGGTACCTAATTCTTCTTGTTCCTTAGTGAGCATAAGAGGATAAATCTCTTTATCCTTCACATGCTTGTGTTTCTTATGTGCATAATCACCTTCTCTTATTAAGGTTTTTTTTAAATACAATCTTGTATCTCTTCTTTGTCCCTTTCAAATTGCTTGATGTTATGTGTCACCCTTTCTTTGACACTTTTTGGCTTATATTGGACATTGGAACTTGTCACGGCTCCTCTCATCAACTTTTTAGTACTTGGGACCTTTTTTAAAAACTTCTAGAAGGGTCTTTTGTGTAGCTACACATTTTCCTTTTGTTTGAAGTGGTACTGCAAAAAGTGATAGTATAATTTTCCATAGATTTTAGAAGCATCTCTTTAGTATTTTGTTTTTTAAAGAAGACATGGAGGTTCTTGTTCCACTAGCAGCAGAAATCCATTGATCAACAATTCTTGTAGTTGGTCTCTTTGAAGGTGAATTGAGGATTTTTTCCTCCTATCGGATCCATCTTACCACCTCCTTCAAAAGGGGGAGATATTACTTCAAAATCCCTAATTATATAAAATTACTGAGCACTCTTGTATTCTGAATGGATAAATAAATGTTCTTTGTTTTCAACCAAGTCAAAGTTATCCCTTATTACATGAATAATCCTACCATACTAATCATCACATTCTTCCTCATCCCACTTCATGGGGGTCATTGGTTGGCATTTTATTCCTTGGTCAATATAAAATTGACTCACAACTTGTTGGTCATCTATAATTCCCTCAAGTACCACAATAATTTCTAATTCAATGAATAGTGTGAGGGTCATTCTCGAGAAGTCCCTAAGTCTGACCTCTTCATCATCCATGCAATTCATCAAGTAGTCCTCAAAGTGAGGCTCATGCTCAAAGGAATTTTCCAAAGTATTTACCACCCACATAATTTCATTAATTTGACCTTGCATCAAATTTTTCCATATCAAACATTTTTATTTATTCCTCTATTAACCAAGCTTTTATAATGGAATGGCAAGAATATCTTCCAATTCTGAAGGGGAATTTGATATTTTTCTTATGTTTTCTAGTAATCATCTTATGAATAGGATTCAATTATCTTTCCAGCTCACATAAAGCCATCATTTTCATCTAAATACCTTGGAAATTTTGCAAGGTTGTCCTTCAAATCCACTAGCTCTTATGTTAGTGAATTTTTCTATACTAAATAAAGAGACAAGAAAACTCCATTATTATGTTTCTAACCAGTTTTGATATCCTATAATGTTCCCATTTAGGTTTAAACAAAAAATGCATCGTTCACCAACCTTACATTTCCTTTCCAATTACTCAATTGTAATTAAGGATAAACATCATGCATCTGGTTCTATTTGAAGGGAGTACATGGTAAAAGACCAAGGAGATGTATGTGGCCTGCAATTTTGTAAATAAGATATGGCATCATATAAAATTCTAGTTCCCCCAGCACCACCCATATTTACTTTCAATGCTAGAAGTGTGCTCATGAATTTAATTTTCTATGAGGATTACCCAACAAATGTGTCCCCTTCCTTTCTAAAACTATCCACATGTAGGTGCGCGTCCACTCGTTGAACTCATTTTTTGTTTCTAAACTAGGCCATCTACTTAGAAACATGATCGCATCCTCCACCTCTTTTACAAATTGTTCCCTAACCAACTTTTTGGAAATCTTGTTGGTGACTGTTTTTATCTGCCAATAACCACTTGGTGTTTATAACTTTTGCATAATCCTTTTTCTTTGTTTCTGTTATCTAAATGCTTACAGCCATGAGGATTCCTACATTTTCAAAGCCCATTCGAATTCAAATATTTTTCAATGGAAAATAATTAACCAAATCACAAAGAAATCAGCAAGCTCGCAGATGATGCCAAGTGTCCAACTAGGGCAACTTCAAGAGCCAAAGGAGGGAACAAATTCTCAGGATCCCACGGGGTTTCCACATGGATCTAACTATGAAGGTCCCCACCCTAAAGGGGGTTTTGATATTATATTTAGGAGGGTTATTTACTTTCCCAAAGGAAAAAAACGGTGTGATCATGGATGATGCCAAGTGTCAACACAATGCATTCCCATAACCCTAAAGAAAAATAGAAATCTTAAGGATGTGCGGGCCTTCCACGTGGATATTGCAACAAATGGACTCCAGGTTCGAAGCAGGTCACAAAATGTGACAATCCATGTATCACGTATGAGTGATTATGAGACTTATCTGCAAGTTTTGAATGCTCAAGAATTTTTCAAAAGATCGTAAGGGTCATTTGGCTTTTCACTTCAATAATGAAGTTAATGCATAGTCCCATGTGAAGAGTGCTAACATGCGAATACTCAAGTTATTTACCTACATTCAAAGGGTCGTTCCAATAGAATGAAAAAACACGCTCCACTTGAATCATGAGCTCGGGAACCAATGTACAAGAGATCGGAAGATCTAGTTATGTAATAAAGAGTTGAAGGGATATTCCTCAAAAGGTAATTCAATATCAAAAGAGTTTGTTACACGGATAGTTAAAAGATGCATTAAATAAGCATGGCTCTCACTCCTTAGAAAGGGCGTATAATGAGAAAGTGTGAGAAATATCTCGAAAAACTGTTCCTGTCACTTCACTCCATTTATCATAATTAAAATCAGTTTGAAAGGAGTAAACAATGGTTTCTTATCTCCTCCTATATATATTTTAATCAAGATATAGATAGAAATAATCATAGATTCAGTCGGTTTTCTTCTCTATCTCAGTTCATCTTCTATAAAATATAGGGTTCTGGAGCTCTAGCCTTCTTCTTGGGTTTTGTAACAACAATCTTTCCTCTTTTCTATTGTAATATTGTGCATAATTCTTGGAGTAATATAATATTCCCTATGGTACATTTTGTTCATCTTTTGCATATCTTTGTTGTCTCTAATCACCTTTATTTTCACATAGGAAAATGTGCATCTCTACAATTTTTTTACTATATTTGAAGTTGTGCTTGAGTAGTTTAAGGTAGTGTTCTATGTGATCTTCTCTGGCCCTGTGGTGCAATTTCATCCACCCTTTTCATTCGTTCATCATTTCCCTTTTTTAGACAATTGAAAACTCGATTGATTTCTTAGAAGTCTCATTCGCGTGCATTGACCCCCATTAAATTTAAAAGTTTTGTTTCACTTTTCTAACCCTAATCTCACACTGCAGAGAAGAACCAACTTCTTTAAAATCTGGAGGTCACATTAAGGGCACATGTCCCACTAACCTAAGGTTTCCCATGACTCTGATGGTCCATACGCCAAGGATGGTCATCAATAGTTTTCGTGGCATGGTTGGTGGGATGACTCAGAGTGGTATTTTATCATTGCATCAACTCGGTCTATTCCTAATAAATTTAAAAATTCAATGAAGATAGTTGAGGAGCACATCCAACAACTCTACATGGTCTAGAAAAATCATTACAAAGGCTCGCAGACCTCCCTCTCATCCATTTTCCACTCATCTTTCTTTCCACATATTCCATTTCTCTTCATCTTATGGAGTCTTGTAATCATGACTTCATTACCACCAAGGGATCATCCCCTTATCCATCTCCAAGCCACCCATTCCACCCTTCCCCTTTCTTGGAGTAGTTATACCCCTCACACCAGCAGGCAATGAATCTAAATCCAAAATAAGAGGAGAATATGGTGAGAAGTGATATGAACTCAGAAGGTTCATATCATAAATTGAGTAATAGAGAAGTTGTACACATTGCCTCTATTTGTCCTCCCCATAAATCAGATCCCCTAGAAAAGTTTTTTCCAATGGGATTCATATTACAAGATGAATCCACACATGATGGAGAATTTGCAGACTCAAAAACCATCATACAAAATCGTAAATCTTTGGTAGAGGAGGAAGAAGATGAGCTCAAGTGCTTATCAAATTCAGGGGGATGCCTTGATGAAGAAGGGCCTATGGAAATAACAACCTTCACCACTTCATCAACCCCACAATAAAGGAAACCTTCCACTCACAGTAGATTGCCTAGGACTAGTCCAAGTGATCTATATAAAAGTATCATTGAAATATTTTTTCTTTCAATCGAAGAGCCTAGATTCACCAAAAAAGTTGCTAAAAACAAGGGGGGAAAGAATAGGGATGACACCCTTCAAATAATGCTTTAAGTAAGCCTCGTTCCAAAATATGCAATCTAAAAAAATGGGCAGGAATAGAGAGTCAGACCAACTCCTACCAGAGAATGGTCCTCCTTAAGACCAAGGAAAACTTCAATACCAGTCATGCTCACTTTAGGGCATGAGGATAATTTTCAAGACCCTGAGGGTCAGCTACAACACCTCTAACCAAAATATGAACATCTCAAGGAGGTGTTCATTATGTTCGCTGATACTGCAGGTGGAAGAGTGAAAGTTGATTTTTCAATCTTATTACAGGCCATATCTATAGATAAATTAATTATATGGTCACGCTTTATAAGAAAGGGAAGATATTTTTCCCTTCTTGTTTCGGGTTTTGTTTAGCTTTTACCAATCCAATTAGATTAGGAGTAGGATTAGATTGCTTTCAGCAAAATAAGTGCTTGTGCACACTCTACATGACTTATTTGAGGCATGTATGTTTTTTCTTTTTCATAGGCCCATGCTTATATTACTCCATTAAGAGGCACCAGATTCCATAAGAAGAATTTGGCTTGCATGATAATTTTCAGTTGTCTAAGGAAGTTGCAAGCTTCACTTCGAACAAATGTAGAGCAACTAAAATCATCTAGGGGATTCTGTTCGCTGGTTTTTTCAATTTTCTACTCTCACAAAAATAAATTATAGAGTTTTTATTATGAGAGTAGGAATGCGTAAGGATCATCCAGCAACTATGGAGGCTCCGCAACATCCAAAAGTGCTATGAACCTAGGTTTGGAGTGGTTTTAAGGAATAGTTCCATACCCAATTGATAGTGGGAGATTTTGGGTTCTTTCCATTTATTAGGCTAATGGTCCTAATGAGTCACCAGATTATTATCTAAATTTCGCAGCCATGAGGATTCCTGCATGTTCGAAGCCCATTCAGAGTTGAATCTTTTCCAATGGAAAATACTTAGCCAAATCACAAATAAATTAGCAGGCTTGCGGATGATGCCAAGTGTCCAACTGGTACAACTTCAAGAGTCAAAGGAGGGAAAAAAATCTCAGAATCCCACGAGGTTTCCACATGGATCTAATTATAAAGTTCTCACCCGAAAGGAGGTTTTGATATTATATGCAGTAGGGTCATTTACTTGCCCAAAGGAATAAAATGGCATGCTCACAGATGATGCCAAGTGTTAGCACATCGCATTCCCAAAACCTTAAAGAAAAGTAGAAATCTTAAGGATGTGCGGTCTTTCCACGTGGATCATGAAACAAATGGAATCCATGTTCGAAGCATGTCACAAAATGTGATAAGCCATGTATCACGTATGAGTAATTATGAAAATTATTTGCAAGTTTTGAATGCTCGGGAATTTTTCAAAAGATCAGAAGTAAAGGGTCATTTGGCTTGTCTCTTCAATAACTAAGTTAATGTGTAGTCCCGTGTGAACAGTGATAACCTGGGAATACTCAAGTTATTCATCTGCATTTAAAGGGTCGTTCCAATAGAATGAAAAAACACATGCCACTTGAATCATGATCCCAGGAACCAATGCACAAGAGATCAGAAAATATGGTTTTGTAATAAAGAGTCAAAGGGATTTTCCTCAAAAGGTGAGTCCATCTCAAAATATTTGGTTGCAGTATAGTTAAAGATGCATTAAATATGCATGGCTCTCACTCTTTAGAAAGGGAAGATAATGGGAAAGTGTGAGAAATATCTCAAAAAATATGTTCCTATCACTTCACTCCATTTATCATAATTAAAAGAAGTTGGAAAGGAGTCAAGGATGGCTTCTTATCTCCTCCTCCTCCTCCTATATATATTGTAATGAAGATATATACAAAGATATATATATAGAAATAATCAGAAATTTAGTCAGTTTTCTTCTCTATCTCAGTCCCTCTTTTGTAAAAGACAGGGGTCTGGAGCTCTAGCCTTCTTCATGGGTTTTGTAACAACAATCTTTCCTCTTTTCTATTGTAATAATGTGCACAATTCTTGGAGTAATATAATATTCCCTGTGGTGCATTGTTCATCCTTTGCATATCTTTGGTGTCTCTGATCGTCTTTATTTTCACATAGAAATTGTGCATCTCTACAATGTTGTTACTATCTTTGAAGTTGTGCTTAAGTAGTTTGAGGTAGTGTTCTGTGTGATCTTCTCTGGCTTGTGGTGTAATTCCATCCACCCTTTTCAGTCATTCACTGTTTCCCTTTTTCAAACATTTTTGTTCTCGATTGATTTCTTATGAGGCTCATTCGGCGCATCGCCCACATTAAATTTAAAAGTTTTGTTTCACTTTTCGAACCCTCATCTCGCACTGCAGAGAAGAACCAAATTATTTAAAATTTCGAGGTCACCTTAGGGCACACGTCCCACTAACCTAAGGTTTCCCACAAATCCGATGGTCCATCTGCCAAGGATGATCGTCAACAGTTTCATAATACTGAAGGGATAAATCAAGACCTAAGGTTATTGGAGTTTTAATCATTTCGAATTTCAACATTATTCTAAAGGCCTTGTGTGCTAAAGTCATTATTGCTTCACCAATTCCATCTAGAACTTTCTTCTTCTCTAGAAAATAATTCATGGCACAAAGTTTAAGCAATTTAGGGCAATGAACAGAAGTGGGAATAACAATAGCTAAGGTAATTTTGTTAGCTTCAATTACTTGCATGAGTTCACTCTTGTCCAGGTTATTCAATCTTATTTTGAACTCATTTAAATCCACATTCATTATATATGTGTTTTTTATCTTGTCTAGATCACTGGTAATCCCATAAGTGACAGGAAAACCCAATGGCATTATCTTCATCTTTTATATCCTAGCTTTTACTTTCAATTACTTCGCGAGTTTGGTGTAAAGACAATGAAATTATGAGAGCAATACAATCCTTATTAATTTCATGTGAAAATATCCATGTAATTCTCCTTCGCTCCTCATATTTTTGAATCCTCAGCTCTCAATCGATGCTTCCTAATCAATCTCACTTCATTCTTCCTAAAATTATGATAGCAAGGGCACTTGCTTTCTTGATATACGATAATGAAAAGGATCAAATAAGTCAAATACTTTAAACAAATTTTCCTTAATTTGTGCAAAAATGCATTAATGGTGATAACCATAAATGTATTGAATCATGGCCTTTTCTCCTACTTCCACCCTTTTTAAATGTGGGTCGTCCACATGGAGCAATTCCATGTTATGCGGGCTCAAGGAGTTTTTTAATTTAATTTTGCACTACCTTTAAACACAAACAATTTTACACGTTTGACCTGATCACCCACCCTCTAACTTTTATTGTGATCACGACATGTGTTCAAATCTTATTGATAGCAGAGCTACAGGAATTTTCTACATATCTGTCTATTTTCCTGACCAAACACAATCTTACCAATTCGACCTGAGGCCCCGCTTCTTCGACCTTGGCTGGAGAAAATGCCACGTGTCTCTGATGGGTCTCAAAAATGTTTCTACACTTTGCACTTTTATCAACTTAACGTCAAGAGAACATCATCGACCTTGATTCCCTGTTCCAATCATATTTTAACACGTATACCACTTCGGGAGCGGGGCAACTTCTTGTTCCACATCTTTTGACTTCAAAAATTCCTAGGAATATTGGTCAAGCCTTGGGGCTAAGTTTGCATTTTGTATGTATTATGTAATTGTTGTAACTTTGTAAATAAACCTACAACCAATGGGAACATGCCACATATCTTCGGGTGGTGGAGTAAAATATGAAATTTGTAGCAACGGCCTAAGTACGATATACAAGAATGTTTTTCAATATTACACTCGATTCATGATCATCCTTTGATAGGGATTTTACGAGGGCAACACGAATATTACGTTCCTTGACTGAAAAAGAGGATTTACGCCCTAAAGATGAGATTTTCACACATATTCACCATGACTATATCTTCAAATACACATTTTTTATACAATCAAACCAACTAGAGTAAATTTTTCAAAGGTGTATACTAGATAAAAGGGTGAGATATATTCGAACACTAACAGATGGTTCGATTTTTCCTCTCACCCATACCATTTTTGTTACGGTGTATACCTAGCTGTAAATTACTTCTCAATGCCTTTAGACTTGCAATAATTCAAAAATTCTTTGAATTTATACTTTCTCCCTCTTTTCATTTTGAGGATCTTGATGAAGTGTCTACTTTATTTCTCTAACAGAGCTTTAAACTATTTGAACTTCCCAAAAAAATTGGCCTTTTACTTCAAGAAGTAGACCCATGTCTTTCTACTAAAATAATCTATGAAGGTCATGGAATATAGAATTTTGGAAAGAGTTTGGGTTTGCATTGGGCCATAATAATTTGAATACACCAACTACAAGGGTTCTCTTTCTCTCTTGTATTTCCCTTATTGAAATTTTTTCTTATATTTATTTCTTAAAATGCAAGCCTCGCATTTATTTTCAAACTCTACAATAGGTAGTATCCCCTTAACCATGTCTTTCTTGGATAAAATATTAAGTCGAGAGGAACTTAAATCTGCATACCTCAAATCCCCTAGTCTAGAGGGATATTTTATGGCAGTATTAAACGCTGCCAACTATTATGTAGCTCTGAACTATTTTATGTTCTTAGAGGGTGTAGTTCCAGGCTATTATATATGCATGGAACATGCAACTCTAGAATATGTAACGAAAATAGATTACATCCTAAGAGGAAACATCCAGTTCTTTTTCATTTTCACAGTTGCAATCTTGTTTTTTTTACCATATTTATCAAATATCATGCACTCTTTATTCTCCATTAGGACTCTATATCCTTTTTGGACTAGTTTTCTAATGCTTAATAATAAAAAATTATATGCTAGGGGCATAATAGACATATTTTATTCTTCTCTTATCAGCATGTTTGGTGTGAATAGTTATATCTCCTTTTCCCACAATTGGAACCTTTTCATTGTTCCCCATCTTAATCTTAGACTGAATATTCTTATCAATAAATACAAACAAGTTTTCATTACCACTCATGTGGTTTATACAAAAAAATTCCAAGTACCAAATGTCATAGAAGCTTTGCTTAGTAGTATTACTCATATAAATAAATTTGGCTTTTGATCAAATTAAAACTACTTATTCGATGCATTTTTACTTTGTCTAGAATGATCACGTTGTATTTTTCTATCTTCGCTTATAAAATGTCCATACCTATGATAGTAATAGTTGTATATTTCTATTGTTATATAATGGATTTGATTTGTTAATCATTTTCTTGGCATGAGAGTCTAAATGTGAGGTTTGTGTTCCCTATTGGTTATTTTAGATACTCTTCTAGAGTAGCTTCTTCCACTTCCTCTATCTCTTGTATTTCTTCCTCTATTGTCTCTTCCTCTCCCCTTTCCTCTTACATTAGAACAATCTTTTAAAACTTTTTTTTCAGGAATAAGGGGCTGATCTATTCAACTTTTTCTCATGGGTTTGTAGTGAACCCATCAACATACTCATTTTCATTTGGGATAGATCTTTGGACTCGTAAATTACTATAGAAATTGGGTCATATCTAACAACCAAGATCCTAAAGGTTTTCTCAATAATCCTTTCATTTTCAATAGACTCTCCATTAGTATTTAACTGGTTTACTAACCCAAATATTCTAGCATGAAAATAATAGATAGATTCAATCTCTTTCATTTGTACAGTTTCAAACTCTCTCCTAAGAAACTAGAGTATAACTAACTTCACCTCATCAGTCCCTTTATAGGAATTTTGTAGTATATCCCAAGCTTCTTTAGAGTAGTTAGTTGTTGCTATTTTTGGTAAAATGAACTGGCATAGTTTCTTCAATGAGGCTCAATTCATTTTCATTTTTTCTTTTATTTTCCATCTTTCAAATTTTCTAAGCATTTGTGAGGGATGCATAGGAAGCTAGGTTAGTCACATCAGTAAATCCAGACACAATAAGTTGTTAAAATCATTAGCAATTAGAGTGGTCTTCATTTTATTTGACCATACATCATATTTTTTTCCATCAAATATTGAAGGTTACTACCATACTTTCCACACTTTTCTAGCCATTATAACAAGAAAATAACCTTTATAAAACAAGAGACCTATTAATAATACTAGTTTGTTAGAGGAAAAATAGAGAGGGAGGAGGAAAAAACAAATAAAAAAGATAAACACTAAAGAAAGAAAATAGAGTTGTCTCTTTTTGCATAGAGAATACAAAAAATATTTAGATTTATAACAGCAAAGATATTAAAAAAACATGTACAATAATTGTTATGCAAATAACTATAGCTATAGATTCATTCTTCCAAATCTCTGAACGTCATAAATGGGTCTTTTTTGGATTCCCTTGTTATTTTTTCCTTCCTTCTAGATTCTCTAGACTTCTTATATTTATCTACTACTCCATACTTTTGTTGGTTTGATTTGGGTAGAGTTTTCTCTTCTTTTTCTCGCTTCTTCTTCTATCTTAGAACTATTGTTCTATTTTTACCTCACTTGCATACTCTTTCTAAAATCTAGGAAAATATTATTTCCCTCTAATTTTTCTTCACCCAAAAAAGTTCAACTACCAAGGACTAATCAACTTTAAATATTTCAAACTAAATCTGGGCGCCAAATTTTCTAGGATCATACAAGTTGGAAATTTGAATTCAAGGGGCTAGTAAGGACAAGTAATTATTACAGGTGGTTAGGATTAATTTTCTAATAAAAATAAGGAACCTCTTTTAGAATAGACATTACATGATACACTTTGGTGTTTTTATTAGTAAAATCCATAATGGCATCGAATGAGAATGCAACGCAGTGATATCCATTATCAATGCATATTATATACAAAGTCATGTACTAGAATATGGTACCATAATATGAAACTAACCTACCACATCTTGCCTACATGGAGGAAATTGACTACCAATGTAATACTTATTCATATTATGCTAACATTCCCCCCTTATTACATTGTTTATTGCAAACATCATATTTCCATATAGTGGACCGCCCTTATTTTAAACATGGTAAAAAAAATTACACTCTTTGTGTAGCATGCTCACCTTTAAGGTGGCATGCCATCTTTGTGGCTTCATGGTCTTGGTGAAACCTTGGTTTTTCCTTATAGGATTACCACAAACCTGGAAGTGACATGAGTACATATCTTTGCAAACACCTTTGGTGGTTTCTCATATTACCACGAACCTTTATGGTTTTCAGTCTGCAGGTTGACCACAAATCTGGAGGTGACAAGAGGTCTCAACTATACAATTTGGTGGTTTCTCATATTTCCACAAACCCTTTTCTAAGAACCAAGTGCTATTTTAGTGTTTTTTATCCTCGCGATGTTCTTCATTTAGGAGACCTACCAAACTGGAAAATAATGCTCAACAATTTGTTTATTGAAAAACATGCTATACACAACAAAAAAACACACTAAAAAGTGTCACCAAAGAAATGATGCGACCCCATTGTAGGTGACTGATGAGAGCATGTTAATTTTCCTCCAACCTCCATGTATCCTCCAGCCTCCAGTAAGTTACTACTTAGTTAGAAAATGTGGCTTTGAGGCTCATTATGATTTTACCTACATATGCACCTATCAATGTGTTAGATGTTGTGAGACCAAGGTCATTTTGGAATTGTATTGAAATGATAACATTTTCAATACCTTAAGTATTTGTTTTTATGTCTATAATTGGTTTTCCGAATTCACTTGGTAGAGTGTATCCCATAGTATCTAGAATATTTAACATATTTTTTCCTGCCTTGATCACTTATTCTAATATTTGATAAATAAATTCATGAACAGGTCTTCCACCATCCTCTAGGTTGAATTCAACATCGGAACATCCAAAACTACAAGCATATGCCACCATATCTCTTGAAATGAAAATAACCTAATCATGTGACTTTTTGAGCTTATAGTTGAGGTGGATATTGCTAGTAGCAATAAAAGTGTGGATCCTAGGATGTAGAGAAAAGTGCACAGCCTCTCAGGAAACATTTATGTCAACCTTGTTGCATCTGAAGAGCCTGCATATGACTGACATAAAGCCATCATTGTAGACGTCATTTCCATCTTCCTTAGTAATAATCCTGATGGCTATGATAATGCACCTCAGGCTTGTTGTAGTCCAGCTGGGGGATAAAAAAATGGTTTTCACACAAGTTAATGCACTCATGTTAAAAAATGTCATTGGGCATATCTCTACTCAATAAATTCTCAATATAAATATATATGTATCTAAGAATATTAAAGCATTCCAATATTTTCTTGAAAGTACATCTATGGCCTTTGAAGATGGCAGCGTGCAGGGGTTTCTGGCCATTGGATGTTCTATTGTCACACTCAAAAGACATGTAAGGAAACAATTTTTTAACAATTTCTTCATGACCTTTCTCACAAGCTTTAAACTGAGTGGCTTTACCGGCATTATTGATAATATTTTGTAGTCACAAAATCATGCACTTTAGATATTATTTATCTTGATCTCATACTAATATTTAGAATTTTATTGAGTGAAGAAAGTAATAATTAACCCCCGTCTTTTGGTCATCTTGTTTTATTTTATTTCATCATAACCAACCCTTTTCATCCACATGCCCAGTCGTATTTTGGTCATTTTTCGTTATTTTAGCCTCGACTAGGGTGCCCAAGCTAGTACTGGGGCACCTGTGGGTGCCTTGGTCCCACCTAGGGTGCACCTAGTTCCTTTTCACACTTTCTCACCATCTTTTCAGCTCTTTCTATCCATTTCTCCTTCTTATATTTTTGGTGGTTAGCCATTTCAGGGTTAATTACTGAAATGTATATCAAGAGAACCCTATAAATATAAAGTTATGAGACCATAATGAGGGACCTAGCACTATTCACTACTATCCTCCATCTAGAGTTGCATCCATCTATTGCATTAGAGATCACTTGCATCCACATAGCTCCATCATCAAGGCACAAGGCTAGGCCATCTACATCACACTTCATAGGGGGGGGGGAGATTTTATTCTATTTCATGCACACATTCTAATAAATTTTCTACATATAGTTATTGTCTCACTACTTCACAAAGTGTGACTAACAAAAGAGAAACATAGGGTATGTTTACAAACACACTTGCACATAGAACTACATCAGGTATGAAATGTAGTGTAGCAATCTCAGTTAGTAAGTCCACCATTGTGGTAGTTGAGGTCATTCTGACCCCTTCATATGTATTTTTTCTTTTTTAGGGTTTGATGTTTGTTTTGGGGTCTTGCAGGTCTTTCTTTCATCTTGTATTATTGGTGACACCTGGTATGGGACATAAAATCTAATGTGACAGAATAGCGATGGTTTTTTACCATCTGCCAAACTAGTGAAGATCACTTTTAGAGCTATTTTCACACACACTAGGGTGCCCATTTTACATACCACAACACCCGTGGGTGCCCCAATCCTTCTCTAAGAACTCTAGTCCAGATAGATACTCCAAATTCATCCTTTTTAGGAGCTTCTACATAGTCGTTCCTACTTCAATATTCTTTATGTCATCTTTGTGACACAGTCCTAAGAGCATATGTTATTGCATTTGAGTTATTTCCTCTTCTCTCTTACACATTAGGGTTTTAATTTTATTAGATTGGTTTATTAATTCATTTATATGCTTCTTTATTGCATGTTTTTATGCCCTCCTTGATTAGGTTAACTAGCATACATTATTTCCACTTTTAGTTAATCATTTTGGTGAACTCTGAACTTGATCTTCATAGCTTACGATCCTCATCTTTCCTATATCATGGGTTGTAAAGTTTCTTTATCTAGTTTACTTAAGAGATATCCCAATTCTCAGGTTGTTTTACAAGAAGTCCTTAGACGCCAATTATTTTGATGCCAGCACGCCACCACATGAACTAAGTCTATATGCTTCATTTTTATATTTTATGACCCTAGTATTAATGATCCTCCATCTAATCAACCACTATATAGGGCTCAATTCAATATTTACATTCTTTGTTTTAAGATAAGTTTATAGGCTAAAGAATCCATGATCACATCTCTCAAATCTAAAATTTAGTACATCTTAAGGATACTTCTTAATCGTATGTGTGTGATCCTTCTACATCTTATATGCAATCTATGTCCACTACATGTCATCTCAGTTGAACCTCAAGACATGCCATTTCTTGAGCCTCTCATATTTGAGCATAATACTATGTAACATGACATTATTATTTAGCTCCTTTGTCATTAGTTAATCACTTTGCTACCGCATACTCATTACTATTTTCCCTATCGGATTAGTGAAATATAAAGGTCTTCCATACTATGCAATTATCATCGAATCAATGAGACATAATGACAACGATTGTCACACTTTTCCATGAATAATAAAACATATTGAGTGTTAGGGTTTTATCTCATTCAATGCACAACATTCTATTGAATTCCCATCTACAACTTCTATACCATGTTATGTGGATGCTAGTGAGCCTCCTAATATTTCTAAGGAAGTTCTATATGATTCTCTTATTCATTACATGCTTGATATTGACAATCACTCACATGTGCATAATGAATCTTCTCCTAGTCCAAAAAATACTATAGTTTCATCACATTATTTTCCTATTTCTGTTGTTGTTTCTTCTCCACTTAATGAGTACCATGCCACCATTTCTCATGCACATTCTTTGAAAATACAAGCACTTCCTATGCAACCACCTATAACAACCAATATAGCACTTATTCCTCCCAACACATCTACAATATTACCACGTCAAGGTGCATAACCACCTCTCAAAATAAATCACACTTCTCCTTTGGTAGCATCATCAATACTACCAAAGCTACCACCATTCAAGATTTCTTTCCATCCTACTCCACTTACATTTTCTAATCATTTTGTTAAATAAAATACACCTAAACTCAAGTTGTCTACAACACTCCCACCTCAATGTCCCATCACTTTTTTAAAGGAAACTACTCCTTATGTAGATCCACTTAGTGTCTTTTGACTAGACTTACATCACTTACATACTTGGGGCCATAGCACCTAATACACCTTCCCCCCACAATTTCATCATAGCATCTATCATCTTTACATTTTCATATAAGAATTTTTCATCACATGTTTTAGAATCCTCATTTCCCGATGACACACTCTTGTGTTTTGGTTCACACTTAACTGTTGAGGGATTATTACTACACATGAACCCCACACACTGCACTCTAGGCATTCTAAACTACATCCATTCACATAGCATGTGTCATGCATCATACATCATACTAGTTGGAATTATGCATACAACCTACTACATGTATAGCATCATACACTCTTCATTCTAAACACTATACTAGTCTTCATTACAAATGAGTTTAGCATCATTCCATCCTCCATATTAAATTATTAGTCTACCTACACAGGTTACATTGCGCATTATACATTACATTTTATACATTCTACACATCTTGCATCGCATTCTACACACTACATTTTTACATATTCTATACATCACATGGTTGTTTCATCATTACATATGCTACTATTTTTTCTTCTACACGTTGCACTCACTACCCTATGATGCACTTTAGTTCCTTGGTCCATACTCGATTGTTGAGGGTTTACAAATTAAATGAACCTTACACTCATCACACATTTACTATTTGACCTTTTATCATGCAACATTTCTAGGCTAGTGACATATGATTTAGGCTAAATTGCCACCTATTCTATCATTTTGTAGTGGTTTACACCTCAGGTCACATCACCACTCCCTCTTTTCATCTCGTAGTGATATGCACTTAGGGCTAAATCACCACTCATGCATTAATCTTATAGTGATATAAGTTTAGGATAAATCATCATTTATACTTTCATTTTGTCGTGATATATGCTTTGGCTATAGGGTTCACTCACACATCATCGCTAGGTCACATCTCATCACTACACCTACTCATTCATCACAATGTGTTAGACACAATAGACATTTCGACCATGTCCTGGTGACGCACTCTCATTTACGATTCATTCTTGACTACTGAGGGGGGGGAAATGAACCTCATTGCATATAATTACATTAACTAGGGGGAACGTGGCTCTTATCATTCCATCTTGCATCCCATTCCATCCATCCACAACATATTGCATTATCTTGGGGGCATTTACTCTTGTTTACTAGTGTTTTACTTGATCAGTTTACTACACATGTTAGATTGATTTCTTATATGTCATTATCTATATCATCCACGCATGCACATTCATGTCTTTATTTAGTTATGATCACAGATACAAATCCTTTACATATAGGATGGATGCTCACCTTCTACCCTTCCTACACTTGTCCATGGGGGCATCCACCTTCAACTCTCACAGGTGTTATTATTTCATTTTGTACTTAGAACTTTACATTACTTGGTTATTCATGCTTTGACACATTGGTTATTTCTCTAACATGCTAACGGGTCTTCCATGTGCAGCATTTTTTTTGCAAGATTACATGTTTCCATGACTACTTCTCATTTGCTTGTTTGTTACATTGTCTGTCATTGTTTACTTCTTGTATGCAGGTCTTTCCCTATGTTTTGTGTGCACACTTTTTTGTTGTTGTGGCCATGATGGCCTTACATGTCTTGCAATATCATGAGTGAAGTCCCATGTTTGTGACCCCCTTTTTGTGGCTTACTTGTATTTTTGTGTGTTTACACTACTTTTCTTGGTAGATTTTACATTGTTTGTGTAGATTACACATTGTCTTTTACATGCATGCTTGATTATACTAACACTTTTATTTTACTATCCATCCTTCTTTGTGCATGCCTTGGTTTCTACCAAGTGTATTCCCTTCCCCCTGCAAGGAAGAGTTACAAATTTCATGTAATTGCTCCTCTTTTGGGGCCATGTTTTCCTATCAATGATGTCGCATGCACCCCCAAAGAAGGGGGGCATCATGTGGGGTTTTTACAGTCTACACAAATTGTTTAGACTAGTTTAGTTAAGTACACTTTCCGCCCTTGGCATTGTGGGTTTACATACAATGAGCGAGTTAAAACCAGTCTACGAACTCCATACACAGCGGATTTTACAAGACATGGAGTCCTTAGCATTTTGGGAATAAATTACATGTTTGGAGGTTACAATGGTTGTGCCTCCCTATACTACTTCAACCAGTGGCATTGGATTGCCCAAAAAAATAGGATAGTACAGAGATCTCTTCACACATAGTTCAGAGAAACACTTAAAGGTTGGATGACATAGAGCATTTCCTCCCTATACTTATTCGGCCTATGGCGTTGGATCACCCAAAAAACCCTGACAATACAGGATATCCTTCTATACCCTTTCTCTCGACATGGATCAGGTACACATGTTCCATTTACACTTTGTCATCTGCATATTTTACATTTACACACTTTTATATGCGTCTTTTACATTGCATTTTTACACATACATACATACATATTTGACTACTTGATCGTTTTCTTCTTGTAGGTTCGGCCGTATGAGAAACAAGTAGTCAAATTGGGGGAAATAACAAGCAACAATAACAATGACACTTCGCGACAGCACACAGTATACTAACCATGTAGGTAAACACGACAACAACCACACATGCGTTTCCACCCTAGGTTCACTCTCATCAATTTTTTACACATTTTCATCTTTAGTTTCCACGCTCCTCCATTTTTTTTCATTCCATGCTTTATCTAGTCCTTCGGCACATTTCTAATATGCTCTTCATGGAATTCAGGTACGCATCTCTATCTACTTTATCTTACCGAGCTTTCCAATCACCAACATAAAGTGGGGGGAAAATGTAGTCGCAAAATTATGAACTTTAGACATTTTTTATCTCAGTCCCATACTACTATTTAGAAGGTTCTTGAGTGAAGAAATTAGTAATCAACCATTTTTTTTGCCATCTTGTTTAATTTTATTTTGTCTTTACCAACTCTTTTCATCCACATGTCCAGTTTTTTCTAGTCATTTGCCATTATTTTAGCCTCAACTAGGGCGTCCAGGATGGTACTGGGGCACTCATGGTCGCTCTGGTCCAACCAAGGGATCCCCACCTTTTCACACTTTCCTGCCATCTTTTGGGTTCTTTCTATTCATTTCTCCTTCTTATATTTTTGATAGTCATCCATTTCGGAGTTAATTATGAAATTAGATCAAGAGAACCCTATAAATATAAAGTTATGAAACCATAATGAGGGACCTAGCACTCTTTACTACTATCCTCCATCTAGAGTTGCATCCATCTATTGCATTGGATATCACTTGCATCCACTTAGATCCATCATCAAGGAACAACGCTAGGACATCTGCATCACACTTCAGAGGGGGAGAGATTCTATTTTATTTCATGCACACATTCTATTATATTTTCTACACATAGTTATTGATCGTTACTTCACAAAGTGTGACTGGCACAAAAGCAACCCAGGGCATGTTCACACACATACACATATAAATACATCATTTCTAAGATGTAGTGTAGTGCTTAGTTAGTAAGTCCACCATTGTGGCAGCTGAGGTCATTATGAACCCTTCATATGCATTTTTTCTTTTTTAGGGTTTGATTCTTGTTTTGGGATCTTGCAGGTATTTCTTTCATATTGGATTATTGGTGACACCTGGTATGACACAGTGAATTTGATACGACAGATAGAAAGGGTTTTAGACCATCTGTCGAACCAGTGAATATCAGTTTCAAAGATTTTTCACAAACCATTTTACATACCAGAGCACCCATGGGTGCCCTAGTCCTTCTCTAGGCACTCTAGTCCAGCTAGATACTCTAAATTCATCCTTTTTGGAGCTTCTACATAGTCATTCCTACTTCCAGATTTTTGTTTCACCTCTGCGACACAGTCTCACAAGTTTCTTTTATGCAATTGAGTTCTTTCCTCTTCTCTCTTGCATGTTAGGGTTTTACTTTTAGTATATTAGTTTCTTAGTTCGTTTATATGCTTCTTCACTACATTTTTATGTCCTCCCAGATTAGATTAACTAGCACACATCATATCCATTTTTAGTTAATCATATTCCCCGCATATTTATTACTTGCCAATAAAATATTGAAAAATTCATACCATCCTCCTTTGGTTGCTTCATTGATGGTCATGTTACCTCACATACGTTGTTCTTGGAATGGTCATTCTATGCAAAGGTTCACACCCTGAAAAATAAGCAATATTTGTTGACACTTCTCCAGGTGGACATGCTACTCCAAATTTTTATTCTGACTTCATAACTTTTTTGCATCCTCATCTTCTTCGCTCTGATACCAATAATGACATTGAATGAGAATGCAGCATAGTGATATCCATTATCAATGCATATTATATACAAATTTATGTACCAGAAATATGAAACTAACCCGCCATGTCCTGACTTCATGGAGGTAAATGACTACCAATGTAGTACTTATTCGTATTATACTAATAATCCTCATCTTTCAAATAGTATATAAAGTCTATCTTTCATTCATATGACCAAATCATTGGATGGATTCAATTATTGATTATTGTTTACACACTGACTATATTCTCAAAATTACTTGAGTTTAAAGCTAAAAAGTGGGCTTCCCATATTTTCCTCAAATATTATTTTTGGTACATTTAAGTGCAAGTTACATTCATGTGAATAACATGGGTGAGATTAAGATGATAGAGTGGAGCACATAGCAAACATTATTTGGGTAGGAATAATGTGATTCATGGAATAGGTTTGG
Organism: Taxus chinensis; assembly: GCA_019776745.2. Taxonomy (NCBI): domain Eukaryota; kingdom Viridiplantae; phylum Streptophyta; class Pinopsida; order Cupressales; family Taxaceae; genus Taxus; species Taxus chinensis. The sequence continues at coordinate 664,150,767 of CM034147.1, read as the reverse complement.
AATAAGCATATATTTTATTCCCACCCTTTTATTTCAAATTTTACATTCATGTCTTTGTATTCCTTAAATATTTCTTTAGACTATCACATATTTAAAACTTATGTCACATTCCTTACTACCACTAAAAAATATTTGAATAAACATATAAGTAATTACAAATAATTACATACTTTCAAGTAAGTGTATTATTATACTCCATGACATCCACCACCCTTAGAACAACATCAATATAATATTTTAAATATATATGTGCTTCTCTCGTACATCTCAAGTTTGTGTTAGAATATAAGTTGAAGAGAAAATTTCCAACAAAAGAGAATATTATGTGTGTTAGTGAACTATTCTTAACTTCCTAAAATTTTGAAACATTTTTAATAAATCCCATGAGACCAAATTAGTCTTGGGACTATAAGTCATAATAAAATTAACCAATAATCCAATCAAAAACCTTGAAAATGATTATAAATGTAACTATATCTTTTCACATAACCACTAGTGTTGGTCGTAGTCTAGTTAGTACTATATAGTGGCCCACCTTACTTGACATTGTTATTCTAATCTTAATTTAACAATATTGGTGACAATATTTTCCATGCACACATTTTCCTTCATTATTGGAATCAATATATTGTGACTAACGTTTGGATGATGGGAAACATGTGAGTAGACACAGAAAATTTCATCTTCACTGCTAAGGGTGTTATTAATGTAGGAAAAATAAAATTTTGGATCTAGCAATTCTAAGTTATATGTAGACCTGAACTGAAAGGGAAATGATCCCACTATATTTTAAAGATTGTTGATTGAGGAAAATTTCTTATAGAAACCAATGGGAAAAGTAAGAAATCTAAAATGTTCAACAAAATCCTTTCCTTCCTCAAAATAAATATTACGTTGTGTTTTAAAAACATACTTGTGGTGGATTTTTTAGATTTGACATTCTAGCACAGTAAATATTGCCATTACTACTATTAACAAATCTAATAAGTAATATTTGATTTTATAATAACTATTGATATTATTATTATAATTTAACAATAGCTTATGTTTTTCTTTGCATTATATTCATGCGGGGAGTGATAAAGGATTCTTTTTCTTCACGTAGAGTGGTTTGCATTTGTTTAATATTATTATTCTCTATTTCTCTCTACAGTACAAATCATGGCAAGAGAAATTGAAGGTAATTACAAAGAGTATTTCAAAGTATTATATGGTTTTGTGACAAGTTAATTAATAAATTAAAAAAAATGGCATGTTGTAATGTAGGTGGAAAAATTATTAGGGATATAATTCATTTGGATTACTGGTGTTGCAGAAAGCATTACTATAAAGGATCTTGTAAGAAGTTCCCACATTCTCCTCTTTTGCCTCATCCTCCTCCTGCTCTCATGACTTCACAATTCATAGATCCTACCAATGTATAAAGGATTTTCAAGGTTATTACACTTATAACAATTGTATAAAGCACACTATGATTTTGAATAAAGCCTCTATATGTCAAGTGTTCATCACTTTCTTCTCCTGTCTCTTTTTTCTTAAAATAAATAGAATGAATCCATTGTTAGATTATGTGTTTTCTTCCTCTCCACTTGTGTTGTGTTTTGTTTTCTTCCCCATATCTTTTTTGTATTTCTCATTTTTAGGTATTTGGACTCATTGTATCTAGATTATCTATTTAACGGGGACATTACTATTATATTCTATTGTTTTGATGTAGCAATATTACATGATATAGTTATTTTCTAACACTAGGACGTTAATTATTGTTGACAAGTGGTTTATGGGGCACTCGGTGCTACTTTTCATTAATTTATTATTATGGTGAGATTATATCATGGTTGGTTTTGGTCTCGATTGTGCATTTTTATTGAATTCATAGTATGTTCATGGTCATTGATATTCTTACTATGCAAATGACTCATTTTATTTTATATTGTTTAGTAGGCATGACTATTTATGGATTATTGGTTTGATGCATATGAAATTATCGTATTCGAAAGATATAAGGTTTTCCTTGAGTGTGCAGATGACATGTATTCAATCATGGGAGAATGTGGGATTCGGTGAATGTATGTGAAATAAACATGTTTACATCTAATTGGAAATTTATCAAACCACTTTTGTTTTCACCATATATTATCATTTCAATATTAAAAAACTATTGTGTAAATATAGAAAATATGTATATAGTATCAACAAATGACATTTAATGAATAAATGGTTAGTTCATTTACTTTCGATAAATTCCTCAAGTATGTCATTTATGTTAATACACCATATACTTGCTCCTTTCTCATCTTCTTTCACCACTCCCTCATACTACAAAAGTTGTATAGTATAATTTTTATTTATAGTAAACAAACATAAGATTATACACGTTATAATGCTTCAAATTTAATGTGTTAATGGCTTAGAATGTTTTTTTTAGAAAAAAGGGGTAAAGTGGGGGTTTTTTTTAGGACCCGCTTCCTTATACAAAGGCCCCAAAGGTGAGATATAGCAATGAAGAAAAAGAGTGAAGAAGCCCAAAGGTAAAGTGAACAAAGGACCAAGAAGGTACAAAAGAAGAAGAAGGGAAGAAAAGGAAAATTAGAGGAAAATAAGAGAAGCAGTTGTTGAACATGTGTAGCAGCAAACTGTAGCCTCAAAGGAGAAGAAGAGACACTAGTTGAATAACTGACACAAGAAGGAGCAAAGGAAATAAAAGGAGAAGATCAGGATGCAGCCTGAAATGGCTATGAGACTGAGAAGGAAAAGGAGATGCAGGACAACAATGAGAGAAGAAAATTAAAATTTGTCAGTGTCTACCCTTCTTTCTCATCTTTGACTTCACTAAATGTCATTGCTCCTACAGAAGCATCACTGATATTAAGAGGATTTTTATTCTCTCAATACCAAGGGAGAATATCACTTGAGAGAATGGGAAACCCTCCTTATCTGAATTGGAGTGGTCAAACCTCGTGGGATATTTTAAGTGTTGGAGAAGGTCCTTCCAAATTGGGAGTGATGATCATTGGTTGTTCACCCTCTTTGGGAGGGGCTGAATCAAAAGGAGGAAATTGTTGAACCTAAATGGATATAATCTTCAGTAGTTAGAACTGTAGTTGTAACTGAAGGAGTAGTTTCAGCAGTTGTATGAGTATTAGTGTTAGCATTATCTTCTTCATCCAAGTTTGGTGTGCTCCAATTCTTGGGAATGGATCTTTTTTTTCCTAGGGGCCTGAGTTTTCTTTTGAGGGCAAGTGATATGGAGGTGACCTGGTGCCCCTACAAGTTCTGCACCTGAAATTTGTATTTTTGTAATCAATAATCTAAGAATAAAGCTTAAATCCCCCATCTTCAAGGTCATCCAATCTAGAAAACCGTTGTTGAGATCAACTACCATGCAAATCCTAGCATAAGTTATCAGACTGCACCACATTTGTTGCATGTTTGTTTTGATGAATTGCCCAAGTAGGTTTCCAATTTCCTCCACTGTAAAGGCAAAGTGAAGGGGAATATTGAGTAGTCGAGTCTAGACTGGGACCCTTGTAATGGAGAGGGTATTTGGGTTGAAATATGGAAACCATGGGGTAATGGGTTAATATCTTAGAATTTTATTAACCAACATAGATCAGATTTTAGGATGATGTCTATGATTTGGGACTCTTCCTCCAACCGTAAGAAAACCTTAAGTGTTTTCTCTAGCTCTACTAAGGGCGGTAGCGGCCATGGTAGTTCTAATCTCCCCTCTAAGGGAAATGGCAGTGGCTATAATAGACTCTCCAAGAGCCAAAAAAAATTGACTCCTAAAAGTGACAAATATGGAAGCGTATTTAGATCTAAGGCCGCGCAGGTGGAGGGTACAGGGGTTATCCCTAAAACCAAGTTTAATAAAAACATATCTTGTATTAGTATGGCCTTTTCCAAGAACCCCAAAGCTGGAAGTAACATTAGCACTCAGACTGTGTAGGGATCTGTAGCTGGGTTCAGAAAATATTCCATACCCATCCTTGGAGAGGAGACAGTCATCAATGGTGGTTCCCCTGCTCCTACTCAAAACCCTGAACCTATTCATAATGGAAATGCCCCTGAAAATGGAGGCCAAAATTTTATTGATGTGGTTTCAAAATAGAAGGATAAAAACATATGTAAGCCTTTGGAAACCCTCACAAAAGATTTTGGTGTTGAAGATTGAGGAGGATCTATTACAAAAGGTTCTCAAGGAGGTAAGTCTCTCCCAGCTTGGACTCGTCTGTAGATTTCACAAGTTCTGGCCTAGAGTGTTTCAGCTTCACGACTGGATTTCTCATGGATGGAGGGAAAAGATTAAAGGTAAGATTGAGCTTTACCCATGTGTTAAATCTTATTTCATTTCTTCCTTTAAAACCCCTAAAGAAAGAGATTTAATTTTTTACCAATATTGGGTTTGGGGTGAACACGGGCTTATGATTAAACCCCAGTATCCATATTTTGATCCTCTAAAATACTCCTTTGATACATACCATGTATGGTTTTTCCTGTCAAGGATCCCATTACAACTCTGGAATAACTCATGCCTTGCTGCTATAGGGGATAATTTAGGATCATTTGAAAAAAAAATGTGAAAAACTCTGACTAGATTCACAAAACTTATGATAGAATCTTGGTAGATCTCGACACCTCGCTAGACCTTATAGAAAAATTCAATTTGAAAATCGGGGACAGAAATTAGGTTTAGAGGATTGACTACGAGAGTTTAGCATTCATATTTTGGTGATGATACCAAACAGGACATCTTTCGGGTGATTGTGAGTACTCCAGACACAAGAGAAGTGAAAAACCAATGTGGTGGAAGGACTCTCTTCCTAAACATCTCATGGTTAATCCACATTCAAATCCAATTGAGGAATATTTTAGCCCTACAAGTAAATTCACTCTCAACTTTGTTGTGTTAGTTCCAGATACCACTATTAAAAAATGTCATTGTTGAATCTAAGAAGGATTGTGCCTTGTTGATCATTCAGAGACACATTCCTTCCAAGAATCTTAATTTTTTTCTTCCAATTTTCACGAAAGAAAGTTACGTGGATTAGACAGTGGTGGACAAGAGAAATAAGGGCCAAACTAAAACCCACCTATGGTCCAAACAATGAATTATTAATGTCAAGTTCTTATTTTTATTGTTGTATATGGGCTAGGGACCCACTGTTTCTACAATGTGTTTTTTTTGTGATCATTTTTTCGACTGGTTGTAGGCTAGCTTTGTTGTTATCTATTTCTGTTGGGTAGTTAGGTTGCTTATTTTGGTGCTCCATTGAGTATCCTAGTTTTTAGATCCTATTCCTTTTTCTCTCTATTGTTATATCTTGGTTTTGACCCCTTTGTTACTCCTAGGGTATGGTCCCCATCAAAAAACCATTTACCAATAATAAAAAAATAACTTGCAATGATGATATGGTGATGTCAAAAGAAAATCCGCAAGGGAACTTGAGGCTTATATCTATTGTTTCCTTGATAATCATAGACGATGGCCTAAGGTAGTGGTCTTTAAAGATGACACAAAACCACATGATTTACCATGTTTTTTAGTTATTTAGTTCAACTACTACATCAGCTTGAGATGGGATGCTCATAGGTGTCTTTCTCATAAGAAATAAAAGTTTCACATTCTTTCCCCCAATATTTTCCCCTCTTGGAATTCTTCTCTTTCAATCTTCTTCTTCACCACTCATCTTCCTCCTTCAATGTTTCCCTCCTTCAAGTTTAATTTATTTAGTATATCCCTATTGACATCTCTATTCCACTGCTCATATGTGATTGTTAGTCAATAACCAAATAGACAAAAAATATGTGTAGACCCAATTTAACAAAACTAGAATTTATTAAACCTTAATTACAAAGTAATTGATGTAAAAAATGATATGCATTTGCTCAGTATAATATGACACAATACAATAAGCAAGTAAATATGAAACCCTAAGAAAGAGGTATAGAAAAAAATGACTTACCTTATTTATGCTTGATCTAGGAGTGCTTTAGACAAGAAAAATTGTTGAAGAAGAAGTGAACTATGTCGTCAATGCTTAGGATAAATTTTGGACTGCAGAAATAAGTCCGGACACATGCGCCCATGGCTGGATAGGGACTTCTGGGCATTAGAGACTACTATTGGGTACCCATGACTGTGTAAATGGTCAAAATCTGATTTTTATAGTGTCACACAAATATTCCTTGTTGATTTCCTGTGTGTCACTCGTTTATTGCCGAGGGTACCTGTAACCTACAAAAAAGATATCAACTGCAAAATCCCAAAAACCATATCAAATACAAAAAATAAACATGTAGAATGAGAAGTCATACTGACCCTGACAGTCACCCCGAGAGTGAACTTGCAACTGAGTGATACACTACATCTCAAATTCCATGTAGTTCTAGTGAGTGTGTGTAATCATTCCCTAGGATGCGCTTGTGCAAGTGCACTTGATAGCGGAATAGATCTAGAATGTAACAATGTATAACATGTGTAGATGGAATAAAAAACTTCCCCAAAAAAATGTAGTCTCTTGTACCTTGATTTAATGCCTAATGGATGTTTTGAAGTTCTTTGGGTTCCTTTGGATGCAAGATTAGGTGATGATAGTATATGCTTAGTGTTTGGTCCCTGATTTTCAACACATAACTATGTATTTATATAATTCCCATGTTTGAATTTTGTAATTGACAACTGGAAGGCCGAGCCATAAGTAGAAAATATGTCCAAAAGATAAAATAGATGCAAAAAAAGTGAGTAAGGTGGAAAAGGGGTAGGGGCACCCAGAGGGGATAAGGGCACCTAGGCACTCCTATCTTAGCTGGGTGTTGGTGTCTAGAGACATAAAAGATAAATAAGTAAAATACAAACTAGGTTGTAGGGTGTTTAAAACCAAATAGAAAACAAGAAACATAGACAAGAGGATAACGACAGTCATCAATTACTAATTTTCTTGTTTAGGAATCATATGAATGTTAGTATGTGTTTAGGACCTAGAAATGTACCCAAGTGCGTGATTTTGTCTCTACATTTTCCCCCCACTTTATGTTGTTAAGTGAATACTCGATAACATAAAGTAGATAAGAGATGCATAACTCATGTTCCTATAGAGTGTGTGGAAAAAAGTGTGTCAAGTGGACAAGTGAAGCATGAAATTAGTGTAAAGATGAAACGTGGAAACTAGGAAAGGAAAGTGAACCTAGGGGTCTATGTGTATGTGTTACATTGTACTTGTTGTTTTTGTAGCTTGTGATTGTTGCTCCTTATAAGGATAGACCTACAAAAAGAAGAGCATGAATTTATTCAAAGTCCTATATATGATAAATAGGAAAAAAATATGTATAAGTATGTAAAAGTATGTAAAAGTGTGAAATTATGTAAAAAGGAAAGTGTACGCCTGATGTAGAAGAGTGTAAAGGGATAGAAAAGTGTCTTGAAAATGCTCTATAGAATTAATTTTTTGGGCGATCTCATGCCAAGTGTTAGTTTTTTGGGTAATCTCATGTCAATGGAAAACTTTTTAGGCGATCTCACACCAAAGAGCAAGTGTTGGGGAGAGAGGTCTAGTTTTACTCTCCTTCCATGACTCTGCCCAATAAACACCACTACAGATGGCATGTCCCTATTTTTTCCTGTTGTCTCTTATTTTTTATAAATGTACTAATTGTTTCGATTAAAATGGATATTGCATACATTATGTTGTTGGAGGATTGTTCCTGATACTGTCAAACTTCTCTGAAGGCTTACGTAGATTGTTTTGATCTGATAAATTGATTTTGTGATCCCCCATGATAGTAGAACCGAGGGGAGGAAACATGCGACTAGGTGCTCCTATCTAAGTCTAGGTGTTGGTGTCTATGTTGTAATTTTGACCCAAGTCTTATTTTGAGCGAGCGTTGTAAATGTTACGTGTGTCAATTTTGTATTATATTATACTATGATGTAGCTTTGAGTTGTTGTAGGGGTGATTTGTTCACCTGGTGTATGCCCTCCCTCATTTGGGGTACATGCAATATCGGTAGGAGAATGCAGCCCAAAGAGAGGACCTGATGTTGATATGAAGTTGATACCTACATGGGGTAGGGGATGTGCATGGTAGAAACTAAGTCACATGCAAACAGTAGGATAGTAACATGTGTTGGTAAAAACAAAACATGTAATAGGAAAAAAATGTAACAACAAAGTAGTAAGACAAGATGGACCATGAAAATAGGGTTTCATACATGGTACATCACTCAAAATGTCACAAGACAATCAGGGCTGAAGTAACCAAAAGCATACAAACAGTTATCAAAAAATACATAGGGCATAACATGCAAACAAAGGTATACAATAGAAAACAATTCCAAACAAAATGTATCACACAACTATGGTGGTATATAGTCCTACAAGGAAAATGCTACACATGAAGTACCTGTTAGCATGTTAGAAAGGTAAAAACTATGTCAAGGCATGTATATGTCAATGTGAAGTAATGTGCTAGTAAGAATAGGAATTAACTTACGTAAATGAAACAATAACACTTGTAGTGTGTGAAAAAGTAGATTCCCCTAAGAGCCTTGATGGGAATGGTAATAGGTATAGTGCCAAACATCATTACATTGTGTAAGGACCTGTAAGATAACTACATTCAATATAAATGACCAAGTGAATTTACATGTGTATATGGAAAATATATTGATATATTAAGTATTTTTCCTGCATGGGAAACAAAGTGTACATGTAAGTATAAGATAGCAAGGGTAAGTGCAACCAAGATATGAAAATATTTTTTATGAGTATGATGGAATAGTATGTAATTTGTGAATATGGATAGGGACAGTGTTCCCTCCAGTGGATGTGTATGAGATGAGGTTCATTTATAAATGCCCCCTTAGCAGTCAAGAATGAACCATAGAACAAAAGTGCGTCGTGGGGAAATGGTTTGAGAATGTGTTCTAAAAATATATATCATGAAGCATAGAGCACGCAAGGATAATGTGGTGAGTTTCATTTCAGATTTAGACCCTCAGCAGTGGAGTATGAACCTCGAAACTAGAGTACATCATAGCGTAGTGAAGATACAAGTTGTGTATCAATGTGTGTAAGAGATACTAGATGTAAAGCATAGATCATAATGTGTATGTGTAGAGAGAAGAAAGACTTGGGAATAATTGAAAGGTGGGAGGGAATAAATTATGTTTCCTCCAAGTTTGTGATGTGGAAAAAAAATCAAGTAAAATTGTCTAGAATATCGTCATTGTCAAGATCATAACTGATTGGAGCTGGATCAGAGACCTGGTAAGTAATAGTGTGAGATTGGTCATATAAAGATCCCTTACGGCATAAATTTTGCATGCCCATTGCATATTATTCATCACGGAAAGGTGGTTTTGGATAGTCATGTGCATACCATCGAGTGAGATTTTGATAATAGCCCAAGAATGAGTCATTATAAATAGAGATACGGCCAAAAGGAATAGGAAATGTAATATCAGTATGATTTGGATATAGTGTGCCACCAATGTAATCAAGCCAATGTTTCCCACGTGTGAGTGGATAAGAACGAGGATTGTGTGCAAGGAATACTATCAAATGGAAGATGTGGAGGTCATAAGTACTAATAATGAATACACGTCCATGGTATAAGTGAGTATAATGAGGTAGAGGAAGAATATCAGTAATCGCGAAACCTAGGCAAGATAATCCATCATGTGTGCAAAAAGTCTTAGAAACAAGTAGGTTTAAATGGAACATGAGGCCAATAATAGTTATGAATGAAGAGAGTGTATGTGAAGGGTTCTAATCATGTAGTAGATAGAACCTAGGGATATGTAGCAGGAAATATACTATCTAATGTATGTACAAACCCCTGAAAAGGTATCATGCAATTAGTAGATGGAGGAAGATTTTTGAATGTATATTCACCAAGGCCAATAGCTCAAAATAATTATCTTGGAAATAGGAATCATCAACTTCAATAGAAGTAAAGTTAATGCTGTACAAGGTGTCATTAGTAAGCTCTACAACATCAGCCTCATCATTGGAATCGTCAGTGTTAACATTATCTTGTTGTTTTGAACTATCAAGAATAATGGTAGGAGTGGATTCAGATGTAGAATTGGGAGGAGACATGATAGGTGGAGAAGTAGCAGTCATGGGGGTGGACATAGTGGGTGATAGGTTATTATTAGTATGAGTAGGAGTGCATGGAGAAGGAGAATACGAAGTAGGAGTGTTAGATTGAATGACATCATATGTACTAATTTTTTATATGTAATTGGCTAAGATGGAGGAATGGGCATGGAAGTGACATGATATATACAATAAAACTTGAATGGTTCTAGGTCCATAGCAATAGTATGTTCATAACCGTCATGTAAGAATTTGACGCACCGATCAACTATAGATGGAACAACATGCATGGCATAAATCTAGGGTCTACCAAGTAGAAAATTATATTGAAATGGGGCATCAATGACAAAGAAGACAATAGGACCCATTTTAGGCCCAAGATTGTAAAGGTAGGGTGATGGTTCCCATGCATGTACAAGTGGTGGAATCATAGCTACGAATGACTTGAGAAGATTTATTAATTAGATTATGAGTAATGTTTATTTACCTGAGGAGAGAAAGACCATAGGTTTATAACAGATCCATTTTCAAATACATTTTAATACAGATGACACCAATCATGGAAGTGATAAGAAAAGGATAAAATGGATCATCTCCAGTAGAAGTATGGATATACTCATCACTAAAAGATATAGCATGTGTTAAATTTTTGAGGGATTGATAGAGGTGAGAAAATGCAACAGGTGAATTATTGCTTTCAATGTGAATGGATCAAAGGGCATCCTCTAATGTATAATGATAATCGGGTTGCACTATGCAATAGATCGTAATGAGATTTTTTTTTGGTGTATTCTTAAGTTGCTTGATGATGTCATAACCCTTAGAGGTAGTAGTAGGAATTGTAGATGTTATAGGTGGTGGAACCAAAATGTGTGGAGCAATAGGAGGGAAAATGCAGTGGGTGGTGACTATATTAATGGTTGGATCATATTTTGGAGTAAAAAAATCAAGGAGGATGTTGAGTATGAACTCACATAAAATTAGAAACAGTAGTGGTCATGCCAGAAACTTTGGTTTAAGTAAAATAATTATAAGAAGATTGATCCATGAATTCGAAAGGAGATAGATTTTGATACATTCTCATAAGGTAGGGTTTGATTGGTTGGGTTCACCAAATGATTTAACAAAAATATATTTTATTAAACTCTAATTATAGTGTAAATGAATGTACAATATGATATATCATTGTTAAATACAATATGACACAAGTAATAAGAAAGAAAAGTATAAAACCCTAAGCAAGAGATATAAGTAAGATGAATTTTTTTTTAGTGTATGATCTTGAATTGTTCTTAACCGAGAATCTATTGAACAGGAGGTGAACTATGTTTTCAATGCTCAGGATAAATTTTGGAGCTCACGGATGATGTTGGACATGGGCACCCACGGTTGGACAGGAGCACCTAGGTGCTAGAGACTACAACTCGGAGCCAGTGACTATGCAAATGGTTTGAATTTGATTTTTACAGTGTCACAAATATTCCCTGTTGATCGCCTATGTGTCGCTCTTTGATTTTTGAGGGTGCATGTAACCTACAAATTAGATATCACCTGAAAAATCCCACAAACCAAATAAATTCAAAAAAATAAATATGTAGAATTGGGAGTCAAACTGACCTTGATGCTCAGCCCAAAAGTTAACTTATGATCAAGTGTTTCACTACATATCAGACTGCATGTAGTTCTAGTGAGTGTGTGTAAGAATTATACCCTAGGATGACCTTGTGCAAGTGCACTTGATAGTGGGAAAGATATAAAAATGTAACAATGTTTGACATGTGTGGATGGAAAAAAAACTTCCCCTTCCTATGTAGTGTATGAAAAAAATACAGTCCTTTATCCCTTGATTGAACACCAAATGGATGTTTTACAATGCTTTAGGTACCTTTGGATGCAATATTAGGTTATGATAGTATATGTTTAGTGTTTGGTCCCTAATTTTGAACTCATTACTTTGTATTTATATGATTCAATTTGTTTTAATTTCATAATTGAGAACTGGAAAGTTGACCCATAAGTAGAAAATATGCCCAAAATATAAAAAAAGACCCAAAATAAGTGAGTAAGGTGGAAAAGGGTCAGGGATGCACAGAGGGGACAGGGGTTCCTGAGCGCGCATGTCCTCATTGGGAATTAGTGTCTAGAGACATAAAAGATAAATAATTAAAATATTGACTGGGCTACAAGGTGTGTAAGACCAAATAGAAAACAATAAACATAGAAAAGAGGTTAAGGAAAGTTGTCAATTACTAGTTTTCTTGCTTAGGAATCATATGAATTATAGTAATGTGGTTTAGGACCTAAAAATGTACCCAAGTACGTGATTTTGTGTTTACATTGTCCCCAACTTTATGTTGTTGAGTGAATACTCAATAACATAAATTACATAAAATATGTGTATCTCATGTTCCTATAGAGCATGTGATGAAAATCATGTCGAGTGGACAAGTGAAGCATGGAATGAGTACAAAGATGAAGTGTGGAAACTAGGAAAGTAATTTGACCCTAAGGGTGTATGCATATGTGTTGTGTAGCTTGTAAATTCTACTTCTTGTAAGGACGAACCTTCAAAAAGAAGAGCAATAATCTATTCAAAAGTCTTGTATATGATAAATCGAAGAAAAATGTGCATAAGTATGTAAAAGTTTGAAAGTATTTAAAAAGAAAAGTGTGCACCTGATGTATAAGAGTGTAAAGGGATATAAACATGTCCTGAAAATGTTGTGTAGAATGATTTTTTTGGTTGATCTCACACCAAGTGTGAGTTTTTTTGGGTGATCTCATGTTAATAGGTAGTTTTTGGGTGATCTCATGTTAAAGAGCAAATGTTAGGGAGAGAGGTCTAGTGTTACTCTCTTTCCAAGACTTTTCCCGATAAACACAACTACATATGGTGTGTCCCTATTTTGTTCCTATTGAAATCCCTGATTTGCTCCAAATGTACTGATTGTTAAGATTTAAATGGAAATTGCATGCATTTTGTTGTTGGAGGACTGTGCCTGATACTATCAAATTTCTCTAAAGGATTCCATAGATTGTTTCGATCTGAGAAATTGGTTGTGTGCCACCAGGACATTAGCACCTAGGGGAGGACATAGGCACCCAGGCGCTCCTGTCTGAACTTGGGTACTGGTGTATGTGCTTTGATTCTGAGATAAGTCTAATTTTGAGTTAGTGTTGTGATTTTTACCTATGTAAATTATGTGTTTTATTATATTGTGTTGTAGCTCTAAGCTATTGTATGATGTATTTTTTCACGTCGGATTCACGAAATGATTTAACAAAAATAGAATTTTATCAAACCATAATTGTAGAGTAACTGAATTTACAATATGATATGTAGTTTCTAAATACAATATGACATAAGTAATAAGCAATAAAATTACAAAACCCTAAGCAAGAGATATAAGAAAGATGACTTAGCTTATTTGTGTTTGATCCTAAAGTGTTCTGAACTGGGAAAACTCTTGAACATGAGGTGAACTATGTCGTCAATGCTCAGGATAAATTTTGGAGCTCATAGATGATGTCACACATGGGCACCCATGGCTGGAAAGGGTAGTCTGGGTGCTGGAGACTGCTATTGGGCACACGTGACTATGAAAATGGTTAGAATCTTATTTTTACAGTGTCACACAAGTGTCACAAATATTCCTTGTTGATTCCATGTGTGTCACTCTTTGATCTCCGATGGTACCAGTAACCTGCAAAATAGATATCACCTACAAAATCCCACAAACCACATCAAATACAAAAAAGAAACATGTATAATGGGGAGTCGTATTGACCCCAACGGTCACCCCAAGAGTGAAATTATTACTTAGTGGTGCACTAAATCTTAGACTCCATGTAGTTCTAGTGAGTGTGTGTAAGAATCATGCCCTAGGATTCCCTTGTGCAGGTGCGCTTGATAGCGGGTAAGATCTAGAATGTAAAAATGTATAGCATGTGCGGATGAAATAAATACATTCCCCTTCTTATGTTGTGTATGAAAAAAATGCAATCCCTTATCCCTTGATTGAATGAAAAATGGATGCTTTGAAGTGCTTTAGGTTCCTTTGGATGAAAGCTTAGGTGATGATAGTATATGCTTAGTACTTGGACCCTAATTTTGAACACAAAAATATGTATTTATATGATTCCCTTGTTTGAATTTCGTAATTGACAATTGGAAGGCCAACCCATAAGTATTAAATATGCCCAAAAGATAAAATATACCTAAAATAAGTGAGTAAGGTGGAAAAGGGTCAAGGGAGCCCAGAGGGGACAAGGGATCCTAGGTGCTCCTATCGTAGCTAGGCGTTGATGTCTAGAGACATAAAAGATAAATAAGTAAAATACCAACTGGGTTGTATGGCATGTAACACCAAATAGAAAACAAGAATAAAAGAGGTTAAGGACAGGCGTCAATTACTAGTTATCTTTCTTATGAATCATATGAATGTTAGTATGTGTTTAGGACAAAGAAATGTACCCAAGTGTGTGATTTTGTGTCTACAAGACCCATATCCAAATTACTCGTCAATCAAATGGTTCTGATCCAATGGTTCATATGATGGTGTAAAATATGTTTCATAGCCATCCACTAGGGTTTCATTCCTAAGAGTTACTAATAAATAAGGAATGAGGCCGAGAACTTGGTGGAATAGTGATCCAAAAATAGGTGCTTAAAACTAACACTTTTAACCATTTCAAAGGATCGTTAAATTTAATCAACTTTCAAGGTCTCAATACTCCAAAATATTGATTAAAATCTATTTTAGGACTGATTTTTAAAACTGAAATTAAGCTTGTAATTTACTCAAAATTTCATTATTTGATCAAAGCCCAAAAATCATTGTTTCAGAGTTAAACTGATTTACTTGATTTCTCATAATTGTGCAATGTCAATTAATGCTCCCTCCATATTCATATTATGAACTTAATTAATTACAAGAAATCAAGAAATAAAAATAAAAATCAGAACACAACACCCAAATTGTTTACGGGGTTCAGAATTCCTACGTCCTCAAGTTCATGGTGAACTAATCCATTAATAATGTTAAAAAATATAAATGCAATAACCTTTACATTAACCAATAATGAATCAAAAACCTATAAATGTGTGTTATCAAACCTTCAAATAACTTTAATGGAGCTCATAACCTTTCCTTTACCTTCCTAATCCACTTGCAGTTGTATCTTCCTTTGGTTCTACACCTTTATGTGACTTAAACAGAAAACAACTCTATCACAAAAGCTCCAAAATGGTAAAATTATCACACCATCATAGTCGTCTCAAAATTCTAAACAATTTTTCATATATAACTCAAGATCTGGTTTTGAGTGGAAATGCCTCAAAAATTGCATTTTTTCTCCAAGTATCCCTATTCTTTTCTATACACAGACCTGACACTTCCTTCCATTAAAGTCTGCGAGCTCATTTTATACTCCAAGCGAGCCATTAGGTAAGTTGGTTAAGCACTTGAGTTGGTATGCATGAGTTTTGGGGTTTAAATCCCTCCTCCATCTATATCAATGACCATTTTGAATGGTGATTGTTATCCATATGGGGAGATATCCCACATATTTCGCGAGAAGGTAAGCCTTAGGGTTTATATTGGGCCTCGACCGCCCATTAATCCTCTTGCCTTAGGCCACATGTTCCACCTTTTTTTTGTGCCAAACAATACTTGGTTGAGCTATTTTTTGATCTACCCAATATTGGGCTTGCATTATTGGTTGGCCCCAAATGGTTTGGGTTGAATGTTTTGATTGCATGTGATAAGTGCCAAGATATCCGCCATGACCATCAAGTTTGGTTGCTTTGACTTCGTTCAATGTGGAAATGAGTTGATAATTCCAAGGTGATATAGGATAATACATCCCACTAAAAATGGATACTTAGTGTGATAATCTCTCCAATATAGGTGGAAATAATACTGAGCAAGGATAAAACTCAGTCAAATCCAAAAGCATTGTGACTTGGCACCACACATAGTGACATGGAAATTAATATGCCAAAAAATACAAATTAATATGAAATTCAACCCAAGTAATATAAAATTCAACCATGCAATTAAATAGGGAAAAGTGGTGGCAAAGCCACGTGGTGGCTTGAGGACCCACCACATCGGAGATCAAAATTTAAGTCCTCACGGTGGCCGGGCTCCCTTCCGTAACAAAAATTGAGCCTTTTATTTCAATGAACAACCTTTACGCCTGACGAAGACCAGAGGTCGCAAACCAATACTTAATTTTAGTCCTTTCTCCTTTTAGCACTTGTCCAATGCCGACTGAGCCACTTGGCCAATTGTGCACACGTACACATTGCCTTGGACCTGTTGACCAACATTGACCTTTCGGTTGACCAAACCTTTGATTGGACCTATCTTGAGCTCAGAGTGTTTATTTTTTAGGTTCTTATAGTCATCGGAAAGCTATCTGAAGGATCTACTACACTGGAATAGTTTAGGGAAGTTTAGGTAACCTGTTTACATTGAAATTGATCCCTTGATCAAATAGAAACCCCTTAGTCCTTGACAGCAAAGTGTAAGAATTTTGTACAACTAATCTCCCTCAATCTTTGTCACCTAAGCTTAAGAAGTTTGTGCATTGAATCCCTATAATTTTGGACTCAATAAAAAAAATTACTCCTTAATTTAAAACATGATTGTATTTTTATTTATATGTTAAACAAATTTTTAGACGTTTTAAGAAAATCATATATAGGTTATTTGAACTCGTCGGGACCAATGTTGGATTTTTTTATGCTCAAGGTTACATGTAAAAAAAAAGGTCATGGTCCAAAAAAATATGTGAATGTCGTTTAAGATTCAAAATTTAATATGCACATCAAATAAATGTATATTACTTATTAAAAAATTACATACATTAATTTAAATTATACATTTGGGAGTTTGGAAATAAATAGCTTGTTTTATAAATCTTTGACCTCTTACTGATGATCCATATGTAGGTACAGATCAATCCTTACACCCTTCATGAACTACTATTATTCATCTCATTGTTAACCTAGAAAATGTCTATTTAATCATTCTTACTCCATTTTCCTTGTAGAGAGAACAACATGTACACAAAAAAATAGGTAACTAATTGATAATAAAAGTTTTATGTTCAACCAAAGTTGGTATTTATTTTAAAAAATCTTTTACATAAATTTTTATGGTGGGAATTTTTCACTACTTTAGATTCCATATTTTATATTGTTTGAATTACATTATAATTACAAATATATGTGTGATTCTTTAATTGATTATATTTTTTAGGAAACCATAGACTTTGCAATAATGAATACACACAAAGTGGTATAACAAAACAACATTTTACAAAAATAGAGATAAAATATATATACAAAATACCAAACATGCAAGAGAGGAACACTAAATTTGTGTGGTAAAACCCCAGCCGAGTGGCTAGGGAAATATCCAAAGTGCAAGATATTAAGCTTTTAAATTAACTCAAGATGAACATATTACATTTGAACACGTTATGAGCTACTTTGGATCTACACAAAAATAAATACACCTGATTGGTGAAGTACAATTACGATTCCTTCTCCTAAAAATAGAGGGGAAAATGCCATTATGATTTTTCTTTCTACCCTGGGTGCCCTTGCGACAAGAG
Organism: Taxus chinensis; assembly: GCA_019776745.2. Taxonomy (NCBI): domain Eukaryota; kingdom Viridiplantae; phylum Streptophyta; class Pinopsida; order Cupressales; family Taxaceae; genus Taxus; species Taxus chinensis. Next base: position 664,133,036 of record CM034147.1, on the reverse strand, counting down.
TGGGTGGCAAGCACCCCACACCCTCACTTTGGGAAGTGAGCTATGAACCGCACCACTGGACCGCAAAGAGATTCAAAATTTAACTTTTTTGTCACATATCTAACACAATCTAAACAATTTTAACAAAATTTAATCTATATAAATATTTGGTCCTTTGTTGTATGATTATAAACCAACAAAAAAATGTTACATTGGTTTATCATAAATACAAATATTTAGCATAAATATCGATTGTACACTTATCAATTGGATCTTCACTAATCAAATGAAATATTGGTGAAAAAACCATTAAAGTTTGAGGAAGCATTAAAACATTGCTTCAAATTCAAATTAAAAAATAAAAATATTACAAAAAATGAAAAAAAAGGACTCACTAATCCAAGCTTACAATTTTGTAGAAAATGAGTTCCAACTTGCAATTTTCATACCTCCAAGTTCAACCTTCAAATTTCACTTTTCTTGCAAAATCCCAAATCCAATGTTTGTAGTTTAATATATATTTGCAAGAAATCAAACCAAAAAGAAGTAGAAATATAAATCATATACATGACACTTCAAATTTTAACATACATGTCATGGTTTGAATAAAGCTTCTATCTATACGCCAAGTGCTTATCGCTTTCTTCTCCTACCCCTTTTTCCTTAATAAATAAAAGGAAAATTTGTGTTTTCTTCCCGTCCACTTGTGTTGTGTTTTGTATTCAATGTTAACTAGCTAATTTGGGATTTTTTCATTAAATACAAATATAATCTCATTAAATGTATTCTTTTCCAAATTATATTAGAGCTGGTTTTGCTATCTAAAATATTCCTAGTGGATTATAGCTATAAAATATGGTTCTTAATCTCTCAAATACTCATAACAGATCATTGAAAAGGTAATATTTTTCTATTGTTTTTCATTTTTTCAAATGAAGGTCATTTTTTTTTTAATACAAAATACCTATAAAATTTAAACAAATTAAAAATAATATCTGATTTTTATTAATATGTTTTTGAATTTTTTATTTTTGTAAAGAAAAGAAATATAGTATTTATTAATTGCTTTTAAAAATATTCTTGTGACATAATCTTAGTTTTAATATTTTTGTGACATAATCTTAGTTTGTAAAATATTAATTTATTTTTAAAATTAATATAATTTATTTTTAAAATTAATATAATTCATTTAAGTTTAATTTCTATAATAAAAAATTAAGATTGTAGAGTTAGAATCACATTTATTTATGATCGATATTAATAGTTTAATATAATTTTTGTATTAGTTATTTTAAACCAATTAAAACTTCCACAAATACATATAGATGATATTTAATTCGATGTAATATAAGACAGAATTAGAGTTAGAATCACTTCTTATAATAGTCATACTAATTAATTTTCATATTTGTAATTTTAATTTTTTTAATGAAAATCAAAGTATGGAATAGATTTTATTATATTAATAGATGGGATATATATTATATTATAGGTTTCCTTGATCTATGTCTCTATATGAATGAAACATAAGACTAATAATATTAGATTTTGAATAGTGAGATTTCTTCAAATATAGTAATTCTAAAATTATAGTTGTAAAATTACATAAATAAAAAAATTACTATCAACCATTGTATACTATAAAATAAATATATATATTGACTAGATAGATAATTTAGTCTATATATGTCAAGATTTATATGTTAATGAAAACATTTATATGCATGTATTGAAATGGCCAAGACACTGCCCAACTGACTGAAATGCATTTCAAGCTGTAGAATTTATGTGCATGTCCTATTTTAGTATGTTATATGTGATATTCTTCTTTGTTGGGATGCATTTCAGGTTGTATAAAATGTATGTCTCCTAAATCAATATGGGACATGTTATTTGTGAGATAGTATTCAAGAGATTTGTTTCTATTCCTACTATTTCTATCCACTGAGATATGTGTTGGTGACTTCTCAAATAGGTTCTTTCATTTTAATGTGGATCAATTTTGAGATAAATGAGTTAGAACTTATAAATTGGAGGGTATGTGTCATTTTTGTTTTATATATTGTCTTTTTTGTTATAAAAATTCGTAAAAATATATGTTATCTTATTTAATGGTAAGATTTAAATGGTGAATGGTTATTATTTTGCTCAAGGAATTTTTCCAAGTTATAACATATAATACATTAATCAAGCTCGTTCTTACAGTTACAACACAACTCTATCAATGACCATTAAACTATTCTTTTATAGCAACAACCATGTTGGTCAAACATGTATGATTTTAATGTGTAAGTCATCTATGATTCTAGTGTGCCCTTGTTGGTCCCGTTTGATAGCACAATCATGTTTTTCAAACATCTATGATTCTAATGTGTAGTCATCTATGATTCTAATGTGCCCAAGTTATTCTTGCTCACTCTACATCCAATGTCGTCCGGTTAAAGATTTATAATGTTGTGATTTGTTTTTAAAAAAAATCAATAGTTTTGAAGATTGTTATAAGTTTTTTTTTTAATTATTTATTTTTATTACCTAAGATTATTCCCACTTTAATAGTCCACAAGGATGAAATTTGTAATTAAGAAAACCATCTAAAAAATAGAGAGGGGGAGAGATATTTAAAAACAACATAGACACTAAAAATAAGAAAACAGATTCGTTGCTCTCTGTAAAAAAAAAATACACAAATATTTAGATTTATAACAAGGAGATTACAAAAAGCATATACAAAACCTTTCATACAAAAAACTACAACTCTAGATTCATTCTTCCAAATCGTTGAACTTCACTAATGGATTTTCTCTAGACAAAGATATATAAAAAACTTGCATACAAAAACCTATAGTTGTAGATTCATTCTTCCAAATCTCTGAACTTCATTAATTCATTCTTCCAAATCTCTATACTTCACTAATGGCTTTTATCTGGACTCCTTTTCTATTATTTTCTCCTTCCTTTTAGATTCTCTAGACTTCTATTATTGTACTACTCCAGACTTCTACTGGTTCAATTTGGGAAGAGTTTTATCTTCCTTTTCTTACCTCTTCTTTTATATGATAACTATTGTTATATATTTACTTCACTTGTATACTCTTTCTAAAATATGGGAAAATAATTTTTCCCTCTAATTTTTCTTCGCCCAAAAGATTTCTATTGCCAAGGACAAATCAACTTTTAAATTTTCAGACTAAATTTGGGCGCTAGAGCTTTTGGGATCATGCAAGTCAAAAATTTGAATTTAAGGGGCTACTAAAAAAAAAGTAATTATTGTTTGTGGTTGGGATTAATTTTATAACACTCCCCCTTAATCCTAACTTCCAATCTTAAGCATTTTAAAATCTAAAATACTAGTGTGATGCTTGTTGCTGATAGTATGGAGATTTCTATGTGATTTTAGAGAAATTTCAAAGTTGAATACATGAGTATGTAGTTTTCTTCTCAAGTCTGGATAAATTTAATGTGATTTCTAGAGAAATTTTAGAGTTGACTCTGTGAGTCAAGAGGTTTTTCCGTAAGTCTAGAGAAATATTGTGATAGTCTAGATAAATTATGTGTTTTGAATATATAACTGCGCCAGTCTAGAGAAATTATGTGCAAGTCCAAAGTATTCTATAAACAATCCAGAGAAATTTGTATGAGTCCAAAGATTCTTGAATGGATCAAAATTTGACTGAAAAAGTCTAGAGCTAGTCTTGAGTTTATTGTATGAGTCCAAAGCTTTCTTCTACAACATCTATGACACCCAATCTTTTCTCTTAGGTGCTTAAAACTATCTTTCGACAATGGTTTGGTGAATATATCTGCGAGATACTACTCAGATATGAAATAGTGAAGTTCTATCTCTCCATACTTTACCAACTATTTGATAAAATGATAGTGGATCTCAATATGCTTGTTACAACCATGGAAGACTGGATTATTTTTCTACCCTATTGAGGATACATTGTCAAAAAATATTTTTGTGGCATTTCCTTGTTCCTCATAAAATTCTACTAGGATTTTCCTAAGAAAAAATAGTCTAACATGTCATTGTATTTATTGCAATTTACTCATCTTTTATTGTAGAGAGAGAAACTATGGGCTATTTTTTGGATTCCCGAGAAATGGCTCAGGTGACCTAATATGGAACTCATATTCATATCTGATCTTCCTATCATCTACATTGTCTGCCTAATCAATATGAATATTAGCAATTATAGACACCCTAAAATAACCACTATGCATCATAATCATTCAAAATCTTATTAAAACCATCATCCCTATCTGGAATTAATTTTATTTATTCATTGCACCTTTCACCACCTTAGCTAATTTAATATCAAATAAATTAATTAAATCCACACATATCCACATCCATATTTAAATTAATTAAATAGTCTCATATCTTATCCACCTCCTTAACTCAAGTTGACTCAAGTCCTGGTTGAAGCTAAAAATCATTATTATAAGCATGAGGATGTGTTCAAATTAACTCAAATTATGCATTTAAGTTAACTAAAAACTTTCTACCAATTCATGGCAATCCAAAAATCAATCTACCTTCTTCCAAAAATCAAACTATTCATGACACTTTTTTTTGTGAATCAAATATCATATGTGGAACTAAAAAATCAAAAACATGTGCAACCCCTTGCTAACTCAGCAACGAATCATTCATGTAAATCTAGAACAACAGTCTAACTCTCCAATCAATTTGGAAACTCAACTAAACAAATTATTCATGTTTGGTTATCTCCAAATCATCTCAATCATAACTTAGCTTGTGGATTCACTTTCCTTGGCTATAAATCAATATTCTTTCCTTTGCAAATCATCCACCAACAAGGTTGAGATTTCATGCTATTATTTTGTGGATTTTCTTGGGGAATCAAATCAATCATTCATACTGTTGTGTTGTCACATAATGTCAAATCAATTAATTATTATTATAGCTTGATCCAACATCCATTCATATTTTCTTGGAACATCCACAAATAAAAAAAATCTCACAAATCAAATGGATCCAATAAATAGCATAACTGCTGAGGGGGATGAACCTTTGGATGACATTGCTCGTGATCTGCTGAACATTAGTAGTGCCAGTCCCCAGGCGGCACCAACGGACAACCCTTCTAGAAGATTGGAGGCCTTAGAGGCTGAGCTTAAATTGCTGAAGGATGAGGTAAAAAAATCTTGCTAAGCAAAAAGGAAAAAAAAGCATTGAGGGAGAAGGGAGCATTGGCAATAGCCAGCTTGATGAAAATATACAAAAAAACTGACCTCCCTAGACTCCCGCCTTGGGAAAACGAAGACTAGGCATGAGTATAATATTGCAGCATTCAGGGCCATAGAGGAATTCATCGAAGGTCATGCAAGAAGTGTTTCGCAACTCAGCGGTGTCCCGATTACTCTTTGGGGCAAATGAGAAAGAGAGTAAAAGAACCAGAGAGGAGCTCGATAAGACGGATGCTGCTCATATGACCACGCTGGGTATGTATAATGCTTGGAAAAAAGTAAAGATGAGTATTGATCAAGCGGCCAAGAAGTAGTCTAGTTTTACTACTGCTTCTTGGCTGTAGGCTTGTTGTTTTGTTGCCGTTGTTTTGCTGTTAAGTCTCGTTTGTGTTGCTGTTTCTAGGCTTCGGTGTTCTTTGCTGTAACTTTTGTGCTTTGATATAGCTTCTCTGCTCCTCTCTCTTATTCATAAATAGCATAACTATTAAAAAAAAAATAAATAGCATAAACTAATCCCTGCTCTTTCTGTCAGATCCAATTTGAGGCTGTTTCGGAATTTACAATGGAAGGTTTGTATTTGTTTTTTGTATTGATTTCAATATTTTATTTTAACTTCCATGGTTTACATTTATTGGCATGCTCGATGGGACTCCCACACATATTTTATCTTTTTAAATTATTTCTCATTCTTTTTTTTTGTTGTTGTTTAAGACTTACTGATAAAGTTTCAGGTTTTTTTGCAGAAAACAAGTTGAAAATAAAAAATATAGTCTAATTTTTATTTTCTTCATTTGTGTGCATCTATAAGTTGCATGCATTTGTGTTACACATGATTTGCACTAGTGTCAAACTACACATGCTAGGATAGTCTTTCATGTGCTACCGTAACACTAACTTTTGTTTATTGTCTAGATTACATGTGCATGTGTATCTTTGCACGCACCTATGTATCTCTGTATGCACTGTCATCACCAATTTGTTAGTAGGAAAACTCTATGCTACACAAACTTGTTTAATTAAACGCGCTATCATGAGAGATTACACTAGTGCACCTAATTACACGCACTAGTGTTTTGTATCTATCTTTTTTACTATTTTCTTTATTTTCTAGTGTGTTAAATATTTTCTAATCATCATTTTAGTACTTTTTTTTAATCACTTTCTTGTAGGTTTTCATATATAATTAGTCTAAGGTGTTTAATTTTCATTTAATCTAAATTGGTCAAAACCAACCGTGTATGTTCTTTTTCTCGCACCCTCTTGGGTGATCTTGAAAATTAGAAATAATGAAGTTTGCCTTCTTTAATATCGTGATTTCGCTGCAGGAAAAACTAGTAATGTATTGATTGCATTACCGCATCATATGAATATTACCTTGAACATTCAATCAAACTTCTAACTATAGGTTGTAATAAAAAAATCAACCAAACTTTTATTTTAATAAAATTTATAAAATTGTTTTGCATGTTCAGATGAGGTTTTAATCCTATCTGCTTTAATTGAGGGAAGTGCATAGACATTCTCCAAAATATCATTATGAGGAATACCACAGGAACCCCAAATTAGGAGACACCTAGAGGGAACTGGCTAACAAAGAAGGTACCCACCCACCTACTTGACTAGTACACCCATGAAATTTAGAGCCAAGGTTATCCTTAGTGACAACCCTAGTTTGATTCTTTGAGCGGAGAAAAATCCATCTTACTTAATCAGGGGGTGAATTAAAGTTAACGAATAAAGCCTCTTTCTATACGCCAAGTGGTTATCACCCTCTTCTCCTACCCCTTTTTTCTTAATAAATAAAAAGGAAACCATTATTAGATTTTTGTTTTCTTCCCCCTCCACTTATGTTGTGTTTTGTATTCAATGTTTATTTTACAAATATAATCACATTCTATGTATTCAATTCCAAATTATATTATAGATTCTCTTAATATCTAAAATAAATAATCCTATCATATTATACCCGGTGCAATTCCTAATCTCTCAAATACTCATAACAAATCATACAATAGTTAGTGGATTATAGCTATAAAATATGGGTGTGTACTATTGAATGGACTAGGACATCACCTATGCTAAAATGTATTGAAAAGGTATATCTTTCTATTGTTTTTCATTTTTTTGAAATGAAGGTCATTGTTTTTTAATTAAAAAATACGTTTAAAATTTAAAGAAATTAAAAGTAATATCTGATTTTTATTAATATGTTTGGAATTTATAAAGAAAAGAAATATAGTATTTATTATTTACTTTTAAACATATTCTTGTGACATAATCTTAGTTTTAATATTCTTGTGACATAATTTTAGTTTGTAAAATATTAATCTGATTTTTAAATTAATATATTTCATTTAAGTTTAATTTTTTATAATAAATAATTAAGAATGTAAATTTATTTATGATTGATATTAATAGTTTAATATAGTTTTTTGTTTGTTTGTTATTTTAAACAAATTGATTTGTGTATATCAGCCTTCTATGTATATTTAATTTGATGTAATAGAATATAGAGTTGGAGTTAGAATCACTTCTTACAATAGTCATCTAATTAATTGTCATATTTGTAATTTTTTTTTTTAATGAAAATTAATGTATGTGATAGATTTATTATATTAATTGATGGGCCATGTATTATATTAAGGCTTCCTTGATTTGTGTCTCTATATGAATGGAACATGAGACTAATAATATTAGATATAGTATAGTGAGATTTCTTCTGATATTGTAACTCTAAAATTGTAGTTGTAAAATTTAATGATTAAGCCATTATGGACATGAAGGAAGTCTATCTATAATTTGTAAAATGATGTTGCTATAATAAAATTTATTAAACCTATTTATGAAAAACATGCCATAAACTATAAATAAAACATATCATTCATCAAATTAAAAAATATATACTATCAACCATTGTATATTAAAAAATAATATATATTGATTAGATAGATAATTTAGTCTATATATGTCAAGACTTGAATGTTAATGAAAATATTTATATACATGTATTGAAATGGCCAAGAAAATGCATTTCAAGATGTAGAATTTATGTGCATGTCCTATTTCAGTATGTGATATGTGATGGTCTTTTTTGGTTGGGATGCATTTCGGGTAGTAGAAAATGTTCATCTCCTAAATCAATATGCGACAAGTTATTTAGGATATAGTGTGTGAGAGAGATGTTTATATTCCTACTACTTCTATCCACTGAGATATGTGTTGGTGACTTCTCAAATAGGTTCTTCCATTTTAGTGTGGATTAATTTTGAGGTAATGGAGTTAGAACTCATAAATTAGAGGGTATATGCAATTTTTGTTTTATACATGATTTTTTTAATTATAAAATTTGTAAAAGATGTGTTATCCCTTTTGATGGTAAGACTTAAATTTTGAATGGTTATTATTTCACCCAAGGAGTTTGTCCAAGTTATAACATATAATGTATGGACTGAGCTCATTCTTACATTTATAACATAGTTATATCAAGAACTATCGAACAGTTGTTTTATAGCACAACCGTGTTGGTCAAACATATATGATTCTAATGTGTAAGTCATATATGATTCTAAATGGCCCATGTTGGTCCCGTTTGATAGAAAAAAACATGTTGTTCAAACATGTATGCTTCTAATGTGCATTCATCTATTATTCTAATGTACCCGTGTTGGTCTCACTCACTCTACATCCAATGTTTTCTGGTTAAAGATTTACAATGTTAAGATTTTTTTTAATTTTGTTTTTCAATAGTTCTGAAGATTTTTATAAGTTGTTTTTTAATTGTGTATTTTTAGTGGTGAGATTATTCTCACTTTAATAGGCCATAGGGATGAAAATTTTAATTAAGAAAACTATTGAAATAAACAGAGACTAAGAGAGTTATTTCAAAATAAAATAGACACTAAAATAAGAAAACAAAAACAGAGGTGTTTCTCTATGCACAACAAAATACACAAAATATTTATATTTATAACAAGGAGATTAAAAAACCATATACCAAAATTTGCATACAAACAACTACATCGATAGATTCAATCTTCCCGATATTTAGACTTCACTAATGGCTTTGTTATGGACAAAACATATATAAAAACTTGCATACAAACAACTACATCTATAGATTCATTCTTCCATATGTATGGACTTCACTAATGGCTCTTCTCTAGACTCCCTTTCTACTATTTTCTCCTTCCTTTTAGATTCTCTGGACTTCTTCTATTGTTGTACTACTCCGTAATTTTTTTGATTCAATTTGGGAAGAGATTTATCTTGTTTTTATTTCTTCTTCTTCTTCTATCTCAGAACTGTTGTTCTATTTTTCCTTAAACTACATACTTTTTCTAAAATATGGGAAAATAGTGTTTCCCTCTAATTTTTCTTGGCCCAAAATTTTTCACCTACCAAGGACCAATAACCTTTTAATTTTTAAGAATAAATTTGGGCACTAGAGTTTTTGGAATCATGCAAGTTAGAAAATTAAATTCAGGGGGCTATTAAGAACAAGTAGTTATTGTTCGTGGTTGGGATTAATTTCCCAAAACTTCCCCTTTATCTGAGCCCTCCACTTTTAAGAATTTTTAAATGCAAAATACTAGTTTGATGCTTGTTGTTGATGATCCATATATTTTTGTGCGAGTCCGAAGAAATTTTATATTTGAGTACATGAGCTCCAGTAGTTTTCTTCTCAAGTCTAAAGAAATTTCAATTGTGAGTCTAGAGAGAGTTTGGAGATGACTCGGTGAGTCCAAAGGTTTCTACGTAAGTCTAAGGAAATACTAGGATAGTCTAGACAAATTATGTGTCTGAATATATAACTACGAAAGTCCATAGAATTTTTTTTCAATTCCATAGTTTTCTAATCTGTATGAGTTTGAATATTCTTGAATGGCTCCAAAGTTGATTGTAAAATTCTAGAGCTAATATGGAGTTTATTGTATGAGTTTGAAGCTAGTATAGAGATTGCTTCTATGACACCTAATATTTCTCTTAGGTGATAAAAACTATTATTTTACAATGGTTTGGTGAAGTTATTTGTAAGCTACACCTCATATCTGTAACAGTGAAGTTTTGTCTCTCCCATACAGTACCAACTATTTGATAAAGTGATAGTGGATCTTAATATGCTTGTTACAACTATGGAAGAGTGGATTTTGTTTCAAGGATATTGAGGATACATTGTCACAAAATATGGTTGTGTAATATCCTTTTTCCTCATTCAATTATGTTAGGATCCTCCTAAGCCAAATATTCTAACATGTCATTGTATTTTTTGCAATATACTAATCTTTTTTGTGGAGAGAGAAACTATGGGCTACTTTTTAGATTTCCATGAAATGACTCCTAGCCCAATATGGAAATCATGTCCATGTGTGTTATTCCTATCATCTACACTACCTTCCCAATCCCTATCCATATTTGTAACCAACTCAAAGTGACTTGCTACAATATACAAAATTACATGGCCTTTCATGTCATTGACATATCTCATGATTATCTTTCATGATTTCTAGTGTGTGTGTGTGTTAAGGTTTTTCCATAAATATGAAAATCAAGTTTAGTGCATATGTCAAATCAGAAATAGTTATTGTTAAATACATTAAACTTCCATCCATGATCTTGTATAAGGTTGGATTCATCTCATTATTGCAATCTTCCTTACTTAATTTCGAACCTTCAACATAGTTGTTGGTGTGTGTCCAAGCTTGTAATTCATCATTTTAAACCTCTTCAAAACTTCTGAGACATACTTGGTTTGAGAAATGAGCATTCCATGATCCATTTATTTTACCCCAGTACCAATAAAATACTTTAATAGAAAGAAGTCTTTTATCTCAAACTCACTCTTCATTACTTATTTAAAATCAAAAATCAATAGGTCATTGTTTTGTGTGAAAAGTAAAACATATGTACATATAAAAAATATTAAAATATTACAATTTTCAGCTTTGATATAGAGAGTGGGTTCACTTATACTTTTTTTGAATCCATTGCTTAACAAATAAGAATCTATATGGATGTATCATGCCCTTGGTGTTTCTTGAGTCCATAGAGTACTTTCTTTAGCCTATACATTTTGTCTTCTTGTCCTGAAATATCATACCCAAGTTTTCCATCCCAGACCAACTCTTAATTACTTCTTTAAAAACAACAATTAATAGGTCATTGTTTCCTATAAAATGTAAATCATCTACATATAAAACAATAATTAAAATGTTATCATTTTCAACATTGATTTTGTTGAATCCGTTCCTTACCAAATAAGCATCTATTTGGCTTGTAACATTCCCTTGGTACTTGTTATCCCAAATTCACCCCCGAAAAATTTAGTCAGAAAAAGCCCCGCACATAAAGAAAATATGAAGGGAAATTATTCATACCCATGAGCTCACATTCCAGAACGAGGAAAAGGAAAACATAGGCCCAAAAGAGTCAAATTTGACCCTGCACATGAAGGAATAGGAGAAATGGCCCTTTTGAGAATTTCTATGTCTTAAATCTATTTTAAAGGCTACAAGTTGGGAACATAATAGTAGGGTCAGAGAATGAGGATCAGTTCTGCAGAGAATCCAAAAAAAAAGAAAGGGAAGAAATGATGAAGATTCAAAGTTTTTCGGGCTCGAAACAATTCAGAAAAGAGTCCAAAATTGACTAAGTATGGAGTATCCAATGAAGAGAGCCACGTGTCAGCACGATGCTTCTCCAAAGATGAATCCAAAAAGGGAGGCTCGAATAAGCGTCATGTCCCTATGTGTCCTAGGCCAAAATGGAGGTAGGGTCAAATGGTCAACAAAGGTCTAAAGGTGGACAGGGTGGGCCTTAAAATTGGCTAAGTATAAAAGTGTAAGTGGAGGCAACCAAGTCTCAACTCTACGCTTCTCCAAAATTTATCCCAAAGGAGACCCAAATGAGCACGAGCTCGCCACATAGCCCAGGGTCCGAAAAGGTAAGAAGGGACGTTGAAAATTCCAAAGACCTGTAGAGGATGCCAAGTGTCAACTCGACGCTCCTTCTAAGGAAATTCTTGATCGGTATTTCAAGTGAGTGCGGAGCCTCCACTCGTCCCATTTAGAAAAGGGACAAGGTCAGGTTGCATAGTCAAACACAGAGACAGACCAGCGGAATATTCAAAGTGTCCAAATGGCACTAACTCAAGGGTCAAATAAAAGGAATATTTCCATATGAGTGCCAGACTGTTGCGTGTCCCTAGCCAAGAAATATGACCCCCGCCAAGTAAAGGACTTAGCCAAAAAACGTAGAAATTGAGGAGGCAGGCGGAGAAAGCCACGTTTCAGCCTTGCGCCATTCCAAGAGAAAAATATAGAGGCCGCCCTTAGGAATGGGTTATTCCTCCACGTGTCCCATATTAAAAAGGAGGTCCATTTTTTTTTCAAGATGGTTTTCCCGCCCATTTTGTACGGACCCAACACAATCTTCGAAGAGGCATATCTTTTAACTCAGGGATTGAAATATTACAAATCTGACACCATTGGAAACGTCTCAACGTCTTATAGGCCATGGAAGGATTAAAAATACTTTTTTGCATTCCCTAGTAGGTGAAAAGGGGAGAAACATATTTGGGCCTTTAATGCAGGAACTTCTTGCATCAATAACCAGATCAAATTCAATCTAATCTTTTGTTTCCTCCTTCGAGGTGCCAAACAAGAAAACAATGTAGTCAAGATAGATTTAGGAACAAATTTTGTGGAAGGCATTAATGGTAGTGGTTGAGCTTCAAACTATTTTTCCGCTCCTTTCTTTTCTCCTCTCTGTACTGAATCCATAAAGGAAGGCTCGAGGCTCATTATAAGGAGGTTTTTCATTTTTTCTCTCTACCTCCCCTTATTTTCTTCCTCGGGGTCAAAAATGGAGCTTGAACCTCCTCCCCTACTCTGTAAAATGGTGTTTTTTACCTCTTCCTCATAAATGATGTTTTGTGCAAACTTCTGAAGCAATAAAACCATGTTTATTGATGCATTTTCCATCCTTTGCTAGTTTTCTTCTTGCCTCTCTTCATTGCAGGGTACTTGTGCATGTTTTGATGTTCATTTGTAGATCTGGGAGCTATGTTTTTTGGGTTTGAAATTTTTTCTATGTGGATCTGATCTTTGGCCTATGATGCAGTTGTCCATTCTCTCCATTGCTCACCTCTCTTCATTTCAAGTAGTCTGGTTAGATGATCAGCAGTCTCTGGTGTATCACCATTTTAGTGTAGGCTCTGTTTTTTCTTGTTTTCTTTCTCTCCTTGTCTCCTTGGATAGTTATATTAGGATTAAATTAGATTTCCTACACTAGAATAGCTTGTGGCAGGTAATTTAGGAAGAGGAACCAGCCTTCTCTGGATATATTTCCCCTTTGCAAGGTCCCACACCTTGGGGAAAACTCAATGTTATGCAGATCACACCAAATGACTCTACCTTAGAAGAGTAGATCTAATGACTCATTTGGGGTGTTGTGATTTTGCACTAACAGTTTTGGCATGCTCAGTGGGACCAAGAGGTCTTCACTTCATTGCAACAAGATTGATGTGCACTTTTTGTAAATCTTCAGCTTATTAGAAGCTTTACTTTGCACATCTGGTGACACCATCTGGTTTACAACCCATTCTCTGAGTTTCATACCTTTTCTATCCATTTCAACTCATTTTCTTCTTCCATCTCTTTCATTATATCCCATTCCATTAGGTTATGTAATCATGACTTAATTTCCCTTCTTGGAACTCACACTTACAGCAGAGCAATCCATCTCCAATATGTTTTGCAACTCCTTCAAATCAGCATTATGAGAAGCAGTGCCAAAATCAAGTTGGATATGGAGCTTTCCAAGATCAGGGGTATGTAAACAATGAAGACAATCAAATGCAAGATGATGGTCTATTGGAGAAGATCCAAAAAATGGAGGCTTGTATGGTTCAATCTAGAGCTATAGCTCAAATGAATTCATTCAGGATTGGTTTCAGGACACCTTGTCCATGGGAAGGCCCTTTTCCAAGACACTACATCCCTCAGGAGAAACTTAAATTCATGATTGGAATGTTTCCCCAACTCACACAATGGACTGAGGGGATAAAATCATATGAGTAAAGTCGGAATCAATCTTTTCAATGGGTAAGTCATTCAACAGCTCCTTGTCTTTCTTTTTCTCCCTCTCAAGCTTTATTGTTACAATAGAGGTGAGATTCAAGCTTCCCATCTGTTGCCCCAAGGGTTGATTTGTCTTCTCCATCTCCTATTCTTCCACCTCATCTCATTTATTCTACCCTTTTCCATTCCAAATAGTCATCCCCTCCAAATAAACAAGAAGTTCCACCTCCCTCCACACCACAAACAATTGCAAAACTGGTTGAACCCCAACGTGTCACCCCTCTTGCTTTCCCAAGTCCATGTTGGGAAGAGTCCCAAGAAACCAGTCAAGGAGAACAACAAGAGGAGGATCCCAACAGAGAAGAAATGACATAAAATTTGAAGAGTTTTGCTTCCAAATTTGGGTTTACAAATATCCCCTTGATGGTCAAACCAATGGAGGAGGTTAGAGTTAAAGAACCAGTGGTGGTTGAAGCTGAGTTTGTAGCAGAAGAAGAACAAGAACAAGAGGAAGAGAATCACTAGTCTGTTTATGGCACTTTTCCTAAAGAAGATGTTGATCTAACACAAGTTGTACAACTAGTTGAAGAGGAGGAACAATCAGCTCCAAGTCACATTGAAGAGGAGCATATGGGAGAGATCAAATCAAAATTGAAGCCACTCAATGAAGAAAGCATCATTGAATTATTTTTTCTTTCATTTCAAGGACCTGAATTGATTGATGAACCAATGATGGAGGAGGACCATATAGTTTCAGAGGCTCCAAGTGAGGATCAGGCCACAGAGAAAGCTTCAGTTCTTCCTCCCACTTCATCTCCTTTAATCTATAATATTGAGGAGGAGTTTGATCTTTCAAACTTCATGTTTGAGGATAAGGAGAACCATGCTGATTAAAATGTAGATCAGGAGGAAATCATGGAGGAGGTAGAGCGCATGCAACATGATAACAAGGAGACAGAATGTCTGACTGACTTGGAGGATTGTTTTAATGAAGAGCATCCTAAGGAGATAACATGATTTTCTCCTCCATCTTCCACCTTCCAAGCACATGAACCTACTACCATGAAGGAGAATATTCAAGTGCAATAGCCTGCAATTCATAATGGCTCTCTGAGACCAAGGTTGGAAGACCATGATCTTCTATGTTCTGCATAGGAAGAGAAAACGCAGGTAGAGGATGTCATCATCTCTCTCACACCATCCATCCAATAAGGTCCACAAGAAGGCTCCATTCTTGGAGTTAAAATTTAGAGCTATGGGCACATCATAAGGATCAGAACTTGCCTAATCAGGTACTTGGCTTTATTGGAGCCAAGGGAGAAGCCAAAACTAGTTCTGGATACTTCAGGGCATGAGGATGAGCATCAAAGTACCAAGGGTCACCATCAACACCTTCAGGAGTCTAATACAAGTTAGCTTGAGGAGGTATTTCCCATTAATGTTTATACCCTGATGATTTTTGTGGAAGACAGGCTTAGATTCATTTTTTCAATCATTCAGGTAGCTATATTTAGTGTCAAAGCATTTACATGGCTGCCTCTCTCAAGAAAGCGAACCTACTTCTCCCTACTAGTTGAAAGCTTTGTTTACCATTCTTTCTCTCTGGTTAGTATAGGAGTAGGAGTAGGATTTGTTTTCAGTAGAAGAAGTGCATGTGCACACTCTACATGTCTCATTTGAGACATGTATGATTTCGGTCTTTGTATATAAGTTTTGTTTGTATTTCTTCATAGGAGCATGAAGCCAGGATCTTAACTATTCAAGGTAGAAAGACTCATATTTGCCTGTAACAGTTGCAAATTCCAAAAAAGAAACAAATGCAGAGAAACTAAATTTGTTAAAAGATAGACCATTTGAGGGAGAGATTAAAGCCCCGAGTCAAAACAATTTTCTACTCTCAGAAACTCCATTTCCAAGATTTTATTATGAAAATTGAGAGTGCGGATGTGTGGGCAGGCTCGGGCTCTGTTGGTTGTCAAATAAGGACTTTAATGAAAGCAAACGTCAGGGGATAGAAATTCCCTCCTCTTTAATGGGAGAGGTTCCCTTATTGAAATCAAAAATCTTATTTACAAATGTACAACGTTTAGTTTCAAAGAGGAAATCTGATATCATGAAAGTGTTTTAGATTATCAATACAAAAAGACAGAAGAACTAAGGAATGGGAAAAGGTAGAATGGAATTTTCAAGAAATATAGATAGCAAAATAACTCCTTATAAATATTGAACTAGGATAATATAGAATAGAATCATTCAAATTAAAATCATAAGATATTATTTCACAAACACAAAGTTCTAGATATGACATCCACAAGAATACAAAGCTTCTTAATGCAAAGGAATTAATGATTCAATAATTTTTAATAGATCAGAAGGAAAGAGTAAGCACATATAGAAACAGAAAGGGAAATATTCTTGTATTGATAACTTTTGACTCTTTTACACTTTCAAAAAAAAAATCAGAGTTCCAGCTCCTTAGAATGGCGTGGAGAGCTCATTATATGGCTTACAAATTGGTTACATTTGGTAACCATTTATTTTAACTAAAATATTAATTAAGGAAATGCAACATACAATGTACTTAATTAATTTTCAAGGAGCTCGGCACTAAGAATAGAAGAAGAGAAAAAGAAGCTAGAAGAGGAAACATCCATTTATGGCTGAGGGCCCACTGATTTGAGAATTCGTTGCCTGAATCTTTTTAAAGCCTCCATTATTTCCATGCCTCTTGGAATTGTTGTATTGGCAATAACATGAGTCCATGTTCACATAAATTTCTCAATATCCTTATCAAATTCAGTATGCTCCATACAATCCTTATTGGCTTCGGTAATAGCTGAATGAAGGGAACAAATATCTTCTATCTTCTCTTTAGTAAATGACTCCTCTTTAAACAAATCACCTTTGAAAAATGTCTTGAACTGAGCTTTGATTTCCTAAAGAGAGAAGGGAACACCTGTAGTCTCATCTTGAAGATGGCAGTGAATATCTTTGAAGGCTAATGAGACACATGTTTTGAAAGATTCTCCTTTTCGCCACACATTCCTCAATTCTCCCAGCACTTCCTCCAAAACCTTTATTTTTCATTCAACACTGAAAATCCATGCCTTTGACAAGTTGTTCTTAGCATCATCAAAAAAATTGTTGACCAACAGGATCTTCTCATTAGTTTGGTCCATTAGGTGAAGATCTGTAATACAACTACTCCAAACCTTCAACTCTTTATCCATAGTTTTAATTGAGGCAGAGAGTTTCTACTACAGATTAATCACTTTTTCATTCATTTTGAAGGCTTCCACAATGAAGTTCAAACCTTCTATGGTCATATCATCCACCATAGCCTCCACATCCTTCCCATAAATTAAATGTTTGTATGTCTTTGATGCTTTGAACTTCATCATGGCTGAGAATCATGGGGGGGTGGAAGAACAGCCAGTGGGGTAGGATCCAAAACCTTATCTTTGGCCAATAATGACTTGATAAATTTGGAAAGAGCTTGGTTCTTTTCTTCTAACTATTCTATGGTCTACTTACCCTTATCTACTCATTCAATAACCCTTGTTATTGTTTCCTGGATGTTATGAACCTCACTCTCAGGAGTGGATTCTCCCATTGGGATTCTAGAAAGCCCTAAGTCAGAGACCAAAATATCCTACTCTACCTTATCAACCTTGGGCTTTACAAACTTTGGGAACTACTGGCCCTAAGCATCAGTTACTAACCTTGAAGTGGTCCTAGCTCTCTTTGCTATAGGGGGAGGGGTAGTACCCAACAGAGCTACTACAACATCAAAATCTGGCCCTGTCAAATGAGAAGAGGATTTTCTCTTCTTGTTATCAACCAAGGGTTGCACCCAAGAAAAGGTAGAAGAAGAAGAGGAAGGAACAAGAGGCCCAAAGAGCAAGTGAACTCATTGCACTTAAAGTATTAACCACCTTTTCCTCTAGCAAAGAAGTGAAATGGATAATCAAGAGCTTATTTTGTAGAGGAGTCTGTTATACTAGGAGGTTCAGTACTTGGTCACCTCCTTTTCTTCTCCAACATTGATTTCAAGTGCTCCTGCAAGGTCTAGAAATCCACCATCATCACTCTCACTAAGAACAATAATGTTCTCTGGTCTTGAAGGAAATTATAAACATTCCAGAAGAGATTGTTCCTCAATTGGTTATTTTTTAACCTCTTTAATCTTCTTTTGATATACTTGAGTAGAAGAAGAGGGAGTAGACAATTCAGGATCTTTTATTGAGAAATATGGAGGGGTTTTCTCATGTACCTTAGTACTAGGTGTATGTGCTTCCTTCCCAGGTGTGAAAGTATCTCTGGAAGAAGATCCACCCAGATTCTTCTTAAGCTCACGAATTTTCCTGTTAAACCAAACCTTAGTTCTTACAAGAAAAGGGGCAATAATCTCAACCAAATCCTCTCTCTCTTTCTTGTACCAATCTAGGTTCTCTAAAAGCAGTGTGTTTGATTGATATTTCATATTCAAAGGACTGTAGGTCCAAATCATCATCCTTGAGCCCTTCAGGAACTTGGTAGAGAGTAGGATCTATAATTTTTTGCAGAGAGATTTTTCCATAGTGCCTCCTTCTGGCTTCAAAATCATCACCACAATCAGCCCAGTAATCCTCAGTGTCTAGCTTATGATGATAGATTATCCTGAGGTTCTGATTGATAAACTGCTTCAAATAAAAACAAGTTCTTGGTTTAAAAAATGGTCAGTAAGAGGAGCAATATCCCTTTCTATATTTTGGGCATCCAAAGTTGTTTTACATGTATAATTTCCCAAGGAGATAGGGAAATACAAACCAATGATCTTATTGTCTCTGTAGGTTCTATGCAGTTTATCAAGATGCCTACATACTTCAACCAAACCCATTTTATCATTGCAAAACATGGGGAGCTTGAGGGGTGTACTTTCATAGCCAGCCAACCTTATGTATAATAACCTTCTGAATTGGATGAAGAAAGCCCCATACTTAGCTATCAAAGTAATAGCTTCATCAGAAAATATCCTAGTAGTGTCACCCTCCAAGAGTCTTACAATATACAGGGTGAAAGCATCATTGACCCTCCTAAAATTGTGATTGCTAGCTTCAAGGGTAAATTGAGGGCAGTATGTGTAGATAGGTTCATTCTTCTTGCCCTCCATGTAGGTGAAATCGAACCACTCTCGGGATGCAGCTAGGGCATACATGAGATAAGAAGTCATATAGATATTCTTAGTCTGCTGAACAATTGAAAATTGCTTAGTCAAATTCATACAAAAAATTTCGGCCCAATTTATGTTCAGCTTGCCCTTGCAAATGATGTTTATAAAGGGGCACATCCATAAATGAAATTCATTGGTGGACAGAAATCCCATTATACGAGTAAGTAAAATGATAAAATCAGACAACTCCTCATTAAAATCAACCCTGAATAATACTTTAGAGAGTTGGGACACTCCCTTCTTAGGGTTATTCAACCATGATTTTGTTATTCGTGCCTCATATTTTTCACTGTCCTTGTCAAACAGAGTCTGAACTTGAGAACGAGTGAGAATGATAGAGTCTTAGGGCTCTGGAATGTGTAGGTCAGCAGCAATGGCAACAGCATCCATTTTAGCAATTAATTCCCCATGCACATTAGTAAGCTCCTTGGTAGTTGAGTTAAAATGGGCTCCGCAGGAAAGCACGGTGTTGGCACACTATAGAGAGATAGGAAAACTAGATGCATATGTAATTCCACTGTCGCTGATCATTTGGGCCATGGGGGAAGGGTTAGAGCATGTTAGTTCTGCCCCAAAAATCTCCAAAATCTAAGTGTCGAACCTCACTATCCCCAATATTAGGTACAGAGGTCTCGAGAGGTGACAGATGTTCCTGACCTTGAAACTTGATCTTTATTTTTGCAATGCGCAAAGGGATAACCTTCCAAGATCAAATTCGTGATGAAAATGCAAAGAGATACATGGGCACGAGAAAATGACTTTAATTTCAAGGATTTGAGCAAGAGATAACAAGCGAGCAATGTGACAAATGCATAGGGGATAGTCCCTTTAAATAGTTGTTCAGGAGAGAGAAGGTCATTAATGAGCATTAAATACACCTTTGCACCGACTCAAAAAGATGAGACATGGGAAAAGTTGAAAAAACTGGCCCGGACGACCCTTGGTACATTTGGGACATGAGGGATGTGAAGACACAATCCGGTCGACACGGGCGATGCGGGGAATGTGGGCCAAATGAGCACAGGCAGTAGAGGGACTCAAAAACATGAAGGATGTGAGGGACACGAAGACGTGATTTCGACTTATGTGAGTGATGTAGGGAATGCGGGCCCAAGATGAGCATGGGGGGGTCCAACTCAGAAACGTGAAGGACGCAAGGGACGCGAGGACACGATTCATACAATGCAGATGATGCGAGGAATCAGCAACTAGAAATCCCCAACGTATTTGGGGCAAGATGGGACAAAAGTACATGAAGAACCCGATGCAGGTGATGTGGGTGATTGGGGGAAAAGGAATTCCAGGTGAACTTGGGACAAATGGGCCAAAAAGTTCTAATAAAGCTGACAGATAAGGATTTGCGGGGAAATCAACCGATCGGTGAACAAAGGGCCCGACAGTACTTGGGACATGAGGGACAAAAATGTCCGACAGACCCGCAAATCACCAAAATGACTCCAAAAAATGTAAATTTTCACCATCTCTTCAAGTTTTCACTTCACTAGAACATTACTAAAGGGTTGCCAACTCAAAATTTTCAAATTTCTAACTTTCAAAAGAGGGGAAATTTTGAGAGGACAACAACTGGCTCTTTCTGGGGATGACTTGACTAGATCAAAAGAATGAGGCAAGACAAGAACTCAAGAAAAATTTAGGGGAAGAAGACCAGTGCTTTATCCATTGGGAAAATAGAGTCAAGGGCAAAACTAATAGAGAAGGTAACACACAAACAAGGAAAAACAAACAACAAACAGAAACAGGGAAAAGCAAACACACAATATACATAATATACAAAGGACTTCACTTATTCACCTAGGACTTGAACAATTTCAGGTACTGCCCACTATAAGGAAGTGGGAGAGAGGATCCATCCATGTAATCAAGATAGAAGGAATTTTCACCAGACAAAATGCCTGATTTTGAAGGACCAAGCCAAAGAGAATCAAACTTACCATGGCTTCCTCGAGGTTCATGTCTCTTATCCCACAACAAAACAATGTCTCCAACTTTGAAATCTCTGGATCTAGCCTTCTTGTCAAATAAATATTTCACCTTCTGCTGATGGGCAGATATTCTATCAAAAACCTATAGCCAGTCCTCATCAAGCTTATGGAGATACATAATCCTTTTCTCCAAAGAATCACTAAAACTAGTGTCCTTCAATAGCCTTCATCAAATGCAAAGCTGGTAGTTCTATTGTCACTGGTAATTGGGCTTCCACACCATACACCACTTGAAAAGGGGACATCCCAATTGCTCTTTTGGGTGTAATCCTATCTTCCCAGAGAGCATCATAGAGCTTCTTGTGTCAGTTTCTCTGAGATTCATTAACAAGTTTTCTTATAATGGCCACCAGATTTTTTGTTGTTAATTTTACCTGACCATTCCCTTGAGGATAGTAATATGAGGAATGAGCAAGGGAAATCCCATATCCATAGCATAAATCCATCATCTCAACAGAAGAAAAATTATAATCATTATCAGTCACAATCTTGTTTGGTACTCCAAACCTTACCAAGATGTTTTCTTTGATGAAATTACATACTACCTCAGAAGTAGTACTCTTAACTGGAATGGCTTCTACCCACTTAGTGAAATAATCTGTGGCAGTCAACACATGAGTATGTCCTACACTTGAAGATGGGTTGAGTGTTCCAATGAAGTCCAAACCCCACTGTTGAAAGGGTTCTTCAATCACAACTGGTTTGAGTGGAAAAGCAGCCAACTTAGGTCTTCCCATAAAGGTTTGACAAGCTTCACATTTATCAACCCATTTTGATGCATCTTTAAACAAAGTAGGCCAATAGCACCCAACATGAATAATCTTGTGAGAAGTAACGGCAGATGAGAAATGACCTCCACAAGCTTGATCATGAAAGGTTGAGAACAACTTCTTATGTTGCTCTTTGTCAACACATTTCAAAAATCTTCCATCCACTCCTCATTTGAACAAACCATTCTCCCACAACACATACTATGTTGATCTTAGCTTAATAGTTCTCTTATCCTTGGAAGTTAGGTGAGATGAAAAATCACCAAAGGTAAGGAAATGAGAAATATCAGCGTACCATTCATCAGTTGAGCTAAGAAAAAGAACAATAGGAACATCAGCCTCATCCTTAGACAACTGATGACCAGCTCCTTCAGCAATGAGCTCACACAGGCCTTTACCCTAAACTAACTTTGTTGGTCTGATGTCAATATCATATTCCTGAACCTTTTACTACCTAGTTTCCTCTCTTATTTCCAAATTCTTGTTGTGTAAGAATAGACTTGATGGTTGTAAAGGGCACAAGAACCACAGAGTGAGAGTTAAGGATATAAAATTGAAACTGCTTAACAGCTTTAACCACTGAAAAAGCATGTTTCTTTGTCATAGTGTACTTCAACTCATGATTTTTAAGAATATATCTCATGAATGCAATTGGGAGCTCATGATCTTCATAATATTTTTGGGTCAACACAGGTGGCCAAGGTACTTTTTGTGGCATAGCAATAGATAATAAAATCTTTGCTAAAATCTGGACATGCTAAGATAGGAGTCCTAGGAATAGATTTTTTAATACCTTTGAATGCTTCTTTCCCTTCAGGGGACCCAACCAAACGTCTATTTTCCTTTCATCATCTAGAAGATATTCAAAGTTATCTCCGCCCAAAATCAGGGATGAATCTTCTCAAAAAATTGATCTTACTAAAGAAATAATGTACTCCCTTTTTACTTGTGGGAAGGGGAATCTACTAAATAGCTTGAACTCATTCAGGATCAATCTTGATTCCTTATTTAGAGATTACATTTCCTAATAAATTTCCTTCCTTGACACAAAAGATAGATTTCTTGGGGTTCAGGGAAACTCCATGTTCTCTACATTTCAAAAGAACTGTCTCTAGATGTTGAAAATGATCTGCTCTAGTTTTAGAAAATACAGTTAGGTCATCTAGATACACGACAATACAATTTTCCTTTCAGAATTCCAAAGGCCAAATCCATAGCTCTCTGAAAGGTGGCAACAACATTAATGAGTCCAAAGGGCATCCTCTTGTAGGAAAAAGTACCCGAGGGAGTAGATAAAAGCAGACTTGTGTTGATCTGCAGTATTAACCTCCACTTGATTATACCCTGAAAAACCGTCAAGCATGGACAACATTTCTGACCCTGTAACAGCTTGCAAAACTTGATCCATCATGGGTAGAGGATCAGTTTTCCTTCAAAGAATCCTGATTCAGATTCCTGGAAGTCAACAAAGATCTGAATCTCACCATTTTTCTTCCTGACAGGTACAATGTTTACAATCCATGTTGAATGGTGAATGGGGAAGATAATTTTGGCTTTCAACAATTTTTGTATCTCCTGAAAAATGGCATTAGCAATCTTTGGATTGTACTGCCTTTGCTTTTGCTTGAAGGGTTTTATCCCATGTTTGAGAGGAATGAAATGTTGCATTTCTTTTGGCTGAAAGGCTTTTAGATCATCATAGGAATAGGCAAGAACATCAGTCTATTTATTCAAAATATTTACTACCTTCTTATTTTCCTCCTGTGTGCAACATTTCCCAATGTTCACCATTTTGGGGTTAACAGAGCTCCCAATGTTAATATTTTCATATTCAATAGATTTTTGGGCTCCTTTAGAAGCTTTAGACTTAACATACCTGTCATGTTTATCAAACAATTCCTCCAAACTCACCAGCCCTTTAGGAATCTTGTTTCCTTTTAGTTTTATGCACCCATCTTGATTTGTCTCCTCTTTGACACCTTCCTCATTGGAAGATACACTCTCACGAGGAAAATTGTCACTTCCTTCAAAATACAACTGTTCAAAGTTATCCCTGAGCTCCAGGAAAGAGAGCAAATGTTGGTCATCATTGAAAACTGTGCCAGTTACTTGCATTATCTGGTACACTTGGTCTATGGATCATTTCAATGGTGAATTTATCCTGAGAGAAATCAGGATGAGGTATCAGCAATGATCCTGAAACAGTTAGGGAATCATCCCTAGTGTTCTTTTCTCTTGGCACTGCCTCGATGGAGAAGGCATCAAGAAATTCAATAGAATCCCAAACCAGATTCCTATAATGCTTCAATCTTCTATTCTTTACTTGAAAATGTCTCTGACTTGTTTAACAACCAGTTTTGCATCTCCATGAGCCAAAATATTCTTCACACCTTTCTCTTTTTCCACATTAAGTCCAAGGATGAGAGCTTCATAATCTGTTGTATTATTGGTATTCTCAAACTGTAGTTTGAATGAGAAAGGATGAATCCTTCCTTCTAGAGATATTAAAACCACACCAACCCCAGAACCAGCTGAGGAGAAACTTCCATTAAATTCCAAATTCCAAACGCCATTAGGATCATGAAGTACTTCCTTGGGATGTTCCGTTTCATCCTGAGACATAATCATATAATTACCATGTCCAATATCTTCATAAAGTATTTGTGCTTTAGGATCATCTGTCTTTTGCACAATATACTTAGATTTATTCTCAAGCAATAACTTCCTCATCTTTCCATTAACTGGTATAAGGGCATGTGGCCAATCCATTTTAATTTCTCCTCCCACGTCCTTACAGACATTCCTACTCAACATCATGTCGTATGAAGGAGGGATATCAGCTACCAAAATAGTAGCTAAAACCTTTTTCTCAGGTAAGGCAACAAAGGTCTACTTATGCATCTTTAATTCTTCCCACCAAGGGCACCTCCCGACTCTCCATAGAATAACATGAACCAATAGTGCGTGTGAGGGTAAGACCCAAAGCATGAGCCACTTTGGCAGGAATTACATTGTCTGAAGCTCCTGAGTCTATGACACAGTTGCTAAGTCTATGGCCTGCTATAAGGAGGGTCACATAAAATGGTTTGATTTTCTCATTAGGTGAGATGACTGATGCCACAAGATTTGGTTGGGGTGTGGAAGATGGAGTAGGCAACAAGGCCTTTAGAAGTTTCAGATGAAGTTTTAGAATGGGAGTTAACAAAGTGGACCATTTTGGCAAAGGCTTTTGGATGGGTTTGATAATACTCAGCCTTTGAAATTTGGATTTTTGTCTTCCTAAGATGGTCAATGATATCAAAAGATCCAGAGGTGGATGGGGAATCATCACTAGGAATTTTAGGCTTATCAGGTTTTGAGGCTGGAGAAGAAAAAGAATTTTTAAAAGCAGGAATAGGAGAAGAAAGAATTAGGAGAACTAACCTTTTGTGTGGATGCAATAGGAATAGGGGATCCTCTTCTTGCCACCATTGGAATAGTTTTGGAATACTCTTTAGATTTTCTAGCAGGTTGCATCACTTTTTCTTTCTTATTGGTCTGCTCTCGGGTCATAACAGCATAAAATTCACTGATTCATTTCTGCCACTACTTCATCATAATCATCTTCTTCATCAATGCCCTCAATAGTGAGAAAATTAACTTGAGATCCATCAAGTTCTTCCAATTCCTCCTCAGCCTCTTCTCCAGATTCTTCAAATTCTTCATTAACCTCTTCATCAGGTTCTTCAACTTCACAAGTTGCATTGATAGGGACCTTGATGGGTGGTCCCTCGATTGCCAACCTTGTCTGAGAAGAAGGAAAATAGTTTTTAGGTTGAAAGTTCCTTCTTGGAGCGTCTTGATAAGGACCATGCTGAGCCAATTGTTTCTTGATAGCAATGAGGTCATTGGCAAGCTTTTGTACTAAAGGAATCTGCATTAGCTCCAGAACTTGAGGAAGAGGAAGAAAAAAAGCTTTAGACTTAGGAAGGATCTCTTTTCAACTTGCCAGACATGATCAAGTCATATTCAACACTAACAGCTAATCTCTGATCTTCATCCAACATTGCAAGATTGGCTCTCCTAAACGCATAGCTTACTTCAGGAAATTGAGGGTTTAGGAAAAAACATTTTTGAATCTGATCCATGGGTCGGGTGTCTTGTGGGATCTTGTTAATTAGCTTATTGAATTTATCCACAAATTCTCTCATGGGCTCTTGTGATTCTTTCTTGATTTGAGAAATATGGGCTAGCAAAGCATGCACATCTTCTGCAGGTTTGAAACAATTCTCAAATCTTGTTCTCATGGTGGTCCAATTGGTAATGGCCCCAATAGGAAGATGAAAGAACCAATCTTCCACATTATCTTGCAAAGTCTCTACAAAGAGCCTCACCAGAGACATCCTCATGCTCAACTCTGAGGACTCCCACATGCAACTATGAAGGTTGTGATATGTTCATCAAGATGCACCTTGCCATCACCTCTGAACTTGAGAAAGTTCTTCCTATTACTCATGGGTAACTCATGTCAAGGTGGAGGGAGGGCAAGAGGCCCAACACGTTGGCCCCAGGGCAATGGAACAGCCATTCTTGGAAAAATTACCTGAAGAGGAACCGAAACACCAGCAAGAATCAAAGCACGAAGATTAGGGCTGAGTTGCTCTTGAGGAATACCACTTCCAAGGGTTCTATCTTCAACAGGGGGTGTGCTTGTAGAACGAGCTATTCTATTTCTCCCTGTTGAAGGAAGGGGAAAGCCTTGTTGCTCCAGGAGTTGAAACTGAGAATCTTCAATTCCAAGAGCCCTCCTACCATGGGTAAATCTTAGAGTCGCCAGATTAGAAAATGATCAAGAAATTGTTCTTAAAACTGGAATCCGTCATAAATGAATCCCCAGTAGAGTCACCAAAAACTGTTGGTTGTCAAATTAGGACTTTAATGAAAGCAACAGTTAGGGGACAGAAAGTCCCTCCTCTTTAATGGGAGAGGTTCCCTTATTGAAAGCAAAAAGCTTAATTCACAAATGTACAATGTTTAATTTCAAAGAGGAACTTTGATATCATGAAAGTGTTTTAAATGATTATCAATACAAAAGGATTGAAGAATTAAGAAATGGGAAAAGGTAGAATGGCATTTTCAAGAAATATAGATAGCGAAATAATTCCTTATAAATGTTGAACTGGGATCATATAGAATAGAATCATTGAAATTAAAACCATAAGATGTTATTTCACAGACACAAAGTTCCAGATATGACATCCACAAGAATACAAAGCTTCTTAATGTAAAAAGGAATTAATGATTCAATAATTTTTAACAGATCAGGAAGGAAAGAGTAAGCACATATAGAAACAGAAAGGGAAATATTCTTGTATTGATAGCTTTTGACTCTTTTACACTTTCAAAAAAAATAATCAGAGTTCCAGCCCCTTAGAATGGCGTGGAGAGCTCATTATATAGCTTACAAATTGGTTACATTTGGTAACCATTTCTTTTAACTAAAAGATTAATTAAGGATAATGCACAATACAATGTCCTTAATTAATTTACAAGGAGCTCGGCACTAAGAATAGTAAGAAGAGAAAGAGAAGCTAGAAGAGGAAACATCCATTTATGGCTGAGGAGGGCCCACTGATTTGAGAATTTGATGTCTGAACATTTTTAATGCCTCGGCTATTTCCATACCTCTTGGAATTGTTGTGTTGGTAGTAGCATGAGACCAAGTGCCCAGACATGTCTCCATATCCTTATCGAACTTCAGTATGCTCCATGTATTCCTTATTGGCCTCATGGCAATAGCTGATTGAAGGGAACAAATGTCCTTCCATCTTCTCTTTGGTAAATGACTCCTCTTTAAACAAGTCATCTTTGACAAATGTCTCTGAACTAAGCTTTGATTTCCTGAAGAGAGAAGGGAACACCTGTAATTTCATCTTGAAGTTGGCAGTGAATATATTTAAAGGTTGATGAAACACAAGTTTTGAAAGATTCTCCCTTTTGCCACACATTCCTCAATTCTCCTAGTGCTTCCTCCAGAACCTTTATCTTCCATTCAACACTGAAAATCCATGTCTTTGACAAGTTGTTCTTGACATCATCAAAAACATTATTGGCCAATAATATCTTCTCATCAGTCTGGCCCATCAGGCGAAGATCTGTAATACAACTACTCCAAACCTTCAGCTCTTTATCCATAGTTTTAATTGAGGCAGGAGAGTTTCTATTGCAGAATGGCCACTTTTTCATTGGTTTTGAAGTCTTCCACAATGAAGTTCAAACCTGTTATGGTCATGTCATCCACCATGGCCTCCATAGCCTTTCCATAAGTTGAATATCTATGTATGTGTCTTTGATGCTCTGAACTTCATCCTGGACTGAGAATCATGGGGAGTGGAAGGGCAGCCAATGGGGCAGGATCCAAAACCTTATCCTTGGCCAATAATGACTTGATAAAGCTGGAAAGAACTTGGTTCTACTCTTCCAACTATTCTATGGTTTGCTTACCCTTCTCTACTCATTCAATAACCCTTGTTACCATTTCCTGGAGGTTATGAACCTCACTCTCAGGAGTGGATTCTCCCATTGGGATTCTAGAAAGCTCTAAGATCAGAGACCAAGAGATCCCGTTCTGCCTTATCAACCTTGGGCTTTGTAACCTCTAGGAATTGTTGGCCCCGAGCATCAGTTACTAACCTTGAAGTGGTCCTAGCTCTCTTTGCTAGAGGAGGAGGAGCAGTACCCAACAGAGCTGCTACAACATCAAAATCTAGCCCTATCAAACGAGAAGAAGACTTTTCTCTTCTTACTATCAACCAAGGGTTGCACCCAGGAAAAGGTAGAAGAAGAAGAAGAAGGAACAAGAGGCCCAAGAGCAAGTGAACTCATGGCACTTAAAGTATTAACCACCATTGCCTCTAGCAAATAAGTGAATGGAGCATCAAGAACTTCCTGTGCAGAGGAGTCTATGTGGTACTAGGAGGTTCAGTACTTAGGCACCTCCTTTTCTTCTCTAACAGTGACTTTCAGGAGCTCCTGTAGGGTTTGGAACTTCACCATCATCACTCTCACTAAGAACAATAATCTTCTCTAGTCCTGAAGGAAATTATGAATGCTCCAGAAGAGATTATTCCTCAATTGGTTCTTGCTTAACCTCTTTAATCATCTATTTTTTATACACTTGAGTAGAAGAAGAGGGAGTAGGTGATTCAGGATCTTTTATTGAGGAAGGATGGAGGGTGTTTGCTCAGGTACCTCAGTACTGGGTGTATGTGCTTCCTTCCCAGGTGTGGAAGTATCTCTAGAAGAAGATCCACCCTGATTCTTCTTGAGCTCATGAACTTTCCTGTCAAACCAAATCTTAGTTCTTACAAGAATAGGGGCAAATAATCTCAACCAAATCATCTCTCTCTTTCTTGTACCAATCCAAGTTCTCTAAAGGAGTGTGTTTGATTGATGTTTCATATTCAAGGACTGTAAGTCCTCATCATCATCCTTGAGCCCTTCAGGAACTTGGTAGAGATTGAAATCTACAATTTGTTGCTAGAGAGATTCTATCATAGTGCCTCCTTCTTGCTTCAAAATCATTAGACACAATCAGCCCAGTAATCCTCAGTGTCTGGCTTATGATGATAGATTATCCTGAGGTTCTGATCAATAAAATTCTTCAAATCAAAACAAGTTCTAGGTTTGAAGAAATGGACAGTGAGAGGAGCAATAGCCCTTTCTATATTTTGGGCATCCAGAGTTGTTTTACATGTATAATTTCCCAAGGAGAAAGGGAAATGAAGACCAGTGATCTTCTTGTCTCTGCAGATTCTATGTAGTTTATCAAGTTACCTACATACTTCAACCAAACCCATTTTATCATTGCAGAACATGGGGAGCTTAAGGGGTGTACTTTCATAGCCAACCAACCTGATGTATGAAAACCTTCTGAATTGGATGAAGAAATCCCCATATTTAGCTATCTAGAGTCATAGCTTCATCAGAAAATCTCCTAGCAGTGTCACCCTCCAAGAGTCTAACAATATACATGGTGAAAGCATCATTAACCCTCCTGAAATTGTGATTGCTAGCTTCAAGGGTAAACTGAGGGTAGTATGTGTAAATAGGCTCATTCTTTTTTCCCTCCATTTAGGTGAAACCGAACCATTCTCAGGATGCAGCTAGGGTATACATGAGGTAAGAAGTCATATAGAACTTCTTAGTCTGCTGAACACTTGACAATTGCTCAGTCAAATTCATACAAACAATTTTGGCCCAATTAATGTTCTGACTTACCCTCGCAGATGATGTTTATAAAGGGGCACATCCAGAAGTGAAATTCATTGGTGGAGGGAAATCCCATGATATGAGTGAGTAAAATGATAAAATCAGACAACTCCTCATTAAAATCAACCATGAATAATGCCTTTGAGAGTCAGGATGCTCCCTTCTTAGGGTTATTCAACCATGATTTTGCTATTCTCGCCTTGTATTTTTCACTGTCTTGGTCAAATAGGGTCTGAGCTTGAGCATGAGTGAGAATGATGGAATCTTCAGCCTCTGAAATGCATAGGGTAGAAGAAATGGCAGCAGCATCCAGTTTAGCAATTAATTCCCCATGCACATTAGTAAGCTCCTTGGTAATTGAGTTAAAATGGGCTCCACAGGAAAGCACCATGTCGGCACACTATACAGAGATAGGAAAACCAGCCTTGTATGTAATTCCACTGTCACTGATCATTTGTGCCATGGGGGTAGGGTTAGAGCATGTTAGTCTGCCCCAAAAATCTCCAAAATCTAAGTTCCGAACCTCACTATCCCTAATATCAGGTATAGAGGTCTCAAGAGGTGACAAATGTTCTTGACCTTGAAACTTGATCTTCATTTTTGCAATGCACAAAGGGATAACCTTCCAAGATCAAATTCATGATGAAAATGCAAAGAGATACAGGGGCACGAGCAAATGACTTTAATTATAAGGATTCGAGCAAGAGATAACAAGCGAGCAATGTGAAAAATGCATAGGGGATAGTCCCTTTAAATAGTTTTTTAGGAGAGAGAAGGTCATTAATGAGCATTAAATACACCTTGCACTGACTCAACAAGATGAGACGTAGGAAAAGTGGAAAAATCTAGCCCGAACGGCCCTTGGAACATTTGGGACATGATGGACATGAAGACGTGATCCGGGCGATACGGGGAATGCGGCTAAATGAGCACGGGTGGTCTAGGGACTCAGAAATGTGAAGGACGTGAGGGATGTGAAGACATGATTCAGATAATGTGGGTGATGTGGGGAATAAAGGCCAAATGAGCACGGGCGGTCCAGGGACTTAGAAACGTGAAGGATGCGAGGGACGCGAGGGACGTGAAGACACGATTTAGTCGATGCGGGGAATCAACAAATAGAAAGCCCGAACAAATTTGGGATATATGGGACAAAAGTACATGAAGAACCTGATGCAGGTGATGTGGGTGATCAAGGAAAAGGAAGTCTAGGTGAACTTGGGAGAAACGGGACAAAAAAATCTGATAAAGCTGACAGAAAAGGACTTGTGGGGAAATCGGTCGATTGATGAACAGAGGGCCTGACAGTACTTGAGAGATGAGGGAAAAAAATGTCTGACAGACCCGCAAGTCACCAAAATGACTCCAAAAAATGTAAATTTTCACCATCTCTTCAAGTTTTCACTTCACTAGAACATTACTAAAGGGTGACAACTCAAAATTTTAAAATTTCTAACTTTCAAAAGAGGGGAAATTTTGAGAGGACAACAGTTGGCTCTTTCTGGGGATGACTTGACTAGATCAAAAGAATAAATCCATCATCTTAGCATAAGAAAAATTAGAAGCATTATCAGTCACAATCTTGTTTGGTACTCCAAACCTTATCAAGATGTTTTCTTTGATGAAATTACATACTACCTCAAAAGTAGTACTCTTAACTGGAATGGATTCTACCCACTTAGTGAAATAATCTGTGGAAGTCAACACATGAGTATGTCCTACACTCAAATATGGGTTGAGTGTTGCAATGAAGTCCAATCCCTACTGTTGAAATGGTTCTTCGATCGCAACTGGTTTGAGTGGCAAAGCAGCCAACTTAGGTCTTCCCACAAAGGTTTGACAAGCTTCACATTTATCGACCCATTTTGATGCATATTTAAACAAAGTAGGCCAATAGTAACCAACACAAATAATCTTGTGAGTAGTAATGGCAGATGAGAAATGACCTCCACAATATTGATCATGAAAGGTTGAGAACAACTTCTTCTGTTGCTCTCTGTCAACAAACTTCAAGAATCTTCCATCCACTCCTCGGTTGAACAAAGCATTTTCCCACAACACATATTGTGCTGATCTTAACTTAATAGTTCTTTTCTCCTTGGTAGTTAAGTGAGATGAACACTCACCATAGATAAGGAAATGATAAATGTCAGCGTACCATTCATCATTTGAGCTGAGAAAAATAACAATAGGAACATCAGCCTCATCCTTAGATAACTGATGACCAACTCCTTCAGCAATGAGCTCACACAGGCCTTTACCCTGAACTAACTTCATTAGTCCGATGTCAATATCATATTCCTGAACCTTTGCTACCCAGTTTCCTCTCTTAGTTCCAAATTCTTGTTGTGTAAGAATAGACTTGATGGTTGTATTGGGCACAAGTACCACATAGTGAGAGTTAAGGATATAAAATCGAAACTGCTTAACAACTTTAACCATTGCAAAAGCATGTTTCTCCATCATACTGTAATTCAACTCGTGAATTTTAAGAATATATCTCATGAATGCAATTGGGATCTCGTGATCTTCATAATCTTTCTGAGTCAACATAGCGGCCAGGGTACTTTTTGTGGCATAGCAATAGATAATAAAATCTTTGCTAAAATTTGGACATGCTAAGATAGGAGTCCTAGCAATAGCTTTTTTAAAACCTTCAAATGCTTCTTTCCCTTCAGGGGACCAACCAAACATTTGTTTTCCTTTCATCATTTGGGATATATTCAAAGTTAGCTCTGTAAAATATGGGATGAATCTTCTCAGAAAGTTGATCTTACCAAAGAAATAATGCACTTCCTTTTTACTTGTGGGAAGGGGAATCTGTTGAATAGCTTGAACTCATTCAGGATCAATCTTGATTCAGTCTTTAGAGACTACATGTCCTAATAACTTTCCTTTCGTGACACAAAAGATAGATTTCTTGGGGTTTAGGGAAACTCCATGTTCTCTACATTTCAAGAGAACTATTTCTAAATGCTGAAAATGATATGCGCTAGTTTCAGAAAATATAGTTAAGTCATCTAGATACATGACAATACATTTTCCTTTCAGACTTCCAAAATCCAAATCCATAGCTCTCTGAAAGGTGGCACCGGAATTAATGAGGCTAAAGGGAATTCTCTTGTAGGAAAAATTACCCCAAGGAGTAGTAAAGGTAGTCTTATGCTAATCTGCAGTATTAACTTCCACTTGATTATACCCTGAGAAACCATCAAGCATGGACAACATTTCAGACCCTATAATAGCTTACAATACTTGGTCCATCATGGCTAGGGGATAATTGTCCTTTAAAGAAGCCTGATTCAGATTCCTGAAGTCAATATAGTGTAGACACTAAAATTAGGTCACACTCCCCTTTCGTCCCTCGACCAATAAGCACCCTTCATCACATTCACCTAGCCATGACCCCTTTCACCCCACTAATATTAATTTGATTAATTTAATTAAATTAATTCATTATCCTCACTATATTTTTTATTTAAAAATCTTATTTTAAATAGTATCCACACATACACCTCACTTAGACACCTCACCAAGCCAACTCAGCCTAAGACCTATTCTTAGTAAGTTGCCATAACTAACTAAGACTTACCCAAACCCTAAAAATCAATACCTACATTCCCTCTAACCACATTCGTGCATGCTCACAAGAAGCTCCCAGTCTAATATGTGGGATAATGACACGAGATCCAAGGCAATCAGGAGGATCTCCCTAGTTTTGGTAAACCTAAGAAATCATGCCTTGACCGACGCCGGTTACCCCTAACCATCACCGGTTAAGACGGAACCAACGTCAATTACCCTTTTAACCTTAAAACAACCTTATTCTCAAGGTTGGTAGAAGAAGGTTGAAAAAATTCTTTTGGAAGAGAGATAACGCATCTTCAGAAAGCAAATTCGAGTGAAAACACGCATGTAAGGAAGGAGCCTGAGCATCTTCTCCTACACAGCCATCCCAGCCATGATCTGATCTATCCAAGCAAAGAGGAGTGCACATGCATCCCATGCTAAATCTTTCCTTCAGTTGGTGATCACTTGTAGCCTTCAAACCCCTCATCAGCACCTCCATCCCTCAAACATAGGCATTCAGAACCAGAATCCAAGTAAGTATAACATCATAATTTTTTGGTTTATTTCATTTCATCATCATTTTATCATCCATTGTTTACCTAGCTCCCTATCGACCTTCTCCAACATTTTCACCTCCATATACCCATTAAAACCTTGCCAAATCCTATTCCAATCACCCAATACTTCATCCCAACCAACCAAAATCATATGCGTGATCATAAAGGAGACCAAAAGCTTGTTCCGTGACATTTCCATATTTCCACAGTAACCGGCACTGGTTACACCTAACTGTCATTGGATACCCATAACCGACATCGGTCTCTTTATTTGCCCATACATCCCTGAACAAAGACCTACCCACCAAATTTCATCTCACCCGCATTCACCTGTGATCTACCTGAGACCTTTGTTAGACCTACAGAGACCTAGAACCAATCATTTTTGACATTTCGATTCTATTTTAGCTTAGCCTGTTAGATTAGATCTATTTATTATTGTGTTTTAAGTGAGATACCTAAATCATTTCAAATTACAATAGGATTTACTTTGTTTACAACATTATATTGTATAAAATAATGGACTGACAGCCATTTAGGAAGTATCACACTTATCATATCCAACATACGTTAGGCAGTTCACTACCCATATTTTATAATGCCTTCTCGTGGTCTTGCTTTGCATTACAGGTAGTTCCTCCTAGCCAAAAGGAAGCTCTCACAATCAGTTGTAGATTCGGAAGTCACATGCGC
This sequence comes from Taxus chinensis, assembly GCA_019776745.2. NCBI lineage: Eukaryota > Viridiplantae > Streptophyta > Pinopsida > Cupressales > Taxaceae > Taxus > Taxus chinensis. The sequence continues at coordinate 664,097,711 of CM034147.1, read as the reverse complement.
GCAACAACCTATCAACCATCATTTGAATAGGTATTCCTCCTACGCCCGTTACCCTATCTATTTCATCAATATTCCAAAGAAACGATCTAAGAAAAAGATGAAACATTTTGGCACACCCGGTGGGACCCATTTGGGGTTCCTTGAATTTTATTCATTCCTAGGAAAATTTGTGTGTTTTTTTCCCTTTTGAAAAGCATACACATTAATTTCCTTCCTTGGTAACTCATATTTTCTTTATATTTGCTCTAAAGGAAACCCTTCTTTTGGCATAATTAAAAAGAACAATTTATTTGTGTTTTCTGCATTGTAGAGAAAGAGCATTCCTCTTCCTCTTCATCTATTTGTGTCATCCAACTTCACACTTCAATTTGGGCTTAAAACACTTGCATCTCATTTCTTCTATGCTACATTAGCTCACATTAATTGAGGGTAACCTATACGCTGGAAGTCATGCCCAGTTGATGGTTGACAAACGAATCGTAGAAAAGCACTTCTTTCCTTTTCTTTTTCTCTGAGTCTTACCAAACCTCACAAAAATTCAAAATATACACATTTTTAAACAACATCTTTTCTGGAAGAAGTCATAGGTGATCACATGATCACAGCACAGTGGGCACCCAGCTTGCTGCTCTGTCGAGTCATACTTCAGAGCAAAGCCCACCCCCACCATAACATACCTGAAACCTCACCTTTTAGATCTCCTTCTTTGTAGGAAGCCATCCTCACAAAAAAACTCTATTTCACAGTTCATGTGTCAGTCCTTAAATAGCTTAAGCTAAACAAACATAGTAAAAAGGCACTCCTAGGATCACATATTTCTTAGTGTTTCTACTTGGCTTGTGTTTTGAGGTGAGAGATCACGTTCTTCATTTTTCTTGTTCATCCTTGCACGCTCCTCATCACAACTGGTGTATTCCGACTTCACCTGAGTGTGCCTGGACCATACTTTCATCATTCCCATAATTCTGGGTCTGATTCTACATCATATTTTAATTCACAACCACTATTCTTTCATCACTGTTTCAATTTCACAGTGACCGGTGCTGGTCCATTGACCGCCATTGGTTACCCCCTCACCGTCATCGGTTCTAGGTCCTTTTGGTTAACCTACCCAAAGGGATATTTATTCATCTTCTACCACTTTTCACAATTCCTATTACTGCCATAATTCCTATTGACATTATAAAACTCATCAGATTTGGCATATCTGGCAAATTTGACCTTTTGCCTTGTTTTTTCATTCACTGTCCATTTTCTACAGTGATCAGTAGTGGTTACCCCTAACCGGCGTTGGTTTGTCCTAACCAGCATCAGTTATCCTGTGTCACTTTCCAGCCAATATTTGGTATTTGATCCACTTCTTACTTCCTATTTCTCCTGTTCCTGCTACTTTTCTGGGTCATTTTACAGAGAGGTTGCCAAACTTGATCGGTACCTATTCACATGGTGCTAACCTGAAAACAAGCAAGCACGCTTGTGTTCCACGTTAGTTGTCAACCACTCCCACCTAGTCCTTCACCACCTTCCATTTTATCACCAGCCATGGATCCTACCCAATCCATCACTATCGCTACCAGAGATGAGGAGTTCACACGGATCCTTGACCAAAACCCTATCGCCTTGCAGTTCTACCTTTCCCACTCATCCACTCATGATGTTTCAGGTCAGTTGATATATGGAATGCCTGTATCTATCCCCCCAGCTCTCATTCCTGCTTCCACATCAGCCCCATCTACTTTCATCCTACCTACCTCCACCTTACCCCCAGTCGTGTCGCAGCTAGGTCCTATACCCACTATGACTACCACATCTGCTACCTCTATTGCACCTGCCACATCCACTATACCTTCAACAACCACCCAGAACACAACCTCATCCACTCCTATTGTCTCGCATATACCTATAGCTACACTACCTCCTCCAGTATTGGTGACCCCTACCCCTTTTCAAAATGTGGTCCTTTCCATTCCACAGTCCTTACCTCCCATTGCCACTAGGGTTACCACGACCCTTCCACCACCTTATACATACTATCAACAGCCTCCCGCTTCATCTATTATTCACTCTAGGTATGTACCCCCCTGTTTCACTTCCCCCTTCTCAATCTACCTATATGGCAGCACCATACACTGGAATGCCACCTCCATCATATACCCAAAACCAACCACCCTTCACTACAGGAGGTACACATGCATCACAACCCACCAATGACTTAATCAAGTTAATGATGGACAAAATGCAGACATTGGAGGCATCGGTTTCTGGCTCTTGCAACACTCTCACCTACGACAAGATTTTCAATGAGCCCATCCACACGTCCATTCCTATCTACACTCATACCCTGTGCATTGGGAAATGCCTAAATTCAATTATTTCAATAGCAAGGAATACCCACAACAACATTTGTGATCGTTTAAACGTGGTTGTTATCTGATCGCTCACAATGATGCCTTACTCTTGAGAACCTTTCCCATGTCTCTGACTGGACCTGCATTAGATTGGTATAGCCGGTTACCTAAACACTCCATATTCTCATTCAATCAGGTTGCCCAAGCCTTCTTGGATCATTTCTCTATCAATATCATCAAGAAGATTACCATGACCGACCTATATTCTACGCATCAATACGAGGATGAATCCATCACAGATTTTTTCACTCGCTGGCGTAGCCTGATCAATCAACTAACTTTTCAACTATCCCAAATAGAACTCATTGAGCTCTTCACACGGGCTTGTGCTAGACATATCTCACTGACCTTGCAAGTCCAAACATTCTGAACATTTGATGAAGCATTCACTATGGCATGCAAGTTAGAGATTCGAGCCATTGAAGAGAAGAAAATCCAATTACGCAATAAGAATTCATCTTTCAAGTCGAATGACACCCCTTCTTCTTCAAAACCACAAACCAATTATTCAAAGGCCAAAGGCACTGCTAACGCAGTGGTGCTCAAGGCCATCCTGACTCATCCGTCAAATCAAGCTACCCCCTCATCTAATCTCTCACCCGTCCAAACTTTTCAATTCAGACGAGAGCAGTAGAAATACACCCCAATTTGGGAACCTTACTCTTCTATCTTAGAAAATCTTATCAAACCCAGATCCATCACCCTTCCACCTATAAAACCACACACTAGTTTTAACCCTACTCACCCCATGCCCACATGGTATAAAGAACATGACTTTTGTAACTATCATTGAGTGAAGGGTCACAGTGACAGCAATTGCATCACTTTCAAGAATATTGTCCAAGAAATGCTCGAGAAAGGTGAGTTAACCATGGATAATCCTAATGCACCTACCAACCAAAACCTACACATATTCAAGAAACCATTTCCCAACCATGCCCCTTCCTCTGATCAAACCGGTGAGACCTGAACGCATGATACCCATACCCGCAAGGTCCATGCTATCTTTAATGATGTACCTGTCACCTCCCAAATACCCCATATTCCTTCCATAGAGGAGATTATATCCTGGAATCCTCCTTCTGCATTGGAACCCACCACACCTACTCCACCACCCATAGAGGAACACCTTTCCTTTCTTTCCTCACCTACAGAGGAGTCTTCCTCTAACATCAAAACCATCTCACCTTTGGCTTCTCCACTTAGAGAACCGATACCTACAGCACCTCCTCCACACATAGAGGAGCACCCATTACCTCATCCACCCACAGAGGAGCACCTATCCATCCCTTCACCTATAGAGGAGCACCCATCATCCCATCCACCCATCATAGACCCAGTCGAGATACCTCTAGCTCTCGAGTGACCATTCTCCATCAGCTACCCAAAATCCTGCGGACCTACTTTCGGCTCTCTTACCTATGGAAGCTGAAGCTAGCCAATTCCTCATTTCTAAGACACATTTTACAGGAATTTCCATTAGGTCCTCATCAACTCCACCTACAGACATACCATTCTCACATTTGGTTGATCACTTAGATTATGTGGATAGAGCCTTATTATGGGGGCATCTTCTGTTTCCGGCCTCAACACAGATGCAGATGTCACTTACTGACACTTCCACTATCTACCCTAAAGTGTTCCAACCAATCAAAAATGAACACAACCACCCCCTTCACAACTCCTTCCACGAAACCTATCATAGCTCAACATACACCCTTACCCATAACCCAAACTACATATAAACCCAAACCCACACCTACAACATTTCCCTCGACTAAGCCTATTGCCACCTTAGGGGTCACCCCGACCACTAACCTTACTCATCCACCTATCAAACTAGATCTAGCTACTTCCTCCAAAGTCAACACCACACCTACTCCGATACCCACACAGAAACCCCGAACCCATAGAACTCATACCCCCACTTGCATCAATCACACCTTTGCTTGTCCCACTTGTCTTAAGACCTCAGCTTCCCAACATGGGCAAGCAACCTCCACCCATCAATAAACCAAAAACACAACAACCCATTCCTTCCTCGTAAATCCCTAACCTACCCAGACACCCAACACAACTTACACCCACACCTACAACATCTCTACCGCCTATACCTCCAATACCCTCAGCTATTGCTTCACTACCCACTACACTTCAGTCACTGTCTCTCACACCCCAAGGACGACCCGTGTCATCTACCTTTACAGCACCTCTGTTATCCCCATGGGTAACTCACCCTCTTCCCCCATCCACTTTTCCTTCCAGACCTCGTACACCCATGTCACCTTTACCCAAGAAGGTGCAACCCAAAAACAAAATTCCACTACCCCATAATAAGGTAGTCAAAACAACCACACACCCTCCTACCCATTCATCTACTATACCCCTACCTAAACAAACACGACCGATACCCAAACCCACGCCAACACCAAAACCCATAGCTCGATTCATTCCTCCTCTTCCAAAGACCATTCCTCAACAATCAACCACACCTACACCCAAACCCACATTCACTTCCCATTGCTATCCACTAGCGGGGTCCTATGCCAAAATTTTAACTAACCTCCTTGAGACTTCCGTCATCACATTACCACCGCTCAGACCTTATGACCCCCTCAAACCCAAGCCAAAGGGGTTTGACGACACCAAAATTTGTGCCTACCATCGTGTGCCAGGCCATGATGTGGAGAACTGCAAGGCCTTGAAAACCGTCCTTATCCAGTTATGTCCTCCCCGAAGCCAACTTTGATGATGACAACCTTCTCGATGAGGACCCTTGCCCACAACACCCATTCCTACACTTGCCCACTCAATAACCACAATCTCCACTGTCACAGCTCCTAGAGCCACCCCCAAGATTTGAAATTAATATGGTTCACATCAGAGAACTGGCCAAACCTCCACCCAAATGTCAATGTGCCCAGCTCATCTCACAAGGTTCTTTCCTGCCACTTGGTTTTTTCCCCTCATGCCACTATACCTTTCATGGCTCACCTACTTCATCTAGCTCCTTGCCTCAGATCAACATAATACACGTTACTACACGTGCTCAGAAAGAAAAAGGCAAGGAAAAGGCAACCAACCACTCAACCAATCCTATACCCAACATACCATCTACACCCATACCTAAAATCACTATCTGCAGCCCCACGTACCCCATTTCCAATGGTGTCACACACCGCACCATGCTCAAACAACTACACCAAGTCTCCCCTCAAAATGTCCTTATATGACCTCATCCAAACCTCAGAATCTCATCGTCAAGCTCTCATGGAGGTTCTTCAATCTATTGAGGTTTTACCCAATAACCCTACACCCGTAGCCTCCATTATCACACCCCATCATGTTGCCTCTCTCACCAAATTACCACCTTCATCTTCACCTCCACCTATTCATCAAGTAGCCTCCCTTAGCTTCTCAGAGGAAGAGATCACGCCACACCAAAAAAATGACCCCAGACCTAGCCCTCTTCATCTCTGTCCACATTGATGACATACGGGTACGCCATGTGATGATTGATGGGGGCACTAGCATTAACATCATTTCATCCCATGCATTTGCTCAAATGTGCATACCTGACAATTACATGCATAAACATCTTGTCATGTTGCGTTCATTCAATGACACTATCACCTCTACACTAGGCACCATCATCCTCCACATTCGTGTGGGCCCCCACACTATTCCAGAATTATTTTACGTTTTGGAGGGGGAATTCCAATATAACTTGTTGCTTGGCAGACCCTGGATTCGTGTCATGGGTTGCGTTCCCTCCACTTTGCATCGTTGTGTAAAGTTGAACATGAAGGACACACTTATACCATTCCAGCTGACCCATCACCTTTCAAAACATGCAACATGCTTTACCGACCCAATGATGTGCTCATACCTATCAAGCCATCTACCTCCACAACAACTACCGTTTCACCTACACCTCCACCTACCAGTATAGCCACTACTTCTACCGCACATGCCTCCTCCATTCCTTACAGTGCTGCCATAACCTCCATGGCTGACTCATTAGCTTCCCAATCCATTAACTCCACCTCCGCATCGACCTCTGACACATCATCCATTCTAGCTACCTACATACCAACCATTGATCCCTTGGAAGGTGTTTTTCAATGCCTCACTTTGGGGGAGTACCGCCTATATAGTGTCAACACATTCCTTACTCCACAAGAGTATGGAAGTCTTCACCAACACCCTCGCTATGATCACTGTATAGGAGAACACCTCCTTTATGGTCCTCCTCATCTTCGTACTAGGTCTCACCTACGGGGGACTTGATACTACCACTTACACACCTGAACCACCACACAAACCCACCCATTTTCTGTTGACTTCCAATCACTTACCAATCACCATTTCGCCCACACCTTCCTGCATCGATGTGCATGGAAGGGTTTTGGTTTTGGATTTTACGAGCAAGGACACCATATCATTATTCCATGTACTACCCGCAAACATAATGACTGTAGTGGTATCGGCTTCCCCGAACCTCCTACCAAACAGGCCCACATTGAACTCATTAAGGACACTAGCCCCTTCTCCACCTTCATCACCACCACCTCACCGACGGAGTCGATGGATCCTGAATCTATCCCTCCTAAAAAAAATTTTTCATAAACACCATTTCCTATGGGGCCTTTGACTTATCAACGTGAAGGGTGAGGCCCCTTCCTCTCTTCCCTTCTTGTATCCTAAAATGATCGATGACGATACACCTTCAATTAACGTCATTCAATGTCAGGATGATGAATCCATACTCACCTACCTTGGTGCCGAGAAGACTCATATATTCATCGGTCGTTACCTTCTGAGACATAAACCATGTTGAATTAATTGACTATCGAGATCAACATTCATACTCAAGATGACCCGCACATCCTAAAGATTGGACAATCTTTAGATGCTGTTGAACAAGGAAGCCATCACTTCTTTTCTCCGAGATCATAACCATGCTTTCACTTGGTCTTACGCAGACATGCCTAGTATTGACCCCACCATAGTGGTCCACAATATCGTAACCATTCCCGATGCCAAACCCATCAAAAAAAAGCTGAGGAAAATGCACCCTCACATTGCTCTTCTCATCAAAGAAGAACTTCAACACCTTCTTTCTGTTTCCTTCATCTTACCCATTGATTATCCTCATTGGATTTCTAACATTTATCCCTATCACTAAAGTGATAGGGGGGACTCCACATTTGCATGGACTTCCGTGACCTCAACCTAGCCTTCCCGAAAGATGACTTTCCCTTACCATTGGTATTGATCAACTGGTTGACCTCACCACTAGTCATGAGATGTTATCACTCATGGATGGCTTCTCAGGTTATAACCAAATTTTTCTTGCCCCAGAAGATCAACACAAGACCTCATTCATCACCCCTTGGGGGACCTTCTGCTATCAAGTCATGCCTTTTGGCCTTAAGAACACTGGTGCCACATATCAGCATGCTATGACTTACATCTTCCATGACATCATGTATTTTCATATTGGAAGATTACATGGATGATCTCTTAGCCAAATCTAAATGCCTCTGCTAAGCACCTAACCGTCCTCAAAACCATCTTTGACCATCTCATTAAATATTATCATTCACCTCCTCCTAGCCTAAGAAGTGTGTCTTTCTACAGTCCTCTCAGGAAAGCTCCTGGGGTTTACTATTTTTCCCTACTTGGTATTGAAGTTGACCCTACTAAAGTCAAGGCCATTCTCGAAATGCCTCCACCCACCAACCTTTGACAACTCCATAGCCTGTGCCGCAAGGTAAACTGTAGTCCATTCACTGTTTCATTTCACAATTATCTGATCGGTGCCAACCATTTCATCATCTACTCAAGAAGGATGTCTCCTTTAAATGGGATGATGATTGTCACAAAGCTTTTGAGGCCTTAAAACAATACCTTCTCCAACCACCCATACTCATTCCCCCTAAAGATGATCAACCTTTTTACCTATATATCTCTACTACCGACCATTCCTTGGGAGCCATGCTCACCCACCGCGATGAACAACATCGGGAGCATGCAGTTTATTACATAAGCCGTACTCTTTTGGACTATGAAACCCAATACAACCATCCCAAAAAACTTTTCCTAGCCTTAGTTTTCATTGCCACCAAACTCCGTCATTATCTACTCAACCACAATAACCTATGTTGTGACCAACACCAACCCCTTACACTTCATGTATGCCAAACCTTACCAAAATCAACGTGACGCACGCTAGCTCATGCTTTTGGCTGACCTCGACCTCGAATTCATTCATCAAAATTCTATCAAGGGCCAAGCTATCACCAACCAATTGGCCGATGCACACTATTTCTGGGGATCAACCCTCTAATTTTGACTTTCCAGATGAGTCAATTGCTACCCTTTCCCTGGACAAACCCCCTTACCAAATGACACTCTTCTTCGATGGTTCCAAGTGTCAGTGTGGGGGTGGGGGTGGTATTATCCTCATTCCTTTTGATGGTGAACCCATGCCTTTGTCTTTCAAACTCGACTTCGAATGTACAAACAATATCACTGAATATGAAGTGCTCGTATTAGGTCTCCAAGCTGCCTATGCCCTAGATGTCAAATCAATCAACATCTTTGGTGATTCTCAATTGGTCATAAATCAAGTCAATGGTACATACCAATGTCGTAACGAGATACTCCAAAAGTATAAACATCATGTGGACATAACTTTTGACCACCTTTGACCATTACACCCTGCAAACTGTCCCATGTTCAACTAAAAAAATTACAGATACCATGGCCTGCTTAGCATCCCAAATACCACTTGCTTCACCTGCCGACTCTACAATATTTGTCACCATATAATGACTCCAATCACCTTCTTATTTACCTCACAGGGGGAAATGTTTACTCCATCGGAACCGATACCCTTGACCCGAGTGACCTTTGGTATAGACAATACTCTAACTACCTTTCTCTCTCCATCTTACCTCCTGATCTCACCTTTTTGATATGCCTAACGGACAACGTGGCTTCCTTAAAAAGGTCTCTCATTATGTCATCATGGGGGGGACTCCTCTATAAGTGTGGTTTTGATGGTATTCTCTTACGATGCCTCACTAGTTTAGAAATTCCTTATACCATTAAAGAAGTTCATGACATTACGCATATGTGGCAGTCACTTTAGTGGCCTTGCTGTTGCTAAGCGTATTCTTCATGTATATGCCTAGGCTATTACTGGCCGACCTTTAACCATGATTGTTGCAACGGACTTATGTCAAACATTGTGTAAAATTCCAATAACATTCCAATCTACATCATACACCCAGTCATGCCTTACAGGTCACTCGTGACCTTTGGCCCTTCTCTCAATGGGGTCTGGATCTTGTCGGAGAAATCAATCCCCATTGTTCCCAGTGCCATCAATGGATCAACACTACTACCGAATACTATACAAAATGGGTGGAAGCCATACCACTCATCTCCATAAAAGTTGAGAAAATATGTGAGTTCATTAACCATCACATCATTTGTCACTTTGGTGTTCCTCATCGCCTCATCACTGATAATGGAAAATAATTCAGAAAACAAAACATTACAAAAACTTTGCGACGCTTTCAGCATTCAACTCAGTTTCTCATCACCTTATTACCCACAAACTAATGACCAAGCCGAATCCACTAATAAAACCCTCAAAAAAATTCTCATGAAAGTGGTCAATGATACTGGGAAGGATTGGCATACACGCATTCCTTTTTCCCTGTGGGCATACCGCACTAGTATTCACACTTCCGCTGTCACCACACCCTTTTCACTGGTCTATGGTATAGAGGTTGTTCTACCTCTCGAAGTCCAAATCCCCTCACTCTGCATTTCTCTCCATGATATGCTCACTGATGATGACTTTTGTTAGGACCGCTTAGCATAGCTAGAGTTATTAGACAAACATCGTCTTAACACTCTGGATCACCTTCAAGTTTACCAATAATGTATCAAACGTGCCTATGAAAAACGTGTTCATGAACGAACCTTCCAAGTCGATGACCTTTTATTGAAATAAAATCAACACGTAACCAAAGAAGAAAAACGTAAACGGGGAAAATTTGCTCCTAATTGGCTTGGACCATACATCGTGACTCATACCTAAGGATCAGGCGCTTATCATTTATCTTCACTCGATGGTAAACCTGAACCTGAGTCCCTTAATGCACATTGCACCTTCGACCATTCTATTGTTGACTTGTCATCCTACCTCACCTTTTTTCTCTTTCCATGCTCATCCCTTGAGCGCTATTCAGTCCATACACCTCACCAATGATTAAAAAAGAATCATGTGAGTACCTGTCACTCGTTATCTTCTTTTGAATATGCATACCACGGAGCTACACATAACATGATTCTCATGGATACTTTTTGTCTACCTTTAGATGAGATCCCATGGTCATTTCTCCTTTACCTTTTGAACAAGAGTCCTCTCCTCCACCTTGGTCTTGTCCATGACTTCAAAGACGTCACATGGGGCCTAACTCCTTGAGTCAAACTTCTCATACAAAGATGAAACCCTCAAAAGGACATCTTCCTCTCGTCAAACTACTGTTATAAATAGACTGCTCCCTCAAAGGAAAGATATGTGAATTTTCAAAAAAAAAAAACTGAGAACAGCCAAAGCTTTCTGCATCAATCAGATTCACGAAGACCTCAAGGAATTCAATTTTATTCCTCCCATATAGACTTCTCGCATCGATCATTCTATCACAACAAGAAAACTTTTTAGTCATGGACTTGCCCATTGTGACCAAGGACCTCTTGCCCGAAGGGCCTGTTACTCATACCATATAAATAATTAACTACCTTTCACCCTTCTTACCATTCCCACTCTCATTTCCTCATTGCCTCAAGGGACATCTTGGAATTTAGACATTTGGTGATCTTGTAACTACTTTTCATCATAGAATGGTCAATCGTGTAATGTCTTTAAGGTCTTATGTTCATCACCTCCTCCAAGGTATGATCTACTCGGTATGATCCTACCCAATCAGGTGGCTTTCTTACCCCCTCTTATCTTTTAACCATCTTTGTTTACATTTTGATTACCTTATGGCAGGACTTGGTCCTTGATGCTTACCTATCGGGGTAATCTCCCTCTTTCGTCACAATCACCCCACCTACATCATTTTTCCTATAACCCACTCACACCTAAAACCAAACCCCATAACATGCCTAAAACCTACTAACCCATAATCATACCTTATCATATTCTTCCCTAGGTCATGGGAGAACTACATCGGCCTGAGGTCCCTTTTCGTCGGGACTATGTAGGTAGCACTCCGAGGGCATGGGGCCCTTGGAGGATAGCTCGGCCATTTCGCTACCCTAAACAATTCATTTTCCATGTCCCTCATATTACATCACACTCACTTAATTTCCCTTTTTTTACCCAAAATTGGAAATTAAACCACATACATAACAAGTTTCTTCTCATTTTATATGTTTATTACACCTACCATTACGCTATCATCACTATGCATAGATTATACCACATCTCACATATGACCCGTATTATCATTCATTGTATAACATAATGAATTACACCTTCACCTACTTCCAACACAACCATGCCTATGACCTAACTCAAATCCATGCCTAACCCACAAACCTAACTCAATCCATGCCTAACCAACCTAACTCGGTCCATGCTATAGCCTAACTCAACCATGCCTAACCAAACCTAACTCAATCCATGCCTAACTCAACCTAACTCAATCCATCCATATCAAAATAACAAACTCCATCATGTCATCTAACATAAACTACAAATCAATATCTCATCTAACACAAGCCATAAATCCATTTATCATCTAACACAAACTACAAATCAATATCTCATCACCACATAAAAAACACAATAATATCAAGTATCTCATCATATAAATAAGTGTGTATCTCAAATATACATGCTAATCTCATCATGTCCACCATATATAAGTGTTGGCACACAGGCCGATATATATAATACAAAATGTCATCGACACATATGCCGGTCTCATATCTACAAAAAAGAATGCATCCATACAAAATATCTTCAGCATTAGGCAAGCCAATATGCTTGAAATATACAAATCACTCATACATCCTCACTATCTTCATCACGTAGGCTGGTATGTGATAAAAAATACAACTATCTTCGGCACGCAGGCCAACATATATATCAAAAAAATAACTAGTATACAACAAAAACCATGTGACCGCATATCAGGCATCTCCCCGGATGTCCTCCATCTCTGTGTCACCTGTACCCTCAGCCTCCTATGTCCCTACTGGCACCCTCACCTAGCAGCTGGTCACCATGCGTTGGTGGCCTCTCCCTGATCAGGCCTCGGAGCTCACTGACCTCCTGTGCTCTCCACACTATGAGTGTGGGATCTCATCCTCTCACTGAGATGCCTGTTGTGCCCTGTACTCCCCGTAGGATAGGAAGTTTATCTTGGCTACCATCAGCTGGTCCTTATAATATCTCACCTCACCTAGGGCATCTCGTAACCTAGATACAGGCATGGTCTGTGGTGGTCCCATAGGTCTCGGCCCCTGTACCTGCCCTACAGCAACCTTGCCTGTAGTGACTTTCCCTGCAGTAACCTGCCCTATGCCTACCTATGAACTAGGACCTACTCCCGGTGCCTGTGGTGGTCCCCCCTGCCCCTGTGCCTGTATCTGGGCCTGTAAGGCCCCAATCTATGCCTGGGTTGTGGCCAACTGGCCCTATAACCCTGCTACCTGAGCCTGCAAGGCTTCCACCTGACCATCCCCCTCCTGATCTCCTCCATCCTCTCCATCCACCATATGGGCCTGCAGACTGGCCACCTGTACATGTGAGCTCTACTACCTCTACCTCAGAACCCTCCAGCTATGTCTACAGTATACCTATCTGGGTAATCAAACATAGTTACCTACCCCTGTAGGGCGTCCCTCTGCACTGTAATAGTAGCTAGGTCTGGCTGCCCCAGTCTGGGTGGTATGGCTCGTAACTAAGCCACCCACCATGGCATGTACCTGTCTATGCATCTTGCGTCATCTATTTGTTGATCCATTGGCTACTCCTCCTCCCCTATAGGCACTGTAGGCTGTGGTAGAGGTAGCAGCCTCCTCCACGTCATCTCTCTGATACTGTGGGAAGGGCGGAGGAATGTCCTGTACAAGCCTGAACTACCGTCAGACCCTGTCTACCAGGATCATCTCATCCTCCATAGGCACGGTGACCCTGTATCCACCTCTCTAGCTAGAGCTTAGATAACTCCTCATGCATGTGCCTATATGTGGGGAATCTCACATATGGCCTCTAGATAATGTCCACTCTGGAACAACCCCTCCAACAACTGCCGAAAATGGGCCACATCATGTGTCGGCCTATCTGATCTCCACTTTCCTACCACTGGCACCCATCTCCTATACCCTACCCACACAAATCTCAGTGGGAATGCATCTGCTCAAGGCATCCCTATAGGCCGCACATAGACTATGTGCTCATAGGCACCTAGCATTGTAGTATAAATGTACAACACAAGCTAAACCTATGCAAACTACCCATATGCATACTCTCTGTATAGCTGCACCAAGAATGTTGGTGCCCAGGAAAAGCAGGTCTCATGCACCACCATATCATGGAGTACCCCCATTAGTGATCAGGGAAAGCATCCACCCTTTACATCTGGTAGTGCATAGCAGCACACTACCTCCATCAATAGAACCACTAGCCTCGTCTCATCCAGGATGGGCTAGGTACATCTCTCCATAGCTCAAACTGGCACTATGGAATCTTAGATCAGCTCACCCCCTCACAAAAAATTGTCCCAATCAGCTCCTCTGAGACCTCAGACAAGATAGAGTAAACCTAGGCACCCAATATGGGTAACTGCAAAATCCAAAACATGTCCTCCAGGGTGATAGTCATCTCACCTGTCGAAAGGTGGAACGTGTTGGTTGCGGAGTCCCATCTATCAATGAGCATGACCATCAAGTTGGGCTACTGAACAACATGTCAGTAGCAATGAAATCCACTCAAGCCCACCACCTCCACATGTTGTAACTCCTCACGGGTTGCTAAGCCCCTCACAGTCACAAGTAGGGGTAGAACCATGTCCTGCATACGCAACTTCTCTCTCCCCTGCATCCAATACAGACCACAACGTCAACATTAACCTACATTTTTAACACCCCTACTCACGTACCATTGTCTACCTACACCCTTTTTTCACCTTTCCCATCTCAACCACTTAGCCTATATTACCTTTTGACCCTCATTCCCCAAAATCCCAACCGGCGTCGGTTACCTTTAATCGACATCGGTCACCCCTTAACTGGCATCGATCACCTAGTTGGTGACCGATAACAGTTCTACCCAATCGACGCCGATCACTATCACGGAAAATCCTGCGACTTCCCAAAACTCCCTTTTCTAAAAATCACCCCCCTGCCCATTTTAACCCCACCTACAATGACCTACACTACCCCTGAACCTCTACCCACCTTACCTATACCATTTACTACCCTTCCCCTTCCTCTTTTTTCCCATTTTCCCCCCATACCCAAATTTAATTTTTACCCACCCACAAACAAAAACCAAAAAACAAAACCTACCAATAACACTATTCCAAACTTCTAATCTATCTAATCAACAATGTAGAGTAAGGTGCTTACCTCATCGCGATGCCGCTGTCTCAGTGGCATGTCTAGCCGCTGTGCCGGTGGCCTACCCAATCCCTCTCCAACCTCTGCCATCACTGAATAACTACTCGCAACCTCCACCTAATCAAATATCCCACCCTGATCCTGTGGACCCGCTACTCACCAACCCAACCCTCGCCAAATCACACTACTAGCTCACTGTCCCGTTTCCTCCTGACACTTTTCTCTCTTTTTGTCATTTTCTCACTTCACAAATCACAAATGAATAATAAAAATCATGGATTTTTTGTTTTTATAACCAACCTGACCTAACTAATGTTTGTTACGATTGACCTGCATCGGTTACGTGCCCTACCTCACCATCGTCAGTTTTCCTATATCGGAGTCAGTTATCAATGACCGCCATCAGTCAAACCCACCTGCCCATTGCCCTTACTTTTCCCTTTTACCTCACTTTTTCAACCCTCATCCTTTACCCCACCCCACCTTACCCCTACCTTGGCCTTACCTGTGCCGTGACCTGGATATTTGGACCTAAACCATCGATAGTGACCTTTGACCTCATATGTTCACTATACCTTATGGTACCGTTACCTATGTTGATTGACCTAGTGACCTTACCTAGCCTATTGCCATGCCTGTTTATCCCAACCCTACCTTTGGTGTACCGGAACATACCTAAACATTCATGCACCTAACCTACATTGTGTTTCCTGACCATATCCTATACCTTAGATACCGGAATCACTTCAACCTTGGTTGGATAAACCTATCAACCTTAGACAATGTAGAGTTTTCCTACTCTTCAACTTGGTAACGTGCTGTAGTTTATTCATGTACGTATGTTTTACTGCTGCTACCTTTGACCAAGACCCATTACCTAGATTGCCTGAGTAGACCTTTGACCCTTTTTCCCCTGTGCCCACCTACCTTTTCCTCACATTTACCTTTTATCAAGCCACTCACTGATTGTACCTTCGGCCTCGTTAGTTCCTGGTTTGAGGAGGATCACCTTCACCCACACATGGGGCAACCACATCTTATTTTTCTTAGCATTACTTACCAATACATGCTACCCAACAAAAAGGGGAAAAATGTAGACACTAAAATTAGGCCACACTCCCCTTTCATCCCTCGACCAATAAGCACCCTTCATCACATTCACCTAGCCATGACCCCTTTCACCCCACTAATATTAATTTAATTAATTCATTATCCTCACCATATTTATTATTTAAATATATTGTTTTAAATAGTATCCACACATAGAGTTCACTTAGACACCTCACCAAGCCAACTCAACCTAAGACCTATTCTTAGTAAGTTACCATAACTAACTAAGACTTACCCAAACCCTAAAAATCAATGCTGACATTCCCTCTAACCACATTCCCACATGCTCACAAGAAGCTCCCAATCTAATCCATGGGATAATGACATGAGATCCAAGGAAATCAGGAGGATCTCCCTAGTTATGGTAAACCTAGGAAATTTTGCCTTGATCGATGCCGGTTACCCCTAGCCGTCATCGGTTAAGCCAGAACCACGGTTACCCTTTTAACCCCAAAAAAACCTTATTCTCAAGGT
Source organism: Taxus chinensis (assembly GCA_019776745.2). NCBI lineage: Eukaryota > Viridiplantae > Streptophyta > Pinopsida > Cupressales > Taxaceae > Taxus > Taxus chinensis. Next base: position 664,081,062 of record CM034147.1, on the reverse strand, counting down.
TGGAAAAAGAATGTTGACAAGATTCTTTTGGAAGAGAGATAACGCATCTTCAAAAAGAAAATTTGAGTGAAAACCTACATACAAGGAAGGAGATTGAGCATCTTCTCTTGCACATCCATCCTAACCATGATCTAATCTATCTAAGCAAAGAAGAGTGCACATACAGCCCATGCAAAAGCTTTCCTTCAGTTGGTGATCACTTTCAGCCTTCAAACCCCTCATCAGCACCTCCATTCCTCACACACAGGCATTCAGGACCGGAATCCAAGTAAGTATAACGTCATACTTTTCTGGTTTATTTCATTTTGTCATCATTTTATCATCCATTATTTACCTAGCCCCCTATCAACCTTCTCCAACATTTTCACCTCCATATACCCATTAAAACCTCACCAAATCCTATTCCAATCACCCAATACTTCATCCCGACCAACCAAAATCCTATGTGCGATCACAAAGGAGACCAAAAGCTTGTTCCGTGACATTTCCATATTTCCACAGTAAATGGCACCAGTTACACCTGACCACCATCGGTTACCCTTAACCGACATCGCTCTCTATATTTTCCAATATAACCCTGAACAGAGACCTACCCACCAAATTGCATCTCACCCGTATTCACATGTGATCTACCCGAGACCTCTGTTAGACCTACAGAGAACCAAAACCAATCATTTTTTACCATTGGATTCTATTCTAGCTTAGCCTGTTAGATTAGATCTATTTCTTATTATGTTTTAAATGAGATACCTAAATCATTTCAAATTACAATAGGATTTACTTTCTTTACAGCATTAAATTATTTAAAATAGTGGACCAACAGCCATCTAGGAAGTATCACACTTCTCAGATCTAGCATACATTAGGCAGTTCACTGCCCATATTTTATAATTCCTTCTCATGGTCTTGCTTTGCATTACAGGTAGTTCCTCCTAGCCAAAAGGAAGCTCTCACAATCAGCTGTAGATTCGGAAGTCACACGTGTGCAACAACCCATCAACCAAAATTTGAACAAGTATTCCTCATACGCCCGTTACCCTATCTGTTTCGTTAATATTCCAAAGAAACGATCTAAGAAAAAGGTGAAACACACAGATCTAAATCTCACCATTTTTATTCCTAATAGGTACAATTTTTGCAATCCATGTTGAATGGTGAATGGGGAAGATAATCTTGGATTTCAACAACTTTTGTATCTCTTGAAAAATGGTATCAACAACCTTTGGATTGTACTGCCTTTGCTCTTGCTTGAAACATTTTATCCCATGTTTGAGAGGAATGAAATGTTGCATCTCTTTTGGCTGAAAGGATTTTAGATCATCATAGGAATAAGCAAGAACATCAACATACTTCTTCAAAAGATTTACTACCTTCTTCTTTTCCTCCTGTGTGAAAATTTCCCAATGTTCACCATTTTGGGGTCAGCAGAGCTCCCAATGTTAACTTTTTCATATTCAACAAATTGATGGGCTCCTTTAGAAGCTTTAGACTTAACATACCTGTCGTGTTTATCAAACAACTCCTCCAAACTCACCAGCCCTTTAGGAATATTTTTGCCTTTTAGTTTGATGCACCCATCTTGATTTGTATCCTCTTTGACGCCTTCCTCATTGGAAGATACACTCTCACGAGGTAAATTGTCACTTCCTTTGAAATAGAATTGTTCAAAGTTATCTTTGAATTCCAGGAAAGAGAGAAAATGTTGGTCATCATTGAAAATTTTCCAGTTGCTTGCATTATCTGGTACACTTGGTCTATAGATTTCAATGGTGAATTTATCCTGAGAGAAATCGTGATGAGGTATCAGCAATGATCCTGAAATAGCTAGGGAATCAGCCCTGGTGTTCTTTTCTCTTGGCACTACTTTAATGGAGGAGGCATCAAGAAATTCAATAGAATCCCAAACCATATTCCTATAATTCTTCAATCTTCTATTCCTTACTTGAAAAAGGTCTCTGACTTGTTTAACAACCAGTTTCGCATCTCCATGAGCCAGAAGATTCTTCACACCTTTCTCTTTTGCCACATAAAGTCCAAGGATGAGAGCTTCATACTCTTTTGTATTATTGGTATTCTCAAACTGTAGTTTGAATGAGAAAGGATGAATCTTTCCTTCTAGAGATACTAAAACCACACCAGCCCCAGAACTAGCTGAGGAGTAACTTCCATCAAATTCCAAATGCCATTAGGATCATGAAGTACTTCTTTGGGACGTTCCATTTCATCCTAAGACATAATCATGTAATTTCCATGTCCAATATCTTCATAGAGTTTTTGTGCTTTAGGATCATCCATCTTTTGCACAATATACTCGAATTTCTTCTCAGGCAACAACTTCCTCATCTTTCCATTAACTGGTATAAGGGCATGTGACCAATCCATTGGAATTTATCCTCCCACATCCTTACAGAAGTTCCTACTCAAAAGCATGACATATGAAGGAGGGATATCATCTACCAGAATAGTAGCTAAAACCTTTTTCTCGGGTGAGTCAGAAAAGGCTATCTGTGCACATTTGGCGACTCCATCTGGTTTACAACCCATTCTCACAGTTGCAGACCATTTCTATCCATTTCATTTTCTTCTTCCATCTCTTTCATTTTCTCCCATTGCATGAATTTTTGTAATCATGACTTCATTTCCTTCTTGGAACTCACACTTACAGCAGAGCAATCCATCTCCAATATGTTTTACAACTCCTTCAAATCAGCATTATGAGCAGCAGTGCCAAAATCAAGCTGACTATGGATCTTTCCAAGAGCAGGGGTATGCAAACAATGAAAACAATCAAATGCAAGATGTTGGTCTTCTAGAGAAGATCCAAAAAATGGAGGTTGGTATGGTTCATTCTAGAGCTATAGCTCAAATGAAGGCATTCAGGATTGGTTTCACGACACCTTGTCCATGGGAAGGCCCTTTTCTAAGACACTATAGCCCTCAGGAGAAACTGAAATTCATGATTGGAATTCTTCCCCAACTCACACAATGGACTGAGGGGATAGAAGCATATGATAAAAGTCTGAATCAACCTTGTCAATGGGTAAGTCATTCAACAGCTCCTTGTATTTCTTTTTCTCCCTCTCAAGCTTTATTATTGTAAAAGAAGCAAGATTCAAGATTCCCATCTATTGCCCTAAGGGTTGATTTCTCTTCTCCATCTCCTAGTCTTCCACCTCATCTCAATTCTTCTACCCTTTTCCCTTCCAAATAGTCATCCCCTCCAAACAAACAGGAAGTTCCACCTCCCTCCACACCACAAACAATTTCAAAACTGGTTGAACCCCAACCTGTCACCCCTCTTGCTCTCCCAAGTCCATGTTGGGAAGAGTCCCAAGAAACCAATCAAGGAGAAAAACAAGAGGAGGATCCCAACAGAGAAGAAATGACAGACAATCTGAAGAGTTGGGATGCCAAATTTGGGTTTACAAAGATCCCCTTGATGGTCAAACCAATGGAGGAGGTTAGAGTTGAATAACCAGTGGTGGTTAAAGCTGAGTTTGTAGAAAAACAAGAACAAGAACAAAGGAAAAGAGTTAGCATTCTGTTTATGGAACTTTTCCTAAATAAGATGTTGATCTAACCCAATGCACAACTAGTTGAAGAGAAGGAACAATCAGCTCCAAGTCCCATTGAGGAGGAGCGGATGGGAGAGATCAAATCAGAGTTGAAGCCACTCAATGAAGAAAGCATCATTGAATTTTTTTTGCTTTCATTTCAAGGACCTGATTTGATTGATGAACCCATGATGGAGGAGAACCATACAGTTTCAGAGGCTCCAAATGAGGAGCAAGACGCAAAGGAACCTTCAGTTCTTCCTCCCACTTCATCTCCTTTAATCTCTAATGTTGAGGAGGAGTTTGATCTTTCAAACTTCATGTTTGAGGATAATGAGAACCATGTTGATCAAATTACAGATCAAGAGGACATCATGGAGGAGGTAGACTCCATGCCCAATGGATGCTTCGAGGCCACTGGTCTCTTCATCTAGTAGATAAATGTCCCCGTGAGTTGCCAAATTGTTATCCCAAATTTTCCCCCAAAAAATATGGTTAGAACAATCCCCGCACATAAAGAAAATATGAAGGGAAATGATTTAGACCCATGAGCTCACCTTTCAAAATAAGGCAAAGGAAAATAGAGGCCCAAAAGAGTCAAATTCGACCCTGCACAGGAAGGAATAGAAGTAACGACCCTTTTGAGCATTTCTATGTCTTAAATCCATTTTAAAGGCTACAGGTGGGCTCAACAATGGAATAGCAGGGTCAGAGAAGGAGGGGTAGTGCCACAGAGAAGCAAGGAGCAAGAAGGGGAAAAAATGGTGAAGATTCAAAGTTTTTCAGGCTCGAAACAGTTCAGAAAAGAGTCCAAAATCGACTAAGTATGGAGGAGCCAGTGGAGAGAGCCACGTGTCAGCACGGTGCTTCTCCAAATATGAATCCAAAAAGGGAGGCTTGAACAAGCGCCGCATGTGCCACATGTGTCCCAGGCCAAAACGGAGGCATGGTCAAATGGTCAACAAAGGTCAAAAGGTGGACAGGGCGGGTCTAAAAAATTGGCTAAGTATAAAAGTGTAAATAGAGGAAAACAAGTGTCAGCTCTGACACATCTCCAAGAGTTAGTCCAAAGGTGGAGACCCAAATGAGCGCGAGCGCACCACGTAGCCTAGGGTCCAAAAAGGATAAGAAGGGCCGTTGAAAATTCCAAAGACCTACGGAGGCTGCCAAGTCTCAACTTGATGCTCCTTCTAAGGCAAATCTTGATTGGTCTTTCAAGTGAGCGCGGAGCCTCCACACGTCCTGTCTCAAAAAGGGACAGGGTCAGGTTGAATATTCAATGCATGGGGATAGACCAGTGGAGGATGCCAAGTGTCCAAATGGCACTAATGCAAGGGTTGAATAAAAGTAAGGATTTCCAGATGAGCTCCAGACCGCCGCATGTCCTTGACTCAAGAAATATGACCCCGCCAAGCAAAGGACTTAGCCAAAAAACATAGAAATTGAGGAGGTCGGTGGAGGAAGCCATGTGTCAGCCCCACGCCATTCCAAGAGAAAAGTACAGAGGCTTCCCTTAGGCATGCGTCAGCCCTCCATGTGTCCCAAATTAAAAAGGAGGCCCATTTTTTTAAACTGGTTTTCCTGCCCATTTGTACAGACCTAACACAAACTTCGAAGGGGCATATATTTCGACTTAGGGCTCGAAATATAAAAAATCTGACACCGTTGGAAACATCTCAACATCCCTTGCTCCATGGAAGGATAAAAAAATCATTTTTTGTAGGCCTTGGTAGGTGAAAAGGGGAGAAATGTCTTCAGGCCTTTAATGCAGGATCTTCTTTCCTCAACAAACAAGATCAGATTTGATCTAATCTATCGTTTCCTCCTTCTTTGAGGCACCAAATAAGAAAAATATGTAGTCAAGATAGATTTGGTAACATATTTTGTGAAAGTAATTAATGGCAGTGGTTGAGCTCTAAATTATTTTCCCACTCCTCTCTCTTTCTCCTCTTTGTACTGAATCCATAAAATAAGGCTCGGGGCTCATTGTAAGGTTGTTGTTCATTCTTCTCTCTCTGCCTCCCCTTCTTTTCTTCCTCAGGGTCGAAAATGGAGTTCAAACCTCCTCCCCTACTCTGTAAAATGGCATTTTTTTCCTCTTGCTCATAAATGATGTTTTGTGCAAACTCTTGAAGCAATAAAAGATGTGTTTTGTGATGCATTTGTCCATCCTTTGCTCAGTTTTTGGTTGTTTCTTCTTGCCTCTCTTCATTGCAGGGTACCTGTGCATGTTTTGATGTTCATTTGTAGATCTGGGAGCTGTGTTTGATGGGTTTGAAACATTTTCTATGTGAATCTGATCTTTGGCCTGTGATGTAGTTGTCCATCCTCTCCATTGCTCACCTCTCTTCGTTTCAGGCAGTCTGGTTAGATGATCAATAGTTTTCCTTCTCTGGTGTATCATCATTTTAGTGTAGGCTCTATTTTTTCTTGTTTTCTTTCCCTCCCTGTCTCCTTGGATAGTTAGATTAGGATTAAATTAGCTTTCCTACACTAGAATAGCTTGTGGTAGGTAGTTTAGGAAGAGGAACCAGCCTTCTCTAGAGATTTTTCCTATTTGCAAGGTCCCACACCTTGGGGAAAACTCAATGTTATGCAGATCACACCAAATGACTCTGCCTTAGAAAATGAGATCTAATGACTCATTTGGGGGTGCTGTGATTTTGCACTAACATTTTTGGCACACCCAGTGGGACCAAGAGGTCTTCACTTCATTGCAACAAGATTGATGTGCACTTGTTGTAAATCTCCAGCTTATTAGAAGCTTTAGTTTGCACATGTTTGGCGACTCCATCTGGTTTACAACCCATTCTCTGAGTTACAGACATTTTTCCATCCATTTCCACTCATTTTCATCCATTTTCTTCTTCCATCTCTTTCATTTTCTCCCATTCCATGAGGTTATGCAATCATGACTTCATTTCCTTCTTGGAACTCACACTTACAGCAGAGCAATCCACCTCCAATATGTTTTACAACTCCTTCAAATCAGCATTTTGAGAAAAGGAAAAATCAGTATTCTCCCCCTATGAGTAGTAGTGCAAAAATCAGTTGGCTATGGAGCTTTCCAAGAGCAGGGGTATGCAAACAATGAAGACAATCAAATGCAAGATGTTGGTCTGGAGAAGATCCAAAAAATGGAGGTTGGCATGGTTCAGTCAAGGGGCATAGCACAAATGAAGGCATTCAATATTGGTTTCAGGGACACCTTGTCCATGGGAAGGCCCTTTTCCAAGACATTACAGCCCTCAGGAGAAGCTTGAATTTCATGGTTGAAGTGTTTCCTCAGCTTACACAGTGGATTGAGGACATTGAAGCATATGAGAAAATTCTGAATCAACCTTGTCAATGGGTAAGTCAATCACCAGCTCCTTGTCCTTCATTTTCTCTTTCTCAATCTTTATCATTCCAACAAAGGCAAGAGTACAAGCTTCCCATCTATGTTCCCCCAAGGGTTGATTTCTCATTCTCCATCTCCTAGTCTTCCACCTCATCTCAGTTCTTCTGCCCTTTTCCCTTCCAAACAGTCATCCCCTCCAAACAAACAAGGAAATTCCACCTCCCTCCACACCACAAACAATTGCAAAAAATGGTTGAACCCCAACCTGTCACCCCTCTTGCTTTCCCAAGTCCATGTTGGGAAGAGTCCCAAGAAACCAGACAAGGATAACAACAAGAAGAGGAGGATCCAATAGAGAAGAAATGACAGACAATCTGAAGAGTTGGGCTGCCAAATTTGGGTTTACAAAGATTCCCTTGATGGTCAAACCAATAGAGGAGGTTAGAGGTTGAAGAACCAGTGGTGGTTGAAGCTGAGTTTGTAGCAGAAGAAGAACAAGAACAAGAGGAAGAGAATCAACAGTCTGTTTATGGCACTTTTCCTGAAGAAGATGTTGATCTAATCCAAGCTACACAACTAGTTAAAGAGGAGGAACAATCAGCTCCAAGTACCATTGAAGAGGAGTAGATGGGAGAGATCAAATCAGAGTTGAAGCCACTCAATGAAGAAAGCATCATTGAAGAATTTTTTTGCTTTCATTTCAAGGACCTGATTTGATTGATGAACCCATGATGGAGGAGGACCATACAGTTTCAGAGGCTCTAAGTGAGGATCAGACCACAGAGGAACCTTCAGTTCTTCCTCCCACTTCATCTCCTTTAATCTCTAATGTTGAGGAGGAGTTTGATCTTTCAAACTTCATGTTTGAGGATAAGGAGAACCATGGTGATCAAATTACAGATCAGGAGGACATCATGGAGGAGGTAGAGCACATGTAACAGGATAACAAGGAGACATATTGTCTGTCTGACTTGGAGGATTGTTTTAATGAAGAGGAGCCTGAGGAGATAACATCATTTTCTCCTCCATCTTCCACCCTCCAAGCACATGAACCTGCTTCCATGAAGGAGAATATTCAAGTGCAACAACCTACACTTCATAATGTCTCTCTGGGACCAAGGTTGGAAGACCATGATCTTCCATGTTTTACAGAGGAAGAGAAAAGATAGGTAGAGGATGTCATCATATCTCTCACACCATCCATCTAAGAAGGTCAACAAGAAGGCTCCATTCTTGGAGTTAAAATTCAGAGCTATGGGCACATCCAAAGGATCATACCTTGCCTAATCAGGTACTTGGCTTCATTAGAGCCAAGGGAGAAGCCAAAACCAGTCATGCCTACTTTAGGGCATGAGGGTGAGCATCAAAGTACCAAGGGTCATCATCAACACCTCCAGGAGTCCAATGCCAATTCATCTTGGGGAGGTATTTCCCATTAATGTTGATACCTTGATGATTTGGGTGGAGGATAGGCTTAGAGTTAGTTTTTCACTCATACAGGCAGCTATATTTAGTGTCAAATCATTTACATGGCTGCCTCTCTCGAGAAAGGGAAGCTACTTCTCCCTACTAGTTACAGGCTTTGTTTAGCATTCTTTCTCTCTGGTTAGTTTAGGAATAGGAGTAGGCTTTGTTTTCAGTAGAAGAAGTGCACGTGCACACTTTGCATGTCTCATTTGAGGCATGTATGATTTTGGTCTTTGTATATAAGTTTTGTTTGTATTGCTTCAGAGGGGCATGAGGCCAGGATCTTAACTATTCAAGGTAGGAAGACTCACATTTTCCTGTAGCAGTTGCAAATTCCAAAAAGAAACAAATACAGAGAAACTAAAGTTGTTTCAAGACAGTCCATTTGAGGGACAGATTGAAGCCCCGGGTCAAAACAATTTTTTACTCTCAAAAACTTTGTTTCTAAGATTTTCTTATGAAAATTGAGAGTGCAGACATATGGGCAGGCTCAGGGTCAGAAAAAACATAGAAAATGTATGCAGTTAGGCTCGCAGTGGCTCAGGGATCAAGTCTTCAAAGTTCAAATCAGTTTCATGTTTATCAGGCAGACTCCATGCCCAATGGATGCTTCAAGGCCACTGGTCTTTTTATCTAGCAGGAAGATACCCCTGTGAGTCACCAAATTGTTATCCATATTTTGTCCCTAGGAAAATTATTCAGAATAAGCCATGCCCCACATAAAGAAAGATACCTGAAGGGAAATCACGCTTAGATCTTGAGCAAACATTCCAAAAGACTCAACAAAGGAGTGGCAGATGGCTGAGAAAGACTCAAATTCGACCCTATAGCAAGGAATAGAAGATGGCCCTTGTGAGCCATTTCTATGTCTTAAATCCATTTTAAAGGCTACAAGTAGGCTTGAAACAATGGAATAACAATGGTCAGAGAAGATGGGGCAGCCGCAGAGAACAGGAGAAAGAAGGGGAAAAATTATGAAGATTCAAAGTTTTTCGGGCTCGAAAAAGTTCAAAAAAGAGTCCAAAATTGACTAAGTATGGAGGGGTCAGCGGAGAGAGCCACGTGTCAGCATGATGCTTCTCCAAAGATGAATCCAAAAATTGAGGCTCGAACAAGCGCCGCATGTCCACATGTGTCCCAGGCCAAAATGGAGGTAGGGTCAAATGGTCAACAGAGTCAAAAGGTGGACAAGTTGGGTCTAAAAATTAGCTAAGTATAAAATGCAAGCGGAGGTCAGCCAAGTGTCAACTTGTGCATCTCCAAGAGTTAGTCCAAAGGTGGAGACCCAAATGAGCATGAGCTCGCCATGTAGCCTAGAGTCCAAAAGGATAAGAGGGGTCATTGAAAATTCCAAAGACCTACAGAGGCTGCCAAGTGTCAACTCGACGCTCCTCCAAAGGAAATCTTGATCAGGTTTTCAAGTGCAGCACGGAGCCTCCACATGTCCAGTCTCAAAAAGGGGACAGAGTTAGGTTGAATAGTCAATGCATGGGGCAGACAAGAGGAAGATGCTACCATGTGTCCAAATGGCACTCACTCAAAGGTCAAATAAAGAGAGGATCTCCAGACAAGCGTCAGACCGCCGTGTGTCCCTGGTCAAGAGATATGACCCTGCCAAGCAAAGGACTTAGCCAAAAAACATAGAAATTGAACAGGCCGACAGAGGAAGCCACATGTCATCCCCGCACCATTCCAAGAGCAAAGTACAAAGGCCACCCTCAGACATAGCGCCTGCCCTCCACGTGTCCCATTTAAAAAGAGGCCCATTTTTCAAATTGTTTTTCCCACCCATTTGTACGGACCCAATACAAACTTTGAAGGGGCATATCTTTCGACTCAGGGCTCAAAATATTACAAATCTGACACCGTTGAAAATGTCTCGATGCCCTCTATGCCATAGAAATATAAAAAAATCATTTTTTATAGGCCCTAGTAGGTGAAAAATGGAGAAATGTCTTCGAGCCATTAATGCAGGATCTATTTTTCTCAACAACTAGATCAGATTCGATCTAATCTGTCGTTTCCTCCTTCGAGGCACTGAATAAGGATTTGATGAAGTCAAGATAGATTTGGGGCAGATTTTATGGGAGGCATTAAATAGTGGTGGTTGAGCCTGGAGCTTTTTTCCCACTCCTCTCTCTTTCTCCCCTTTGTATTGAATCCATAAAGGAAGGCTCGAGGCTCATTGTAAGGTTGTTGTTCATTCTTCTTCTCTGCCTCCCCTTCTTTTCTTCCTCAGGGTTGAAAATGGAGTTCAAACCTCCTCCCCTACTCTGTACATGGATTTTTTGCCTCTTTCTCATAAATGATGTTCTGTGCAAACTCTGAAGCAATAAAAGACATGTTTTGTGATGCATTTGTCCATCCTTGCTCATTTTTGGTTGTTTCTTCTTGCCTCTCTTCATTGCAGGGTACTTGTGCATGTTTTGATGTTCATTTATAGATCTGGGAGCTATGTTTGATGGGTTTGAAACGTTTTATATGTGAATCTGATCTTTGGCTTGTGATGCAGTTGTCCATCCTCTCCATTTCTCACCTCTCTTCGTTTTAGGCAGCCTAGTTAGATGATCAGCAGTTTTCCTTCTCTGGTGTATCACCGTTTTAGTGTAGGCTCTATTTTTTATTGTTTTCTTTCTCTCCCTGTCTCCTTGGATAGTTAGATTAGGATTAGATTAGCTTTCCTACACTATAATAGCTTGTGGCAGGTAGTTTAGGAAAGAGGAACCAGCCTTCTCTGGAGATTTTCCTATTTACAAAGTCCCACACTTTGAGGAAAATTCAATGTTATGTGGATCACACCAAATGACTCTTCCTTAGAAAAGTAGATCTAACGACTCATTTGGGGGTGCTGTGATTTTGCACTAACAATACTTCATTGAGTCTATAGAGTTATTTTTTCATTCTATACACTTTTTCTTCTTGTCCTAAAACCTCATACCCATGTGGTTGCAGAGAGAGAAACTATGGGATTTATTTTATATCACATGAAATGGCTCCTAACCCGTCATGGAACACATATCCATATTTTTTCTTCCTATCAATTACACTACCTTCACAATCACTATATCTATTACTAACTTATCTCAAAGTTACCTGTTGCAATTTACAAAATGTCACAACCTTTCATGGCATTGACATATCTCATGATTATATTTCTTTATTTCCAGTGTATCCTTAGGTGTTTCCATAAATATAGAAATCAAATCTTACTACATTTATCAAATCAGGCCTAGTTGTTTTCAAATACATTAAATTTCCAGCCATGCTCTTGTATAAGGTTAGATTCACATCATTGTTGTAATCTTCCTTTCTTAATTTCAGACTTGTTGTTGTTACCATTGGTACATGCTTTGTGTTCATCATTTTAAACCTCCTCAAAAATTATGAGAAATACTTGGTTTGAGAAATGAGTATGCCATGCTCTATTTTTTACCTCAATACCAAGAAAATACTTTAATAGACCTGAGTTTTTCATCTCAAACTCACTCTTCATTACTTCTTTAAAATCAAGAATCAATAGGTCATTGTTTCTTTTCAAAAGTAAATTGTCTACATAAAAAACAACAATTAAAATCTTACCATTTTCCAGTTTGATATACTATGTGGGTTCATTGTTACTTTTTTTGAAGCCATTTCTTAGCAAATAATCATCTATTTGGTTATTTTATGCGTTTGGTGCTTGATTGAGTTTGTATAGTGATTTTTTTATCATATACACTTTTTCTTCTTGTCCTTGAACCTCATACCTAGGTGGTTAATCTATATAAACTTTGTATTGTAGCAAGCCATTAAAATATTCTAACTTCACATCCATCTAGAATACTTTCCACTTATGTTGGGATGTTATTTATAAGAATACTCGCATGGTTTTCATTCTTGCAACTACAGCATGTGTTTCATCATAGTATCTTCCAAGATCCTATTTATATCCTTTAACAACCAACCTTTCCTTATGCATCTATATTATCACCTTCATTTATACTCTTGGTCTTATACACCCACTTATCTCTAATGACTTTTTTACCAGTAGTACAACCATCTAGCTCGCATGTTTTATTTTTGTATATGGAATTTATTTCCTCATCCATGACATCTACACCATTTATTTTCTTTCATTTCTCATTCAAAATCTTAAGGATCACCATGAGAAGATAACGCAAAGTTCATATTTTCATCAAAATCGCCATACCTTGAGTTTTTCATAAATTTCCTTCAAGCTCTGTCTTCCTTAGCATTAGATAGGATAGTGTTGGATTTTAACTCTATCGAGAGTGATATCTTGTAATATTAGAGATTTTGTTATTACATCTCACTGCAACTACATTGTGTACATTTTATTCTACATATTTATCCCATTATATTGTTGTTAAGTGACATGAGGGCACCCATAGGTGTTGGTTATCTATTCGCACTTGCACAAACACCTAAGAGAACTACATGAAGCTTGATCTTCTAATGAGGGCATGTAGTAGAGCATTTAGATTGGTTTAGAAACTAGGACTCTGACCACCAAGAGTAGTCCAACCTCAACCTCACACACATGTTTTCTCCTTTTGGTTTGTTAATGCTTTGATGAATGGTGTTATATGTTTCAAGAGATTCCACTTTGTTTCAAGTGATTACATGTCATCTCTAAGTTATGTGAGCAAGAGCAATATACAGTACAGGCCATTTCTATACATGTGAAACACACATGAAGTTATAGGTATATATTGTTGAAGGGTCCATGTTAGGTAGGATATTCATTTTCCTTGTATTTTTTATTTACTTGGAGCTTTCCTTAACTCACAAGATATGCTTGCTTAGGTGTACTAGTTGTGTCAAGTAAAATTACGAGTTATGTTAAGTTAACTTACTATTTGTGTTGAGTCAACTCTACTTCCACTATCAATTAGAGAGAGTTATTCGTCACTGAACTTGGAGGAGGTTACAGATTCACCTCTTATATATGCATGACTTGCATCAATGTATCATGTGGAGAAACAAATCATTGAGTTGATTTGGATTCATTCTTGCCTTGTGAGTTCTTGATCATATTGCATCTTATTGTTATTTTCATTTATACAATTTCTCGTGCATTTTTTTTCATCAAAGATATAGAAACTCTAATATGGTATCAGATGTTGAGTATCACAAGCACTAAGAGGGGGAATGAATCAGTTCTTAGCACAATTATGATAATTAAAAAAAATCAAATTTACTTAACTTGGTTCAGCAATTAGATCATGAGCACAAAATGAACTTTAAGTTAAAACACAAATGGCCTGGACACAATAATGAGAAACCCAAGAAGGGAGAAAACCCACTTGAAACTAGACCTTCTATTAGGAACACCAATTCTAATGCATTGATTTACAACTGATTAAGCACCCACTTAATCTATTGAAGCGCCTACTTCACTCAAACAATCAAGCACCTACTTGTTAGTAGCCAAGCACCTACTTAGCCAATGTTGTAAGTTGAAATCTTGGAAAGAGAACAAAATATTCTGAACCAAGCATCTACTTAGTGAGATTCTAAACTATTTGATCATATAGAATTTGTTACACAATCAACTGATCATGATTACCTTTCTTAATCACAGTTCATTTTATCTTCATATGTATGACATTCCTCTTTGATCCAACACCTTTTTCTACTGTCAATTGCACCTACTTATGCTACTAAGTCTATCTCATGCATTCAAATTGCTCATGGTCATGCCCTCCTTACTATCAAACTCTTTTTGCACCTTCCATTAAGTTCATTTCACATACATTTTTTGTTTCACCATTTTCTTTATGTTTTTGAATGACGAAACAGATAGGGTTATGGGCTAGGAGGAATACCTGTTAAATGGGTTGGTTAGAGGTTGATGCGTGCATTCTAACTTCTCGATCCAGTGCCAATTGTGAGAGCTTACTTTTGGCTGGGAGGAACTACCTGTAATAGAAAACAAGACCACAAAAGAGAAGTTAAATGAAATATGACAGTGGATTGCCTAGCGTATGCTAGTTCTAGGAAGTGTGATACTTCCTAGATGGCTGTCAATCCACTATTTAAAACAAATTAATGCAAGAAATAAGTTAATTTATATTGTAGTTGATATGATTTAGGTATCTCATTCAAGTACAATAAGTAAATCCAATCATAGCAGGCTAGGCTATAGTTGGATCTAAAGGATGAGGTGACAGTCAAGGTACCCGGGACTGGTTAGTGGTTTGATTCTAGGTTGTTTAGGTCAATTGGTAGGAGGTTGTTTGGCTCTATTCTTGGGAAGGGTATAAAACATAGAGACTGATGTTGGTCTGGTATGACTGGTGATAGTTTATGTAGAACTAACGACGGTTATGGGTAACCAGTGTTGCTAAGGTCGGGGTGTATGAAACTCAAAGAGATCTGATTACAAGGCTTGATCTAGGATTTGATAGAGATGGTAGGGTGGATAAGGAGGTTTATAGAAGTCTTAGGTGTATTCAGGGATGAACAGTAGGAAAGGATGGGTGATTTGGCTGTGTGGGTAAGGCAATGGTTGAATTATAGGTTGGTAAGGGATAGAAGAATGAGCATTCAAAATGTAGATTAATAACAGGAGTAACAAAAGATACTAACTGAAATACCAATGTTGGTTAGGGATACACTTACTATGATGTAGATTGGATGGCTAAATGATAATGGTAGTCGATCATAAGGATGGTATTTGGTACCGTGGGAGTGAATCCCAGAGTGCTTCTGTGAGTGCAATCTTTTTGGATTTGTCTTGGTGCTAGCTGTGAATGTCTGGATGTGTGAAAAGATGTTGGTTCTGCTTGCATGCAGCTTGGATCTCATCACTCTAGTCTAGAATGTGCCAACCTCTCAAAAAAGGTTACTAAGGTGAATAAATGGTAACCGATGACGGTTCCATCTTGACTAGTGTTGGTTTAGGTTTGACAGGCATCGGTTAAGGCGGGATTCCCTGGTGTTTACTAAAAATGGGTAGATCTTTCTAATTTCTTGGGTCAAGTTGGTTTTTTTTTCACGGATCAGAATGGAAGCTTCCCTTCTAATGAGTGGGAATGTGGTTAGAGAAATATTAGGCATTGATTTTAGGGTTAGAAAAAATCTTAGCTCATTAAGGCAAGTAAGACTTAGTTATTGTTAGTTATGGAAACATGGCAATAATAGGTCTAGGATGAGGTGGCTGGATGAGGTGTCTAGGTGAGGTGGAAATTAGGTCAATTAAGGTAATAAAATAATATATATTGTGAGGATGGGTATTTAATTTAATTAAATTAATTATTAATGTGGGTTGAAAGGGGGCCATGATTAGGTGCCCATGTTTAAGTTGTTTATCCGATCAAAGGCTACAAGGAATGTAACCAAATTTAGGTCTCTAGATTTTCCCCTTTTTTTCATGTAGCTTGTATTGGTAAGCAATGCTAAAAAAAATAAGAAGTGGGTGCCCCATGTGTGGGTGAAAGTGATCCCCCTCAAACCAGGAACTATTGAGGTGGAAGACGGAAGTGGTGAGTGGTTCGATAAAAGGTGGATGTGATGAAAAGAATCATATATGTGGGTGATTGTGGGAAAGGGTAGAGGTCAAAAAAGGGAAAACATGTAAATGGGCTAGCGTCAAAGGTAGTGGCAGTAAAACACACACACGTTATAAATTGTGACACGGCTCCAAGTTGAAGAGCTTACAAACGCTACATCGTCCAAGGTTGATAGGTTTATTCGAACAAGGTTGAAGTGATTCCGATATCCAAGGCACAAGATATGGTGTGGAAACACAACGTAGGTCAGGGGCAGGAACGTTTAGGTATGTTTTGGTACACCAAAGGTTGGGTCAGGATAAACAGCATGATAATAGGCAAGGTAAGATCATTAGGTCAAACAACATGGGTAACATTGTCGCAAGGTATAGTGAGCACATGAGTTCACAGGTCACTAACAATGTTCCAGGTCCAGGTGGCTAGGTCACGGTATGGGTATGGCTGAGGTACGAGTAAAATAACAAGTCCCTAAATGTAATTAAGTATAGGGATAGGTAATGTAGGCTTGGAGGTAGGTTACGATAAGGGTGGGTAAGGTCAAACGGTGGTGGGGAAGAGTAAATTTTGGTCAAAAATGGGGAAAGAGTATTGACAAGTAACTGATGCTAGTCATATTGAACCGTTGACGGGCTAGGTAAATCGACCATAGTTTTCTAGGGCACATGACTAATGTTGGTTTAGGTACAACCGACCACGGTATGCTAGGGCACAAGACCGATGTCGGTCTAGGTATAATTGACGCCGGTCAGGTCGATGTGGGTATATAAAAAGGAAAAATCCCTATAATACGGATTCATTTGTACATTTTGGATTTTGTGAAAACAACGAGACCACAAAAATTTTGTGCCTTGTCAAGAGGAAAGTATGTGGGGTTGTACCGAGCTGAGGTGGAGAGATTTGGTTGGAGAGGAGACCCAGGTAGATGGGTCCACAAGATCAAACAAAGGGAGGTGAAGGGTAGAGAGGTTGGAGGTTCATTTGGACATGGTAGAGGTAGGAGAGGGTTCAGGTGGACCACCAGCATAGTGTCCAAACGTGCCACCACAAAGGTGACGTCAAGATGAGGTAAGATTTAATCCTTTCATTTTTATTTGATATAGGAATAAATCAAGTGGGTTAGACATGATAGAGTAAAGGTCTTATAGGTATGGTAGAGTCGGGTCTATTTAGGAATTATGGAGTTAGGTTGGTTTAGGCATGACAGAGTCAGGTCAGTTTAGGCATGATGGAGTTAGGTTGATGTAGGCATGGTTGAGTTAGGTTGAATTAATGTCCAAGTTTTTGGTAATATGAGAGACAAATGTTGATGTATATACTGGGTATGGTTTTTAATTTCCAAATTTGTGCCATAATGGAAATGTGAAAATGATAAATGGATAATTTGATGATCTAATAAAATTTGTATGAGTTTATGTTTATTAGGTTTAATTTCCATCTATTGATATTGTTGGGAATATTATTATAGTGTAAACATTATATTATGAGTTGTTGTGGAACAACAAATAATTACCTGGAATTATATGTGAAGTTGTTGTAAACAACTTCACGTGTTTAGCTTATTGTTTGCAACCACTCCTAAATTATAGGAGGTTGTTTTGCTATTTTCTTGGCTATTTATTAGCCATGTATTGTGTGAGAAGACGGATACATTTTCTATTATTCTGATTTGAACCTGTCATATGGTAACAGAGCGAGTTTGATCTGAGAATAATTTTGAAGGGGCAGTTGGTACGCAGGCTGTGCAGTTTGGAAGTTTCGTGTCCACGTTGAGTGGAGGATCTAAAAAAAAAATGTTCCCCGCAATCGTAGTGTGGAGGATGTAAAACGTATGTAATAGAAAATAGTCGCAAGTTTAGATATTGCAACAGGTGGAAAACATAGCAAAACGTAGGTTTCTAATGTTTTATTTGCCACGCCACTTGCCACGCAGCCATAACAAGTTTTGAGTCTTATTTGCCACGCGGGGGGGGGAGAAAAATGCCCAGGTTTCATCTGCCACATAGCCACATCATTTTCTGAGAAAGGTATCTACTTTTTCAACGTAGACATCAGTTTCAGTTTTGTGCGCAACCTGTCCACGTGGTATTTCCTTGGCATTCAATAGATTAGTTTTAGATATGTATGCAACATTGAATATTGATCATTACATATCATTTGAATAGTGAATGGATCTTAGACCCACACCTACATGCATGTTAAAGTATATTTGGTCAAGAGTCTCTCCGTAATTATATTAAAAAAAAAGTAATCTTTAATTACTTTTTTTTTAATTATCATTTTTTTTGCACTCTTTAATTACATTTATCTACTGAGTCCTTGTAATCTGCACTTTTTCATTGTGTGTTTGTAAGAGAGTGCATTTTTGGTTGAAACCAACACTCATTAAATTGTGGGAAAAGTTTTTAAAAAAATGGATAAATTGAGTCTTGTTGAGAAGTACGAAGGACGTGATTTTCATACATGGAGAATCCAGATGCTGCTGAATTTGATTGAAAAATATTTGTGGGATGTTGTTAAACCAAATGTGACAACACCAACAAATGCAATGGATCTATAAAAATGGAATATCAAGGATCAAAAGGCCTTGGGAAGTATTGGTCTCGGTTTGTCAAAAGCCTACCTACACCATGTAGACTTCACAAAGTCGGCAAAGGAAATTTGGGAGACATTAAATAAACTATTCGGATCTGAAGCAAACAGTGCTAAGACAACTCTTAAGTAGAGACTTTATGGATTAAAGATGGATGAAAATGTAAAAATGGCAGAACACATCAGCAATTTCCGCTCTCTTCTTAATCAGCTTGTAGGTATTAATGAGAAGGTAAAAGATGATGATGCCAAAGCAATTCTTTTGAATAGTTTTCCTAAAAAAATGTCTCATATGGTTTTTACTTTGAGAAATATTAAAATTGGTTTAGAAGGAGTAGTTTCTACTCTTCTTGATCAGAATGAACCTTCAGAACCAGAAGAAGAGGTCTTATATGTACACAATAAAGCTAGTACATCATCAAAGAAGGGTAAGTACAATTCAAAGCACATTCCTACAAAGGGACAAATCAAATGTTACTATTGTAAAGAAGTGGGGCATGTCATTTTAAATTGTAAAAAATGGACACAAGATCTACTGGATGATAAGATTGATCAAAAGGCTTATATTGTTGAAGAAGAAACTGACTGAGAAGATTATGCAATTGATAAAGAGCTTTCTTTCCCTAGCGATGAATATTATCTCTTTTAAAAATAACCAAACTGGAGGTAGGAGGAAATGGAGGATGGAGGCTACTCAGTGCCTCTCGTCATTCACCAACGACGAGGCCGTATTTTGTGGTGGTGACATATTTATTTCCAGTTGTGTGTTTATTTTATCTGGTGTGTAGAATAAAGAGCAACAGTTTGTGTATGTTTACTTGGTACATGCGAGTATTCCTATATGTTCTCTTGAAGTGTTGTGATGTGGCATTGAAGGTTTCAGTCAGTGAAATAGTTGTATAGGAGGGCAGATGGTGTCCAGAGGAGAGGAGTAGTATGCAGACCTAAAAATATGCGTAGGCATATGATTCTGGTTTCAACTACACTTCACCCCATGTTCACACTAAGGGGGTGTATGTTGGGAATATTATTATAGTGTAAACATTATATTATGAGTTGTTGTGGAACAACAAATAGTTACCTAGAATTATATGTGAAGTTGTTGTAAATAACTTCACATATTTAGCTTATTGTTTGCAACCACTCCTAAATTATAGGAGGTTGTTTTGCTAGTTGCTTGGCTATTTATTAGCCATGTATTGTGTGAGAAGACGGATACATTTTCTATTATTCTAATTCAAACCTATCAGATATAAAATGGAAACTAAGTAGGGTAGAATGTGAATATAAAAGGGAAAGGAGGGAATTGGTTAGGTTAAAGAGTGGTCGAGATAACCTCCAAGGGCCCCATGCCCTCAGAGTGCTACCTACATAGTCCCAGCAAAAAGAGACCTCATGTCGATGTAGTTCTCTCATAAGCTAGGGAAGATTAGAATGAAGTAGAAGAATGGGTTGGCAAGTGTTAGGCATTGTTGAATGTAGGTCATAGGCATGGTTGAGTGTAGGTCACAGGCATGGTTGAGTTTAGGTCGCGGGCATGGTTGAGTGGCTTTTAAATATAAGTGTTGATAATCTGGTCTTGTATAGGATAATAAATAAGTAATGAGGAAGGCGAATGGTAAGCGGTGGTAAAAGAGCCACGTACTTGATAAGAACCCTAAAGAGTTAACCATACCTAAGAGGGGCTTATGAACATAAGACCCTAAAGGTGTTGCATAATGGAACATTCTAAGGGTGAAGAAAGTTACATATTCACCAAATGTCATGTTTGTGACAAGTCCCTTGAGTAACGAGGTAATTAGGCTAAAAATGCAAGAAGATGAGAATCGATGGTTTAGCGTAACTTAGTGTATGACAACGTGTCTTTCGGAACAAGAAACTCAGGATCAAGAATAGGCAAGTCCATGATTAAAATTTCATCTTTTTCTTCGTTTATTTGTGTTTAATAGACTGATCAATGTGGGAAGTCCATATGGGATGAGTATATTATCTCCTCGAGGTCTTCGTGAAGCTGATCAATGCGGGAAGCTTCTGGATATTTTTATTGAATTTGTGAAATAACTATGATATAGTTGTCCTTCAAGGGAGTAGTCTATTTATAGTGGTGGAATTAGTGTGAAGATATGTCCCTTTTGAGGGAGTCATCCTTTGTCGGAAGTTTGACTCAAGCAGTTGTATCCCTTTTTGTTTTTTAGACGTTTAAGTCATGGAAAACACTATAGAGGAAGGGTAGGCTTTTGTTTGGACGACAAAACCATACTACACAAGAGTTAATTATGAAAGGGGGAGGTTTTGAGTGATGAACGACCATGGGATTCCATTCGGGAGAAGATGACAAGTATCCATGAGAATCATGCTATGAGTAGATCCGTGATACTCATATTGAAGACAAGACTAAAATGGTGACGGGTAATCACATGATTCTTATTTAGTCGTGGATCCTCAAAATGGGTAATATGGAAGGTAAACAGCGCTCAAGGGATGAGTGATCAACTGATAGAAAGTTATATAGGACTTGATATCAACAATAGAATGGTCAAAGATGCAAGACATTAAGGGGCTCAAATTCGGGTTTACCATCAAGATAAGCCAAGCAATAAGCCCCTTACCCATAGTTATGTGTGACGATATAGGGTCCGATCCAGTTAGGAGCAAATTTTCCCTGTTGGCTTCTTGTCCTAAGGTGGTGACGTTTTGATTTTCCTTTAAGGGTGAGGTCACCTATTTTAAAAGGTCACGTTCTTTGATGACATTTGTTCATAGGCACCTTAGATATACTCTTGATATATATGGAGATGGTTCTCAAGCAGTGAGAAGGCGAGTGCTCATCTAATAACTCAAGTTGTGCATTAGATGTTATCAGTGATAATTCATCATCATTGAGAAATGAAGTTATAGATAAGATGTGGTAGAGATGGAATGCCATTGACTTCGAGATGTAAGACATGACCTTGGTACCGTAGACCAGAGGGATAGTTATGGCAATAGTGTAAGAATGTGAAGGATTAGTGCGATAAGCCCACAAGGTGAGAGGAATGTGCGTATGCCATATCCTTTCGTAGAATATCGTTGACTACCTTGATACTAATCCTTTGTTCAATTTCTTTATTGCTAGATTAGAATTGACCAAAAATTTTTGGGTAAGAAGGTGATGAGACACCTGAGTTGGATGCCAACAGTGTAGCATAAGTTTGTGTACGGTTTTATTTTTCCATATTTTTTGTCCATTCAAAATCAGTGATTTGAGGTGCTAAGGAACACTAGGGTGAAAAAATCCCGATGTGATGGCATAATGAATTCACATACTTGCTCAGCTGTGTCTGTAATGACATGATAGGAATGGCTATCAAAGAATTTAGAGTAATTTTCGGTAGTGGTTATGATCCATTGATGATGTTGTCACTATTTTGTTTTTGTTTTCACCAACAAGATCAAAACCCCATATAATGAGTAAGGCCATAGGAGTAATGCAACATGTTAAATGGGTTGGTTAGAGTGTGTGATGGAGATGTAGCATGTTGCTTGAATCTTGATCACAAACGTTTGACGATAATCAAAAGATTCATCCTTTTAGGCTAGGCCAAGGAACTAGCCTAGTAATAATAAACAAGTTTTACAAAAGCTAAACCAGTTAAAGTGACCTCCACAAATGACATCATGGAATGCCTTAATGGTGTATGCTAGTTCTAGGAATTTTAAGTGCATACTTCCTAGAATGGCTATCAAAGCCACTGTTTAAAATAGAATACCACCTATGATGAAAGATAAACGAGAGATTCCTACTGTAGTTAAGATATGATTTAGGTATCTTATTACAAGTGAGATCGGTAAGTAGAATCTAATCAGGGAACAGGATAGGTCTACATATTGCTTAGATCTAAAAGATGAGGTGTCTGTCAAGGGCATACTAGGACTCCGCCAGGGTCTAACTTCACGAGGTTCTTTAGAGGGTCAACTGGTAAGAGGTTGTATTGTGACAAATATTCTTGGGTTCAGCGGGCAAAGTAGGTATCTGAGAAGATAAGCGAGGTTGGTTGGGTATAACCGACGACGGTTAAGGGTAGACCGATGGGGGTGGTTTGAATGGGCATAATCAACGTCAATACAGTAGGGTGACAAGTAATTCAACATGAAAACCTTATACTGTAGAGGCTAGGTGAGGTTAGATGAGGCTAAAGTATAGGACCACTGAAAGGATTTATGGGGATATTGAGAATCACCAAAGATAGAGATGGACTTAACATCCAAGGCAATAAGCAGCTTGGAAGCCCAATACGAGTGGGTGGTATTCAGCATTTTTGGGTTTGTATAGAAAGAAGGCTATGGAGGGATAAGAATGTTAATGGAATAGGTTCACCATCAACATGAATGAGGATAAAACCAGCTTTATGAACATAATAAGAACTTGAAGCCATCAATTAATGAGTTTCAAAACTTACCAAGTGGGTTGCAGGTCCAATGGTTGGGTGGTACCTGATAGACTCGGTCTGATGGAAGTGGAAGTTTAGATGCAGTAGTGATGCTTCCTGGAAATAGTTACCATGGGTACCAATTGCTTCTGCAGCAATATCTTGGTGCTGGTTATGGATGCCTAGGTGTGTGATAAATGACTCTAGGTTGATTCTCGGCATGAAGCATATTATCTCATCCTGTGGCACGTTGATCTCAATAATGTTTGCCATACCCAAAAACAAGGTTGTAATAGGTGAATAAATGGTAACCGCACGATGGTTTCGGGATTGACTAGGTAATGGCAAAGTTTAGTTGGTGACCAGTGTCGGTTAAGGCTAGGATTCCCTAGAGTTTTCTGGCAATGGGCAGATCTAGTTTCATAGATTTATTTGGGTCTAGCTTATGTAATGTTCCACATGCTCTCTAGTACAGAAACTTGTTGCTTTTAATGAGCATGACACCTAAAGAATGCGGTTAGTGGCAAAAATATATAAGCATTGATTTTAGGGCTAGACCAAATCTTTAGCTCATTAATCAGTCTAGTGGTTGAAGACTTAGTTATTGTTAGTTATGGAAACATACAAAGAATTTATGGCATTCATCAGGGTCCCAGGTGGTTGGATGAGGTGTCTAGGTTGAGAAGACGGTGAAATGGTTGAGAGGGGTTAAGATAAGTTAGATGAGATAAATATGATGAATGGATTATAACTTTCCTTATAGGCTTTTGAATTTGATAGAGATTAGTGGGTGGAGGGGCATTTCCATAATAGCCTTGACTTTAGCAGGATTGACTTCTATGCCACCCAAAGAAAGTGATGAAACCTAGGAGTTTTCTAGAAAGTACTACAAAGATGCACTTCTTTGGTTGAAGTAAGCAATGCACACAAATACTTGATGAGATTGTCAAATATGACCTTAAGGACGGGGCAGGTGTTCAGTTCAATGTACTAGATTTAGACTAGAAGATCATCTATGTAATCTTCCAATATGTGATGCATGATGTTCATGGAAGATGTAAATCATGGCTCGTTGATATGTAACACCAGATCATTTTTCAAGGCTAAAGGGCATGACTCGATAGAAAGTAAATTCCCCCAAGGGGTTATGAATTCAGCATTGTGTTGATCCTCTGGGGCTAGTAATATTTGATTGTAGCCTGAGAAACCATCCATGAGCGATACCATTTCATAGCCAGTGGTGAGATCATTCCAGTTGATCCAATGCATAGGTATGGTATGGAAGCACATCTTTGGGACAAGCGAGGTTGAGGTCACGGAAGTTCTGTATACAAATGTAGAGTCCCCCTATCAACATGATTTGTGACAAGGAAGGATGTTAGAAATAAAATGGGGATAGTCAATGGGTAGAATGAATAGAAAGCAAGAGAAGGTGTTGAAGTTCTTCTTTGTACCGAGAAGAGTAATGCTGAGGATGCATTTTCCGCAGCTTTTTTTTGATGGGTTTGGCATCATGCATGGTTAGGATATTGTGGACCATGATTTTTGGGTCAATATTGGGTGTATCGGTATAGGACCAAGCAAACGCATTGTTATGGTCCCGAAGGAAAGAGGTGAAGGATTCATGTTCAATAGCGTCTAAGGATTGGCCGATCTTTAGAATGTGTGGGTCGTCCTGAGTGTTAATGTTGATTTAGATGGTCAATTCATTCAACATGGTTTGCATCTTAGAAGGTAACAACCGATGAATATAAGAATATTTTGCACCAAGGTAAGTGATAGGATGGATTCATCATCACGTTGATAGGTCAGGCGTATATCCTAGGGAAATGGTTTTTATGAAAAAAAAAATTACGAGGAATAGATTTGGGATCTATGGACTCCGTGGGTGAAGATGGTAATGTGGGTGAATGAGGTGGGGAAGGTCTTTCTATCCTGGATGAGGTCAACACAAACCTTCTTGGAAGGTGGTGCATCAAAACCAATGCCACTATGGTCATTGTGTTTAAGAGAGGTATAATAAATGACAGTATAGTTGGCTCTGTTCGTAAAAGACGAAGCCAAATCCTTTCCACGCATATTGGTGGAGGAAAGTGTGGGCAAAGTGGCAGTTAGTGAGGGAGTGTAGGTCGGATGAAAATGGTTGGGTTTGGGATGGAGGTTTGGGTTTATACGTGGAAATATCAAGTCCCCCATACATTAGATTAGTGCAAAGATGGGGAGGACCATAAGGAAAAACTTCACCAATGTGGATGTCATAACTGGTGTGTTGACATAGGTTCCCATACTCTTGGGGGGTGAGGAAGGTGTCAATATTGTATAGGTGGTATTACCCCAGAGTGAGGTGTTGAAAAAAACCTTCTAAGGGATCAGTAGTTGGTATGTGGGTAGCAGGGATAGATGGCTTACTAGATGATGGGGAAATAGGTAGGTTAGTGGTAAAGGCTGCAGTAGCAGTGGGGATAGCAAGGTTAGATGTAGAAGAGGTAGTAGTAGTTTTGGTGGATGGGATTATAGGTGAAGGTGAAGTAGGGATAGTGGTAAGATGCCTTGACTGGTACAAGTACATCATTGGGCTGGTATAACATGTTACAGGTCTTGAAAGGTGATGGGTCGGCAAGGATGGTGTAATTATGTCCCTCATGTTCAAATTTGAGGCAGTGGTGTAAAGTCAAAGGGACACAACCCATGGCATGGATTCAAGGTTTTCTAAGTAACAAGTTATACTAGAACTCTCCTTCTAGGACATAGAAAAGTTCCGAGGACAGATGTGGGGACCTACGCAAACGTGGAGAACAATGGTACCCAGGGTAGAGGTCATGAAGTCATTAAAGGACCATAGCATAACTGGATTACCATGCATGCAATTGGCAGGTATCCACATTTGGTTGTATGCATGAGAGGAGATGATGTTAATGCTAGCACCACCATCGATCATAACGCATCCATATGTGTATATTATCAATAAAGATGGAGATGAAAAGAGTGGGGTCGAGGGTCGTCAAACTAGAAGGGAGCAATCTCTTCATCTGAAAATATGAGGGTGGCCACTTGGTGAGTAGGTGGAGGCATAGAGGAAGGCAATGACCTAGTGAGAGAGGCTACATGGTGGGTGGTAATGATGGAGGCTACGGGCGTGTAGGTCATTTGGTAAAACCTCAATAGATTAGAGGACCTCCATGAGGGCTTGACGATGTGACTCAAAGGTTTGGACGAGGTCATATAAAGACATTTTGAGGGGGGATTGGTGTAGTTTTTTAAGCATTGTGTGATGTGTGACCCCATCCAAAATAGGATATGCAGGACCTTCGAATGGTGAACTTTGGGTATGGGTGTAGATGGTATGTTGGGTACAGGGTTGGTTGATGGGCTTGTTACTTTTTCCTTGCCCTTGTCTTTCTGAGCATGGGTGGTGATGTTGATCATGTTAATCTGAGGGGAGGTGGATAAAGAGGGTGTGTCATGGAAGGTATAGCTGCATGAGGGACAAAACCCTAGTGGGGGATACGATCCTTGTGAAATGAGTAGGGCACATTGGCATTTTGGTGGTGGTTTTGCCAACTCTCTTATATGGACCATGTTAATTTTGAATCTCAGGGATGTATCAAAGGCCTGTAGGGGTGTAGATTTTGGTTGCTGAGTAGGTAATGGAAGGGGCTCCGGGGATATTGGTGGAGGTGAAATGGGGTCCTTGTCAAGAAGATCTTTCGTTGTCAAAATTTTCTTCGGGAGGACACAATTAGACAAGAGTGGTTTTTAAATCCTTACAGTTCTCTACATCGTGTCCTAGCACATGATGGTAGGCATAAATTTTGGTTTTGTCAAACCCTTTTGGTTTGGGTTTGAGCGGGTCATAAGGTCTAAGAGGTGGTAATGTGATGACCAAAGTTTCGAGGAGATTGGTTAAAATTTTGGCATAGGACCCTACTAGTGGATCACAATGGGAGGTGAATGTGGGTTTGGGTACATAGGTACGGCTGATTGTGGAGGAAGAGGCTTTATAGCAGGGGGAATGGTTTGGTTTACTAGTTTGGTGTGTGGAGTTGTCTTAGGTCTTGGTTGCATCTGCTTGGGTACAGGCATGGTATGAAGAGATAGCGATGGAAGGTTTGGTTGGTTTAACTACCTTATTGGAGGGTAGTGGATTTTTAGCTTTAGGTTGCACATTTTTGGGCAAAGATGATACCGGTGTATGATATGTGGAGGGAAAAGCCAGATGGTGGAAGAGGACGGGTTACCCATGGGGGTAACTGAGGTGTTGTGGAGGTGGGTGGTATGTAGGTTGGGCAGGAAGACGTGAGTGAAAGATAAGAAAGTGTCATGGGTAGTGAAGAAGTTATGGACGGTAGTGGAGGTATGGGTGGTAAGAAGGTTACGGGTGAGGGTGGAAGTTATGTGGGTCACTTGGGTATATTAGAGGTCTATGATGAGGAAATGGGTTGCTGGGTTCTTGGTTTATCGGTGGACAGGGGTTGCTTGGCCAGGGTCGAGGGGTGAGGTCCTAGGATGGACGGAAGGGGTGAAGGTGATAATGGTGTGGTAGGCGAGGTTGGTGTATGAGGCCTAGGAGGTTGGGTCTTCTTTTTAGGGGCCAGGGTAAGTTTAGTGTTAGTTTTGGAAGATGTGGCTAAATCTAGATTGATGGGTGGGTGAGTAAGGCTAGCTGTCGGTATGACCCCTAAAGTAGTGATAGGTTTAGGTAAGGGAGATGATATAGGCATGGGTAGGTGTTTGGATGTAGATGTATGTTGCATTGTGGGTAGAGGTGTGTGTTGGGTTACGGTTGGTGACATGGAAGGTGTTACAATAGTTGTGGTTGTGTTTGGTTTGGTCACTCGAAATACTTTTGGATAGATAGTGGAGGTGTCAGTCAGTGACAACTACATTTGTGTTGAAATGGGAAGTAGAAGGCATCCCCAAAGTAAGGCTCTATCAACATAGTCCAAGGTGATCAGCCAAGTGTGAAAATGGTACTGTTGTAAGTGGGGACGATGTGGATCGAGTAGCAATTCCCATAAAATGTGTTTGAGACACAGGGAAATGGCTAGCCTCAGACTCTGTGGGTAAGAGAGCCGAGAGTAGATCAGCATGGGATCTTGAAGGTCTGATGGTGAATGGTCATCTACAGATAATGGTATTTCTATAGGATCCTCCGTGGATAGAGGAGAGGATGGGTCAGACGAGGTGGACTCTCCTTGTGATGGTGTAGGTTGTGGACATGTATCTCTTATGAGTAGGAGAGGTGCCACTGATAATTACTTAGAAATTTGAGGGGTCAAAGGCAACGTGCTGATTATAATATCTTCCATGGGTGAAGGAGAAAATGAAGGGGGTTCCTCAGTGGGTGGAGGAGTAGATGAAATAGGTTCCTTGTGTAGGTAGGGGTGGCTCGAGATAATATTTCATCTATGGAAGGAACATGAGGCAATTGGGAAGCAACTCGTATGTCATTGAAAATGGCGTGGACCTCGCGGACATTACTATCATTGTTTAAAGTATCACCAGCTTGGTTGGAATAAGGGGTGTGATTAGGAAATAGTTTCTTGAAGATATGTAGGTTTTGGTTAGCAAGTTTATTTGAGCTATCCAAGACTAGATCTTCGTTGTCTAACATTTCTTGGATGATATTATTGAAGGTGATGCAGTTATTGCCACTATGACCTTTGACACGATGATAGTTGCAAAAGTCATGTTCCTTATACCATGCGGGCATGGATTGCTCAAGGTCAAAACCAGTATGTGGTTTTATAGGTGGAAGGGTAATGGCACCAGCCTTAACAAGGTTTTCCAAAATAGAAGAATAAGATTCTCCTATCAAAGTGTACTTTCGTTGTTCTCATCTGAATTGGAAAGCTTGGACGGGAGAGATATTAGAAGGAGATTTGGCTGGGTTTGAATGATGAGGGGGGCCAGCCTTGAGAATTATAGCATTGCCAGATCCTTTGGGTTTTGAAGAGTTGTTTTGGGGTTTCAAAGATGAAGAAGCATCATTTGATTTGAATGCAATGTTCTTGTTATGAAGTTGAATATTCTTCTCTTTGATAACACAAATTTCCAATTTTTGTGCCATGGTGAATGCCTCGTCAAAAGTACGAAAGGGCTGCACCTGTAAGGTTCGTGAGATGTGTCTTACACAAGCTTGAGTAAACACATATATGATTTTAGTTTGAGGTAATTGAAATTTGATCTGGTTAATTAGGTTGTGCCAGTGAGAAAAAAAGT
Source organism: Taxus chinensis (assembly GCA_019776745.2). NCBI lineage: Eukaryota > Viridiplantae > Streptophyta > Pinopsida > Cupressales > Taxaceae > Taxus > Taxus chinensis. The sequence continues at coordinate 664,051,967 of CM034147.1, read as the reverse complement.
CAACGATAGACTCATCGTCGTACTATCGTGTGGAATAAAGATCAGTCATGGTAACCTTATTAACAATGTTAATGGAGAAGTGATCTAAGAAGGCTTGGGCTACTTGATTAAATGATTAGATGGAGTGGCTTGGTATCCCACTACACCAATCTAATGTAGGTCTTGTCAGGGACATCGAGAAGTTTCGTAGGAGTAAAGCATCGTCATGGGCGATCAGGTAACACCCATGTTTGAAAGACCGCAAATACTGTTGTGGGTCTTCTTTACTATTGAAACAGTTGAATTTTGGCATTTCCCAATGTATAGGTTATGGGCGAATAGGGATGGATAGATGAATGGGCTCATTATAGATTTCATCATAGGTGAGAGAATTGCATGAGCTGGAAACTGATGCTTCCAGTGTCTGCATCCTTTCCATCATCAATTTGATCAGATCATTAGTAGGTTGTGGTGGAAAGACTCCTCTTGTGGCATAAGGGGGCTGGTATTGAACTTGTGACATAGGAGGCATTCCATTGTATGGTGATGCCGAATAGGGAGGTTGAGAATAGGGGACTGACATAGAGGGTATGTATCCATAATGGGTGGCAGACGAGATAGGGGGTTGTTGATAGTATGTGTATGTAAGTGGTACGGTCGTAGTGACTCTAGTAGAAATTGGTGGCAGTGTTTATGAGATGGAGAGGACAAGATTCTAGAATGGAGTAGGGGTCACCAACACCATGGGAGGTTGTGTTGCAATGGGTATTTTTGAGACAATGGGCGTGGATAAGGTTATAGTCTGGGTGGTCGCTAAGGGGACAACAGATACTACAGGTACGACTGATACTGCAGATGCAGCGGTCCTATTGGGTATGGTTCTTCGCTGTGAAACCACTGGGGGTGAAACATGTGAAGGTAATGCCACATTATTAGGGACTGATGTAGAAGTGGGAATAATGGCAGGAGAGATGGATATAGGCATGCCATATATCAACTGACCTGAGGAGTCATGGGTGGAAGAGTAGGAAAGGTAGAACTGTAAGGCTACAGAATTCTAATTAAGGAGTCATGTGAATTCTTCATCACCTACAGAAATGGTGGTAGGTAAGGTTGGATCCATGGGTGACAGGATAGAGGGTGGTGAAGGACTAGGTAGGAGTGGTTAACGACTTGCGTGAAATTTAAGAGCGTTAGCTTGGTTAGGAGTCAACACCTTGTGAATGAATCTATATCAGGTGATGTTGTATCTTGCAGATGACACAGTGAGCAGTGAGAATAAAGAAAACAGGTGTCTATAGTTAGATTTGGGTAATATATCAGTTGATGTTCAATATAGAGTAACTGACGCCAGTTAGGGATGACTGATGCCGGTTCAAGGGTAACCGAGGTCGGTTATTGTGAGGCAGGAACAGTTTTATCAAATGAGGAAAAGGTTGGTGACAATCAGATGAATAATTTGTAGGATGATTGTTTATCGAATCATAGAGAGTACAAAGACTCATAAGAACTCTAACAAAAAAGAAAATGAAGTAAGGGTTCTTTAGGAAATTTAACCCAAAAGATCAGAAAATCAATGCCAGTTAAGCAAAACCGATGCCAGTTAGGGGTAACCGATGTCAGTTACTGTGAAAATTGGAAAGATGTAGAAAAATGGATTGTTGTGAATTTTAGTAAGATAAATAATCAACCCAGAAGTTTGGAGATGATGCAATGAAGCCCTGACACACTCAGAAGAAGTCAAAATACTCCAACTGTGATTGTGGAGTGTGCAAGGAAACATAATGAAAAAAATAGAGAAGCATATCCTCATACCTCAAAACGCATGTATATCAAGCACTAAAAATATGTACCTAACAAGTTCTTTTTAATGTGTTGAGCTTATGCTATTTAGAAGACCGACTCATGAATTTAGAATAGGGTTTTTGGTGAGGAAGGATTCCTACGAAGAAGGATATCTAAAAGGAGATGTTTCAAGTATGTTATGGTGGGGGGCAGGCCATCCTCTGAGATAATTACTTGACAGAGGTAATGAGATGGAGAGTACCTGTCAATCTGATCGTGTGATTATGTACAGGGGTTCCTAGGTAAGATGTTGTTTAAGAAAGATGTGTATATTTCAATTTTGTGTAGTTTGGTAAGACACACACACACACAGAGAGAGAGAGAGAGAATGTGCTTTCTATGATTCTTTGTGTCAACCATCGGCTGGGAATGACTTCCAACATATAGGCTTCCCTCATTTTAATGTGAGCTAAATGCATTAAATCAGAATGTAATGCAACCAATTTTAAGCCCAAATCGAAAATATTACATTTGATGAAGAAAATGATGAATACGAGAGGGTATGCTCTTTCACTAAATGCAGAAAGCAAGAAAGAAGAATGATTCCTTTTAAATGCAATAAGAGAGGATTTCAAGGGAAGAAAATTACTATGTAAGCCTTTTAAAGGGAAAAAAACACACAAATTTCTCCTAGAAAGGAAGAAAATGCAATAGAACCCTTGATGGGTCCCACCGGGCATGCCAAAATGTTTCACCGTTTTCTTTACGTTTTTGAATGACGAAACAGATAGGGTTATGGGCTAGGAGGAATACCTATTAAATGGGTTGGTTGGAGGTTGATGTGTGTGTTCTGACTTCTCGATCCAGCGCCGATTGTGAGAGCTTCCTTTTGGCTAGGAGGAACTACCTGTAATAGAAAACAAGACCACAAAAGAGAAGTTAAATGATATATGATAGTGGACTGCCTAGTGTATGCTAGTTCTGGGAAGTGTGATACTTCCTAGATGGTTTTCAATCCATTGTTTAAACCAAATTGATGCGATAAATAAGTAAAGTCCTAATGTATTTGATATGATTTAGGTATCTTATTCAAGTACGATAAGTAAATCCAATCACAATAGGCTAGGCTATAGTTAGATCTAAAGGATGAGGTGATAGTCAAGGTATTGGGACTGGTTAGGGTTTGATTCTGGGTTGTTTAGGTCAATTGGTAGGAGGTTTTTTGGCTCTGTTCTTGGGTAGGGTATAAAACACAGAGACCGACGTCGGTCTGGTATGGCCGGGTGATGGTTTATGTGGAACCAACGATGGTTATGGGTAGCCAGCGTCGGTAAGGTTGGGGTGTACGAAACTCAAAGAGATCTGATTACAAGGTTTGATCTAGGATTTGATAGAGATGGGAGGGTGGATAATGAGGTTTATAGAAGTATTAGGTGTATTCAGGGATGAACAGCAGGTAAGGATGGGTGATTTGGTGGTGTGGGTAAGGAAATGGTTGGGTTACAGGTTACTAAGGGATAGAAGAATGAGCATGCAAAGTGTAGATTAATAACAGGAGTAACAAAAGCTACTAATTGAAATACCAATGTTGGTTAGGGATACACTTACTATGATTCAGATTGGATGGCTAAATGATAATGGTAGTTGATCAGAAGGATGGTATTTGGTACCGTAGCAGTGAATCTCGGAGTGCTTCCGTGAATGCAATATTTTTGGATTTGTCCTAGTGCTGGCTGTGAATGTCTGGATGCATGAAAAGATGTTGGTTCTACTTACATGTAGCTCTGATCTCGTCACCCTAGTCTAGAATGTGCCAACCTCTCAAACAAGGTTACTAAGGTGAATAAATGGTAACCGACGATAGTTTCATCTTAAGCGACGTTGGTTTAGGTCTAACAGGCATTGGTTAAGGCAGGATTCCCTATGTTTACTAAAAATGGGCAGATCTATCTAATTTCTTGGGCCAAGTTGGTTTTTTTATCACAGATCAGAACGGAAGCTTCCCTTATAATGAGTAGGAATGTGGTTAGAGAAATATTAGGGATTAATTTTAGGGTTAAACAAAATCTTAGCTCATTAAGGCAAGTAAGACTTAGTTATTATTAGTTATGGAAACATGCCAAGAATAGGTCTATGGTGAGGTGGTTGGATGAGGTGTCTAGGTGGGGTGGAAATTAGGTCAATTAAGGTAATCAAATAATAGATATTGTGAGGATGGGTATTTAATTTAATTAAATTAATTAAATTAATTATTAATGTGGGGTGAAAGGGGGCCATGGTTAGGTGTCCATCTTTAATTTGATTATCTAATCAAAGGCTAAGGGGAATGTAACCAAATTTAGGTGTCTACATCTACTTCTAATATGGTCATCCAACCTTAGCAGCAACAACAACAACAAACTTGTTCAATCTCTCAATTTTGCATCACTCACATTTAGACTTTTTTCATCACTCTCATGTACTCAACTCAATCAAGACAAAAAAAACAAAACTTCCCACTTCAAGACACACCTAACTCTCATCAATTGGTTCTTGATGTTGTGGAGGAGAGTTAAAAACTGCTAAGTCTGAAATAGTTACATCATCAATGATTTTTGTGAGGTTTTTGGCTTGTGTTTCAGTAACTTCGAGTCATGGTGTCAGAAGACTAGGATACTAAATCCTATTTCATCATCAGAGACAGAGTGTTGTAACTCCTAACCATGTGACTTGAAACCTTTATGTTCATTGATTATTTTCATCACCTTTGATAATATGTGGCACTGTTTGTACTTTTTGCATCTTGTTTACCTGTCACTTTCTTTGCAGTTTCAGGACAATTACACTCGGATGACTAGAAACCAGAGGAGAGATGATTGTTACACTTAGGTTTTGAGATATTCCCTACTCATTTCAACACAAAAATTTCAAGACTTATCCTGCATACCAAGACCTACACATATTGAAGAGGTCACTTTTAGTGCACAACTTGATATCCAGTCTCTAGATTTCACTATCAGATATTAAAAGACCCTTTACACATAGTTGCACTTCAGAAGGAGCTTACAAATTTTCATTTTTTAACTTGACACAAGTTATTTTTCCTTCAAAATCAATAGAGTGAGAGTATAATGTGCATAAGATCAATTTTTTGTCTTTGCTAACAATGTGCACTAAGGTTTTAGTAAATCATACCCTAGGTTTTTGAAAGAGCATTCATAACACCATACACTCACTTCAATTATAGTAAGAGTGAGATTACCTCACTACAAGACCTCTTCAACATTTCACATTCATTTTTAAGACTTCTAGTGTTGTGCTTAAACAATAATTTTTCAGTGTTTTGACAGAGATGAGGGTTGAATAAGATTGTGAAGGCTTGTAATGCTTGATGGATTTCCCCAATCACCATAAAAACTACGTTTTTCCAGTCCACAGACTTCACTTTTGATAGCATGATATTTTTTTTCCAAACTTTAATGACCTGTAGATGAAACTAGTTCACTGTCATGAGATAACAGTTACAGATACTTTCATGTAAATGGTGATATCAAAGACTAAGAATCTAATGTAGAGATAAAAATACCAATTATTTGTGGTTCAGGCCTTTCTCTTGTCAAAACCCTAGACTTAGGGTTTCACAAATTGTGCTCCACTGAGAGGCTCCAAGACAACTTTTTCAACTAAAAATTTGATGAAACTTTGGGATCTCAACTCTAAAAGGTGTTCCCAAGGATTTTTCAGCTAATTAAGACCTCATTTTAACTTCAAATGGTCACAAACAGTCCCAGTAACTCGAGTTGATCGTGTGCAAAGACAAAATTCACATTGTGCACTATTTCTCATGAAAGAAAAGTATTTTGGTTTTTTTCAAACCATCCAAAAACACGTGAAGGAACCTATAGAAAACATTTTGTGTCAATTTGCATTGTATGAGAAACATTTTCAACTTAGAGGGCTTTGTTTAACTGTCACAGTTGATTGTACAAGGGCAGCCATTCATTTTAAGTCCAAGAACTAATTTTTACATGTAAATTCAAGACAATTGACTTGTTCCAATACCATGTGATCCTTTTAAAAATCATAAATGAACTACTAAAGGTGGTGAAAATACTCATTTAAGGATTTTGTGTATAATCAACAAATTTTGCATCTATCGATTCTAGCATTTGCTTGTAAACCAAAAAAGATATGCTTAGAAAAATGGTGAGAACTTCTTAATTACAACTCCTTTTGAAAAAATATTTTTTGAACATAAATTATATCCAAATTTACTACGAAAAATTCTCTTATGACTTATCTGAGCACTTCTTTATATATTTTTTGACACCTAAGAAGTCCAGGTGGTCTGAATGAGTCTTTCACAAAACTCGGTCTTGCCAAATTTTGAATATCTTTCTCAAATGAACTTTTTGGGTCCTGAAACTTTACATGGAGCTCAAGGAAAATTTATTCCACCATTTCCCATGGTTTTTTTGCCAAAATTATCCCTGAATTTTTCTATACCATTCCATTTTCCTGCAAGTGCAGTTTAATTTCTTGAGGGCAGTTTTAGGTAGAAGTAGCATTTTTCTTCTAAAGCATACTTCTTGACCTTATAAACCTTGAAATGAGTTTATCCACTTGAAATACACGTTTTCCAAAAGTTTTGTTTCATTGTATCTTGTTCTCTACTTCCCTTTTCTTAGACCCCTAAGGAGTTGGCTTGTGCAATGAAGTCAACTTTGCTTGTTTTCTTGCTTGATCAATTTGGTGACCTGAGTTACTTGGATAGAGCCTTCTTCCATCTTTTGATACTCCTTGTGACCAAGTAAGATGACAATTTCCTTCTATTTTTTCTTTAGAAATGTTTTGTGCATTTAATCCTTGAATATATGGAGTGATATACTACAAACATATAATGCTCTAGACTTGATTATATGCCTACAAGACCCTGAGAAGAATTTGACAGACAAAACAGCATATAAAGAATGACAAAAATACCTAATATATTCCACAAGGATGATGCAAGCCACAAATATCCAGCCTTGATGATGATGCAATGACTCACATGACTCATATACACTTTGAGAGAAACATCAATTTGACTTAACCTAGAATGAGCACCCTGTGAATCTATGAACACATAAATTCCATGACAAATATGACCCAAGGACATCAATGAAAACATGACACAAGGTGGGAAACAAACTCCCCCTTTTTCGTTGATGTCAACACTCACACATACCAAGGCAAATTGATGACAAAGTGATAGTTCTCATGATTAACCAATAATACATTCTCCCAGGCTCATATTCTCCCCCTTTGACATTTATGACATATATGAAATCTATAACATCTATGACAAGGAATTGAAAAGAAACAACATGAGAAAGTACATACCCTTTGGATTGTTCCCCCTAGGATTTTAGCATACTTGAGACCATAGAACCAACATTCATGACTCACGACCATTTTGCAATAGAATAATTTGAAACCATGCCTAAACTAACCATGGACTCACATGAAACAAAATTGTGTGGAAGAATATCATGAATAGAACCATGAGTTATTATACTAGCTCCCCTTCACTTGAAGAACTTTTTAGCACATTACAGGAGCTGATTTTGCAAGACAAATACTCCCTTTATTTGTACAAGTCCTCTTAACTACTTGTGGGATCAGGAATGACACCCAATTCATCTCTGAGATGATCAAACATTGCCTTTAGAAATGGTTTTGTCATGATATCTACAATTTCTTCTTTTGTGCTCACATATACAAGATTGATCTTTTTATCATTTACTTGTTCCCTCAAGAAGTGAAATATAATTGGAATGTGTCTATTCATTTGCCCCCAACTTTATGTTTTTTTAGTGAATACTCGTAACGGAATTATTATTATCATAATAGTATAAGAGATGTTGGGTCCTTGATAACCATGTAGAATACTGATAGTGATCAAACGTGTTCGAAGAAGAAAAGTTAAGTGTGGAATGATGCAACACATGGAAGCTATTATGTACTTAGCTTCATAGAAAGTTGATAAGTGACACTAGGGGTGTATGCGTATGTGTTGTAACCATGATATTAGTACCTATTATTTTGTAGCTTATTGAAGGCCACTTCTTGTTGTCCTATTAAGTCATCGAAACCTATAAAAGCCCAAAGAAGAAGTAGTCAAAGTATGCTGTTATATTGAATTTCTTTCTTACATAAGTATGTAAGAGCATATTCTAAAAGTAGTCCCATGAGAAAGTCCTAGCACCTGATTTGTGACTGAGTTGAAAAGTGATAGAAATGTCTTGAAACGCTATAAAAGAGAGTTTTTATTGGGAGATCTCATAGCTTGCATCATGTGAGTTTTTTTTGGGAAATCTCAGTGCCAAGCATGAGTTTTTTTGGGTGATCATCACACCAATATGCAATTTTTTTGGGTGATCTCATGCCAAAGAGAAATGTTAGGGAGAAAGGTTGTACGTGTTTCTGCTAAACTTTCATCCCACTCTACCCTTATTATACACCATTGTAGATGGTGTGAACTCTTCAATTTTGAATTTTTTCATGCATTTACTTCCATGTATTTAGCTTCCATATATGAATATACCTTGTTCTAATTGGCTTATTTGAAATGGCCTAGATAGAATGAGAGATCTACTTACCAGAGGAATTGTCACACTGTATTACTGATAACTACTCAGTAAACTACTATGATCTAAGAAGATTACTATGATGCCCCTCCAATACATTATGTCACCCAGGGGAAGACTATGACAATTATCACCTAGACTTCTTCTTTGTTTGATGCCTAGGCGTTGGTGTTATGTGCCACTCCCTGTGTATGAGGACCCAAGCTCATTGAGTTATGGGTCCAGCATGCTATACCAAGCTGTATGATCTGCTTTGAGTCCTATACAAATGCTTTTTCATGTACTGTAGCATACATGAGCTACTGTATGGGGTGACCTGATTCACCCAAGAGTATGCCCCCCTCATTTGGGGTGCAAGATACATGTCGCTCATTCAAGTATGTGGCATTCAAAGAGAGGAAATCTAGCATGCATTTGAAATAAACTATGATCCTTACAGGGGGGGAGGGAATGTGCATGATAGAAACCAAGGTGCATTGTAAACAAAGTGGCTACTTGTGCAATTATGTTCAGTAGAAAATCAATTCCTAGCAAAAATGTCATAGAAAAAACAATGTAATTCAAACAAGTCTGCATAAAAGATAGGCCGCTAAAATAGGGTTTCAAACACCCATGGGACATAACTCACAATGTCACAAGACAATCATGTTGGGGTGATAATGTCAAGTGGGATTTTACCACTGCAGTACGCCCCAATATTATTAAAGTTTTTCTAATCAAACTATATTGTGAAGATCTTTCACATTTAAGAGTGAAGCGACTTGACTGATTCACCCACCCACATTGATTTGGGCGATCGCTCTTAGGATTGGCTATCAACAACATTTACATTTATACAGTCTAGTATTAAATATTGAGATTAGAATGTAAGACATGCTAATAGACTGTAAGATAAGCTAGATGATCATTGTATTGGACTGATCAAAAGAAAGAGCTCTGTAGACGTTGTAAAAGAGACCAATGAGTGAAGTGGAAGTGTTGGGTTAAACTTGTGTAAATTCTTAATACAGACAGTGCTTTACTAGTGGAGTTTTTTTTCTTCAGGTTTATCCACTTAAATTTGGTGGTCATCTATCTCTTGTTCTTGTTTATTATTTGCTTTCAAACTCTTGCTCCCTTAAGCTCTTGTTATTTTCTATCTATTTTTAGCATATTTTTGTGTCTAATCGACTGCACATCATAATCTATAGTCATCAACATTCTAATGGTGGATATGTAATTTGTCGATTACATTTCCCCTGTTAAATCTAACATGGTATCAGAGCTAGGTGATTGTTCATATGCAGGATTGTTCTAGAATTTTTAACTTGACTAGAGGTGAAGAAGCTTTAAGTTTATTTAGGGATCTACAAAATCTTAAAAAGTTCCATGTAGTTGTCTTCAAGCTAACCAGGTTTAAAAATTCCAGTTCCCGCCTAAATACTAGTTGAAATATTGGTTAAAATATGGGGCTAAATGGCTATTTAGATAATGTTTGAGATTTTGTATGCTTATATTATTTGCTCATGTATCTTTTTTTAGTTCGTTTATCAGTTTTAAATATGTCATCTGCGAAGATTATTTTTAAGTTTTCACATTGTTTATAGCCGTTTGGGTCATTTTTTGAATTTGGATTCAAAAGATTTACTTAGATCCAGTTTTTTGGGAGCTTTTATGTCCGTTCTAGCAGTAAAAAATCTTTACTTTTCAGCTAGTTTTTTCTTTACGAAGCTTGGGCCAGTCATTTTGTGCCATCTGGGTTCACATTTTCTAGTATTTCTTTAGATCCTATCTAGTTTTTGCGAACCTTGGACCAATAAAAATTGCTCCAAATAGCTTTGTTGTCTTTTTTTTTCATATTTGTGAAGCCATATCCACTCTTAGAGTGCCAAGTGGCTTCAATCTGATACCTTTCTGTCTTTGTGAAGCACAATCCAATCTTCTAGTACCTTTTGAGGCTTCACTCTGTAAGTCTTTTTGACTTTTCTCGGATTTCTTTGAAGTTATTTTGACTGTAAATCTTGAGCCAATAATTTTTTTCCAGCTAGCTTCGCATTGTCAGTTCTTCTAAATAGACATTTATGTCTTTGTGAAGCCTGAACCAATCAAAAAGGATACATCTTTATTTTTGGTGTGAGTTTTTATTGTTTATTTGTGTTTGTCACTTGTGAAACACAAGCCAATAAGGGATTTACACGTGTGTCTCCACATTGTCAGACTTGGATTAGGATATCCTCTGTTATCTGTATGAAATACGATCCAATAGGATTGCTCGAAATAGCTTCGTATTTCACATTGTCAGTATTGCTTTTATCTTGCTTGTGTCATATGTGAAGGGCGAGCCCAATTAAATTTCTCCAAGTATCTTTGATTTTTCACATTTGTCATGATTTGTAAAATCTGAGCCAATAGAATTGCTCCATATTTCACATTTGTTAGTTTTTCATTTGTGGACAATAGTTATCCAATTAAGAATTAGCCACATTTTTCACATTTTTCTCAGTGTGTGTTAGTCTTGCAAAGTGTGAGCCATTTTAAAAGGCTCCACATGTCCTTCAGTTTGCTTTAGCCATTGTTGGTTGCCAGCTGCGAAGTGCAAACCAATAACATTTGGACACGTACATCTTCTTTTTTTGCATTTGTCAGTCTTTGTAAAACTTGTGAAAGTGTGAGCCATTTAAAAAGGTTCCATGTATCTTCATTTTTTGGATTAGTCTTTGAGTTTACGAAGCTGCGAAATGATTAGTTTTTGATATGTATATTATTTATTTTTTTAATTGTGTCAGCCTTCGTAAGTGTCAGGGTGTCAGTCTTTGCTTTGGCTTAGCCACTTAGATTGTGACACTTGTCTTATACCTTTTTTCAGACCCATACTTTTATTTTAAGTTTGGTTTATTTCGAGGGAATTTAAGTCCTGCTCAAAGAAATATATTTAAATTTTTGTGGAAAGCCACCAAGTGTCAATTTTTTAGACGTATGATATTTTTCGACAAGTGGCTCTGTTTTACTAAGAATTTGATTTTACATTGTGTCAGAGTGTCGAAAAAAGTGATCCAATTAATTTAAGACACGTGTATACGGTTCTTTTTTTAATTAATTGTCTTCTAACTTATTAGCTACATTGCAAAATGTGAGCTAATTAAAAAGTGACACGTATATATTTGTCAGTCTTTTCATAGTTTTTTTTTACGTGTGTTTATTTTGGTTATTGTCACGTAGATCCGAAAAAGGCATTGAATTTAATTTTTTAAAGATCTCGCATCCACCCATGGATCTATTTTAAATCTGACACGTGCATCTCTTGGTATTGTTGATATATGCCACTTGTCGCCCCCTGCCTTGGTTGTTTTTTAACTTGTTTTTATTTGTTAAGTAGCTCGTTTTGAGCTCGTATAGCTCATTTTTGAGCTTACCCCTTTGAGTTGCTAAATAACTCATCGAGCTACTCTAACCTGACTCAGTCTCAGTTAGCTTGCCTGTAAACACAATCCCAACTAGGCTCTATCAAATTGATCTTAAATTCGACCAAGTTAAGCTAATTTTTGATTAATTTAGAGTTGGTTGCATTCATAAAGCAAATTAAAAGATATGTAGCTAGTTTTTTGTCTCTTTTTGACTTCCTTGATTTTTTTTTTAGTTGTATTTGTCTCCATTACTATCGAAGAACTAAAATTTCTAGTTCTTCTAGTTTTGCTTTAGATAAGTCTCGACTCTTAAATGGAACAAATTATAGCATATGGAGAGTTCGATTAAAATCTTGTTTTATGTCTACAAATCTCTGGGATCTTGTGAATGGTATAGAAAAATGTCCCACAGGGAGACAAGCTACCCCAAGAAATCATGAACCATGTCTAACCATGAATAAAAATAAATAATTGTCACAAAAGCAGAATAGAAGTTGATATCGTATTCTTGAGAAACATTTTTGTAAATCTTCCTCTCTTCCCTCTTCTGAGTATCCTAAAATTGAAACTGTTCTGCAAGTTTTTTTAGTTGCCTTTTTATATAATGGATGTAGAAATTGAGGGGGAGATATTTCAATCATTGACTCTTACTAGGATTCTTGTGTCGGGTGCTTTCATGAGCATGGTTTCTCTTACTATTTTTTGTTGATAATGATTATTTTGTCAAATTAATTTTTTTGACTATTAAATCATGTTTCTTGGCATAAAAATATAATCATGTATGACATGTCTAAGTTTAGATTTTTCTTACATGGTCGTTTTCTTCTATGAATACTGATTGCATCTATTAAATATTTTAGTAGTATAATATGTTGAAATTTTTCATCATATTTATAATGTAACATGGTTAGTTGTTAAGCATATTATTATGATATTTTTTATGCTTATTATGTTTTCCATCATGACACTAACCATGTTGATGTTGTGTTGGATATATAGTTGGATTTACGTTCAAGTCTTGATGCAGGTGCCATCACTTGGAGCAATAAAAGAGCCATGTGGCTAAAGAGGTTGTTGGTAATGATACACATAGGAGCTAAAGGAAGTATTCCTCCTCTCTGTGAATCCCAAATTCTCTTTATAAAGAATTCAGTTCAACATCAAAGATTATGTTGTAGATACCTTTCCCAATCCATTGTGTGTTGGTAACCACTGCAAGTTTTGTGCCTTGTTGTGCCTATCATAGTTTTCGTTAAGGGGGAGTGTGTATGACAATGTCACCTCTTGATGGCTTATTATACAAGATTTGGGTCAGATTTTAAGAGTGGATCGTGACCATCTGATTTGTATTTAACAAAGTGGTCCTTTAGGGACTGGTTACACATGGTTGTAACATTGTATGTAAACTTCCAATACTTCCTCCAGTTTGTAATAATTAAATGAGTCACATTATGTGAAGTTACTTGTAAATACCAACGAAGCTTTCGTTATGGGTATACCTTATTTTATAAAAGGATCCATAATTTGATGTAAGTCTTCATATGTAAAGCATTGATCTTAAGAATTTATGTATGGGAAGATCTGTGGATTTCCCTTGTTTGCATGTTATCCTAAATCACTGTTGTTGATTCAAGGAATTTGGCATGTCTGATTTTTCTTCCCACTTAACATTAAGGGGGGCGTTGGGGTGATAATGTCAAGTGGGATCTACCGTTGTAGTACACCCCAATATTATTAAAGTTTATCTAATCAAATTGTATTATTAAAGTTTATCTAATCAAATTGTATTATTAAGGTCTTTCACATTTAAGAGTGAAGTGGCCTGATCGATTCACCCACCCACATTGATTTGGGTGATCCCTCTCAGGATTGGAGCCATCAATGTTTACATTTGTACAATTTAGTATTAAATACTGATATCAGAATGTAAGACACACTAGATGATCATTGTATAAACTGATCAAGAGAAAGAGCTCTGCAGACATTGTAAAAGACCAAGGAGTGAAGTGGAAGTGCTTGGTTAAACTTGTGTAAATTTTTAATACATACAATGTTTTGCCAATGGAGTTTTTTCCTTTAGGTTTCTCCAATTAAATCTAGTGTTATATGTCTCTTGTTCTTGCTTTTATTTACTTTCATCTCTTTCTCATTAAGCTCTAAAATTTTCTATCTATTTTAAGATATTTTTGTGTCTAATCGATTACATATCATAATCTATAGTCTTCAGTGTTTTAATGGTGGATCTGTAATCTATTGACTATATTTCCCCTACTAAATATAACAAAAAGCTCCCATATTTCATTCTTCTCAATTTGGTCAAGCTCTCCATTCATGGCATCTACTCAATGTTTTTCATTGTTATCTTCTCTCGCATCCTTGGGTTCTATCATGGATAAGAGGGTTGTGTCTTCATTATTTTATTGAATTCTTAGATTTCTTCTTATAAGCACACCCCCTTCTTTACTTCCTATGATCTAATATGCCATATTATCTCTTCTAACTTATCTTGAAGGTGTCTTGGTGTCATGACTTTCTTCTACTTCTTCCACTTCTTCATGTGTGTTCTCTATTTCATCATCATCATCTTGATTATCAATGTAAGGTGCATTTTCTTCATGGCTATCCCTATGCTGATTTATAATTTTTTAGGGATGAGATTCATCTATCTTCACATTGATACTTTCAACCACCTTATGAAGCCTCTTTTTATAGCCTCTATAAGCAGCACTAACTGATGAATACCCAAGAAATATTCCCTCATCACATCTAGAGTCAAATTTTCCCAAATTGTCTCCATCTCTCTTAATATAACACTTACTTCCAAAGACTCTTATGTGATTCACATTGGTTGGCCTCCCTTTCCAGAGTTCATCAGTTTTTTTCTATTATTCACTCTTAATTGAGATCTATTTATAATATAGACAAATGTATAAACTTCCTCATTCCAACAGCTATCAGGAAGTCTTGATTCATTCAACATAGTCCTACTCATTTCTTGCTTTCAACCACCCCATTTTTTTGAGGTGTCCTAGCATATGAGAATTATCTTTGTATTCCATTTTCTTTGCAATAATCATCAAATTCATTAGACAAAAATTCCCCACCCCTTTCTGATCTTAAGCATTTGATGTTGGTGTTCTTCTCATTCTCCATAAGTGCTTTGAAGGCTTTGAACCTATCCAAGGCTTCTAATTTTTGTCTTAAGAAAGGTACCCATGTCATCCTAGTATAATCATCTATTAGAAGCATGAAATACTCATCTCCTTGCATACTTTTAGTCCTTTTAGGCTCACACAAATATGTATGAATCAGCTCCAAAGGTTGAGTAGTAGAATACTCTTTTGACTTGAAATACTTTCTTCTTTGTTTTCCATGTAGACAAGCATTGCACATAGAATCTGTTGGTTTTAAAATCTTTGGCATGTTTCTAACTCCATATTTAGCACTCAATTTCACAAGATTTTCAAAGCTAATATGTCCTAATCTCCTGTGCCATAACTAGTTATCATCAAGTTTGCTTGCAAAACATTTTTTACCTCTTTAAGCGCATACATACTGTTATTTGTCCTTTTTTATTTTCCAACTCTCTTTCCTAATTTACCATCAATAATTTTACACCCTTTATCATTGAAAATCATAATGTAGCCTTATATGCACATTTTATTAACACTCGAGAGATTGTGTTTGAGCCCTTCAACATATAAAACATTATTTGTGATTGTTTTTCCATTGTCAAGACTAAGTGTTCCCTTTCCCACAATATTTGTTGAATTATTATCACCAAACCTAACAGTGCCTAATGCATCATTTTAAAAAGAAATAAATTTGCTTTTGTCACATGTTATATGACTGGAGCAGCCACTATCCAGGTACCAAATCATTCCCTCATCTTCTACATGGAAGGCAGTTTGAGCTATCATACCAAGCTCTTATTTCTTGTTTGATCTATCTTTCACAACATATATCCACTTGCTTTGTTTGGGTGTTTTTGAGTTGCACATGCTAGTTATGTGACCCTTCTTTTGGAATTTGTAGGACACAGGGTTATGAATCATTCTTGTACATTACAAATTGTAATTTCTCTTATTTCCTCTATCATTTCTTCTAAATTTTGCAGCTTTGTGAACAAACATGTTACATGAAAAGAAATAACCATAGAAGGAATGAGAGTACCTCATATCATAGGTGATTCTAGGGGATTTTGTCCTTATTTTTGCAGACTTGGTGGCCTTCTTGTTCATGGTGTTATGGATGTTTGGTGTAGACTTACTCTCTTTCTTCTTTGATGGTTCATCTTTCTTATTTTCTTCATTAAAACCAATTCCTGATTTATCATTTACATCCCTTTGAGTACTTAGAATTTTGGCTAGGAAATTTGAGCTCTTTTCTATCTTTTCATACATCTTGAGTTTTTTAGTCACTTGTTCCAATTTAGCCTTACGGATTTCTAGATCAAATTTCAAGATTAGACATTCTTCTTCCTTTGCCTTGTAAGATTAAGAGATATTTTCAAGCTGAGATTCAAGCTCCTTGAGTTCATTTATTTCCTCTTCTTCCTTTCGACTTTTCCTCTTTTCAAATATGTGAATTTGTTCTTCATAATCCTTTAAGGTACATTTTAGCTTTTGGTTCCTTCTACATATTTGGAGTTCTTAAAGAGCACTTACAAGTTCAGCCTCTAGATTTACTCTTGCCTCTTCTTCATCAGAATCTTCATAGTTGATCATGTTCTTTCCTTTGGTACTACATTCATTTGAAATTTCTAGGGCCGTGAACAAGGTTTCACACTGAGCTCCATCATTCTCACTCCCAGAGTTGTTTGATTCACTTGACTTAGAGTCACTTGACATATTTTTGAGAAGAACTTTCTCTTGTTTTTGAAAAAAAATCTTCTTTATGTCCTTCTTCTTGTAATTTATATTTTTCTTTCCATGTTTATTACCTTCTTCACCATATTAAAACTAAACTTCCTTGTTTTTGTTTGGGAATTTAACAGCAAAGTTTCCTACTTGTCTACAATTGAAGCACTTAAAAGGAAGTTTACCTTTATAATTGCCTGAGCCTCTTCGTAGTCTTTTTACAAACATTGCTTCAATATTCTCATCATATTCTTCATTCTCCAAATATGATTCCTCTTCTTCTTGTTTGGATTGAGTATTTTTCTTGGTTTTGAATGTACTTCCTTCTTGGTAGATTTAGCTCCAATTATCCTCATTTCATATGCTAACAAGATGCTTTGTAACTCATCCAGGGTCAAGGTCTTCATGTCTTTTGCTTCTTCAATAGTTGAAACCTTTGCATCATATTTAGTGGTCAATGATCTTAGGACCTTTTGAACTATGATGGTCTCTTCTTGCTTCTCACCTAGGCCTCTGATTATATTGATTACTTCATCAACTCTCTGCATGTATACTATAATGCTCTCATCCTCTTCCATCTTGAAACTCTTAACGTGAGCTTTGCAGGTCTGAAATTTAGCTAGTTTGACTTTTTCATCGCCCTCATAGATAATTTGAAGATTAGTCCAAATATCCTTAGTTGTAGTATAGTGCATTACCTTCACAAATTCAGTTTCATTCAGCCCACATAGAATTGCATTCATGGCTCTTAAATTGCTTTCATATTCAGTCTAATATGATTCAAAGGTAATTGGAGTGATTGGAGGATTGTAGCCATTTTTCACACTTTCCCATATGTCAAAACCAAGGGACATGAGATAAGTTTTCATCCTTATCCTTCAAAGTGCATAATTTGTTCCTGTGAAGAGAGGTGGCCTTGACATTGATAATTTTCCTTATGCCTAATTGTTTTCCATGCTTGTGAAGAAAGGATAACCTTAAAGATGTTAATCTTCCACCAAAAGGCCTTACTATGATACCAATTTTTTAGTATCAAAAGCACTGACATGGGGGGGTGAATCAGTTTTTAGCACAATTATGATAATTTCTAAAATTCAAAGTTACTTAACTTGGTTCAACAATTAGATCATGAGCACAAAATGAACTTCAAGTAAAAACACAAATGACTTGGACACAATATTTATAGTGGTAAACCTAAGAAGGGAGAAAACCCACTTGAAACTAGAACTTCTATTAGGAACACCAATTCCAATTCACTAATAGTTTACAACTGACTAAGAACCCACTTAATCTATGAAGAACCTACTTCATTCAAACAATCAAGCACATGTTTATTATTGGCCAAGCACCTACTTAGCCAATATTGAAAGTTACAATCTTGGAAAGAGCACCAACTCTTCTGAACTAAGCACCTACTTAGTGATATTCTAAACTATTTGATCATATAGAATCTATTGCACAATCAACTTATCATGATCACCTTTCTTAATCAAAGTTCATGTATAACTTCATATGTATAAAATTCATCTCTATTCTAGCACCTTTTTCTACTATTAATTTCACCTACCTATGCTACTAAGTTTGTCTCATGCAGTCAACTTGGTCATGGTCATGCCCTCCTTACTGTCACACTCTTTTTTCACCTTCTATTCAATTCATTTCACATACACTTGCTCCTAATACAGTCATCCAACCTTAGCAGCAACAACAACATCAAACTTGTTCAGTATCTCAATTTTACATCACTCACATTTATACTTTTTCATCACTATCATGCACTCAACTCAATCAAAACAAAAAAAAACTTCCCACATCAAAACACACCTAACTATCATCAAATGGTTATTAATGTTACAGAGGAGAGTTATAAACTGTTAAGTCTGAAATAGTTACATCATCACTAATTTTTGCCAAGTTATTGGCTTATGTGTTAGTAAATTCGAGTCATGATGTCATAAGAGTAGCATTCTAACTTCTATTTCACCATCAAATATAGAGTATTGTAACTCCTAACCTTGTGAATTGACACTTTTATGTGCACTGATTATTTTCATCACCTTTGACAATATGTGGCACCATTTGTACTTCTTACATCTTACTTACATGTCAGTTTCTTTTTAGGTTCAAGACAGTTACACTCAGATGACTGGCAACTAGAGGAGAGATTATTGTTACACTTACGTTTTGAGAGATTCCCTACTCATTTCAACTCAAACATTTTAAGGCTTATTCTGCATACCAAGACCTACACATATTGAAGATGACATTTTTAGTGCACAAATTGATATCCAGTCTCTAGAATTCAATGTTAGATCTTACAAGACCCTTTACACAGTTGCACTTCAGAAGGATCTTACAAATTTTCATTTTTGAACTTGACACAAGTTATTGTTCCTTCAACATCAATAGAGGGATATCACAGTGTGCATAAGATCAATTTTTTTCTTTGCTAATAATTTTCACTAGGGTTTTAGCGAATCTGACCCTAGGTTTTTGAAAGATCACTCATAGCACCATACACTCACTTCAACTGTAGTAAGAGTGAGATTACCTCACTACTAGACTTCTTCAGTAGTTTAGGTTCATTTTCAAGACTTCTAACATTGAGGTTAAACAATCATTTTTCATGTTTTGACAAAGATGAGGGTTGACTAAGCTTGTGAAGGCTTGTAATTCTTGATGGATTTCCTCAATCACCATAGAAACTACATTTTTCCAGTCCACAGACTTCACTTTTGACAACATGATAATCTTTTGCCAAAATTTAATGACTTGTAGATGAAACTAGTTCACTGTCACGAGATAGCATTGGCAGTGAATTTCATGTAAATGGTGATATCAAAGATTGAGACTCCAATGTAGAGAAAAAAACCAATCAGGAGATGAGTAGTGTTTTTCAAAAGTCTATGTTTCATAAACTTTATGGTTCAGGCCTTTCTCTTGTCAAAACCCTAGACCTATGGTTTCACAGACTATGCTCCACCGAGAATCTCCAAGACAATGTTTTCAACTCAAAACTCAATGAAACTCTAGGATATCAACTCTAAAAGGTGTCCAAGGACTATTTATTTAATTAAGACCTCATTTCAACTTAAAATGGTCACAAACAGTCCTAACAACTCGAGTTGATCATGTGCAAAGACAACATTCACATTGTGCATTGTTTCTCAGGAAAGAAAAGTATTTTAGCCTTTATCAAACCACGAAAAAACACATGAAGGAACCTATAGAAAAAAATTTGTGTCAATTTTCATTGTATGAGAAAAAATTTCAACTCAGAGGGATTTTTTTGACTCTCATAGTTGATTATATAGGGGCAGTCATTCATTTTAATTCCAAGAACTTGTTTTTACATGCAACTTCAAATCATTTGACCTGTTCCAATACCATGTGAGAATTTTAAACATCATAAATGCACTACTAAAATCTGTGAGAATTCTCATTTAAGGATTTTGATTATAATTAACAACTTTTGCTTCTATCGATTCTAGCATTTGCTTGAAAACCAAAAAATACATGCTTAGAAACATGGTGAGAACTTCTTAATTACAAATCCTTTTGACAAAATATTTTTTACACATGAGTTGTATCCCAGGATACTACAAAAAATTATATTATGACTTATCTAAGCACTATTTATATTTTATTTTGACACCTAAGAATTCCAAGTGGTCTAAATGAGTCTTTCACAAAACCTGGTCTTGCCAATATTTGAATATCTTGCTCAAATGAACTTTTTGGGTCCTAAAATTTTACATGGAGCTCAAAGAAACTTTCCTCCACCATATCCCATGATTTTTTTTCAAAAATATCCCTGAATTTTTCAAGCCCATCCCATTTTCCTGCAAGTACAGTT
Source organism: Taxus chinensis (assembly GCA_019776745.2). Classification (NCBI taxonomy): domain Eukaryota; kingdom Viridiplantae; phylum Streptophyta; class Pinopsida; order Cupressales; family Taxaceae; genus Taxus; species Taxus chinensis. Next base: position 664,031,497 of record CM034147.1, on the reverse strand, counting down.
TGAGTTCTTGAGGGCAGTTTTAGGTAGAAGTAGCATTTTGCATCTAAAGCATATTTATTGACCTTCTAAGCCCTAAAATGAGTTTATCCACCTAAAATAAACATATTCCAAAATTTTGGTCTCATTTTAGCTCCTTAATTACTTCCCTTTGCTTATACCCCTGAGGATTAAACTTGCACAATGAAGTCAACTTTGTTTATTTTCTTTTTTGATCAATTTGGTGACCTAAGTTTCTTGGATATAGCCTTCTTCCACCTCCTGAGACTCCTTGTGACCAATTAATATGACTATTTCCTTTAATTTTTTCTTTAGAAAGATTATGTGCATTAAATCCTTGAAGATATGGAGTGTTGGACTACAAACATACAATGCTCTAGACTTGATTATAGGCCTACAAGACCCTTAGAAGAATTTGAAAAAAATGAGAGTGTATAAAGCATGACAACAAGACTTGATACAGTCCACAAGGATGATGTAATCCATAAAGAACCAACCTTGATGATGATGCATGACTCACATGACTCATATACACCTTGGAAGCAACATCAATTTGACTTGACCTAGAATGAGCACCTTGTGACTTTATGAACACACAAATTCCATGAAAAATATGACCCAAGGACATCAATGACAACATTACACAAGGTGAGCAACATCAAATTCGAGATGGTATATTGAGCTTGTCTGGTTATTATTCTGCAAGTTCATTTTCATTGGAGGTCATTATTTGGGTGTTTTTGGTGCTGGTTTTTCTCGATTTATGGGTATATAGCCTATTTGCAGGTTTCTAAGGTTTACATGCCCGCATAGTGTATATACAGTTCTAGATATTTATGTTTTGTAGTCCCTAAATCATTGTTATAGGCTCCCTGAAAGGTTTATCCATATTTAGAGGTTGATTTATAGACATGTGAAGGTTGTTTTCACCTGTGGTAGTGCTTTGCATGCATGTTCAAACTTACAAAGGGTGTTTTTCTGATCAATATTCATTTTTAAACGTGAAAAAAAGTTTCGAACAGCCCATACATGTATTGAAGATCCAGCTGGATTTACTATTTTAAATCCCATTTCAGAGATGTTTGTTACATGCAGATCTATGGAAAGTTCAGAGCCATGGTGAAGATCTTCTTGATCCAACGTTATCACAGCCTGTGTATGGATAAAAAAAATTCCGTCTCTACCTAATGGCCTCGCCAGAATAGCCTTCGATTGTGTAGGGTGGCTAACATCAGCCCCTACAACCCCTGGCATTATTTGGCCTTCAACCACACATGGCACCTTCGAATCGAAGGTGTTTAACTTGGGTTCATAAAAAACACTCCTCCTTTTGCTAAAACTATATTTTAGTGAAAAAGGTACATTTCAAGTTTAATGCAAATTCATTTAAAATAAGGCTTATTTGGGGGAAATGATTATGTAAAAAAAATATTGGTAGCTCAATATCGAGTGCCATTTTTTTGCAAAAGTTAAATATTTTTCATTTCCCAAAGCATTGTACCTATTTATTTTGTAAAATGCACTAATTTATAAAGTTCCAAAACTATGCGGGGGCTTCTTGATATAGTTTTCGAGGGTGTACAGTGTGTTTCCTTTTTTGTTCAAAACTTTTTTCGTTCTACACATTTTTTTGTTTTCTGCAACAACTACCTCAACCTTTCTTTCTACACTAATGGATCTAAGTTAAATTAACACACTGACACCTTTTAACTATTATGAATGGAAATCAAAAATGACCATTGTACTTAGGATAACATGGTTGTACAGTATCATAATGGGGTTAGAACCTGAAAATAATGAAGTTACAGACAAAGAACTAATTGATTTAATAATTTTGATGAAGCCTTTGGTATTTTGTTTCTTTCAATGTCTCCTAATATCCTCTTTCACATAGAATCGGCCAAATCTCCCAAAGAAGTGTGGAAAACCTTAGAAACCTTATTCAGAAAATTTGACACTATGAGGGTTCATGAGCTAGAAATAGAACTTATCATCTTAAGTCCTAGCAATCTTGACACTCTAGGATATTTCTTTACCAAGCTAAAGTCCGTACGATTGTAGTTAAAAGAATGTGGAACATAAAATAAGGATGAATATCTTTCAATGCTTTCCAAACTAGGTCCTAATTACTCTATCTTTGTATGTACCTTTTATGCTACCAAGAGGGCTCTTGGACCCATATGGTCTATACCATCTTTAGATGACTTTATTGTTAATTTGACTAAGAAGTAGGAAAAGTTAATACAAATGGGTACCTTAAAGTCCTCAAAACCTCAAGCCCTCATTGGCAATATTGGAAAACAGAAAGCCTCATTAGACAAAGAGAATAAACAAAGTAATAAGGATCAAGAAAGTATGAAGAATCAACATTTTTCTACCTCTACATCAAACTCTGAAATTTCCTCTTTTAGTGATAATTCCATGAAAGAAAGGATCAAATGTAGAAATTGCAAAGTAAGACATGATGAAATAAAATGTTTATAGAAACAGATTAACCACCTCACAAGTCTTCTTGAGAAGAACAAGATAGGTGACCCTGAGTCTTCCAAACAATCTTCATCTTGACCAATGAATCCTCCAATGCAAATGGAAAAGGGAAAGAAAAAGAATCAAGAAAGGAGAAAAAAGGGAGATACCTTATTGCATTTGTACCACCACCTCCTACATGGGTTATTGATTATGGTGTTTCACATCATATGGCTTCTTCACACATGGAGTTCACTTCATTACATACATGTGACATGTCTACTATATAATTGGGTGACAACAATTCTGCACATGTTTTTGGGAGAGGGCCTCTTGAAGTGAATGGAGGAACATTCAATAATTCTCTTAGTATTCCCTCACTATCAACTAATATCTTATCAGTCTACTAGATTACTCACCTTAGTCAGGGCATGCAGGTTGAGTTCACTCCAGATTTAGTCTATGTCAAAGAGCTACATAGTGACACTATCATTGCAGTGGGTGTAGTCACTCATCAGAATTGGCTATATTCCTTCTCTCATTTTTTTCCTCCTTCATTTTCTTCACCAAATTCACCTATACTTGATGACACTTCTGATCTTGAGCACATTTTTGATGAGAATTTCTCTTATGGCACAAATTACTATAGCAGTGATGGGGACCCACCTTCACTATCTCCTTGTCACCTTTCAATTTTAGAGGAGTTATTTCTTGATCCACCTACTTCTGGCCCACCTCAAAAAATTTAGGGAGTGGGCATCTTGATTCAATACTCATCAAACATCAGGTAGTATTCTACTCAGTTACAGGACCCTCCACATTCTTTCTTCACTTCTACATCAGCTAAATCATTCCTTCATGGAGTAATTGGCACTTTTGTTGTGTATGAGGAGCATAGTTCCTTAGATAGGAACCACACCTTAGTTAGAGATCCATCATACACTTTGTGGATACCTTCACTTTTACACGGTGATGAAATCTTCAGTGCATCTACTTTTGATTCACAATCACTCTAGGAGGTTTCTTTGCAGGATATCGAATGGCTATCGGAAGTTGTAGCTTCAATTAGAGATTTTTAGTCCTACCTTATATTCTTTGTCTCTCTTTTGGGGGGAGTTTTTTTCCATTGTATTTTCTCCTTTTATTCTATTTTTATGAGAGATTTTCATTTTACGTGGGTACTTCATCAAGCCTTATTTTTGGGACCCACTTTTCTTTTCACTGCCCATCTAAGTTGTGCTTATGAGGGGTGTTAGTGTAGGATATTCATTTTCCTTGTATTTTTTTATTTACTTGGAACTTTCCTACACTAATGGGATATGTTTTCTTAGGTGTACCAGTTGTGTTTGTAATTCCCCAATTCTATTGCACTAAAACACATCTTATTCTACTAAAAATTCTGTCAAATTTTTTTTATATACATATTAATCCTATTTCTTTTCAACCTAGTGATTAACTTCGCCTATTAAACCATAGTTACTTTATTTAATAAATTTATTAAATTCCATGAAATATTTAATCATTCCCAAAATTAAATCAAATCATTAAAAGAATAATCCTTATTTATTCTACAAGGGTAATTTTAATTAATTATGTCCCCTAAGCAACTATGTTATTTCCCTCATAACTTAACTGAAGTACTTTAGTTTAAAACTTCCTTAAGGCACCCATTCTATTTACTAAATTCACCTCACACCCATCTATTAAACTCACAACTTAAAAGTAGGAGGACTTAATCTCCACCCTAGGATAAAAAGAATGTGGGCCACTAGATCTAGGTCTCTCCAAAAGCCCTAGATTTCCAAACTTAATTTTTCTTTTCTCATTCTATTTGTTTCATTTTGTTTTTACAGGTTTGGGGGAAATGCCATGGAGGTTATGTTGCATATATTTTACTTTCTTTTTTTTTCTTTTTATCTTGTGTGTGTGTGTGTGTGTGTGTGTGTGTGTGTGTGTGTGTGTGCGCGCGCGCATGCGTGTGTGTGTGTGTGTGTGTGTGTGTGTGTGTGTGTGTGTGTGTGTGTGTGTGTGTGTGCGTGTGCGCGTGCGTGTGCGCGTGCGTGCGTGCGTGTGTGTGCAGGTCTATCTGGAACAATGGGGGGAAAAAATGTGTTGAAATATTGCCTTCATACACCTTACCTCCTTTTGCTTATTATTATTATTATAATATTTAAATGAAAACTGATATATATATATATATATATATATATATATATAGTTCTTACATTTACCAGATAAAGTTTGGGTTAGCAAAAAGAAATTGAACTTTTCTTCATTGATCAAATATAATCATTATTATTATATATAAGGATTTATATGTATAATATATGTGTGTGTGTGTGTGTGTGTATACATATAAAAGTTGGATAAATCCCTTCAACTAACAAAATCATATTTATTACAATGTTTTTTCACAATAATAATAAATCAAAATTTATAAAATGATAATATGGTTTTTCAAATAAGTGCATATGCAACGACATTCTCCTTCCCCTTGATATACTGAACATCCATGTCATACTCACATAATAACTCCATCCAATGCCATGTTGGCAAGCATTGAGGTTTGGCTATGAGAAGATATGTTGAAGGCTACAATGATTTGTCCTCAAAATGAATGGCCTACCAAAAATGAAATGATGCCAACACACTAGAGCATGAAAAACTGTTGCAAGATCCATGTCATGGGTAGGGTAGTTAACCTCATAATATTTTAGCTTGTGTGACTCAAAGGAAATAACCCAATGCTCCTACATAAGAACTGCTCCCAGACCCTCCAGTGAAGTATCAGTGTAAACCACAAATTCCTCTGTCATATCCGAAACTGCTAAAATAGGTGTCGTGGTAAATCTCTCCTTAAGCAACTGAAATGCTTTCTCACACTTTTCTTAAAAATAAAATTTCTTCCCTTTCCGCTGAAGAGAAGTAATAGGATGTGCAATCCTGGAAAAGTCCTTTACAAACCTACGTTAATACCCTGCTAACCCCATGAAACTCCTCACATCAGTAACTGATGGGGGCATTGGCAAATCAAGAATAGCTCGTATCATAGAGGGATCTACAGAGATACCCTCTCCTGAAATGATGTGCCCCTAGTACTCAATCTCTGTCTGGAATAAAATGCACTTTTCCAAGTTCCCAAACAACTTCTTCTCTCTCAAAACATGTAGTACCTGTCTCAAGTGCTCCTCATGTTCCTCCTCGGAATGAGAATAAACCAATATATCATCAAGGAACACCAAGACAAAATGATCCAAAAAGGTCCTGAATACCCCATTCATGAGGCTCATGAAGACCGCTGGGGTATTGGTCAAGCCAAAAGGAACAACCGTGAACTCATAATGCCCATATCAAGTGTGGAAATCTATCTTGTGAATGTTTACATCTGCAATGCACAATTGAAGATATCCTAACTTGAGATCAATATTAGAGAACACTCTGGCACCCCTCGTCTGATCAAAAAATCCATCAATCTGTGGAAGTGGATAATGGTTCTTAATTGTGGCCTTCTTAAGCTTCCTAAAATCAACACAAATCCTGAGAGAGCCATCCTTCTTCTTTACAAAAATAATTGGTGCTACCCATGGGGACGCATGAAGGTGAATAAGGCCCTTCTCCAACAACTACTCTAACTGAATCTTAAGCTCATGAAGCTCCGGAGTTATCATCTGATAAGGTTTCCTAGAAACTGGTGCGGCTTTAGGTACTAGATCTATGGTGAAATCCACCTCTCTACAAGGTGGTAACCCAACAAGATTACCTGGAAATATATCTGCAAACTCCCTCAATACTACATGATCATCAAGTGGTGAATTCTCTAAAGTATTCTCTTATCGGTCACTAATAGTTATGGAAAATAACTGACAACCCTTGTGCATTCTCCGCTTGAGTTGCTTAATTGAGATCATACGGAATTAGATAGCCCTCTACATCCCGAAAATAACAACTGAACTCCCTAAGCCATCCTGACACTCTATAATCTTACCCCTACAGTCCACTTTGGCTTGATGAGACTCAAGTCAATCCATGCCCAGAACAACCTCGTAGGATCCTAGTGGAGACACCTGAAGGTCCAAGGTAGTGGAGAATAGCCCCAAGCCAAGTACACAACTCTCCACCTAGGTATCTACTATGAGTTTGGCACTAGAGGCCAACTCAACCTGCCAACTATCTGGCTTCCTAACCACCACTAGCCCACACTGGTCCACTAAATATGGTGATATGAATGATTCTGATGCACCTAAATCAAAAAGGATTGAGACAGAAATACCCCTGATAGTACCTGTCATCTCAATAATTATGTCCCGATGCTTGGCCTGGAAGTTATCTATCACTGCGTAGACACAATGGGCACGTCCAACATCTCCCATTGTCTTCTCGGAGATAAGAGCTCTCTATCTATCAAAATTGGCAGGTTTTTGCGGACACATATGCACATAATGGTCAGGCGACCCGCGAATGAAACATCCTACTGCACCTCTCTGAGAAGTGGTCCCTCCTGTACTCTGATGCATTGATCATGTTGTCCCGACCCTAGCAGAATTTTGAGTGCAAGTTGGTTATACCTTTTAGCACCCCTTCTCCTATCTCTTCCCCCACCAACACCCCCTCTAACTCCTCCTCTCTACATGCTCTAATTCTACCTACCCCTCTGCTCCTGGTGGGCATGATGTTGTGACTTCTGTTGTGTGTGCTTTGGAGGCCTCGACACTAACTTTGGAGGCCTAAATCCTCCTCTAGGGGGTACTGCAGTACCCCATGACCTCTGATCCTAAAATGACTGCATCTTCTTGTGAAACTTACCCTTGTTCCTTTCTTTGTACTCCTGAGCCATGTTCTTGTTCTCCTCAACTAGGTAGGCCTTCTCTATGACCTTTTCAAGTGTGGGAGGAGATAACATCCTAACTTCACTGGCTATATCTACATTCAGACCCTAAATAAACCCGTCAACTTGTGATTTCTCATCCTGCAAATAATCCACATACTGCAAAAAATCTAGGAATTTGCTCTCATATTATGTTATTGTGCTTAAGCCCTATAAGAGGTCATGGAACTCATCAATCCTCTTCTGAACAAAATGCTCAGACATATAATGGGCTCTAAAGTGCTCCTTGAATAACTCCTAAGTCATTGTATCTCAATTCAAATGGAGCTTTCGCTCCTCATTCCTCCACCAAATGTTTGTTACGTCATGGAGGAGGTGTATGGCGAACCTAGCCTTGACATTGCTCTCATATGAGTGCAATCGAAAGAAACTGTCAAGGCTAAGGAGCCATGACCCAGCCCCAAATCCATCCAAGGTACCACTGTAAGTAGGTGATTGTAGGCGAAGGAGATCCCTAATCACACTACCTATGTCCTGATCGTGATGTTGATGCCTAAACATTCTCTCTACTGGTGAATGTGGTCGTCCATCCTAAAATCTCCCCTCAAGGATGTGAGAGTAGCTACAACGATGCGATGACACTCTCTCATAGTGAACGGAAGGGCTACAGGACCTCTCCCATCTCAAGGTGTCATGCGGACGTGGCTCTGAATGTGCGCCCTCGTCTGGCGGTGTGTCCTCTCCCTGACGAACATCCTCCTCTTTTGGCTCATGATGCACTGGAAGAAACTGCTATATATCACCTATCAATTGTTGAAGCACCTCTAAGATCTATGGTCTAAGCTCAAGGGCACGCAGCTCGGGCGTAGGCAATCTACATCCCAAGTCCCTAACAGATCGGAATCTCGTAGGTGCCATCCTATGTATGAAATAAAATGGTATGTTATTATGTTGTATAGGGTTGTGGAAATGGTTTGAATATTTTTTTTTCATTACTTTAACCATTATTAATAAACTTAAAGTTTCACCCATAACATTCGCTGTACGAACATAAGCTTTGATACCAAATTTAATGTCGTAATTCTATTGCAGTAAAATACATCTTATTCTACTAAAAATTTAATCTAATTTTTTTTATACATATTAATCCTATTTCTTTTCAACCTAGTGATTAACGTCACCTATTAAATTTTTAATCACTAGGTTGAGAAGAAATAGGATTAATATGTATAAAAAAAATTAGACCAAATTTTTAGTAGAATAAGATGTATTTTAGTGCAATAGAATTGCGACATTAAATTTGGTATCAGAGCTTATGTTCATATACCGAACGTTATGGGTGAAACTTTAAGTTTATTAATAAGGGTTAAAGTAATTGTTGGTGTCGAATCACAGCACCCCTGGGACTCCGCAACGCAATCGTTTGAGACTCCCAGTGCGATTGCACAACATGGAGCTTTTCCCAAGTGTGGGACCTCGCGAAATCGGAAAAGCTCTCCGGATGAAGGCCGGCTCCTATTCCTCTATTCAGATGCACCAATAAAACGCAGAGGTTTACCCCAAAAAACCTAATCTAACTACCAAGGAGACAGGGAAAGAGAAATGCATAAAAATAAACCTAGGCTACGGAGGTGATGCACCGAGGAATGAAGAAACATATGTTTTGCCAATTAAACACAGACCACAGAAATGCAATGCAATATCATACACAGATAAACATATTCACAGTGAAAGATCAGGAGGATGCAAAATGAAACACATAGAGGGTTGAGAAACATCCACAGTCATGCATTTATTTGCTCCGAAGGTTGATACAATACACTGCAAAAAATGCCCAGAGGCAAAGGTGCATTACAGTTTCAAATGGGAGGTTTTAGCTCCACAACTCCACCTGCCAAAGAGAAGAAGGGAGGAGGCACAAAACAAAAATGTTTGACCTTTAAAAAAAAGCCCCCTCCTTACATTTTATATGGAGGAAAAGAGAGGGAGAAGAGAGGAATTCGAACTGCCCCAACTACCTCCAAAACTGCATTCAATTCTTCAACAACCATGGTGGCAGATGAGATCCCCAACGCTTGTCGGGTTCGGAACTTCCTCGTGCATTTGCATCGGGCTTGGAAACTGGCTCGACATGCTTCCTTTCCATGCTCTTCCGGCGTGTTTTCCCGATCCGGAAACCCGAATTCCCTTGCTGTCGGGTTTTGAAGACCCCCCGACATGTATTCGTTGCGCCATGTCGTTCCGCCCCCGAAACCCAATTTCCTTGTGCATCGGATTTTTTAACCCTTCTGGCATGTCCTTTGGTGTCGGGTTTTGGTGGGCTCCCGACATGCTCTTTCGTCATGCGTTTCCGACCCGAAAACCCGATTTGTTAGGTGCGTCGGGTTTTGGAGACCCGAAAACATATTTTCTTGTGTCGGGCCTTTTAGAACTCCCGACATGCTTCTTCCCGTCGGTTTTTTTTAGACCCCCCGACATGCATTCGCGCCATGGAAACCCGAAATGCTTGCCCGACCCGAAAACCCGAATCCTTTGCTGTCGGGTTTTGAAAAACCTTCGACATGTATTCGTTCCTTGTTTATCCGACTCCTCCTTCCGCATGGTTTCCGCGATTTTGCCCTGGTGTCGGGCTTCTCAACCCTTCCGCCATGCCTGGCTTCCTGCTGTCTCTCGCGCCGTGTTCTTTTACTGCTGTCGGGGAAATATATACAACAATTTGGCGACTCACGGGGTTACCTGCCTGCTAGGTAGAAGATCAGTGGCCTTTTAGCAATCCATTGGGCATGGAGTCATAAGCGATATCCTGAACCAACCCGATATCCGATCCTGAACCTGATACCGCAACTCCTCCTCCGAGAGCACACTGAACTTAAGAGTTGTTCTCACCAAAAAACCGCTGCAATGAACCATGCCAAAGCAAAACCAACACCACAAAAACTATGTACAAAACTGAAAATCATACATGTCCAAAATGGAACATGCAGAGTGTGCACAAGCACTTCTTCTGCTGAAAGCAATCCTACCTACTCTACTCTTACTGGAAGCAAAGGCAAGCTAAACAAACCCTGCAACTGGTTGTGCAAAATAGCTTCCTTTCTTCAAAATGGGCAGCCATGCAATCGATTTAGCACTGATCACGGCTGTTTGGATAAGTGGGAAATCAACGAGAAGCTAGTCTTCCACCCAAATCATCAAGGTGTCAGCTGAAAACAAATCCAATACCTCTTTTAGTTGCTCTGCATTTGGATTGAAAAGGTATGGCAGCTGATCCTTGGTACTCTGTAACTCACCCTCATGCTCAGAAGCGAGCATGACTGGTTTTGGCTTCTCCCTTGGCTCCAATGAAGCCAAGTATCTGATTGGGCACGGCATGATCCTTTGAGTATGCCCATTGCTCTGATTTTTAACTCCAAGAATGGAGTTCTCTTGTGGACCCTCCGAGATGGATGACGTGGAAGAAATGGTGGAATCCTTCTGTCCTTTCTCTTCCTCCAATGAAGAATATGGAAGATTAAAATCTTCCAATTTTGATTCCAAAGAGCTGCTACAAGATGCAGGCTGTTGCAAATGAACGTTCTCCTCCATGACAGCAGGCTCTGGCGTTTGGAATGTGGATGATGAAAGAGAGAATGGTGAAAACTCAACCGGTTCTTCTCCATCAAAACAGCCCTCCAAATCTGACAGATAAACTGCCTCATTGCTGTCCTGCTGCGAATGCTCAACTTCCTCCATGGTGTCTTCTTGTTCTGTAACCTGACCACCATGGTTTCCTTCACTCTCCGACATTGAGTTCGAGAGATAAAACTCTTCTTCAGCACTAGGACTCGAGAGAGATGAAATAGAAAGAAGAACTGAAGGTTCTCCCATAGCCTGATTTGCGCTCAAAGCCCTTGGATCCACAATTTTCTCCTCCACAACTAGGATGTGCTCCTCTTCTTTTGCCTTTGGAGCAACTTCTTCTTCCTCCAATTTTCGAAGACAATCTTGCTCTTGAATGAGCTCCTCTTCCAGCATGAAGTTTGTCAAATCAAACTCTTCGATCTGCTGCTCTAGAGGACAAATTAGGACTGCAAGATCTCCTTCTTCTGCTGCAACAGAATCAGTCCTAACCACCATTTGTTCTCCAACCCCAACCTCTTCTGTAGGCTTAACCATCAAGGGGATCTTTGTCATCCCAAATCTAAGAGCCCAACTCTTCAGACTTTGAATTTCTTCCTCTTTGTTGGCACTCTCTTTTTGCTGTGGTTTTCCTTGGCTGGCATTCTGATTTTCATCCTCCCAACATGGATTAGGGAATGCAATAGGAGGGATAGGTTGAAACTCAACTGATTTGACAATTTTGTGTGGTGGTGGAGGCGGTGAAACCTCTTGTTTCTTTGGAATGGAAGGTACTTCATTTAGCTCTTGTGGAGGGGGTTTGGATTTGGAAGAGAAGAGGGCAGAAAAACTGAGATGGGATGGAAGACTAGGGGGTGGAGGGATGGATTCAACATTTAGGGCAGCAGATGGTGAGTTTAAAACTTGACACTGCTGAAATGATATAGATTGAGAAGGAGGAAAAGAAAGAGTATGAGGTGGTGTGCTTACCCATTGACAAGGTTGCAGAATACTTCTCTCATACACCTCTATTCCTTCAATCCACCTTGTAAGTAATGGCAGTGTTGCAATCATGAAGTCTAACTTCTCTTGAGAGCTGTAGTGCCTTGGAAAAGGTCCCACCCATGGACAAGGTGCTCTGCAACCAATTCCAAATGCTTTCATTTGTGCCTGAGCCCTAGATTGCACCATGTTCACCTCCATCTTTTGGATTTTCTCCAGCAGATCTGCATTTTCTTCTTCATTGTCTTCATTGCATGCGTACCCTTGCTCTTGGAAAGCTCCATAGCCAAACTAATTTTGGCATTGCTGCTCATATGGGTATGCATGTTGATCCTGAACTTGACCAAAATGCTGATTTGGAGGATTTGTAAAACATGTTGGAGGTGTGATATATTGCTGCTGTTGATGTGGATTCCATGATGGAAATGAAGTCATGGTTGCACAACTTCATGGAATGGAAAAGAATGAAAGAGATGGAAAGAAAGATGGGTGGAAATGGATGGGAACGGGTCTGTAACTCAGAGAAATGGGTTGCTGATCAGGTGGAGTCGCCAGATGTGTTTTTTTTTTTTTTTAAATGCCTCTAAAAGGCTGGATGTTGCCAAGTTACACACCAAACTTGACAATATCGAAATCAAGATTTAAAATTTGAAAGACCCACAGGGATGCAAACTTCAGTTCGGAACTCATGTCATGTTGTGCAGTTCACAAAACCCGAATTGCTATGTGTCGGAACCTGGAACATGTCCGACATCCCTCAAATCCTGATTTTCTTTGCTGTCGGGATTAGGACCATGCAATGCATCCCCCAAAACCCGAATTGCTACTTTGATGTTCTCGGATCCCGAAAACCCGAAATCACTAAAAACCCGAAATTTTGGAAATCAAAATATCAAAAAACTAAAAATACCCTTTTGAAGATTACAGTCGGATCTACCAACTGGTGAAATTTTGACTCGTTTTGAGCAAGTTAAGCCCTTGAAAATTGATTTTGGGGTTCAGGCTGGGAGATGCAAAATCTGAAATTTGTAAAAAAAACTGCAATTTTTAGTGCAAATTTCATAAAAACTCCTTCAAATTTTTTGATGGAATGACCTCTTGGTCCCACCGGGCGTGCCAAAACTGTTGGTGTCGAATCACAGCACCCCTGGGACTCCGCAACGCGATCGTTTGAGACTCCCAGTGCGATTGCACAACATGGAGCTTTTCCCAAGTGTGGGACCTCGTGAAATCGGAAAAGCTCTCCGGATGAAGGCCGGCTCCTATTCCTCTGTTCAGATGCACCAATAAAACGCAGAGGTTTACCCCAAAAAACCTAATCTAACTACCAAGGAGACAGGGAAAGAGAAATGCATAAAAATAAACCTAGGCTACGGAGGTGATGCACCGAGGAATGAAGAAACATATGTTTTGCCAATTAAACACAGACCACAGAAATGCAATGCAATATCATACACAGATAAACATATTCACAGTGAAAGATCAGGAGGATGCAAAATGAAACACATAGAGGGTTGAGAAACATCCACAGTCATGCATTTATTTGCTCCGAAGGTTGATACAATACACTACAAAAAATGCCCAGAGGCAAAGGTGCATTACAGTTTCAAATGGGAGGTTTTAGCTCCACAACTCCACCTGCCAAAGAGAAGAAGGGAGGAGGCACAAAACAAAAATGTTCGACCTTTAAAAAAAAGCCCCCTCCTTACATTTTATATGGAGGAAAAGAGAGGGAGAAGAGAGGAATTCGAACTGCCCCAACTACCTCCAAAACTGCATTCAATTCTTCAACAACCATGGTGGCAGATGAGATCCCCAACGCTTGTCGGGTTCGGAAATTCCTCGTGCATTTGCATCGGGATTGGAAACTGGCTCGACATGCTTCCTTTCCATGCTCTTCCGGCGTGTTTTCCCGATCCGGAAACCCGAATTCCCTTGCTGTCGGGTTTTGAAGACCCCTCGACATGTATTCGTTGCGCCATGTCGTTCCGCCCCCCGAAACCCGATTTCCTTGTGCATCGGATTTTTTAACCCTTCTGGCATGTCCTTTGGTGTCGGGTTTTGGTGGGCTCCCGACATGCTCTTTCGTCATGCGTTTCCGACCCGAAAACCTGATTTGTTAGGTGCGTCGGGTTTTGGAGACCCGAAAACATATTTTCTTGTGTCGGGCCTTTTAGAACTCCCGACATGCTTCTTCCCGTCGGTTTTTTTTAGACCCCCCAACATGCATTCGCGCCATGGAAACCCGAAATGCTTTCCCGACCCGAAAACCCGAATCCTTTGCTGTCGGGTTTTGAAAAACCTTCGACATGTATTCGTTCCTTGTTTATCCGACTCCTCCTTCCGCATGGTTTCCGCGATTTTGCCCTGGTGTCGGGCTTCTCAACCCTTCCACCATGCCTGGCTTCCTGTTGTCTCTCGCGCCGTGTTCTTTTACTGCTGTCGGGGAAATATATACAACAGTAATGAACAAAAATTATTCAAACCATTTCTGCAACCCTATACAACATAATAACATATCATTTTATTTCATACATGGGATGGCACCTATGAGACTCCGATCCGTTAGGGACTTAGGATGTAGATCACCTATGCTTGAGTCATGTGCCCCTGAGCTTGAACCGTAGATCTTAGAGACACTTCAGCAATTGATAGGTGTTATACGGTAGTGTCACACACACGCACACACGCGTATGTGTGTGTGTGTACATATATATATATATATATATATATATATATATATAAGGATGTGTTTGGATTACATGCAGCCTGCGTAGGGCCAAATAGGTTACAGTCCCCGGGGGTGATTTATTTTGTTTAAGGTAGGGGCGGCTATGCCCAATGGGGTCACAGCGGGTGTATAGAGGGGAGGTGGGGGGTGTGGTTGTGCCACACCACCGTAATCCCAACAAGAAAACGGGGAGGGGTGTAGGAATCCTCCCCCTCCCCCCATACTACTAACTTTATTTGCTAAACAACAAAACACAGTGGCAGGGTTTTGTTTCATTTTTTATTATTATTATTTTTTTATTTAAATGAAAACTAAGATATATATATATATATATATATATATATATATATATATATATATATATATAGTTCTTACATTTACCAGATATAGTTTGGGTTAAAAAAAATCAAACTTTTCTTCCTTGATCAAATATAATCATTATTATATATAAAAGGATTTGTGTGTGTGTACATATAAAATTTAGAGAAAGCGCTTCAACTTTAAAAAAATCATATTTATTACAATGCTTTTCACAATAATAATAAATCAGATTTTCTAAAATGATAATATGGTTTTTCAATGGTAGGTATGTGAGACCATCCACTCCTACATATATGTATTCATACCTATTTTTTAGTGTATATGTGATTTCCTATATTTGTATAGGATGATAAAATTTATTTCCAAGTTGAAGGACATTAAAGAATAAATAAAAGAAGCATTATAGACTAAGCTTATTGAGAACCATATAATTGTTATCAACCAATGAGAAAACTCATTCTTAAAATTATGAGTATTAATATTTTCCTTCACCAAAACAAGATATGACGTGCACATACTTTTTAAATTTCATGTTTCTTTCAACCATTTACTAAGAAATGAAATATGGAAAAACTACCCTTTCTATTTCATAACTTAAATAATTAAAATCATCATTAGGAACACAATGAGCTATTACACAAGATCCTTTATTTGAAATCAATTATTAAAAAAACAAATAAAAAAAGGTGATCTCTATAATGCACTCTATTCACATTCATTTCATTTAAATTTTTCGTTCAATACAAGATAAAGAAGAAACCACCCAATTTAGGACATTAATCCTTTCAACATGCTTTCCAAAGGACTACAACCTATCCCAAATCTTTCACTATGAATTGTTTAAAAGAAACATAGATAAGACAAGAAAATAATTCTCTTCCGCATAGAAGCTACAAGCTACTATATAGTTATGTTCCTACGAGAAAAAGCATAAGTTTTGCTTCAATATGAGAGGAGTAATATTTCAACACAATCATATTCATTCTCAACAAGAGGATCCAACATAGCTAACTCTTCCATTATTTTTTAAAAATGCAATTTCCTTTAAACTTTCACTATGCAAAACTACACAATTCAAAATATTTCAAAGTATGAGTTTGTCTCATAAAGTGGAACAATTTTACTAGTCACCAAAATGCTATAATAGAAGGCTTTACAAGGCTCTTTTCATGCTTGAAGAGGACACAACACTTGTTTGCTGAAGCTACAATCACATCCCCAAGATGGGAGTTTTACAAGAAGAGTTTACAACGTATTTTACAAGAACCAAGTGGCAAAGCTTTCCCCAAAAGTGGGAAAGTAACATGATAAAGTCTCCATTTATTCTCCATTAATCCTCAAGCTAAAAATCTGCATATTTTTTATTTCACAAGATCTTCAAATCACAAGGAGATAGGGCCCAGTTACCTACCAGCCTATTGGCATCATTACATGACATCTCCAATGTATGGAGGACATGTTATGCTCCCTCCAATCCCATGGGAGAGAGATCATACATGCCTTGGTTTTGCACAAGTGAATAGGGTAGGGGACACACACATACAAGCATATTTTCACACATACACTAAAAAAAATCAAACAACACACAAGGGAGAAGCTCCATGCTTTCCCCCAACATGGGGAAGAGTGGTAAGAAACCAAATGAAACCAAGTGGTGAATCCAACCATAGGAAACATAAGTAAATCTCCATGCAACCTCCTTATCTCTCCAAACACAAAATCCCTCCTTATCTCTCCAACCCATGCACCAAGCCTCCTTCTTGGAAGGATTTTCAAACCATTAATATTTCCTTGCCAAGGATGGGGGAAGAAGTTCAAACCATATGAACATCTTGCCCCACATCAAACCGTATGAGGGGAGGAATAAAGAGAACCATCATAGATTTCCCATCAAGCCATGTGGTGAGAAGGTAGTCCTCCCTCTTCCCCAACACTCCAAAATTCATCACAAGCATGATTGATGGAGAAAAAGAACAATAATAAAAATCCACATACACACCCAAACTCTGCATACAACAAGAACACAAACAAAACACCATTTTCATTTCCTAAACATGAGCCATTTTTCATAAGAAAAAACATAGTAGAAGAACAAGGAGGCCTGCCTCAAACAAGCTCTCCAAAAATCTTTAAACAATCCACAATCCAAAGCTCCAAGCTCCACAAGCATACCCAAAATCTCCAATACTCAAAAATGTAAGAATGACCAAGAAGTCCCAACCCCTCTCCATGAGGGAATATTAAAAGAAAAGCAATAAACAATTCCCCTGAATGAGAGGGTGATATGTGTCACCCTTCTCTTCTCCCCACACAAAGATTCCAAAAACAAAATCAAGAATAAAACAACACTCATTTTGGAGGTAAACTCTAAATTACCCAAAATGTAATTAAAACTGAAACCTCTACAACTTTTGATACACACAAAAACAACTCACTTATAATAAAGTGATGTGTGAGGGGTCAAATGGGAGGGAAGCTCCCATTTGGCCTTGAAAAGAGACCCCCTACCCATAGGTAGGGTCCAAGGGGTCCTTTTCCATGATAGGAAAGTTCCCAAAATGAAAAGTGATCACCAAAAATGCCACTTTGGGCTAAATGGCACAAGAGTTGAGCTGTCGAGGCCCACCCAAGTGGCACTTAGGTGGTCTCATACCTCTAACAACCACTTAATTAACATTAAACACAAATTAGCACAAGTAAGGACCACTACGTCCCTAAACAAACTCAATACAACTAAATAAATTACAAATAATAAAATTTTACAAGTAGGGGTCACCCATGGTGCCCAAATACAAAATGCAACAATCAATTAAGGCTTCACACAAAAAACATGGATAGGGCTTGGCCCAATCAACCGCTTGTACAAACCCAAAGTGTAGCCCTAAAACCCATGTTCCCCTGTGCCCTATAATATGCACACTCATTGCAAACGTTAAACATACCTGCCCAATAAAATATATAAATTAAAAAAATTTAAATAAATCATACACGAATAATTCACGCTAACTATACCAAACCATGTCAGTACGAAAGGACTAATGCTAACATATATATCCATACTAGCTCAAAAATATATTAAGCATCCAAGCAACACACGACAATATCCAATTAACCATTTTAATTTAAAATAAAACCAAATATATGACGAGACCATACATAAATCCATCTCAAGTGAATGAAGTCAACTATAACATAATATGTTGATATCTAATATCATGACATGCAAGAGCTAAGAAATAACCACCAAACTATATTGGCGCTAAGCGCCCAAATCACATAAGTGTCGTCAAATGAACCATAATATAACATATAGAAATCAGATAATGGTAAATTCCATGTCCATCATCAATATAAGTAATGAGTTAGCAAGAAACTATGGTAAGAAAAAGGTGGGCACTACAGTGTCGAGTTAACTTACCAGTTGTGTTAAGTTAGTTTACTAGTTATGTGGAGTCAACTCTACTTCCACTATCATTTAGTGAGAGTTATTCACCACTGATCTTGGAGGAGGTTACATATTCATCTCATATATGTACATGGCTTGCATCAATCTATCATGTGGAGAAATGGAGCATTGAGTTGATTTGGAGCCATTCTTGCCTTGTGAGTTCTGGATCATATTGCATCTTATTGTTAGTTATTTCGATTTCTACTATTTCTCGTGCATTTGTTTTTCATCAAAGATCCATAAACTCTAATAGTCCAAGACCGTATAGTTCCAAATCAAGACCATATAGATCAAGGATGGACCATACATTATTTCTACAGTCCTATCCCTATTGAATTTGTAGCTCCATAACTTTGATCGAAGCATCTATAATTTTTTATCAGCCTATACCACTACCCTTCACATCCAAATAATCTTTTTTTTATGTACAACTAAATTTCTCTCTCCTCTTATATATTTGAGCAAGTGTTTGTCATTTATCAATTATTTCAATCGTTTCAATTATGAATGCATTATTCTTAATGTGAATGGTTAATTTTAGAATTTCATTAATAAAAATATTCTACCTATTACAAACCCTTTCATATGTTTTAGTGGTGTGCACTCGCATAACACCAATCCAATCAATTAGGCTGAAAACACTTTGAGGACCCTTTGTTTGGGAAGTTTGACTCTTGAACTCGGTTTGGAGTGCGTCATACTTGTGTGGCAATTTCTTTAAGAAAATTTAGGAGATCTTTTTTTACGCCTTCTGAGTGACATATTTTGCTTATAATTTCCAAGTGAATGTCAAGTATTTTCAAGTGAATAAATGAGTATATTTGACTTACTTATATAAGGTTCCTTGGATATAATTTTACATTAAGGCTGACCCATAAGGAATATATTGACCCATGAAAAGATATTAAATAGAGAAAATGATTGTTGGGTAGCCTTGGATGGGACCACTATTCCTTGGGCCAAACCTTTTAGTGGTTTGGTCATACTTGACAGAAGGAAGCTTATGGAGCTCTATGCATGACAATTAGATGAAGAGGACTTCTTATGATTGATGTGATCTTTTTTACAAGTGTTTAAGCAATGCAATAAGGAAAGAAAATCTTGCAATTAAACTCGGAATCGGTACACAAATTATAGTTAAAGGGATTAAGTTAATACTTATGTTATCAAGTGATAAATTCCCAAATTTAGATGTCTACAAGTTCAAACACGCATCAATGTCATGCACAATATTCCTAATATACTTCACAATATTCCTAATAAAAGTATAGAGAAATTGAGTCACTCACATGAATCACCTGTTTTTTATGTAGAAAACTATAACAAGCATTTGTATAAACTAAACTTGGAGAATGAGGAATTGAAGAAAGTGTATCTGATATTGTTTGCACACATGAATGGCATGCTGTTGGACGTTGGGCATGACCCAACTGCTTCATCGTCCCAATTAGACCTCGAATTGTTATGTGCGTGTCCCCTCCCTCCACCAAAAACCCCTCTAATAAACTAGTAGCTGATGCATATTTCAGGCATGACCTCCTACTCATGCCGATGCTGTGTGTTCGGGCACTGTATATATGGATCATCCTCCTGCGTATAACTCAACCAAGAAATTTACATCAAAAATGGGAAACCAAAATGCTGCAACAACAGAAGAAGAGGAGATCATTTTCCGCAGCCCGTTTCCAGCGGTGGCAATTCCCGACAATATGAGCGTTCCCCAATTTGTACTGGGTATTGATCGAAATGACGACGACAAAGATAAATACGCCGATAATGTTGCTCTGGTGGAGGCCTCCACTGGTAAGGAATACACTTATGCTCAGGTCGTTTCTCTTACGAAGAGAGTTGCAGCAGGGCTGGTTGGAAAACTGGGCGTGCAAAAGGGAGATGTGGTGCTGCTTCTGCTCCCCAACATGGCCGAGTACCCCATCATTGTCTTGGGAATTATGTTGGCCGGAGCAGTGTTTTCCGGAACAAATCCCTCCGCCCACATTACTGAAATTGAAAAACAGATGCAAGATTCGGGAGCAAGGCTACTGGTCACAATATCCTCCATTTATGACAAGCTTCGCCCCCTTGCATTCATGTCTGGCGTTACGGTTATCATGGCGGACGAGGAGCAGCACGCAGTAGTGGACAGTAACATTGTTCCCTTGGAAAAATTATTCAATAACATAGATTCAATTTCTGCACTACCTGAAGTTAACGATAATGATCTGTGCGCGTTGCCTTATTCTTCTGGCACCACGGGAGCATCCAAGGGCGTCATGCTCAGCCACAGGAATCTCATTGCCAATTTGTGTTCCACGCTGTTTGATGTGGATGAATCTGTGCTGGGAAAATTCACGACCTTGGGTCTCATGCCGTTTTTCCACATCTATGGCATAACGGGTATCTGTTGCGCTACTCTGCGCAACAGAGGCAAGGTTGTGGTCATGTCCAGATTCGATCTCCGTCAATTTATGGACGCCTTGATTAACTATGACGTCAATTTTGCCCCTATTGTGCCGCCGATCATGCTGGCCTTGGTCAAGAATCCCATCGTTAATGAATACGATCTCACTCGCCTGCAACTCAAAGCCATTATGACCGCCGCTGCTCCGCTCGCTCCCGACCTGCAACGAGCTTTCCATGAAAAATTTCCCGGCGTTGAGGTGCAGGAGGGTAGCATATAAAAATCTGTCGCCTTCTGTGTATTTTCAGTTGTGATGCGCTTAAGTATAATGCATGGAGACTGTAATTTCTTTTTAATAGAAAAAGTAATAATGTAATGTGTTGTAAAGCTGAGAACCTAGAATTAAATATAAACATATGTGATAATTAATGACTGGTGTAATAAAATTTGCAGGCTTATGGGCTCACGGAACACAGTTGCATCACTCTGACTCACTGTGCTCCCACCAACAATATCCGTGGAAGAGCAAAGAGGAAATCGGTTGGATTCATTCTTCCAAATCTGGAGGTGAAGTTCATCGATCCTGAGACGGGGAAATCGTTGCCCAGGAATTGCACGGGTGAAGTTTGTGTTCGAAGCCAATGTGTCATGCGAGGTCAGTTCATTAATTGACTGTTATTATATTTTTTCATCTGGTTTATGCTCAGCTTAAACATATAACTAGCTCATTAGTCAGTCGATCAGTCAGTCTTGCAAATATATACGATAGGCATGGTATAAAAATATGGTAAATATATAAAATGGTGCAGGGTACTATCAAAAATTGAGAGAAACGGAAATGACAGTGGACAGAGAAGGATGGCTGCATACCGGCGATGTTGGTTTCATTGACGATGACGATGATGTATTCATTGTTGACAGAATAAAAGAGCTCATCAAATACAAAGGTTTCCAGGTACTTGCCCATTTACTCTCTCCTCTCCTTTCATACAGCAACCTGATAAAACTGTATATTGTTAACACATTCCTGTTGAATTCACTGGGCAAGTATTAGCCCACTCATCCTAAACATCACGTCTATTTACAAGGTTGATTGGTCAACCAACCAATGATAAATCCACCACAAAAAATAGTAAACAACCTATTGGTTGTTTGACCCACTCAGCCTAAAGGCTCTTCTGCATTAATCTAGCTGCATCTTTAGCACTTTTTGATTTGGTAGAGTGTTAAACCTGGTTAATCAACATAAATATTTCAAAACATGTCAGTTATTTACATTCAGCAGCCTCCATGGTCGTCGAATAATAACATCATTATATGTTATCTACTTCACAATTGCATCGCAGGTTGCTCCAGCAGAGTTGGAAGCGATTCTGCTCTCTCATCCATCAGTGGATGACGCAGGCCGTGGTCCCGTAAGTGTGTATCATTTTTTTGGTATCTTATTACATTAATATAATATAAGATCTCTTTTCATAATTAAAAAATAATTATTATTATTATTATTATTATCTTATTTGTCACTATTGGTAGTGATTTGTGAATGGTGATGGGTGTGCACTGTGCAGGTTTCCAGATGAGGAAGCGGGGGGAGATTCCGGTGGCATTTGTGGTGAAGGCAGTAGGTGCCACCATGACAGAGGATGACATATCAAAGTTCGTGGCGTCGCAAGTGTCAGGTTACAAGAAAGTAAGAGCAGTGCATTTTGTGGCCTCCATACCCAAGTCTTCCTCTGGTAAGATTCTGAGGAGACTTCTGAGAGACAATCTCCTCGACCAGACTACCGTTAATGTTATTTCCGACTGATCCATATATTACAATATGGGAGTAACAACAAAATGTATTACTCTATAATAATAATAATATGAACCGAGCTACAATTATATAAACCTTACGTTGTTGCCCAATCTCTATTTTTCTCTGACACCGCCAATGTGAAATCAAAAATTAACCACCAAAGGAAAACATATTCTGCGACAGTATATGTGAATGAAAAATACAATGAGAAATTTATTGTGTGCGTCGAGCTCTCTACACCGCGAAATCAATCCGTTATAAGAAACCGTTCACAATGAATATGTTACACCTTTGTATCTTGATCACGTTCGTCTATTTAACATTCTAGAAGACCAAAATTAGCTTAGAAGTTGTCGACTGCGTTCATTTGAGGTGGACTAAACTAGCACGATCATTCTTTTGAATTTTTGGCCAATAGGCCTTTCTAAAGTGAATTTAATTGGAAACGTTGTCGTCATCATCATCTTTTTTATATTTTCATTACTTCTTTATTTCTATGAAGAGATTTCAAGCGCCAATTCTTTTAGTTTTCAATATTTGTGTAGAATATCAATAGACATCATCACAATTCTAGCAAAATTATAGCAACCTTGTCCAGCAGTGTCACAACATTACAATGCTTCAAGCACTTCCATAAGCTCATGTCTTTCATGGGGCCTATTCCCAATCTGAAGTAGATTTTCCAAAAGGGCCAGGGGACAAATGAAGCAGTGTTGCCCTGTGTTGTTTGATCTCCATAGAAAGTAGAATAACATATATAATTAAAATAGTGTGAAGGATGAGAAAGTAAAAGAAATCCATCGAAATTGAGTAACTATCCCAAGTATTTATGAATAATAAGCAGATTCTAGTAGTTCCTAATTAATGATTTGTGGAAAATTCTGATGTGAAATAAGCATAGTAATGGCAGATGGCTTAAGGGTGTTGTGGAGGGTCCTAAATGGACCTTGCGGATTCAAGTTTTCATGAATGCCTTTAGTTGTTTCATTTTTTCTGTTTTGTCTCTGTAATTTCATTTTTTTGTTTTTCTCTTGCGGTTTCATTTTTTTCTCGTGTGTCTGTGATGCCCCTCCATGGTAACATTTGTATCATATGGTTAGATGATATGCTATTTAAAGAGAGAAAGTCCATATTCTGGAATTAGTCCCCCAAAAGGACATTGACAAGTCACGTTTGGGTGCTAGAAAAGTGTTAGATGCAGGGAAATTGCAGGGTACATGCAAGGTTTGTCTATGAATTTGACACTTGTTTATGCATTTTTCATATTTTATCCTGAAAAATACTTTATGGAAATTTTTGATCGCCATCCTTTAAATCTTCCCTCTTGGTTAGCAGTGTCCTGCTTCGGTTCTAAATATCGTGCTTGACCATTCAAAAGTCTTTGCTTTGTTTAAAAGTCTTGTTTAGGGACAACTTGACTATAAATTTTAATATCATAATATTACACATTTGAATTTAGAAATAATATTTCATAATCATATAAAATAAAAATTCTATATCTGAACTTTCAATTTAATCTCAATATTTTTTCACATATATATTGGAGATTGACGTTGTGTGTGTTTTGGTAATTTTCAAGTACAATAATGTATTACATAATTTATATTGTTGGCGGAATTACATTTTCAAATTGCAGCGCGAAACAAAATTTTGCATCATTCACCACTTAAAATGACATTGTGCCATTAAACAAGGATGGGAATATGTGGTCCTTGTGTTTTGTATCAAAATAATGTGCAAATGGAATGTAATTATAAGATATGGTTGTGGTGGCAAAGACATGCTAAACCAACAACTACTTTGTCAATACGTGGAGGTGCCCCATCTCTAGCAGCTGACCGTAACCAACACACACAAATTTGGTAGGGCCCACGCTTTGGGCCAGTGGCAAATTAGTAATAAATTAATGTTTTTTAAATTAATTAGGCCATTAGTCCAAAGCGTGGGCCCAGAAAATACCAGCTTTGTGTATGCTAGATAAGGATCGCCATCTCTAGCTACGTTTGTTGCTTCTCCTTTTATGGTTTTCATTGGCATGTGCATCCCAATTTTTTTCCTTTAAATTTCATGGCCAAGCATCATACTACTATAATTGATTTGTGATTTTTTTATATTTTAACAAATTATGATGACATTATGGTAAAATTTGTCATCCAATTTGAATTTATAATTTGTTTGATGTAACGACAATACACGATCTATATCCATTTTAAATTTTAACAAAATCAAGAAACACAAAACAATACTATATTTATTGGTGATATTTAGAATACTTTACTTAATACACACCATGAAAATAGCAAATGTTATCCATGAATGGGTGGAATTTCCATAAGGAACAAATACTTATCTACCTATTGCTCTCACAAAACAAAGGGATTGTAATCTTGTCAAAATTTTATTAATAACCTAACCTGAAGTGAAATAGTGCATAATGCTCAAGCTAATGTTAGGACAATCTCGGTGGTAATGAATTGTGGATGAGTACTCTATATTAATACATAAGTATTTGTTATAAATGGTATTGCATAATAATAGCATGAATAAAAAATAATATTAAAAAAAAACTATATACAATTACTTCTAAATACATGTTCCACAACTCTATGTTAGAGATGACTCTTCAATGTATCTTAGAATTGCTTCTACGATTCTAAAAATACTTATTGACTTAAAAAAAAATCCCGAGCTAAAAAATATAGCCAATATTGGAATCCAATATTACTAGTTTTGGATTCCAAAATGTTAAATATTGGAATTATTTGCACTCCAAAATCACACATAATATGCATATATTGGAATCCAAAATCACATATATTGGAATCCAAAATCACATATATTGGAATTTATTGTACTCAAAAATCACATATATTGGAATCCAAAAATCAAAATATTGGAATCCAAAAAATGCAATATTGGAATCCGTTAATTCTCCTTCCAGAGTCCAATATATCTAGATCACGAATTAAATTAATGAATTTGGGAAAAATCATTTAATGATTTCAAGGAATCCAACATTGATCTAAGAAATAATGCCTAACATCTGCTAGCCTGTATAAAACAAAAACATGTTCTGTTTTATACGGGCTAGCGAGGCCGCTAGGCTTAATGTTTGCTTTGGAATAAGGCTCTTATCATTTTAAGATGTCTTTAAGATTAAACTATGCAGATTTGAATATTTAAAACGCCTTGTGGCCTAGCAGCCACTAGGCTAATGACATTCATGAGATGTGAGACACTTCCAAGTTCATTTACTATGGTGTGATTGAACCTCGGGGAAACCAGAGAATTACCGAAGATGTTATGAAGAAACTAACAGAGGGCGATGATCCAATTTAGGAGAATGTAATTAATTGTAAAACCATTCTAGATATATTTTCATATTTAAATTTAGATATCAAATTAACTTCATTTACTATGGTGTGATTGAACCTCAACACAACCAGAGAATTTCTAAAGATGTTATGAAGAAATTAGCAGAGGGCGACGATCCAGTGTAGGAGAATGTAATTAACTGTAAAACCATTCCAAATATATTTTCATATTTAAATTTAGATATAAAATTAACTGTAAAAACATGGCATATATATTTTCATATTTAAATATGGATATGAAATTAATTAAAATTAATTGTAAAACCATCCCAGATATATTTTAGTATTTAAATATAGCTATGAAATAAATTGAAATTCCTTTACTAAAGGTAGAATTATAGTAAAACATTTGAAGAATATTTTGAATTTATATTGTAACACTATTCCCGAAGATGGGCTTCCAAATCAACAATAGAAATCATAGTAAAGCTCCAAAAAAAAGCTCCCTATAATTGTGTTTTTGATCTAATAAAATCCCAAACATCTTCGACGTCCTTCAATGGTTGTAACAAAGGCCACAACACATCTAACAAGTATTTGTCTTCTGACTTAGAATCTATGTTAAATGTTTTAGCAATTATGTAGTTCCCCACATCATTGAACTTGTTTTTCTCTAAAGAGTCATCTACAAGCATTGTATTTTTACAATGGTACGATGCATTAAACCACCACCAAACGGAGTTAAGATTCTTGAGATATAATTTGGGATTCCCAGAACCTTCATAATCGGTGTGTTTGGTCTTGACAATCTTCCTGTGTAAATATGAACTCGAAGCTTCCAACCTCTAAGCCAATGTTTTGAAGGAATGAAGGCATCATGTCATCAACATTTGACTTTCTTGTCGTCGATGTCCATAGTGCTATTTTGAAATGTTTTTTGCATCGTTGCAAGAAATCTTTCACATTTGGTCTGAGAAAATAAATTTTTTTTTGAGCTCGACACCACCAATTTTTTTTAACTTTTGTATGACGAATCAACCTTGTGGAGGGTGTGTGCCAAAACACCATTTATATCAAATATGATCAGTTTCATGTTGCATGTGTTCTTATCTGCAAATGAAAAAAAAAAATCAAATGGTTGAGGGCAGTGAATCAATCCAAAAATAAAAAACACAGTCCCTTTTGATATTGTTATATCAAAAATCAAAT
Organism: Taxus chinensis; assembly: GCA_019776745.2. NCBI lineage: Eukaryota > Viridiplantae > Streptophyta > Pinopsida > Cupressales > Taxaceae > Taxus > Taxus chinensis. The sequence goes on along the minus strand of CM034147.1, from coordinate 664,004,391 downwards.
GGTTGTAGGTGGTGAAGAAGGTAAAAAATCTAAGGGCGTTCCTCATTTCTTATTGTACTAGGAATATTTTTTTGCAGAATTTTTTTGAATCGAATGTAATGTTTCAATGCATGAGTCTTTACATACCATATTGTAGTTATTTCATTTCATTTGAACTGTGGTATATGATTTTCTATTATCGAAGCAAAAAAATAGTATTTAAGCATGCTCAAAATTAATTTAGGAATACATATTTGATTAATAAAAAATGCTCAAAGATTTGTTACAATAAATTTTCTATGTTAATTCACATTCTCAACTTATACACTCATACTCTCAACTTATAATCAGGGAAAATATAAATACTCCCAACTTATATTCGTACAATCTCAACATACAAAATAGTTAAGAAGAACCATCATAAAAACATATGAATGTATTTTATTTACAATGTTAAGCAGTACCATCATAATAACATTTTGAAATGATAAGTATTTATTTAGCATTTTCTCGCTCCAAATATTTGATGCCCTCTACCACATTCAATCCCTTAGACACTATTAGTGATAAGTTCTTTGTACAAATCGGTCATCAACCACATATCTTTTGAACAATTTTCTCCTCTGTTTTTCATCCCAACCATAAAATTTGTAGGAGGGTTTCCCTTTACACCTAATGTAATACACAATGTGTCTTTAGAACTATAGGGAACATCGTTTCTACTCCAAACCTTTTCTAGATATTTTATTGCAATTCCATCGACTATATTGCAATGTTCCTTTCCCCAGGTGAGTACTGGATTCAATTCAGTCGATAATTTTTTAGTGAAGGCCTTTGTCATCTTTTCAACATCAACAGAAGTGATTTTTTCAGACCAGAATCCCATTTCAAATTTTGTTGATAATGACTTTATAAATTCTTTCAGGCCACCTCACAGGTTGATAGTCTCCTTGTTGAACTTGAATGACATCTCCTTAGAGGGTGATTGGTTTTTCTCATACAGCAAGCCCTCCAAATCTAAAATAAGTAAGTAATTCTTGTGGCTAACTGCAGGGAAGTAAATAATTTTTTTTAATCGGCCTCATATCAATTCTAACCAATGGAAATAATCAACATTTTAGCTTGCAGGCTACCACTTACCAATGGAGCTTGCATCTAGGATTGCATCTTCTTTACCCGCAGTTGGATCCTTTAATGCAAGATCTATTTCAAATAAACATTAATCTATTCATAATCTAGCTATTGTTATGGAAAATGAAAGCATATTTGAAAAAACATAGTGATCTACGTGGTAAAATGGTAAATTCAATATCAACACTTTAGGAGGCTACCACTTACTGACTGAGCTTCTGGCTTGGCTTGCATCGACCTTACCCATTGCTAGTTTTTTTTTATGCAAGATGTATTGCAAACAACATTAATCAATTCATAATCAATTTCATGCCATGGAAAATGAAAGCATAATTGAAAAAGCATACTGCTCTCTGTGGTAATATGGTAAGTACAAAATCAATTGTTCTATGTCTTGTGAATGAAGTTTAATATCCGCTAGGGTTCACTTATATTCACTGAACCACCCATTGGTAGAAAACAGTTCTGAGATATTGATGTGGATTAGTGACCACTAGGCTATGCCATCATTGGTTGGACTAAGCATCGATACTAATGTTTGTTAGTTATGAAATGGTAACTACAAACTATGGAGCATTGGATGCCACCATGAACTTTTGAAATAGGTTATTTGGTTATTCCTTCTTTGAAAATGGTTCCTCTTCTAGAGTTAGCTGATATCATTTTCTATAAATTTGTGAGCCTTATAAATGGTTTTGTTTAAAAATACACATGGCTAACATACCAGGTTCTGACTACATATTCATGTTGGTTACCACCACGCACTCCACTGTTACTTTCTCTGGTTGTTGGTTGTCTACATAAACCATTAATTTTCTTATAAATTTGTGGGGCTTAGTAGCGGTTTTTTATTTATAAATGCACATGACTAACATACCAGGATTTGATTGCATATTCGTGCCAGATGTGCCCGAGTTCTCCTCATATGTCATCAGAGCTGGTGAACATAGAGTATTGTCAAATAAATGAAAACCATGGAAATTGAAAACAAAGCTCATTAAACATATTTATAAAATGATTGAAGGTCAATCACCATGTTGAACTGGTTGTGTAGTGTCAAGTTGAAAGGGTTGTACATCAACTCCTATTTTTTTATTTGGTTGCTATAAAATAATAAATGTGTAAGTAGCTTATATCAGTTAAAATCCATTAAAAAAAATCACTTGTTCAAGTTGTATTCCGAACAAACCTTTCTTCATATGAGAATAGTAATGTTTCAAAAACATTTCCTGACTATGTGTCTCAACAATAAAAACAACAGATAGATTGGATTCAACTAATGCACGCAGTGCGACACTACCACGTCATAAAGCACTAATACTAAAGAATTTTGGGAACAACATCGAGTGAACATATCAGCCCAGAACTCATATGATCATTCACAAGGAAAATGATGTTTGTTTCCTTTTAGGCCAATTTCTCTTGCAGTTACCAATTTCTATGTGGTAGTTTCTCCATCCAATCCCTAGTGACTTCTTCTCTTTCATCATTGTTATCATCATAGTTGTGCACACCAGTTATTGTGTACATAAGACACAAACTTTTAAATTTCCCATTGTTGTCATAGAGTCTGTAGCATCCATCCAGAATCAATTCTCCAATGTCTTTAACCTTTTCATGTATTTTTTACTGTTTCTCTTAACATTTTTGAATATTCAATTGGTATGAGAACAATAATAATACAATCCAGCACATTGGTTCCAATAACTGTTAGCAACTCCATTATTACATCAAAAGAAATATCACTAGAAAAATTACAAAAATCAGCAATAACACATTCAACATTGAAAGGATTGGTGGCAGGAATAGCTGATAAAGTTGATGAAAGCTGGAATGGGTATGCACATTGACAAGTAAAATCTTCTTGTGTCCTCCATCCTTGCTGGTATATTTTCTTCCATTGACATCACATAGTTGTCTAATATTGTTTGAGCCTCGATGGGAAGAACTTCTTCCACCACATGGTCCTTTTTTCGTTTCACCTTTTCCCCCCTATTTGGGAATCATATTTTCTCTTTCCTTTTCTCTCTTCACCCAATAGTACAGAAAACTAGTGGTAGTGTGATTCATGCAATTTAAATTTTTCAATTACATTGGATTCACTGCAGGATGGCAATAGAATATTATCTGGATGTTTTTCTTTAAAATAATGTAGAAAATTTTCTCTCATTTTTCTATCTCCTTTTATTCTCTAGAAGTAAGAATTAAATATCTTTGCTATTACGTCTTCCTGAACAGATCCAATTAACCAGACATCCCCTGATTGTACTTTATCTGCTAGTATTGATAGTTCTTCATCGGTCATTCCTCTAGCATCCCTGAATGAATTGGCTATGAATGTTTCAATGAATTTGGCTAAAAGTTAATATGATTATATTTAATAGGTGAACAAGCAAGGCCACCTGATCTAAACAACTGAAATGTTGTTGTCCATTTAGTCCATATATCATCTGGAAATAATAGAAAAGTCCATTTATCGTATAGACTTTCTTGTTTTTTCCACTTTGAAAATAAAAAGGCATTGATTCTCAAAGCTCTACATTTAAAGGAAAATCATATTTTTTATATTTTTATATAACGAAATTAAATGTTAATAACCAATGAAATAAAATTAAAATACATTACATTCCACTCTTTTGTTTTTTTTTTGACAATTTTCTGGGACGTTGAGGACATCCTAGCAATTTCCAAACTGATCTAGCTTTGTACAAAAAATCAATAAAATTCGTTTCAATCCAAGTTTTGTTCACTTCATTATGTTTGTTTGCAAATATTAGTAATGGCTTCGTTAGTTGCATTTGAAGAAAAAATGTGAGACCTTTGAAAGTGTAGCCTCAGATGTAAAGACTTGTAAGTATTTGAGCCCAAAATTATTTTTGTAACACATATTGTATGTTGGTTCATCATATGGTATGTTGGCTATATAAAATTTCACATCATCCCTTTAAAGTATTTTGGATCTTGGAGTTCCAAAATGTTTTTCATAGACTGCAAGAAGGGGAGAAGAATTATGTCCCTCTTTGTAGCAATAACATTTATCAACATGGAGTGCACAAGAAGGTCAACACTCTCATCATCTATAAGAATGATATTGATATTTTGGAGATGCTACATGGTACCTTGAAACATAAATTGAAAATACTTCACCATTGAACAAACAAAAATAAAATTATTGAATAGTTGAAGGTTTTAACTTTCGTGAATATAGTGGTTTCTTTCTTCAGCAATGTAGATGATTTAGTATTTGTTTTCAACCCCTTCAACTTTTATTTAGATGGATCAATCAATCCAATTTATCCAAATATGTTTGCCTCGGCATAGTAAATACCTTGGCATTTTTTGGAGGTGATAGAAAACCTTTTCTATTCAAAAATGAAAAATAGAAGAGGGTTTATCATTTCTTAAAATTTTCTAGTACTGTAAGCATGCCAATCTGAATGTCTTTTGCATTTGAAAAACCAGTTTTGTTAGAATCTGTAAACAACCCCAAATCCCAGCCATATAGTGAACATGAATATGGTTAGTTTGTCTATTGAAGCCTTCATTTCCCGTTTCTTGAATAAAGAAACATCCAATCCATATCCAGAATAAGACAATTATTATTTTCATAGTCAATGTGTTGTTACTTGAACACGCATATGTACTCAAATCAATAACTACTGAGGATACAATCACACTGACTTCCTTATGTTCCTCATCTATAACAAAAAATAACTGTAGGTTGATGTAGTAGTTTTTAGGGTTATGGATTTCAGCATACCATTCCTCGTCTCTTTTCTTCAAGTACTCAATGCCTTCAATGAATGTAATTGTCAAGAATGGAGTGTGAATAATGGAAGACATTTTACTTGCAATTGGAGTAGAATATATTAATAATTACTTCACATATGGAGTAAAAATTGTTTTTTTACATTTTCTTGATAATGAATATCTCTATTATCCTTGTGATCATCAACCTCTAGATTGTTTATTATTTTTCATATCATTGGAGGGTAATTAATGTAATGGTTAGTGACCACTAGGCTTCGATCAGACATGAAATCTAATGTTCAAATGGTAATAGGAATTAATATTTTATGGATCACATCAATAATAACATAAATTATGCAAAAGTGTTCTTGCCAATTAACACGCAACATATTTTGGAAGGATTATCCTTTGTCTGACAACTGTCCACATTACGCAGATAACATGACAGTAATTTTGAAAATATAGATGTTAGCAAAAGGTATGATCTTTAGTCGACATATGAATGGCATTTTTTTAACATTCCTTGTTGTTCATTTACACAAATTAAATGGACTAGCCTAGAGGCCATTAATATTTAAATTTTCATATTTTGAATAGATTGTATGAGAAACAAATCACAATAACAAAGATATCAATCGTTAACCAATATTTGTAAAGACATAAAAAAATTTTAGTTGTTCCTTAACACATATTACAAGGATTATAACTTAGCATCGTTTGCTAAACAAAATGAGTCTTATTCTAACCTCGGGCCTTACTAATTAAAAGGAATGTGCATAACACGTAATTCACATTTTTCATTCATTTCAAAGAAAATAGAATAAAAAATCATTTTTTAGCTTAGCGGTCATCGCCAGATTCCCACCATTACCTCTTGTCATTATAAACACTATATGTAAAGCTCTGAATCGATATTGTTTATCATTGTTTATAATTGTATCGTATTGGTTAGACTATTCCAGGTAGACCCAATTGCTGCACAACATTCCCTCGAATTGAGGGATCCTTTAACGACTTATTTATTTATCCTAAGATATATCATTGTAAATTATAATTCACATCAGGTTACATATCAAAGAAAATGCTTAGTGACCACTAAGCTCCATTACTAATTAAAAGGACTAACATAGCGGCTGCTAGGCTCAACAATTTCTTAATTTAAAATTATCTAAAAAATAACAAATCTTGGTTCAGTGTAGTGGCCGTTAGGTTCATATCATTGCCTCTTGTCATTGTAAGCACTATCTGCATAGCTTTGGATCTATTTTAATTTTCAATGATTATAATTGTATCAAACTGGTTGGACGTTACCTGTCGGAGCCAATTGCTGCACTACTTTCCATTGAGAGGTATCAAGACTTATTTATTTCTCCTAAGATATATTTTGTAAATCATAATTCACATCCGTTTGTATCAAATAAAATGCTTAGCGACCGCTAGGCTCCATTACTATTTGAAAGGAATAACATAGCGAACGCTAGGCTCAACAATTTCTTAACTTGAAAATATCTATAGAATAACAAATCATGGTCTAGATTAGTGTCCGCTAGTCTCCTATCATTACCTCTTGTCATTGTAATCATTATATGTTCAACTTTGGATCGATATTGTTTTTCATTTATTGTAATTATATCGTATTGGCTAGACTTTACCTAGCAGACCCAATTGATGCACTATATTCCATTGAGATGGATCAAGACTTATTTATTTATCCTAGGATATATCTTTGTAAATTATAATTTACATCCGTTCGTATCAAATAAAATGCTTAGCGGCCGCTAACCTCCATTACTAATTGAAAGGAATCACATAGTGGTCGTTAGGCTCAGTTGCATTTTATTGATTTGAAAATAGTGATAGAATAAGAAATCATGGTCTAGCTTAGCATTCGTCAAGTTCCTACAATTACCTCTTGTCATTGTAAACACTATTTGTATAGCTCTGGATCGATATTGTTTATCATTTATTATAATTGTATCGTATTAGCTGGACTATCTCAGGTGGACTCAATTGTGGCACTACATTCCATCAAGAGGGATAAAGATGTATTTATTTCTGCTAAGATATATCTCTATAAATTATAATTCACATCAGTTTGTATCAAATAAAATTCTTAACGACCACTAAGCTCTATTAATAACTGAAAGGACTAACATAGCATCCGCTATGCTCAATAGTTTCTTAATTTCAAAATAGCTATAAAATAACAAATCATGGTTTAACGTAGTGGCTGCTAGGATCCTATCATTACCTCTTGTCATTGTAAACACTATATGTACAACTTTAGATCGATTGTAATTTTCAATGATTATAATTGTATCAAATTGGCTGAACGTTACATAGCGGAGCCAATTATTACACTAATTTCCTTCGAAAGGGATCAAGACTTATTTATTTCTCCTAAGATATATTTTTATAAATCATAATTCACATCTGTTCGTATCGAAGAAAATATTTAATGGCCACTAAGCTCCATTAGTAGTTGAAAGGAATAACATAGCACCGCTAGGCTCAACAGTTTATTAATTTGAAAATAGCTATATAATAACAAATCATGGTAGATAGCTTAGCAGACATTAGGCTCCTATCATTACTGTCTTGTCATTCTAATCATTTATTTATTGATCTTTGGATGGATATTATTTTTCATTGATTGTAAGTGTATCCTATTGGTTGGACTTTACATGGTGGACCCAATTGTTGGACTACATTCCATCGAGAGGGATCAAGATTTATTTAATTCTCCTAAGATATATCTGTTATCACTAAATCACAGCACCCTATGGTTTGCACAAGTGTGTGTGCTTGAGCTCACGATGTGATTGGATAACATGGATACTATCTCCAAGTTGTGGGACTTTCTACTTGAGATAGACCTCTAAAGAAAGCTGGTTCTTGCTCCTAAACTACCTGCCACAATCTACTCTAATGCAGGTTAAAACTAAATTTCCTAGTCTAACTTTCCAAGCGACTAGAGAGAGAGATTGCATTAAAAAAAATGAAAGCCTACACTATAGCGGCGATACACCAGAAAAGGAGGGGTGTGAGAGTAGTCTTCTAACGTGTGACAAAATAGAAGTAAAATGCATACTAGAAGGGGTGATAACCATTTCTCCACAATCTGGAAAATGCATTCACAATAATATTTCATACATGCACAATAATAATGAATCCTTGAAAGAGTATAAATATAGACACAATGTATATTGTAATGAAGGTTGAAAGGGCAAGAAGAGTCCAAACAAACACAATAGGGGAAGATGCATCCACAAACTTGTATTTTATTGCTTCATTGATATGGACAATTCCAATCTATTACAGAATAACAACCTAGATCACCATGCAAGGAGTCCACTATAAGGGCCTGCAACACATTGGATTCACAAATACAATTTTGACAGAGCTTTTCTACAACAAAATTACATGTCCTTTAGAATCGTCCCATAGACTCCAATTTACGACAAATCTGCCAATTGCATCCCGAAAGCGAAAAATGATAATCGTGAAATCTATCCTGTGGACCTCCTGGGATAAAAATAGTCAAACTGGAGTGATATGATTCTTCTATATGCTTGCAAAAGGCTCCCAATACTTAGTACGAAAAACCTTGGTATGCATTGAGCACTGGTACAACCCATAGCCTCCATTGAGTGCATCGCAACTGCCAAATAAAACACTAGCCTGCGACTTCATTTTTTGCATTTTTTCTACAATTTTTTCTAACTTGTAGGATTTTTCATCTTGGATGGGGAAGTTAGAGATTTAACCAAGTGTGTCGACCCCGGAAACACATGATTTTGGGCCAACGAATACCAATTTTACTGTCTTTTCGTACTGAAGAATTTGATGCAAATGTTATGGCAAAATTACCTTGAGTGTAGGTAACTATTTTGGATCTATCGGGCATTTCAGTAAGGAAGTGAAAGGAAAGGAGTTCATTCCAGAAGCATTCCTCATAGTTCTCAAATATTTATATCTTCATCATTGGATAGCTATCTTTCCTCACTAAAACTAATAAATCTAGTTTTTGTGGCATAGAGGATGTCGTGCTCGTTCTAGAAAATCCAATTTCATGAAAATCGGAGCTCGGGGTCAAAAGTTATGGCCATTTGAAGTTCGGGGTTTGATTTGCACTATTTTCCTTTGTATGTGGGCATTTTGGCTATATCGGATCCTTGTGTCCTAGTTTTCCTGGAATGTAAAAATCTCCACTCCACCTGCAAGTCTCCTTCCTGTCGGCTCATTTTGGCATTTTCGGGTCCTCGACGAACTTGTGTCCTGCCATTGACCGGGCTGTCAAGACCATTGACCGCCGCTTCACCCACATCTCTTTGCCATCAAATATTTCAGATTTTCAGGTCCCAGACATCCCACACATACCTGTATGACCTGGGTTTCAAAAACCTAATTTTGTTGATTTCTTTGCAAATTAGCCATTTCGGCCATGCAGGTCCTAGATGTCCCACGCGTACCTGTGCGGCCTAGGATCTAAAAACCTGATTTACCCGCAATACACTAGCACAGGCTGAATTTTCTTACATTTTTGCAATCCTTTCAACTTCTTGGATTTTTTCCTTTGATGGGGAAGTTAGAGAGAAGCCGAAGGGACCCCTAAAACCTGATTTTTTGCCTTTCCATCTTTTCTACTTGCTCCAGCATGATGGAACAAGTTATCCAAATTACCTCAAGGGGCGAATTTGGGATAACAGTATCTTTGTAAATTATAATTCACATCCGTTCGTATCAAATAAAATGCTTAGCGACCACTAAGCCCCATTAATAATTGAAAAGGATTACATAACGACTACTAGCTCAATATTATCTTGCATTGGAAATAGCGGTAGACTAACAAATCATGATATAGCTTAGTGGCCTCTAGGCTCATACCAATACCTCTTTTTATCGTAAACACTATCTTTAAAACTTTATATTGATACTATATTTCATTTATTATAATTATATCATATTGGTTGCACTAGCCCTATTGGAGCCTAGTGCCACACTATATACCCCCGAGAGGAATTGATCGTTATGTAGTTTTCATGAGATATATCATTGTAACATATAATTCACATCGGTTCTTATCAAAGAAAATGCTTAGCGACTACTAAGCTGCTTTATTTATTGAAATAAATGACATAGTGGTCACTAGGCTCAACAATTTCTTAATTTGGAAATAGTGATAGAATAACAAATCATGATATAGCTTAGCAGTTGCTAGGCTCATACCAATACCTTTTTTCATTATAAACACTATCTTTATAGATTTGAGGCGCTAATGTTTTTCAATGATTAAATGCAAAAAACACCTTTTTAGATTTTAGAATTTTCATGTCATGTGTCAACAATTACATATAAACCCCAATATATCATAATCCTTATGCCAATATGGGGCGATGATGTAGTTTAATTGGCCCTCTTAGTAACATAATGGTATCGAACAAGATTGGTTGCAAGATGAGTACGTTTGTTTGATTAGAATTCCCATTTCCTCCACTATGGCTTTATAATCCAAAAAACTCATATAACATTGTCTCTAAATATATGTCCTACTAACTCAAGTTAGAATTTTATGCCTCTAAGGATACTCATTGAATCAAATAAAAAATAGTCATATTAGTTGGTTGGTTTGGTGCACATTAACATATGAACCCCAATGATCATGATCCTTATGTCGATAGGTGTGATGCAAAAATGGGCATTGCGGTTTTAGGATGAATACACTCTCTTTCTTAGTCCTTCACATTCCATGTATCCTAACATCAATCATGTATCTTCGATAATGATGACAACAATCAAATGGGTAATTTATGTTGTTACCCATCAAATGAATTTAATTGTCACCGTTCGCTTAAATTGGGCTTACCTAATGTGACTAACACACATTTATTCTTTTCAATAACATGGCCACACCAATGTCTATAGGGAACATTTTTAATCCAATTGATAAATTGATTGTGAAGTGGTATTGAGGCCTTCTTTAGAAAAATTGTTATTCTGTGAGTTGTGTTGGTTTTCAGTGTAGCTTGCAAATGAATCTAATAGATATTATCATGTATGCATCTTCTTTCTTATCTACGAGCTTCATGATTCATTTCAATCATAAAAATGAAAAGTTATTGGATATATTTCTTTTGTGTTAGATAAAACATACAAGGAAAATTTTAAGTTTTGAAAATATATTTGGGATTTAGTCAATTAATATCTTAAATGATATCTCATTATGCTGGCAAGAAACATGATTATAATGAATGTGCCTATCGGCCTTTCACAAGAACCTATGGATGATTTTTCTAGTTATATCTACAATTATCTATGAACTTTTAGTGCTTTAGTTTGTGTCATTTAGTTTTAACACCAAATTCAAGGTCTTTATCAAAAATATCAACTGATTCCATAATAACGAAAAAAAATCTTTCATAATATTTGAAAACCAAACAAATTAAGAAAGGATGTCAGTTTAGAATGCCAATTTACAATTCATTTTGAAAAATAAAAAAAGTAAATAAAGGATCTTATAGGGTTTGTATGTCATCACTTATGTCTATAGTAATGTCAATCGTCTCTCATAGCCTATATTGTTTTTGTGGGACTTTGTAGCATATCTTGTCATAGTAAATCATTAACATTTAATCCACCCTTTGTGGAGGTTTAGAGCATATATATATATGGCACTTATCCAACTAGGTGTAACTTTTATTGTAGAAGGTGGCATGGGTGGCTCCTAAGAGCACAAGGAAAATTGTTCCTAAATTTTATGACGAGGTAATGGTTATAATGTCGTTCTTGATGTGTTAAATGTTGAAGCATTCGAACCAATTTTTAGATGGTATCAAAATAAATGTCTTATTGATTCCTTTATTTGTTGTATTCCCTTTGAAAGCTTCATCCAAGACTGGATAAAATACCATTGGGAATCCATTGTTATGTATGTCTCGGATATCAAGAACCTTACCAAATATTTCCTTATTTTTTTCCTTCATGGAGCCTTCCCAAGTCCAATCTTTTCTTACTAAATCAAGCTACTGGTTTTTTCTAAGTATGCTATATGTGCTTTCTCTTTGGACTCAAGGTTTTAAAGTCTCATACCAAATTCCCTTAAAATCCCTATTTGGGTTGAGCTTTTAAACCTTTTTTATCATTTCTATATTTTTATATTAAGGGTTGTTACACTTATCAATAAGCCTATTTATCATGAAGTGGACCACTTCTACTCTTCTCAACTAAACAAAAGGATTTGTGTTGAGGTTGACCTTACCAAGGATTTGAAATAACACATTGACATCCAAGAGGGATTTGACTGATTTTCCCAAAAGGATACCTACTTTAACTTTCCAAAGACTTATTTCAAATGTCAAGCCCTCGACCATTGCATTTGTGATTATCCCCTTCTATCCCATTCAAAGTCAAATGAGGAGTTTGTTATCATTAAACCATTTAGTTACCTCCATGTAGATAGGTAGTTAATTATGTAATTGCTCAATTCCATCCCTCCCTCTTATATTTATGTCAATATTACATTGTATAATACATCAACCATTTTGCACTCTTTTGTTTCCAACAATGGTATCAGAGTGATGAGGATCGGGATCGACACATCACAGTAAGTGGAGGAATAATACAATCCTATCTTAACATCCCACCAAACTAGTCATCGCCTTTGTCCCCCCCTGCACGTCATGGAGCATTTCTTGGAGTCTATTATTGCAATTGTTTTGACCCACAAAAATTGTATCAAGGAAGATATGGCTTAGAGTAACCATTGATCTTGGAAGCATGCAGAATTGTTTTGAAGTGGTGGCATGTATAGAGGGTAAGTGCATGGAAATGGGGGACTAAAAGGGGGTCAAAAGTGTCCACTTATTTCATGAAATCAGCAAAACCTAAACTTCAACTAATAATTTGACATGTATATGCTCAATATTTGACAATGTGATAATGTAGACACTAAATCACGCACTTTGGGTTTTATTTAGTCACAATCTCATACTACCATTCATATGGTTTTTTGAGTGAAGAAAGTACTAATTAACCCCCGTCTTTTAGTCGTCTTACTTTATTTTCTTTTGTCATTCCCGACCTCTTACACCCGCATGCCCAGTCAATTTTTGTCATTTCGCATTACTTTAGCTTTGACTAGGGTGCCTAGGTTAGTACTGGGGTTCCCTGGTCTCACCAGGGGTGCCCCCAATCCTTTTTGGACTTTCTCGACACATTTTGGGAACTTTATAGCCATTTTATCTTCTTATCTTTTTGGTGGTCATCCATTTTGGGGTTAATTACAAATTTATGAGACCATACTAAGGGACCAAGCACTAGTCGCTAATATCATCCACATAGGGTTGCATTCATCAAAGGCATTTAAAGATCATCTGCACACATTTAGCTTCATCACAAGAGACAAGGTTGGTTCATCTGCATCACACAAGCATACGAGGGGATTCTATTCTATTCCATCCACCATTCTACTAGATTTTTTACATCTATTTATTGCTCGCTAATTCAAAAAGTGCAACTGGCACAAGATCACCTAGGGCACATGATTCACACACACATTAGAACTACAGTTGGGTCTAGAATGTAGTGCAACACTTAGTTAGTAAGCCCAAAGTTCAGGTAGCTGAGGTCAGACTAACCTATTCATTTACATTATTTTTTTAAAGGTTTTGATACTTCTTGTGGTCTCTTGCGAGTCTTTCTTTCATCTTGGATTATCAACGACACCTGATGCAGTGCAAAAAATCTGATGGGACACACAGTGAGGGTTTTGGACCACCTGTCAAACCTGTAAAACTCAGTTTTGGACCTCCAGCACAAACTAGAGTGCCCATACTACAGACCAAGGAATCCATAGGCACCCCAGTCCTTGTCTAGGTGCCCCAGTCCAGATTTTTCCTTTTTAGGACCTCTTCATAGTCATCCCTACTTCTAGATTATTATGTTTATTCTACAACATAGTCCTGCAAGTTCATCAAATCAGCTAAGTCATTTCCATACTTCTCTTGCATATTAGGGTTTCTACTTTCATTAGATTAGCTATTTGGATCACTTTACATAGTTACTTATTGCATTTATTTATTGTATACACATGTTGTTCTAGATTAGATTAACTATTATTACTCCACATTTTAGTTACTTTTAGTTAATTAAATAATAATAAGAATTGTAGTGCTCGGAATCTAGTTTCTAAACTACTATTTTTTTAAAAGTGTTAGAGATTAAGAAGGTCAAATGTGTTGCGCACACAAAGTGTTCGTATTTTTGTGTCAAAAAGATAACATAGCATTGTGTGTGTGCCCCCCTCCACCCCCATTTTTGAGTTATGTAAACTATTTTACAAATCCTTTTAGTAGAGAGTTAACTAAGACCATGTATGAGGTCCCACTAATTTTTCCTATTTTTTGGATGAATATATAATTGTTTACTAATTTTCAAAGTGAACACATCCCAAAAATGAAATATTTATGTGTACACCCCCCTAATTTTGAGAAAAACAGTCGATATTTAAAAAATAAATAAAAATAATGTGTGTAGAACGGAGTTTAGATCAAACTGTTTTTTTAATTTGGATGAAGAAATCATAAATTATATGTATTAAAAAGTATACATATTGTTTTGGTGAGAAAAGAAGGCATGAGTAAAATAAATTAAGTATGAGAGTATTAAACTAATTGAATTTTAGAAAGGAGGGTATCGTCACAAACGTAAAACCGAGCTCGACGTTGTAGTCTTATTTTTTGGAGTATTATTTTATAACACGTGAGAAATCGGGGCATACACTTGAAATTGTTATGTTTTTTATAAAACAGGAATTTATTCAAGGATTACACAGTCCAAACCTTAGGTTTGTATATCCTAGGAAAATCCAAGCCTATGGATTGGGAATTTACGATGCATTAAAGCTAAAATGTGGTTGCACTAAAACACAAGCATGTTCCTGTTAGCAATGTTTTAGACATGCATTAGGAAGCTATATATTTATAAAAATAATTGTTTATACTTTAAATTTATTTTAGTAAATATAAGAAATTAGGGTCACTCTACACCTTATAGAACTAGTCCCATAGCTCCATAAGTCACAGTTTAGAAGATAGTTTTTCATATTCTAATATGGTCACTACATAGGTATTTTTTAGGATTTTAGCATGCATCCTAAAGCTTTTAAGGTTTAAATTCTATAATTGATATTTTTTGTGGGAAATAATATAATCACTTTTAGGTTTTGGGGCCTTATGTATTATTCATTGACATTTGTAGGTGTTTTAGATGTGTCAAAATTATATTTTATAAACATTATAACTCTCAAAGGTAGCAATAGTTTCTTAAATATATGGACTCATGAAATGCCTTATAACACATAACAAATCAAAACACATATTAATTTTTATAAATTTAAAAATCCTTGACAACATCTACAAATACTACTCCTACTATTGGGACTATTACAAAAATCAAATAAAATCGTAAAGCTATTATAATGGTGTTTCTCCAGGACCCTTGACAATTTTCACTTGTTTAGCATAACTCAACTTGTCTCTCTACTCTTTACCACTCTAGCCCCTCATATGGTGGACTTGACCCACTTTATGTTTTCTTAGGTTCTATATATTTATGTATTATAAGTGAATGGGTGGTTTCTCTTCATGAATCTTTATCATGCTCCTCTTACATGTTTAATCAACAAATATTGTCTAGAGTTGTAATTAGCCCTAAATGAAGTAAACAATCACATTGGATAAAGTTTAAATTAGTTTCACATGGCTCAATTTAATTAATATTTATTCTCTTATTGAACCTTTATTAGAGAGGAAATGTTTTCATGCAAAATGTCTTGCATGAAAAATTGAAACTTTTGATCATGACAACTAAGCCTATAATTGACAATTTTGTTTCCCAGTCACTGTGCATCCTTCCTCTGGCCATTCTTCCCTCATTTCCACCCTCACCCTATCTCATAGGAAAGTGATAAAAAGGTTTTTAAGTTTTTTTAGTGTGCAGGGAAGAGTTCTTAATGTGATTGATGAACTCATTGCGATTCGATGAAAGACAACTTCCTTTAGAGACCTAAAAAGGTCATTTTGGCCATTTTACAGCTGGTAAATACCCTCTGGAATCCTATAAGGAAAATATAAATCATCTGGGGGTGGTTTCGGAGAGCATTGAAGATGTTCAGAATGGTTTAGGAAAATGTTGTAAAAAAAATTTCATTCATGAACAATTTGAACAAAATCGAATCATTTGGGTGCAAAGAATGAAAGCTCCAACAATGAAAGTTGACTTCTCTGGAAGATTTTTGGAGTTACGGAAGGAGTTAGGATACAAAAAAATAATCATATAAAATCTCTTGGAATCCTCTATAATATAGAAGTATTAAGTTTATTCCAAGGCTCAAATATTTTTTGAGGCAATTCATAACACATTAGCTGCTCCTCTCGGTTCAAGATGAAATATGCCCAAAATTTGAAATTTTTGGAAGAATTGGATCTTAAATATGGTTTTGATGATCTCATCAAGTGTTTTGGATTCAAAATCATATAACATTTGACCCCAAAACACTTTCCTATGCTCACAAGGTAAAAATATCATTTATGGTGTCCCGATTTGGACACAATGGACAAACCCAGCTTTCCAAAAGTGGTAAAGTCACAATTTTGATACTCATGTGTCCCCTCTATCCCCCAAGGTATATTTCAGTATTCATGTGTGATTCCCAAATTCACAGCCATCCATTGAATTTTTTTGCATTCAATAAATGAGAGCCTACCCATTACTGAGAGGAAGGAATTACTCCCAGAATGTTCGTGAAAACTCATTAATTTATCCTTGTGAAAAAATATTTCACCAAAAATAAAAAAGAAACTAAGTTTATTATATGTGTGTAAAATTTTCCTTACATGATATCTCTATCATCATGTACAGTCCTCTGCAAGACCTTGTTTAGGTTGAATTGAGTGAAATCAATATTAGCTGGGAATATACAAGTATACCATCATAAAAAATCACTAGATTAGTGTAAAGTGTGGAATGAGGTCAATATAACCATATTCCGTGGAGGATAAATTCAAATAGGAATAAAATCATAATTTTTACCAAGATTGTCATAATCTGATTGCAATTTACTTGTTACCCCTACTTGAATCCAATCCATTGTTTGATGAGAGGAAGATGAATTAGAGGTTTCCTCATCTAAATATAGGTTGAAGGTATTTGGAGAAGCCTTATGAAGTATGGGATCAAATTAAACCCCAAATAACATCATATTTTCACAATTAGGTCATTGAGGATCAAATTGGCCCAAAATGCATCATTAATTAAACCACTTAAGATATGTGTTCAATCAATTAAGATATTCCTTATTCTGGAATATTTTAATTTCTTCAAGACATTGCTTGTGTCTTCATTCTATTTAGACATCATACATTAAAATTCTTCCTTATTTTCACTATGTGGGGACTAGATTGCATCAGTAAACTCCCTCGCTCTCAAGATGGACATAATTTTATCATTGTAGCCATTCAATATTTCACCAAATGGATTAAAGTCATGCCTCTCACCAATATGACTAACCTTACCACTTCCAAGTTTATCCTTAATCAAATAATTTTCCACTTTGAAATTCTTCAAACAATCATTTCTAACAATGACAACAACTTCAAATGCAAGGAAATGAAACAACTTTGTGTGAAATTCAAAATCAAGCATGAATTCCTATCTCTTTATCATCCCCAATGTAATGGATAGGATGAATATTCTCAAAAATATATTCCAAAGACCATTCAAGGATTTCTCTTTGGTTGGTATATAAATCTTTATTCCATGATTTGCACTTATCATACTAATATTCACACAACTATTGGGGCAACCTCATTCTTACTTATTTGGTGCCGAATAATTCCTTCCATTCGATGTGGAATTTCCTTCTCTTCACATTTATCTCTATAAGATAATCCCCGATGAGGAAATACATGAGGCTTGTTTACATGCCCTCAATCTCCTTGATGAAAAACACAATAACGATGTCCATCATAATTGCAAATACAAAGATTATGTTGCTAAACAACACAATGAACTTAAATTAAACCTCATAAATTTGAATTTGGTGAGGTCGTCTTGAAATTATATTATACCCATGAAAAAGAAAGTAAATATTATCAAAAGTGGTGTATTCCCTATCTGATTAAAGACATCCTTAGTCCCAATACCTATCATCAATAAAATAACAAAGGACCATCTTAAAATAACCAACCAATGCTTACTTTCTCAAGAAATTATACACTTGATTTTCTCACTCATCCATTTGTGCATAGATTCCCTCCATACAAATCTCTTCAAATGAACTCCTTCGTCATCCTATTATCTCATTTTATTCTCTTCTCATTTTTTTTTATATAGACATGTCTTCATACCATGGATAATCTGGTTGTGTGTGTGTGTGTGTGTCTTCAAGCTCACTAACCCCATGGTGTCACATCTCAGTTAGTGCCTTTTTTTACACTTTACTATTCTTATACCATCTACCTAATGGGTTTTTATGCTCTTTAGCATTTTTATTCATCTCTCGGCTATCCTTCCTCCTATGGCCTCCTAAATAGGTGATTTACGTCTTATTTTACTAATTATCTTTTAGTGTATCTTTTAAGCCTTACTTATTCAGGGTTCCAAGTAGCCATTGCACCTGCCACAAGCAAGTCAAGTGACTTTGGCACATTAGTATGAGGTAGGTGTATTTCATTTAGTGGAACTCATTTATTTATTTATAACACTTTCATTAATACTTTATTTTCAGCATTTACTTTCGATTTTATGTGTTACACACACACACACACATATTTGAATAACATCACATGTTTCACTATTGTGACATGTGTTGATATTAGTTGGGGCATATATATACAACTCATTTTATATGTTTGCTAATCGTTTCTCTTATGCAAGGGATGAAGTATTTTCATCATGATAAGGTTCCTCAAGGGGCCTGTCAGGATTGGGATGTGATTAGACATGGTCACATGGGTTAGACCACAACATTTGAGAGATGACGCGATTATGCCATAATTCCCATACCCTTTCTTTTTTTCTTCATTTTGTTCACACATTACATCTATTATGTCTACTTGCCTCGTTGTACCACTTGCTCATGCATATTGCACATTATTATCCCTACTTTTAATGACTATAGACCTTCATCACTTACCTCTATTTACCTTATGGGTTCCATCTCACATGTTTTTCATCCCTTTATCCTTAGGTTTCTCCCAAGGCCAACATCACCACCTAGGGTTGATGGTTTTGAGTATATATACCACACCACATTTTTGTCGTACCAACAAAGCATTCATAAATTGAGAATACGTAAAGTCACTTACAACACACATATTTTTGCACTATTTTACACATACTTGTTGTACTTGAAGATTTTGATCTTACCTTTTTAAATTTGGGTCACCATAGTGAGTTAGGACTACAGATATTCTTGTTGAGCTTACCCTCCTCCACCTATAGCAATTTTCTCTCGTCATTGTTGTCTTTAGGGAGGATTTTTCATCAACAACCATACACACCCTATAAACAAGTATTTATAAATCTTCTTAGTCTCTTATCTTTCACTTGTATGTTGTTGATTGGTCATTCATTGTTATAGACCATAATAGATGTGTTTTCTCTGATTTATTTCATTATCTTATTATATTATGCCTCTTAGATTCATCCATCTCTTGATTACTCTTATTTTGAATCCCAGTAGGATACCTATCTTTATCTTAGGATTAATCCTTGGAAACCTATAACTATCCAAGGGTTACGATCATTGTCCTCTAGAATTATGCCACTAGTGTTCTTTAAAAACCTCTGTATCTACATCATGTTTCTAGAATTAGATTTGATCCTTATATGTAAGAACCCAGTTAGGAACCTATCTTTTCCCATCATATAGATTGTTCTATTTTCACAAGCTAAAATGTAAGAGGGTCTTAGTTAAAGGGATGATATCCTAAACCAACTTGAGGGAAAATATTTTAAAACCTTATGTAATCTTCATTAAAGATAACTATTGTGGATGGGTAAGCTATGAAATCACAAATCGTAACAAGCCCTAAGATTATGATTAGAAACATACACCAAATAAGAAAGGAAAAATGAAATAGAAGGCCTAATTTGGGATAGGGTGATCTAGGCCAAATAGGTTAAGGATTTGATCGATAAGCAAGTTCACTAAATTATTGCACCCAAAAATGAAATAATTTGTGGGAAAGGAGATATAATTCCTTTACTTAATTCAATTCCAGATTGGGGTTAGAAACATGATGTATATTTAGATTATTGAATAAATATTAATATCTAGGTCTGAATGTACATACAAATACCAATTTCCAAGATAGATCAATTAGAACATGTGCTAAATATAGTAAAGCATTAGAAAACAAGTGCGCTTAACTATTTGGTTAGTCTCGAAGCTGATCTAGGAGTGATAGCGTGGTGAATAAATTGGTAATGTCCTACAGGTGCTTCGTTTATTATTCTAGAAGTGTAAAGTCTACTAGCACAAAACCATTACTTTCTGGCTAAATTGGTTGGCGGTTATGTATGTATTTGGTAGTTTTTCTAAGAAGGTGTTAGCACTCTACAAATTTCTATTCTCTTGTGACTAAATACAATGTGCTTCATTATAAAATATTAGGTATTACAAATGTATGAAACCCTTAGTAATCAACTAAAATGACCCAAAACCTAACTATGGCTGAAACCCCTGTAAAAAGGTTAGTGTTTGGGTTAAAGTACAATCCGTACACCACCTATGTTGGTATTACTCTAAAGAGGCCTCACACTACATGTAGTTGTCTACCTAAAAATGTGATATTTGTATGGATGTAACTATATTTGATAATCCAATCCCTTGATAATGTTTTGTATTGGCTTGCTTACTTAGTGCATGACTTGGATTTGATGGTATTTGGCTTGAGAAACTTGACTCTAGAACCTAGTTCATGTGTTTTATACCTGTGCATGGTTTGATCCTAATGTGTACAACTATTTTAGGGAAATTTATGAGAGTTTTATATACCTTTTGAATGATATTTTCTTGAAAGTTCTAGACGATTAAATGAGCGTGTTTGAATTGATTTTTTAGGGTTCTGTAGGTATAATTTCCAATTGAGGCCAACCCATGAGGAAAGTAAAGGGTAATAAAATATATCAATTGAGAAAATGATCATTAAAGGCTCTAGACAAAACCACCAATTTTGGACCAAATCATTTGGAGGTTTAGTCTCTATTTGGTTGTTTGGTCCAAAAAGGGGCGTGTAGTGTTGGAAATTTTTGTGTATGATAATTATGACTGATAGACTGCTTTAGACTAGTGTAAGATTTTTTGTGAGTGATTGAGTAATGTAATGAGGAGAGAAAACCTTACAATAGGTGATGTAACTCAGATTTCTCTTTAAATATGCTTCTAGGTCTTAGAACAAGACAATGAGATGTTTTAACAAATTTGAGAACTCAAAACTAATGTCATCACTATTAAAGGGTTGACTATGGGTGTTATCACTATTTAAGTCTCTCCACTCATTTCCAAATGTATGATATATGTTATCAGACATCAACCAAAATTATGAGCACTCAATAATAGTCAACAGAAAAAGCAAGTTATAAAGAAATTCACCAGGGAAATCTCAATGAACAGACTTTATCATAACTGAGTTTATAAAACTAAAAATGACTATGTTATCAACTCTGGCCAACTATTAAACATGAATTAGATCTTCTACCAAGTCACTCAAACATTCTAAGCATGCCACCAAATTGCCATGTAAGAACAAGAGAGGGATTTCATAACAAGGTTTAAACGAGGCTACATGGTGCTCATGTTATCTTAGGACTGTGAGGGATTTAATACACTTAAATCTCTAGTATCTAATAAGAAACAAGACTTTGAAATTCTAAACTCATTGTGGAAATAGGGCTCAAGATTATAATAGGCTTAGGATCTTTCAAACTTTGTTATCATTGTCTAGAACTCTAGTAATGAGATCTCACACAACTCATTAAGTTGACCAAACCTCTGTTAGGATTACATACAACTTCCTAATGAGTCTTAGAGGAAAATAACGCTCTTCTCAACATTCTTTTAGCAATAAACAATGATGATTCAAGATTATAACATAGGATTTCAGAAAACAGAAGACTATAAAACAATTGTCTTAAGGAACAAGACCTATGAGAAAATTAAACTTTGTTTTTCTAACCTAGTTTGCTTTCCTTCTAGGTTTTCTCATCTTTATATTTCACAACACTAAACAAATCCTTTTATAAGATTTCGAAGAGGGGCACATGTAATTGGAACTTAAAGTTTATGATCATAAATGTATCTTGTAAGGGTTTAAAATTACTAACACTATTTATTATAATTGGTAAGGGTTGTCACTAAATGATTAACAAATAATCAAACCCTAAAGTCAATAAGATTTCCTTTATTATTAACTGGTTAATCTTTGTTCATCGTGTTCATAAACCTATTGCTCACCAATAATTATGAAAATAAAATTCTTCAGGTATTTTGTTAGTGTGAACATAAAATGCACTGTGAAATTCCTTACCAACAATATTAAGGGGTTCTCAGCTCTTTCTCAGCTTCTCCAAACAAGTAAACATCGTCTAATCAACATAAACCCCCTGCACATATTAAGAACTTAGAAATATACAAGATAAACTCGTACTTAGGCAAACATAGAGTCATTACTCATTAATAATATGAAAAATAACAAGATGGGGAATGCATTTACATTTTATTTCTAGATTTCTTTCTTGTGAAACTTCAACATACCTTACCATGTTCTCCCTCATGAGTTTCACACAATACCAAACTGTGTAAATCATGTTTTTCGAGTTTTCACAAGTTTACATTTACCTGCAAGTTAAAACAAATCCTCAAATTCACTCTCCTATGATTCCATATGTCTTCACTCCTGAACTTCTCCAATCCCTTGTCCTCCCTCAAATGAAAACTTTTTCTCCCTCTTCTACTTGATAATTCAGTTACAAGGAATAACCACATTTTTGCATTCTCAACCCAAGATGGTGAGAACAATGGTTAAGTTGGATAACCTATGTAGCAAGGAGGTGGGAAGTGGTTATACCTTTAAATTAGGTTAACAATATGCCATTGGGTTACCTTGAGATATTATGAGCAATAATAGAAGCAGACACCCCTAATGTGACACCTAACCCTTCTTTGAAAATTTAAATTTTCAAATTACATATTTTGGAGGGAAATATATTTAAATCTAATTTGAGAGCTCTAAACCAACTGAAATGACATGAAACAACTCTTATTACCAAAATGAGGTCTTAGATCTCCACACACAAAAATTGCACTTATGTACTCCTTAACTACTCCTGGATCAATAGGACTAGTGATATATCAATTAGGCTCATAATAAGTGCATGAGTCATGATTTATGGATTAAGCCAATATTGACATAATTAAGTGATTAATTACCAAATTTAGGTGTCTAAAAAAATTTAGTGTAATGCTCAGTCAAAATCAATAGGGCTTGACCACTGAGGTTAGTCCAAATTAAACACATTTAACCTTGGTTTTTGTATCTATTGTATATATAAGTATTGGTGGAGGAAGTTAGGGTTTGTAATTACAACTACAAATGCAAACATCATAAGAATTATAAAGATACACGTAGGAGGTGATGACAAATATGAAATGTCATAAGAAAAACCAAGAGTGAAAAATCAATAGGGACATAACCCCCATATAAGATGAAATTGGTGCTAAATGATCTCACTTGGAAGATAACAATTTGGTCCAAGTAGGTATTGAGCATAACGTGATATTATGAGCACATTTTTAGACCTAAAAAAATTTAGACTAGTTGATCAAAACACCTAGATCACTATATGAATCAACTAAATGGTCATTCTAACCCTAATTTATCTCTTTCTCGATTGAATATTTATGAATGTAAACACTAGTTTCTTATTGTGTATATTAATGTATGTTATCTGATCACTATATGATTAGTCCTAAATTAGTATTATGCCCCTATTATTGATTTAAGGATTAAATCAATTTGTTCTTAGTCATTTATGTTGTGTTTCCCTTTTTCATCCGCTAATATCTCAATTTATTTCTCTCTCATCTCGTATTTTATCTCCCTTCCCATTATTATCCTAGATTTTTGGGTTTTTTGCTAGAAATATATCATATGGTTATGGTCATGTTACAACCGTATCCTACAATTTTTATATCTTTGGTTTTTGGTTCATCTAGGTAAATATATTTTGTGTGGTCTCTTTGTGTTGTTTTTGCTACTCATTGTATGTAGGCATGCACACCAGTAGGGTCCTCATTTGAAATCAAGAGGTTATAAATAAGTAGATGCATTAGCATAACTAGGATGTCATAAGGAAGACAAGGAATGCCTTATCGACTTGAGTGATAGAGAAGCATCCTTGTGCCAAAAATTATTATAAGTATTCAAGATTGTAAAGAAATATGAAGAGCATCCAAAATTTACTTCTTACAATAATTAGGTAATTGAAAGTGATAAGGATTGGGAACTTGCATTAATTGGATTGATTGTTGAACTACATTATATTGAATGTGTTGTCTTCAAAAAAATATTTTCATCAAGGGGTTTGATAATAATGGAGGGATAACACAAGGTCCTAAAAATATTCCCCATTTTTATTTCATTTTTATAACATGTTGTTGCCACATTAGGGTTTCAAGGAAGGAGAACAATTTCAAAGTGACTAGTGTAGAATTTTGGAATAACAAAACAATGTTTTAGATCTCAGAAGTAGAGAAATAGGGTCATCAAGTCACTTACATATTTTTTAATAATTGCTAGAAATGTCCCTACAATTATGGTAAATTGTACAATTCTAATCAACTATATAGTTATAGCAAGATACCCCATTCGTATTGATTTTTCCAGGTCTTTTTTGCCTAGTAGTTGGGACATATCCTCCACTATTTATTTTTTATGATTGTCTCCAAAATTGTGATAAACCCACGATTCTTCTTAAAACTCCTCTTATTAATCGTATAACCTCCTAAATTGTGAATTAAATAGTTAATTATATCAAGTTTCCCACATTTCCCACTTGAGCTTGATTTCACTAACAAACGTAGGTGGGAAACATGCATAACAAAGAGAATCCAAAGAGGATGGAATGCACTTTACTCCCTTCAAAACAAATGCAAAGATGTTGATTTGTGGGATCGGAAGACCACAAGGGTCTTGTTTGGGCTACTAGTAGTTCCAGTTGTACTGTATAGGTGTGAAGTTTGGGCTGGTGGTATGTCAGGCATAAAGTGGAGACATATGGAGAGAATTCATAAGCATTTAATTACAAGTACCTTCAAGATTAAAGCATCACTTTCATATGAGATAATCTTAGTAAAAACATGTATTTTCCCAATAAAAGTTGTAGTGATGATACATCTTCTAAACTACATAAAAAAAGTGGAGTGTATGAAGGAAAATAGGTGGCCAATGACAACATTAAAAGGAGAGTTGAACAAAAGAAAGAGGACATAGATGAAAACAAAACAAGGCATAAATGGATAAATGGGCCATTAACATACATGAATGTTTAATGAACAATCAAGAGATAAAAGAGATATATGAGGTAAAAGTTTAAATTAAATACGTGGACAAACAAATCAAGAGGAAAAAGAAATACTACATGACCGAGTTCAACCCCTGTTACGAGCATAACCAAAAAACATACATAGGGGATAAAATCAAATGTAAAATGAAAATGTTCATAGCTCATTTGAGAATTGGGTCACACCAACTCCGATGTGAAATAGGTAGGTGGAAGATCCTAAAAGAAAAATGAGAAGAGAGGGTATGTCTTTTTTGTACATTAGGTATAGTTGAAACAGAATGACACTATATCATGGAATGCTCCGGTTATGACGACATTCAAGCTAGATACTTGGACAACTTGCAGGGGTGTCTATATCCACTATATTTGAAGAAAATTGCATTAGAAAAAATAGATAATTTCTAATCAAGATCCACAATAGGAGAATGAATCTAATCAAGATCCACAATAGGAGAATGAATCTTTAGAGGCAACACAACAACAAGCTCTATAATTAGGGTCCCGTGGCTCTTCTCTTTTTGTTGGAGCTTATCCACTCCTTTGGTTATGATTATGGCTCTAGGGTTCCTATAATCTATTTTGGTTGTGTAGATGCTATTAAAATCTATATATATCTATATTTATATATGATTTGAATTCTCGAAGATCCCACCTTTTTCTACAAGCTAAAATGAGTGGTGGGAAGCGGAGATTCAATGCACCACCCATTTTCTCCGCCGGTTTAGTAAGCATGTTGCTTGAGTGCGTAAATGGGTGGAATAAGCTCTGTATAAAGAATTTAGAAGGATTTCGGTTCTTCTTGAGTCCAATCCTTTTAAATCACCTCTTCAGTTATAGGCCACTGATACTTGACACAAACTCAAGCTCATTGAATCTCATTTGGCCCGTTGTACGCAGATCCAGTCAAGGTTGCACTCGCTTAAGGTGGGAGACAAATCATAAAAAAAAATTCAAATCGCTTCGAGCCAAGCATGCTCATTAACAAATCAAAGCTATCAAAGATTTGCATTAGCGGCTCACAGAGTTTCCTAAGATCTCTAAAACATTTGTTGAGCATTATCAGTTAGTCTTCCAAGCTCAAGAGGCTACGAATGAGTGAGTTGTTGCCTTGCAACAATGTATCGAGGTGTTTCGGATCAAGCTATCTCCTCAGGAAGGATGACCATTGCAATGCACCTCTTTCTTTGGATGAGCTTTATGTTGCTCTGCTGTTGTGCCTAGTGTAATGATAAATCTTTGAGATTGGATGGATTTCCTTCTGAATTCTAAAAAGCGACATGGTTGTTTATTGGACGCAACCTGATTTGGGTCTTTAATGAAGCTCTCCAATCCAATTCTCTTAGGGAGTTTCATTAATAAAGGCAAAATCAAATTCATTCTTAAAGTTAGCGATCTGGAGCAGATTACTAGTTAGAGGCCTATCATCTTGTTGATACGTTTCATAAAAAATTCTTGCTAAGGCTCTAGGCTCTTTCGCATTGCTGATCTTCTTACCCAAGATTGTTTTTTCCCTCGAGTATACAATATTTTGTCAAAGGTCGCTACATTCCGTATAATCTTATAGTAGTTTGGGAAAGAATAGAATGGGCTCGGTTGTCTCTGCAATGGCCATTGTTTCTCAAAATTGACTTTGAAAAGGCTTATGATCGTATCGAATGGCCATTTATTATGAGATATGATCATAACCTTAGGATTTGGGGATTTTTTTACCTCGGCGGTCTGAACTTTGTTCTCCAATGCATCAAATCCTGACTTAACCATCAATGGGAAAAAAGTCTGTCTACGATTAGTCTCTTCCGCTCTATTAGACAATTGCAACAGACTTATGTCCTTGATGATTAAGCACCTAGCCCTGTTTGTCTTAGCCATCGAATGCCTTAAGCTATCTTATTACTTGTTGTGCTGATCAGAGGCCGCATTCAAGGAATTTTTTTGACATGATCCTGCGACATGCGGCTCATTAATGGGCATTTTTTTTATGACTCCTTTCTTACCCTTGTTGAGTCTAACCAGAATGTGGCTGCTAATGTTTGATTTCCTTGACATTTTTTGTCTTTCTTCAGGATCCAGCATTCAGATGGCTAAGATGTTGGCCTATCGACAAAGTTGGTGGCCGATGCCAAACTACTTGAAAGCTTACCCTTGGAAGTGGATAGGATGTGGAAAACAATTCTAATTTTTGGGCATTCGTTTTACCTTTGATAGTGATTCCACCACTCTATGGCAGTATGTGATCAATAGAGTTGAACAAAAAGTTACTTGATGGTCTCCTAAACCCCTTTCCTTGGCCAGTAAATTCCAAGTGTGTGCACTAAGATGATTTCTCCTAGCCACCCATGTTTATTATTCTGCATGTTGGTGCCCTTCCTCGGGCTTCCTTTGCCAAGCTTTCGAAGTTGCTTCGAGACTACCTTTGGTGTAAAATTTCTGGTTCAATTGGCTTTCATCAGGAGGCCTAGAACGTTTGTTGTCTTACTCCTGCGATCAAGGTGGTATGGGAATTATTGATGTTTTTAGGCAAAGCGTGGCTTTATGTTTTAAATGGGTTGTGAGATATCTTTCAGGTAGTCGAGAATGGAAAATTTTACTTCCGCATTGCAATGCTTTTAGTGTTCCTTACAGAAAAAATGTTGGAATAATATTAGTGTTGCATATCTTAATTATCACCAAGGTACCAATCAAGATTTTTGGCACCTTCGTCGCCAAAATAATATGGAAATATTTTAAAAATTGGTGAAACCCATGCTGCGTTGGATTGGCGATGGCTTTCATGCATCGAGGTTTCTTTCAATTCTAAGAATATCTGGTGGTCTCCCATTATTTTTGATGACAGTCTTCTGCTTTTGGAGAAACTCTAGGAATCAAATCTCTTTTGGCTATCTTGCAAAGGAATTCACACTATTCTAGATTTGGTCTCCCTTAGAGACTGGATTCTTTAGCCCAAGCTCAAGATGAAGTTTAATCTTTCCAATTCCAGACCTTCCGTCTATCTGTAGAATTTAAGAATTAATGCCATATGTTATGCTTCACAAACTTGGGCTTAAGCCTCCGGAAGCATGGTGGCTGTGATTGGCGGTGGAATAGTGAGATAACTTTCTTTACTCAGCTATAATACTGGCACCATTTACTAACTAGTTGAACCCCATCTCTCCTACCATTGCTAAAATCAACGCCCGCTGAGGCTTGCAGTCTGCGTAGTATACATGGCTTCGTAGACTATGGCATGCTTGGATCTCCTTGCTTGAGCTTAAAGTTAACCATTTTCTTTGGTGCCTTATTTATCAAGGCCTCTCTGTTGGCGAACGTTTATGTCACATTATCATTCCCAATCCTAAATGCCCTTTTTGTTCTAGACTTGAATCCTTTAAGCATTTGTTTTGGTCTTGTCACCATGATTAGGCCATTTGGGCTTTGGATTCATTCACTCTTTCAACCCTACCACCTTGAATTCTTTCATTGGCGTCTCGCTTTATTTGGAGATTTCAGCCCTTGGCCTAATTATATTGATAATTTGTGGTAAGTTTTTAGAGGTTGTATTGTATTTCAAATTTGGAAAGCTCGTAATTCTATGTTACTTCAGAATGATCAATCTGTTGCTTTATTCTCCACTAATGACAAAGTTGATATATTGTCTACTGTGCGCATATAGATTCAAGCTCAAGAAGAAAAAGTTGCCCTGGAATTTTCTTATTTGCAGAGTTGCTCGCACACTGGGGGAGTACATTGTGCACGATGAACCGGGTCCCTCTAGACCCTTTTCCTCCGCCACCTCCGCCATCTCAGCCTGGGCGCCCTTCTGACACCAGGTCCGCACTGCAGAACCAGCTCTAACAGCCACCTCTTCGCCTCTCCCCAGGGTCATCCTTTAGCTCCATCCTCTTTCGTGCCAGGGTGAAGTCCTCCTTCAAGGGGGGAGGCCTTGGCTGAGCTCTCCGCAGTGGGCCTCTCCCCCGTCTGCAGTTCAGACACTTGTTGGCTCTTTGCCCCCTAGTTGGGGAATTATTGTGCCTCTTTAGATGCAAATGTTGCATCTGGATGATTGGCAAGTTGATCCTCCTTCGGCCGAGCTGTCAATTGGAGTGTTCATCCTCCTCGAGATGATCCTCCTCCCGGAGCAGAGGTTTGTGCCTAGTGCTCTTTGCCTTTTTGTAACTCTTGTGCTTTTTGTTTACCCTTTGGGCGTTTTCTGGTGCCTACGTGGCATTTTTGTGGGACCGCGAGTTCTTCGGTTCGCCCCTGCTAATGAAACTCTCTTTTATTTTATTAATATAAAGGGCAGTTCTAATAGTAAATCTGAATTGAATTACAATATATAGAATAATATATTTTAACGTCCACAAGGCTACCAAAGACAACCAATGGGACAACAAATCCTGTTAAAGATCTTTCTGGCATTCAGATCTCTTGTTGATGAGTTTGACAATCAACTTCCCTGTTTTTTCAACCATATTTTTGTTGAATTTTTTTGAAAGGATGCAGTAGCCACCGTGCTAGCAAACTGGGCCCTAATGTCGTTATAAGCATTACATTCCAAAATGAAATGTTTCTCTGACTCTGCTACGCTAGACATGCAAAAAACACAAATTCTCTCTTCCCATGCCTCTTTAGGTATTTTCCATCTTTCTGTTTCACATCGAAGACGATGTGAATTATTTCTTAGTTGAGTTATGAAGATCTTTGCTTTTTACGAGATATTAGCCCCTATAAACGCCTTTTGTTGATGATCACATGTAGAGATAAATTCCTCCAAATAATACCTATTCTTTCTCCCTAACGACTTTCCCCACATAACTTGTTGGAATTTATCTATAACAAAAGTTTTATCTCTTGGTTGTTATTAGGACATGTCTTCAAGTAAATGTTCCATTTTTAAAGCCATTTGTTGTTTTGATTCATCCACGACTTCTTTCTTTTCTCCAAAAACTCGTTGAGGACAATCTTAGGCCATCTGCTACCATTCATTTGTTCGATCCTTTTTAAATATGTTATGAGACGAATCATAACAATAGCTTCTATAGGTACAAACCCCATTTCAGCTAGAAGAAGCTCATATGGGACCGAGATCTTTAATTTGAACTTGTTAGTAATCATGCTTTTTTGAATCCTCTCAGATTGTTTCCACCTTGAGTTTGAAATGTTGCTAGCCCAAACCTCACATCCATAAAGCACTACTATAGTTACTAAAAGCCCAAACAAAGTCTGCATAGTTTTCCAATCCCATAGTTCCGCCTCTCTGCATTTGTTTTGGAAAGCATAAAAAACTCTCCACCTCCTAAAATTCTTTTTTTGCTACAAATCTCCCAACTGAGCTTGTTATTAAAGTCGAACCCAAGATATTTATATTCTGTTACTTCTTCTAAAATGTTTCCATTGAAACATAAGTCATACTGAATTCTTTTCTTTCTATTGGAGAAGATGAGAAGATCATAATCTTGGTCTTATTGGTGTTGACTTGTATCCCCACTTCTTTGCAAAAATGCTCAAGCGTGCATAAATGTTTTTGAAGGCCTTAAGCAAGCCAGATAAAGTAGGTGATAGTGGGCATCCTTGTTTAACCCCAATATCACTCCTAAAGCTTTATGAGATACCGGTTTGAGTTCTAATTCTGACTTGTACCTTTTTATAAAGTCTATGAACAACTGGTCTGTGATGCACTGGAATACCAAGCTCTTCCATTCTATCCCATAGCTTGTTCCTAGGAATTGTGTCAAAAGCCTTTTTGAAGTCAATAAAACAACAATAATCTTCCTCTTTATCATTCCAAACTTTTTCAATAATGTGCCTCTAAATGATACCATGATCTATTGTTGAATACTTAGGTCTGAACCCTACTTGCCCTTTTTCTCTCTTACCTTTTTCTTCTGCCCACTTGCTGATTCTGCATTCCACCATGCTACTAAACAACTTTGCAAACAACGAGTTCATCATGATGGTTCTATAATTAGAAGGATTGTTAGCATCTCCACTCTTAAAAAGAGGTATCACAAGACTAGTAGTCCAATCTCCACGAAAATCCTGTTGATTGATGTTGTTGAATATGTCGACAATGTGAGGAGCGAGAAATTCTTTTCCACATTTTAAATATTGCGCTGAAACTCATCGTCCATTGCTTTTCCAACCCCAATTTCATAATACCCAACTAAAAAGTTTTGTTTATATTTAGTCGTAATAGGCGCGAGATCCACGTCGGAGTCGGATCTGTGTTGTGTAAGGATGTAGAAAAAGAAAGGGAAAAAAATTGAAATATGCTAATTAAAAGAGGCCCGTTTTCTTCACTTATCTTCAAACTCGTTCCAGTACAGGGAGAGCTTTCGTTATCCTCAAAATCTTGAAAATAAGCATAACCATGCTGGACTCACTTTCAATCTCCTCCTGCCATAAGCACCACCCTTCCCTAATTTACTTGCCTACCTCTATTCAACGGAATTCTATCATTACCCTAAAAAAATGGCAGATTTTTCACAAACAGAGTAAGCATTCATCCAACGTCAGCACCACAATAAAGACGAGAATTGGCGTTAAATTTGCATCAGCGAGACTCCAACCTTTGCGAGCTGCATCTGATGGTGCTCATTCTACCCTACATATTTATTTACGTCTCAATCATAAATTCAAAATATGGTCAGCTACCTTCCCTATTTCCTCTCCGTTTATTTACACATTCCACAAAAATGAAAGATCTCTGGCGCAATTTTCTTATGCTAGTGTGCTCATTAGGGTTTGAATTCACGATCACTGGGTAGGTATTGCACTGTAGTCTTATAAGACAATTAAAAGCTCACATATTGTATAATTCTATGGAAATGAAAGCTTATTTAGAAAAAAGTGCTAATTCAAAGCCATGGCGTTAACATAAATTGTTGTTTTACTACTTAAATTTTTGGCAATGGTGTATGTGACTGTATTATGTTTTAAAAAAAAAAAAAATTCAACTTGGGTAATGGTCGGTGGCTGCTGTAATGTCTGCTGCAACTGCAGCTAAACAGGTCCTATGAAACATTAGATTGCCCCTCCGGACTATTGTTTTTATTCAATATTATTGGCAAAATTGTTTTGAGATAAAATTACCACACAGAATGTCATTCAGCAAAGTGCATCCTAAATTTTCTGAATGGCTTCAGAAAACTTCCAGCCACTCCTCCCTCGCTTCCATTTAACGTTTAGCTCATGCACCTTTTCTGGTATTTTGAGCTGGTGCAGGACAAAAGCTACTGCAATAAATTTGCATTTTCCTTGCCCTCACGTGCCAAGGAATGAGCCTGTGGCAGTTTCAATTTGGCATGCCATAGGTTGCACATGGAAATCTATTAAAGACCATAGAAGCAAAAAAT
This sequence comes from Taxus chinensis, assembly GCA_019776745.2. Taxonomy (NCBI): domain Eukaryota; kingdom Viridiplantae; phylum Streptophyta; class Pinopsida; order Cupressales; family Taxaceae; genus Taxus; species Taxus chinensis. The sequence goes on along the minus strand of CM034147.1, from coordinate 663,971,572 downwards.
GGACTCGAGGGAGAAAAATTATGTTTTCATGTTTTTCAGGTCTCTATTGAAATTCACTTTTTAGCCTGAAGCCATGCCTTAAATTTTTAAAAACTGAACCGATGCTTTTAAATCTGAAAACTCTGGATTTGCAGGCAAAAATAAATAAATAGATTGATTTTATTTAAAAACTATATACTTCAAAAAAATCTTTCACTTTTTTCTGATTTTTTAAAACTTGGATTTATTTCACAAATTTTTGAACCTCTGATATCTTGTTTTTTATGATCATGGCTACTATGTTAAAGACAAAACACTCCAAGGCAACAGTAGAAGGACGAAACTCAGATTTACAAGGCATCATAGTTACTAAACTCTAAGCATTTAACACAGAAGTACATGGGTCTTCATGGAGCTTCAAATTTTATGAATCATTTTAACTTTTAGATGAACGTTGTCTGCACTCATCACCCCCAGTATTGATGTTGTTGTGGATACATTTTTTTTGCCCTTGGCTCTCATTTGAGCTTATATTGAACCTTGATGATACTAAAAGAGTTTGGAAGTAGATCATTTTTGGGTTGAAATGAATTAAACTCCATAAAACAATGCAAGGAAAGAGACATAATAGAGGAAGGTGTTGTACGCAAGGAAAACTACACATTTTCCTTATGCAATCGACCATCAAGAGTCGGGCTGAGACAGTTGAAGAGGAGAAAATATTCGTTTCAAGGGTTTTGTTGACGGGGTGGGTTGGCTTGTTGTTGAGCTTCTTGTTGTAAGAATTATCTTTGGGGTTGGGTTCTATGAAAGCAAAATCCTCAGCAGCCTCAAGATGAATATTGAAGGCTTGGATCTGAGGGACCAACAAGTGTGGATAAGGAGTAAATCTAAAGACTAACTGGCACAACTCTTTGTTGACACTGGTTTGAATGGAAATGGCAGGATCAGGTTGAATAACTAGAGGAATCCTTCTGGCTCTATGGGGATGATCTTACCTCGAAAGTGTCATTAAGTGATGGGATAACAAGGGGAAAAGCTTAAGACCAACAATCTACTCAAAGAATTGGTCAAGAAGGATTGGCTATAAGGTAAACAATAGAGATGGGAAAAGTAACACTTGATCAGAATGGCTCGATGCCTCGTTGCTTTAGTCTTTTGAAATGTAAATTGCAGGAAAGAAAGCTAATCTACTTCACACTTTGGCTAACTTGACTACTTTCTACCACATTAGCATGAAAATACTAATTAAGATTTTACTATGACGAAGAAGACACATGGTGTGGAGTATCGTCGTTATACCACGAGTCGCTCAAATGCCCAGCTTCTCATGGATCAGTCACCCCTACTTGAAGAGCAATTGTCCCTGTTGCATGCATTTGCATAAGAAGATATGGAAAGCTGTTGGTACCTTGCATTTCTGCAAATCATTTTCCTTGGGAAGAAACTTGACATGCTTTGAAGATTTGGAAGAGGGGTATTTTGTTGTCTTGTTCGTTTGACTGTGCCATCAACTATTTGATCAAATTCTGCTGGAATGCTGCAATCAGGATTGATATCTGAGGTGGAAAGTAAAGGTGCAAGAGTTTTGCATTGAACTCTAGATGTAGACCAAGGTAGGAAGGTGGATTTGAGCTTGAAAGTGCGATCTCCTATCTGCTTGGTGATGGAGTAGGCCCCATACCAAAGTCGGCAAAGCTTGTGATAAGTTCTTGTGAGTCTTTCCTTCTGCAAATGAAGCCATACTTGATCACCAGCTAAAAAATGTGTCGCGCTTGATGTGGATCATGGCATTTCCTGTACTTAGGATTAGCTCACTATAGACTGGTCTACACTTGTTGCTGAATGTGGTCAATGAACATGACAGCATTGTCAACTTCTCTTTGAACTGAAGGAATTTCTGCTGTAGATGGCAGCATAAGAAAAGCTACTCAATTGGCGCCAAAGGTTTGAAACCCAAGCAGAACTGAAAAGCTAGACTGTTTCAGTACGAGTACGGGTACAGTATGCTGAAACGGAATTTTTTAAAAAACCTCGGATACGGTACGCTGTGGTTACGTTTATATATATATATATATAAATTTAAAGAGGCATTTGCATACTTATTGAAATTTAATACTCATACAATCATTCATGGAACATGAAAACAGATTTCAAATACTTTGAGGATTGAGGCTTGAGGCTTGAGTTTGTATTGATTCATAAAGTTCGAAACATAATAGTTAGTAACTTCCAAACCATTCAGAATTAACAAAATGCCAAAATATGAGTGTGTGAGTTAATAAGAGGGGCTGGGTGTATAGATAGGTTTTTGGGGGTGTCTTTTAGGGTGAAATTAGGGTTAGGTTATGTTCTTTTTAAGATAGAGGTTTTTTTTAAAAACAATTTTAAGTTGAAAATGGTGGAACTTTGGAGCAGGTATGCTGCAGGTACGTACTTGCATACCCCGGGTACGGATTTCCGTAGTCGGGATGTACCGGGCATGCAGGTACGTACATGTGGTGAACCCAGACCGTACCCGTACCAGGTATGTATCAGGTATGGTACGGGGGGTACCATGTGTTTCCGGGCAGTCTAGCTGAATAGTGTTGTGTGCGGTGGAGCTGTGCAGAGCTCTGTTGTAGCTATGTTGAATGAAAGGAAGACTTTCATCATGGATGCATTGCCTTTTGGAATTGTACATTCTGATAAGATGCACGATCATCCTATTTACCACTTTTGTCTGTCTGTCAGCTTGAGGATGGAATGTTGTACAATTGTTAAACTTTGTGTACACCATAGACCAAGACGCTGTCTAGAAATTGCTTAAGAATTTGGTTTTCCTATCAAAGATGATAGTGGATGGTAATCCAAATTGGACCTATACATGCTGAAGATATGGTTGAGTTGTTTCTAGAGATGAGATTGATTTCTTGCAAGGTGTGAGGTTTTCCGTCTTTAGAATCTATGAACTACTACATAAACACAATCATTACCATGTTTGGTGGTAGGGTATGCTAAGATAAAGTCCATGGAAACAGATTACCACAATCTCATTGGAACCAACAAAGGTGTGTACATACCTTGCTTCTTGTTGACCGGTTTGGCAATGGCACAAGCACTATAGGATTTGATATATATGGAAACATCTGATTTGAGGTATCACAAAAATAAGACCTTTTGCAATATTGCAAGGGTCTTTTCAACTCCAAAGTGTCCTGCAACCTTGTTGAAATGAGCCTCCATTTTAGAATTTCCGCATTGCCTTGTGTGGTACACACAAGTGCCCAAGATGATATAGGAGTCCATCTTGCAAGCAAAAATATGGAATTGACTTATTGTCTGTGTAACCGTATTCACCGCATTTTATCCCAAAAGTTCGAAATTCGCTGTATCTCAAGCAATAAGGAAAAATTTGTTGGAATTCGCAAATTATTTCATGCAGCTAGTGAATGGCGAATTTCCTGGACATTCGTGTTCAAACTTTGTTGAAATTCGTGTCAAAATGCGCTGAAATTCATTTTTTAGGGTTTTTCGAGTGTCTTCCTTGAAGTTCGACGCAATCATCCAAAAGCTTGTGCCGTTCAAGATTTCTGTGCTAGCCTGTGTTGTTGATGCTATGCCATTTTCATTGGAGTCGATGTTGAAGCTTCAACCGTGAGGCTCTGGAATAATTGCTGCCGAACTTCATCGACAAAGCCAAAGCTCAGTCTCAATTTATGTATCAATGTTTGTTTAATTATTTTATTAAGTATTATTTTTTAAGATATTTAATGTTTGCTTAATTAGTTTATAAAGTTTTCAGTTAATGTTTTTATATTAAATAATTAGTGTATAATTTTATATTAAATATGGTTTATAAAATTTAATAAACTCATTCCTTTTGATAATCTAGAATTTTATCAATTTTAATTTTATATTGTTAAATTTTTATGATTCATAAAGTTTATTTATAAATATTATATTATATTTCTAAATAGAAATGTGAAATTATTGTTCATTTTTAAATATTCAATTTAAATGTATATTTCTTATAGTCGAACTTAATCGCGAAATTTATCGTCGCTTTTTTTAGGAACGAATTTTCACGAATTTAATCCTTGGCGAATTCGAATGCGGCAACTTAGCTTACTGCTATGCAAAGCTTGATAGATTCTTGCAAAGTCTAAATCATATGTATACAATTCTGACTAAGTGTTTGTCTCACGTCCACCTGCATCAAGTACAATGAGGAGAGCTTGAATTGGAGGTTGATTCAAACAATCACCTATTAAATTGGCATTTCCCTTCTTATGCTTGATGTTCAAATGGAACTACTCAAGATATGAAGACCATTTTTGATGCCATTCTTGTTGCAAGTTGTTTTGTGTTTTCCTGAATTGTAGCAGTTTGTGATCTATGTGGATCACGGTCTCCTTCCCAATATGTAGTGCTTCAAATGCTCACATGTTTGAACAATGGCATGAATCTCTTGGTCATATGTGGGATATTTCCTTACCATGACAGTGAATGCTTCACTATGGCAAGCGATTGGATGACCATGTTAAGTGAGGATTGCTCCAAGTGTATATTCAGATGCACCAATATCTATATCTCAAATGGTTGCTAAAGATCAGGTAATGTGAGCACCAACGTGGATCGAAATGCATTTTCAAGTCTTTGAATGCTTTCTATGGTGTGGATGACTAGGTGAAAGTTGCTTTATTAACTTGATTTAGAGGCCGAGTTATGTGAGAGAAACAAAGTACAAATCTCATGTAGAAATTTGCTGATCTCAAGAAGCCGTGAAGCTCTATGAGACTCTTTGGTGTAGGCCATTCCTGGATGACGCAGATATTGGTGGGGTCCACATGAACTCCTTATACGTCCACAATGCATCCTAGATATTGTATCTCCTACATGCCAAACGAGCACTTCTCCATGTTAACACACAACATTTGCTCCCACAAAGTGTGAAACACTTGTTGAATATAGCGCAATTGTTCATCCCATGTTTTGTCGAAGATTAGGATGCCATCAAGGTAGACTACAACAAATGAAGTTGTGAATAGATGGAGGATATCGTTCATCATCCCCATGAATGTCACAGGTGCATTAGCTGAAGGGCATAACCAATCACTTGAAGAGAACTTCTGCAGCTTTGGGTGTTGTTTTATAGATGTTTGAAGGTTCAACATGAATTTGATGATACCCAAACTTACGATCTATTTTGGTGAAGAACTTGGCATGGTAGAGCTGATCCAAAAGGTCTGATATCGTGGAAGAGAGTAGCAATTCTTCACAATGATATTTTTGAGAGCTCTTTAATCTATGCACCTCCATCATCCTTTCTTTTTGTGAGCACAATGGGGATGCCGCAAGATGATGAACTTAGCATGACGTGTCATTTATTCACAATTTCATTGATCTATCGTTTGATATTTTCATTCTTGATGAATTATCTATGGTATCGAGATGCATTAGGTAGAGGTAACCCTGGAATCAAATCAGTAGTGTGCATTACCAGACAATGTGTAGGAACTTCATTAGGTGGCTGAAATATATCCTTGATTTCTTCAAGCATCCTGTTCAATTGTTGGGGGTTTGTTGAAGAACAACAGTATGAGTTTGAACTGCAAGAATATTCTCATGTTCAGGTTTCACCATCACGAGTACAAATTTCTTACTAGAATTGACTAGCTCCTTTCATTGCTTGGCACTAGGGAGTGAAAGTTTAGGAACAACTTTTGATACATAGTATCTCTTGTCACCACCTATGATAACATTTGTTGGATTTTCTTGATAGATTGCATGTCAACAAAAAGTATATGGTTTTCCAAGTAAAGCATCATATATCTCTAATGGTGCTACATCACAAATGATTGCATCTTGAAAAGGCTTGATTTTATATACTAGGTGACACCGTTGAGTGACGTATTTCTCTATACTCGAGCTTGATCATCAAATGGAGTATAATTGTGGGTGAGGTATCAGTGGCAAGTTCAATCTTTGAGTTTCTTCAGGAGAAACCAAGTTCTTCTGACATCCACTATTAATGATGAAGTGTGTAGGTTGTCCATCGACCCACAATTTGAGAGTTGGACAATATTTTTGCTTTCTTTGAGTTTAGATTGGTAGAATAAGCAATGTTTGTGGTACCTACCATAGCATTGGATCCAAAGTCTGTGATTTTCTTACCTTTATCAAGTTCTGTAGTGATGGTATCCATTGCTTTAAGTTGTGCAAGTAGAGTTTTTTTGGCGTGACACTTGTCATTGGAGTGATTGTTGGGATTGTGAATGATACACCACTTGCTAGTTTTGGACTGCTTATTCTGATCATTTGAAAAAGTCTTCTTCTTATGAGGATGGCATAGAGGGCCATTTCCTTATTTAGGATTTTGCTTGATTCCAAACATGGAATTCTTAGATTGTGTCTTGTCCCGATACTTGGAACCTCTTTCTTGGACTTTCACTTCGAATTTGTAAGAAAATTTTTAGGTTTCTCCTAGAGAAGATGTATGGAGGAAATCCATGTCAGATTGGATGTATGGTCTCAAGATAAAATTTAGTTCAGATTCTGAAACATTCAATTTGGAAACAAAGTATGAAAAATGTTTGTGTATTCTTGAACATATTGGTCATGGCCTTTGCTCAATTGTGAAAACTTGATGTATGAGTCATCATAGATTCCAACAAGATAATAGGTAGCTTTCAAGGCTTCTACAAAACCATTCTTTGGTATCCCCATAAGAGTTTAAGTCATTATCTTCATGGGCAATGCCATAGTTTTCTCACCATTTCTTTATAGATAAAGAAACTTGCAGAAGAGTAAAGGCTATCTTTTCTTTATGCGAGAATTGATTCACCATGTAGTATGAGCATACTCAATTCAGCCAACTATCTAGGGCAAGATTTATTTTGGCTTCGAAAAATAGGGATGTCTAGATTTACTTGTAACTTGTATGATGTTGGACTACCTAAAGGTTAAAGTGTAAAGTAGATGTGTCGGAATGGGTGTGAACCCGCTTAAGAAGCTGAGTGAGGTGATGCATGATTCCTATTCTTTCATGTGTGTGATGCTCTTCCAATTCTTTTTGTTGCCTCTGCAAAGTGTCCTTTATCAAATTTTAAAGGGTTTCTGAAGTCGACATCTGTGAAATTGATATATCCATATAAGAACATGAAGGAAGTTATGATGAAGGGTCACCTGTTTGAGCCCTAACTTCTTGTAAGTTATGGCCCTTTTAGGTGTGTCATGTGCTTAGACTCTGAAGAAACTATTCCTCATATTTTTCTTCATTGTCCTTTTTGAGCAGATTGTGACAACATTTGGCCAAGTTGTTTGGGATTCCTTGGATTGGTATGTAAACTTTTGAACAACCTTTCAAGGAGTGGGGTAAATATACTGAAGACAATCACAATCTTGGATAGGTCCTCTGGAGTGGTATTACTCTTTTGCTATGGAGTACTTGGAAAGAAAGAAATAGAAGACTATTTCAATAGGAAAGTAGAGATAACTCTTTGGTTTGGGAGAATATAAAGCTGAATGTAGCTGAATCCATCAAGCACAAGTTACGTCTATCCCAATCTCTCTCACCACAATGGGATAAACTTCTTAAAAAGCTTCTGATATGTCCTTCAAGTACTACAGTGGTTTTCTCTAAACCACAAAAGAAAAATTAGATTGATTGTAAGTGGTCTGCCCCTCCGTTGGGAGTTGGCAAGATGAACATAGATGGTGCTTCTAGAGGAAATCCTAGAAAAGCTAGTATGGGAGGAATTTAGCCACAGATAATTTAGCTGGATCAGTGACTTTTTTCTTTTTAGAAAGTTTGGGGTATACCACAGAAAATTTAGCTGAAATACGAGCTATCTCTAGGGGTTCGCAAGAAGCCCTGAAACTTGGGTGGCAAAGAATTAAGATAGAATCTGATTTTCTGCTTGTTGTTAGACTGTTATCCACCTCTGGTGTGACTTAGGGCAGAAATTGGCAACTATGTATAGAAAGGGACAAAATACAACATTTGAAGGACAGGTTTCAAGAGATCACTTTCAAGCATATTCCTAAAGAGGTCAATAGAGTGGCAAATGCTTTAGCTAATTGGGCCCTTGACAATGAGAATATCACTTGTTTCGATCCTCCACCGCTATGGTGGCCGACCAAGTTTCAACAAGATCTTAGACAGATTCTCGAGCTAGACTTGCATCAATGATAGTTTTTCTTATGCATGCTTATGTTTTTACGGCCCAGGCCTGGACTAATAGCTTTTATGCTTGACACAGTAGAATATGTATATTTTGATCTTTCCATAATATAAGTCTATTCTGTTTTTTTTTAAAAATTGCAAGAAATGGTGAGTAATATGGAAGCAATGGAGCTTTTACGCTCCTTGGAAATACAGTAGAATTTTTGGATTTCACATCAAGGATGAAAAAAATTACAAGAGTACAACTATAGCTGATCGGTTTCAATTTTCAAATAGAAAAAGCTTCAAGGGCACCCAAAGTTATGCAGTGAAATGAACATACTGCATCACATGAGGAATTCAGAACATGGAATTTCAAGTTCCCAAGGATGAATTGGGATCCTGGTATTATAGAGTTGGTCATTTGGGGAGAGTCACAACAATTGAGTTTGCAATTACTTGGGACAAGCAATTTTTGGGAGGGGCGGACTGTCATGTCCCTTTTTTTCAAATAAAGTAAAAAATAATTAAGTTAAAGTGACTTTTTATTTTATTAGAAAGTGACAACATAATATTACTTTATTATTACTAGAAATAAAGGAAAAGGGTGAGAAAAGGGAAATATTTTATTAATGTGACTTAAGTTGCCAAAAAGTGACTTTATATTGTTTTATTAATGCAACTTATGTCTTATTATTAAAACAAAAGTAACTTTCCAATAAAGCAAAGTCAAACACCAAATTAGACATGGGACGTCCCATTTGGGGACCTTTCTTTTACGGAGTGTACCATGAAAAGTTATGAAAGAGTGTTGAGGGGTCATTTGAAAGCGATCTTTGGATATTATTGTAATTTTCATGAAGAGTTTGAGCTGCTGCTCCAACTGTAGCTATTGAGGACGAAAACCGTCTGTAATATCCGTTTTAGGGCTGAAACTGAAAAACAAAGAAATAACACCAATTCCAATTGAGAGTAAACTGATTTTTACAAAAGCCAACCAAAGAATCTTACAAACCCTAGCAATAAACTATATTTGCACTTTTAAGGCATCAAACACTCTCCAAACAAGCTGTAAATGAATGTGTAAATTCTCCAAAATATTATACTCAACCAATGGAATTAACACCAAGCAAAAGTACTCCAAAATATATGCAAATTATGAAGTTCTATACAACTGTAATTAAGTTAATGACAACAGAATTACAGCTCACAATAATGGCTGGAAATGGAGGTTACAAGCCCCCCAAAATCCCATGAAGTGTGAAATCAGCCTCTAAAATTATGAGGAATACAAATATCAACTCCAAATGGAGAAATGTCCCCTAGAGGGCACCCAACTCCACCTGCAAGCAAGTCGCTACTCTAGGAGAGGGCCTCAAATTGGTGCTCAAATCCTAGCCGCTCTTCTCCAATGAAACCCTTGCTGAAAATCTGCAACATCAACCTTCTTAAAGAACTTGGAAACAACCAATTGAAGAGATTTTGTTCTTTAATTAAGTAAGGAGGGATTTTGTCCTCCTTGCTAGTCACACCAAAGGATTTTCGCCCCTTAGTGGAAGGAATTGAGCAATCAGCCCCAAAACTATGTAAATTATATTTTTGACAAGATGATGCCCAATTGAGCCAAGCGAACCCTCTTTTATACCCCCTTTATGGCGCCAAAACCAATTTAGAAGCCTCCAAACATGACTGACCTCATAATGGGTGCTTTTCTTCTATTTTTCCTTTGTCTTTCACCTTTGTAATCCCATCCGACCTGACCTACATAGAAACTCTATTAAGAAGAATGCAAATGCCTATGGAAATAACTAAAAATGTGACAAATACTTCCCTTGCTCAGTTTCTTCTTGCCCACAGAAAGTGGAATGGGCTAGAAGTCCTCCAATCATACTAGTTTGAAAAAGGGGACATTACAGTCCTCCCTTCGCGAAATTGCTTGCCCTCCAGCAATTTCAAGCTCTCATGCCCAAGTGCCACCATACCAAGGTGAAGGAACATGCTGCAGTGCTCCCATAATCTAGATCCCGTGCCTGTCACATGAAGGAGCTTTTGCCCAAACAAACTTAGACACTTGCCACCCCTTTCTTCATTGAAGTAATCTTCATCTTCAACTCAAAAACAACAGTAACAATTTCTTTCTTTGCATACTCAACTGTATAAAAAGCCTTCCAAACTGTTGTAATCTTATTCATAGAGAAAGAAGTTGATGAATAATCAACAACTTGACAAGCTATTAATGTCCCAATGTGGCATCCTCATTCTTTGTTCCTTCCTTGTCAACTAAGGTGGAAGACCACTCCATATTGCTAAATACAAATGAAAATGAAATTAGGCGGGGGCTGCTAGAAATGATGACAGTAGCATCAATGATGGCAGTTTGGCTCATGGCTGCCATAAAAACACTTCCTTTCTCACTTGGGGTAGATAACACCTCATTTCCCAACTCTTGATTGCATTCTTTGCCCAATGGCAAACTCGGAAAGGGAAACTTGAGCATCATGCAAAACTGATCCAAAGTCAAACACCTAGAATTACCTTGTTGCAATGACCTCCTTGGATGCCCAAAAAGTGGCCTAGGCTGCCCTCTTCCCTATGTCCCAGGTTGAGTTGTACCTTCCTCAAGGCCTTTATGTTTCACTCTCAATCAAAGTATTGGAGGGACTCTATTTCTATGCAAATTGAAACCTTTTGAAATCACAAACTTGCCATCCTCCATTATGGCATCATCATCTTCAGTTGCAGTCCCATATTCTTCGCCATATGCTCGGGTGAATAACAAATTCAGATGCTCTTTCATCTTTACTCTTGTGCCTACACAAAGAACAAACACATTAAAAGAAAGAAGAGCTCCCAATATCATTTCTTCATGCATCGTAGGTATGGAAGCCATCTCTCTTCCATGGTTTGCATTCTCCTCATGATTTTCATTCAAGTGATGGAATCCCAAAAATCCAACCATGCTATCTCAAACACAATTGTATCCTTGCATTTCCTTCATTAAAATCAAGATGATAGTGGTTGGAAACTCTCCTAAAGTTGACAACATGGAAAGGGGGCTGGAAATGTTTATGACAACAACACAAAATTCATGACAACATGCTTGAAATCCGACAAATCAAGACTCATACTACATCCATTCATACCTCCAAATCCCCGCTGAGTTACAATGCTCGGAACAACAGATAACAACCATCCCACTCAATTTCAAACACAAAATTCATGAACTCAACTTCTACTTCTATTGGAGCATTCCCTCCAAGAGCCTATTTATCAATTAGGAATTCAAAATCCTTATAACATGACTGTTGTTTTGAAAATAAAATTGTAGGTTTTACCTCATTATGTGTTGCGCATATATCTTGCCTTCTTTCGGAAGCTCTTCCCCTCCTCTTGGCTGTAACAACTTGAGGAATGGAAGCCATCTCTCTTCCATGGTTTGCATTCTTCTCATGATTTTCATTCAAGTGATGGAATCCCAAAAATCCAACCATGCTATCCCAAACACAATTGTATCCTTGCATTTCCTTCATTAAAATCAAGATGATAGTGGTTGGAAACTCTCCTATAGTTGACAACATGGAAAGGGGGCTGGAAATGTTTATGACAATAACACAAAATTCATGACAACATGCTTGAAATCCGACAAATCAAGACTCATACTACATCCATTCATACCTCCAAATCCCCGCTGAGTTACAATGCTCGAAACAACAGATAACAACCATCCCACTCAATTTCAAACACAAAATTCATGAACTCAACTTCTACTTCTATTGGAGCATTCCCTCCAAGAGCCTACTTATCAATTAGGAATTTAAAATCCTTATAACATGACTGTTGTTTTGAAAATAAAATTGTAGGTTTTACCTCATTATGTGTTGCGCATATATCTTGCCTTCTTTTGGAAGCTCTTCCCCTCCTCTTGGCTGTAACAACTTGAGGAATCCCATTTCTCATGCTTGGAAGCACAACCTCTTAGCCATCAACCTTGAACCTCAACTCCATGGTTTGGTAGTCTTGGGTAAATTTACCCAGAGAGTGTAGCCATGGCACTCCAAATATCAAATCCGTATCTTCATTACAATTCACATAGAAATCACCACTTACCATGTGCTTGCCCAAGGTGAGCTTGAGTTGGATCATCTTGGTGCAAGGGATGATGAGGCCATCTTGTAGCATCTCATCTTGCACAACAAACTCCATATGATATCTCATAAAATTTCTTTTTAACCATATGCACGAAATGTGCACTCACTAGCAAATAGTAACATGGGACCCATTGAGCCTTCTCTGTTATGGTCTCCCTCCTCTATGGTGGTCGATCAAGCTTCAAGTTGATCTGAGAAAGATTTTAGATTTTGATTTGCATTAATGATTGCTTATATGTACCTTTTTTTGTGAACTGCCTAGGCTTGGACTAATAACTTTCATGCCCGACACAGTAGAACATGTATACTTTGATATCTCTATAATATAAAGGTTTTTTTTTCTTTCAAAAATAACATGGAACCCATTAAGACTTCATCTTTTTTGTAACTCAAAGGGTCTATGCACCTTTTGCCACTTAGAGTGTTCTTCACTTTATCACCGTTTCCACAATGTTGTCCATGATGACTGCCAATTATACTATGAAGCATCAAAATTGACACAAGTATGGAAGCGACATAGGAGACCAAAAAACTGAAATGTGATTTTCACTATCATACCTTGTGCTGTCCTCAACTTGTTCATCTTCTTTTGCCGAATGAAGCTTGGTTGAAATCTCTTCATATTCAACTAGTGAAGCTCTTCCCACCTTGACTTCATCCATATTTTGTTGGCACATGCATGGAGCGTCTTTGTGGTTTTTGCCAAAGTCGTGAACACCATCAACTTGTCTCTTATGAGCTGCTGTTTAGAAAATTCCAACAAGCTGAGTATTTTCATTATCACCCGGAGATTGAGCTTTAACCACCCATTCCCCTACACAATTTGGTGCGCCTTGTTTCCCTTCTTTCTTGGGCTCATGCTCCATGGTTTCTTCATCAAACACATGCCCCTTCACACTGCTGTCCTGAAAATCAGTCAATGACTCATTCCTAGGAAGAGTGATAGGTACTTGTAGGGCTTCCATGGGCTGCTCCCTCTCAATGCCCAACAAGTTTGAGTGTTCTTCTTCTTCCTTGATCACAATGAAGGGATTCTTTCCAAAGTCATGAACACCATCAAATTGTCTCTTATGAGCTTGCTGTTTTGAAAATTCCAGGAAGCTGAGTATTCTCATTATCACCCGGAGATTGGGCTTCAACCACCCATTCCCCTACACAATTTGGCGCACCATATTTCCCTTCTTTCTTGGGCTCATGCTCCACAATTTCTTCATCAAACACATGCCCTTTCACATTGTTGTCCTGAAACTCAGTCAATGGCTCATCCCTTGGAAGAGTGATATACCTGTAGGGCTTCCACGGGCTGCTACCTCTCAATACCCAACAAGTTCGAGTGTTCTTCTTCTTCCTTGATCAAAATGGAGGGATTCTTTCCCTCTAGGGCTGGAACATCTTCCCCATTTTCCTTGGGCATAGCTCGGGGTTTAGACCTTGGTCCAATTACCACTCTACCTTTCTTCAACCCTATGAACTCAACGAGAGATATGACATCATAAATCTTCTTTGGAAGAGCCCTATACTCCTCATACCAGTCTGCAATGTTGTGACCCACTGAATGCCATCTTTTTACCACCGGAATGACTTCCTTTCTTGGGAGGAAGGTAGGCCAAAATGACCTAGATGAATAATCTCCTTCACCGAGGGCCTAAGGGCCATTTTTTAGTCTTATGCCTTGATCATACCCGAGGGGCTAATGACGTTGGAGGCTATTGGGTATGGATGACTAATTACCCCCTTTCTTATTTGTTATATTTTTCCGTTGGTATTAGTATTAAGCAACTTGGTGGGAATAATTGTTATATTTTGTCGTTGAGGGGGGCTCATGGTACTTTATTATTCTATTTCTTCATTGGGGTCACTTAAGTCACTTTTAGTCCCACATGGAGCTCCCAACTTGGAAAAAGGTAATGAAAAGTTATAAAAGGAAGTGCTTGGGGGAGAAAAGGATTCATTCTTACACTCACACATATCTTGATATTGGAGCAACTATTGTTTGCACTTTTCCTTTGCTTGTGGAGTAAAATCCCATAGGAACCCTAGCTTCGGTGGTGAGAGATCCACTCTTAGCTAGTAGGGCACTCTTCAGTGGTGAAAGATCCACCCTAGTTTGCTATTTTGGAGCCCATTCAGAGAATATTTTCAGGCAGATTCTACAGGGTTTTCAAGCAAGGTTTTCAAAGGGGTTATTTTTAGAGGTTGTGGAAGATCATTTTCCCATATATTTTAGCCACTTGCATTTCAGATTTTCCCAACACTTAGGGAAAGTTTGGCGTAGCTTTTGGAGGAGTTTCAAAGGATTTCCAGCCCCTTTCATAGGGTGATGTTAGCCCTAGGAGATTGCAGCTGATATTTCTAGGGTTTTCAGGTGCCCATTTTCAAATCTGGAGGTTGGGATCATTTCTATATATGTTGTAGATGTTATTTCCAGAAAATCAGATTTTTATCATTTGTATTCAGGTAGTTATGAATTTTTAAAATATTTCAGCAGTTTAGGGCATTCTAAAATTTACTGGCAGTTATCTATTATTCAGAAAAATCCAAAAAATATCTTTTAGTGTTTGTTATCATCTTAGCAATCTCTCTATAAAATTTTGTGTGATTTGGACAAGTAGTTTGCAAGTTATCTTTGTTTTTCAGTTTGCTTCCCTATTTGGGTTTTATTCCAGAAAAATCAAAATATCATTTGCTGCAAATATTTTATTATTTGTCAAGTTGTAAGTAATATCCCACTAGGGATATTTCAGTGGTATCAAAGCCGACTTTCCTCTATCCTGCTGGGTGTGAATGAAATTTTATTCCAGGAGAAATACACCGCAAAAAGAAGGGCAGAAAATGGGTGACAATGATGAGCCGAACGAAGAGATGATGAAAAAATTATTTATCAATATGGTTAAATAGTAGGAAACCACTAATATTTATTTGAGCCATCTCACCGAAAGATTAGCGCATGGCAGAGTTGAGAATCATGCGGAAAAAGGAGAAAATAATAACACAGGGCAGTCGGGTCAAAGAGGTGAAAATAGCAATCCAGGGTAGCACACTCCCCATTCCCATAATACACATTCAAGCATGCATGAGCCCACATTTTTGAAAGATCCGGAAAATACACAAATGGGACAACAATCAGAAATTTTTGATGAGGAGACTTGTTGGCTGAAATATGAATCCTTGAGTGAGGGGTTTAAAGCTAACATGCATTTTACTGAGTACTGCAAGATGAAGATTGGTAGTAGGCCCAAGAGGGATCACACTATGCAGGTTCCAGAGTTACAGAGGAGATTGGGATAGATTTCTATTCCACACTTTGATGGGTCTAAGAAGTGTACAATGCAATCCTAGATTCAGAAGTTGAAGACATACTTTGACTTGAATCCCATGTGCGAAGAGGATGTAATTAAGTTTGCAATCCTACACCTTGAGGGAGATGCACATGACTGGTGGCCTTATCATGGCCTTATCACACAGGGGCACATGCATATTGGTACCTATCTAGAGTTCACACAGAGGTTGATGAGCATGTTTGATAGGAGAGATCCTGACAGGCATTTCAGAGAGTTGACTCATTTGAGACAGACAGGTTCTTTAGACGAATACATTGCAGACTTTAAAAGGTTGTCAGTTATGGTTCCTGATGTTTCAGAGATGAGATTGACTTCACTCTTCATAGCAGGGTTGACAGATGCACTAGCAAGACTTGTGAAGGCATTTGAGCCTTTTTCATTGCATGATGCTATTAGGAGAGCACGGGATTTGGAGTTATCTACTCCAAAGTCTAGGTTTCCACCTTGAGTTCAGCAGAGGGTACCTCCATCTAGACCGGATGGTTTTCAACAGAAGGTACCTCTGCCCATGTAGGATATGACTAAGAAACCATTCATATCCTGAGAGGTTAGAGATGAGTTGAGGTGAAAGAAACTATGTTTCGATTTCTTCACACCTTGGGCTCCAGGACATGATTTACACAGGGAAAGGAAATGCCTAATTTATTGAGGTATTTGAGGAGAGTGATGGTGATGGAGATGAGGAGCAGGAGATTCAGGGATTGGATGATGAGGATGGAGATGCTTTGGGCAGTGCTAGTGTTGAATAGGAGAACATGAGACTTTCCCTCAGGAGACTATTGCCACTTTGTCTAGTACCCCGAGGTACAAGGCATTCAAGGTCAGAGGAGTTCTGCAGGGTCAACGAGTAGTGGTTCTCATCGAAAGTGGGGCTACCCATAACTTTATTGATGCATCATTAGTGGAGAGACGAGGGTTGCAGGCATAGAAGATTTTGAGGGCTTCAACGTGGTTGTAGCCAATGGAGAGTCTATGAGGTGCACACAACGAGTCCCATAGCTGAGCATTACGATGGGTAACTATACAGTTACCGATGAATTTTATATTATTGGTATCAGAGAGACCAACCTTGTATTGGGAGTGCAGTGGCTCCACTCTCTTGGAGAGTTCCAGACTAACTTTTAGACTATGGAGTTGAAGTTTAATTCTGAAGGGAGAATGTGATATTGAGGGGATTATCTATAGATGCACCCAGGGTGGTCATAGGCCAAACGGATCAATAATATTTACAGGCACAACGGAGTGGATTGGGTAGTACAGTGCCTATTTATGACCAAGAAGTCAAAGGACAGTTGAACCAGAGTACCACATGTAGATGTCCAGGGCCTACTGGACAAACACAGTGTAGTTTTTGGTGATATACCTCTAGGTGTGCCTCCAGATAGGGGATTTGAGCATGTGATTGAGCTTGAGGACAGCAAGTCAGTGGTTACTGCTCCTTACTATCATCCCAAACGGTTTAAGGATGAGATCAAGAGGACTATACATGAGCTCATAGAGATGGGGCATATTAGACCTAGTTCCAGTCCCTTTGCTTCTTCAGTAGTATTGGTGAAGAATAAGGATGGAACCATGCGGATGTGCATAGATTACCATGCATTGAACAAGAAGACAATAAAAAATAAGTATCCAGTGCCACGCATTGATGAGTTATTAGATGAGCTACATGGGGAAATCTATTTTTCTAAAATAGATTTGCAATCTGGATATCACCAGATCAAGGTCAAAGAGGAGGATGTGCATAAGACGACTTTCAGATGTCATTATGGTCACTTTGAGTTTCTATTGATGCCATTAATTTTTTCTAATGCACCAGCCACTTTTCAGTCTTGTATGAACCATGTGTTCAACCATCATTTGCAGAAGTTTTTATTGGTCTTCTTCGATGACATATTGGTCTACAGCAGGACTTGGGAGGATCACATTAGACATCTTGATGAGGTGTTGGGTATGTTGGAAGCTAACTCGCTATACATGAAAGCTTCTAAGTGTGAGTTTGGTATGACATAGTTATTGTATTTGGGATATGTGATTGGTGGAGGTGTAGTCAAGGTTGACAGGGAAAATATTCAGGCGATATTAGATTGGCCACCTCCTAGGACATTGACATAGTTGAGAGGGTTCTTAGGGCTATGCACATACTACAGGAGGTTTGTAAAGAACTTCTCTCACTTGACTGCACCATTGACAGATTTGACCAAGAAGGGGGATTTTGCTTGGTCAGAATCAACACAACAGTTTTTTATCACCTTAAGGGGGTGATGAGTTCAGTGTCCCATTTCTTGCATTGCCATATTTCTCTCGTCCATTCATACTTGAGTGCGATGCATCAGGTGAGGGCATTGGATCAATTATTATGTAGGATAGGCATCCCATTTCCTACGAGAGTCAAAAATTGTTCCCTGTAGAGAAGGGGTACTCAATTTATGATAAGGAGATGTTGGCCATTATGCATGCCTTGGCCAAATTTAGACAGTACCTAGTGGGCAGAAAATTTGTGGTTCGATGGATCACAACAGTTTGAGGTTCTTCTTAGGGCAGAAGGATATCAACACCACCACCAAGATGGGTGAACAAGGTGCAAACATATGACTTTGACATAGAGTACACCAAAGGTAAGAATAATGTTGTTGCTGATGTATTATCTAGGAGGCCTCACCTTACCTCTATGCTTAATTCTATGTCTGAGATTTTAACAGATTGGAAGGCTCACATACTTGTTAAGTATTCCAAAAATGTAGTTTGCATGTGAGATTATGGATGGCATCATACAGGATGATAGATACAGGGTCTTGGATGACCTCATATACTACAAGGATAGGATCTTCCTTGTACCAAAATCCAAGATGAAGGAGAAAATCCTTCGATCAGTGCATGATACACCTATAGCGGGACATCTTGGATATTTTAAGACCTACAGGTATATCAGGGAGATATTTGCATGGAAAGGACTGAAGGATGACATCCTTAATCATATTAGAGAGTGTGTGGTTTGCCAAAAAACCAAAGCCGAATGCATTCTTTCCCAGCAAGGACTACTACAACCTCTTCCTATTCCTGAGTAAAAGTGGGAGAGCATATCCATGGATTTTATCACAGGGCTTCCCTCAGTACATGGGCATGATTGCATATATGTGGTAGTTGATCGATTAACCAAGTATGCCTATTTCTTTTCTATGCCTAAGGGGCATAAGGTACCACAGGTGGCTCAGTTATTCTATACATATGTTTTTAGGCTTCATGGTTTGCCTAAAAATATTGTCAGTGATAGGGACAAGATCTTCATGAGCACCTTTTGGTAGGATATTTTTAGACTTGCAGGTACAGAGTTGACTCCTGACACTAGCTACCATCCACAAACTGATGGGAAAATAGAAATAGTTAATAAGTGGATACGAGGGCTATTTGCGTAGTTATGTGACAGGACATCATCGTGCATGGATTAAATGGCTACACATGGGTGAGTATTGCTACAATACCACCTACTAGATGAGCATTGGCATGACTCATTTCTGGGCATTGTATGGGTATGATGCTACGTCATTTGCAGATTTAGTATTATCAAATAGCCGAGCCCCCAAAGCTTGTGATTGGTTACAGGGGAACCAGAACATTCTAAGAGCCCTCAAGGAGAACCTTTAGAAAGCACATAATCAACAGAAAGTATATGTAGATAGGCATAGAGTAGAGAGGTATTTTGAGGTGGGAGATCTAGTCTTCCTATATTTGTAGCCCTACAGGCAATCCTCACTCAAGCAGAGCGGTGCTGAGAAGTTGAAACCGCGGTTCTATGGTCCATACAAGATAGTATGAAGAGTTGGGGTAGTTGCATATGAGCTAGAGCTTCCTGAGCACAACAAGATACACAATGTTTTTCATGTTTCGTGCCTCAAAAAGGCACTAGGACAACATATTGTGCCTTCTACGGAGTTGCCACCATTGGATGATGAGGGGAAGTTGGTCTTGGAACCATAATCTATCATTGAGGTGAGACAGAGGAAGCTCAAGGAACATGGTGATCACACAATACTTGGTGTGGTGGAGAGACTTGCCACTTGAGGATGCTACTTGGGAGGGAGAGAAGATTTTACAGCATCCTAGTTTTCATTTGCTTGGGGACAAGCAAATTTTTGGAAGGGAGGACTATAATGTCCCCATTCCTTCACTGAGGGCCTAAGGGCCATTTTTTAGTCTTATCCTTTGTCATACCCAAGGGGCTAACGACGTTGGAGGCTATTGGGTATGGATGACTGATTACCCCCTTACTTATTTGTTATATTTTTCTGTTGGCATTAGTATTAAGAAACTTGGTGGGAATAATTGTTATGTTTTGTCGTTGAGGGGGGCTCATGGTACTTTATCATTCTATTTCTTCAATGGGGTCACTTAAGTCACTTTTGGTCCCACATGGAGCTCCCAACTTGGAAAAAGGTAATGAAAAGTTATAAAAGGAAACGCTTGTAGGAGGAAAGGATTCATTCTTACACTCACACATATCTTGATATTGGAGCAACTGTTATTTTCACTTTTCCTTTGCTTGTGGAGTAAAATCCCATAGGAACCCTAGCTTTGATGGTGAGAGATCCACTCCTAGCTAGTACGGCACTCTTCGGTGGTGAAAGATCCACCCTAGTTTGTTATTTTGGAGCCCATTCAAAGAAGATTTCCAGGTAGCTTCTATAGGGTTTTCAGGAATGGTTTTTTTTTAGGGGTTATTTTTAGAGGTTGTGGAAGATCATTTTCCCAAATATTTCAGCCACTTGCATTTCAAATTTTTCCCAACACTTAGGGAAAATTTAGCCCATCTTTTGAAGGAGTTTCAGAGGATTTCCAGCCCCTTTCATAGGGTGACATCAGCCCTAGGATACTGCAACTAATATTTCTAGGGTTTACAGGTGCCCATTTTTAAATCTAGAGGTTGGGATCATTTCTATATATGTTGTAGATGTTATTTCTAGAAAATCATATTTTAATCATTTGTATTCAGGTAGTTATGAATTTTTAAATTGTTTCAACAGTTTAGGGCATTCTAAAATTTACTGACAGTTATCTATTATTTAGAAAAATACAAAAAAATATTTTTTAGTGTCTGTTATCATCTTAACAATCTCTCTATAAAATTTCGTGTGATTTGGACAAGTGGTTTGCAAGTTATCTTTGTGTGTGTTTTTCGGGCATGTCGGACAATTTTGTCCCAACTGTCCCAAGTTCAAAAGTGCGTTCTGTTCCCCGATCGGCCGAAATCCCCGAAGTTGCTCCATTTTCAGGCCCATCGGAACTTTTCGTCCCAAATGTCCCAAAGTTAATCGGGCAAGTTGTTCCATTTTCGGCCGAAACACCCGAACCGCGTACTTTGCATTTTCATGTCCCAAATGTTCCCAAGTCAAATTATGCAAGTTGTTCCATTTTCGGCTGAAACACCCAAACCGCGTACTTCACGCATTTTCATCTCAAATGTCCCAAAAATTCTTCCGGACCCATTGGAACCTTTTCGGCTAATTCGCCCGAATCGCACACTTCGTGCACTCATGTCCCGCGTGTCCCAAAAGGCATTTGTGCGTCTTTTCCCCGCTTCACCTGAATCGGCCGAGCCGCGTGTTTCGCGCATCCGCGTCTCACATGTCCGTAATGAACCAAGTGTCGTCCGTGCTAGTTTTTTCCACTCTACCTGAATATCCTGCTTATTCAAATTAATGGGTATGCATTAAATGTGCATTCATGACCTTTCTCTCTCCTAAACGGCTATATAACGAGTATTCACCACCTTTGCTTTTTCCACATTGTTCCCATGATACCCTTGCTCGAACCCTTGCAACCTAATTCTCCTGCGCGTGTATCCGTTTTCTCTGTAATTCCTTCCCGATTTTAGGTTACAGCTCTGTTGACTATCAATATGAAGATCAAATTCTAGGGACAGGAACAAGTTTCACTGCTAGAGTCTGTCATTCTCAATATTAGGAGATAGTGAAGCTCGACATCTTGACTTCGGTGATTTTTGGGCGAGGATGGCAGATGCAAACCCTACACCAATGGCAAAAATGATTCACGATAGTGGTTTGGCCTTTGCTGGCGGTTTCCCGATCTTGGTACAGTACGCTGATACCGTGCTTTCATGCGGAGCTCACTTTGACCCCGCTTCGAGTGAATTGACCAATATACATGGGGAACTCATCGCCAAACTGGATGCTGCCACCATTAGAATCGCTCTGAGGATTCTAGAAATGGATAATGCCATAGTCATTTCTCGGGATCAAGCACAGGCTCTGTTCGACCAAGATAACGACAAATATAAGGCACGAGTGGCGAAGTCCTGGCTGAAAAAACCTAAGAAAGGAGCCTCTCGCCTATCCAAAACCCTTTTCCGGGTAGATTTTAATGAAGAATTGTCTGACTTTATAATTCTACTAGCTCTGGTTATGGGTTTGCCCTCTACCAACGAATTTCACTTCTGGATGTGCCCGCTCATCAGCATGGTGTGCGAGGGAATGCAAAATATTAACTGGGTAGAAATCATTAGCATGAATTTGGCAAAGTAGCTGTCTAATGTATAGCAAATGAAGAATTCCTACATGACTTCTTATTTGATGTATACCCTAGCAGCGTCATGACAATGGTTTAGATTTTCTTACATTGACGCTCACAAAGATGATCCAATATATGCTTACTGCCCGCAGTTCACCCTAGAGACCAGCAATCGTAATTTCAAAAGGGTCAATGACACTTTCACCATGTACGTGGTCAGGCTGCTTGAAGGTGATACTGCTAGAAGATTTTCTGATGAAGCCATGAATCTAATATCACGCTATGGTGCTTATTTCATACAATTCAGAAAATTCTCCTATATCAGGCTTGTTGGCTATGAGAGAACACCTCTGCGGTTTCCCATGTTCTACAATGATAAGATGGCTTTGATTGAAGTATGCAGGAAGTTAGACAAACTACACAGAACTTGCAGAGACAAGAAGATTTCTGGTTTGCACTTTCCCATTTCTTTGGGAAATTATACTTGCAAAATAACCCTGGATGCACAGAACATAGAGAGAGCCCTGGTCCCTATCACCGTTCATTTCTTCAAGCCAAGAACTTGCTTCGACTTGAAGAAGTTCATTGAAAAGAACATCAAGATAATCTACCATCACAGGGAAGATACAGAAGACTACTGGGCTGACTGTGCAGATGATTTTGAGGCCAGCAGAAGGCATTGTGGCAGGTTCTCCCTACAATTGATTCAAGAACTCGGCTTGTACCAAGTTCCTAAAGGACTCCAGGATGACAATTCTGATCTATACTCATACGAGTACGACAGTGTGATTAAGCACACCCCCTTAGAGGACTTGGATTGGAACAGAAAAGAAAAAGATGATTTGGCTGAGATTCTTGCTCCAATCTTAGTCAGGACTAATGTCTGGTTTGACAGGAAATTTTGAGAGCTCAGAAGGCACTCAGGAGAATCCTCTTCCAAGGATGTTTCAATGCCAAGGAGAGAGGCATCAGTTCCCAGGTCAGAAACACCAGTGCAAACCCCACCTACCTCATCAATACAAGGACCTGCAGCTTCCACTCCTTCTTCATCCACTCAAGTGTACCAAAAGAAACTCAAGGAGGTTAAGAAGGAGCCTATGGAAAATGATCCTCAAAGAAAGTAGGTAGAAATGCCTATGGGACCGGTGAACATCATTGTTCTTAGTGAAAGTGAAGAAAGTGAAGTGCCAGCCCCTGTGGATGCTCATGAAGGTCCAGCAGATAAGGATAAGGAAGTCCAGAGCACTAAACTTCTAAGTGTTGTCGATTCTTCAGAAGCAATTGTGTCCAGCCCCCTTCTCATGTCTCAACTTGAGACCACAGCTGTGCAGACCTTGAGTGTCATGAGTTCTCTATCTCTCGGCCCTCTTGCTCCCCCTATTGATTCCTCTTCCTCTTTTGTGTGGGTGTAACCTTTGGTTGACAACAGGAAGAGGAAATTTTCCTCTCGGAGTTCAGGGGTCAAATTTTGATACTATCGCAGCCTTGTTGGGCACCACTCCTTCTCATGCCAAGAAATCCATAACTACCTCTAGAATAGTGTCTGATGCTCAAGGTCAACAATTCCTAGAGATTGCCAAGCCTACAGTGGATAAATCAGAGCAGGACTTGCAGGTATCTGACTTAGAGCTCTCAAGAATTCCAATGGGAGAGTCTACCCCTGGGGGTGAAATTCACAACCTCCAGGAAACAGTCACAAGGGTCATTGGGAGGGTAGAGAAAGGGCAGCAAACTATTGAACAGTTGGAAGAACAGGCCCAAATTCTCACAGGTTTCATCAAGTCTCTTTTTTCTAAGGACAAAGTCTTGGACCCTACTCCGTTGACCACTCTTCCACCACCTGTAATTTTGAGCCAATATGAAGTACAAAGTATCAAAGACATGCACAAGTATTCCATCTATGGCAAAGCTATGGAAGCCATGGTGGATGATATGCTTGCTGTAGGGTTGAACTTCATCGATGAAGCTTTTAAACTCCATGGACAAGTGAACAATTTGCAACAGAAGCTCTCCTCTACTATTGGGATCATGGATAAAGAGCTCAAAATCTGGAGCAGTTGCATAGTAGACCTCCACCTTATGGGACAGATAGATGAGAATATCTTACTGGCGAATAAGGTTTTTGATGATGCAAAGGATAATCTGTCAAAGTCCTGGGTTTACAGTGTGGAGTGGAAAGTCAAAGTATTGGAGGAGGCTTTGGGTGAACTAAAGAATAGCTGGCATAAGGGTGAAGCCTTCAAGACACTGGTTGTCTCTGCTTTCAAAGCTATACACTTCCATCTTCAAGATGAAACTTCTGGTGTACTCCTTTCCTTGCAAGAAATCAAAGCTCAATTCAGAGCTTTTGTCAAAGATAATCTGTTCAAGGAAAGTTCCATCTCCAAGGATAAAATGAAGGAGATTTTCTCTCTTCAATCTGCCATTGAAGAAGCAAATAAAGATTTTCGTACTCATGTCAAGTTTAATAAAGAGATGGAAAAGTGTCTTGGATTTTGGACTCATTCTGTTGCCAACATGTCAGTCCCTCATGGCAGAGACATAGCCGAGGCATTGAAGAAATTCAGGCAGCAGATTTTGAAGTGAGTGGGTCCCTCACAGTAACCGGCCACCTGTCTTCTTCTCCTTATTATTTTCTCTTCTTCCCTTTCTTTTTCTATTTTCTTTGTAAGAATTTGAGGTATTGCAGTTGGCGGTCCTTAACTATTCTTGGTTAAAAGAAGCGGTTACGAAGAGTAACTGATTTGTAAATTATATAATGGCATTTCTACGCCATTCTGAAGGAGGGAAGAACTTGGCATATTTTTTGAAAGTGTAAATAGATCACAAAGAAATCAATACAGAAGGGCCTTCCATTCTTTGTCTATCTAATCTTCTGTTATCTCTATGTTTTCATTTAATTTTGTGAAGATCATTTGTCTCTAGTTTATTAGTCTCACTGATTACATATTTTCAAATATTGTGAGTATGGTTATCTTGTATAACAAAGAAGGAACTTTGTGTCCTTGATTAATGAATCTGAAGAAGGTTATTTACAGAAACTTTGTGTCTTTAAATTTCATCTTATTCATCCAATGCAAATGATCTTGTTTTAAATTCACCGCAACTTCGTATACATAAAGAATTATTCTGTTATCTTTAATTCTGCATGTTTCTTTTCTGCTCATCCTCGTATTCCCTTTCCTCATTCCTTTTGTAACTTGATGATCCTTGTAGGAAACAATTTCGTAATATCCAAGTTCAACCATAAAATCACGTCTTGTATATTTGTAAATAGGTTCATTTCTGAATAAGGGAACCTCTCCCATTAAAGAGGAGGGACTTCTTGTCCCCTGACTGTTGCTCTTCTTAGAAGTCCTATTTGGGCTAGCTGGAGGGGTGGGAGCCCTATCTATATATGGTGCTCCCTTTCTATTTATATATGGCGATAGCCATAGAGATCTTTCTAGAGTTCGGGCCGGGGCGCACTCCCGGGGGCCCCTAGATCTCTCTATTTATAGGATGGGGGATGGGCCACTCCCCTACAATCTTGTCTTGCTATCCGATGCACCCCCACTCTCTAGTTAGATCCTATCTGGGGTCCGACCCCTATCCATGGATATGGGAGGCCTATATATATATGGGGGCGGCTAGCGGCTAGCGGCTATATAGATCTAGTTGCCCCCCTATGTATATCCAGGCCTGCTCCTTCCGGAGACCCTCTATTTTCTACGAAGGGGCTAGCTGGAGGGGTGGGCGCCCTATCTATATATGGTGCCCCCTTTCTATCTCTATATGGCGATAGCCATAGAGATCTATAGGGGGACCCTATCTATATATGGGGTACTCAAATAGAGTTGGTGGCCCCCCTGCCGTCGGTGCCCCCCCTGCTGTCGGTGCCCTATCTATCTATATACCCCTATCTAACCCATATATTGCCGCCATCAGGGGGCTCGGCCTCCCAGAGAACTCCCCTATAGCCCTATAGATCTAAGGGGAGAGGGGTCGGGCATATTAGAGGGCTCCCAAATATAGATAGAGTGGGGGGACTCGATTGATCCCCCCTCTCCCCCCTCTCTATATGCCTTATCTATCTGGTTGAGGGCCCTAGAGTTCGGGGTATATAGAAAGGTAGGGCCCCGACCCTCCCCTAAATTTATGTTTGTCATTTTATCTTCTCCTTTTGAACGAATAGCCTCCAAGCTGGGAGGATCGACGCTCTCATGCCACTGTAATATTCTATTTAGGGCTGAAACTAAAAAACAAATAAATATCACCAATTCCAATTGAGAGTAAACTGATTTTTACAACAGCCAACCAACGAATATTATAAACCCTAGCAGCGAACTATATTTGCACTTGTTAGGCATCAAATACCCTCTAAACAAGCTAAAAATGAATGTGTAAATTCTCCAAAATATTATACTCAACCAATGGAATTAACACACAACTGTAATTAAATTAATGACAGCAGAATTACAGCTCACAATAATGGCTGGAAATGAAGGTTATAAGCCCCCCAAAATCACATAAAATGTGAAATCAGCCTCTAATATTATGAAAAATATGGATATGAACTCCAAATGGAGAGATGTGCCCTAGAGGGCACCCAACTTCACCTCCAAGCAAGTCACTACCCTAGGACAGATCCTCAAATTGGTGCTCAAACCCTAACCGCTCCTCCAATCAAACCTTTGCTGAAAATCTGCAACATCAACCTTCTTGAAGTAGTTGGAAATAACCAATTGAAGAGTTTTCGTTCTTCAATCAAGCAAGGAAGGGTTTCGTCCTCCTTGCTAGCCACACCAAAGGATTTTCATCCCTTAGTAAAAGGAATTGAGCAATCAACCCAAAAACCATGTAAAGTATATTTTTGACAAGATGATGATGCCCAATTAAGCCAAGTGAACCCTCTTTTATACCCCCTTTGTGGTGCCAAAACCAATTTAGAAGCCTCTAAACATGACTGACCTCATAATGGGTGCTTTTCTTCTATTTTTCCTTTGTCTTTCACCTTCTTAACGCTAACCGACCTGACCTATGTAGAAACTCTATTAAGAAGAATGCAAATGCTTTATGAATATAACAGAAAAATGTGACAAGTACTTCCCTTGCTCAGTTTCTTCTTGTCCACGGGAAGTGGAATGGGCTAGAAGTCCTCCAATCATACTAGTTTGAAAATGGGGACATAACACCCTCTTTGGCCTGCAAATTTTGGGGACGAAAACCCTTAGTTTCCCCTTGGTTATTTCATACAGAGGTCACATTTGAACTTTAGTTCAACTAATCAGAGCTACGGCACAAATTTAAGGTGAATTTCAGTGGTTGACAGCTAGGGCATCCACAAGAGATTAGATTGTCAGTCTTAAATCAGCTAGGGCAACAGTTCCAGTTTCAGATCTGCAGTCTAGTCAAGGAAACTAGCTAGGGTACGTTTTTAGACATTAGTGGAGGGCTGCGTCACACTTCCAGGCAGCCATTGAAGGCTGATGTCACCCTTTGGGGTTTCAAACCAACACTTAGGGTGTCAATATTGGGCAAATTTCTACGGTTCCAAGTTGTAGCGTCCTCATTTGGCCTCTTCTTTTCAATTGGAGCATTCTTTGGGAGCAAAATTAATGTATATGGTCAGCTGTATTTATCTTGATTTTCTGAGTGAAAATAAATTAATAAAAATTCAGTTTTTTTGTGTTAAAAATTCAGATTTTGATTATATTCATGGCTGTCATTTATTATGTAAACATCTATATTTTCTTATGATCTACTAGTCATTTCTAGATTTGTGTAATTTTTAATTTGAGGGTTTACATAAAAATCAGATTGCTGTCATTTCTCCATACGGGTTTGATAGAAATCTAGATCTCTGTTATTTTTGTCCAAAAAGGGACATTACATAACCAAAACTTTTATTGTAGAGTGTGATGCTTCAGGACCTGGTATGAATGTAGTACTTATGCAAGAAGGTAGCCCCCTTGCTTTTAAAATTTGCTAATTGAAAGGTAAACATTTACTGAAGCTCATTTACGAGAAAGAAATGTTGGCTATTTTTCATGTGGTTTAGTAATGGCGGCCTTATCTGACGGGAAGCCACTTCAAAATGAAGGCGGATCATGCCAGTTTGAAATACTTCTTGGAACAAAGGCCATCCTTAGAAGAACAACAAAAAATAGTTATAAGATGTTGGGTTATGACTTAGAGATCGTTTACAAAAAAGGTAAAGAGAGTGCAGTGGCAGGTGCACTTTCTCGAAGGAATGGAAACACAAAGGCATTGTTGTGTGCCATTTCCATCTTATAGACAGATTGGGTGGATGAGGCAAGGTCATAATGGAAACAAGACACTGATACATTGACTGCCAATCAACTACTTCAGCAGGATTCAACCACATCAGAAAAGTTTGTATGGAGGGGTGACTCCCTTTGATATAAGGATAAAATATGCCTTCGCGAAAATTTGGGACTCAAGCATAAGATTCTAGAGTTCTATGCTTCACTGATTGGTGGATATTTAGGATTCTAGAAATCCTATCACAAGATCGAGCAAGCTTTATATTTGTAGGGGCTCAAAG
Organism: Taxus chinensis; assembly: GCA_019776745.2. NCBI lineage: Eukaryota > Viridiplantae > Streptophyta > Pinopsida > Cupressales > Taxaceae > Taxus > Taxus chinensis. The sequence continues at coordinate 663,942,889 of CM034147.1, read as the reverse complement.
GTGATGTACTAAAGTTTGTGGCGGACTGTTTGGTGTGCCAACAAAATAAAGGTGAGACTATTAAGACCTCCAATATTTTGCAGCCAATATCTTTTCCTAGCCAAATCAAAAGGGAAAAATGTCATCTTGGTGGTGGTAGATAGAATCACAAAATGTGGCCATTTTAGGCCTTGTCCCACCCTTTTGAAGCAAATAACAGTGGCCGCCGCCTTTGTTGATACCATTCAAAAGCTACACGGGACACCAAAGATCGTGATCTTGTATTTACTAGTAAATTTTGGGTGGACTTATTCCTTATATTTGGGTACTCAATGTGCTCATAGCTCTTCCTACCACCCTTAATTGGATCGACAAATTGAGGTGGTCAAGAAGTGTTTAGAGGGTTATCTTTGTTGTTTTACTTCTAATAAGCAGGCAAAATAGGTCAGCTGGCTGCCATTAGTAGAATGGTGGTATAAAACTTCTTTTCATGTCTTCTAAATTGTCCCTATTTATGGAATTATATGGATACCACCTGCCCTCCATTACATCTTCCTTGAAAGTGCAACCTAGAATGCGGGCCATAGAAAAACACATTCTACACAACAAGTGCTTTCTAGTCTCCGAGAAAACCAGTCCATGGTACAAAACAGGGTGAAACAAGAAGTTGACCAACATCGGAGAGAAAGAAATTGTGAAGTTGGTAATTGGGTTCTTCTAAGGTTGCAGCCATATATGCAAGTGCCCTTGAATCAGCAAAAACTGACAACAAACTTTCACCTAAGTACTATGGTCCTTATCAAATCCTAATGAAGATTGGCTGTGTGGTATATCAATTGGAGTTTACCCACACTAGCAAAAATATATCCAATATTTCATATTTCTTTGTTTAAAGAAAGTCATTGGCCAAAGGATTCTAGTATAGGTAGAATTACCAGAGCTTTATGAAGAGGGAAGAATTATTTTATAATCAAAAGCAATTCTTGAGATCCGCACAAAGAGGCTGCGGACAAGGTTAATCATTGAGTACCTTATCAAGCGGCAGGATCTGTCAAGCATAGAAGCAACCCGAGAAGATGAATAGTTCATGCATAAGCCACCTGAGTTGCTAAGTGTTGATGTCACTACTTGTTTGAAGGGGAAGGACATGTTACGCCTATGGTATTCTATATTCTTAAGTGTACTTGGGTTAAGGTGGTCCGACTTATGGCACACTTAATCGGAATCTTTTCATTTATTAGTTTTATGTTTTTTCAGGACAACCTAATTAGGATGAAGGGGTGTGACCCTACCTAATTATGTCTATAAATACAGATAAGCAAGGCTTTTCCATATCATCATATTACGAATTATATTCTGATTGTAAGGTTGTGGAGGTTGTCCCCTTGAAGTGGCTCAATTATATATTCAATATTCTGCTCTTCTTCCATTTAAATTGAAGTAATTTCATTATAAGAAATGCCAATACTTTGTGCAAAAATATGATTAACATTTGGAGGTGGGTCACGGAGTTCAAAGGTGTAAGCAACTCCACCATTTTGTTTAATGTTTTATCTCCTCGGTAATATGCCAACTCCAAGAGATAGTCCCCAAATAAAAGTAGAGTCAAGAAGCCCACAAACTCCTTTATGGGCGCCGAGCTTGAACACACTTATCCAAATACACATCAAGACCTTCTCAACCTTCAAAAGTAGGGAGTGACAATTCCTTATAAACATCTAAAAATCTGTATTTCAATTCTCCATGTTCTCGCGTCACGCGAGATTCTCTTTGTACACAACTGACCATCTAGTTAGAGTTTGTTGAAGAGTGTCATCCACTGCACTAATCCTTATATTCTCATCCTTCACCAAGTCTCCTGTCTCAGCTATTCTCTTGAATCTTACATTCCATCAAATCCTGGCTCTTGAAGGACTACGCCAATTCAAGCACAATGTCTAGTCTTCACCTTGTATTTCCCTACAAGCCAAGGACATGCTCATGCTTCTGAGTTGGTTTCTATGGAAGAAACAATCCTCCAACTGAGTTCACTATGCACATTAGCTTGATCTAGTCTTGTTTTCAGGCAGTAGTACTTTAAAAGCTTTCCAACTTTCATTGAGAATATCATTGTTATCTACATTTAGACATTGTCTACACCCATCTTGGCTCTAGAGGACCAATTATTCTTATTTTTGCAGCCTTCAAAAATAATCTTTCTCTAATTTACATTGATATTTCTGTTTGTCAACTGTATATTTTCCATTTAAAAAGAGTTGTGTATGGAGGTGGATTAACATCATACATTTCTATGATCTTAAATTCAAGCTCTGCTTGATGCCTTTGTAGTCCATCTCAACATTCTTGAATAGTCCAATTAGGAAAACCCTATAAACATTTTCCATCCCTCAGTGATAGTGGGTTTAAGTTAGATTTAGGACAACCCGGTTTACTTCCAAGTTACTTCCAAGCATGTTTATTGATGAACCTAAATCTAGAACATCCTTGAATAGATAGCTGTTCACTTTAACATCTGTTAGCAATTCACGATAATGCTAAAGTACTTTGGTAGAATCATGTTATGCTAAGGCACCCTTCAATAATTATGTTTCTTTTCAGATAAAAAATGTTCATGCCTTGCCATTTTGATTTAGTTATGCATTTATCTAGCTCTATTAGGCTCATGAAGATATTGGTAAGTATTTAAAAAGATGACAGGCTATTATGCTATATTGATGATATTAGCCATGGTTGCCTATACTTGGGATTTTGTGCATAACATGCTTTAGACAATTCTTAGTATTCGGAATATGATATTGAATTTAAACAAATATGATACAATCTACATCTAGAATGCATTTTGATTTAGTATTTAAACCCTCTGATAAGAGGAGCATGGCTGGAAAAATTATGTAATTTTAAATGTGCATTTGAGCAAGTTTATTAGTTTGTCTTTTTTGCCTGAGTTGCATATAGCATTTTGTCCAATAATTCGAAATGGTATGTTGTAGGTCTTCCAAGCGAGCTAATTGAGGATCCTAAATTTGTTCCTTTGAGTGAGGAAGATCCCAGATTTGGTCCTCCAGTAAGTAGGTGCATATCATATACCAAATTTGATGCTTTGTTGAGGATCTCAAATCTGTATATGAGCAAGGATGATCCCAAGTAGGGCACAATCATTTACCATTGGATGCTTCTGAATTATTTAAGGCTCTCATGGTATCAGTCTTGAACAATGCTGTTTGACTTGATTCTGTTCTTTTTGTTCACCTCTTCTTTCCTTGTTCCAATTTTGCCATTCGTCAAAAATGAAATGTGTCACTACAACATGGTAATTTGATCGTCAAACATTAGAACATTGTATTTCCTAATAAGTTTTCTCTAGCCTATCTTGAAGTGCATTTTATAAAATGTGTTGCTTTCTCACTCTATATTTCTCATTGAAGACATAGGTGTTGCATTCTCAGTAGTTTTTTTCTGTATACCGGGTGCTTTTTAAGACTCATTATACTGGAAGGCTGCAGCTTCTTTTTCAGTATATTTCCTGTTTGCCACCTGATTCTATTGCTGCCAACTTTGGCTTAGATTACCTGCTTTATTTTTTTTCTGGATAATGTTTTTTTCACGGGCTGCTATAGAACCGGAGGTGAGATTGAATGCAAACAACCGGATGTTCTTTTAGAAAAATAATCCTGTCTGTTTAGAGAGCGATTGAATCTTCAAAAACTGCAATTTTTTACAAAGACAATAGGCTGTTGTAGAGGTTAAGATATTCTGACTGGTATGTTATAATTCTAAGTTTTTCATTTTTTAATCTTTTCGTTCTTGTAGGAATAAATGAATAAGACTTCCCCTTTTATAATTGTTTTGTATGGTTATGCGGTTGTAACTGCTAACTAATTTTGTAACCGTCTTTGCATAATAAATACCCGGACACACAACCCATTTGTGTAGTGTGCATTCCGGTTTCTCTTCATTCCATCTTTGTACATTCTATTCTTTCTTTTTCCTCTCTCTCCGCATATTCTAACAGTGGTATTAGAGCATGGGGCAAGCAAAGAGAGGGAGGAAGAAAGATATTTTCGTGAGTCCCATTAGGGCACGCTGTAGTCAGAAATCAAGGGCACGAAAAATCATGCTGTACAGTCGCGAATCAGAAGAATACAGTCACGAAAATCACGCTGTACTCACGTTTTTCAGAAAAAATCACGCTGTACTCGCGTTTTTCTAAAAAAAAAAAAAAAGAGTCACGAAAATACAGTCGCGAATGGCACGTTTTTCAGGAAATAACAGCATTTTTGAGACACAAGGAGGCTTTTGAGAAAAGGAAAGACAAAGACTGCAAAATCGTGAGTTTCATATAGCCACGATTAAATACTAATTCGAGGGACTGCAACAAGTCACATAATATACCAGTCGACATTACAGTCACAATAGTCGAGGTTTTTCGCAGCATTTTCAACTCATTTTCGTGGTATCTTGGTGGCTTTCGTGGGCTTCCTGAAGTATGCTGAAGATTTTGTGCTAGGGCGACGAACAATATAATCATGAAAATACAGTCCTTTTGAGCACAAAATAGCCACAAAAACAGACATGAATATAGTCGCGAATTTCAAATAAATACGGTCGTGGCTTGAAAAGAAATCGCGAGGGCTAACCCAAAATAACCAAAACAAAAAAAGAAAAAAGCTGTGTTCGAGGAGCAAGGAAAAATCAAGAGCACCATCATACAATTTATATAGTCGTAAAAAGGAAAATACAAACTACTACTCTCTTTGAAAACAACATTTGACAGAGAATGAAAGTCATGGATAAAGGAGACTGTTAACTACCTCCAAATTTATGATAGCTCTATTTACTCTATCCTTTGGAAATTGATTTCGAACACGAACATGCCTCCCATACCTTTGTGCTATGCTATATGATATATAGAAGGTTAGCCATCTACCACATCAAGACTTTTCATTAATTGAAGACCTTGATAGTTCAGATGATTGTGACGTTGATGTCATAAATCAGTTACTGAATGCACAGATGCAAGAGCTTGCTTTTCTCTCATTGAGCCGTAAAGTTTATATAACAGTTTTCCTCCAATACCTTAAGCTACCAATTAATCCTGATTTGAATTCTTTCGCACCAGGCACACCGGCAAAAATATTTTCTTGGTAAGACCAGGAATTTAATGAACATTATGTAATATGTGTGCCCTTGACCATTTCAGAATGATATGAATCATGAAGTGTCATGATGTATAGCTCACTGCATACGGTGTTTTCAATTACATCATAATGTTACTACGTAATTTTATTTTTGCACCTAATGTATGTCTTTAAGAATGTTGAAGTATAAAAATTATCAGTGGTCGCCTGGTAAGAATACTCATGCTTATGCCAATATGTGAAAAAATACTACTCTGTGTTGACTTTTCTGCACGTTGTAATACTGTATTAAATTTTCATATGCAATTTGTTAAATGTGAACGCATTTGCTTGTAGAGTCTAGACCATGATCTAACCATCAAATATTTTGATGGTTGGAAGCACTTAGTCAGGTTTGTTTATATGCTGATGAATGTAATGCTTCTGCTGAGGGATTTTTTCGCAGGCTTTATTGTTGATGGGATTCAAACATGAAGAGATTGCAAAGGTATGGAGTCTGAAGAAATGATCTTTAGTTTATATATTATTGTCTTCATAAATTGTTGTAGCTTAATGGAGAGGGGAATTTTACATTTGTCATTATTCGCAACTGATCAAATTACTGAATTGTGATCTCAATGCTTTTACTGTTAGAGTGGAGTCTTTCAGATTCAAGAGTGAACTACATTGTACAATGTAAATACACAAATTATACCAAGTAGAACCTTATTTCTCATTATTTTTTTCTCAACTAAGAAATGTGAGGGAAAAATCCTGCAGTTTCTATCTATATGTAATATAAGACGTGTAGCATACAAGGAGCATTCATCTTTGATGACAGCCATCAATGCTGTTGACAGCAGCATCCAGAAACTTAGCAAACATATAGGGGACAAAAGGAAATCTTATTTGTGATTTGGTACACTGCTTGAAGAAGAAAGGGAAGTGCATTGGGCACTTGTTGAAGAATAACCAGCATCAGGAACATAGGATGGAGACCATTGAGAAGCTTATTCTGTATGAACAAGCAGAGAAAATAAAATGAAATGAAAGACTTTAATAATGTCCACGAGACCAAGTAGTCTATGGGACCAAGAGCTGTAGCAAAAGTGTTCCATGCTAACACATCCACTTGCCTCTAGGTCTTCCCTATTATTGTTGCGAACTTTCCAATCCCTTTTTGATGTTGGATCTTCTATTGTAGATCTTGATAAAAAACTTTCTGATTTGTCTAGCCTCGCCTCTTGAAACAAGGTGGTTAGGTTGTCTACTTTCAAGTTGTTTTCGTACTTGATACAAATGTCACTATAGGATGAGCCCTCTATGATGTAGTGCCATTTTGTCTCCACCACCCCTTTGTTACAAAATAGGCACGTTCTCATTTCTCACTCCTTAGGTGTTGTCCACGTGCCGGTCTCACACTTAAAAATATGCGAGCTAGTCCTTAGCTGGCTATCAACATTTTTTCCTTCCACCTGATTTCTGATTTTATGTAGGCCTTTTCAATATGGTCCCCTGGCGGTTAAACTCTTTGATATAGTACGCTTTCTTCCACCCAAGTTGCTTTGTCCACATGGTTGTCTTGAATTTCTGTCATTTACCTTTTGATTTTTTCACATTAGTGTTAAGACACTATTGCATGTTAATAACCCATTTACTCATCCAGTTGTTCTATTTCATTCATGCAGTCTTCCTTTTTCTTAGCTCCTCCTCTATCACCATTTTGGACTATCAATGGGTCTCCATACTTTGTGTCTTGTTTAAATGACTTAATATCCAAGTCATCGCTGATGCCTCCAACAGGGAAGTACCTATTTCAGCTAATAGAATCTCATACCAAACTGACATTTTGATTTTGAGGCTACTTGTGATTAAATCTATTTGGATTATCTCTATTCGCGTCCATTTTACATTTGACATTGATATCCCAAACTTCGCATCTATATAGGACCATTGGCGTGACAAACAAGCCGAACAAGGTTCTCTTGTTTTTTGAGTCCCATAATTCTACATTCCTACATCTGTTGTGCAGAAGGGATAAATAAAACCTTCTATCCTTCTTATATTCTTTTTGTCCCTGCACAGTCTCCCAACTAAGATTGTTGTGATAAGTGAGACCATGAGGTACTTATATTCATCCACCACTTGCAAAGCTGGCTTCCTTCAAATACAGAAGTTTACTTTGCTTTTTTTTTCTCCACAAGGTAAAGATCACGACCTTGGTTTTGCTTGTGTTCACTTGCTATTCCATGCCTCTTAGACAAGACAATCTCTATATCTCTCAAGTGTTGTCTCAATCTATGAGCTGTTTTTGCAATTAGGATAAGATCATCCACATACTAGAGTAACTATACTACATAGCTGGCTAGTTGAATGCCCCCTCCACCAACTATGTTTATCTACTCTAGCTTATCAATGTACAACTCAAACAAGGGGGGATAGTGGACATCCTTATTCGACACCAATGTCACTTCCAAAGTATTTTGACATTCCTCCACTTGTTCTAATTTTGGTCTTGGTCTGTTCATAAAGCCTATGAATTGCCACTCTATACTCATGCTCCAAAGTTTTCCTATAGGTACTATCAAATGTTTTTTTGAAATCACCAAAGAATTAGAAAGCTTCTTCTCCTTGGGAATCCCATACTTTCTCAATTGAGTACCTAAGAGTGATGTAGTGGTTGATAGTGGAATGCATCATCTTGAAACCCACATGTCCTTCTGTGCTTTTCCCCTTTTTCTGCCCAACTGCTAATTCTATACTTTACCATGCTCCCAAACATTTTTTCAAGAAGGAGATTGACCATGATAGTGTGATAGTTTGACGGATTTTTGATATCTCCACTTTTATAGAGAGGGATAATGACACTAATTGTTCAATCTGCTGGGAAGCCTTCTTGGATGATACCATTGAATATGCTTTTGATGTGTGGTGTGAGGAATAATGAACCCCATTTTATATATTTTACTTGCAACCCATCTATATTTTGTGCTTTACCCCTTGCTAGTCTCTCTATGCCTTGAGTAATATCTTCCATAGAGAAGAGTTCAATTGTTGTGTTGATTACGGGTGAGATGTCTTTATCCTGAACTCACTCATAGAGTAACTTTGCATATTCTAACCTTGTGTATTTGTGATATTATTCTCTATTTGGTTTCTTTTTTGTGATAGTTCCCCTCCAAAAGCCTTGGGGGTTGTGGTTTCCAAGAGAAATTAGTTCTTTCCTTCTTGCGTTTGTATAGCTTTCCTTTTTTAGACCGTATTAGTTTTATATAAGCCTTTTTATTTTCTTTATCCATCCCAGTTTCTCTCAATGTTCTTTGTGCTGCCTTGCGCTTTTCACCATACCACGGATGTGTCAGAAAAGTACATGTATTTCATCTCCTAGGCCTAGATATTTTGCATGCCCTTAATGCTTTGTAATTAATGGAATCAACATACTGTTGTTCATTGGACAACTTGCCATACCTAGTGTACTATTCTTTGCTTCCTAAAAATGATGTTCAAGGGCTGGTTTGAAGAGTTCACAATTCTCGTGAGTCCTGAGAGTTTTACCCTAAATAGGTGGCTCCTCCTAATTGATTGTGGCATATAAATGATGTTCAAGGGCTGGTTTGAAGAGTTCACAATTCTCGTGAGTCCTGAGAGTTTTACCCTAAATAGGTGGCTCCTTTTGATTGTGGCGGGTTTGTTCTCCTTGTTGATTGTTTATGTGCAAGTCAAACTTTACGTATATTGGATTATGATTTGATTCCAGCTCTATAGGGCAGTCCCCAATTTCTAACTCCATCAGTCTCGAAGTAGAGATTTGTTATAGTTTACCACACTTTGGCCATTGTATGTTTTACAGGTTATGTCGCTTGAATTCGGCCATGTTCTTATGCATTTGCATATAACCATGTCATACGAACTACAGTCCCAATAATTCTACTTCACAACATCTAACACCCCCATTTCCATCTTGTGATGTTTTTTCCCAAAGCTGGTCTTATTTTTCTTCTAGCCGTAATGGATTGCTTTTCACTTCACCCTTGTTTCTCAAATTGAGGGCTTGGTTGTTTGCTTTCCTTGTATTGAAGTTTCCTTTTATCAAGACTTCCCCCAAGGTGCTGAAAACTGAAATGTCACTTTTTAATGACACGTAAGGGTATTCACAGTATAATTCATTTTCTCACATGTCCTTGAGCCTCTCGATGCATAGTAGCATACAACTAGCCTAATTGTTAACTTATTTTCTGTTACTTTCAGCCATATGTATTGCTTATTTGGGCCCTCTTTCTCCATTTCTATAATTCCGCGCCATGTCTCTCTGATTAGCACCATTACTCCTCCCCGCCCCTTGCCAATTTCAGTCATTTCATTCCAAGTTGATGTTTTCCTATATCTTTCAAAATTTGGGACTTTCCAGCCTTTGTGTCTATCAGTTTCAATAAGAATGATAATTTCTTATCCCTAGTTTCATGGAGTCTCAGAATGAGGGGATGGGTCTCGAGATGGGGGGACCAAGGGAAGAAAAGCGATGTCAAAACTTTATTACAATGCTTCACTATGAATGATCTCTCATGGACTCTACAACGGTTTTACCATTACTCAAAAGAGTTTGGCATATGCTCAGACTTAAAATGAATAAGGTAGAGAGTTTGAGTAACAGTTCTTTGTGAATCCTAAACTTTCATAGACCTTCAACCATTTGATTTATTGCTATGAAAGATTATAAATGTACTTCTATCCACTACAAATTGTTTGGCTACAAGAACTATGACAGTCAGTTATACTAGCATATGCTCAGTCTAACTTGATTCACTAAAACAACTTAGTTCAATCAAAATCAAAACAACGAAAGCATTAACAAAAGAGTTACTGAAACAATCAAGGAAGAAACAAAACATGATTTTTGTTTTTGCATAAAGCTTGCATTCACTATTATTTCCATCCCCCATAAAATTATGTTTACAAAGATATTTATAGCTATCTTGCTTCACTCAATTCAATGATCAAAGTTTGCTAAAGGACCTTTGAGAAGGATAGAGGTGTGACACTGAAATTTAGGGAAAAAAAGGGATATTCCCAAATTTGTTACAAACATGCGCCACATGGTGGGTAGGCATTGGTGGCTCAAAGTGGTCTCGACTGATTCTGTTGCCTGTCTTTTGATTCTTTTTTGTTCACCAGAAGCCTTGGGAATTGTCCAAAATTGCACCCCCACGCAATTTTGAACAACTCATTTAAGTTCGGACTTAGACAACTTTTGCTCAAGAAAAGCCGCGGGACACTGAGTCAGTCTTCCACAGAGTGTGAAGATGAAGTGTTCTGTGGGTTCTCCTCACCCGCCAAGCCAAGTAGAGAAATGAGTGCTCGGGACTTGGGCGGATTTTGGTGGAATTAGTGCTTCGCGGAGGTTTGTTAGTATTTTACGGCAATAAGGATGTTAATCTTCCACGGGGCATTGAATTTGTCTCTTGCGGGTCAAAGGTAAGCTAGAGCACCACGGTATTTCATACCCGTGAAAAGAGTTAGAAAATCGGCTAAGGACCGGGTCCACGGGGCGAGCAAAGGAGTGAGAAGTTCATGCTTCGTGTTGTGAAGAAAAATGGTGTTACGCGAACCTAGAAGGAATAAAATTCCACGGATTTGTCAATTCTGCAGAACCAAAGATGAAGTCCGCCAAGTTAAAAGCCGCGACGCAAAGGGTACCACACGAAAAAATAAAAGTAAGTTCAAATGTAGCTAAGGTTGGAAACCACAAGACACTTAGTGTCCCACGAGTTTCTCAACTTAAGTGTTCCACGGGTTCTCAAGGTCCACGGAATGAAGGAACATAGTTGCGGGTAAACTGTCTCGCAATAGAAGGAAATACCTCTGCGGCATAGGAAGGAGCGTTAAATGGCTAAGGGAAAAAATATTCAAGCGCCGTGTGACAAAGGAAACTCCGCTCATCACAGCAGAACCATCAAATCTACGACAGGTAGAAGTGAAAGCTGCGCTTGTTTCTAAACTAGACAATCAACCACCTCAACCACCAAAATTTAATGAAGTATGGCGTCGTTCTGCATGATCTGATGGCATGCGATTGAATCAAGGCGCCGTGCTGTGGTAGTTGGATCTTTTCAGATGGTGCCCATGCTTGTACTACAAGTCAACACTGCAAGATATGATGGCGTCCATGCTTGTTCAAGAAGATTTCAGAGATTGGTATGCCAACATGGCGATCTTTCCTTCCCTCTTTTCTTTCTCTCTCTTCCCCTCACGAGTTCTATAAATGTAAGTGCTCACGCACATTGCAAGGGTTCTCATTTTCTTCCTTCACATTTTTTTAATTCACATTTTTTTAAGCTTTCCCCTTGGTAACTTGAAATTTCATGTTTTCAACCTTTGCAACTCGCGAATGTGGATTTTCTTGCCTCCACTCTATGTGTAAACTGCTAAGCATCGATTAATGCAAGTGTGGCTTCTTTTTTTCCTTCAGAAGTTCTATGTTTGGCGTGAATATCTCGGCCCTCTTGAGTAGTTTGCATTCTTCCCAATTATTCGCATTAGAGTTGTATCTTTATGATCTTCATTCTACAAACTTGCATCTGTGTCACTTAGAACTGGAGGAGCTCCACTTTTCTTTTGGTGCTATCACCGCCCCTTTTAGCTTAGGATTTGCTTTATGCATCTCTTTCCCTCTCTCCTTGGTTCCTTGGATGTATTAGTGTAGGAGTAGTTTTAGCATTAGATTAGTTTTTGTTCCGCTGATTCTCCTAACCCGCGAAACAAAGGGAGCCGACCGACCTCAAGCTGCAAGTCCCACAGTTAGAGATAGTTCCATGTTGGCCCAAAATTTTGGATCTCCTATGATTCAGGAAATGGTGCAATTTTGACCTCCAATAGTTTTTGCACGCCTTGTGGGACAATTTGGTGTGTAACTTGTTAGTTTCAACCTTCAGAGGCGTTTCTTCAACAAATCTGGTGACTCCCAAATGCTAATTGTCCTAGTTTCAAGCAGTTCAGCCCTCTCCATTTCATGAGAGAATGCAAATAAGGCTAAGCGTATCTAGAGGTGAACCATTCGAATACCTGCAAGTCTCTCTATGAAGGAGAAGAGAAATTAATCCACACAGATCCGTGTCGCCTCCAAGCATAAGTTCTTCAATGCTGCCTCTTGGTAGACCATTTCCTTTCCCTATGAAAAGTTTGAGGCCCATTCCCCTCATGGCTCATCAAAGGAACCTGCCATTTGTAAGCTTCAGCGGCAGTAGCCCATTACTTCTTTCTGCATAACATGATACACCATTAACAACCTTGAAGAGTATCCCCTTCTTTATAGGCAAGAACGCTACCACACCCGCAGGGCACATTCAAGACGTTTCAAACGTCTGTTCAGTACATGCAGTCATGGAAGACGATGTCGCGGTGCGTCTTTTGGTGCCGTTTCTCAAAGGGAAGACTTTGCAGTGGTATAGAAGTTTGCCAACCGCTTCAATCCGAACTTGGGATGAGCTCGGGATCGCCCTCTGTTAGTAATTTGGTGAGAAGGCAAACAACATTTCTCTCCTCGAGCAGTTAACGACCATCAAACAGGCTCTGAGTGAACTTATGGAGGATTTCAACTTAAGGTTCTAGAAAACATGGGACAAAATTCCAATCCTTCTAAGACCAACTCCTCAAGGTGCATTTCTGTATTTTCTTAGAGCTTTGAATTCTAACATAACAATAATGCAATCTATGGGTGCTACTCAATTATCTGATGCTTATGCAATAGCCATTAGGGCTGAAAATTGTTTGATCCAAATAGGTAAACTAACCCCTAGATTGCCAATGCCCATTTTCCTTGAATTTCCGCAAAGTACTCAACCCACCATTGCTCCCATTCCTTAACCATTTGCTTTAACATTTGCGTCCACATCTGGCTCCTCTATGAAGCTAGAATAAATTGGAAAATTTAACAAATGAGATTGTCTCCCTTAAAAGACAACAAGCTCAAGCCCCCAAAAAATTATCCTAATCCTCCTCAGGGTTATCCACAACAAGGCTCTCAATACACAAACCAGAGATTTGGACATTATTACCCGCAAGGAGACCACCAAACGTAAACTTGCAACCTCCACCAGCTCCCAACTTTAGCAAAGCCATTGTTCCATTCGAAAACAATATCGGCCGAAGGTTCTGAATGGTGTTATCCTTGTGATCAACCCCACAATCAGTATGCATGTGAAGCTGGAATGAACTCTTTGTGGGAGAAAGCTCTTATGGTGCAAACCCCATTTTATCAACAAGAGCAAGCCGCGGCTCCATCAGATAACAGTGCAGAAGAGATGTAAGAAGCCGCTCCTGAGCCTAACTTCATGCTTTTTGGACATGAAGAATTTTGTGCGGTTAACCAAGCCGCGGACAACTTGAATAGGCTACAACTTCATGTGGCGGATAACACAAGGTCCAAAAAGAGACAAATGGATGTAAGGTCTCCTCCCCATGTTTCTCCTATTCTGCACAACAATTCTGGATAACCTGCGAACTTGAGCATAAGCTTAGCCTCACCTAGCTAGCCACGGTACCACTCAGTATCCGCAAAACAAGCAATTTCCACAGGATAGACAAAATCCGCAGCTCAACACAAATCCACGAAATGAAGTTATTCTGCCACCCAAAGAGCTTCCACGAATGGAGCAAGGAAAGAGAATGCTGCTCCATCATTGCAAAAAACCGCGGATTTTCCCCTCAACATTGTTAAATAGATGAAAAGGACGAACTTGAACGTCACAATGTGGGATGCCCTATCTATCTCATCTCAAAGGGATTTCTTGGAAGAAGCTTTGAAGAAAATTCCACTGCTTGAATCCACCATGCACAAAGCAGACTCCGCGGTCAACATCTGTCAGCCCAAGGAAGAACAAGTGAGTGCAGTTGTTAAACCTTCTCCCTTCTACATGTTTCTAATTGTTGGCAAGCACCTTTTACACAATTGAATGATAAATTCTGGCGCTAGTACCTCAGTGATGTCAAAGAAAATCTCAGATATCTTGGGAATTGAGTACAATCCAACCTCAAAAGGTGGTCTCCAATTTGATGAATCAACAGTACAAGTCTTGGGTATAATCAAGGATCTAAAGTTAACTCTTCATGCTTTGTCCAAGACTAACTATAATGCAAGACATCTTTTCCATCTTGCATTGTCCCAAAATTTGTTGGTGCTTGTCTTGGGTATCCTTTGGCTTCTTATTAAGGTTGGCAACTCCATTCATTGACCTCCTTTTGACTGCTGTTTGGAACAGTCCAGCCAGCTGAATATCGCTAATTTCCCTTGAAAAACTGAATTCAACTCCCAATTTTTGTAAACCCAGCTCTTTCTCTTCCCACTTTGTACCCTTCATCTTCACAAAGTGGTTAGAGTATTCTTTATGCTGACCAAAATATTGCAAAGACATAGCATGAATGTGATGCAACAACTCCTTAAAAAATGATGAAATTGCTTACCATAGGTTGCTGTCCTGAAATTTCCAGCGAGCTGAAGATTACCATGAGCATCAAAAGTGGCCCTTATTACATGGGCATGCCACCCAACAATGTCACCTAGAATTCTAGTCCTATTAACCCCTTGTAATTCTGATTTTTTCACATCTTGAGCACCACGAGGAGTGACCCTTTGTTGTGATTTCCTATGGAGCATCAAACTTGCCCCATGGTCATCCTTTTCAACCCTTTGCCCATGACCACAAATCTGAGATGGTATGGTAGAAAACAACAAATCTGAATTAACTTCATACCTTTGGTTGTCTTCATATGTTTTTTGGAATGTCTTCATGGCTCTTATGGAAATCTAATCCATCATCATTTTGCTTTTCATTGACTGCTGTTAGGACAATTCCAACAGGCTGAGAGTGATTATGGGCACTCGTAAATGCCCTTTCTTCTTGGGTATGACTTCCAACAATGCCATCCCCTTGTTCCTTCCCCAAATCTGATTTATCCCTACTAAAATTCAGCCCTACGCAATCATTAAATACCAACACATCAACATAAAATACCAAAAAGTCTTTACCTTGAGTTGTATGCTCATTGATCTCCTCCTTTTTTGGCTTGTGCTCGACTATTTCATTAAATCCTTGTGTCACTATGTTGCTGTTTGGAAAATCAGCCAAAAGATCCACTTTGGCAAGAGTGTTGGGGGTTTCCAAGACACCCAAGGGCTGCCCCCTCTTAGTTACCAGCTAATGCAATATATCTTCTTCAACTTTAGAGGGATAGGCATGTCAATCCTTGCATAGCGGGCTTGCGAGTTTGGCTCCCTCTTCCTCAAGTTTTGTAGCCTCTTCTTGCTTTGCCAACAAGATGGGGCTCTTCTCCTCTAGGGTTGCGATATCCTTCCCATGACCCTTGCGCATGGCTCGGGGCTTTGACCAAGTTCTAATGCCCACTCTATCTTTTCTCCATCCTCCAAATTCGTAAAATGATAGGGCATCACAAAGACCTTCCGGAAGGGCTTGATACTCCTCAAAACTAGCTGCAATATTGTTAACCTTTGAAACCCTAGGCTCTTCCTTGAATGTCCTTCCCCTCTGTAGGTTTTGAATGGTGAAGGCAAGAGAGTCCAAGGTGTTTGCTAGAATTTCTTGCATCTTCATCTTTTTGTCCATCTTTTCTTCACCTCACAAGAAACCCTCAGGCTGGGAAGACCGAAGCTCTGATACCACTGTAATGCCCCTTTCTAGGGCTGAAACATACAAACAAGGAAATCATACGATTCGAAACATGAATGAAATATGATTTTTATAACAGCAGATCTAACCACAACTGAAACCCTAGCAACGAACTCAAAATCACACCTTAGGACATCAAACACCCTTCAAACAAGATGAAAACATGTGTACAAATCCTTCTCTAAATTATTTTGAATTAATGGAACAGATAACGAACCAAAACAACCCAAAACATGTGCCAAATATGAAATAATACCTAGCTGCAATTAATTTTATGACAACAGAAGTGCAGTCCACAAATTGAGCTAAAAGTGAGGTCTCTAGACCCCAACAAATGACAAATATGCAATATATCAGCCTTATAAACTATGAGAAGTCCAATTATCAACTTGGAATGTTAATTCGTGCCCTAAAGGACACCAAATCATACTCCTATAAAAGTCGCTCCCTAGGAGAGGGGCTCCAAACAATGTGAAAACCCTTGATATGTCTTCTTCTCGATGCCCTAGCTGCAAACCAGCAAGATGGTCTTCAATGAATGTAATGTCCCTTTTAGGGATGAAAACGAAGAAAAGGGGTTTACTGGCTATACACAATAGATCTGATTTGAAAACACCTTCAAGCACACACACAACAAATTGAAAATAGCTGAGAATATCTTAGAATGATTAACCAATACAAAATTTGTAGTCTCTTAGGGCAGCGAACTGCCTATGAGATTCAAATCCACTATTCGCTTTGCAAATCAATGTAGAAAGCCACAAAATAATTTTTTTAGCCATGACAATATTTATACATCAGAAATACATCAAAAATTGAAGAAATATATGATCATCACAGTTGGAATTAAATATTTATAACAGCAACAATCCAGCCAAACTGAGGGCTAGGAAAAATAGCAAATCTCCACCAAAATTCTTCAAAGTTCAGATTACAGCCTTATAAATAATGTTGAACAAGAATATCAAATCAAAGTAGCGAAATCAGCCCCACAACATACCAAACCCTTGTAATGTCCCCATTCCTTCACTGAGGGCCTAACAACCATTTTTCAGTCTTAGCCTTGGTCATACCCGAGGGGCTAACGACGTTGGAGGCTATTGGGTATGGATGTTTGATTACCACCTTGCTTTTTTGTTATATTTTGCGGTTGACATTTGTATGGGCAAGTTGGTGGGAATTATTGTTATATTTTGTCGTTGAGGAGAGACTCATGGCTCTTTATTATTCTATTCCTTCATTGGGGGTCACTTAGGTCACTTTCGGTGCCTAGGGGGAAAAAGTAACTTAAGTTACTTTATGTTTATCTGGGTTTTTGCCTAAGGAGTCGATTAGGGTTCTTTGTGCCCTTTGTTTCTTTGGATGGTTATAAAAGGTGGTGTTTGGGGAGAGGGGGTCATTCTTACACACACATATTTTGGTATTGGAGCAACTACTGTTTGCATTTTATTTGCCTATGGAGTAAGATCCCTCAGCAACCCTAGCTTCCGTGGTGAGAGATCCACTCCTAGCTAGCAGAACACTCTGCGGTGGTGAAAGATCCACCCTAATTTGTTAATTTGGAGCCCACTTAGAGCAAATCTACAGATAGAGTTTACAGGAATCTCAAGCAAGGTTTTTCAGAGGTTGATTTCAGTATTAGAGGGAGATCATTTGCCCATGTCTCAGCCGTTTGCACGTTAGATTATTCCCAGCACTTAACGCAAGCTTGGCGCAGTTTTTGGAGGTGTTTAGAGGGTTTTCCAGCCCCTATCATGGGGTGACGTCAGGCCTAGGAGATTGCAACAGGTTTTTGTAGGGTTTCCAAGTGCCCTTTTTCAGATATGGAGGTTGGAATCATTTCCATGTATTTTATAGATGTTATTTACCAAAAATTAGATTTTTATCATTTGTATTCAGATAGTTATGAATTTTTGAAATATTTCAACAGTTTAGGGCATTCTGAAAATTATTGGCAGTTATCTATTATTCAAAAAAATCCAAAAATATTTTTCTATTGTTTGTTATCATATCAACAATCTCTTTATGAAATTTCGTGTGATTTGGACAAGTGGTTTGCAAGTTATTCTTATTTTTCAATGCACTGCCCTATTTGGGTTTTATTCCAGAAAAATCAGAATATCATTTGCTACAATTTTGTATTAATTTGTCAAATTGCAAGTTATATCCCATAAGGGATATTTCAGTGGTATCAAAGTTGTTGTTCCTCCATCCTGTTTGGGTTAAAAATGGGCGACAATGAAGATCTCAATGTGGATTTAATGAAGAAATGGTTAAGCAATAGGAGACTACAAACCTCTATTTGAGCCAACTCACAGAGAGACTATCACAGGGAAGATCTGGGCCTGAGGCGGATAGAGGAGAAAATAGTAATATGGGGCAGCAGGCTCAAAGAGGTGAAAGTTGAAATTCAGGGCAACGATCTTCCTGCTCTTTTACCAAGCCTTTGGGACTTCAAGAGCTCTCTTTCTTGAAGGATACGAAAGTTTCACATGTGGGGCAGCCAATAGAAGTATTTGATGAGGAATCTTGTTGGGAGAAGTACAAGTCTTTGAGTGAGGGTTTCCGGGAGAACATGCCATTCCCAGAGTATTGCAGCATGAAGATTGGTAGCAGACCCAAAAGAGACCATCAGACATAGGCGCTCGAGTTACAAAGGAGATTGGGATAGATTTCCATTCCACACTTCGATGGTTTTAAGAAGTGTACAATGCAATCATTGATTTTATAAGTTGAAGACATACTTTGACTTGAATCCCATGCGCGAAGAGGATGCACTTAAGTTTGCAATCCTACATCTTGAGGGAGATGCACATGACTGGTGACATCATGGTCTTATTATAGAGGGGCACATGCATATTAGTACCTATGCAGAGTTCACACGAAGGTTGATGAGTAGGTTTGATAGGAGAGATCCTGACAAGTATTTCAGAGATTTGATCATTTGAGACAGACAAGTTCTTTGGACATGTACATTGCATATTTTTTAGAGGTTATCGGTCATTGTTCTTGATGTTTCAGAGATGAGATTGACTTCACTTTTCAAAGCAAGGTTGAAAGATTGACTAGCAGAATTTATGATGGCATTTGAGCCTTCTTCACTACATGATGCCATTAGGAGAACACGGGATCTGGAGTTATCTACTCCAAATTCGAGGTTTCCACCTTGAGTTACACCAAGGGTACCTCCATCTAGACTAGATGGTTTTCAGCAAAAAGTACCTCCACCCAAGCAGGTTATGACCAAGATACTGTTCATATCCGGAGAGGTTAGAGATAAGTTGAGGCGAAAGAAACTTTGTTTCGATTGCCACACACCTTGGGCTCCACGACATGATTGCACAGGGGGAGGAAAGGCCCAATTCATTGAGGTCTTTGAGGACGATGACAGTGATGGAGATGAGTAGGAGTCTTAGAGATTGGATGATGGGGATGGAGATGCTTTGGGCAGTGTTGGTATTGAGTAGGAGGACGAGATGTTCCCTCAAGAGACTATTGCCACTTTGTCTAGTACCTCGGGGTACAAGGCATTCAGGGTTAGAGGAGGTCTGCAGGGTCAACGAGTAGTGGTGCTCATTGATAGTGGGGCTACCCACAACTTTATTGATGCATCGTTGGTTGAGAGACGGGGTTTGTAGACAGGATTTTGAGGGCTTCAACTTGGTTGTAGCCAACAAAGAGTTTATGAGGAGCACACAGCGAGTCCCACAGTTGAGCATTACGATGGGTAACTATACAATTACCGATGACTTTTATATTGTTGGTATCAGTGTTTTAAAAACCTGCCGAATCGGAACCGGAACCGGAACCGGCCGGTTCGATTGGTTCAACATATTTAGACATGAACCAGTTAAAAAACCGGACCGTTCGACCGGTTTGGTACTGAACCGGCTGGTTTTGTAAGGAACCGACCGATTTAGTACCAAACCGGTCGAACCGGTCCGGTTTCATCCTGAACCAACCGAGTCATGTAAAGATGCATGCATACAACACTGAGTATAAAAAATTTAATTTTTTATTCAAAATTTCTGCTTATAACACCTTTCTTACCTATTATATAGTATATACATGAGCAAACTTTGCATATTTTGCGTGTAATTGTTGGAATCATGGTTTGTAATCTTTCAAATATATTGTTGTCTTTAAAAATGTAATTTTTATGTGTTTTTTAGTAAACCGGTTCATAGAGTTTGAACCTGTCCGGTCCAACCCTCGACTGGTTCCGATTTTTAAAACATTGGTTGGTATTAGAGAGACCAACCTTGTGCTTGGAGTATAGTGGCTCTATTCTCTTGGTGAGTTCTGGACTAATTTTCAGATGATGGAGCTGAAGTTCAAGTTCGAGGGGAGGAACTTGATCTTGAGGGTATTATCTACAGATGCACCCAGGGTGGTCATGACCAAACGGATCGAGAGGATTTACAGGCACAATGGGGTGGATTGGGTAGTGCAATGCGTGGTTACGACCAAGGAGTTAGAGTATGGTCGACCAAAGTATCACATGGATGTCCAGGGCCTACTGGACAAGCATAGTGCAATTTTTGGTGATATACCTCCAGGTGTGCCTCTAGACAGGGGATTTGAGCATGTGATCGAGCTTGAGGACAGCAGGCCTGTGGTTACCACTCCTTACTGTCATCCCAAACGGTTTAAGGATGAGATCGAGAGGACTATACATGAGCTCATAGATATGGGGCATATTAGACCTAGTTCCAGTCCCTTTGCTTCTTCAGTAGTGTTGGTGCAGAAGGACGGGACCATGCGTATGTGCATAGACTACCGTGCATTGAACAAAAAAACAATAAAAAATAAGTGTCCAGTGCCACGCATTGATGAGTTATTAGATGAGTTGCAGGGGGCAATCTATTTTTCTAAAATAGATTTGCGATCTGGATATCACCAGATCAAGGTCAGAGAGGAGGATGTGCATAAGACGACTTTCAGATGCCATTTTGGTCACTTTGAGTTTCTAGTGATGCCATTTGGTTTGTTTAATGCACCAATCACTTTTCAGTCTTGTATGAACCATGTGTTCGACCGCCATTTGCGGAAGTTTGTATTGGTCTAAATCGACGACATATTGGTCTACAACAGGATTTGGGAGGATCACATTAGACATCTTGATGAGGTGTTGGGTATGTTGGAAGCTAACTCGCTATATGCAAAAATTTCTAAGTGTGAGTTTGGTATGACAGAGTTATTGTATTTGGGATATGTGATTGGTGGAGGTGGGGTCAAAGTTGACAGGGAAAAGATTCAGGTGATATTGGATCAGCCACCACCTAAGACATTGACACAGTTGAGAGGGTTCTTAGGGCTATGCACATACTACAGAAGGTTTGTGAAGAACTTCTCTTGCTAAACTGTACCATTGACAAATTTGACCAAGAAGGGGGCTTTCGCTTGGTCAGATTCAGCGCAACTAGTTTTTGACCACCTTAAGGTGTGAGTTCATGTCCCGTTCTAGCATTGTCAGCTTTCTCTCATCTATTCATACTTGAGTGTGACGCATCAGGTGAGGGCATTGGATCAGTTCTTATGTAGGATAAGCATCCCATTGCCTATGAGAGTTGGAAATTGAGGCCTGTGGAAAAGGGGTACTCAATTTACGACAAGGAGATGTTGGCCATTATGCATGCTTTGGCCAAATTTAGACAGTACCTTGTGGGCAACAAATTCGTGGTTCATGCAGATCACAACAGTTTGAGGTTCTTCCTGGGGCAAAGGATCTCAACTACCTCCAACAGGATGGGTGAATAAGGTGCAAACATGACTTCTACATAGAGTGCACCAAAGGGAAGAATAATGTTGTTGCTGATGCATTATCTAGGAGGCCTCACCTTACCTCTATGTTTATTTCTATGTCTGAGATTTCAGCAAATTGGACGACTCACATACTTGTTGAGTATTCTAAAAATCAGTTTGCATGTGAGATCATGGATGACATTATACAAGATGATAGATGCAGGACCTTGAATGACCTCATATACTACAAGGATAGGATTTTCCTTGTACCAGAATCCAAGATGAAGGAGAAGATTCTTAGAACAGTGCATGATACACCCCTATCGGGGCATCTTGGATATTTTAAGACCTATAGGTCTATCAGGGAGAGATTTGCATGGAAAGGGTTGAAGGATGACGTCCTTAATCATATTAGAGAGTGTGTGGTTTGCCAAAAAACCAAAGCCGAGCATTCTTTTCCAGTAGGACTATTACAACCTCTTCCTATTCCAAAGCAGAAGTGGGAGAGCACAGGGATTCCCTCAGTACACGGGCATGATTGCATATATGTGGTGGTTGATCGGTTAACCAAGTATGTCCATTTCTTTTCAATGCCTAAGGGGCATAAAGCAACACTTGTGGCTCAACTATTCTATATAAGTGTTTTTTAGGGTCCATGGTTTGCCTAAAAACATTGTCAGTGACAGGGACAATTTTCATGAGCACCTTTTGGCAGGAGATTTTTAGACTTGCAGGAACGAAATTGACTCTTGGTACTATCATCCACAGACAGACGGGCAGAATGGAGATAGTCAATAAGTGGATAGAGGGCTACTTGCGTAGCTATGTGATAGGACATCAACGTGTATGGGTTAGATGGTTACACATGGGTGAGTATTGCTATAATACCACCTACTAGATGAGCATTGGCATGAATCCTTTCCGGGAACTATATGGGTATGATGCTACATCATTCGCATATTTAGTATTATCTGATAGCCAAGCCCCCAAGGCTCGTGATTGGTTATAGGAGAACTAGGATATCCTGAAGGCCCTCAAGGAGAACCTTCAAAAAGCACAAAATCAATAAAAAATTTATGCAGATAGGCACATGATAGAGAAGTCTCTTGAGGTGGGAGATTTAGTCTTCCTATGTTTGCAGCCCTACAGGCAATCCTCACTTAAGCAAAGCGGTGCCGAGAAACTGAAACCACGGTTCTATGGACCATAGAGGATTACACGAAGGGTTGGGGCAGTCGCATATGAGTTGGAGCTTCCTGAGCACAACAAGATACACACCGTTTTTCATGTTTTGTGCCTCATTAAGGAACTAGGACAACATATTGTGCCGTCTACGGAGTTGCCACCATTGGACGATGAGGGGAAGTTGGTCTTAGAACCATAATCTATCATTGAGGTGAGACAGGAAGCTCAGGATCAAGGTGATCAGGAAGTACTTAGTACGGTGGAGAGACTTGCCACTTGATGCTACTTGGGAGGGAGAGAAGATTTTACAACATCCTAGTTTGCATTTGCTTGGTGACAAGCAAATTTCGGGAAGGGAGGACTATAATGTACCCATTCCTTCACCAAGGGCCTAACGACCATTTTTCAGTCTTAGCCTTGGTCATACCCAAGGGGCTATCGACGCTGGAGGCTATTGGGTATCGATGTTTGATTACCACCTTGCTTTTTGTTATATTTTGTCATTGACATTAGTATTGGGCAACTTGGTGGGAATTACCGTTATATTTTGTCATTGAGGGGAGACTCATGGTACTTTATTATTCTATTCCTTCATTAAGGGTCACTTTTTTGGCGCCTAGGGGGAAAAAGTAACTTCATTTACTTTATGTTTATGTGGGTCTTTCCTTGAGGGGTTGATTAGGGTTTTTTGGGCCCATTGTTGCTTTGGATGGTTAGAAAAGGTGGTGTTTGGGGAGAAGAGGGGGTCATTTTTACATGCACATATTTTTGTATTGGAGCAACTACTGTTTACATTTTCTTTTCTTGTGGAGTAAGATCCCATAGGAACCTTAGCTTCGGTGGCTAGAGATCCACTCCCAGCTAGCACAACACTCTTCGGTGGTGAAAGATCCACCCTAGTTTGTTAATTTGGAACCCATTCAGAGCAAATCTTCAGGCAGAGTTTATAGGAATCTCAGGAAAGGGTTTTTAGAGGCTGATTTCAGTATTAGAGGGAGATCATTTGCCCACGTCTCAGCCATTTGCATGTCAGATTATTCCCATCACTTAAGGAAAGCTTGGCGCAGTTTTTGGAGGTGTTTAGAGGGTTTTCCAGCCCCTATCATAGGGTGACGTCAGGCCTAGGAGATTGCAGCAGGTTTTTCTAGGGTTTCCAGGCGCCCTTTTTCAGATTTGGAGGTTGGAATCATTTCAATGTATTTTATAGATGTTATTTACCAAAAATCAGATTTTTATCATTTATATTCAGATAGTTATGATTTTTTTAAATATTTCAGCAGTTTAGGGCATTCTGAAAATTACTGGCAGTTATCTATTATTCAAAAAAATCCAAAAATATTTTTCTAGTGTTTGTTATCATATTAGCAATGTCTCTATAAAATTTCATGTGATTTGGACAAGTGTTTTGCAAGTTATCCTTATTTTTCAGTTCGCTGCCCTATTTGGGTTTTATTCCAGAAAAATCAGAATATCATTTGCTGCAATTTTTCATTAATTTGTCAAATTTCAAGTTATATCCCATAAGGGATATTTCAACCCTCCACCCATGCAAGTCACCTAGGGTAAGAAGGGAGAAAAACCAACAATAAACCACCTTGAAGTACTTTGGAAACCCCCGTATGAGATTCCCCTCAAGCTTGAGGAGTGTTCGTTCCTTAATCCTCCAACAATGGAGGTTTTCATCGCCAAAGTTGAGCCAAACTAAAGGTTTCGTCTTTAGTGGAGAGTGGGGCACACTGTGCACAAACCCAACATATCAATTCTTAAATTTAACGTGTATAACCTTTTCAAATGGACCTTCATGTCCCTATATATCCTCAAGTAGCGCCAACATCAAAATAGTAGCCCAATGCGTAGGCCGACCTTTAAGTAATTCTATTTCTTCATTAACCTTTATGTACACTTGTCCCCATTCCTACCTCCACGGTCTAGCAACTAGTTTTCCGTCTTAGCCTTGGTCATACCCAAGGGGCTAGTGGCGTAGATAGTTGTTGGGTATGGTTTTCACCTACATTTCACTTATATGTTATGTTTTGGCGTTATGCATGTACTTTATGATGACTTAAGTGAAAAAGGTGGGGTAATGTTCTATTTCTTCATTGGGGGCACTTAAGTGGACTTTTTGGCCTAGGAGAAATAAAGTCACTTTAAGTGACGATTAAAACATGACATATCTCCAAGGGGGGTCGAATTAGGGTTTTATGGGCACTTTTATGATGGAAAAAAGTTATAAAAGGTGGTGTTTGGGGAGGAAAAAGGATCTTGGTCATTTTGCCATCTTATGTTGGAGCTTTCAGCTTGCTTTCCTTGCTTGTGGAGGTGAAATTCCGCAGGAACCCTAGCTTCGGTAGTGAAATATCTATCCCTAGCTAGTAGAGCACTCTTCGGTGGTGAAAGATCCAGCCCTAGTTTGCTATTGTGGAGTTTATTCAGATCGGGTTGTCAGATTCAGAGTTTTAGAGGCTTGCTGATCCAGTTTCAAGTCCAGAAAGAGAAGACAACCATATTCAGTAAGAGAGATCATTTATTTTATCAGTGGAACTTCTTGTTATTGCATGTCATTGCATGTTGATGCATGTTACTTGCATGTCATTGCATGTTGATGCATGTTACTTGTTTGCTGATGCATGTTACTTGCATTGGTTTAATTGCAATAAAAGTGAAGATATTGGTTATTTTCTGATTTTATACCTTGCTGCCATAACTGTACTTTGCTGTCATATTTTTCTATATACTGCTGTCATAAAAATCAGATTGTTATTTGTGAAAATTTGGTTGGAAATCTTGAATATAAAATAAATCCGGAAAAGGGATATTTCAGTGGTATCAGAGCGGTCTTTTCTGCATACCTGTTGGGTAGTGTATGAAGGTTTATTCTAGGAGGAATACACCCAAGAAAGAAGGTCTAGACATGGCGGATAAAGATGGAAAATCAGAGGAACAACTGAATGAGGAGTTTATGAAGAAAATGTTTATAAATATGGTGAAACAACAAGAGACTACAAACCTCTACTTGAGCCAACTCACAGAGAGATTATCACAGGGTGGCCTTGGGAACCATATGGAAAGAGGTGAAAATAGTAATTCCAGGCTGCGGACTCACAGAGATGAAACCGCAGATTAGGGCAGCACACTCCATCCCAAAACACATGGTTGAGCATGCATGAACCGGTTTTCCTGAAAGATCCGGAAGTGACATTGGTAGGGCAACAAGGGGATATTGTTGATGAGGAGACTTTTTGGGCAGAAGTATGAATCCTTGAGTGAAGGGTTCAAAGCTAATATGCCTTTCCCAGGAGTATTGCAGGATGAAGATCGGTAGCCGGCCCAAGCGGGATCACTATCCTCATGTTCCCGAGCTACAAAGGCGATTGGGGCAAATTTCAGTTCCACACTTCGACGGATCTAAGAAGTGTACCGTGACATCATGGATTCAGAAGTTAAAAACTTACTTTGACTTGAATCCCATGCGAAGAGGATGCAATAAAATTTGCAATCCTACATCTTGAGGGAGATGCACATGATTGGTGGCATCATGGCCTTGTCACACAGGGACACATGCATATTACCACTTATGTGGATTTTGCAGAGAGACTGGTGGGCAGGTTTGACAGGTGGGATCCCGAAAGATTCTTCAGAGAGTTGACTCATTTGAGACAGACATGATCCTTGGATGGGTACATTGCAGATTTTCAGCGGTTGTCAGTGATGGTTACTGATGTTTCTGAGGTGAGGTTGACTTCACTTTTTATAGCAGGGCTGACAGATTCACTAGCAGGGTTTGTGAAGGCATTCAAGCCTTCTTCACTACACGATGCCATTAGGAGAGCCCGAGATTTGGAGTTAGCCACTCCGAAGCCGAGGTTTCCACCTCGAGTTCAGCAGAGAGGACCCCCATCTAGACCTGATGGTTTCCAGCCGAAGGGGCCACCACAAAGACAGGAGACGGCTAGAAAGCCGTTTATTTCACGAGAGCTTAGGGATGAGCTGAGGCGAAAGAAACTTTGTTTCGATTGCAATTCACCGTGGGCCCCGGGACATGATTGCACAGGAAAGGGCAAGGCCCAATTCATTGAGGTCTTTGAGGAGGAGAGAGAGAGAGAGGGTGATGGAGATGAGCAGCTAGAGACCCAGGAGATGGATGACGGAGATGAAGATGCTTTGGATGGTACTGATGAGTAGGAGGAGGAGTTTTCCCTCAGGAGACTATAGCCACTTTGTCTAGTACCCCGAGGTACAAGGCATTCAGAGTTAGGGGAGTTATGCAGGGGCAGCGTGTTGTGGTACTTATTGATAGTGGGGCTACAGACAAATTTATTGATGCATCCTTGGTTGAGAGGTGCGGCCTACAGACAGAGGACTTTGAGGGCTTCAACGTTGTTGTAGCCAATGGTGAGTCTATGAGATGCACCCGTAAAGTTCCACAGTTGAGCATCACCATGGGGAACTACACCGCTACTGATGACTTCTATATTGTCGGCATTGGAGAGACCAACGTAGTGTTGGGAGTTCAGTGGCTTCACTCCCTTGGTGAATTTCGTACTAACTTTCAGACGATGTGAGCTGAAATTCAAGTCTAAGGGTAGGAATGTGACCTTGAGGGGTCTATCTACAGGAGCACCCAGGGTAGTCACAGCTAAGAGGATGGAGAGGATCTTTCAGCACGATGAGGTGGATTGGGCCATTCATTGCTTGGTTTCGACCAAGAATACAGGGAGTGACTGTCCAGAGTATCATGTGGATGTCCAAGGCCTATTGGACAAGCACAGTGCAGTTTTTCAGGACATACCTCCAGGTGTACCACCAGACAAGGGGTTTGAGCATGTGATTGAGCTTGGGGACAACAAGCCAGTGGTTACTACTCCTTACCGTCACCCCAAACAATTTAAGGATGAGATTGAGAGGACTATACACGAGCTTCTGGACATGGGGCATATTAGACCTAGTTCTAGTCCTTTTGCTTCTTCAGTGGTGTTGGTGAAGAAGAAGGATGGAACCATGCGAATGTGCATAGATTACCATGCACTGAATAAGAAGACAATAAAAAATAAGTATCATGTGCCACGCATTGATGAACTACTAGATGAGCTACATAGAGCAGTCTATTTTTCCAAAATAGACTTGTGATCTGGATATCACCAGATCAAGGTCAGAGAGGAGGATGTGCATAAGACAACTTTCAGGTGCCACTATGGCCACTTCGAGTTTTTGGTGATGCCATTCGGGTTGTCTAATGCACCGGCCACATTTCAGTCCTGCATGAACCATGTGTTCAACCGCCATTTGTGGAAGTTTGTATTGGTCTTCTTTGATGACATTTTGGTCTACAATAGGATGTGGGAGGATCACATTCAACATCTTGATGAGGTGTTGGGAATTTTGGAAGCTAATTCGCTTTATGCGAAAGCTTCTAAGTGCGAGTTTGGTATGACAAAGCTGCTATATTTGGGCTATGTGATCGGAGGAGGCAGAGTCAAGGTGGATAGGGAGAAGATTCAGGCGATTTTGGATTGGCCACCACCTAGGACTTTGACACACTTGAGAGGATTCTTGGGACTATGCACATATTATAGGAGGTTTGTGAAGAACTTCTCTCGCTTGACTGCACCCTTGACAGACTTGACCAAGAAGGGGGCTTTTGCTTGGTCAAATTCAGCACAACAGGTTTTTGATCACCTTAAGGGGTGATGAGTTCTTGTCCAGTTCTTACATTGCCAGATTTCACTCGGCCATTTGTACTCGAGTGCAATGCATCAGGAGTGGGTGTTGGAGCAGTGCTCATGCAGGATAGGCATCCCATTGCCTATGAGAGTCAGAAATTGAGTCCAGTAGAGAGAGGATTCTCAATTTACGACAAGGAGATGTTGGCCATTATGCATGCATTGGTCAAATTCAGACAGTATTTAGTGGGCAGACAAATTTGTGGTTCATATGGATCACAATAGCTTGAGGTTCTTTTTGGAGCAAAAGGATCTCAATGACCGCCAACAGAGATGGGTAAATAAGATATAGGCTTTTGATTTCGACATAGAATACAAGAAAGGTAAGAATAATGTGGTGGCTGATGCACTGTCTAGGAGACCTTGCTTTGATTCTATGATTTGCTTTATGTTAGATATTTCAGCTGATCAGAAGGCTCATATACTTGTTGAATACTCCAAAAATCAGTTTGCATGTGAGATTATGGATGGCATTATTCAGGATGATTGATACAGAGTTGTGGACGACCTCATCTACTACAAGGATAGAATTTTCCTTGTACCAGAGTCCAAAATGAAGGAGAAGATCCTTCGAGTAGTGCATGATACACCCTTGGCTGGACATCTAGGATATTTTAAGACATATAGGTACATCAGAGAGAGATTCACATGGAAGGGGTTAAAGGACGATGTCCTTAACCATGTCAGGGAGTGTTTGGTTTGTCAACAAACCAAGGCAGAGCACTCTTTCCCAGCAGGGCTTCTACAACCTCTGCCTATTCCAGAACAAAAGTGGAAGAGTATATCCATGGATTTTATCACAGGTCTTCCCTCAGTGTATGGGCACGATTGCATATATGTGGTGGTTGATCAGTTGATTAAATATGCCCATTTCCTTTCTATGCCTTCAGGGCACAAGGCACTGCAGGTGGCTCAGACTTTCTTCACAGGTATTTTTGGGCATCATGGGTTGCCTAAGAGTATTGTCAATGATAGGGATAAGATTTTCATGAGTACATTCTGGCAGGAGATCTTCAGGCTTGCAGGTACGGAGCTGACACCTAGTACCAGCTATCATCCATAGACCAATGGGCGAATTGAGATAGTGAACAAGTGAATAGAGGGCTACTTGCGTAGCTATGCTGTAGGACATCAGTGTGAATGGGTCAAATGGCTACATATGGGTGAATATTGTTACAATACCACCTACCAGATGAGTATTGGTATGACTCCTTTTCGAGCATTATATGGTTATGAGGCATCCTCATTTGTAGACCTAGTATTATCAGATAGCTGAGCTCCCAAAGCTCGTGATTGGGTACAGGAGAACCAGGACATTCTAAAGGCTCTCAAGGAGAACATACAGAAAGCGCAGAATCAACAGAAGGTATATGCAGACAGACACAGAGTTGAGAGATCATTCGAGGTTGGAGATTTGGTCTTCTTACGGTTGCAGCCATACAGACAATCCTTACCCAAGAAGAGTGGTGCAGAGAAGCTAAAACCGCAATTCTATGGGCCATACAGGATAGTGCGCAGAGTTGGGGCAATAGCATATGAGTTGGAGCTTTCAGAGCACAAAAAGATTCATAATGTCTTCCATGTTTCGTGCCTCAAAAAGGCACTTAGACAACATATTGCACCTTCCACAGATTTACCACCATTGGATGACAAAGGGAAGCTGGTCTTAGAACTAGAATCTATTATTGAGGTAAGACAAAGGAAGCTTCGGAACATGGTAATCACAGAATATCTAGTGCAGTGGAAAGACTTACCACTAGAGGATGCCACTTGGGAGGGAGAGCAAATTTTACAACACCCTAGTTTACATTCGCTTGAAGACAAGCAAATTTCGGGAAGGGCGGACTGTAATGTCCCCATTCCTATCTCCACGGTCTAACGACTGGTTTTCCATCTTAGCCTTGGTCATACCCAAGGGGCTAGCGGCTTAGATAGTTGTTGGGTATGGTTTTCAGCTACATTTCACTTATATGTTATGTTTTGGCGTTATGCATGTACTTTATGATGACTTAAGTGAAAAAGGTGGGGTAATGTTCTATTTCTTCATTGGGGGCACTTAAGTGGACTTTTTGGCATAGGAGAAATAAAGCCACTTTAAGTGATGATTAAAACATGACATATCTCCAAGGGGGGGTCGAATTAGGGTTTTATGGGCACTTTTATGTTGGAAAAAAGTTATAAAAGGTGGTGTTTGGGGAGGAAAAAGGATCTTGGTTCATTTTGCCATCTTATGTTGGAGCTTTTAGCTTGCTTTCCTTGCTTGTGGAGGTGAAATTCCGCAGGAACCCTAGCTTCGGTAGTGAAAGATCTATCCTTAGCTAGGAGAGCACTCTTCGGTGGTGAAAGATTCAGCCCTAGTTTGCTATTGTGGAGTTTATTCAGATCGGGTTGTCAGATTCAGAGTTTCAGAGGCTTGCTGATCCAGTTTCAAGTCCAGAAAGAGAAGACAACCATATTCAGTAAGAGATCGTTTATTTTATCAGTGGAACTTCGTGTTATTGCATGTCATTGCATGTTGATGCATGTTACATGCATGTCATTGCATGTTGATGCATGTTACTTGCATGTCATTGCATGGTGATGCATGCATGTTGGTTTAATTGCAATAAAAGTGAAGATATTGGTTATTTTCTGATTTTATACCTTGCTGCCATAACTGTACTTTGCTGTCATATTTTTCTATATACTGCTGTCATAAAAATCAGATTGTTATTTGTGAAAATTTGGCTGGAAATCTTGAATATAAAATAAATCCGGAAAAGGGATATTTCAATGTCATACCTATCTACACGCAGGAGCTTATGGAGGAGATATGCAAGTGTAGTCCAAGTTGTATGTAAGAGTACTAAAGTGTAGGAGCAATGTGTGGAACAATATTAAGAGTGCTCCATTTATTTTATGAAAGAGAGATCATTCCTTTGTATATTACCACCTTCCACGATAAATTGTTGTCCCCGTTTGTGGTTT
Source organism: Taxus chinensis (assembly GCA_019776745.2). Lineage (NCBI taxonomy): Eukaryota > Viridiplantae > Streptophyta > Pinopsida > Cupressales > Taxaceae > Taxus > Taxus chinensis. The sequence continues at coordinate 663,911,497 of CM034147.1, read as the reverse complement.
AGTTTCATGTGCACTTTTATTTCTTTTTCAATGCTACATTAAATATAGACGGATGAATCTTCTTCTTTCTACCTATTTCATGCTGTTCATGGATCTATAATATGTGACAACAGCTGATGCTTGGGTAAATGGTGGTGATTTAGGTTGGTCTTAATGGCAACTTTTATGCTAAAAGTATGGAAACTTCCTTAATTCTATTTGGCTGGCAATCTTCCCATCAATGCCATACTCAGAAATTCTATGACTTTATTTAAGTTGGAATGTTTTTAACTTCCAATGATGGTTTTCTATTTTTATTATTCCATCTGTACTCTTTGTGATTTACTTTCTTCTTGCTGTTATTTGGATTCTTTTTATGATCATCAAAATTGTTTAATGTCTTAAATACTCTGTTGTATATTTACTTAATATGGGTGTTCTTCTCTTTCTCGTAACACCCAGTTGTCTATTTTGATATTTTTTTCTGTTTTCAAAGGACATCGTCTCCATAGTAGAGCACTACTATATTTGGTAAGAGCACTTATATAGTCCACATCCTTCTTCACTAGAAGCCCAATAATACTTGAAAATATACAAGTTGAAATGAGGAAAGGTTTTCCTTTGAAAGGTTTTTGATGGTTCAATAGGAGAAACAATACTCTATCCATGCTTGTGAAATCCACAATCTGTATATCCCATTTGTTGAAGAATTTGTGAAACAATACCTTTTGTATACTTCTCAAACTCACCAATGCTAAGAGAGACACACTAGACAAAGTACCATCATTAGAAGAATTGGAAGAAGCATCACCAATGACAAAAGAAAAAGAAGCCACATCTTGTGAAGAATAATATCCTCCTACCTTAGTCCCATTAGAAGTGCTAACACCATCCTATGATGAAGAAGTATATCTTCTTTTATCCTCCCAGAATAGCTCAAGCATTTCTTCTTTCCAATAATGTCATTCATGACATCCATTCTGCAATTCCAAATATTTTCATGCTCATCATACTTGTCACAAATATTTGAAACAAGCTTAAGGAAGTTTTATCAATTCTATCATTCATATAAACACGGGGACTTCTTAATGCAACAATATTACTCATCAGGTTCTGATTAAGGAACAGTTATGATGAAGGTCAGGTCAAATGAGTGATCCAAAAGGCCTGAAGGGATCCTCGCATTTAACAACATGAAGATGAGAGTATAAATAAGGTTACTCTTCCTTACATGAAAGGAACTACTGATATTCTAGCAAGGGTCCTTGGGAGGAAAAATATTAAAATGACATTCTCCCCTCTATACAATCGAGAACATGCTCGATAAGGCAAAAGATCAAACTAATCCTAATTTTCACAAAGGGATCTATACTATCCATTGCAGCTGTGGTAAATTATATAGTGGTGAAACATGATGATCTATTCAAGTTAGGATAAAAGAACATCGTGCCGATCTCACACACAACGAGTTCCAAAAATCTGCCTTAGCTGAGTAATCTCATGACACGGGTCATCACATTTGCATGGATAAAGTTAGAGTAATCGCCAAGGAAGATCATTACATGAGACGAAGGATTCGGGAAGCTATGGAAATTGCAGAGAATCCATACAACATGAATAGGGAAGACGGTTGGACTCTTAGCAGCAGTTGGAAATGGTGATTCGTCTTGTTAAGAATGAGCATATTATTAGTCATTATGGTCCTCCCTCCTAAAAATAGCCGACCTATCTGGGACTATAATGAAATCGCTATTTAATAACAATATTTGGTTTCTTTTTTGTCATGGATCTCTTCCTCCTGACGATGGGTCATGCCTAGGCTTGAAGCATTGAGTTTCAAATAATTATAACACAGCTATCTGATCTTTCCTTCAAATATTTCATTGTGTACCATCTTGAATAATCTAATCCTTATCCTTTTCAAGCAACTATATTTGAAATCAAGTGACCACTTTAGAAGACTCGACATTGTCCTCATGCAATGACTTAACCTCCTCAACGACATGAATTGTGTTGGATGGCTTCTTTTGTCTAATAGAAATGCTTCTCCAAAGTCTCCCGTTTGATCTTTAGGCAATTCATATTCTTGATATGACCAAACAACTCATCAAAAACATGAAAGCACATATTTCAAGAGCCTTATATTGCCCATCAATCCACTCATATCTTTCCCATTTATTAGTAAGTTCTTTCTCACCACTCTGATAAAACCCACAAGCCACAATTCCACAATCCTTCCTCCATTATCTGCCTCCATAGGCCATAATTGGGCATGTAAGCTTATATTCAGGCTGAGAGAATTTCATGATTGTGTGACTAAAAAAGTGGTATTATTTGGCAACAAACTCAAAATCAATGCGTGCCTCGATAGAGAACAACACCCGAGTGGACATGCACGGCGAATTTTGCACTGGAATACTGTAGTATAACTGTCAAGTCCAAAATTCGAGTGGAGCTGCAAATTTGAAATCTCCAAAGTGGAATTGGGAACCCTGAAATTTGACAGCGGAACTGAGAAATCTAAATTCTATAGCAGAATTGAAAAACTGGATTTTTCTAAAGTGGAATTTTAAGCCCAAACAATCTCAACATGAACTAGTTACAGGGTCCTTTGATATATGTATACACCATTCAACAAAGAATCAAATGTATACACCATTCAACAATAACATTTACACATGATATATGTGATAGGGTACAAAGTAACCAATAACATTGAAAGATCCCCAAATGGGTCTCTCTTGTTCTCCAACAATATTAGATCAATTAAAAACACCAAAGGCTGATTTATGACTATTATGGCAAAAATCTTACTGCAGATCTGAATTTATTTGGGAAAATGCAACTAGGGTTTTAGATAGATCTTAATGCAAATGATACCCAAAAATTACATTTTCGTTCCCAAATGATTACTCGAATATTTAGCAACTGAATCATGCAAAAAACTGATTTTATTGCAGCCAAAACAACCCAGAAATCAGATCTGAAATCCGATTAATATTCTGCCTGGAAACCCTTACAATATACTTCAGAAAATGACGAAAATACAGCGATTTGGTTTATAATATTATGGAGAATATTTGACAAGTATTTTTAAAGGAAATACCTCAGGAAAATGCTGCCAAACTGCCCACAACAGATCGATCCAACTGCTGCCCAAAAACCATTGAAAATACCTTCAAAAACTCTTCACAAACATTGCTGAAATAAACCTGGAAAATCTGATTAACACGCTGGAAATTTCTGAGTGAAATCCCCTCTCAATCCCTTGGGGTTTTCGTCCACAAGAGGTATAAACTAAGGTTTTTCGTTTTTAGAATTTTTTTTGCAAAAGCTAAAAGCTCAAATGTAAGACACAATTATCAAATAGACAAAAGCATAGCATATAATTCCTCTCCTTAAGTCGACTTCTCCTTTTAAAGGAGAGGAGACCCAACAACCAACCTCCACAATCAATCAACATGCAGCGACTTTCTCTATGCAATTTCTACCCTCCATTTTCAAACATTCCTAGGACAAGTCGCCATTTCCCTTAGGGAGAATACAAAAGGATATTTAACACTTATTTTCCCTCCCAAAGCTGGTTGCATTTTTCCTAGAAGGAATACACAATGAAATGGGATTATGGTTCTTTCTATGTTTCCTAGGCTTCATTCCTCCTCAAGGGCCCAAGTCGCCATTATCCTCCCTAGAGAGAATAAAATATAATAAATCACCTTTCTCTAACCTCAAATTTTGTCTCCTTAAGGCAAATTGCACTTTCTAGAGGGACTACCATTTTTATTTGTAAGTGCTTTTCTCTATTAAGCTAAACAAAATTAATATAAGTGCTTTAATAATTTTATCTGTTTTTCTTTTATAGCACTTAATACTAATTTAATGTGACTTAAGTCACCCTTGTGTTCACCCTTTGGTCGCCGGGTTGACAAAATAGGCCAAAGGTCTTCAATTGGAGAAGGGGATATTACAAATCCTCCCTTCCCAACAAGTCTAAGCTGGTAGCCCTCAAGCAATTATGGATCTTGAAGCTTCCCTGTCCAAGTTGTCATGCTCAAGAGACTAAAGGTTAGTTGTAGCTGAACCAAAAGCCTAGGAGTTGAAGCTGTCCAAGTGAACTAAGGTTGAACCTGTCACCATACTATGATCCACAAGCTGCTCAGTTACAGTATACTTGGAGAAATGGTTCAGCAAACTCCAGGTTGAAGACTTGAAGCTTCAACCATGAAATCAATGTAACTACTACATGATGACAATAGACTGGGCTCAAGCAACTAGTTCTTAAGATGTATTAGTGGGTTTTTTCATCAGTACCTTGGAGTATCGCCAACATCGACGTCAATCTTGTGTCTTCAAAATGTCTTGACTTTGCTGCCCCAAAATGCTTGTGTGTGGTTTTATGTGTTACAATAGGCTGAATTCCTCAGAAATCAGCTTAATAAATGAGATGGCATGATTTCCCCCACACCAGTGTCTTAATTTCCAACAATCCTCCTTTGAAAGGCCTTTGGCGCATGCCCCCAAGATTAGTAGTAGCTCTATGAGGAAGTTGACATGTGGGGGACCTCATACCCTGCTGGAAACTAAGCCTAAGTAAACATCTTTTCCTTGAACTCTTGCTAGGTGTTGTCTTGCTTGAGTGGCTACCAACCTAGAAGCTCTAGCTCTGCTATTCCATTCCTCACACCTCTTAAGAGTTTCCATTAGGATCTCCTTGCTTGCATATAGACCGATAATTTATTCTCCTGATGATAGAGATAATTTCTCTAGCAAGCAAAGTTCATTAACACAATTATTAGTTGTTCAATGGAAATCATACCTTTTGAAGCTTCTTCTTCATGGTTGGTGTCGTCAGCTATCTAGATTTATCTTCATGTGTTAAATCAACCATGGTCTACCATCAGATCTAGCAATAACTTTTCATGGGGTCCTAAGGGGAAGATCAAGACACCAAAGTGCTCTCCTGAAAAGTTGTTAAAAAAGGTGATCTGTGAGAGATATAGAGATCTGTAAGTAGATATGTATCAACCATTCGGATAGCTAAGTGTGATATTTCGAAAGAGCCTGCTAAGTCTTGTAGCCAGATGTAAAGGATATGATCCATCTAGGTCCATGAAGGAAAATGCTCCTTAACATCTTGAGGAAGATGTTATACTCCTCAAATATGCTAATTTCTGCTTCCTTGTCTTCCAGATATCTACTTTCGATCATCCCTACTTTCGTAATGCGGTGTAAGACATCACTCTGTGGGGTTAATAGCATCAATGATGCTTGGTGATCTAGGCCTCCGATCTTGTCTGACCCTCAAACTGTATACATGCTCCACTCTTGGACCTATCCACATACATGAGAGATTTGAAGCATCCATATCCATACTGTTAATGGGTGTCTAACTCATGAATTCCCTAGAGCAAGATCGCTGGTCCAAATGGAATGCTTTTCAACACAAACTTCTTCACATTATACAAGGCTCTATTTTTTACTCTTTTCTGATTGAATAGATAAACCATTCAGGTGGGATGAAGCAATTGGCTCTGAACCCACTGAAAGATTCTGAACCCGTTTTTGCTTGACATACCCATAAGTACCATCCATACTATTTGGGGCGGTAAATGCCCATCTGGACCCTCCTTAGAATTGATAATAAAAGGTTATTCATGAAACGGGGGCACATGAAACTGCATCTGTATCTAAAATACAGCAAACCCCTCTTGTCCATGTGAATGCAGAATAGGCGCCTAGGGTCAAATCTAGCAGATTTCTTTATAAATATTATCAGCATGCCTATAAACCAACCCATGATTGTCTGGAACTAAATCAAGGAACAACCAAACGAAACAAATCTTCAGAAAGATTTAACACTCAACAAAGATCATGTCTAAAAAGTCCACTTGAAATGAAAAAACAGCCAATTTGCCTTTATTTGCTGCTGGAAATCTAAATAACAGACCTAGCCAAGTGAAAAAAGACATTTCTATAGTAAACAATTCTCATAACTATAGAAGAAGCTGCCTACTCAGATAGATGTGCACATGCTCACTGCTGCAATTTATTCTTTTAAGATGAACTGCAAGAATGCTAAAAACTGAGTAAACAATGAAGATTCCTGGATGGAAAATTCTAGTACTGCTCCTAGGGTTTGCAAACGTCCACATTAGATCAATAATCCAGAGGGTTTCCGTCCTTAGATTTTGTCTGCAAAAGCTTTGACAAACTAATGTATGAAAATAATTCATGTTAGGAATGTGTCTCCCATCCAAGTCGCATTTTCTTCCATATAGCCAAAAACCCTTCCAAATATCCAAGTCTGAAGATTTTGGCTATAGCCCAATACTTAATATTTAATTAAGTCATTTTGCTTCAGTCTAAGCAAGTTGCACTTTTAGGTTTATTATAATCATTACTGCTAATTCAAGTCGCATTTTCTGGCTAGGACAGTGCATTTAGAATACTTTATTAATCTATTTAGAAGTGTTCCTAGACTTAAATGTCATCTAATTAAGTCTATTAATTCTATAATAAAACAAGTCATTTCAATGAACTCAGCCACAACCAATCTAGATTTCTCAAGACCATGGCAAGGAACAGATAAGTAGGAAAATGGTCACTTAAGGATTCAGCCACTTCCATCTAATTAGACACAACCACGCGAGACTTTCCCAAAAACCAGCATGAAAGAGGCAGACTGGACAGTGGTGCCTTATATAAGTTAACTCAATAGATGAAAATCATGTAACAGTGTTTTGATATATATATTTATCATGCTCTAATTTCTTATCTACCATATGTGCATCAGTGAGTGGTCCATTCATTCACATTATACCATATGAAGATGACAGTTTTTTCACTTTGCGATTCCAAGGTTGTTAATGCAAGGGAAAGTAAGCATGTTTTACGAAAAGCACCAAAGAGGTACCAAACAGGCATTCAGGTCATTCTTCCCTTGTAGATATACTCATCATCTCTAGATCAGTTCAGAAACTCCAATGCCCACCTTTCTCAAAGCTTATGCTCATTTATACCAAAACTGAAATTGAATCAAGTCATTTTATCTTGTCCAAGTGAACAACCTGTGTTTCAGATTCATATCATTCAAAGCTAGATGGAGTCCTGAATGAAGCAGTGTTTTATAACAAAACCAACTCAACTCAAACAAACATTGAAATTCATTTTACTTGTTTTTCTATGTTCATTAAATGCTGGGAGTTTACAGTTTTTGGTTTACTTCTAATGTGGCATTTAATCCCTCTTAAGCACAGAACTACTGAATAGGGGTTGTGTCTTATTAAAATGAGGTTTCTCTGATGTTGCCTTTGTCAATAATCTGCTTTTAATATGCTGTACTGATTGGCCAGTCAATAACCATGCCATATTTTTGGTGAATATTTAAACTAAGACATGTTAGTACCTTTGTTCATACTTTCCCTTTATGCCGTGATGTTGTAGTCATTATCATTGTTCAAAGTTGTCATGGACCATGGAATATGCTATGCTACAAATCATATCACGACTTTTTCCCAGGTCATTTACAAAACCAATTTAACTCAAACAAACATTGAAATTCAGTTTATTTATTTTTCTATGTTCATTGAAGGATGAGAATTTATAGTTTTTAGATTAATTCTAATGTGGCATTTGATCCCTCTTAAGCGCAGAACTACTGAATTGGGTTTGTGTCTTATTAAATGAAGGTGTGGTTGAAACCAAAATATGACACACAATAATGAGTTGATTTCATTCAATAATATTGCATACAAATATATAGGCATATGATCTCCTTGAGATAAGGAATCATGGAACGTAACAATACTATTTTTCTAAAGCCCTTTACATCTCGGATTACAATCTCCTATTCATCCTCTAAATTTGAGTAGTTTGAACTACGAACTAGTACTAGAAAAACAATATAAAACAATTTGTTTTGGCATCTGATAGATTATGTGAGCACTAACAATGTTCCCTAACAGGAAGTTGAGAAGTTATGTCATGAGTCTATACTCATAAAAATACAATAACTCAGCATTTTTTATTCAGTACTATTTTTCCAGTCATTTTTCGTATTTCATGTATTTTCATGGTGAATCTTTGAACTAAGACATGTTAGTCCCTTGTACGAGTGCTTTCCCTTTATGCCATGATTTTATAGGGTGCAGACGCTTTCCCATTTAGGTTCATAACTTTTTTGTTTCTTGATCTTTCCAAGAGATTTCACAGTTTGATCACCAAGTATCCGACACCAGTTCAGTTTCTATGACCCCGAATACAGATGGGGTACTAAGGTTATGCAATATCCATCAAAATGTTTTCTCGAGACTGCCACTTGGATCAATCATCAATATTGTAATTTTGGCTATACTTTCCAAGTCCTTCTCATGTGTATCCCATAGGTTCCATCTTTGTTTGAACCACTCCCTCTGGTGTGCTTATGACCACTTGTTGGAACTGGGATTCTGATCTCTTCGCTGTCTGATACTTGACACAAAAAATGAAAAATACTTCCATTTATTGGTACTTGATCTCTTGAGATCTACGTTGCCAGGAAACGAAAACAGAAATGGAAATGGAAACGAATACGAAACGCAGAAACGTAAATTTTCAAAAAACCTTGGATATAAAATGTTACCGGAAACGTCCGTACAATATATATATATATAATATATGCATAATACTCATTTTATAATTGTAGACCATAAGAGATAATTGATAAAGCACTCAAAATATTTTGTATTCATTGAAATTTGAACTTCTAAAGAGTCATGACTCATCATTCAACATGGTTACAATTTCAATGATTCACATATACATGATAATAATCTAGATTCTAGAATATATCATCCGGATTTTCCTCATAATCATCTCCATGAACACCATTGGCAGCTCCACTCCCACTAGCTCCACTTTCCATCCCTTGTGCAATGGATCCCGATTCTTCTTCATCAATACCAAGTAGTGAAAGTTGGCTAAGAGTAGCCGCAGAAGCATCAAAGTCACTACTCTCAAGATCAATATCCCAAAGTTTGTTGGGACCTCTAAGATAGCCTTCAGTCTTGTGTGTGAGAATGCACAAATTGAAGTGTACATACACTAAAGCCTCAGCCTTCTTGGATCCTAACTTGTTCTGTTTGGCTGAGTGGATGAAGCTATATGTACTCCAATTCCGCTCTGTTGAAGAATTGCTAGCCACCTGTTACAAAAAAGAAGTTAGAAAATTTCAATTAGTAATAAAATTAATTTACTAAGAAGTAAGAACTTAGAACATACAATTTTAATTAATAAACAAACTTTTGATTTCATTTTAATATTTTATACTTATGAGAGGACTTTAATGGCAACAGGTCGTATGTACTTGGCATCATGGCCATGTACATACCACCACATGAATGGTGCCAGCTTGTACTTATCAATTGATGCATATATTTCACCCATGCTACCATTAGATGAGACAAAGAGTGCCATTTCATAGCGGACCGTACTAGCTACATCTGGATCAGGAAAAAAACCTCCAAAATGTTGTCTTAGCTCCACTTGCAACTTTGTGGTCATCATATGGTTTTTGCCTACTAGGTAGCAAAATTATTTCACTGCTATAAAATTTGGGATTCAGGGCATAGGCTAGGAGATGCAATGGGGTGGTCATTTTATTCCATCTTCTCATGATTATGCTCTTAACTTCATTGAAGAAGGTTTCTTGAGGATCATGTTCTTTTTGTTGTATGATGTCTCTAATTTTTTCAAGCATAGAGTCAATGCCATCATAGATCTCCCCTATGCGAGTCTCATCTGTGTCTATATATCTAATCATAGATAAAATAGGCTCAGTAAAACTAAGCAAGTATGCAACCTTTTCCCACCAATTATCATCAAGTATCATTGATTTTACTTTGATGGTTCTTTCTGTGTTTGCTTGCCTCCACACGGACCAAACATTATCAATCACCATAAACCTTGAGGCTTGTTTTACCTTCACAAGTCGTCTTAAGATGAGCATGTGAGAGGCAAATCTTGTTTCAACAACCTATTAAAATAAATTAAAACAAGTTAATAAAATATAAAATTAAATTTAAAAGAAATTCAATTGATAATTTGATATTTCATAGAAAGTTAGCAAATAAATATTAAAAATTAGAAACTAGGAAATTGTTTTGTTACCTTCAACAACTCCAACGTTGAGAACCTCCTAAAGATAGCTTGAGACATATGATGATTTGTGACAAACATTTGAATCTCATTAGCCTCTATATAAGTTTCTTCTATCCATGGAATTTTCCCAATCTTCTGCAACATCAAATTCAAGGAGTGTACTGCACAAGGTGTCCAAAAAATGTGCTCATATCTCCCCTCAACAATCATCCCAGTTGCTCTACAATTTTTTGCATTGTCCGTGATGACTTGGACAATGTTTTGAGGGCCCACTGACTCAATAACATCAATCAAAATATTAACAATAAATTGAGCATCTTTCACTTCACCCTCACAATCAATGACCCTTAAGAACATTGCCTTTTTAGGGCACACTGCAACAATGTTGATTAGGGGTCTATTTCGGGCATCTTTCCATCCATCTGAAATGATAGACACCCCTGAGTCCTTCCATGAATCCTTAATTGGCTGCAAAGAAGTATGTACATGGGCCACTTCTTTCAACAACAATGATGTTCTCACCTTCTCATAACTAGGGCTTTTATACCCTTGTGGTGCATTATTAATTCCTCTCACCATTTGTTGCCAATAAGGTGACCACAACACATTGAAGGGCAACCCACATGCATAAACACAACAAGCAATCAACTCATCAACAACATCCCTTTTCTCATTTGCAAATGCTTGCTCTAATGGGCCTTTGGTACTTTTCTTTTGTGACAAGCACTCTCCCTCTGATGGAGTTTCAACTGCAACTTGGATAAAAGAATGGTTTGATGGGGTGGGTGGTCTTACAAATCCCTTATTTTGCAAAGGAACGGTTTTAAATTTAGCTCTTGAAGCTTCTAAATCAGCCTCCTCTTGCTCTTTCATATATGCCAATATATGTTTCCCTTCAACCTTGGCACATTTTCTAATCCCTGTTCCCGCTTTCCCCATTAAATGAGCTTTGAGGCGGGTGTAAGAGGATTTGTATTGTATATTGCAATGATTGCATACCCAAACCCGAGAGCCACCGCCAACAAGGTTCTCCACAATTTGCACATGTCTCCAAAGAGGAGCTCTAGGATCTACACCCCCATTTTGGCTTTCTTCCCCTTCCCCATGCCCTCCCACTGAAGCTGAATTAGATGCCATTGAATCAAACCTTCATTGAAAAATAAAAACATAAACTTAGATAACAATATTGAATAAATTATTAAATAGAACCACACCCTACATATCCTATTCTGCTTTTGATCACCAAGTTCACCGTTTAGGGCGCGAGGTGAGAGCATACACAGAGTTAGGATTTTTTAATTTAAAAAAAACAAAATAAACTTTTTTTAAAAAACAAAAAAGAAGTTAGAATTAAAAATCCTGCACATCCTATTCTGCTTTTGATCACCAAGGTCACTGTTCAGGCGCGAGGTGAGAGCATACACAGAACTCGGATTTTTTTAATTTAATAAATACATAAAATAAACTCTTTTTAAAATAGCAAGAAAAGAATTAAATTAAAAATCCCTACACATCCTATTCTACTTTTGATCACCAAGTTCACCATATCAGGCGCGAGGTGAGAGCATACACAGAGTTCAGATTTTTTTAATTTAAAAAATACAAAATAAACTTTTTTAAAAAAGAATTAAATTTAAAAAAAACCCTACACATCCTATTCTTCTTTTGATCACCAAGGTCACCGTATAGGTGCGAGGTGAGAGCATACGCAGAGTTTGGATGATATTTATAATTTAAAAAAAATAATATATGATTTTTATTTTAACACCGCAAAAGAAATGTTACATTTTTTTATTTTTTTAAGCATAAAGTTTTAAATTTACTAAATTAAATACTACATATTGACATCATGATCAATGATCCTGAATGATGTGTGCATAATGCACACATCATTCATGATCATTGATCACATTAACATTTTCTTTAGCCAAATAAAGAAAAAAACTTGAAATATACCTGGTTTTTCCTCCTTGAAGTCAATCCCACCTTCCAAATCCGATTCGAAATTCCTCCTTGAAGCTGCTCCTTGATGTCTCTTTGCTCTTAACACCTGCTAAACTCCTCCTTCAAGCTGCTCCTTGAATCCTTGATGTCTCTTTGCTCTTCACAATGCTAAACTGTTAGTTTAGTGAAACTGAATTTAGCAAGAGAAAAATGAGAGTGTGATTTAGAATGGACCCAAGAGGTCATTATATAGCTTTTAGGAAGTGTCTTTAGCAAGTCTAGGTAGGTAGCTTAGGGTTAGGTTTATTAAATGCTATTTAAAAAAAAAAGTTTTGATGCTTTAAACTTTAAAAATCCGGTGGAAATGTGCGAGACGTTTCCGGAAACAACTAGCACATTTCGACAGAGTTTCATTTCTGTTTCCCATTTCGGAAATGTTTTTAGCATGAAATGGGACCCCCTACGGGCGTTTCCCTACTTCTGAGCTTGAGATAGAATAAACTATTTTTGTAAAGCTGTAAATGGCACTTGGAATTGAACCTGAGGCCTTCCTTCAATTTAAGTGTCTTAGCTAAGTGGGCTAAATGCTTGGCTCATAACCATGATAGTGTTAGTGATACTTGTGTCTTTTCTGCAATATCTTCATATCCTCTTTTGGCTCAATTCGTTCTTCTTTTCCCACCGGCCTAAGCTTACCTAGGCTGCACACCTCTTTGTGTAGCCTCCGAATAGCTATCCTCTCTCACCTTCAAGATTTGCTTTTCATGCACAACATCAACCCCATACATGGCCCGTTTTTCTCGGCGTCCTTGCTGGTTGCATGTCCATTCCCTCTTGGCCCCTTTGTTGGGCCTCACACCCGATCCGCGCCTTTACACACTTCTATGGCCTCCAAATGGGCTTGCTTACTTCACACCTGCTCGCTTCCTGAGCACTTCTTGTAGTGCCTTTGGTGGCTCTTTGACAGTTCACAAACTTCCGTTGAGGCTTTGACACGGACAACAAAGCCAATGGTGGAGCTAAGGCGGCTCCTTCCAATCTTTTTGTTCTGCTACCACCAGGTGGTTGTCGATTTGATTCTCTACTACTAGTTGGTGGAAGACAATAATTTTGTTTTTCTCACTACCCTTCCACTGCCAGCCACCACCACCATCGGTCCGTCTACCAATGGCGCCACCACTTTAAACACCCCCACTCAACCCAAACAAGGAGTGCAATTTTCAAACTCAAATGGAGGAATATTCCCTCCAAAATGGAGGGAACTGACAGAATTGTTTGATGACAAAGTTGGAGGCCAAAGAAGCTAAAATGGAAAAAACTTGGAACTACAGACCCCCTTAATTTTCTTGTAGGTTCAGAATATGTAAATGGTTTAACGAAATTCTACTTGCAACTCATAGAATAAGGGTCTTGTGAAAAAACCTGAATCTTCAATTGCTCCCAAACCATGAAAAGTAAGCAGTTTTCGTTCGAAACCACAACCTTCATCGTGACCCAATCTTTTACAAGTTGGAATAGATTTGCACAATTCTTGTTCAAACTCTTGATTTCGCAATTTTTTTTCAAACCCTAATTGGAAAATCTGATCTTCTTGTCTCCACAATTGCCTTCACTTCTCAAAGTTTTGTGGTGTTCTCCCCTAAACTCCAATACCATGTCAAAACACATAGTATTGTTCTCAGATGGTCTACTTAACCCTTTCCAATACTATTGAGACAAAATCATTCCATACTCCATTCATACAACTACTCTACTCCATACTAACTATTAGCACTACTAGCCTCTACTGCGTTGGCACTCCATGGCATTCAACATAAAATACAATATATGGATATATAAGATATAATGGTACAGATTGTATGTAAGCTAAGAATGATCTATGGGGGATCCTCTCTAAATTAGGATAAAATAGATGACCATAATTATAGCCAATACACATACAAAGAGCCGGTCCAAAAAGTAGTTTGGTATTGTAACCAAGAGGCATAAAATGGGGCTTGTAATGGATCTAATAGGGGTAATCTACTCTAAATCATTATGGATACAAGATGTCGGGTCTTACCATATCTCAGCTGTGGCCTCTTGACCAAATCAAGAGCTATCAAACTAATGGAGGTAAAATTTCATTTAGTGGTAACAAGTGTTTTGCAGGGACAAGTTCCCCCATTTCCCAACCATCAAGGATGTTAGGGTTGTTTCTAGGTGACTCAGGGGACAAGAACAAAATGTTTCCCCACACAACTGTGAAAGTGAGAAACAAAGGGGATGTCCCTCAGGGACATTCCTGTGGTTCTGGAGATGTTTTCGGGATGTACTCGAGAGGTGCGAGTCAAAATCAAAATTCAAGCAGGCATTTCAAAAGTTTTAGAACTGACATTGGAGTTAAACAAGGATGCCCGTTATCCTTTGTTGTTTTTGGCTTATCTATTGACAAACTTGAAGAGTTGCTGAATTTGCAGGGTGGGGATGGAGTCCATTTGGGAAAGTATGTTAAAGGTTTCTTTTGTATGCAAATGACCTTATTTTGATTGTTAGGTCCACTCAAGGGTTGAAAGAGCACTTATATGCTCTTGAACACTTTTGCAAAGAAGTGGGTATGCAAGTCAACACCAATACGACCAAGATCATGATCTTCTCCAATAGAAAGAACAAAAATCAGCTTGAATTATATTTTGAAGGAAGTATTCTAGAAGAAGTAACTGAGTATAAATACCTTGAGATTGACTTCAAACAAGAGCTTAGTTGGGAAACTGGTAGGGAAGAAGAGAACTTTGGGAGGTTGGAGAGCACTGTATGCACTACAAAACAGATGCAGAGAAGCAGACTTGTGGGATTGGAAAACTACGCAAACTCTTTTTGGGCTATTAGTAATTCAAGTGGTGCTTTATGGGTGGGAACTACGGGCTAGGAACACGTCAAACTCAAAATAGAAGCAAATAGAGAGAATTCGAAAATGCATTATCACAAGCAAGTTCAAACTAAAAGTATTGATCCCATATGAGATTCTTTAAGATGAAACAGGTGTAGTTCCAATTGAAGCCATTGACATGGTGGGTCTCCAAGGATATTTAAAAAAATTGAGCAGATGAAGGCAAGTAGATGGCCTAAGGTGGTCTTTAATGAGATCTTGTGCAAGAGAAAGAAGTTTTGGATGAATCAAAATAACAAATGGATGAGGAAATGGCACATTACCCTCGAATGCATGTCCTAATAATAGCAAAGAAATAAAGGCGTTTGTTATGGATAAATTCTGCAAGTCTATGTGGGATAAAACATTAGGGACAAAGAAGAAATATCACCTTGAGGAATTTAACTCTGCTTGTGGTCATCAATAAAAGGCCTATATAGGAGGCTAATATCCCTTGGAGAGAAAAGTTTTTCATAGCGTAGTTAAGGACAAATTCATACCAGGTTCGGTGTGAAACGGGTAGGTGGAAAAGGCCAAAAGAGGCATGGGAAGAGAGTGTGTCTTTTGCACTATTGGGGTAAGTGGAATAAGATAAACACTTTATTTTGGAGTGTAATGCTTACAATGACATCTAGACCAAATATGTAAGTGATTTAAGAACTTCATTACAGGGTATGTTCACCAGGGAGAGGGTAGAGAAAATGGGGGAATTCATTATCAATTTGAAACAGATCAAAAATTCAGAAAGCAAAAATGACAGGGTGTGGTGTCCCATAGGATTTTTTTTGGCCTTGTGGATGTTAAAAGATATCCATGTTGGGGATGGCAATGGGGGACACAGTGACATCAAGAATCCTTGACGTCCCCAACATGTTGTAAATGGATTCAAGTTTTCAACTATACAAATTCATTTTTCTTTCACTCTCTCTTAGTATCACTCTTCTTTTCTGATAAACAAACATACACGAGCAAGTAAGGAAATATAGAAAAGAGAAGTAAATTGTGATGCATTTCATGCCTAGCTTACACTCTTCATTTTTTCATAGAGAACAATGCACTGAAACAAAGCTTACAATTTTTCAACTCATCTCTGACATTGAATTTTTCTCATCCATCGATCTAGTGAACCACATAGCATTCTAATGAAGAGGATCCATAAAAAGCTGACACAACAACAATTTATCATCCCTACTTGTCACCTAATTCTGATGCATAGCACAATTTTTTTTCTGCACCCTCTTTTTTCTATGTGTCTTAACATACAAAGTAAAAAATACACATTGACAAAACATACGATTTTGCCCCATTGCCTGTACAGTGTCTCCTTGTTTTTCAACCTCTCTCATCCTTTCAATGTTGATGCAGTGCGAAAAAATTGCTTAGAATGCTAATTTCCACTCACTCCTTTTCCTCTTCAACCGTAGATTAAAGTAGAAAAATTTGAAGAAGTCTAAACAAAGGATTGGATTACTATGTCAGTACTCAGCAACAAAATTAAAAAATATTGTGATATTAGTAATTTAAAATTTCACTTAGTAGATGGATTATTGGATTAGTGGTTTTTTTAGTAATTTAAATTTGTTATTTTAAATTTCAGCATAATTTAGTTTATTTAAGTTGTTTTTTAATTTATTTGTATAGCTTAAATATTTGTTTACTATTTTCTTAGCCTTTCCCTAGCATTCCCTTGCTGTCCACAAAATCTGGGATTTTTTTGCTAAAACCCATCCTTACATCCCTACATCTTCTCCTCCCAGAGTCGTAGGTAACTATGGTGGTAAGTAAGAGCTGTAATATACAAAACTCTAATGTAAAAGATAAAGACATGCTACACTTTCCCATCTAGTACATGATACATACGGACAATCAACAACCAAGAAAGGAAAGAGCATAAAGATAGACATACTCACCTTTGGGGGGATCCGGAGGAGCATTAATCTCTCTCCTTAGCTTGTAGCACCCCATGAGAGATTGTTGACAGTTGTGGATGAAGGCTCAAGAAAGATAGGAAGAAGCCCTGAGTGGGCCAAAGTTGGGGACTCCAAAGACTAAAAAAGACTTTGTTGTCTCAGCTCCTATTCTTGATTCTTTAAAGACCCAATGCTCCAATGATGTACTCCAGCTGTAAGCTCCTCTAAACCCTAATGTCTCTTAACCTTCTACGGCAGATTTGTGAGGGAATAAATAGCAGATTGTTTGGATATGATAAATTGATAAATGACAAGTGGGAACCTTATATATACGGATTTACACCCTAGAGTCATGACTCAGACTCAGGATCATAAATAATATATATCAAATGAAGTTTTTAAAATCTTGATGAATTATTCACCTATACATAGATAAAAAAAGAGGCACCCCTTATAGTTTTTGGAATATAAAAAACCTTGTACATAATGCTTCATGAGACCAAGGCTGCTTGTGTAATGATTTCATCTTCGATAGATAGGGCGCTCTTTGTCTATACCTGGTTATTTCTTTCCTTGTCATTCAAAAATAAGAAAAGGATGTCAAGCTCAAGTTATAGAAGCTATCAAGTTTTTTTGGCCAAAATAATTACAATTACTATTTTGACATTTAATTGAAGCTGTAATACTGACTTTTTCAGGTTTCACTTTGCACGCAAGAAATGATAAAGCTTTCACTATGGGATGCAATGCACATCCAACAAGAAGATCTAAAGAAAGTTGAGGTAGACCATTGTAGACACTTATTGCCTTTTTCTTTGGCTATGCAAAAAGGATATACTAAAATACCTTTCATATACTATACAGCTATACATAGGTTCAAAATAAGGCCAAACCTGTCATCTGGATTGTTTGTGGTCTGGCACGTGTTTTATGGAAAATTTCTCAATATTGACAAAGTGTTGACCAAAAAACACTTTGTGGCACCTGTTTTCAACTAAAATAATCGTGCAAAACCACATCATCATTTATTAATAGCCATTCTCAAGTATTGATTACAGCACCCAAACTTTGGTTTCAGCTGATGGCCTGGGGCAGCTGGTTGGCCAGGCTGGGCCCATTTCTATACATCTGATATATCTCTGCCTACTAGATATGTCTCCATTGGTCGCCCAGTTCGGCCCTACACTATATTCTTGTCAAGCCATAGATATATAGGGGCATATAGAATGACAGCAGGATGGTCTTGTTGGCTCTGAAAGTAGAGGAAAATGGGTAACAATCCTACGGATTTGATCCGCGGGTTATTGGTTGATTATCCGAAGGCAAGAACTTTGCCTTGTACAGATTGTTTGAAGTACAGCTTATAGATTATGTGCATATGCAAATAGACCCTATATTCTATGGCCCTAGATATCTATCTGTCCTGTTTTGACAAGCCAAGCCGGACAGGGCCCAAGGCGGGAACTAAACTACATTACCAGGGCCAAGGCATTATGCTTGCAAGTTATTGTAAAATCTTTTCTTTGAAAACGTAGTAGTCCTGATAAAATGATTTTATAAATGCAGATGTAGAGAGACACAATGAATTCTTTTCAGATATGAGATATTTTTTGCAGCTAACTTGACTAGTGCGTGTCATGACACAAATCCCTAAATGTTATCATTTGCAGTAGCTATTACTTGTCCTGGTTCTAAATATATG
The DNA here is from genome assembly GCA_019776745.2 of Taxus chinensis. Taxonomy (NCBI): domain Eukaryota; kingdom Viridiplantae; phylum Streptophyta; class Pinopsida; order Cupressales; family Taxaceae; genus Taxus; species Taxus chinensis. Next base: position 663,892,917 of record CM034147.1, on the reverse strand, counting down.
CCAAGATTTTAAAATCAGTCAGCCACACAATTAGTCACTCATTTCACATGATCACAACTAGTCAATTGGATTTGTCAATAAGAGATTTCATTATATCAATAATCATTTGTATGTGTCAATGAGGATGAGGTATTTATAATGTGTCTTTAAAACAGGGAATGTTGATAGTTGATCGCCCAACTTATAATGAGATCCTGAATTAAGACCTGTAATGCTAGTTTAATGGCTAGATTGATAGCCTCTATTTGTGCAACACTAATGGTTTCAGTACAACAATTGGCTGCATGTATTACAACTATGAGAAGATAAACATGCAATAATCAAAGAAGTGGTTGCATGCATCTCTAAATTTGTGGAAGAAAGCCTCAGTTGATCATTAAGAGAGAACATTATGTCAGATTGAAGAATTAGCAAAGAGGTGTCCTTAACCCTCAGGATCACATAAATTGGGGACCAATATCATTAGAAGCATGCACTAGCCAATATGCATGCAAACCAACACACAAACAAAGAATGGAGACTGATCTCCATCAAAAATACTTGATGTCATTTTTGGCACTTAAGAACAAGTCTCACAGCGCCAATTTAGGAAGGGCTTAGTGCTCATTATTTACATACACAAGTTCACACTCTCTATGATAGAGAATCATATTCACCATAATTCATTTCTGGTTTCTCTATCTTGTGGTGTGTGAAAATGTCAGAATTTCAACAACTTAGATACAGATTCCAGTGTGCATTTCACCTATGACTTAAGTTTCCACTTTGCATTTTGTAATATAATTAGAACAACTTGTCTCTTTTCATTTCCTTTGTTGGCACCTTGTATCTAAGGTACTGTCTGACTATATTTTCCTCATTTTATAGATTGATTATGCCATATTTATGATATACCAGATTTCATGGTTATCTTATGCAGTTATAGCATTTAGATGCATGGGTATAGAATCGATAGATCAATTTTTGTTAGTAATTCTCTCTTTGTTGATTATTGAGAATGTGAGCAACATAGGTGCATAATATATTTTTTGTTTAAGTTTCTTTGAGGCAAATGTTGACGCCGTATAGATGGTATTTGTATATGGTGTATAGTACATTTAAATTCTTATGGGAGGAAACATTGGCGTTGTATCTATAATGTTGTGCTGATGGTCTATATTATCGTTTATTCTCTATAGGCAAGGCTGTTTGTTACTTAGACTCTCTTTGGAGGAAATGTTACCAAGGTACCCCTGGTATTGTATTTATGATGGATATGGTGGACTTGGTCAGAGCTATGACTCGATGCACACAGATACTAACAAGAAGTTGACAATGAAAACCGAATGGCGACTACCGATAGATTCAGTAAAGGCCAGACCCACTCCTTGTCTTGAGGTTTTAACAAGAATGCCATTTGACATTTCCGTTCTATAGCAAATAAGTAGTTTCATTAATTGTAACCCCCTATGCACTTAAAATTGTTTGCTAGAGAAGTTTGTAATAGCGGTTTTGAACCAAATAAGAAAAAATGATCACCCCTCCCTTTCCGATCAATATGGATGGTAATTGTGATGACGTCTTTGAAAGGAAAGAGAGCCACACCATTGCTCACTCGATTAGTTATGTGGAGGATAATGTATTTTGGTATTATGTATTTGAAAGTACAGATGGTTGGTATGTTCTAGTATGAAATCGGAAATGGAAAAGGTTATAGCAATAATTAAAAGATGGCATTGACTGAGGAGTTGGAAAATAAATGATTAATAATTTTGTGTCCATGAGTCGAGGGGATTCATATTATTGAACCTTTTATCATTATACTGTGGTTTTATTTTGTTATTTTTCCATTTCAACACTTTAGCCATTTCGATGTGTAGTACAAGGGTATTAGAACATGAACTGTTCATGATGACTAGTGGATTGCAGGGAATTGTTCTTAGAATTTTTTTTTATTCCATCAGCCTGTGGGCATTGTTCACTTTTACCATGTAGATAAAAATTCTAAATATGCGATCTAAAATTTAAAAGACCTATAGTGAGTAGAAGAAGTTATCAAGAACTAGATTGACTTGGGCAACCCATTTGGTGAAAGAATAAAAGGCACGTGAAGTTGACTCAAGAGTATCTGTCTATGAAATATTATAGTGTGCATCAGAATAGGATAAACAAAATGCTAGGTTTTAAAACTACCAATGTGTTGCAGGGTTTTAACCTAAAACCGAGTGGATAAAAATTGGTATTGTGCCATCTTAACAGTAGTCTGTTCCACAGATTTTTTCAAGTAATTGGAGAAGGTTGGCTCTTTCTAAGGGTGTAGAGGAAATGTCCCTCTTTCTAGAATAACATTATCGAAGACCTTTAGCATATTTTTGTCTACCCGACGGCTAAAGGGTGAACATAAGGGTGACTTAAGTCTTTTTTTAAATTATTATAAAGTGCCATTAAAAGAGGAAAATATATATAACACTTATAATAATTTTATGACTTAATATTATAACACATCTAGGATATAAAAAAGGTCTAAATATATTTTTAATTCATCCTAGGAGAAATTGCGACTTACCTTAAGGAAGAGAAAGATAAAATGGCCATTATATTTTTGTAAACTCCCTAAGTAAAAATGCGACTAGGCCCAGAAGGGGAAGTGGGTGGAAAATGCACAGAGAAATTCATTGTATGCTGATTGGATGCTTAGGAGGTCACCTTTGGGTCTCTTCTTTCCTTAAAAGGAGAAGTCGACTTGCTTGGGCATTCATTCTATGATCATTATATTTCTGAATTTGGCTTGTAAGCTGAGCATTTTGCAGCTGTAATTTTCTGAGGACAAAAACCCTCAGGAAAGGAGGAAGGAAGAATGAAAACTCTTCCTTTTTGGTGCATCCTTTGTTGAGTATCCAAAGAAGATCTACTTGCTGAAGTATATTATTTTATCTAGCTGGAGCGACCCAGTTGTGAGCAGATTTTGGCATATTTGAAGGGTACAAAAATTAGTTCTGGGTACTTGCTGTTTGGAGCTGAGTTTCAGATATTTTATAATCCTAGTTTGAGCATTTTTGTTGGGTTGCAAACCCTCATTTCCACTGCTGTAATTCCAGTCAGATCTGCAGCTTATTATTAAATAAAATCAGCCTTGTTGGAGCTCATTGTGGTACTTTTACTTTTCTGATTTACTTAATTTATTTCAGACTTATTTAAATCAGAAATCTGCATATCTTTCCTGATTTGGGCCTTATAAAATCAGTATTTTGATTTAGAGTAAAAAGATTTGAATATAAGGACTGTTTTAGTGGGGTTTTATACATTAGCCAAGTCGCATTTTCCTCCTAAATTTCTGATCTGCATTGATAAACCTTGAGATATTTGTTATAAGTTATTTCTTTAGCAAAGGAAGTGCCTAAAATCCATCTAGGGCAGAGTTTGTCCCATTCGGGGACATTACAGTAGAGAAGGAAAGTTCCAAAGTCAAAGAAGGAAAAAAATAATATTGAACATTATCCAAGTAATTTTCTGACGTGAAGAAGAGATCAAACATCTTTTAGACCATTTGACAGCATATCATTAAAGGAATATCTATGCAACTAATTAAAGGGCATATCAATAACAGCAGTGGAAAAAGAAGATATCTGTGCAACTAATAAAAAAGTGCATCAATAGCAGTGTCCTCTCTAGTTAAGAGTTGAAATGACTGGTAGCAATTAAGGTATACACATATTCGTGAATGAGAGGAGAAACAAGTTCAAGTCTGATGGATGTAAGTAATACCCAAATTAGCAAGAAAACTAAATTAACTTGTGATAATTTCATGACTTTTTTTTTGAAAAAGGTAATGATAATTGTATTGATGCATAATTAGTAATTGCAAAACATTAGGCTCTGAACACATACATAGAGCATGGGATAACCCAAGAAGATTAAGTCACTGAAGCCACATCCAGATCATGATATCAAAAACAATCCATATTACAAATCTGAAAATGTACCCTAAAAAATGACAACAATACCAACAAATTGAAGGGAAAGAAAGCAAAAAAGCTATGAAATATATATTCACAAGAGTCAGTGGTGCAACTCTAGAAGCGGTTGTAGCATTATGCAAAATCTACCATACAATGTGTCTACTCAATGTTGAACTTAATCTCAAGGTGTTGAGATGAAGGCATAGATATGACAAAAAAACATGATATCTGAAAAGGAACCAACATCATGGAAAGTCAAGTTGATGTGAAAAATAGTGGAGATTTCATGGCTGAAAGAATCTAGATTTTGAGAGAGAACATTATCCACAGGCCCACTAGTTTCAACTACAAACCTTGACCAATCCTAAGCATGGAGAAAAGTTTTATGAAAACCCTAAGTATCAATTTTTCTTTGATAAAACTTTTGAGGATTTTTCAAAACCTATTGCTCTGAAAAGCACAGTCATTCCCATTGAAGGACCCCCCACCATTCAAATAGCAGTGTAAAGATTGCTGTATAGGAGGTGGGGCAGGAAAAGATTGCATGGGGATGAAGGATAGGAACACTCCTTGTACCAGGAGCAATATTATTACTAGATCTCATACCTCGATAAGATTGCAGATCAACCTCATCGTCTTTTAAGAGTAGATTGGTAGTATTCTCTTTTAATACATTCTTGCATCCAGTGATGAACAAGGTCCCCATGGAACTCTTTTCAATAATGTGGATTATTTTGAGCCATTTTTGAAATACATTTACATTTTTCAACTTTGTTGATGGGCAACTCATTCCTATCAAGGATTGGGTCTTTGGTACCTTGAATACATACATTGTCCTTAAGTATTTTCAGACTCCCATCAATTGTATTCAGAGCCTCGACCATAGTTATGTTGCTTTGACTGTGGGTAACCCAATTGATGGGATGAACAACAAACTCATGAGAACATATCCTTGTTAGGATGAACAAATTGAGGATAGTATGGCTGGTTGAGATTCCAAGCGGTGTGAGGCAAGGACACTACTAAAAGTGGTAGGGTTATCTAAATTTGACAGTGGGAGTCGAGAGTATTGTGTTTGGTGATTGGTAGTATCACTAAAATCCAATACTAGAATGGATTCAACATTTATGATTGCCAAAACTGAACTGATAAAGGGATTCAAAAGTAGAAACTTTGGTATTGTCATTAGGGTAAACAAGATGTTGAGGATAGTATGGCTGGTTGAGATTCCAAGCGGTGTGAGGCAAGGACACTACTAAAAGTGGTAGGGTTATCTAAATTTGACAGTGGGAGTCGAGAGTATTGTGTTTGGTGTATCACTAAAATCCAATACTAGAATGGATTCAACATTTATGATTGCCAAAACTGAACTGATAAAGGGATTCAAAAGTAGAAACTTTGGTATTGTCATTAGGGTAAACAAGATGTCGGTTTGGAAAAAAATCACGGTATTCTACCAAGCAATCCTATCATGGTATTTATTCAAAGAGGTATTCTACCAAGCAATCCTATCATTGTATTTATTCAAAGAGGGAAACGCTTTCACTTGATAAATATTGGAGAAATGATTACTTACTTGAGCAAGATTTAGAAAGGGGAGAGACTCACCATCATTGACTAGGATGATAGATTGTTCACCTTTCAGTGTTTCTTGCATGTTGGTATTGTCATTGAGATGCTAGTTTACTTGATATTGCTTCATTTTCTTGTGAGAGTTTTTGGTGATTAAAAGATGAATCAATTTGGTTTTTTTGGAACATCTATAGAGACTGAGAGGGATCTTTCTATTAATAGCCCTAGCGCCGATCCTCGCGATCCTACAAAGACTCATTTGTGAAACACCTCTTGGTGCTTTGTGATGAATGTTGACAATCCCACCAAATCGCTTTGATTGACCATTTGCTCGAGTTTGTGAAGTGATAGATTGGATCTCCTGCCTATACTGCTATATAAGATGAACCAAATTGAAGGCCATTTTTTCAAACAAGTTAGGATCAAAATGTGAAAAGCCCCTAATAAGGGGTGACAATGATACAAATACGTGTCTTTATGGAGATAAATTTACCATTTTGTTAAGAGCCAACTAGTTTCCTTGGCATGAAGTTTGCAAACCCTAGCTATAGGAGTAGATTTGTTGGTGTTTCTTTGAGGAAAGAGTGCCATGTCGATCTCCTATACTGTGTTATATCTTGACCATAAACTCAAAATAGGAGAAGAAATATTGTGCTTATTCTCATCCATGATCATGTGAGTAGGGTTCATAGCTAACTAAGTATAGACAGAGTAATGTCGAGGGCTGATTATATGTAATAAATCCATTCAAAGATTCAAAGCAAATGAACCCTTAAAAATTTTAATGAATGTTTGACAGATGAAATAGTGCAGAAGGTTGAGATTGTAGGTGATATTGAAGTGGAGAATGGACAGCTTGGGTACGGTAGAGTAATGGCATTCAAAGACTAGGAAGTAATGGAATTCAAGATGAGAGAGAAAGAATAGACATGCCAGGAAGTACCAAGTGGATGATTTTGTGAGAGGTGGGTTAGACCAATATAGAAAGACATTAATGGATGTGAAGCATATGACATTGTAGTTGAGGATTAACAATTGCGTTACATTGAATAGGCTTAAATAATAAATATTAATCTGAAGGAGGTTGCAGATTGTGAACTTAAGGTTTATGAGGAATAAAATATATGGTGCCTAGAGAAAAGCGAGTTCACTTAGATTTTTGGTGTGAATGGGATCATAATAAATAACAAATGAAAGACATTTTATGTCCCAAGACTCTCCTATGTAGCTTAGGTAAGGGATTAACCATGGTTAACCATTTGGAAAGACAACTCTCTAATTTCATAAAGAGGTTGGTCTTTGGAGTGCATGCTTGAAGATAAAGGAGAAACATATATCCCAAGGAGGTCGGTCCTCATGGGGATCATGTTTTAGAGATTTGGCACCACATATGAGCTATATAAGGGGTTTGCTTGGCTTGGAGAAGATTATGCATTTTTGGGATCTTGATATTTTCTTGGAGTTGGAGCACGCTTTGCCTCTTTCTCTCATCCATTGAGGATGGAAACCCTCATTGGATCCTATTGGCGATCAAAACCCTTAACAGTTACAACACTTGGGGACGAAAACCCTCATTTGTTGCATTGGTGGATTCATCCGGGAGTCACATTTGAGCTTCAAAACTGTTGGCTAGATTTTCTGCATAGCTGAAAACCTAGGCAGTCATGAGATAAATCTCCCTCATTTACCGGTGAGGCTCCCGTGTAAGATTTTGTCAATTATATTTTCTAATATCTATCTGTTGGTTTTACTTTAACTGCGTAGCTCATGCACCATAGCTAGGCAATTTTGCAGCAAGTAAGCAGCTGTAAAGAAATATGTGTGGAAGAGGGAAATAATTGAGTACAGGAAGAAAGGAAAGAAGATGTGCAATCTAACCAATAGTTCACAGAGTTGATCTCATGCACATAGATAAACAAATAGATTTTAAAATACAAAATTTAAAGAAAAGGAAATTTCTCTTAGTTAGAGTAAGAATAGTTTAGGTTTGCTTTTTGCAAAACAAATGCTTTGCACACTCTGCATGTCTCCATTTGGACCATGTATTATTTTTCTTTTGTACACGGTTTTTCTGTGCCCTTTTGCAGTTGTGCACAATCTAGATCATTCACCCTGGTGGGCAACAAATCAAATATTTTTGGGGTATTTTTAAGTATAGTGTTCTTTCAAAGCTCCAAGGATCAGTTTCAAACTAGTGCTAGGTTTTATGCTTCATGTGGATTCAAGGTTAGTTTTTAAAGTTTGGGATCATTTTTCAAGGTGTATGTTCGACTCCATGCCCAATGGATATGCTAGATTATTGGTCAGTTCATCTAGCAAGAAGATGTACCCTGAAAGTCGCCAAATTGTTGTCCAATATAGCACCCATGCTATTTGGACAATGTTGGCTAGATTTTCTGCACAGCTAAAAACTTAGGCAGTCATGAGATAAAACTCCCTCATTTGCCGGTGAGGCTCCCATGCAAGTTTTTGTCAATTATATTTCCTAATATCTATCTGTTGGTTTTACTTTAATTGCGTAGCTCATGAACCATAACTAGACAATTTTGCAGCAAGTAAACATCTGTAAGCAATATTGTGCAGGAAAGGGAAATAATTAAATACGAGAAGAAGGAAAGGAGATGTGCAACCTAACCAATAGTTGACAGAGTTGATCACATGCACATAGACGAAACAAATAGATCTTGAAATGCAGAATTTAAAGCAAAGGAAAGTTTCAGATCTAGATCTAAGATAACACAGTTTATGCAAAGATCTAAAAAGAAATAAGAAACAAATGCACCGTTGACACAAAGTTCTCCAAAAATTTGCCTCTTCTCTATTCCTCAGCTTTCAGAAAGCTATCAAGGGTTTCAGCTCAAAGTCTGGAACACAAGAATGCTGATTACAAATTCTGATCCTTTAACCCATAGGTTCTTCCTCTATTTATAGTGTATAAAGGGCAATTACAAATAGGAAGCTTTAAATGAATTCCCGCATGCGGAAGCTATAGAAAAGGGAAGCAGCTGGCAATATTCCTCCTGGAATTCCTCTTTGCATGACATGCATGATTTATAACTAAAAATAGAACCTTCTATTTTGCATGTCTGCCACCTATTTCCAAGTAATTGACTTCTTCAAACAACGGTTTTTAAACCAATCACTTAAGTTTTATAATTTAATTGATTGCTCAATTACTTTGTCGAGAAAATAAGAGAAAGAAGAAGAAAGAGAAAAAGAAATTAGAAGAAAGCTGCAACACTTCCAGTCTTGTTCTTTTTCCATATTCTGCATGCGGTTGACTCTTTTTCCTTTGATTCTCACCAAACTGGATCTGGAAGCAGCTGACTGTGATTTGCTTGCGGGTATTGCCTTTGACTTGTCTTCCCTCTTATCCTTGAAGCTTTTGCAGTTCTTCTCCAGTACATGCACCAGTGCAATGTTTGTCGTAAATAATTCAGACAAAACTCATCATTTTTATTTTTAATTGCATATGAGCAATTTTAAATTCTGGAAAGCACTCTGGGTGAATGCAAATACAAGTAAATTCAATGAAGGCTTCAACTGGAAGATTGGGAGCACATGCACAAGATCCTGGAAGGAATTTTCCATGCAATAACTTCTACACGGGCTGTGTTAGAAACAAGAAGATAATTTTTTGTCGGAAGCCTTTGCAATTATGAGATTTGGATCTACATTGATTAAATCGGTGATAAGTTCAGGGCCTATGTTCTGTATCATTGACTTCAGCAAATCTGGAAGCTATGCATGATTCTGCTGATCCTTTTATTTCATCATGCTTCTTCATGGCTGGAACAATCTTTGTCTGAGCTCTTTTTCTTTTAATTCTGTCGGAATCCCTTGCAATTGGATCAATTTGTGCAGATCTCGAAACTTCTTCAGATTCAGAAGATATATTCAATGTACCTGACATTGATTTGAGCACCTGTGATGAATACCTGCAATTTATTCAGACAAAGATGGAGTCCATGGCATGAATACTTGATTTTTATCACCAAAATCTGCATATAAAGTCTGCTGCCCTAAAATTTGAGGTTTTGCTTGCATGCAAAGCAAGCAAAAATATTATTTAATTCACCTGGGCACATATACCAACATGCAGATACTCAGAATGACAAAAATTAGGCTATTCCAACCCTAGGCGCCAAAACTGGAAGCTTCCTGGTAGTGGAAAATATTTATTAATGCAACATCCTCCTTTTGGCGCCAAAACCTGTCTAGGCTGCAATCGTCATCAAAAAGAAATAAGTGCTTCTCCTTTATGGCATCCCATGCTTATATAACCTCCAACATGCTATTTTTAATAATTGTCTCTTCCTATTTCTGGCAATTTAATTAATTAATAGCCATGTCTATTCATCCAATTTGGGCGCCCAATTATGCATGCTGCTGGTTGCTTTTAAATAATTTATTTTATTTATTTTTAGCATGCATCCTTGACTTCTCCTTAGCTCTTCCACTTGCATTGACTTTCCTTCTATTTATGGCGCCAAAATTGGGTGAATAAACCATTAATAAATATTATTAAATGCATTGTTATTCACCCAAGGTGGGTCGCACTTTTTGGCAAGAGTAATTGCTAAAAATAAGAAGTCAACTTTGATGGGAATTTCCACTCTGCACTACAGCTCCAAAAATCCCCTCTTCCACTTAAGTGATTTGACTTTCATCATGGGAATTTTTACCTTGCAAGGCAGGTAAGAAATTCCCGCCGGTGCTTTAAGTGATTTTTTTTTTATAATGAGAATTTTTACCCTGCAAGGCAGGTAAGAAATTTCCGCCTGCCTGCCACCTCTAATATTTCATTGCAGCTTAAGTGACTTTGACTTCATGGAAAAAAATACCTTGCAAGGCAGGTAAGAAATTCCCGCTTGCCTGCCACTACCAAAATTCTCATTGCAACTTAGATGACTTTGACTTCATGGGAAAAAGTACCTTGTAAGGCAGGTAAGAAATTCCCGCCTTCCTGCCACTACCAAAATTCCCATTGCAGCTTAGATCTATTTATTCCAAAAAGTGTGACTTGCCTAGGAGAGGCTTTTTGTGCTTGACTTCATCTTTTTTGATCAGAAGTTTGCTTTTTGAGGCTGATTCCTTCTGGTGCAGTGGTCGTAAATGATCTCCAGATGCTCCAAGCAATTAAACAGACTATACAGGACAAAGAATGGACCTAGGGGAATTAAACAGAAAGACCACGGGGAAAACCAGAGAAAAACACAAAAGAAATAAATAAAAACGAAAAAACGTTGCCAGAAGTTGCAGACAATGCTTTGAATTCATTCCTGGTGAAAATCCTATTGAGATGTGTGAATACTGGCATGCAAAACTTCAACAAGATTCAACCGGAGCACAATTTACTTCAAACGGGCATTATTTATTTAATAAATAATTAAATAAAAATTTCCTGCAAACAAAACTTGGCGGAGGGATAAAATGAGTTTCGGCATCTGGGTATTTGTCGAAATTGGCTCATATGATTCACTGGGAATATCTTAACGTAATACAGACATCTTCTGGCAATAAAAACACAAAAAGACCCATTATTTTAAAAGAACGAAATTTTTTAAACATGGGGTAGTCTTAGATTTCAGGGTAAAATCTAGAGACACTAGACAACTTCATTCGACTTGTAGGCTCACGTAGTTTCAAAAAGGAGATTTGCAAAATGAAGGAACTTAATGTTCCCTGGAAATCAGAAAGCATAGTGTTGTCCAAAAAAGCACCCATGCTATTTGGACAACTTAATTCAAGTTGTAGACTCATGCGGCTTCAAAAGGAGATCTGCAGAATGAAGGAACTTAGTGTTATGCAGAAATCAGAAAGCATAGTGCATTGCAGGTTTTGTAAAGTCCGCACAACAAAGGAAATGTCATGGAGGTATATGCCGCAAGACAAAGCTAAGAGTTGCACAACACCGTGAAGTAAAAGAAAGGGGGTTGGGCACGAAAGGAATATGAAAATTCTGCAGGAGAAAATCCGTGCAATGTTGAAAGACTATGGAGCGAAGTGACAGAAAAAAGCCGCGGAACACAAAAAATCTGCGAATCAAAGGAAACCTGCAGAACAAAGGAGCGGTTGTCTGCAAAACAAAGAAAGTTGAAGTCGCGTAACAAGAGGGTTGCGCAAAAGAGTCAGACACCGCAAAAAGGTGGCGAAGGGTGAAGTAAAAGAAGAATCTGAGTAGAAGGCCCGTGGTACAAGAAATGGCTGCATAAAATAAAAGTATGGTTGCGGATCAAGAGAAGAAAGGAAAAAGTCCGTGGATCTTTCAGAAGCTGCTAAAAGCCACTTAAGACCATGGAAATCAAAACAAGGCTACAAATCACAATAGAAACATCAGATGATGCAAAAGACACAAGCAAGATAGCGGATCGTCTAAAACCCGCGTAGTATGATGAAGTCGCGCCTAATTTAGTTCAAAAATGCAAACCGGTCCCAACTACCAGCATTAAATCTTGCACGTCAAAGTCCACATTCTCTCACGATCTAATAGAGAGTGCCTTTCAATCAACCTCCGTCGGCCATCCCTGTTTGCAAGCATTGAATCACGATTGGTCCTTGGTGGGCGGCGGGTGGTTGGCTCTCTTCATTAATGGCATGATTTAATTTTCTCCTTCTCTCATTTCTTCTTTCTATATAAGGGGCAACTCAATATAATGTAAAGCAATCCTCTCCCGACTGTAAAGTGACCATGTCAAAATGGTGGTCGAACTTTCATGAGTTGCAGACCTCTGATTTGGTCACATGTAATGCGCTCGGTGCCCTCCCCGGTGATGTAATGAATTGTGTATATTTTTATCAATAAAATCTTGTTATTTTGGCTCATATCTGCCCTTGCGTTTATTGTGTAATGTCCCTTTTTGCACTACAATTGGAGAAAAAGGGTTTACTGACCATCACCACAAGATCTGATCTGAAAATACCTTCGAACACACACACAACAAACTGCAAATAGCTGAGAATATCTTAGAATGATCAACCAATACAAAATTTGTAGTCTCCTAGGGCAGCGAACTGCCTATGAGATTCGAATCCACTTTTCACTATGTGAATCAATGTAGAATGCCACAAAATTATTTATCTTAGCCACGACAATATTTATGCATCACAAATACATCAATTATTGACGAAATATCTGATAAATACAACTAGAATTAAATATTTATGACAACAACAATCGAGCCCAAACCAAGGGCTAGAAAAAATAGCAAATCCTCACATAAATTCTCCAAATTTCAGATTACGACCTTATAAATTATGCCGAACAAGAATATGAAACCAAAATAGTGAAATCAGCCTTAAAACATATCAAACCCTCCACTCATGCAAGTCACCTAGGGTAAGAAGGGGGAAAAACCAGCAATAACCACTTTGAAGCACGTTGGAAACCATAAGAAACCCATAAAGCTTGAGGAATTTTCGTTCCTCAATCTTCCAACAATGGAGGTTTATGTCCCCCACTAAAGGTTTCGTCTTTAGTGGAGAGTAGGGCACATTGTGCAAAAACTCAAAATATCATTTTTAGAATAAACATGCCTAACCTTTCAAATGAACCTTCATGTCCTTATATATCCTCAAGTGGCGCCAAAATCGAATTAGAAGCTCAATGCATAGGCCCATCTTCAAGTAATTCTATTTCTTCATTAACCTCTATAAAGATTAGAAGTCCTTCCACCATTTTGAAATCAATTAAGAGGCCTTCATGCCCAACTTGCCATAAAAGTATCTAAAAATACTTTTACGCTATTACATTAAGTAGAATTCACAATCCATTGAGCCAATATTGACCCAAACACAAACATAATGGAAACTAGAAGAAATATGAATGCAATTCTTATTATGTTCTATTTAGGGGACATTACAGTCCTCCCCACTTGAAATTGCTTGTCCTTGAGCAATTGCAAATGCCCAGATCCCAAATAAATCTTAGCTGCTCCTTTGTTGTCCCTGCTCATGAAACAAACTCATTAAAGAAAAAACGTGTTCCCTTCTTCATCCTCTCATGCTTTGCGGATGTGATGACCAGCTCTTCTTCTTTGCTGGCCAAGGCCTTACAACTACCATGCAAATGATGGATTCCCAAAACTTTGGTAATGTTGTCCCAAACACAATTTTCTCTCAAAAATCAGAATGTTAGTGGCCGGAAACCTTATTACAGTTGATAGCAACATGAAGAAGGGGCTGGAAATGTTTGTGACAGTCACATAGAATCTTAGGACAGTATGCTTGAATGCCCAAAATTCAGTATTCCTACTACTTCCATTCATACCAACAACTTCCAACTGAGATACAATATCCGAAACTATTAGATAGCATACAAAATTTGTGAACTTAGCCTCTTCTCTTAGTGGAGTACTTACTTCAAGAGTATGCTTATTATTTTTCTCTTTTGATGCATCCTCAATTCCTTCTATGACTGATATATGTCATAGATGAGATGAGCTTCATTTCTCCCATGTTACTAACTAAGATCAACTACTGCTTCTGTGACCAATCTTGTCTCATTCCGACACTTCAGAACATCTACTTTTGGTAATAAATCCAGTAATTCTCATTGGTGACATTGCTAATTGCCTCATATCAAGGACGTACCATTGTATGCAAGTCACTTCATATGGGGCAAACCTTTGCCAGGAGCTCCTTGCATAGCAAGCCATCACATCATAAACAGTCTTCTGTCAACATTGAGATCCGATCTAGTTCAAATAGATCTCTTCCACCGAATTAAACTTACTCAACATTCAAGATGAAGATGCTCAAGATTGAGGATGGGGAAACACTTATTTCTTGCACAACAACATGCTCGTACTAAACAAGAACTTGATCTCTTTGGCCACTCTGTCATCACATAGAGTTCACAACACTCAAGTTTGGAGCCAATTTCAACCTCGAACATGTTAGTAGTCCTAATAAGACCTCCCCAGTCATCTAACGTTTATGAAATTGCCCAAAACTTGACACGACAAGGCATCTTGAACAAATCACCAATGATGATGCAGACTCCAACACAAAATCACTAGTCTATGTCAGCCAGTCAAAAGGTTCACTGTTAACAAGAGAATTGGATGGGTTGAAGTTCATCCTTGTAAACGACTCATTAGGGTCATCATCATTGAAGTGATTCGTCTAGCATCAACTCTAGTTCACACACAATGCAAGTCTTCCACTTTTAGTGTTATCATTGAACATTTGATAAACATATAGATCACGTTTGGAGATATTTCTGCAACTCACAAAAGCATGAGGTTTCCATCCCAGTCAATCTCTATTCAACAAGAGCTCAACTAGGCTATAATAACTCATGGCTTGGAGTGTTAACTATCCACAAGTCCATCTGAAGCCATACTCTTGGATCAACAGAAGATTCCCCGTCTATTGGAGAATCAATAAAGATCTCTTTCTCTGACATCCTCACTATCATATCTTTAACAGTTCTATTCCATCATTGAGACCTGTCAATTTTTCACCTCCTTTCGTCTTTCAAACATTCACTCTAAGATGTCTCTTGAATCTCTTTTACATTGCAAGAATTCCCTTTTCAGGGTCATCTGTCAAGCACTTCACTATTTCATTCCTACTTACTGTGAACAGGTCACAAGTTTTCGGTAAGGTGACAAAGTCACTTTCTTTTATTATGTAACTGACTTTTAATATTTTGCTCATAAATTGGACACTGTGTCTCGCCATTTAAAGGGGCTAGGATTTGTTACTTGTTGTTAGTTGTTGGCTACTACTTGTTTCACTATTACTGCAAGCAATAAGCTGTATTGTAATCTAAATCCTTGCACATGTTCTTCTACTCAAATATACTTTCCAACTTTGCAATACATTGTAATCATATACAACCAAGAAGGAATTTTGTCACTTTGATCTAATGTAATCCATTCAAGAACTTTTTGTCTCAAGATTTATTAGTCTTACTTTTACATTTTGATTTCTTCCTATTAAATGTGGACCTACTCTGGTTAATGTCAGTGAGAATCTGCAAGTGCCTACTCACAATTTTAACCTCTTCTCTTCTTTGATATTTCCTACTTCCCCTTACCTCTTTCCAAGCAAATTCCTTCCTTGTACACTGTACAAGCACTTTGCCACAGGTTTAATGGAGTATTCTTGTGTGATCCCCGACCTAACAGCCACCCCGTAGTTTTATTTAGTCGTTG
This sequence comes from Taxus chinensis, assembly GCA_019776745.2. NCBI lineage: Eukaryota > Viridiplantae > Streptophyta > Pinopsida > Cupressales > Taxaceae > Taxus > Taxus chinensis. The sequence continues at coordinate 663,877,244 of CM034147.1, read as the reverse complement.
CATTCAATAAATGAGAGTCTTCCCGTACCTAAGGAGGGGCCTAGCCCCGTGATCATTGGTGAAAACCACTAATCCGTCCTGCAACAAATTATTTCACCAACACCTTTCTAGGCTCATGCTTCAAAATTTCATCGAACCCTTGTGTCTCTAAGGTGTTGTTTGGAAAAATCGGCTAAGATATCACCTTTGGCAATGGCGATGGGTGCTTCTATGGCTCCCAAAGGTTGATCCATCACCATAAGCAGCTGCTGCAATGGTTCTTCCTCCTTAGCATGGTGGATATCTTCCTCCTTTGTCACCTCAGAAGGGTTGCGATAGAGGGAAGTTGTATCTTCAAACTTCACCGTGACTTCCTCTTCATCAAGCGTCATAGCCTCATCTTGCTTTGCCAACAGGGATGGGACTCTTCTCCTCTAGGGTTGGGATATTCTTCCCAAGACCCTGGTGCATGGCTTGAGGCTTGGACCAAGTTCCAATACCCACTTTATCTTTCCTCCATCCTACAAACTCGGAAAATGGTAAGGCATCACGAATAACTTCTGGAAGAGCCCTATACTCCTCATACCATGTAGCAATGTTGTCTACTCTGGATGGCTGTGTTTTTTTTACTTCCTTTGAAGAGTTCCTTCCACCATTTCGACCTTGAATGGTATGGATCAGCTGAGCCATTTTGACGGTCAATATTTTTCGCGCTAGGGCAAGCCTTTCAAATCTACCATCACCAAAACTTCTATCCACCATTTTATCTTCTTGCATGAAACCCTTAGGTTGGGAAGACCGAAGCTTTGATACACCGTAATGCCCCGTTTTGGGCTGCAAATGGAGAAAAAGGGTTTACCAGCCATCACCACAAGATCTGATCTGAAAATACCTTTAAGCACACACAAAAAACTGAAAATAGCTGAGAATACCTTAAAATGATCAATCAATACAAAATATGCAGTCTCCTAGGGCAGCAAACTACCTTTGCGATTCAAATCCACTTTTCACTATGTAAATCAATGTAGAATGCCACGAAATAATTTATCTTAGCCATGACAATATTTATGCATCACAGATACATCAATTATTGAAGAAATATCTGATAAACATAGTTGGAATTAAATATTTATGACAGCAGCAGTTGAGTCCAAATCGAGGGATAGAAAAATATCAAATCCTCACATAAATTCTCCAAAGTTCATATTACGACTTTATAAATTATGCCAAACAAGAATATCAAACCAAAATAGTGAAATCAGCCGTAAAACATATCAAACCCTCCACCCATGCAATTCGCCTAGGGTAAGAAGGGGGGAAAACCAGCAATAAACCACTTTGAAGCACTTTGGAAACCCCTATATGGGATTCCCATCAAGCTTGAGGAGTTTTTGTTCCTCAGTCTTCCAGCAATAGAGGTTTTTGTCCTCAAAGTTGAGCCACACTAAAGGTTTCGACTTTAGTGGAGATTAGGGCACACTGTGCACAAACTCAAAATATCAATCTTTAGAGTAAACATGCATAACCTTTCAAATGAACCTTCATGTCCTTATATATACTCAAGTGGCGCCAACATCCAATTAGAAGCTCAATGCTTTTGCCCACTTTCAAGTAATTCTATTTCTTCATTAACCTCTATGTAGGCTCTCCAACCAAGGCCAACCCATAAAGATTAGAAGTCCTTCCACCATTTTGAAATCAATTAAGAGGCCTTCATGCCCAACTCGCTTTATAAGTATTTTAAAATATTTTTGTGCTATTACACCAAGTAGAATTCATCATCCATTGAGCCAATATTGACCAAAACAAAGACATAATGGAAACTAGAAGAAATATGAAAGCAATTCTCATTATGTCCCATTTAAGGGACATTACATATTGTGTCTCTTACCTCTTTGTTCATTTCTGGTATGCTGTGTGTGGGTTATATTTGCATGTGTCTTCATTTCTGTGTAAAATGTGTGAAATAGAATGGTTTTCATAGCGTTGATCTATGACATTTATCTGCCCTCTCATCCTGTGTTTTCTACTATATTCTTCCCCTCACGAAGAGAGATCCCCTTTTTGTTCTGGCGCTATCGCCATTCCCTTAGCTTAGTTTCATTTCATGCATTCCTCCTTCCCCTTTCTCATGCAGATTCGTAGTTTAGCTTAGGAGTAGTGTTAACATTAGGTTAGATAGGTAGAGGAAGCTGACCTTCTATGGAGGTCTATGCCAAGGAGCAAGGTCCCACACCTTGGGGCCATTCTCATGTTTCGCTGAGGTGTTGAGCTTGGTCTTAGTGAAGGGTGCAATCTTAGGCGACAATAGTAACCAAGGATTTCTCGTTTTCTTGTGGAGTGTATAGCCCTAAAGGGCTTCTCCACATAAATCTTCATCTCAGATGTATGTGTTTGCATTTTTCATGGTTCTTCCACATTTTGTCAACTTATTCATAGTTTGATGCTATATCTTGACTTCATATGAATGTCATATTTTCAGTGATTTATACACAAAAACAAAGAGAATGTGGAAGAAATCAAAACAGGCAATAATGAAGTTTAAGTTTTGTGGGATGACCTGACCAAACCTATAAGGTCGGTGATTACCAATCAGCTGCATAAGATAAAGCGGCAGGGGGTTGTGAACGAAAATTCATCATGAGGAATGTTGTATATTTGAGTCAACAACTGTACATGAAATTTTCTCTCAAAAGTAAATGAAGAAACAATCTGCCACCAGGGTTATATGGGCCCTATAAAATATGTTACAATTTTGGGTGATTCCTATGCTTTGAAGCTACCTAGTCGTCCAAGATTCATAATAATTATCTTGTAAACCAAATTCAGAACTAGACAAGAAAAGATGGGCAAAAAGCAAGCCATTCTTGACTCTTGCACCAAGTACCTCTGGTCCAAGTCAGTTAATAGTTTACTATATGGGAAAAGCTACAGTAGAAGATGCCCCCTGGGAAGTGAACAGTTTTTATAGCAGTAGCCAAATCTACCCATGCTTTGATGACAAAACTTTTTTAAGGGGAGGATCTTGTTATGAACCCCAACTTTTTTTGTATATCTTGTTACAGTAACTCGAATAACTTAGTGGGTAATAATGCTTTCAAGAGGATGGAAGGAGCAATCTCCTGAGATTCCTTGCTAGCCATCACATTGTTTGTGTGATTAGAAGATGACTAATGTCAAATGAGTTTCGAGTCAATGACAACAACCATACAAGCAAACATCCCTCAAAAGTAAAGGAAGAAACAAGCTGTCACCAGGGTTTTATGAGTCCTATAATGTATGCAATTTTTTTGGACAAGAGTCCTATACTGTGGAATTACCTAGTACATCCAAGATGAATAACGTTTTCCACATACCTTGTTTGAAGGTGGTTGGGAAAAATTCAAAAATATAAGCGTGCAAACGAAAGTCAGAATTATATAAGGAAAGATGGATGAAATTCAAGACAAACACAATTGTCGACACTTGACTAAGTATATCTGATGCAAGCCAATCAATATCTAATTAAATAGGAAAAGCTACAGTAGAAGGTGCCACCGGGGAATTCAGCAGTTTTTACAGCACTAGTCAAATCTGCCCAAGCTTTGATGATTTGAAGCAGGGGATCTTGCTACGAAACCCTCCCCATTTATGTGTATCTCATTGCAGTAACTTGAGTAACTTTGTGGGTAATAATGCTTTAACAAGTTATTGTATTGTTTGTATTGCTTTAACTTTGTGGGTAGTAACGATACTCTCTTGAGATTCATCATGAGTCGGTGTATTGTTTGTGTGATGAGAAGATGGGTCATCTCAAACAAGTTATAAACCTCGTATTGATATTTTCTATTTTTCCTTTTTCATGTCTATGTTCTCTAATGTCGTTTCCTTGTGCTCAGTTATTCTGCAGGTTCATTTCACAGGGAGAGCCATCAGTTTAGTACACGCCTTTTTTTCCAAAATAAAAAGATAAATTATACCTTAGAATATGCCCTGTCAGAACGCTTCCTTACAAGGTTCATCCTTTTCTTTACCAATGTGGTTTTTTTAAAGGGCATGTCTGATGATGTCATACTTGTACCAGCAACTATTTCTGATGAATGTTGCCCAATTTCTAGTTTTAGCAGTAGCTGTTCCTCTGTGGGGCCATTGGTTGTGCAAGTTGAGTCAAAGTACCCTTAAACATTAACTGGCTTCCTTTATAATGATGCCATCAGAACTAAACTGGGATGTATAGGAATAATCATGATGTACAGCAGACAACAAATCTTGAAAATATAACTCATGTAGCCAAACATTGATAGGAACCATCAAGGTATCAAGAGTCGAAACAAGACATAAAAAGTCATGTTAAAATATAACACTTTATATAGCATGTAAAACAGTTATGTAGTTGTTCGGTTGGTTAACTGTTCAATCACCTCTTCACATATAAATAAACCTCTGCCTGTGTCATTTGAGCAGTGCAGTTTTGTGCATTCAGCCTTAACTGAATTCTTTCTTCTCTTTATATATGCTAACATTGGTATCAGAACGTCGAAGGTTCGCAGTTCGAGGAAGAAAGAAGCCATTTAGTCTAAGGAAGCTCTTGGTGGAAGAGTACAGACAAAGGAGAAGTTTGTGAAGGTCGTACAGACCTGAAGCATCTCGTTCGTGAAGTTTTTCGTGCACAGCAGTCGCTAGGGAAAACGTGAGTGCCAAAAGTCATGATTCGAGGGCAGACAAGGGAAAATACCAGTCATTTTTGTGAAAAGCCGTGGTTCGAGGCAGAGTTGTGAGTAAATAAAGACATTTTCGAACTGTTTTTTCCCTTTTATTTTCTCTTTGAAGCAGCGCCATTAAAATTGACGGCGAGGGCACAAAAATCGTGAGGCAGAATCGTGGATGAAACCCCAAGGAAAAACAAGGGCATAAAGTCGTGTGGGCATAACAGTCAAGGAAAAACGTGACCAGTCGTATGCCAAAGTTGTGGTTCGCAGAACAGTAGCGAAGGCACAAGCAAAGTCGTGTGGGAGGAAAGAATGAACTCGTGTGGGCAGAGGTAAAGTCTGGGTACCAAAGATTTATCGAAGACGAAGTTGTGGGCAAAAATACAGTCGTTGGGAGGATAAACGTGAAGGCAGAATCGTTTCGTTTCATCCAAGGTCGGTGAAATAATATTCATTTTTTCCAACAAAGGTATTTACATTGCTTTTGAATAATCAAATTTGGAGGAATAAGTAATAATATTTTAATACAAGCAACTATAGTTGGGTGATTTGCATAATTTAATATTACTTGTTGGAATAAGTAATACTTGGTGGAATAAGTATTATTTTATTGAGTGTGGGCAAAACTATTATTTTATTATTTTTGTTCCTTTCGAATAATAACATGGCAAATATATCACACTTGACTTTGCCAGAAACACAAAAATTAACAGGCACTAATTTCAATGTTTGGAGTCATAAGATTTTAACGGTTGCGGAGTTTCGTGATTGTGATAAAATAATCAAGGGTGATGAAAGTTGATCAACGACGAACTTCGAGGATTATGAGAAACGTCACAAGGAAGTGTTATTACTTCTCAAGTTGTCGGTGTCGGATGATATGATACCGGAAGTGCGGAATGCCACTGTGGCAAGCAAGTTGTGGGCCAGTCTGAAGGGTAAATATCAGACGTTAGAAAAGAGTCGGGTTTTATACCTGAAAAATATGCTCTTTTTCGTAAAGTTACAAAAAGGTGGATCACTGTCTGAGCACCTACTTCGGATGAAAGACCTCTGAGACCAGTTATCTTCTATCAACGAAAAGGTGGACGACGATGATATGGTGGCCCTAGTTTTGAACAACTTACCTTCTTCGTATGAGTCATTTGTGGAGGCACTCCATTTAATGGCTAAAAGTCAAACACTCACGTTTGACAAGGTGAGTTCCTACCTGTTGCAAAAGGAGCGGAGACAACTTCAGGCAGAATCTAATTGTGACCATTCAGAGAGTGCTCTTGTCACTCAGTCAAAGGGAAAGTGGACACTCAGTATTAGGTCACATACTATTACTGTCACAAGGTTGGGCACCTCAAGAAGGATTGCCGGAAGCGGAAGTATGATCTTTCGTAGCAGAACAAAAAGCCACGTAATGAGGAACATGTGGCGGCAGTTGCAAAAGAACAGGTTTGGGATGACGGGCATGCTCTTTATTGTCTTACAACATCATGCTCGAATGACAGTGGTGCCAGTTGCTGGAGCATTGACTCTGGTGCGTCTGCACACTTTTCATGTCGTAGGGACTGATATGTTTCATTTACTGCAAATATTTGTTTTGAATCAGTAGTGCTAGCTGATGAAGAATCACTTGCAGTAGAAGCGATAGGAGATATATGCATTGTATTGAATAATGCTCATAAATTGTTGGTATAGAATGTTAGATATGTACCTTCTTCACAAAAGAATCTTCTATCTATTCGTCAATTGACTGAAAATCCCACTATTTTTGTGGATTTCTATGGAAAGAAGTGTGTTGTCTCTGATGTAAAATAGAGATGGATAATTGCCCTTGGTATTAGGGAAGGTGGTCAGTATCGACTTGTTGATCCGACTGCGATCAACATGAATGCACATGTGGAGGACAGCTCCACCATTCAAGATGTGCAGGAGGCTACAATGCCTTGGGAGGAAGTCATTCCTCACAAATCTGTTGACTTGGATACAGTCAACCTACATGCACCTATTGTGGAGGGAGTATCCACTATACCAGGTGTACAGGAGGCAGACATGCCTTGGGAGGATGGATTGCCGCATTTTGAACAATTTGTTGTGGAAGGAGACTCCACTATTCCAAATGCACTGACGATGCATGGTGAGATGGCATGCCCAGCCACTCACTCAGAGGTCCTTGCTCGAAGGACAGTAGAGCATGACCAGTTTGCTCATTGTGTTGTGAACGATCTTTCCCAACAGAGGGGGATAAATGAGCAAATAGATAAGACGGAGGAGTTGGTTCTCACTCCTACCACTACTGTGATGGAGATGGTTATTTCTCCTGTTGAGACGGAGATGGTTATTTCTCCTACTATTGCTAAGTTGGTTCTAACTCTTACTGCATAGATGGTCACATTTTTCTTCTTGAAAAAGTTGGATAAGCACTACATGGTGGTGCAAGGACGTGAGCAAGGTGACTTCGATTGCAGAATAACTGAGTCTTTGTACAGACTCGAGAAGGGTACAGAAGCTTGGAATAGAGTTTTCAATCTACTTCTCCGAGGTTCTGATTTTAGCACTCTGGAGATGGGGCTGACACTCTCAGCCATTGGTGATTCATCACTGGTCAATGAATCACGTAACAGAGAACCAGTGGACCACTTGTCATATCCTTTGTTCATGGGACCAGATTTTTGTTTTGCGGTTCTTCATTCGAAAACCGCAACACAATCATGGACTACTGATTTTGAAGTCCAACCTTCCCCAGATTTCACCCTAAAATCTGAGACTACCCCATGTAAAAATTTCGTACTTTTAAAATAATGGGTCGTTTTGTGTTTTTATTGCCAGAAAATGTCTGTATTGTGTCAAACATATTCCCAGAGAGTCATATAAGCCAATTTCGACAAATACCTAGATGCCCAAACTCGTTATATTCTGTCGCTGGGGTTTGCCTGCGGGAAATTTTTATTTAATTATTTTAAGCCCCGTTTGAGGTAAATTGTGCTCCGGTTTAACCCTGTTGAGGTTTTACATGTCAATATTCCCATATACCAGTAGGGTTTCCACCAGGAATGAATCCTGGGCTTTATCTGTGACTTCTGACAACGTTTTGCGTTTTTGGTATTTTTCTCGTTTTGTTTTTTGTGAAATTTCTCTAGGTCAATTCCTTTGCCGGTTCAGTCTGTTTTCTTGCCTGGAGTATCTGGAGATCATATATGGATGTCATGCTAGAAGGAATTTGCCACAGGAGGTCTGGTTCTCTCTAAAAAGACGAAGTCATGCACAAAAAGGCCTCTTCTGGGCAGGTCGCATTTTTGGGAAAGGAAGGTTTTAAGCTACAATGGGATTTTTGGTAGCAGCAGGCAGGTGGGAATTTTGTACTCTGCCTGGCAGGGTACTTTTTCCCATGGAAGCAAAGTCACTTAAGTCATAATGGGAAAATTAGAGGCAGCAGGCAGGCATGAATTTCTTACTGCCTTGCAGAGTGAAAATTCCCATTGTGAAATAAAAGAAAATCACTTAAGGCATTGATGAGAATTTCTTACTTGCCTTGCAGGGTAAAAAATCCCATTATGAAAGTCAAACAAGCTTAAGTGGATCATGAGATTTTTGGAGCTGCGGTGCAGGGTGAATAATCCCATTGGAAATTGACTTTTAAAAATAGAAATTAGCCATGTCAAAAAGTGCGACCCCTTTTGGAATAGAAGGATAAGCTTTAAATGCATTTATTAATTGTTTCTATTTCCAAAATTGGCGCCCAAGCATGAGGAAAAGTCAACACAGGAGAAGAGGATAAAAGAAATTGGAAATAGAATTCTAAAATTAAATAAATTTAATTTATTTAATGCAGCCCTCTCTCATGCAAAAAAGTGCGACCCATCTAGAGGAGAAATAATACTTTTTAAAGTATTAATTGATAGAATTAATTCCTATTTTTGGCGCATGAGGTCAAAGCATAGTGTGAAGTCAAAGTGGACTGGAAGTAGAAAGCTAAAATTAAATAAATTTAATTTATTTAATGGCAGCCATGAGCATGCACAAAATAGGCGCCCAAATTGAAGAGAAAAACATGTTTATTAATTAATTAATTGCCAGGAATAGGAGAGGCAATTATTAATTATAGAATGATGAAGGTTATATAAGCATGGGCTGCCATATTAATGAAGTAATTAATTCTTTAGCAAGGAAGTGCAGCCCAGACAATTTTGGCGCCCAAAGGAGGAATTTTGCTCAGAGGAAGGTGTTTTCACTGCCGGAAAGCTTCAAAGTTTGGCGCCTAGGTTTGAAGGAGCTTGATTTAAGTTTGATTAATTGTCTGCATAGTGGTATAGGTGCTCAGGTGAAGTTGACAAAATTCATGCTTGCTTTGCATGCAAACAAAACCTCAAATTTTGGGGCAGCAGGCTTTATATATGCAGATTTTTATGATTAAAATCAAGTGTTCATGTTCCGGTTGCCGTCTTTGTCTGAATTAATTGCAGGAATTCATTACAGGTGCTTTTATAATTGAAAGGGAGCTTAAATCAATGTCAGATACATTGAATATATCCTCCGAATCTGAAGAAATCCTCCAGATCTGCACCGGTTGTAAAGAATTCCGGCCGAATAAAGAGAAAAAGAAGTTTCTTAGACAAAGATAGATCTGGCCATGGCAAAGCAAGATGAAAGAGGAAAGCTCAGCAGAATCATGCATTACTTCCAGGTTTGCTGACATTGGAGACACAGATCTAGGTCCAGAACCTCTTTCCGAATCTGATTGATAGATCCAGAGCTGGAAAGACTTCTCTCATGCGTGCAGTCAAAAGCAGTGGAATCACTTCGAGCTTCAACATTCCCATTCACAGCTCAGTTGCCAGAATTCGTCATGGAGTGTGCTAGGTCTTACCACCCACTATCTAGATCAGTCCGAGATGCTGCGGGGAAGACAATAATCCGGCTGGACGCACAGTTCATCAATTATTGTCTGAAGATTCCAGCACGACAGGTGGTGACTACTATTAGCATACTGGATGCCGGCAACAGATGGGAAAAGCATAAAGTTGACTGTGTGGGCATAATGAACAGCAGGTACATGAAGAAGCCCAGATCTCCATCCAAGTTCAATACTCATGAGTGATTATAGATGTATTTGGTGATGCCCGAGAACTCTTCCACGATCCAATCTGGTACAGGAGGTGGATGACATTACCAAATTGTTATGCAGGATAAATGGCGAAAGCTAACGCTCACAACTTCCGCTCATGGATGTATGCCTTCATCAGGACCATTGAAATCAACAAAGCAGATTCTATAATCAATTGGTCGGAAATCATTAGTGACAACATCGGTGAGCAGCTCCGGAATGTGAGGCGGACTTACAGCTTCAAAATGACTTCGTATTTGGTATATGCAGCAGCTTCACAGGGTATCTTCTCCAAGCTGGATAGACGTGGTGTGCTCTCCAAGGATCCTATTTTTGAGTGCTATCCGCAGCTTACTGTGCCCGCATGCAATAAAGATTACAAGGTGGTCAACAATGGATTCTTCTACGGATTCATTTGCAGGCTGAACGGCGATCTAAAGGCCAACAGGGTAAGCAAGGAAGCTTGGGAAGTTATGTCCAAGATTGGCAGTATCTTCATCCAGTTTGCGGACTTTACATACCTCAGGGTCACCGGCTTTTCAGGAGAACCAGTCAAGTTGCCCAGATATCCAAGTGACAGATTGGTCATCATGGAGTTGAGCAGACAAACTCGTGGAGATGCATGACCTACAGTCGAAATGACACAAGTCTATAGGCTTCTTCCTGATCACAGTGGGCTATTACAAGATTGGTGGTAGCTGCCAGAGCATTCATAAAGCCCGAGGAATTGAAGCGGAGATGTTCTCTGAGTACGAGCAAGAGTTCTTCTCCAGCACGGCTCAACTTTGATCCATATGGGGTGGCAAGGAAGACAATCTCCCAGGAGTACGCGCATGTGCCTTCATTGGAAGATTTCTGGATGAAGTGCAAAAGCGAGTACGAAGTTAGAAAGAAAGATTTCAGTAGGTTATCAGCGCGGCAAGTGTTTGACTTTGGATTAGCACGGATACCTGCGGATCTTAAAGATGATGGGCCTGTGTTACTTGATGCATACCATCAGATGGGAGGAGATAGAGCTGTACTTTAGGAGAGCATAGGTGGCTGCTATACGATCGAGGAAAGGTCTGCCGCCGTTCTAGTCAATACTTCAAACTGGTTGCTGACAAAGGGATATTGCCTTGATGAAGCATTGATGAATCAGATCACAGGCAACCTCAGCACAAGAGATTCCCTCAAAAGGAAGCACGAAGGAGAAAGCAGCAGAAGGCCTGAAAAGATTAAAGTGCACAGAAAGTCTCATTCAAGGGAGAAGATCACTTCTACTGCCATGGTGTTAGTTCTGACTTCTCCAGCATCAAGTACTTCACCGACTGTTGCACCTCAGCAAGATACTGCCGTTCCTCCGTTGAATCCGGCAACATTCGTCTTTTCTCCTCAGCCACTCCATTCAGCACCTCTTCCTGAAGAAACGCTGAAGTTACAGATGGCAGAATTTGAAAGAGCTTTGTCTTTGGACAATACAGAGGATGGTAGCCACGACACTGTAGCAGTTTCAAATGGAGAGGAATCAGAGCGCGAGATGGTGGTACACTCGACAACTTCTCATTCTCCGAGAAGTAATTTCTCAGAATGGTTGGCTTCACAGTTGGTTCTAGAGGCTAGAGAGGAGATCAACTTGGAGGAACATGACTTGCAGCTGCTCCTGAGTTTGGGCGGAAAAGACAGAAAACCTAAAGTTGCTAAGGTGACTTCAAGGTTGATTATTGAGGAGTCAGGGCAGAAGTTCGCTGAGATGTCAGTTCCAGCAGAAGGGAAGAAGAAGGATGAGCTCACGGCAGAGGATATAACAGTGACCAGAGTACCCATAGGTCAAGCCACCACAGAAGGATTGAAGCAAGACACACAGACATTGATAGATGTTTTATTCCTTAGGCTTGACAAAGAAAAGGCGGAGAAAGTTGAACTTCAGAAGCAGGTGTCTCAGTTGTGCGAGATTATTGCCAAAGTTGCCAAATCTTCCACTCAGCCCATTTCAGCACATAAGCAAGTGAGTGATCATCTGATGCAGGAAGTGGAAGATGCAGGTAACCAGGTTAAAGCTATCAATGAATGGAAGAGTCTAATCATTCGCCAAGCTTCTGTACAACTCAGAGAGGTACCAACCCGTCTAAAGGTTATGAAGGATGCATCGGTTCAGCTGAAGCAACTGGTGACGAGCACGATAGACATGAGCACAGTAGCTGAAAGTAACCTGAATACTTTGGTCGAAATAAATAAATTGCTGAGGGAGGTGTTGATTGCGAACAAATTGTGCCCGATGGATCAGTTGAGAAGGGGAAGCAACTTGAGTTTGCAGTATCTTTCCGCTTGAGATCTTCAGAATCATGCTGAAAAGGATGCAGGCACTTGAGAGTATGGCATCATCTTTACCAGACAATATCATTGCTTTCACCAATGAGGAAGTGGTCGGGAACGTTTCTTCATACACAAGGACCATTCCTAGCAAAGTGCCTGATTCCCTGGAGGGATCTCTTCTGATGGTACAAGAGAGAATTGATGGAGCTGTTAGGCCTTTCACGATGGATTCCATCAGTAAGCTGGTAATGCTGCAGTCAGATATTGAGAAGTTCGGGCCTAGCTTGAAGGATGTGGAAGCATGCATTGGGGTTTTGAACGAAGGCTTGCTGCAATTCAGGACAGAAAAAGTTGTGGCTAAAACAGATGGGAAGTTGCTGAATTACATGTTCGACAAGTATATTCAGTATCAAAACAAAAAGAAGATGTAGATGTTACAGCTGGCGAATCTTTCTTCTTCTACTCTTTCTTCTTCTATTTTCCACGTTCCCAGATGTAATTGTAAAACTTTAAAGTTTTTGGTTTTAAAACCATTACTTTAAGTTATGTGGAACGATTCTATAAGTTAAGTGACAGATGTGTATAAGTTTGACTATGGATCCGGATGCATGTCACTTGGAGAGGAATTAGAGGAAGATGATTGTCAGATGTTATCTTTACTTCTTGTTTATGTTCTAGTTCAGTTGAGTTTCCCATTTGTAATTTCCCTTCTACATTCTATAAGTAGAGGAAGAACCTTCGGGTTAAGGATCAGAATTTGTAAGCAGCATTCTTGTGTTCCAGACTTTGTGCTGAAACCCCTGATAGCTATTTGAAGCAAAGGAATAGAAAGGAGCAGATTTCCAGAGAACTTTGTGTCACGGTGCATTTTGTTTCTAACTTTTTGTCTTAGATCTACTTATAAACTGTGTTATTCTAGATCTAGATCTGAAAGCTGCCTTTGCTTATAATTCTGTGTGTTAATATCTATTGGTTCTGTCTATGTGCATGCAATCAACTCTGTAATCTATTGATTGGGTTGCACATCTTCCCTCTTTCTTTCCTGTGTTTATATTATTTCCTTCTTCATTAGATATTTCCTTTCTTTAACAACTACTTACTTGCTGCAAAACTATACAGCTATGGTTCATGAGCTGCATGGTTAAAGTAATACCCTAAATAGATACTAGCATATTTAATTGACAAATCTTACACGGGAGCCTCACCGGTAAATGAGGGAGATTTATCTCATGACTGCCTAGGTTTTCAGCTATGCAGAAAATCTAGCCAACAGGTTGGTAACTGTTCACATATAAATAAACCTTTGCCTGTGTCATTTGAGCAGTGTAGTTTTGTGCATTCAGCCTTCTCTGAATTCTTTCTTCTCTTTACATATGCTAACAAGTCAGAAGAACAACCAATTCATGTAAAAAGTGAAAAAAATGACTGAATTGTTTTAAAAAATTATAGGTTTTATAAGATTATAGATAGCGTGTGTTAACTTTGATCCAATTCCTTCTTCTTCAAACAAAATAAGTCTTTTACATGTGTGGTCAGAAAACACATAAAAATGTGGCTCATTTTTAGGAGGTTTTTTGCTACTATGATAAAATTATACAAACACTTTCTGGGGAGAGTGATCATCTCTGCTAATAATATCCAAACAATCCTTATAAATGAGAATGGGTCAGCATTCTAGTGCAATTAAAAGTTCTGGTACATTGACTAACTACATTAGTTACCCCAATAATAAAGGTGCGACAGTTTGCAATCGATTCCCTAGGAGCTCGAGCTATCACTTGACCCAAAAATGAGTTTCTCGTCATAGATGCGTTCAATGTCATCATTCGTATGCAGAAAAATGAAATATGCTATCAATATGGAAGTACAACAGGTTGTCCTTACCCTAAGCCAGCATTTTTTTTTGGTAGGTAAAAAGGATTCTAGAAACTAGGAGTGGATTTGCAAACATGTCAGATAAGCAGAATTTCAAAGAACAATGTTAATTTCTGGAGGCTTTCCATTTCCAAAATAAATAAATAAAATGGAGAGGACATGTGAATCATCTTCAAAGCTAAGAAACTTAAAAGTCCAAATGAAGACAATGTACAAAGTGCAAACCACACTAAACATTGTCCATAAAAACATCAAAAAGAAAACTGCCATGGTCGGGTCTGAAGTAGGACAATATAAAGAAGGGCATACAAAGGTACTTCCTGAAGAATAATTTGGTCTAGCACCACCCACTTAAGATCCGCAACTTGGAAGCAACACGACTCTGCACCCTTCTGGTCCTTCATTCTTACCCCGACATAGCGAGCAGATCAGCAGCCTTATTTTTCTCTCTGTATGTATGAGGGAAATTTACACTACAAAATAAATCTGAAATGAGAAAGGCTTCTTCCAGATTTATTTTGAGTCTCCAATCACTGATTCTGTGTGTATTCAAGGCCTCAATAGTTATCTTGGAATCTCCCTCAACGTCATTGTGATCCCATCCTCGTAATCTGAGTTATTCGAGACTACAGATTACAGCTTCAAGCTCAGCCAAGTTATTTGTAGCTTTCTCACGTCTTCCATGTAGCAAAAGGCTAATCTCCCTTTGTTGTCTCTAATAATTCCACCAGATCCTGCTGCCTCCGGATTTCCCTTCGCAGCCCCATCAAAGTTTAGATTGAGCCATCTTTCCTCTGGGGCAAACTGGGTGAGGGATTGTTGTGTTTGTCCCCTGATTCTCTTATCTTAACAAGTCTTAACTTTAGTCAAAGTAATTCTGTCAATTTCCTCTAAAGCTAAATATTAAGTGCTCCATATTTGTATCGCTTCCCTTTCCTATCATTTAAAAGTCGTTCGTTTCTGTCCTTCCAAATGAACCAAGGGAAGGGAGACCCACCAGTTTCCCACTTAAGCCATCTTAATGCCATTAGAAAGGTCATTGAATGCATTTTCAGGGGTTTTCATCTTGATAAGTCAGTTCTAGATCCTATTTTCCCTTATCTAAGCCAATGTTTTAAAAATCGAAACCGGCAGAGGATTGAACCAGAACCGAACCGGAATCAGGCCAGAATCAGAACAGTTTAAAACTTTTGAACTGGATTACTAAAAAATACATAAAATATTACAATTTTAATGAAACAAGAAATTTTAAAGATTCCAAATCATGATTACAAACAATTAGAGACAAAATATGCAAAGTTTGCTCATGCATATACCATGTAAGGGTAAATATAACAAAACGGCACCGAGTGCACTACATATCCGAAACAAAATACATAAACAATGAGGCTCTAAATGGTCTATAGAGTTGAAAAAACAATATGTTACAAGCTACATGTTTGATATCAATTGTCAAACTCAACACCACTACTAAGAATGGGATCCTCATCCTCATCAATGTCATCATGTTTCTTTGGCTTAGACACATTGGACTCCTCAGGGACATTTGCAATAGTTGTAGTGGCACGGTTAGTGTTTGCCATGTCTGGTGGTACTAGTGGTTCATCATCCAAACCCATCCACCCCAAGTCATTGGGATCAAACTTTGCCAGGTGACTCTCCTCTACCCATTCTGAAGTTTGATCAATATCATCCAAGACAATGGGATCTGTATTAAGTATCCTATTCAATAATTGGTTTCGCCTTAGCTGGAGGTTGTATTGCACGAAGACGAGATCAATTTAACCATTGTTGTTTCAAACGGGGTCTAAATAACATCATTTTAGGGTTAGGGTTGGAAAAAAGTAACTTAAAAGCTAAAATTGGAAAAAACATGTTTTAAGGCAAAACCCGCCGCTCAACTAGTTTAGACCGATCCAGTACGAAACCGGCTGGTTTAACCGGCTCAGCACAGCCAATACCGAATCGGCTGGGTTCCGTACGAAACCGGTCATTGGTTTGGTTTTCCTAACGGTTTGCAAAAAAAATTAATGAACTGGTCAAACTAGTCGAACCGAACTGGAACCGGAACGGTTTTTAAAACACTGATCCAAGCATGATATCAGCATTACAAAGAAGTATATCAGTAAGAAATGCAGAAAATGCGTATGGCAGGTGTACCGCATCAATCTACAATCAAATGCCACAGTTGGGAGTTTAGGGATATGAATACCCATAAAAATCAGTCAGAAAACTAAAAAAAATTAATGCAGCTTCAGCACCTAACACTTATTTCATGTAGCAGATACGTTCTGTCGAGGGCCTAAAATGTATTTTAGAGCAGTCATGTATGTGGTATACAAGCCTCTTAATGCACCTCTTTCCTCGTAAATTGCTTCTAGTGGTGATGAAAATTGAAGTTTCTTTGGGTATTTATAGCTTTCTATGGTTTCAGTCCACGTGGAACTATGATGTTATTATATGTCATATTTGGTGATCTACCTCAGGGGTTAAAGCCCTCTTGTTAGATACTTAGGCTCGGTTGGGGTCTAAAGTGGCTCCACCAGCCAGCACCATGGCTCTAATTGATCTTCTGTAGTCATTCCTATCTTCCTATCAGCTTGGTAAACTTGTTTAGGTCTGTTCTATCCAACTTCCTTGTGCTGATTCCATTCTTTTGTAACCAAATCCAAGACAAACACTCATGCTATATTGCTTAACCAGGCATGTATCTAAGAAGATGGTTGACATTGAGGCCCCCCCTTCATAAAATTTTGTTGCCTTGATAAAAATGGTGTATATTTCTATTGTTAAACAGTACTAAGTAGAAACATCGATAATTAAAAACAGGAACACACGCTAGGGTTAGTACACATCAATGATTGGATAAACTAGTCACTAAATTCATGTGTCATTCCTTTCGTAGTTTTGCTTACAATTTCCATATCCCTCCCTTTCTTGGTTATTCATCAGGCATACAATTTGAATTTTTAGGAGTTTTAGAGTGTTGAGCATTAGTATAGTATTTGGCCGTTAAGGGGAACATACACATACAAAGACAAATAAAATTAAGAAGGACAACATATATATAATATCTATTAGTGAGAGATAGCCCTGCATCATAGCTATTTGAACCATTTGATTAATTGTTATGAGTGAATAGCTGCCTTTCAACTAAAGTGAGCTAATATATTTTCTCATTAAAATTGGAAAAACTGTTTATGAAATTAAGTGAATGAATTACTCTTAGCTAACTTATACTAATGATAGGAGTGTTTTCTTGTTAATTACATGTAAAAGTTTAAGGGGGCAAAATAACTTATGAAAGTTTAATGTGGGACAATTTTACATATCCTGAATTGATCTATTAAGCATCTGCATGACTATCTTAGAATGAAAAAATGTGTCTTCTCAATTAATTATGCAAGGGAAGTTTGACGTGGTAAATTCTGTTGATCACTTATGTGGCTCTTCCATAATGAATAATGGCTTGTTTAGCTTTAATAAAAACAATTTTAAGAGCTCTTCAAAAGATGAGCAAATAACTTCGACAATACCTGAAATTGCTTTTGAGATTCTGTTTTTGGATTAAATCTAAAAGGCACCCCTGATTTTCTACGAGTCATAAATTTTAGCCTTCCTTAAGATTTTACTTGTAAGTGATTGCTTTTTGTTTCCTTTTTTAGATAGCAGATGGTCTGCCCCGCATTTGTTTCTTATCTGGTTTAACTGGCGAGGAAACAATGATGTTCATAGATGCATTCCCCGAAGCTGGTATGGCATTTACTACATCCTATGAACTAATGAAGACAATATATGGAATGTTTCCCTTTAAAAAAATCGGTATGCAGTTTATTCAGCTTGGTATCAATGAGAGAAATAAGTCGAGTCCGTTGAATTCTGAGGACAAACATACTAAAATTATTGTTCCTTTGTCCATGCAGGATGAGGATCCTTTCTTGCAATATACATTGGACTTTATTTGATTTATGCCACTGATTTTTGCAGGACTGGAGTCTGCAGTTTTTGCTGCACTTGTGCCCAACAGTGCAGGGAAATCAGTTGCGGAGCTAATAGAAGAGATTATGGGAGACCATGAAAGATTGGTAAGGATTTTTCTATGTAAATTAACCTTAGGTTTTGATTGAATATATGGGTTGTGAATCTTTTCCAATTGACTCTGCCCACAAAATGCACTCCCCAAAGCATTCTGTATACCATGCAGTAGATCAATTAGAGCCCATTTCTGCCAGTTATCTAGTAAATAGTGTTTAGTAATGCAATTACTAATTTCTTACGCTAAGGTCAACTAATTGTGACTTTCTCACCACATTCTTCACAATCTACTTTAAACTTCGGAGATTCACACGTGCTTAGACCAATGGCCAAGCACCCAAATGTAAGTTGCATGGATACAAACATGGCAGCTGGTCTGATGTGGATAAAAAACACTTGTTAATACGGACTGGTAGGATACACTAGATATTGACATATATAAAATATTTTTCTGACATTATATATACATACGTAAATGTGTATATATAATATAATATACATACATACACAGTTAAATGTAAAGGTGATTTTTTAGGTCTGGGCCTAGACAGCTTGCAAACTTGGCATATGAGAACTTTCTTGTAGGAACATGGGGGATTTTCACTTTTCCTTATTTATATAAAATTTAAATTTTGTATTGCATATGTTTCGATCTCATGACCAAGCTCGGTTGTAAACTGGGCTTTGCACCTACACCTAGAGTTCTTAGAAATTTGCAATACTGTCACCAATTTGAAATTATGTCTTCTTCTTATTTAATGTATTTTTTTGTTTTTTCCCTGTTTCTTATGCTTTTATTTTAAAAAAATCCCCTACTCTTTCAATTTTTAGCAGACATGGTTGGGAGATCATTCTGGTCATACCAGATATGGCAAGATACAACATCCCAACCATACCCATATATGGTAACACAGCCATTTCTTTGGTGTATCTGGCTTACATCCGAATAAGCTAAGTCACAAGATTTGAGTTCGAGTTCATGTTTGATGAGGATAAAGTTCTGTTCAAGTTTGCCAAGGGATAAAGTTCGGAAAAGAAAGTCTTGTTCGAACAAGTACTTTTTTCAATCACTTTTATTTTCTGAAAAAATGCATAAATATGTCAAAGAGACACATTGGAGAGACCTTTGTGTCCTCTTCTTTCAGCCTGTATATGTATATATACACATTCATAAAATAATTCATAATCATGTCAAAAACTTCCCATCCAAAAATAATGGATAAAGTTTGAGTTCATGTTCGACAAGAATAAAGTTTGGCAAAATTCAATCTTTTTCAATAAAATTCAGCATACCTTGTGACATAGCGAATAAGTACATCAATATACATTTCGGGGAAGGGGAGCAAGGGAACTTGCCATATTGATGTCATAGAGAAGAAAAAGTAGGGAGGGTAAGAATAGAGGCAGGCTTCTGCATTATCTAGAAGTAGAGTAGATTCATAGTTTGATTATTACGTTCAACGAGTACTCGTAGTAATCACAATGGTGGGGCATTTCCCTTTCCAAAAGTAAATCTTTGTGGAACTGTCTTTAAGCACTCAAGAATCATAATTTTGATTTTGTCTTTATAGCAAGGAGTTTCAATATAGAAAAAATAGTATTTCTACAGTCCATATAGTATTATAGGAGTGCTTCTGATAAAATTGTGTAGCTTTTTTTAGAATCAATGTTTCAGATCACCCTAAGTGATCCAAGATGAGAATAAAAATGAATAATGATTGCAGACTTAGGTCTTTATATAAAGACATGCCATTTTAGAGTAACGATGTCGGTAAGTAAAAGGCAAAGAAAAAGAATGCTATTAATAATTGGTATAAGGTGTAATTGTCCTCAGCAAGGGTGTTCTCCTTATATAACTTGACCTCACCAATGTAGATCCCAGATAGGGTTGGTGAAAGTGGACATCCCTACTACATGCCAATTTGTTTACAAACCCCTAAAATGCACGATCGTTTTGGAACCATTTGACCATATTTTAATAGAGCCTTGTGATTGCAAAAATGAAGGTCTTAGAGATGCCAATATGTAGTAACCTAAAAAAACAAAGGGTATTTGGCCACATGTTCAAAGACCTTTGTAACATCTATAAATCAGCAATAGATTCTATAAGATCGTTGTCTTGCTTCCTCAGTGCCAAAAAGGAAAGAATGTGATCAATAGTTTGATAATTTCTTTGAAAACCTGATTGACAACAAATTTTTACAATTTCCATATGAGAGGTGTTACAAGTCACAAGTATCTCTCTTTCATGCAATTGCCATAAACTTCTCCAAAGCTTGACGGGGCATATAATTTTAAAATTATGCATAGCCATGGAGGCGTCTTGTGTAATCTTGGGACAAAATTAAGTTAACTCTTAACAAAGAAGATGATTCATGCATAACATCCAAGGTTGATGTGCTTTATTGGGAGAGTGCAATGAAGAAAGTACAATGCCCTTACATAGAAGTTGTAATGCATGTAGTAACATTCATTTAAGCTTGATGATAGCTCTCCTAACTTGTGATGGTAATAATTTATTTTGTACTAGGGATAGAGTCTTGTGGTCCAATGATGATCTCCATCATTTGAGATTTGATTCTATTAGCATCAGAATTAGATGGCCGGAAGACAAGGGCTGGTTGATGTTGTAGCTTATCCCCATGTAATGCCCCTTTTTTGCACTTCAACGGAAGAGCAAGGAATTAGCACAAACCCCAATAATATTAATTCTGATTTTCAAACCAGCAAACTGAAAATTAGAACCAGTTCAGAACAGCGATCAGATTTTTATAACAGGAGTCCGGAAATGAATGAAAAACACTTGAAACTCCACAAATAACTGAACTAATATATATATGTTTTAAAAATCAGAACTGGACTCGGAACCGGCCGAGGTCCGGGTCCGGATCGGTTCAAACTTAATGAACCGGTTTACAAAAAAATACTTAAAATTTTATATTTTCAATGAAAATAATATATTTGAAAGGTTAAAAACCATGATTCCAACAATTACACACAAAACATGCAAAGTTTGCTTTTATATATATGTAAGAAAGGTGTTTATAGCAAAATGGCATGAACTCCAAGTCCAATACACAATACATATATCATATATGAGTTTCCAAAACAAAATACATAAACAATGAGGCTCTAAATGGCCTCCATAGTCCGAGACTCCATAAAAACATGTTATGAGTATGATCATTGATACATTACAAATACTACAAGTTACAAAACTCTAGAATAAACTAGATGACATCAATGATCAATCATCAAACTCTGCACGGCTGCTGGAAATGGGATCCTCAAGGTCATCCTCATTAATATCATCACCGGCCTTTGGATCTGACTCGGACTCATCCAAATCCTCAGGTAGCATTTGCAACAACTGTATTGGCATAGGGTCGGGGAGTAGCACGAGTGCGACTAGTGCCTGTTGTGTCTCGTGACAGTGGCGACGGTGCTGTTAATGGCTCATCAGATTCCTGATCCAAACCCATCCACCCCAAGTCATCGGGATCAAACTCTATTGGCTGACTCTCCTCTACCCATTCTGAGGTTGGATTTATATCATCCAAGACAATGGGATTAGTATTAGGTCTTCGGTTCAACAACTGGTTGCGCCTTAACCAAAGGTTGTATTGTACAAAGACAAGATCATTCAACCGTTGTTCCAAACAGTTTCTCTTCTTTGTGTGGATCTGCTCAAAGATGGACCAGTTGCGCTTGTACCCAGAAGCACAACAAGTTTGGCTCAGGATTCTAATTGCAAACTTTTGCAATTGAGGACACTGACTACCAAATGAATCCCACCAATGTGCTGCAATAAAAAGTGTAAATGTTTAATTGGTAAACAATGATGATAAAAAGTTTAAAAATACAAAGTTTAAAAAATTAAAAGTAAAACATTTTAACTTATAACTTAAAGGCTAAAGCGCAATTCAAC
This sequence comes from Taxus chinensis, assembly GCA_019776745.2. Lineage (NCBI taxonomy): Eukaryota > Viridiplantae > Streptophyta > Pinopsida > Cupressales > Taxaceae > Taxus > Taxus chinensis. The sequence continues at coordinate 663,855,349 of CM034147.1, read as the reverse complement.
AATTTAGAGAAAGATTGTCTTATGCTAAAAATTCATGATTATTCATTGTTAATTTTTAATTAAATGAACTTCAAAAAACTTAGAATTGCTTACTTGGTTGGTCCACATCCCTTGCAATCTTTGCAAGGTTTTTCCCAAAGGCACTGTGTGGCTTTGCTGAAGAATCTGATTTGTCGGTGAACCTGAAGTTGTTGCATCTCATCAAGGACCATGCACTTTAGGCACTCTTACAAACCATTTTTTTACTTATCTTATTTGATCCTCTCCAAGTTAAGGTTTGTAATGTTATTTCGGGTTCAAGAAATACCCAGCTGCATGTACAGATTGATGGAGTTGATTGTTCGATGTATTATCAATGATCTCCCATATATGCCCATACTTAGTTACCTTGTCTTTGTATGATGCCCTTATCTGCTCCTTTGCCTTATCCATAGCCTCATAAATATAGCCCATGGTTAATTTTCTCCCATCCATCAACCGCAACACCTCAACAAGAGGCTCGACAACTTTCACAATCTCTGGTGTTGTTTTCCAAAATAAATTATCAAAAAGTTTCTTCTTTGTGTTTTTCCCATCCCATTTTTTAGGCTCCACTTTGATGCATTCCATTCATCACTTGAAAACATCTTTTTCAAGTTTTATTGTTGGGAAAGAAAAGATTGCAACGTGAGGACGTTTTTTGCAAATCTCGTGATGGCTGGCCTAACAAGTTCTATACCCTTAGTGTTCTTTCTCATTAGGTTCAATACCCATGAGTGATTGTAGATGTATTTGGTGATGCTTTTGCTATGCTCTACAATGTTCTTAATCCAATTTTTTTTTTTCTTATATCCTCAAGCATGAGGTTTATGCAATGTGCAGCACATGGAGTCCAAAATATTGTTTTGTGTTTAGCCTCAAACATCTTACCAACAAGAACATAAAGGCATTATCTGTTATGATTTGTACAACATTTTCCACCCCCACCTCTAAAACAATCTCATCCAAAAGCTCAAACAACAAATTTGCATCTTTCACCCTATTAGATGCATCTTTTGATTTCAAAAACATTGTACCTTGTGGACAAGAGGCAAGAAAATTTATTATTGTGCGGTTCTTGCCATCACTCCACCCATCTGACATAATAGTGCATCCTGTTTTGGCCCATGAAGCTTTGCAACCTTTCAAATATTCATCTATGGATGCAACTTCTTTCTTCAAAAGTGATCCTCTGAAGTCGTGCATACTAGGGCCTTTGATGCCCTTACCAACAACAACAATGGAATCAAACATAGACTTGGTAATAAGGTGAGCAGACAACATTGAAAGGGATATTTGCATCATACCACCATCTAGCAATGTACTCAAAAGTTGCTTCTTTGTATTGCTTTTTCCAATGGTTATCCAAGGTGGGCTGATTTTTTGTTGGCATAGAGGCATTAGCAGGTGTGGAAGATGGAAAAAAAGCTTTGAATGGTCTTTCTTTTTTGAGGTTGGTTTTCTTGACTATGAGTGGATGGGGGAGGCATATACCAAAAGGGGTCTCTAACAGTCATAGAATGGTCAGAGTAAGATCCTTCAACACTCAAGACATCTTCCTCTCCTTCTCCCTATTTCAGCTCCCATCTCCTTTTGCCTAGCCTTCTCTTCTCTATGTTTTTAAAACATTTTTTTCATTTCTAATCTAATGGCATCAATATCAGGTGCATCACATGGGGTAACTTGATGTCTTTGACTAGCCAAGTGTTGTTTCAACCTATGAATCCCCCCTGATGTGTTTTCTTACAATATTTACAAAAAAAATTGATTATCAATTACATCTGCATGGGTCCATGTAGGGTCTTTTGTTTTGGGGGCCATTGCAAATGCAAACAAATCAGAAAATGCAAATAAAAACAAAATAAATTTAAGATTTCTTATTTAATTAAATTTACAAATAAGGGGCAAGTTTAAAATGTAACATACCTTTCAATGTGCACACAAATGAGGTGTAGAAATGCTCCAAGCTTGTATATGGGCTGCACCCTCCAAATGTAGATGTGAATGCCACCACACAGAGCCCACACTTGATGCCAAACAACCCCCAAGCTCACTCCAAATGAACACTATTCAATGCTGCCCCAATCCTCCAAATCCTTCCAAATAAGAGAGGTGCTCACAAATAGAGGTGAGGTGTTCACAAATGGATGCCAATATCACCACAATGAGCCCACAAGCAATGCCAAACAAGCTGCAAGCCTCCAACTTCAAAGCACACAACAAAAACTAAACTCTTCAATCTTATGCTCACAAATGCTTTAATGCTCCTGCAAAATGCTCAATGAGAGAGGTGTGAAGTGAATGGAGGGGGGGTGTATTTATAACACCAAATCAGGGTTTAGAGCAATTAAAAAATAGAAATTTTATTAAAAAGGCGTTTTTTTTAATGTGATTGCCATATAAGGCTGCGTTTGGGCCAAACCAGCCGGTTTGGGTCGAAACCGGACTAGTTTGACTGGTTTGAGGCCAAAACCGGTCAAGTAGTCTGGTTTTATAACCGGTTCGTGCAAAAAAATACTTAACTGGTTGAAGCGGCCGGTGTTCGGTTTGACCGGTTTTTAAAACCTTGATATATATATATATAATTATTTTAGGAGTTATCCAAGCCACTTTCCAATATGAAATTTTACCATTCAAGCATTGGTGGCCCACCATTCCTCTCATGTTGTCCCAAATACCAATGTAGCCCTGCTCTTCTCTTCCAATGCCCAAATCTGCAATACGACTTCAATTCAATCAAGGTATGAAGGGTTTCCGTCCTTCAACCAGCAACAAGAAGGGTTTTCGTCCTTCTTGGAAAGAGCCACACACTTGGATTTTTGCCCAAGAGTGGAGAGAACTAAGAGCTCATAGCCCAAAGATCACTTTAGAGTAAATTCACCAAAATTAGATGCGGGAAAATGAAGTCCTTAAATCTTATTTTATAGTCCAAACTTGGCGCCAAAGTCCAAAACATGTATGATCGACCTCCTTTAGGCTTGTTTTAATCTTTTATTTGGATCCCTTTAATTACATCTCCAAGCTAGCCGACTTGTATAAAAAGAGGAAAACACTAAAAATAAATATTAAAAATTAGAAAGGAAAAATGCAATGAGAAGTTCAATTCCTTTCTCAACTCGTTCCACTTCGTTACCATGGAAAAGGGAATGGCAAGAAGTCCAAAATCAGGCTCTCAAGTTCGAAAAGGAGACATTAGAGTCCTCCCTTCCTAAAATCGCTTGTCTTCAAGCAATTGCAAGTGTCCGAATCCCAAATAAATCTTCGCTACTCCTTCTTTGTGCAATTACCATTCAAGCATTTGTGGCCCTACCCACCATTTCTCTCATGCTGTCCCAAAAATTAATGTAATCTTGCATTCTTCTCTTTCAAAACTCAGAATAAGGGGGGACTAGAATCCCACCTTTACTTGCATAAAATAGTACAAGTATGTCACTGTGTAGAGAATACAACTTCTGGCTATAAAAATGTCTCTCTATGCACCAAGACCTTGAGAAGAACAAATTGAAAATGAACAAAAACAACAGGCCTCTTCGATGGAACCGTCCTCAAATTGATCCTTGGGTCAAGTGTTTGCCATCCCATCTTTATCCTATGTTTAGGCAATTGATTCCTTGAGAGAAATAGCACCAAGGTGACTGAATGGGGGTTGTATAGTGACTACAACAGCCATGAAGTGTTTGGAATTTCTTCAACCATGTGATTAGAAGCTCCTTTCCCGGTATCTTATAAGTAAACAAGTAGCTGGAAAAACTGTGAACAACAGCAGAAAAGAGAGTACAACAGATGTAATCATGACATACCTTCAAAGTTCCCCATTCTATCAATGTTATGGGGGGCTGGCAACCAGGTTACAACTGATAGCAAAATGGAGAAGAGGCTGGAAATGTTTATGACAGCCACATAAAAGCTTATGGCAGCATGCTTGAGACCCCAAAATTTGGTATTCCCACTACTTCCATCCAAACCAACAACTTCTAGATCATTTTTCCTTTTAATTCCCTCTATGATTGACATATGGACAGCTGAAATTTCATCATAATTGCTCCCCCTTTCCCATATTCCCTTTCGGTTCTTTCATGGAACCATGGGTTAGCAATACATAGGAAAGAAAATCAGAATTCTTAGCAAGCTTATGATGCTTCAAACATGCCATGCTAGAATTCTCCCCCATTTCATACAAACACATCAAATTCCTTCCCTTCCATAAGCAAAGAGAGGAAAAATCAAAACTGAAATCTTTACCCTTTTCGAGCTTCAAGGGTTTACCCGGATTCCAAGGATGCAAGCCATCTATGTAACTCTTCATCCTACCTCTTTTTTTCTCAATCATCACGTGCAAAGCAACCCCTATCTTGTAGTCCAAACTCGTGACAAAGAGTTTGTGATGATCAGCCCAACATTATGATAAAAAAGGAAACAAAGGGTCTGAAATATGTGTGTACCTTGGGCTGTCATAAGGAACCACCTCATAGGCATTGCTTGGGACCACCTCATAGGCATTGCTTGGGAGATGTATAATGAGTCCTTGGCAAAAATTCTTCTTCCCACCTCGCTCCTTTACCTCATTAGCATAGTTATGATCACCAATACAAAACAATGACAAATAATGATGCAGTAGACTCTTGCCATGGTCAAATAATATATCATATGGCTTACCATTAGTTGCTGATCTGAAAATTACAGCGAACTGAAAGTGGTCATGGGCACCCGGAAATGCCCTCGTCTCAAGTGTGTACCTCATAACATCTTCCCTTAAAAGCCCCACTTCATCTTTCCTCTCATGTTCAGATTTTTCTCCACCAATAACCCCATTTTTAGCTTGTTGATCCAAATGTACAGCCAGTTGCCATGGTTTATAATGGAGCCTCAACAATGACATATGGTTATCAAATGACTCAAGACAACAAAACCGAATTGGTATAAAAGAAAACAATGCTTTTGAATTACCTCCGTACCTTTGGATATCCCCAATATGTTCAATTCTCTTTATCCCATGAGACTTGCTTGGGCTATCTCCAACATTCTCTTCATTATCTTGCACTTTCACAGGGCTGTCTGGAAAATCAGTCAAGGAATCAACTTTGTTAATGGTGGTGGGTGCTTCTAGGGCTCCCAAAAACTGTTTCATCATTATGAGCTGCTGCTGTGATGGTTCTTCCTTCTTAGTATGGCGGATATCTTCCTCTTTCATTGCATCCTTTTTACCCTTAAGAAAATTTGGTTTCCCTTCAACATTTTGCCACACATACCCATTAGAAGTCAATGAAAAATCATTAAATATTAAGGGACTATTACCTTGGGACTCATGTTCCATGATTTCCCTTTTCGCTCTAGGCTCATGCATCAACCCTTCATCTCTTGGCTCTTTATTGACTGCTGTCCGGAAGGTCCTAATGAGTTGATCATCCTCCTTGACGTTGGCCATTGTGTTTCAACCTTCAACTTCTCTTTACCATCTTGAAAACAGATTTTTCCCCTTTATTTTCCTGTAACATGTCATCATTAGGAATCGATGAATCATCATGAAATATCAAAGGATTTATACCTTCCAACTTGTGCTTCACGATTCCCTCCTCGTTTCGAGGCTTTTGCTTCAAGATCTCATCAAACACTTGGCCCCTCATATTGTTATAAAAATCAGTCGAGGGTTCATCCTTGGGAAAAGTGATGGGTGCTTCAATGGGTTGTTCCTTCGATTGTTCTTTTTCCACCTTGTCTTCATCCATACTTTATTGGCATGTGCATGGAGCCTCTTGTTGGTTCTTACCAAAGCGATGAACATTCTCAACTTGACTCTTAGGAGGTGCTATCATAAACAAACTAGCAAGCTGATAGTTATCATGTCTCCTCGAGAAGTGGGTTCCACGGTCCACCCATCCCTTTTGCTTTCCCTTCTTGCTCATCACCCTTTCTTTCAACCTTGGATTTATCACATGTTGAAATATTATCAGTATTAAACAAACAATGATTAATAATTACCTCATCATGTTGATTCTTCGGAACAATAATGGAAGTAAGGGCTGAATCTTCATCCTTCATGGCTCCAACTCTTTCAAAATGCAAATCTGATTTTTCCTCGGCATGTGAGTGGCTTTTGAAGCTCAAAAACTTGTCATGAGGGCTTGAGAAACCTCTACCTTCAAGCCCTTCTTTATGCACCGGATCCACACTCTTGAGTGTGGGGTACCTATGGAAGGTTGACCCCTTCCTTGTTGCTTGAGGTTTTGACCTCGTGCCAATTCCAACTCTTTCCGTCTCCAACTTTACGAACTCTGCAAAATTAGGGCATCACGGATCTTTTCCGGAAGAGCTCTATACTCTTCATACCATGTCCCTATGTTGCTTCCTTTGGATGACAGAGAATTAATGATTTCTTTTAAAGAGATCCTTCCACCATTGGAGCCTTGAATGGTATGGATCAACCGATTCATTGTGTTGGCCAATTTTTCTTTCCCTAGGGCAAGCCTTTCGAGTTTAGCATCGTTGAAAATTCTAGCCTCCATTTTTTATCTTCCAATAGAATCATGTTCTTGTGACTCATTACAATTGCGAGCATGCTTGCATTATATAAAGAATGGTATACAATGGTAAAGATATCAGTTGAATCAACCCATACTTAGCTACTCCAATGCAAAAATATGCTTAAGAAGCCAGTGGAGTAAGCAAAAAATTTAGTTATGAATTTGGGTGGGTAATTCAAGATTGAGGGTAAATGTAGACTTTTTGAATGTTGAAACTCGACTAGAACTTCATTTCCATGAACCTAGCATAGGGCTCATCAATTATAGACATCTACGAGCCTTTTTTTGTTGTAACCCATTGATGATATCCCATTGGACATGTACGATTCGTATCTTGGAGTCCTCTAGTGTCAGCTTTTGCATATGATTGGTACGTCATTCACTTATTACTCTTCAGGTGCATGAGTTGTCACACTCCTTTGGGTCATCCTTGGTGAACATCTTGATCATAATGGGTTTTGTGCTCCCCCATTGGCCCTTTCAGTGAGTGAAAAGGTGACTTTCACAACGTCGCCACACCTTTTTAGGACATCCACGTTGTGGCTTATCACCATAAGGCTATTATCTTGAAAAAGTGACATTGCCACACACACTTCGTTTTTGCTTTTCAAAAGGGTCTAACGATAATTTTCCGCATTTTTTAGATCTTGGGGCCTCCTCCCATGGACACACGATGAATTTATATGCCCCCTCCTACCCTTTGTGTTCCATACATAAAGAGCCTCCAAAATCCATTTTGCACTCCATGACATGACCTAGTATTCTATAGCTTGATCTACTAGTTGTCACTACAAACTTAAGCTATCTTACAGCTACATGGCAGGGCTATATATCACTTTTAATCTCGTTTGGGACCTGCATTTTGTTCTTGTGCTTCCCTCTTAATGTTCTTCTTCACTGCCCCAAGTCACTGCACTTGTCACACTAGTTAGGGCTCAGTAAAGGAGTTGCTAATCATCCAAGTGCATGGTGCACGGCCTTCCAGCTCTAGGATTCGGGTTACTTGTATTGATATATCCCACTGGGACTATTTTTTAGGATTCTTTAGATTAGTATTAGGCCATATTTCCTTAATTGCTCTATTGTATACGTTACTACAAATTTTGATCATTGATTGTGTCACACATGTTAGATTGCATTTAGGGTTTCTATATTTGTATTGCAACCATTTTCATGCTCATTCGGGAATTGGGAAATTTGAAAATCTCACTCTCTAATCCTACTCATCTACATTTAAAAAGTGAAAATGGAAAGTACTAGTTAGGTGGTTGTAGATTAGGGTTATTGTCGTTCGTATTTTATTGCATGCATTTACATTTATTATATACAAAGAAGCATGGAAGTATATATTGTCTTTTGTTGGGAACTACATCTACCCCAACCTTACCCTATTTGTTTTTTTTTTTTGTTTTACCATAGGTTGATTTGTTATCCTTAGGGCCCGCCCATCACACTTGATTCCTTTCCTGTGTTAGTGAAAACCCTTGTTCGGTCCTTGGCTTGCTATTCCTGCTTCCGTTTGATCTTTTGCAATGGCAGGTTCATTACCTATTCTGTCATGAGTGTGGTACAACTCCCAAATTATGTTACAACAAGCGAAGCACAGGCATTAATGGCAAGGTTCCTCATGGTGGACAATGCATCAAGCCTTTTTGAAAACTTTCACCATGCAGATCCTTATGTTATCGTTTGAATCATGGTACCATACCCAGTCTTGACAAGTATATGTTAAAAATGTCATAGCTACTGTGCACGAGACTGATAAAATCAGAAACAAGACTTACAAAATCATTTCGTCCCATGTGTGCCCTGCATATTTGATATTTCCATAAGCTCTTCGATGACTGACTTCCAAATTAGGTGTAATCCCACTTCTTCTCTTGGAAGTCAAAATTTTCCTTGTGCATCACATGTTCTACTCCAACTCTTCTTATTAAAAATCATCCTATTTGTGTCAGTGGTCATTCTCATAAATTTTGGATGTTATTAATGAGCAGTCTAATTTTGATTATCGTGACTTGAGTTGTGGCTAAATTTTGTACTGAGGAATTTTTCCTTGTTTGCACTTAAGAATTGAAGATTTCTTGGTTACGTGCCTTTTTTTCCAAGGTGGAGATTCTTGCATCAGAGGCACTTTTTTAACCCGTCAATTAGCTCTGTGACAAATATGCATCTCTCATCTAACCAGGCTTCCAACATTAGTGAGGAAAGCTAAATAGTAAAATGGACCTGGAATTTTTATGGTGACAATGGATGGAATTCAATGTGTATTTGATGTAGATTTTATAACATGGACCAATTAGCAGACATAAAGTCACAGTAAGCCTGGATATGAGGCACCAGTGATATGCCTAATTTTGACAGATTTGTGGATACTATCTCTCATTTAAAGCATAAATGGTTATAAACAATGAAGGTAGTGTAAAATTATTCATGGATTGACCCCGAAGATGAACAATAATAAAATACCGATCTTATAATATTTAGTGGTCCATATTGACTTGGCGTTGAATATATATTGCAGACTGGACAGCAAGAATAAACGAGCTCAAGAGGTTGGCACTTATCAAAAGAATTGGCATTCTTCATCCATTCTGTTGATTTTGAATTGAATGAAAGACGAGCTGAACAAGGACTCCAAAAAACACGGGCAGTTACAGATGAAGCATAAATATAAATGGGGTATAACTTGGCTTCAAGTCTTAGAGATTCACTCAGCACTATATGTTCAATAGTATCTTGCAAAATCTTAGAAATAAAATTGTGTTGGTCTACCATAAATGGATTTTGTATGTTTCACTGCTACTTAGTTCAATTGGTTAGAAGGTTGACATGCCTTTAAACTGATTTAAGTGATAGTGCATTTATAGAAGGTTCCAAAACATTCAATAGGTACTAAATTTGAAAGAGGCCTCGTGTCAAGGGTATGTATTGTCTTTTTGTCCAAAGACGTGAAAAAGCTAGATTTCCCATATGATATACTTCTATAAGATAAATTGCATTAAAGTAATATTCATGCAGGAAATGCATATGTAATGGTAGGGCTATATTGGCCTTCTAGATCAGCGTCCATGCACGAAGACCAGGACATATTGTTAGTGTATTTTTAGTCATCACTTATCATTTTCAATCAATTGCGCACCTTGGTAACTTAAAAAATTATTTTTGTAATCATAAAAATTAATACAACACCCATATAGAAGTGTCATGTATAAATCGATTACAACTTTAATGCAACACAAATAGCCCAAATACTTTTAATTATCACTAATAACCTGATTACTTTTAAATATCAGAGCATGTGCAATGTAGGATCAATGCCAAATAAAATATTACCTAGGGCTGACACATAGGACTACAATAAATATCCTAAAAAAATTATGAGTTGGTGATAGTCATATGAGTTTGGAAATGCATGCTAAGTAGTGATGGCATCCCTGCCCTGAAATCGAGAATTGATTGGAGGCAAATGTAGGGAGCATTGGGAGTGCTTTAGACAGGTACAAAATGCAGGGGGGCACTCCATACAAATGATAGATAAGCTTCAAAATGAATTAATGACTGGGTTCACTTAGTCTTGATCCCATGTTTCTTTGCTCTTGTCTGCATATTGTGTTACTTGTATACAAACAAAATAGAGTTTGCTCCTTGCCCCAAGGCATTTTCAATGCACTTGCAATATTTGAAGCTTAAGGAAAACAATGTACAATATTAAGGTCTCCTGTTGACGGCTAGTAAGTTCAAAAAGACCGTCTAATTATCAAACACACTAGGGTGGGAACATCAATATAATAATCTCAAAAAATGATAAATTGTATAAATGAAATAACATTAGAAATATAAAAACCATAGGCAATACGTCAAAAATGTTCCATAGGAAATGGTAGATTCAAACAATGATAAATGCTCTAATGATTGCTCGATCTCTCTAAATTGCATGTGAGTGCTCAATAGAATGCTTATAATCTCTAGTGTAGTTTGTAATGATTTCTTGGTGCATTTCTTATTTAATGGGCTGTAATGTTTGTGTATTTATCGAGAATTCAAATTGAGACCTTATTGGCTTGCCAAAATTGACAACAAATGACTAAAAGTGAAAAAGACGGAATGAAGGAGACAAGTGCACCTTGACATAGCTAATACCAAAAGAAACGCATAGAGGCGTTGATGATGCTTCAGACATGACCCATGAGTGTTGAGGGTGCTCTAGACATAGTATAAAACATAGAGGAGAGAGATAGAAGTTCGGCGGCGGGGGGGCGGGGTGGGGGGGGAGGGTAAGGGGGGAGACATGATTACATAAGAGAAACACACAAATAATGCATAGTTTGGACCAATTATTAAAAAATAGATGTGCACACTAAAAACACGCTGATTAAGAATTAATAAATGTCTTGGGACCATTTTTTGGTGTCTACATTTTATCCCACTTTGACATGTTTGTGTGGGGCCATTTTTGGGTGTCTACAATATTCCCCACTTTGGGAGGCGTGCGTGTAAACCCATACTTAAACGAAAAAATAATACTTACAAAAAGATATAACTACAAACACCCATCTCTGAAACACAAGCTAATGCCCTTGGGAACCTGCAAAACCATTTTTTTTCTACACATGGGTTCATGCCGTTGGGTGATACCTAACAAGTATTTTTTTCACAATAATTGATCATATTGTATATCTTGAGATTTTATATATGTATGAATGATACATGATGTTTCTAGCATGCCCCACACGGGCAATATTATTACCTTTAGATCCAGACTTCACTATGTTTCGTGTGCCCTTTTTGAATCTCAGAGGGTATAACCCTAATCTTTATTTTTCATTCTTGTTACTTAGATTACTGCACATGTTTAGTGTACATTATTACTCACAAGCACATCGATTAGAGGTTTGCAACTAACATCAAGGTACAATTGCCAATGGCAGGGTTTACTTTGACGTTATAAAATGAATAATGATGTCAAATTAGAGTTTTTCTTCTGCATATATAATGTAAGGGTGAAATAGAACGCTCATTTCATTCTTACCTTTTCCAAATAGATTTGTGAGAGACATTTATCGTGGCAGTTCAATGAGCTTTCTATACACATTGATTGGATCATGTGAAGACAACCACCATGCCAACTAAATTGTCGAGTTTGCTAAGACATTTTAAACCTAATAACTTTTTTAGTTTGTTTTTGAAAATTTTTAAATATACCCACCTAGCAAAGGTGAGTATTTTCCCCTAATCCGAGACATATATGTGCAAAATTGGCAAACATTGTAGTCTTGACATAACTCATACAGTCACAACATAGTTTCATCTTACCATCCTACTCAAAATTTGTAACTTTGATTTTTTTTTTGTAAATTTTAACTTTATGATAGCTGAAACTACAAAAAATTGACACTGCAAGTATATTTTGTTATAAAATACCAATTTGTATCATTAGTCACTGTGATGTAAGATGTCATATATGTGTGGGAGTTCTACCAAGGCAATGTGCTAAAGATAATATTGGTACTAGGGTTAGATGAGGTTGAGTAGGCACATCTAGATGTAATTGGCCTATGTCATGTAGTGTACCTTCATGCAATGTGCTTTGACGTTGTTATAATCATTGCTTTGGCCAAGCAATGGATTAACGACATTGGTATATTTTGCCTACTATTAGAGGAGATGATGGTGGGCTAGGAGGATGCATGGAGGATAGTTATATTTCTTATTTGAGGAAAACATGTTACAACATAGAAGCCTACTAGGAATGAGCAATGATTAACTCACGAGTATTCATGTGAAGAATTGTAGAGCATATTATTGAAGGGGGGATTTTATTAAGGAGCATTGTTTAGAGATGCACCATGGTTATGCAAGTATATGGTTGTAATGTTGAGTTCTTTCGTGACTGTTGGCACATGGGTTCATCTAGCTTATACGTCCTCTATCACATGATGCATGAGATGGAGGAGAAGCAATTAGTAAACACCTAGGGGAAGTGCACGATACCTCATTTGTATAACAACCTCTATACATTTGTGGGGAGACACACAGATGAGGGATTACAACGAAGGGTCTACTTAGTATTGGGCATATATGTCCTTGGGAATGACTAGGCCTATTGGCCCACCCAGTGTCTTAGGGTATATAGAAACCACGTGTGGAGACGTGTTTTGGTGGGACAAAAGATGCAACAAGAATTTTGTCTAATATTGAAGGACCATAGATTCCCTCAAGGAGATAAATATCACCTAACAACCTTATAGAGATCATCTAGGCCTGGCTAAGGATGGTAACTCCTATGTGGTAGATTAGATGAAGTAGATGGTACTAATGTCAATACCCAAGCAACATTGAGTGAGTTTAGTATGGCTTATTGGCATGCCCACTATCTCAGGGGTATAGTAAGATCACATGCTTAGAGATGGGTTCTAGTGGGACATAAGAGGCATTGAGACTTTGATGTCTAACACTATAGAATTACAGATTCTCTCGGGGAGATAAACATCACTTTGGGATCTTATAAAGATCATCTAGGTAGGGCTAAGCATGACATACAATGTGGTGAATTAGTCAAAGCATATGGTACTGGTGGCAATACCCAAACAACATTAAGCAGTTTCAATATAGCAATATTGAGACAATTTGAAATGACACAAGATATGCCCCCTAACTAGTGTAAGTTGACACATGTCATGACAATCTCTAGGGGGATGGAGAGTAGACTCTACCTACCTTCAGGGTACATGGACTTATAGATGACGAAGAGGAAGATGAGAGGCATCACCTCAGGGTCAATGATATAGAGCCACAAAGGGATGGAGGGATTTGTTCCTTTGTGTTTACCCAACGCCATTATTCCCAGTAGGGGGAGGGGATTTCCCTTCTTGACGAGCTATAAGCAGAGGGTGCAGAGGATGAAATACTTGTGGTATGTCCAATTTGAACAATAGGTCAAAAAACTTGTTTTGTTATCATTGATATATGTTTGGGAGTTAATTGATTAATATTTTCTTGATGTGGAATAGTGTAGTAGAGGGTTGGGCAATCACCATCGAGGCAATAGTATATAGACTGACTTGATATGATCAAGTTGAATGACTTCAAGGTGGGGATGCATGCCTCATATTCAGAGAGGGTGCATATGATGAAATACTTGTGGTATGTCTAATATGAATGATATGTCAAACAAATTTGTTTTGTTATCTTTGATATATGTTTGGGAGTTAATTGATTAATATTTTCTTGATGTGAAATAGTGTGGTAGAGGATTGGGCGATCACCATCGAAGGCAACAATATACATACTGACTTGAGACATCCAAAGATATTCTAGATTTGATCAAGGAGAATGACTTCAATATGAGGATGCATGCCTCATATTCAGTCTAGCGAACAGGGCTAGGGAAACATCCTCCTAGCCTCTGTTAAGGTAGAGCTAAGCACAATGTTCACACGAGAGAAAAAAATGCATCTCTAATCTTAAGGTCTCATTAGAAGAGAGATAGAAACACATAGCAATGATGTCCCCTCTCATTATTAATGTATTTTCCAAAAACGTATTTACCTAATTATATAACGATAGAAATAGTGCACAAATGCTATGATAAATATTGCGAGATATGTAGCGTGAGATGTCGTGAAGTTGATATCTAGGACTAGGGCACATGATTCTATATCCCCATCATATGTTTCCCCCACAAGAAATAGAGGAGAGGTGAGGGGATTATTCTTATGCACCTGATACACAAGTTGCATGTGCCATGTGCCTATGTGTTGTGTACTTTATGGATGACAAATATATTTTATATTTTGATTAAATGTGTCTCTATGTGCACACACATGTGAATTGCTATGTTAAAATGTGTGTGCTCTAATATAGTTACAATGAACACAATATTTTTTTGCAATCACATGAAAGTAAGACACATGAAGGAATACATAACATGATATAATAGTGAGACATCATGCTAATATATCATTGCATCTTATAATATTCATGTAGCAAACATTTACAATGATCAATGTGAAAGGTAACAAAATTTGTAATAAGCTTGCACACAAAAATAAAACGATAGTATATAAATGATGAGGGTAAGACGGAAGAGTGAATCCCTACTCACTTGCTCTTACTAGAATGCATTGAATTGCCAACTTTAGCTCAAACACGTGCATTCATCATTAAACACGTGCATTCATCATTAAGAATTCATTTTGGATTTTTAGGAAGAGGAAAAGAAAATATAAGAGATGGAATAAGTGAAATATAACATTAGAAAAGTCAACTTGAACAAAGGCACTATAGTAAAATAATAAAAAATACAAGTGCAAAGAAAAAGCTAAAACACACATAAGATACCATATTAGCTAAACAAAAATCAAACTTGGAAAACCTTAAGTAGGTAGTGCATATACCTAATTTTTCACTTTTCATCTTTCATACATGTTACAAACAATTTTCTTTGTGCATATAAAGGTTACTGATGCATCTATTTCTTGAGCGGGTGCCTTAAGAGGCATGGTGGAATGGGAATGGGAATGGGGTATGACTATTCACATGGTCATTATGGGTTAGATAGAGTATTGCTATGTGGTCCTAGTTTTAGTTATCCTTGTCCCTTTATGTCTCATACACATTATACTCCTGACACCTTGCTTGCATTTCACCATTTGACACCTTATTCATCCATCTGCTTGATCCATGACCTCTTTTTCACTTTACATGACATTTAACATCTTTGGCCGACACCATTTCCTACTAGCGATGGCGTCGTATATATATATATATATATATATATATATATATATATATATATATATATATATATATATATATATATATATATATGGTCATCACACCCAAATATTTTGAAGGAAGGAAGCTAGAATTTTAGGAACTAGCTATTCGCTCTACTCTCTTGCACCAACTCTACATTTTCTTTCTTTTCCCTTGATTCATATTTTATTTGACTTGGATTGGATTGAACACTCTTCTTGGTTGGATTGCTTGCACTATTGGGTCATCTATAGTGAGTCTAGGAGAGGAACGATGTTCCCCTTCTCCATCTAATAACGATTCTCTCAGTGTGTTGCTTCGCTGGAGAGATAGATGCATCAACAACCCCACAGGTAAGTTCTCTAACTCTCTTTGTCATTTTGCATAGATTAGTTCATTTCCCTTCCCGATTGCTTTATGTAATCTTAGGATTGTATGAACATCGATGTTAGTTAGCATATTGCTCTTATATGATCAACTCCTTACCTTTCCTTTTAGTTATATTTCAGTTTCATAGATTATGCATGCTTGACTCATCTCCCACCGATTTATATCTCTCCCCCATTTGTCGATGTCTTAGGAGGGTACTCTCCTTTATCTTTAATGTGAGCCTTGGAAGCCCTAGGTTAACCTAGTGTAGGGATTACTACCCTATGGATATGCGACCTTGTCGCTCATCGTAGCCCCGTTAAATACACCCATTGTATGTTGGTACATGTGTGTCTGTTATTCGTTACCTCAATACCCTTGTAGAACAGAAGACTTAGGAGTGCAATCCATTGAAATACATTCTTGGCCCGCTATACATTTCTGGTGAACCCAACGTGAAACCTACATGCCTCCTAATCGAGCACAGCTCGTTAAAATCATCCATATCCAAACTTGATCTCATTCCGAATCACCAAAAATCATAAAAAAGCTCAAAAATGATTTTACACATACACCATCGCCCAGGGGTGATCTTCTCTATTTGTGCGCATTTGTTTTTAAACACCTTTGGCCCATGTGCAAACCTGTTAGCATGTCCGATCCTTAATATTTCTCCAAATTTGACGCCATTGGTCCCTGGGTAACTTTTCCTGCACGACTGATTGTGTTTGTAAGCTCCATCCGAGGATTGTTTCTCTGCCATATTATCAGTCCATCATGGAGTATCTGGGTCTAGGGTCTTCTAATTCTATTGTGTTGACATTCCCTGAGTCCTATCATCCTGAAGTTGAATTCCCCTTTTGCATGGACTGTTGCCTTGTATGAGAAGCTAGAAAGAAACCTTCTACCCATTACAATGGCACACTTGGGGATGAAGAAGAATAAAATCAAAATAATAACACATTTGATCATCAAATTGAGATTCAGGAATTCCTCATGCAATTTCCTCAATACAAGGATGAAAAAGAAGAAATTCTTGGAAAACGTCTCCTTGAATTTGTCTCCGAACAAATTGACAATAGGGCCAAAAAAGGGAAAGGTCCTAAAGTAGGTTCATCTAAAAATAATTCCAATTCCAACCCTACTAACCTTATTCTCCAACTTATTGATAGGATGAGCCAACATCAATATGCTACTACTGCTCAATTCCTTCAAATGCAAGCCAACATGGCTCAACTAGTCAATTAACCTGCAACGGGCTCTTGGGGCACTACGCCCCCTCCTTTGCCAAATGCCCCTAATGGGGTGCCCATTACCCAACCCCTATCCAAAACAAAGTCTTAAGAGTGGTCCAACAAGAGCCTCTAGCACATTACATTGCTAGCATTGATATTGGTGGCATTTCTCCTTCTATCTGCTATGACGGATCCCTTGATCCCACCCTTCACATCAAGGCCTTTGGTAATATTTACAAGGAATGGATCCAAACTAATTCATATGTTGCAACCAAACTCATAGCTAAGACTCTCGTTGGATATGTTTTGGATTGGTATTATCCTTTACTTCCTAACTCCATAGTTGAGCTAGAGTCCTTGGTGATAACCTTGGTAAATGAATTTCAATACCATGATCTACCTGAGAACACTATCAATGCTTTCATTAACTACTAGCAATTTGAAAATGAATCAGAACAAACTTTTATCAAGTGCTTGAAAACCCTATCTACACGAGTAAAACATAACATGCCTAGTGATAGCCTCTTCCAACTTTTCCTACGAGTTCTTGAACCTCTCCTTCAATACAAGGTGAGGTCCTTTTCTCCCGCATCTCTAAAAGAAGCTTTCGAACAAGCTAAAAGACAATACTATCTCATGAGGGAGTTTGAGAAATCTCCTTCTAAGGTACAAATTAATAAACAAGTCCAAATCCTTTAACGTTCTAAGAAAACGAATGCGACAGATGACATAGTCTCTAATACTCTTCCTCTTTTTACTTCTTCGAATAGGACTATTTTCAACATTGACCAACAAACTAAAAAACAACAAGAATCAACCTAACTATCATCAACCATTGAGTAAGGGAGAGTTGAAACGTCGCTTTCCTAGGTCGTTCACCGCGATCTTAGATCCATCTCGACCTATTCCTCACTGGCATGACAAAAAAATGTTGGCATGTTGAGTTCTAGGTGTTGTCATTGATGAAAAGTCTCATTAATGCCAAATATTACGAAATGATATGTGTCAAAGCATGCTAGGTAGGTTGATGAAATGGAGTATCAGGTGGTTTCATGATGACATGAGGTGATTTAGTGAGATTCGCTTGGTCTAGCAAGCCTAGTCAGCCTAGTCAGGTGACCTAGCTAGCCTAGGTTATGGAACATGGTGGTTTGAGTTACGTGGTGGCTTGAGGAGCATGGTAACAACATGGAGAGCATGCTTGGGGAGTGTTTAGGAACTCACATGAGTTTCAGAGTGCAGGTACAAGTTGAACCCATTCCAGGTGCTCATCTAGACCTAGTCTAGCTACTTGGAGGCATGAGGATGAGTTGTAGAGCCATGAGAGCTCATGGAATCATGCATGTATGACATACATCTCGTTTTATGTATGTTAGGGTATTTTAGAGAGGTTTCATGATGAGTTATAGTGTTGGTTCAATTGACCCTAGCGTAAACCATATAAAACCCCAAGGGTAGTCATGAAAATGAGATGGGTTGAGAAGATGTATACCTATTTGAGCCATGTTGATGATTGGAGATGGTGCATATGGGAGTCTTTGAGGTGTGAGAAAATTGTGGAGTCATTATGAAGAAGATTTTGCAAGTTACGTTGTTTTTGGTGAAACATAGTCAAGAAGAAGGTGATTTTTACATCGACTTGCACCTTCTAATGCTCACCATGAATTGTGTTCCTTGCATGGGGACCTGAGCTCTTTGGAATAGATTTTTAGGTCAGTTATGAAGGTTTCACATAAAGAATGAGGTGGTTTGATCGTCGCATTTTTTTGAACAGTCGTTAAGAAGATAAGTTGTTTTGAAAGCCTAGCTAAAAGTGACTTGGAGAAAAAGAGGTATACTGAGTCTGTCTTGATTGATTTTTCCAAAGTCATGATTAAATGTTGTATAGGGCTCCTCCATATTTCTAGAAATGTATAATAGAGCATGTGACTATATGTGGGCATCGCATGAAAATGCAATTTTATGAAGATCTACAGTTTTTGGAAAAGTTTTCCCAAGAAAGTTAGAAATAAATTGACATTGTTTTTTAGCCCTGGAGTTTTTTCTAGATGTCCAAGATAGTTTTAGATCATGGTTGAAGTGAAAAAAGGGAAAATTGTGCGGGGTTTTTGGGGCAGGTTGGAGCAACTTGTGGTAAAAGTGGAATTTCAGGAGCTACATGTGGAGTTAGAATCTGATTCAAGATTTTTTATCGTCCTGATTCAAAGATTTTTTATCATCCTGATTCAAAGATATTTCCATTGGTATATCAAAATTTAGATTTTGCTAAGGGATGAAGAAGTTATGACTTGATCTTTGAGGGTCAAATATGGAGGATGTTGGGTTTATCATGGTGTTGAGCAACTTCATGAGGTAAGATGATTTTTATGAGTTGTTCATGCTTGTTGAAGGATTTTTGAGTTTTTTAGAAAAACATGTCTAAAGGTGTTCCATGATTTGGTTAAGCTTGGAAGTGTGTTTGGAGGTGAAGGAGCAAGTTGAGCTCAAGCTTAGTTCTCAAGTCCTAAAAGCATAAGGGGACAGTTTCAAATATGAACTTGGTTGAAGGCCTTCCACTTGGAGATGGAAGGAAAAGTAAGATGTTATGGAAAGAGTATTTAGAGATATTTCCAATGGTGTATGGTTTGTGTCTTGATGATGAATTTTGATAGGTCTTCTAGTTCAATTTGTGAAGAAGAAGGTTGTTGATTTTTTAGGACAAGATTTCTTAGGTTGAAAGATTGAGGTATATGAGTAATATTTTGGATTGGTTGATATTTTTCTATCACTTGGAGAGTGAAGAGGGATGAATTTTTTTTCTATTGAAGACCTTTAGAGGTCTTGAAAGTGGTAGAAAGGGTGAAAACTAGTTGAGTTTGTAAAACTACTTTCTAGGAAGTTCAATTTGGTGAAGAGGAAAGTTAGTATGGTTTGCATATATGAATGTTTCATGAGCTCTAGAAATCATGAATGGTATAATAACAATATGGGGGATTCCAATGAGCGGTTAAATGTGATGGGTGTCGCTATTCCCTTCATTTAATCAACTCTTTGTTGATGTCATATTCAAACCAGGGGTGTGTCTGAAGCTATATGCAACAAGAAGAATCCTAGTGATTTAGTAATTGATTGCAGGTTTTTTGTTATTTTTTCTAGGGGTTTTATGCAGTGTCCTTAGGGTTCCATGGCCAAAGCCTTATTATATCTATGCTACAAGAAACTTCCTAAAATAAACACTCATTGCTAGAGATAAACACACATACAGAAATAAATAGATTGCTGGAAATAAACACACGATACAGAAATAAACACACTTTGCTTGGAAATAAACACACGGTTGAAAATGTTGTGAAAAAACTTGCAAGGAAATAAAAATCTAGTCTATAACTCCTGCAGGGACAAGTATACAAGAGAGTTCAACTTAAAGAATCAAAATCATTTACAAAATTAACAGATCTACAATATTTGCTTTAGAAATATAATTACCAATAAAACGAGGATCCTGGTTCTTGGAGGAGTGAGCCCTTGCTCCACCTCGAATCAGGATTTGACAAAGTATATTTCTCTCAAAGTGAAATGGCTATTTTATTTCTGAAAAGTATATGTCTCTATGTATATGTATGTGTGTGTGTGTGTATAATCTATCTACGGGTCTTTATATATATATTTCATTCAAAGATGCATTTACGACCATAGTTTTGCCGATTCAGACGGATCCGAATAGTGCCTAAAATAGACGTTGAATTTGGAACCTTGTTAGACGTACAAATGTCTGATAAGTTATCCTTGGATCTTCGAGTATGAAGAATCAGAAATCATCTAATCTGCTCCTGATTGAAAGCCTCATTGATTTCTTTATTATTGGATATCATCAAAATAAACTATTGGCAAGATTTTCTGCATAGCACAAAACCTAGGCAGTCATGAAATAAATCTCCTTCATTTTACTGGTGAGGCTCCCGTGTCAGATTTGTCAATTTATAATATGCTAATATCTAAATGGGGTTTTATTTTAACTACTCAGTTCATGAACCATAATTGAACAGTTATGCAGCAAATAAGCAGCTATTTAAGAAAGGAAATATTTCTAGAAGAAGGAAATTATGTAATCACAGAGAATAAATGGGGAAGATATGCATCCCGATTAATAGATAGCAGAGTTGATTGCATGCACATAGACGAAACCAATATATATAAACACAAAATTTTAAGCAAAGGCAGCTCTAGATCTTGATCTGAAATAACACAAAGTTTACTAAAAGATCTAAGATATAAAAGCTAGAAACACAATATACCGTGACACAAAGTTATTCGAAAATATACTCTTGTATATTCCTTTGCTTCAAGTGGCTCTCAAGGGTTTTAGCACAAAGTCTGGAACACAAGGTTGCTGCTTACAAATTATGATCATCAACCTGAAGGTTCTTCCTCTACTTATAGAATGTAGAGGGGCTATTACAAGTCGGAAGCTTTTAGTTGAACTGACACATGTGGAAGCCAGAGGAAAGAAACAATTGGTAATCTCAATCTTGAAGTTCCTCTTTGCATGAAATGTATGATTTGCAATTGAAAATAGAACCTTATATTTTGCACGTCTGCCACCTATCTCCAAGTAGTTGACTTCTTCAAGTAATGGTTTTTTAAACCAATCACTTAAGTTGTATAATTTAATTGATCGCTCAATTACTTTGTCAGAGGAAAGAAGAAGGAAGAGTATAGCTACAGTCTTGTCCTTTTTCATGTTTGCATGTAGCTGATTCTTTTGCCTTTGATTCTCACTAAACTGAATCTGGGAGTAGCTGGATTTGGAAACAAGCTGGAATTGGAAACGACTGGATTTGGAAGCGACAAGCTGGATCTGGAAACAAGCTGGAATTGGAAATGAGTTGGAATTGGAAACGGCTGGATTTGCAAACAACAAGCTGGATCTGGGAGCGGCTGGAATTTTGCCTTCTCCTTGTCTTCTCTTTTATCCTTGAAGCTTTTGTAGTTCTTCTCCAGTACATGCACCAATGCAATGTTCGTCGTAGATAATTTATCATTTTTATTTTTAATTACATATGAGGAATTAAAAGTTCTGGAAAGCACTCCAAATGACTGAAAATTCAATGAAGGCTTCAACTGGAAAATGGGAGCATTTACACAAGATCTTGGAAGGAATTTTCTACGCACTAACTTCTTCACGGGCTGCATTTGAAACAAGAGAATGAAGCCTTTATGCCAGAAGTTTTTGCAACTATGAGATTTGAATTTGGATCTGGATCTGGATCTGGATTTGCATCTGCATCTGCATCTAGATATGGATCTACACCTACATAACAAACTATAACAACTGGGTTGTGGATGGAAAAACTGCAACTCGAATAATTCCATTGCTTTTAATCTGCACGCATGAGTGAAGTTTTTCCTACACGCATGAGTGAAGTCTTTCCTACTCTGGATCTATCTATCAATTCAACAAGAGGTTCCGAGCCTAGATCCGTGTCTCCAATATCTGCAAATTTAGAAGTGATGCATGACTCCGTTGTGCTTTCTTTTTCATCTTTCTTCGCCATAGCTTTGTCTATCTTTGTCTGAACAATTCTTTTTCTTCTTATTTGACTGGAATTCTTCAAAATTGGTGCAGATCTGGATAATTCTTCAGATTCGGAGGATATATTCAATGTATTGGACATTGATTAGAGCTCCTTTTCTTTTGTAAAGCACCTGTAATGAATTCCTGTAATTAATTCAAACAAAGATGACCACCAGAGCATGAACAGTGAATTTTAATTGTAAAAATTTTCACTTTTCAAGTATGTTGCCCCAAAAAATTGATGTTTAATTTGCATGCAAAGAGAGTATGAATTTTTCCAACTTCACCTGAGCACGTGTATCACTTATGCAAACAATTATGCAGAACATAAATCGACCTCCTTCAATGCATGCGCCAAATTTAGAAGCTTTTAGCCTTGATTTCACCTTTGTCTAAGCAAAAATCCTCTTTAAATGGGGCGCACTTTTCCTCAGGGCTGCACTTCTTTACCTGTGAATTAAATAATTCATCTTTATGACAATCCATGCTTATATAACCCTCATAATTCTATAATTAATAATTGCCCTTCTTATTCCTGACAATTAATTAATTAAAAAATCATGCTCTTCTCTTTAACTGATGTGTTAAAATAGCATGTTTAAGGACATCCATCCAATTAATTAAATTAATCTAATTTAAAACATCCACTTCTTCACTCAACTGAAGCTTCACAGTGTGCTTTGACCATAGCCACTGAAAATAGAATTTAATTTAATCAATTAATGCTTCAAAAAACATTAAATATATACTATTAGGGACGCACTTTTTGTCATGGAGGCAGTCTTTAAATAAATAATATTTATTTAATTTTAGCCAATCTATTTCCATCTTCTTTATTCCCTTTTACCCTGTTGACTTTCTTCCATGCTTGGGCGCCAATTTTGAGTGAATAAATATTTATTTAATGCATTATTATTCACCCAAGGTGGGTCGCACTTTTTGGCTAAAGATAATTCTATTTTTAAAAACACATGACAATGGGAATTTTTACCCTGCAAGGTAGCCCTGAAAATCTCATGATCCACTTAAGTGATTTGACTTTCATAATGAGATTATTTACCTTGCAAGGCAGGCAATAAAATCCCATGATTCACTTAAGTCACTTTTCCTTGTATTCCACCATGGGAATTTTTACCCTGCAAGGCAGGCAATAAATTCCCGCCTGCGTACTGCATCTAATTTTTTCATTGCAACTTAAGTGACTTTTCCATCATGGGAAAAAGTATCCTGCAAGGTAGGTAATAAAATCCCACCTGCCTGTTGCTTCTATTTTTCCCATGATCCACTTAAATCCTTTATTTTCCAAAAATGTGCCCTACCCCGCAGGGGCTTTTTTAGTGCATGACTTTGCCTTTTCCCAGTGAATTGGACCTCCGATGGCGACTTCCTTTTGGCACAATGCGCGTATGTGATCTCCGAATGCTCCAGGCCAAGAATCGAGCTAACCTGGCAAAGGAATTGAGCTGGAGAAATGTCATATAAAACGAAACGGAAAAAACACAAAAACACGAAAAACTGCCAAAAGTCATAAATAAAGCCCAAAACTTATTCCTAGTTAAAACCCTTATGGTATATAGGAATAATGATATGTTCGATCACAACAGGGTTAAAATGGAGCGCAATTTGCCTTAAACGGGGCTCAAAATAATTAAATACAAATTTTCCGCAGACAAATCCTGACGACATAATATAACAATTTTGGGCATCTAGGTATTTGACAAAAAGGCTAATATGGCTATTTGGGAATATCTCGACGCAATACAAGAACTTTCAGGCAATAAAAACACAAAACGACCCATTATTTTAAAAGTACATTTTTTTTGATAGGGTAGTCACAAATTTCAAGATGAAATCTTGGTACACCAGTCGGCTCCGTCTTTGGACATCTTTTTCTATGTTAGAATGACAAGGGAAAAGATGAGATCCTAGCATCTCTGGTTTCGTGTCTTGTGTTTTGGGCACGGGGTCAGGCAAACAAACACAACACAAAAATAAAAACAAAACAAGGAAAAACAAAGTCTTATTTATATACATACAGGTTTTACCTTGCTTTTTTATGTCCGAAAAAGCTTCAGATGTTGCCCGTTGAAAGGCGAGTGGTAACTCAATTCCATCCCTGTAGGCAAGGAAGGAAAAGTCCATTCCTGCAGCTCTTTTGATCATGAAGGGCCCTTTCCAGAGTGAATCAAATTCGTTGTGCATACCCTTCGGTTCATATCTCTTGTCCCACCAGAGTACTCAGTTTCCGATCTCGAACTTCCTTTATTTGGCCTTCTTGTCAAATACTCTGGGCAAGTCCTTATTAACTTCATCTGGTTGTGGCTCATCCTTTCTTCTTTCTGCGGTGGGTAAGTCTGAATCAACCTTCTTTCGTTCTCAAATTCACTGGTTGCACTTCGAAGGAAGAACTATCACCATATTCTTTGTTCTTTTTCAGGTATTAATCATGCTTGTTGAAAGTCTTCACTAAGGAAACTAAATCCTTGGGGATTTTGTTACCTTTTGTTTGGATCATTCCACTGCTATTGCCATAACATGGATCATCTTTTTCTGTGACTGTTTGTCGTGGTGGTGATTTATTTCTTTTAACATGCAGACATGCAGATGTTTGTTCAAGGACTTTGGGGTGGTAGACCATCTCCACTTTATAGTTTCCTTGTCTGAATATGGACGGTGGTCTATCTGGATTCAATAGTACAGTTGTGACTGCCAAAGAGTCTACCTTAGAATTCTGATTCATTGGGATGAAGTCAATAGAGAACACTGCAAAATCGAATATGGCAGAAAACACTTTATCTCGGTAATGCTCCAGCTTATCTCTTTTGACTTAACTCTTCCCTCGAACCTGCTTTACTAGAAGTTCAGCGTCTCCTTAGGCTTTGAGGAGTTTTACTCCTTTCTTTTTAGCTTGCTCCATTCCTAACAGCAAGGCTTCGTACTCCGCCATATTATTGGTGTTCTCAAACATCATCTTGTAGGAGTATGGAAATACCTCATGATCTGGAGCTATTAGTAGAGCGCCAGCTCCTGATCCAAAGGAACAACAGGTGCCTTTAAACTCCAAAGTCCAAACTTTTTCTTCTTCTTTTGCTGGCTCTGGCTCTGGTCGAAGTTTTGGCTCTGGAATGTCTTTATCGATTTCTAAGAAATAGACCCCATAGTCAGATTCCTGAAAAATAATCTGAGATCTAAGATCCTCAGATTTTGTAACCGTGTCCCTGGACTTCTTTTCTGGCTCCAGCTTATGGTTAAGCCCTTTGATAGGAATATGTGCACAGGACCAATCCATCTTTACTTCTCCTCCCAGCTCTTTGCAGAAGTTTTTGCTCAGCAACATCCCGTAGGAGACATGAATATCTGTAACTAGAATTGTCATCTTTAATCTTTTGTCAAGAAAAGCTGCCAGAACAACTTGTGCATCTTTGATTTTTCTGATTAAAGGGACTTGTCTCTCCATGGAGTAGCACCTTTTTATGGTCTTTGTCAGGGTAAGCCTAAGAGCATCTGCAACTTTAGCTGGCATGACATTGTCAGAAGCACCCGAATCTAGAATGCAATTGCTTAACTTGAAACCATTAAGCAATAAGGAGACATAGAAAGGTTCCACCCTTTTAGAAGATGGTGAGGGTTTAACAACTGCAGTGTTGTTTTGGGAAGGAGTATCCTTGGGCTTAGGCAAAAGGCCTTTTGATGTATTGGATTGTCCTGGTGATTGTACATATTTGACTAGCCTATTTAACTGCTCAGGAAAAGCTCTCAAGTATTTAGCTTCTGACATTTGAACTCTGGTTTTCTTAACATGATCAATACTGTCAAAAGAAGAAATAGAGTCAGATACTTGAGCCGCTTTCTGTGGTTGAGATGAAGAACTCGCATGCTTACTTCTGGGAGCTAAGGAAGAAGGCAAAGGGCTGCCTCTTCTTTGTTCGTCAACTAATACTTCAACTTGGTGAGTTTGTGATCTTGTAAGTACTGCATATGCATGACCATGATCGTCTTCAAGAAGCTCCTCATACTCATGTTCATATTTGTAGTTTAGGTAATTAATATTGGAATCGCCAGTAGGACCTATAAAATCATCATCATCGAGCTGATCAACGTCAGCTTCTAGGTCTTCTTCATTCATCTCCATGTTGTTTATGGGAGCAACTTCAATTGCTAATCTTTGGGAATCAGCAATGTGGTTCCGGTTGTTGTTGAAATTCCGAGTAGGGGCAATATTGTTGCCTTGAGCCATTTGAGCCATTTGTTTCGTCATCCGCATCATCTCATTTGCTAACTTCTGCAGTAGTGAATCGGAAGTAGTAGCAGAGGATGAACTTTCAGCTCTAGAAGTGTTGTTCTTTATCTTTCTAGCCATGATGAGATCATCTTCAATTTCAACCGCCATGTTTTGAGCTGCTAACAAATCAACATGACGTGCTCTTCGCAGTTGGTAGCTTACTTTAGGGAGTAAAGCATTGATGAAGAATACCTTTTGATTCTTGTCATTCAGAGAAGCAGAAGCCAGAATTTTGTACAGTAATCTTTGGAATTTTGTAATAAAATCCCGAATGTGCTCATGTGGTTCCTTTTTCAGTTGAGTAAGTTGGGTTATCAAGGTGCTGGAATCTTCAGCTACCTTGAATCTTTTCAGGAACACATCCCGCATAGTAGTCTAGTTGGTTATGGTGTCAGGAGCTAACCTGTAAAACCATTCTCCAGCCAAGTCATATAGAGTTTCTATGAAGAGCCGTACAAATACATCTTCATGTTCGACTGCAAGTACTCCACATGATATGAAAAACGCAGCCAAGTGGTCATCTGGATTATATTTGCCATCTCTAAAGAATTTTGGAAAATTCTTTCTCGTCCATTTAGGTAGATCATATATAGGAGGAGTCAGATTCAGAGGTCCAAAGGCTGCACCCCATGGAACATGTACTATCTGGTTCTGTATGATGAGCGGGGCACGTCTTCTTCTTGTGTAGACTTGGTGAATAATTCTAGCCGCCGGATTATACTGAAGACGATCCGGATTTGGATGAGCGTGCACTCTCCTTCCTAGTGAGAGACTAGATCTGCGGCTTCTAACTTGCGGAGGATGATTGAAATTGAATTGCTACTGCAATCTGTAGAAATGATCAGTCCTTCCTTGCGCCTTCACAGATCGGGTGAATGGACAATTCAACCAGGTTGAGATTTGTATGGAAAACACTCTGATCTTCAATAGAAGTTTTGATTTGTAAATATAGTTGTTCCCTAACAGAGTCGCCAAAAAATGTTGGCTAGATTTTCTGTATAGCACAAAACATAGGCAGTAATGAGATAAATCTCCCTCATTTACCAGTGAGGCTCCTGTGTCAGATTTGTCAATTTATAATATGCTCATATCTAAATGGGGTTTTATTTTAACTACTCAGTTCATGAACCATAACTGAACAATTCTGCAGCAAGTAAGCAGCTGTTTAAGAAAGGAAATATTTCTAGAAGAAGGAAATTATGTAAACACAGAGAAGAAATGGGGAAGATGTGCAACCCGATCAATAGATAACAGAGTTGATCGCATGCACATAGACGAAACCAATATATATAAACACAGAATTTTAAGCAAAGGTAGCTCTAGATCTAGATCTGAAATAACACAAAGTTTATTAAGAGATCTAAGATAAAAGCAAGAAACACAATACATCGTGACACAAATTTCTCTGGAAATCTGCTCCTGTATATTCCTTTGCTTCAAGTGGCTCTCAAGGTTTTTAGCACAAAGTCTGGAACACTAGGTTGCTGCTTACAAATTCTGATCATTAACCTGAAGGTTCTTCCTCTACTTATAGAATGTAGAGGGGCAATTACAAGTTGGAAGCTTTTAGTTGAACTGACACATGTGGAAGCCGAAGGAAAGA
Organism: Taxus chinensis; assembly: GCA_019776745.2. Taxonomy (NCBI): domain Eukaryota; kingdom Viridiplantae; phylum Streptophyta; class Pinopsida; order Cupressales; family Taxaceae; genus Taxus; species Taxus chinensis. Next base: position 663,827,007 of record CM034147.1, on the reverse strand, counting down.
AACAACTGGTAATCTCCATCATGAAATTCCTCTTTGCATGACATGTATGATTTGTAACTGAAAATAGAACCTTCTATTTTGCACGTCTGCCACCTATCTCCAAGTAGTTGACTTCTTCAAGTAATGAATTTTAAACCAATCACTTAAGTTGTATAATTTAATTAATCGCTCAATTACTTTGTCAGAGGAAAGAAGAAGGAAGAGGAAAGCTGCAGTCTTGTCTTTTTTCATGTCTGCATGCAGCTGATTCTTTTGGCTTTGATTCTCACCAAACTGGATCTGGGAGTAGCTGGATCTGGAAACAACAAGCTGGAATTGAAAACAGCTGGATTTTACCTTGACCTTGTTTTCTCTTTTATCCTTGAAGATTTTGTAGTTCTTCTCCAGTACATGCATCAATGCAATGTTTTCCGTAGATAACTCATCATCCTTATTTTTAATTGCATATGAGGAATTACAAATTCTGGAAAGCACTCTAGATGAATGAAAATTCAATGAAGGCTTCAACTGGAAGATGGGAGCATTTGCACAAGATCTTGGAAGGAATTTTCCACGATTCAACTTCTTCACGGGTTGCATTCGAAACAAGAGGAAGAAGCCTTTGTGCCAGAAGATTTTGCAACTATGAGATCTGGATCTGGATCTGCATATGGATTTGCATCTGCATCTGCATCCAGATATGGATATGCACCTGCATAACAAACTCTAATAACTGGGTTGTGGATAGAAAAGCTGCAGCTCGAATAATTCCACTGCTTTTAATCTGCACGCATAAGTGAAGTTTTTCTTGCACGCATGAGTGAAGTCTTTCCTGCTCTGGATCTATCTATCAATTCAGCAAGAGGTTTCGAGCCTAAATCCGTGTCTCCAATAACTGTAAATTTAGAAGTGATGCATGACTCTGTTGTGTTTTCTTTTTCATCTTTCTTCGCTATAGTTTTGTCTATCTTTGTCTGCACAATTCTTTTTCTTCTTATTTGACTGGAATTTTTCAAAACTGGTGCAGATCTGGATAATTCTTCAGATTCGGAGGATATATTCAATGTATTGGACATTGATTAGAGATCCTTTTCTTTTGTAAAGCACCTGTAATGAATTCCTGCGATTAATTCATACAAAGATTGCCACCGGAGCATGAATAATTCATTTTAATTATAAAAATCTACACTTTTCAAGCCCACTGCCTCAAAAATTGATGTTTAATTTACATGCAAAGAGAACATGAATTTTTCCAACTTCACCTGAGCACATGTATCACTTATGCAAACAATTATGCAAAACATAAATCAACCTCCTTCAATGCATGCGCCAAATTTGGAAGCTTTTAGCCTTGATTTCACCTTTGTCTAAACAAAAATCCTCTTCAAATGGGGCCGCACTTTTCCTCCGGGCTGCACTTCTTTACCTGTGAATTAAATAATTCATCCTTATGGCAGCCCATGCTTATATAACCCTCATAATTCTATAATTAATAATTTCCCTTCTTATTCCTGGCAATTAATTAATTAAAAAATCACGCTCTTCTTTTTAACTGATGTGTTAAAATAACATGTTTAAGGACAACCATCCAATTAATTAAATTAATCCAATTTAAACATCCACTCTTCACTCAACTGAAGCTTCACAGTATGTTTTGACCATAGCCACTGAAAATAGAATTTAATTTAATCAATTAATGCTTCAAAAAGCATTAAATATATACTATTAGGGACGCACTTTTTGTCATGAAGGAGGCAGCCTTTAAATAAATAATATTTATTTAATTTTAGCCAATCTATTTCCATCTTCTTTATTCCCTTTTACCTTGTTGACTTTCTTCCATGCGTGGGTGCCAATTTTGGGTGAATAAATATTAATAAATATTTATTTAATGCATTATTATTCACCCAAGGTGGGTTGCACTTTTTGGCTAAAGAGAATTCTTTTTTTAAAAATACATGACAATGAGAATTTTTACCCTGCAAGGCAGCCCTGAAAATCTCATGATCCACTTAAGTGATTTGATTTTCATAATGAGATTATTTACCCTGCAAGGCAGGTAATAAAATCCCATGATTCACTTAAGTCACTTTTCTTTTATTCCACCATGGGAATTTTTACCTTGCAAGGCAGGCAATAAATTCCCGCCTATCTGTTGTCGCTAATTTTTCCACTGCAACTTAAGTGACTTTTCCATCATGGGAAAAAGTACCTTGCAAGGTAGGCAATAAAATCCCACCTGCCTGCTACTTCTATTTTTCCCATGATCCACTTAAATCCTTTATTTTTCAAAAATGTGCCCAACCTTGCAGGGGCTTTTTAGTGCACGACTTCACCTTTTCCCAGTGAACTGGACCTCCGATGATGACCTCCTTCTGGCACAATGTGCGTATGTGATCTCTGAATACTCCAGGCCAAGAATCCGACTAACCCTGCAAAGGAATTGATTTAGAGAAATTTCACAGAAAATGAAACGGGAAAACACAAAAACACGAAAAATTGCCAAAAGTCATAAATAAAGCCCAAAACTTATTCCTAGTTAAAACCCTTTGGTATATAGGAATAATGATATGTTTGATCACAACATGGTTAAAACAGAGCGCAAATTGCCTCAAACGGGGCTCAAAATAATTAAATACAAATTTCCCACAGACAAATCCTGACGATAGAATATAACAATTTTGGGCATCTAGGTATTTGGCGAAAAAGCTAATATGGCTATTTGGGAATATCTTGACGCAATACAAGAAATTTTAGGCAATAAAAACACAAAACGACCCATTATTTTAAAAGTACGAAATTTTTTCAGATAGGGTAGTCACATATTTCAGAATGAAATCTTGGTACACCATAAACAGATTCTTGTTAGTTCCGGAACTTTGGAGAATTTCCGGAACTAAAGGGGACTGTTCTAGATCTAACTGTGAAAGTTCTGAAGCTAAACGCAGGAGTTCCGAAACTAAGTGTTGGAGTTCCGGAACTAAGTCTGAAAGTTTCGCAATTGTTGATTAGTCAAATCCTGATACTTAGCAAAGAAAATATAAAACGTTCGTACAGGAAAGAAGAGTGCATTCAAAGGCGTAAGAGTATTGGAGAGGATTGCACGCAGAATAGAAACGAGTTCGGGACTTAGCTGTTTTCATGGTGAAGATCTATTTTTAGAGATAGTGTGCGAAGCACACAAACCGGTCAAAGACTTGCGCGACATGCATTGATTATTTTTAGAGGATTAACTACGAAACGCTTTACATGGACACATGTCGGGAATAGATCTACTACTGTGAGTTAACTAAAAATAGTCTATTGTTAGCGCACTTGCATATGTGGCTATTTTTGTAACGACGCGTGACTAATAATAACATGCAACCTATTTTGGGATTAGATAAGTGGTGAAGGGAAAGTCCCCACCCATATAAATATGTACTGAATTATGTAGTAGAGAGAGAGAGAGCATATATGTGTGAGAACTAGGTTATGATGAGATTATGCTATCAGATTTGTTATTTGCATGAGCGTATACTATCGTTATTGTAAGGAATCTTCTGTGTATTTACTCCAATTAATATAATGGAGATTATGGACTGAAACAAGGTGTTATCATGGTTATATTCAGTATTGATGCTTGATCCCATTATGGTTATCTTTTAAGTCTATTATGTTCTAGCACAGATATGAATATACACTGTAGAAAGATATATTAGTCATAGATCTAAATAATTTAAGTCTTCATCACGCTAACATCCTGCAACAACCTTAAAGAGGGGCCTGGTACCTTTGCACGCTTCAAGTGAGCGCTCAGTCTAGGTTGAGTGATGTGCCAGCGACCTGGGCTAGTATTGGTGAATTCTAGGCTGCATCATTGGTTCCGTTGCTGAGACCTCTTTTTTAGTTGTCTTCAGGATGGTTCGTGATGAAGACATATTGGTTGACCTTAGCAAGTGTTGAGGAGTGGATACATGATCTAGAAGAAGAATACACATGATGGTTCAACATTGGATCTGAGTTTAATGCAGTCATGTGGGTGGAACAGAACTTGTATGACTGTTTATATGAGAGCTTCTTCACTATCTTTCTAGTAGAATTGTACGAGTGGATGATTGTTTATGCATCTATACGAAATTGGAGGTATTGTCATCACTAATCCGGCACTATGAAAATTCTTCACCAGGAACTCCTCGTGCTATGATTATTTACTAATGCACAACTTTTAGTTTGGTGGATGTAATCTGGAAACGCAACAACAAACATAACACAAGAATACCATAGACTATGATAAGAAGGAATGATGATAAATCTGAAATATCAGTGTAAATTATAATATCAACATGAAATTGTTACAATCTCCCCCATGAGGTACTTCAAGTGTTACTGACTTCACTTGCTTTCCAACAATAACTATGGGAGAAACTTCATAATTACACGTCTTAATGGCTTCTTTAACACACCTTCAAAATGATGGCTTCCTTTACACACTTACTCATACAATATTTCTCACTATTTCCTTCTATGCCAAATAAGAGGGGTGGCCTCTTTATTTATAGGAATTCAGGCTTATCCATCCTATTTCTAAGATAGGATAATAAATTTCTTCCGGCCAATCATATTCCATGTCTAAACTCTTGCCTTTACATATAGGTTTATTTTCTAAGATAAGATAAACCTTATCATCTCACATGGGTTCTACCTTTTTAGACTTTTCCACAAATAAAATACACAAAATATTTATGACATCACTCTTTGTTCTTATTACAAATATAATATTTTTAATTCCTAATTATGTAGACTCTACTTCTCTACTTACCCCAACTTTGACATTTTAACATTACCGGACCATTTACGACAAATATTTACTTTTTACCACAACATTCCTATTGTACTTTGACTGTTACCGTACTCTACTTTATTGGTGGCACCCAACTGACGACGCCGCTATCTTCTATTAGACGCCACTACTAATCATAGTTAACAACATCCTATTCCTAATATATACATAATGAAATAGAAATTACGGAGGAAAATTTTAATGTCGACATTTTCCCCCTTCCTAGCTTCTACTCCGTCCTCGAAGTAGACTATTCTGGTGCTTGGAAAATCTTTAACTTGTCATGGTTGACCCATTTTATAATGAGAGTGCCATCCAATTCCTCCAGTCGATATGTACCATTTTCATGCACAACTGCTATTTTGTAGGGCCCCATCCATTTTGGAAGAAATTTTCTATGTCTTCTTTTCTTGTATCTAGAATCTTATACTAGAACCAAGTCATTCACATGAAATGGATATCAACAGATCTTTTGATCAAAGTATTCCTTCTGCTTCATTTTCTTCTTATAGCTTGTATCCTTCGCTATTTCCCTCATTTCCTCTTGCAAATTAAGATGTACCAACTTTTCTTTTACTGAATCATTTTCATTCATCCTTTCATTTTTCATAACTCTCACAGTGGGAATATCAAACTCAATAAGGAAGAACTGGATCAATGCCATAAGCCAATTGAAATAGGGAGTATCCTGTTGCTGACCTTGATGTTGCCCTATATGCCCACAAGGCTGCATGAATCCTTTTGTCCCACTTATGTACCTGCAAGGCTTTAACACAACACAAAATTTGTTCGTTCCACCTTTCCATTTGTGCTTGGCTTGTATGTTGTTGCCTTCTTGTGCTTAATAGAAAACTTGTTGACTAGGGCTTCTACCACCTCATTAATGAAGTGGCTTCCTTGATCTATTACAATTTCTAATGGGAAACCAAATCTAGTGATAATGCGTTCATAATATGAACCTTGCCACTTCATCCATGGAAGTTGTTTTCAATGGCCTAGCTTCAAACCCACTTGGTTAAATAATCTGTGGCAACTACAATATACTTATTTTGGCGTGAGGTAGTTGGATAGTGGACCTACAATGTCTATTCCCCCACTTTTCAAAGGGACCAAGTGGAATAATAGGGCATAATAGAGCTGATGAAGGTCTTACGGTTACCATGTGTTTGAAAAATATCACATGTCTTACAATAATTATAACAGTCTCTAAAAAGAGTGGGCCAGTGATAACCCTGCATCCAAGATCCTTCTTGCTGTACTAGTTGTCTAGAGAAGTGTCCTCCACAATGTACCATTGTGGAATTCTTCTATCAACTCCTTCCCTTGATCACATCCAACTACTCTCTTGTATTGTCCATCAGGTCCTATTCAAAATAATACTCCATACAGAATAGAATATTGACGACTGGCTTGAGTAATCTTCCTCTTAGTCTTTGCATTGGCACCCATCAGGAAACTTGAATTCATTCAGATAATTCCAAATATCTATGTATTCACTAGGGATTGTGTCAAGGGATAACAATGCTGCATCTGGGAAATCATCATCATCAAAAGATGAACCTAAACCATCATAGGCTTGAGATAGTGCATCTGCATTGACATGTTTTTTTCCCGGGCCTATCTATAATATCAAATTCAAATTCTTGTAGCAAAATTATCTATCTTGTTATCCTCCTTGATGGCTTAGAATTATTTACAATATATTTTAGAGCCTGATGATCTGTTACAACTAGAAATTTCTCCCATAGCAAGTAATTTCTAAACTTCTTTACAGCAAAAATGATAGCTAGAGCCTCTTTTTCTGTTACAGTATAATTTACCTCAGCACTGCTCATTTGTCTTCTCCCAAAGTAAATTGGATGATCATTCCCATTTTCATCCTTTTGGCTCAGAGTACTTTCTAGTGTTGCATCTGAAGCATCAATATACACAATGAATGGCTTGCTCCAATCTAGATTCTTTAAAACAGGTGAAGACACCAAGGCTTCCTTTAGTTTTTCAAAAGCTCCATGTGCCTTATTTCCTAGGTTCATAAGTAACATCCTTCTTCAAGAACTGTGTTTAGTGGCTGTACAATCTTTGAGAACTTCTTGATGAACCTTATATAGTAACCCACATGGCCTAAAAATGATCTCAATTTACTTTTATTCATAGGAAATTGTAACTCTTTGATTTTTGAAACCTTATTAGGATCAGTACCAATACCATCTCTGGATACAACATGCCCTAACAAAATAACTTTAGAACATCCAAAGACACACTTTGTAGGGGTTTAGTGAGGGTTGTGCTTCATCTAACCTTTGAAATACTGTCTCCATCTGGTGTAGGGTGGTCTATCTTGCTCCCATAGATGCAAAAATCATCTAGAAATACTCTGATGAAATTCCCAATGTAGGGTTCAAACACCCTATTCCATCAAGCGTTGGAATGTTGCCGGAGCATTACACAACCCAAAAGGCATAACTCTATAAGAAAACATTCCCCAAGGAGTGGTGAATGTGGTCTTCAGCTGGTCTTTCTCTACTATACAAACTTGGTTGTATCCCGCTATATCCATCAGCAAAACTATAGTACTCTTGGCCAGCTACTTCATCCAAGATTTGATCTAGGAATGGAAGAGGGTAATGATCCTTCTTTGTTACCTTGTTGAGCTTCCTATAATCAACACAAATACATAGTTTCCCATTCTTTTTTATTGAGATCACAATGGGAGAAACCCCATTCTGAATTCTCCACAGCAAAATATGAATCATGCATCAAGCAACTTATCTATTTCTTCTTTTATAGTCTTGGAAAAATTAGGATTCATTCTATATGGCATTTGTTTTATGGGCTTAACACCATCTACCAGCTCAATAAAAATGTTCTACCCAACTTACTTGACGGAGTTCCTTGTAATCAAAAGTGAATATGTGTATGTACCTTCTAAAGAGCTAGAGGTATGATTCCTTCTCACTCTCCATGATAGCATCACCAATCTTTATTTTTTGGAGACGATCATCAATTTCTTCTTCAGATAATTTTATGGGGTCCATGATTCGGTGTGACTGGAAGAATATCCATGACCAAAACATCAACCTCACTTTCTTCATCTTCGATGTCCACTTCACTGGTATTAGGAGTAATCAGAGGATGTCCAATCATCAGTTTCATCACTTGAATCCATAGGTTCTATGTTATGATGCCAAGGGATCACGTTTATCTTCACCCTCTCTCTACCACGTCTAAGTGTCATGAATCCTTCATTCCAGTAGTTTGTTACATGAAACTCTCCTTAGCCATGGTCCTTCCCAACAACATTGGATACGCAACAATACCATTTTTCCATCACTTGAAAAGTCTACCACACATACAACACCCCATAACAGATATTTGCCACATTTGAAACAACACCTTCTGGTTTAGTTTTTCCATTATTTAATGACCTTAACATAAGTGTTGAGGGGTGATCAATTTTTAAAAACCCAACATATTCATTACACACTTGGTCATTACATTAACTGCAACACCTCCATCAACTAAGACATCATGAATTGAAATACCATTACATAATACCTCAACTTGTGGAGCGTAAGGATCCACCTCTGCCTCTAAAACAGGGACATCAACTTCCTTCCTGCATCGAGCATTGAGTCCACTTCGCAGCTCCCGCCTCTTCTCAGAAGACATAGCCAAGAGTTGACCATATGTAATATTTGCAGGCCTTTTAGATAGATCTTATAAGATGGAGTATGGTCCTTGTCCCCCCTGAAATCAGAAAATCCTGCACACCCAACTTTCTTCTCCTATGTTTCTTACTAGTTTTTCCTTTCATCTTCTTAGGATCATTTCCATTTTGGTTATCTTTTTCTTTATTTATTTTTGTTACAAACACATCTACTTCATCATTTATGCTCTTATCTACTACATCAAAAGAATTCATAGGGTGCTTTTCCTTTATCATTATCTCTTGCACCAGATGTAGAAGCTCTATCTAGATAATTATACTTATAATGACCCTTTTTATAAACAACCATAACATACAACTTCAGAAATATTTCTTTTTGGACCTCTATCTCCTCCCTGAGAACTAAATTCCTTTCCTTGAAGAAGATTAATAGTTAACTGGTCCATCTTCCTGAGCAGATCTTCATATTCAGTAGATGTACTAGGAGAAAGATTTGTGCTCACCTAGAGTGGTTGTGGATTCTGGACCAAAGGTGTTGGTGTAGGCTTTACCTTAACAACAATTTCTTTGGGCTCCTCTTCGAATGCTTTCTTCTTGTCTTCTTGCAATCTCCTTTGCTTGTTCAATGGTAGCTGGGTGGTCATACTTCACTCGTTGTCTAATCTCTGGCTTCATCCCAAGAATGAAGTGCTTACAGAGGAGATTATCCATGCCATTCATCAACCCATCCGCTAATCCTTCCTTCCAGATCTGGGCATCAAGCTTCCTCCTTAGCTCTAGAACACGAGAATGATAATCTCTTATCTTCTCCTTCTCTCCTTGGGCTAGCTTTGTGATCTCGATCATGAGATCTGCATATTTCCGTAGTTCACCAAATTTTTCAAGAAAATTTTTAGTTAATAAACCCCATGAGTTTTTCACATTATCACATAGTGTTTCAAACCACCTAAGTGCTAAACCATCCAAAAAGGTAGGAAAAAATTTAGTCCATTGTTCCCTTCTTATGAGGCCATTACAAATACAAGATCGTTTAAATCCTTGAATGAAATAGGAAGCATCTTCATTAGATTGGGCTGAAAAAAATAGGAATCTTTCCCATTTTTAAATGTAACCACAGTGAAATACCAACTCACAAGTACAATCAATAAGACTTATGTGCACAAATAATTGGAATCACTACAATAGAAAAATGACTTTACACCTTTCTACAGTAAAATAGGAATGACCACACGGTAAAACTTGACTTACTAACGGTATAAAACTGACTTTACTATGGTAAACACTATTCACCGGTAAAAAGTGAAGTTACTGTGGTAAATACTATTCACGATAAAATGTAAAAATTACTTTGGTAAATACTATTCGCAGTAAAAAAGTGACTTTACCATGGTAACTACTATGCACAGTAAAAAACAAGGTTACCCTCCAAATGATTTCTGACTAAGGGTGAATATTTCTCCAGAAAATCCACCAACGAGAAATGGTTCCGGCAACGGAACCAAAATGTCATCACCAATCCGGCACTATGAAAATTCTTCACCGGGGAAACTCCTTGTGCTATGATTATTTACTAATGCACAGCTTTTAGTTTGGTGGATGTAATATGAAAACACAACAACAAACATAACACAAGAATACCATAGACTATGATAAGAAGGAATGATGATAAATCTGAAATATCAGTGTAAATTATATTATTAACATGAAATTGTTATAATATCACCTATGAGGTACTTCAAGTGTTATTGACTTCACTTGCCTTCCAACAATAACTATGGGAGAAACTTCATAATTACACCTCTTAATGGCTTCTTTAACACACCTTCAAAATGATGGCTTCCTTTACACACTTACTCATACAATATTTCTCACTACTATTCCAAATGAGGGGGGGGTGGCCTCTTTATTTATATGAATTTAGGCTTATCCATCCTATCTCTAAGATAGGATAGAAAATCTCTTCCGACCAATCATATTCCATGCCTAAACTCTTACCTTTACATGTATGGTAACTTTGAATTTGGAGAGTAAACTGATGGCTAACTAAACCTCACCACGCATGGGGGAAGGATCAGGTTTGGTGAAGGATAGCAGACCTAGTGGCAGAAAGGCAGAGAGAGGAAAGATAACTTAAGTATAATGAGGCGTGCAAGAGGGAGGTAGAGAAGCAATGGGAGGTTGCAGAGAAAATGACATTTGTAGAGAAATATAGTTTGGGAAGGAGTGGAAGTTCATGCCAAAGACATGTAGCCCGAACCTCAGGAACTCCCATATTTGGGAAAACATGATAGGGAACCCTCCTTGGGCTCATGTAGAAGTGCGTCAGTAGAGATGACCTAAGCCGTGGGCATGCATCGGAATCCACCTGGAAACCTTGCCATTGTGTTTGGTTTTCCAGCATCTAGTACAACAAGCAGTCAACAAGCTAATTCAAGCAACATGAGAGTAGGCATGAGTCTTATAAGAGGCACAACAATGGTAGTAAAAACAACTTCATTGTTATATGGGAGTACCTTTTCGAGTGTATCATCAACGCAGAATATAGGAGCATTGATTTTTGGACTATCTTCTGGGAGTGGTAACGCTTCGCAGACTATCAGGGTACAATTAAGTTCTACTATTGGGACACATGGAAGTACATCTTCTGGTCTGACCCCAGCTACAGGTTCAAGATCAGGAGGCATAGGTAGCTCTAGTTCCCACAGATCTGGTGGTTCTAGATTAGGTGGGCAAGGTCCACACCAACCCCATAATATTTACATGGAGATGTTTTTTCGTTTTCCAGAGTATAGGGGCATAGAAGATGATGTTGAACATGTACATATGTGTGAAATACTATGGTGTGCAAAAGGAATCACGGCTTTTGATTGTAGGGCTAGCCAATTTTCTACTATGTTACAAGGGTGCGCACACAGTTGGTACAAATTTTTTGATCCTGATTAGACTTGTGTAGACTATACAGCTTTACAAGATGCATTCCTTAAAGAGTTTCACATCCTTGAGTTTGAGCAGAAGAGTATAGGTGCACTCAAAGATATTAAGCAAGACACTACTGAAAGTGTAAGAGAGTATGATGCACATTTTAAAACATTGTTATCTAAGCTTTCTTATGACATACATGCAAGCTAACATGCACAATGGTTTGTTGGGGGCCTGCTTACCCATTTTAGGAGGGCATTATCACATAAAACATACATTGATCAACGTGAAGCATTTGAAGCAACCTTACGTGTTGAGGCAGTTGGAAGCATAGACACTGGGGTGAGCCCATTTTTAGAAGCACAGATTACAACTATGGCAAAAAAGTTGGAGAAAATATCAGTAAATTCAACACATGAGACACGCACAGGGATTTGGTGCACAAATTGTGAAGTATAACAAAGGATATTTGTCCTTGCAGATTAGTGCGATCGTTGATGTTGGATTGTGAGATATGTCATTTAAACCATGATGCTAGCCACTGCCCATTATTACAACGTGTGATAAGAAAGAACACTTCAAGCTACTATAAAATATGCAGGTCCATGACTCATGACACGGAAGACTTCCGGCTGATTGGTCAGATCCATGATGTTATCGATATTGGTGTATGACAGACAAGAGTTTTAGATAACTCTAAGGGTAAGAACGAGCATCAGGACCGGGATCACAATTAGGGGCTCTTTGATCGGAATGAAGGGTGTTTTGAAGGATGTCGTGGCACGGTCGAGGATACCATGGTGGATTCGGAGGATGAGGCCGTGGTGGTGAAAGAAGTGAGTTCCCTCGTGGAACATGTTATACATGTGGATCTCCTGACTACTACAGGTGTGAATGTCATCAGAATATTACATGTTATTTTTGTGGAAATAACCATAGCTATGAGGAGTGCCCAGACTTATATGAGCATCTTTATAAGCATCATAAATAAGAAAACAAAGGCATAGGGATGGTTAGGATACAACGCGCTGTTGAAAATTAGTGGACGCCAAAGTTGGAAGTAGAGTCCAAGGCATTGCAAGTGAAGATCATGACCCGCTGAGGTGACACACACAGAGAAGCATTGCAACAGAAGCCTACCATCACTAAGGAGGAGGTTCTACATGCACAGTACCCAGATCCTACCCATCAGAAGGAGGTTTATCAGGAAACCATGGAAGTTTCTCAGGAATCTTCAGGGTGAGATACAGTACTTAAAAGAACAATCACGGAAGATGGAGTAAAAGAAAGAATCATAGGCTGGTCCAAACTAGATATAGATGACTTAAGAGAAGTGTGCAAAATGTTGCTGCTAGGAAAATATCATTCCATTGTTAGGGAATTGGTTAAAAGGAAACCCTCTGTACGCATGTATTGAGACTTGACAACAGATCCTACATGCGAATCTTCCCCCTCATAGCCTAGATTATGACAAGGAAATCACTTTGAATGTTGTTGTGGATGGGTGGCTATTGAGTAATATACTGATTGATACATGCACAGAAGTCAATGTTCTTACCTTAGATGCATGGGTACAAATGGGAAGACCCCCATTGTAGCCATCCTCTAATGTATTCTTCATGGCTAATTAGACTAAGGCCACTCCCATCAGAGTTTTGAAAGATGCATCCATTACCATACAAGGAGCCAAGTTCACTAGAGACTTTGAGGTTTTAGCACTGGCAGAGTCAGATAGCTTCCCAGCTCTATTGGGGCGTCCTTGGTGCTATGTAAATAATGTTGATCTTTGGTTCAACAAGGGTTATATCAGTTTTGAAAACAAGGAGGAAAGAGTTATTATCCCTTTAATGGATGGAAAATCTGCGCCCTATGTTGAGCCCTTAAGTGAAGAAGATCTGAATAGGATTTATGTACATGTCATCTGAGATCCAGAAGATGCTTGAGCCAACTAAAGAAGGAATAATTCAGTGGGAGGATGCACAGTCCATTAGTGATACTACAAGTGTTGCTTGTGATAATTGGGCTCATAGCACTTATGAGTTGGTAGGGCGCAAAGTAAATAGCATATTTCCTAGAGGCAATAAACCATGTTATGTCAGGAGGATAGGTAACAACTTGGTACCTTGTTACACTGGAGAAGGAGATCCTATGGTATTCCTGTCTGCCATGGAGGAACTATGGATAGACCCATTAGAAAGAAGAAATATGCTAGCATATACACTACACGGGACAACAACACGCTGGTGGGTGGCCCACAAGGATAATCTTGTAGGATGGAATGAAATTAGGATCACTCTTGCTACTAGGTTCTTCAGGAGAAATGCACCTACTCAAATATGAACTTATCATGGTCATCAAACCTGTTCACCACCACGTTCAGAAGTGTGAGAGACTTTGGACAGAGGGGTAGGAAGCTTTACCACCTTCGCTATGGGTGCACAAGTTTTATTCCACTTTACAAGGATGCACACATGCTTGGTATGTATATGCAGAACTCCATAGAGAGACTGGAAATTGGTAGGATTTAATTGTAGGAATGGCCCAGACATTTTGACTTCTTCTCTACTAAAGCCTCTGGTGGAAGAAGCATTAAAATTCATAAAGCACTTAACTATGGGAGATAGTGCCAAGGCTGAAGAACTCCTTCAGGAGTTATTGGATGAAGGAAAATCAGGAGCATGTCTTGTTGAAGAAACAGAGGTTGATGCCACACTACTTCAATGCACTTTCCTTGAGAAAGAAAAAGGAAAAATGGTCTACTTAGTGGATGACAAAGAAGTAGAAAATCTAGATGTAAACCATTCAACAGGTAGGCATGAGGTGTTGGACAGTGTAGATAAGACCACACGCGCCTATCATGAACCTATGAAGACAAAGAGGTGAATATTGGGTCAGATGTTGAGCCTAAGGAAGCCATAATTGGAGACTATTGGTCAAACTCTGAAGTGGCAAAAATCATAGAGTTACTAAGGGATTATCAGGACTTATTCCCTAGGGGGTACCATGAACTTAAAGGTGTGCATGAATCGTTAGGGGAGATGAAGATAAAGCTTAAAGAGGGTGCGCACCCAGTTAGAAAGAGACCCTACAGGATGAACCCCAACTTGCTCAAAAATGGTCAAAGAAGAGATTGACAAAATGTTGAAGTCTGGAATTATCAAGCCCCTTGATGAGTCAGAATGGGTTAGTCCAATGGTGATCAGTATCAAGAAGGATGGACAATTAGGATCTGCGTGGACTATAGGGAGCTGAATGCTACATGTGTGACTGATCCCTTTCCTACGCCATTCACTGAGGAAATACTAGAAGGTGTTGCAGGGTGCAAAATCTATTCGTTTATAGATGGGTTCTTTGGGTATCATCAGGTTAGGATTTCCCAAGAGGATCAAGGAAAAGACTATGTTTACTACTGAATGGGGTAGCTTCACCTATACTATAATGCCTTTTGGTCTGAAAAATGTGCCTGCTATATTTTCATGCATAGTTTGTTCAAGCATTCAAGGAATTTATTCACAACTTCTTACAGGTCTATTTAGATGATTGGATGGTGTATGGATTAGTTAAGGATCATTGTGACAATCTGCGCTTAATATTTGAAAGATGTAGATAGTTGAGTATCTCTTTGAACATCAAGAAGTGCATATTTGCTACACCATTTGGAATACTGTTAGGACACATAATCTGCAAGGAAGGTTTGTTGGTTGATCCAGCCAAGGTTGCAGTCATTATAGGCCTAAGAGAGCCTACCAGTCAGAGTGAGGTGCATGGATTTTTGGGTCATACAAGATATTACAGAAAGTTTATCAAAGGATATGCCAAAGTTTCCGCACCTTTGGAAGAGTTACTGAAAGGGAAAGGTACGTTCTACTAGGGAGAACCGCAACAATGCACATTCGAGACATTAAAGGAGAAACTTACTACCGCACCTATTCTGTGTTTTCCTTCATGGGACCAACCATTTCATGTACATGTGACGCCTCTGGCATGGCCATTGGCACGGTGTTGGCTCAACCTGGAGAAGGTATTGTAGATCATCCTATATGTTTTTGCTAGTAGAAAGTTGACTCCTGCAGAAAAGAATTACACAACTACAGAGCGCGAAGCTTTGTCAATGATCTATGTGCTACATAAATTCTCCATAGTACCTACTAGCTACACCATTCATCTTTTATACAGATCACATGGCATTGAAGTATTTGGTAAACAAGCCCATTCTACAAGGGCGCATATGTCGATGGGTGCTCTTATTTCAAGAATTTGATTTCACAGTTGTGGTAAAACCAGGGAAAAGTAATTCTGGACCAGACCATCTATCCAGAATATAGTCAGGAGAAGAAGCACAAGCAATTGAAGATACCATGCTAGATGCACAGTTATACAGGTTACAACAAGCACCATCAGAAACTAGAGGACATTGTTGTCTTTCTACGAACAGGTATGACACCAGAAGGAATGAAATCCTTGGAGAAGAAACAACTTGCTATATGCGCAGTAACCCCCTATATGTTGATTAGCGGTGACCTGTACAAATTAGGTCAGGATGAAGTATTGCGCCATTGTGTATTGGAACATGAGCATGCACATATATTATGGAAGAAGCTCATGGTGGTATTGCAAGTGGCCACTATGCAGGTGATGCCACTGTGCGCAAGATTCTACTTGTTGGATTATGGTGGGAGACCCTGTATAAAGATTGTAAGGAATTTTGTAAGGCTTGTGATCATTGTCAACATCTTGGGAAACCAGGTCAATGAGATGAAATGCCTCTAAGACCTATTACTAGTGCAGAACCATTTGAGAAATGGGCTATAGATTTTGTGGGTCCTATTTCACCAGCTGCACGCAGAACTAGATCACGCTACATCATAACTTACACAGATTATCTGACAAGGTGGGCAGAAGCAACACCTACAAAGGATTGTACAGTGGCTACAACAACCAGGTTTCTTTGGGAAAATATTATTACAAGGTATGGATGTCCTTTAATTTTGACCAGTGATAGGGGCACACATTTTCTTAATGAGACAATCATAATTTTATTGGATGAATTCATGATTGCACACCATAAGACTACACCCTATCATCCTCAGGAAAATGGAACTACTGAGGCTTTCAACAAAATTTTGAGCCAGACATTGACAAAAATATGTGATGTTGGAAGAAAGGATTGGGATGATAAAGTATCTGCAGTACTTTGGGCATATCAGACAACATATAAAAGGTTGAACAAAGCCACACCATTTCAGTTAGTGTTTGGCGCAGAAGCAGTTCTTCCTATGGAATTTATGTTACCTTCTTTGTGTATTGCGCACACTGGAGGTCTTGCTGATGAGCAAGCATTAGAAGAATGGATTGAAAATTTAATCAAATTGGATGAGCGATGAGCCATAACACATTGGAGTCAAAAACAAGAGAAGGCCAGGAAGAAAGCATGGCATGACAGGCACATCAGGGATAAAAAGTTGAGATAGGACAGATGGTGCTCCTTTATGATTCTAAGTTTTTGCGCCATCCAGGAAAACTCAAGGTACATTGGTTGGGGCCGTATGTTATCACTCACATACTCGAATCAGGCGCTTGTCAATTAGAGGCACTTGATGGAATACGATTACCCGGTTACTTCAATGGGAGTAGGCTGAAGCCCTACTATAAATAAGTCTTCTTGGTGTTTGTAATAAGGTAGTGTTGCCATTTAGATTAGGTTTTCAATTCTGCATTTCCTTAATGTGTTTCCTTCTTTGTCGCTATGCTTTGTCAATTTAGTTGGTGTGTTTGTGTAATAAGCGCGTTTACGTGCCAGAAGCTAATTACTATTTGAATAATTTTTATGTGCAGAGGACTGCACATACCCTTAGTGTGGGGTAGGTTGTTGATATCTAGGTACATGATTGTTGAAAATAAGTACACATGAAAGGAACTATCTACGGGTGTTATTCAAGGTTGGAGAATTGAAAAACAAGAGAGATTGCTTCTAGACACAGGGACCATAGATAGAGAGGAATGAAGAAACAAGTATAACATGAGGTAAGCAGAGGCTAGAAGACTACCAGTGGAAGGTGCAGTGATGAGGTACTCAGGCACATGGAAGCACGCTGAAGAGAAGTCTGCAAAAACCAAAAGGTAGAAGGGCATGCTAGAAGGTTATAGCTTGGGCACGAAGATGTACCACACAAAAATAATGAAAATGGTCAATTAATGAGAGGATTGTTGGTAGGTGGAGGAGCAATAAATGCACTAAATTTTTGAAATTCTATATAAGGACGGGATGCGAGTTCATTTTTACCATTGTAATTGAGAGAATTTGAAAAGGGTTAAGTGTGAATGAGCCGAGAAATCGTGTTGAGGTGCGAAGAGTGTGAAACCAGACGTGGAGAGAAGGGTTGTGCATAGGAGAAGCTTGTGTTCCCATAGGTGAAGGGTTTGAGCGAAGTAGACACATTACAAATGAGCTAGGGCACATGATTTCCACTAGGGCATGAAGATTTAAACTAGGGTTTCAACTTGCTCGATTACAGAGGGAAGAAAAGAGAGATTTTTTCAAATGGCACTAAAGAAAGCACCCATAGTAGGAGATAAAGGGAAGAAGAAGGTTGAAGTGGAAGAAGAAATTTCTCCCGAGAGTAATTTCTCAGAAATGCAATATCCAAAGGGTGTGATTGTGGGACAAGAATGGGATTCCCATATCCACCAATGTAAAATCAATGATTACAACCATCGAACATCAGATAATAAGAAGGAGCTTGATGCATTGCTGAGCACAAAAATGAACAAGTGCACAACAGAGGATATGCCAGTATATGATGACATGCAGGTGAGAAGTTGCTAAAGTAGAATGGAGTCTACCAACTGTATGAGCTGCCATATTTTGGAAAGTATGAACCATTGTATCGGTGGTTGATGAGCAGAGTCCATGAGGACTTCTTCTACTTCATTGGATGGAGGGTAAGAATCACAACTGCTTTGATTTCAATAGTGACAGGACTAAGGGCCCTAGGGTTGGATCTAGATAGTGATTTAACTGATAAGGCCACAATCCTAGAGACAAGGAAAGAGTTGGGGTATACTAAAGGTCCACGCGGTATGGACATTGAAAAATTGAAAAAGTACCCAGTAGTGCAGGTAGCTACACATCTTGTAACAAAGTTGAATGACCAAGGAAGGTGGTCACAGGTAAACACAATGTGGTTACACATCGCAAAGAAGATGTCTCAAGGAGTGGTCTACAATATTGTAGATCACATAGCAAAGACAATCATTGAAGAAGCGTGGACATGTGACAGAATAATTTTTGGCATTGTATTATTATCTTTAGTATTTATGGAGATTGGGGTACCTGATGGGCCAAAGGAGAAGATTTGGGAATACCCCACAGAACACAAGTCACATGCAAAATATTTGGCAAGTACTTGTGTGATGGATCAATGAGTGGACCATTCAAGTAGAGGGTAGAGATGTGGTATGATAGAATCTGCATGTGCGTTCGAAGAAGAGTGGCGCATACCCAAGGATTTTCCTTCGGTGTGGGTAAGGTAGTTTCAGTTTGTAGTCTATCAACATTTTTGCATCGCGCGATTTACGATGAAGGACGGAGCTTGGAGCCCATGGTGCAAAATGTCATATGCCTTCATAGACAAGATATTTCTAGGCATCAGTTCACCAGTTTTCAGATGTGTGCCACCTAACCTTCAATGCAGATAAGGTAGATTGTGACTACCACACTCTGAGAAAGAAATATGTATATCCAGGGCGGAATGCCTACATTGAAAGGATTATTTCAGATATTATAAGCATGAAGCCTGTAAGCTTGGTAGTTGGGGACACTGGAGCAACACTTGTGTACCTGTAACTCAAACCCAAGCTGGAGAACACTAAGTATGTGGAGAATGAGTTCACGCTCCCAGGGCCTCCAAAGGGTAAGCATACAATGGAAAATGTTCCAACACCTAAGCCCACAAAAACAATTCAAGTAGATGATGAAGAGGAAGAGCATGAAGATAGTGGTGGTTTGGAACACAGAGGTAGAAGACAACCTCCAAATAAGGAAGAAGTTGAGCACGCAACTACACCACCTCAGCCACAAGAAGGAGATGATGAGGACTTGGATGTAGTCCAAAGAGAGAGTCGTTTCAAGAGAGTATTCAGGAGAACAAGGACCCAAGGTGCTACTCCGCAAAATAGTGTGCAGATCACCTCGACTCTCTCCATAGAAGGAGACAACTGAGAAAAGAAGAAGGAAATTGAAGCTGAATGAGGAAGTGGAAGAGTCTGAGGAAAGTGCACCCCAATTCTCCTACACCTCCAGAGAACGTGGAAGAAAAAAAAGATGAAGAAATGAAGGATGGAGAAGAGGGAGAAAAAGGAGTAGATGAGACAACAACCGAGACTGCTCAGGACATAGCCACACAAGTTCCAAATCTTGAAGCCCAAGTTCCTAAGCAACCTAGATCAAGAAGAACAAGTGGGGAATATATTCCACCAGTGATGGGCTATGCCAAGGACACAGGTAAAATTTTCCGCACCCATTTTCCAGAGCATAATGACACAAAAGGAGTTGTATGGCTGGGAGTTAATGGATGAAGATATGGTAACCAGGTGCACACAAGGAAGCAATTGTCATGGTCGATGCACACGCACATGGATGAACTAGAATTTGATGTGTGTGAGGAGTCATGCATATCAAGGAGGTTGAAAAAGACACCTCAAGCTAGACACATAATAGTAAAGCCTACTATTATGTCAGATGAAAAAGTAAGTAATGATTTGGTGAAAGTCTCGATAGAGGTGGCATGGCACGAATATGGATAAAGCTGCAACAATTAGGGTGCTAAGGGAGGAGATCAAGACTAAGGATGAGGAAATAGTGCACCTAAAGTAGGAAAGAGATTTGGAACATAAGAAGAACGTTGTGTTTATCAGCATGGTAGAGGAGATTGGGGACAATGTCATGAAGGCTAGGCCACACTTAGAGCCAAAGGTACCTGGAATGTTTCCTTCGGAAATACATTATGTGAGTACATTGGTGGACTTAGTGCTTGAAGATGAACCTCTATGCATGCCAGAACCAAAGGATCCAACACAGGAAGTAGAGCAGGTAAGAAGGCTTCAGTGATGTGGAAGATTGCATCATATGAAGGGTTACTTTAGAGCTTGCAAGAGGAACTAAAGAAGGTAGATCAAGTGCTGAATATTTGTACAGTGCCAGAAGCTGTTATAAGGACTAGAGACCATTTTAGAAGACAATGAGGTCCTGAAAGGCCATGAAAGGATGAGACATTGGGCCACACAAAAATGATTAACACTTGTTAAGAAGAAGCACGAGGCCCTTACAACAACTTAGGAACTACACAAGGAAAGGCTGGATGAGCTTGGGAAACTCATCGCTCAAAAGATGGACTTATTGGAAGGAAGAATGACTGGACATGTCCAGCATTGTGTTGGTCTTACAGAATGAGAAGGGAGAGATTGCAAGGGATGAATTAGAGTCAATTGCAGTGGATATTCCAGAGAAGGCAGAGGCCGCGCTCAATGATTGGCAAACCTTAGAGGTAGAGATAAAATAAGAATATCCTGAATTGATTATTTAGGTTGAAGTAGAAGATACTGTAGGGTAAAGACATTCTTTTATTCATTAAAATTCTTTCTATTCTTCTATTCATATTCTTTGATTCATTTTGGAGACAACCATTTTTTGAGACAACAGGGCGGTGGAAATGCAACTAGTGTGGGGTAATGTTGATCAGTCAGAATTTGGCACTTAGTGAAGAAAATACAGAAGGTTCACATGGGAAAGTAGAGTGCATTCAAAGGCACGAAGTATCAGAAAGGATCACATGCGTGAAGAACATAGAAACATAGTTCGGGACTTAGCCATTTTCACGATGAGGATCTATTTTTGGAGATAGCGTGTGGAGAACTCAAACTGGTTGGAGACTTACACGACACACATTGGCTATTTTTGGAGGATCAGCTACAAAGCACTTTGCATGGACACAGGTCTGGGAATAGATCTACTACTGTTAGTTGACTAAAATTAGTATATTGTTAGCGCACTTGCATGTGTGGCTATTTTTGTAATGATGCACGTGGCTAATAATAACATGCGACCTATTTTGGGATTAGATAAGCGGTGAAGGGAAAGTCCCCACCCTTATAAATATGTATTGAAAACTGTGTAGTAGAGAGAGAGAGCATATATATAGGTGTGAGAGACTTGTGTTATAGTGAGATTATGCTACCAAATATGTTACACACATGAGCGTATACTACTATTATTGTAAGGAAGCTTCTAGTGTATTTACTGTGAATTTAATATAATGGAGATTATAGACTGAATCAAAGTGTTATCATGGTTATAATTTAGTATTGCATGCTTGATTCCATTATGGTTATCTTTTAAGTCTGTTATGTCTCTAGATCTAGATCTGAACATGCATTAGTAGAAGGATATATTAGTCATAGATCTAAATGATTTAAGTATTCATCATGCTAACATCTTGCAACAACAACCCTAAGGAGGGGCCTGGTACCTTTGCATGCTTTGGGTGAGCACTCAGTCTAGGTTGAGTGATGTGCCACTGTGACCTGGGATTGTATTGGTGAATTCTAGGCTATGGAGTTCTGGAACTAAGTCTGAAAGTTCCGAAACTAAGCCGTATTGAAGCCAATACTCCTAAAAAGATGTTGATCACTTCATACGTCATTTTTCTGACTGATTGTGACTTGTTTTATTAAAAAAACTGAATTTCCACGCACTTTGTTAAGAATTATAGTTTTTTTAGACGATAGAAATAAATTCAACATAATATGGACAATTACATCCTAACTTATACTAGATCAAACAAAAAACACAAAATACAGTAAAACTTGATAAAAAGGAGAGTAAAACAAGATCATTTATTACACATTGACAAGACATATTTGGGCATTATCATCTCCCCCATACTTACTTGTTTGTAATTCCCCTTACAAACTTTACTCTTCAAATCTTGGGTTGTGGATTATGCATTCCAATTGACTACTCAGGTCAAATGGCTGAAATTGGATATCCTAGTGTTTTAGTTCAAAACTACTATACCCTGATCTTGCTTCTACTTTCTTCTATCATTCCTCAAATTGAGTAGGATCTTGAGGCTCTCTATTTTTCCATGGATACATGGGAGTGAGAAGGAGAGGAGGCCTTGTTCTCTTTCCCATCCATATTCCCATACGTTTTTCATCGACCTGAGGGATTGGTGTACACAAGGCTTTAGCTCTTTCCAGGTTCCATATTAATTTTGTGGGAGATATCACTTCTCTTCTTCTCAATGCAACTGTAAGAAAATCCCATCTTTTCAAACATCCATCATAAATTTATTCAAAGTTTTCCTCCTCATAAGAGGTGAAGGCATCAATACTTTTCTGTAAACTAGCCAGATAATATGCCTTGAACCGACTATCAAAGGCATGGGATCTGAAATGTATAACAAAGGCAGATGGTTTACCATAATGAGCACTCATGCAGATGCCAGATGAACTAGCTTTTAATAGATTCTTAAAATCCTTCTCTTTCCATACAATCTGATTCTGAAGTACAAAAACAAACGCATTTAGATGGCTTTCCCCTACATACAAATTGATCATAAAGCATGTATTCTTTTCCAGCATAAAATTGCAGAGATAAAATTCACAGGGAAGATTTTTTTGTTCTACATTAGTTGAGGAATAAGTTGTTATGAACTCAGATTCATCTTTTATCTCATGTGGAAGGTTACATGCAATTCTTGACAACTGCCAGCGAATAAATTGTTCTTCCAGAAAAATTTTGTATGTAGGAGAAGGTCTCTTGCATGTGAGTAACTTTTCACTCATTATGCAAACCATTTGAATTTTTACAAGACATTTAAATTTGTCTTCTTCCTATTTGTAGAATTTTTCTTCCCATTCCTTCCTTGTTTTCTTCTCTTATTCTATCTTGCTTCTCTGGTCCTCATTTGATGTTTTAAATTCATTAGGTTACCTGCAGGTATCATCCCATAACTACTTGAGTGGCCAGTAAGTCAGTTCAGTCTGTGAAGATGTTGTTGACATAACACTTTGTCTTGTAGAAAATTGACATTCTTCTTCTTTTTCCATCATATGTTGTTTGACCATTGTCAATTCTTCATTCTTATCTTTGAGCTGATTTTTTAGTTGCTCAATGAGCATTTCTCTCTGTTTTAATTTGAGTTTAAGGAAGTTTAATTCCTCATCCTTCTCTCTGATGATGAGTTCTGCTTTGGACAAAAACATAGCCTGTCTAACTTGCTTTTTCTCCTCTTTTTCTGAAATTTCCTTGGGGAATGAGAATTCTTCTTCCACCAAAGAGGATTTCCCTTTCTGGTTTCCAAGATACCAATTCCTCTTCTTCATGTGACATTGGTGTTGATTCACCCAACTCTTGAAAAGCTTGTTCTTCAAATCTTTCATCTTCTTTCTCCATCTCAGTTTGGCTTAGTCCAGGAGGAGTCATGGTCATGCTGCTCAAAATATCAGTAGCTTCTCTTTCCAACTCATTATGTTCTTCCATCTCCTCTGGAATTTCCCCAGACCTCTTATGAACTCTTCTTCTTTGAGGAGCTTCAAAATTTCTTGAAATGGGTTTCCTCCTAGAGCTTCTTTTGATTTTCACTTCATGCTCTAGTTTAGGTGAACTGTCACTGTCAGAGACAGATATTAGTTCTCCTGGTACTGTTGTAAAGGAAGGAGTTTATTGTAAAGGTATAGTAGGCTCTGTATCTTTAATTCTTCTTCCAAATCTCCTTCTTTTTGGTACATTATCCCCACCTATTTCCTTCTTTTCCTCTGAAGGGGCATCAATCTCCAAATTAATTGTAGGAGGAAAAGGGGTTGGTATTCCCCTCTTGATATTATCAGGGTTTTGCTTAAACTTGTTAAGAAACTTTTCTTATGTTTCTTCTCCATTTTTCTTTAGAGTAAAATGGTGTTGACATACCAAATGGACTAACCCATCATGTCTGATTGCTCCAAATCCCCGTGAATACCTCTAAGCCATTATTTAGATGGAGTCAAAAATGAATCCTAGAATATTTACTATATATTCTGGTTTGGAATTCTCGTACCTAAGATATATTAGCATCTTAAGGACCTCTCTTCCCACAGTTCCAAATTG
Source organism: Taxus chinensis (assembly GCA_019776745.2). Classification (NCBI taxonomy): domain Eukaryota; kingdom Viridiplantae; phylum Streptophyta; class Pinopsida; order Cupressales; family Taxaceae; genus Taxus; species Taxus chinensis. The sequence goes on along the minus strand of CM034147.1, from coordinate 663,802,473 downwards.
ACCATCGCAAGTTAAATACTTAACTACCCAAAATGCTACCCTGTCAAAGGGTTTAGGCAATCTGGCTCTTCTAACCCCCTTGATGATTTTCTTGGTGTTATATATATATATATATATATATATATATATATATATATATATATATTGGGGTTAAGATTCCCCTTCTTGTATCAAGGTTTTCACTAGATCTTTAAGGGTTCCCTTAACAAGATTTGAGGCATGCACAACTAATATTCTAGACACATTGCTAATTGTATTCACATAGAAAGGAATTATAATATTTCTAACCTTTGTCCTGGATTCTTCTAAATTTATAAAAAAATCTCTTACCAATTCATCATTGTACTTCAAGAAGTTTTTTAGGAACTCCAGCCACCCCACTCGTCCAAAAATGGCTGCCACTTCTCCATCCACAAGAAGTTGTGTATCATACTTTTGTTCTGACTTCTTTTTAATCCCCAAGGTTAAAGAGGACAATTCAAATTCTTCTTTCTTCAAATTCAGAATTAGCTGCAGAACTACTGTATTTAGCTACGTAACTATTATGTTTAGCTACATAATTGTTGTGTTTAGCTGCGGAATTAATGGGTTTAACTGCAAAATTCAATACAATTTTTCTGATTCTTTCTTGAAGTTCTTCTGCAACTGCTTCTCAACTTTGTTTATTCCACCCAAATGAGAGCTAATTATAAATACGCCTCCACTTTTTGTTCCACCGACATTATCCTCATGATTACTTACTTTTAATCATAATGTGTAATAAATGACTCATCATACCGAATTTTAAATAAAATCTAATCACACATGCGAACTTTTGATTTAACCTTTAATAAGTTCAAGAAATAATTACCGTCCTTGTTGATGTAATCCCTCCGTCTTGATGACTCATCATTCCTAAAAGTGAAAAAAGAAAAGAAAAACGGTTAGAAAAGACAGCTAGAATTCAAACAAATTCTTTTTATTTTGCATTAGCCATTTATTGAGGAGACCCACCGTCATTGTTGGTTTTTAATTGATCTAGAGATTTTTTTGGGAAGATAACGTCATTTACTGGTTTTTATTCCTTCCCTTTTTATTTTTTTATTTTTTATTTTTGGGAAGAGAACGTCATTTGTTGGTTTTCATTTTCTTCCCTTTATTTTGGATCCATGTATCTAATTATTTGATAATTTCGAAAGAATTAGGTTCTTCCATATGATCAAATTCTTTGTCTGCTTCAAGAATTCATCCCTAGTATGAGGCTTCCTATAAATTTTTAGCCTATGTTCATTGACCAAAAGTGTCATTCTACTGCCATCAATGGGAAGTAGCTGAATAGAGCCATTGTCAAATATCTGCTCAATCTGATAGGGTCCTAACCATCTGGTTCTCAACTTGCCTTTGAATTGTTGGTACTTGGGATCAAACAGTAATGCCCAATCTCCTACCTTGAATTGTTTTTTTCTTGATATGGGTGTCATGCCACTTCTTCCTTTGATCTCGGATTATCTTTTTCTGTTAAAGTGCTTCCATTCTCAATTCATCCAATTCATTTAGTTGAATAATTCTTTCCTTTCGTGTTGCATCCAACTCAATACCCACCTTAGTCATTGTCCTCAATGTTTGTAGTTCAAATTCAATAGGTAATAAGAGATTTTTCCCATAGACTAACTCATATGATGAAAACCGTATTGTAGTCTTGCAAGTTGTATTACAAGCCCAGAAAACCTCAAATAGTCTTTTTATCCAATCTCTTCTACCTGCTTCAACTGTTTTGGTAAGGACGTTTTCCAATTCTCTATTTGTTACTTTTGTTTGTTCATTTGATTGTGGGTGATAGGGAGATGATTTCATATTATTGATCTGATAGTACATTATGAAGGCATGGAACATATTAGATATGAACTGTGGCCCCTGATATGAAACTATACTCCTTGGTGCACCAAAGTTCATCATAATTATGTGCTAAAAGAAATCAACAACTGATTCTTCAGTGACATTTGTTAAAGCATGCACCTCTGCCCACTTTGTCACATAATCAATACACATAAGAATGTGCTTCATTCCTTATGAAGGAGGAATAGAGGGACCAAATAAATCCATCCCCCACCTTTCAAATGGTTCAATCACTACTTGAGGTTGCAGAGGCATTTCACTGGTAAAGGTTGGTTATCCCATCCTTTGAAAAGGATCACACCGCTTGATATATCTCTTCACATCTTTATACAGAGATGGCCAATAATAGCCAATGCTAAGTATTTTGTGAGCCGTTCTTTTTACTAAAAAGTGTCCTCCACTTGGTTCATCATGAAATACCCTGAGTATGTCAAATATTTTATCTTCTCTTATACACCTGTGTAAAACCAAATCAGGACCACATTTAAATAACATTCCATTTAACCATTTAAATTGTGCACTAGTTTTTATTAACTTATTCATTTTTTTCTTAGTGAAAGAAGGAGGAAAATTCCCTGTTGCAAGATAATTTGCCATATCAACAAACCATGGTGTATCAGCTGAAATAGCAAACAATCATTCATCTGGAAAGTTTTCCTTAACTGGATCTTGCTCCCTTATAGTGGTCAATCTTGACAAGAAATTAACTACCACATTAGATTTTCCTGGATTATCCACAATGGTAATATCAAATTCTTATTAAAGCAATAACCATCTAGTTTATCCTACCTCCAACCACTGGTTTGTTTATTAAGTATCTAATTGTTGAGTGATCTGTATGTACAAAATATTTTTTACCCTGTAATATAATGTCTGAAACTTATTAATTACATAGATCACACCAAGAAATTATTTTTCCAGTGGTAGTGTAATTTATTCCAGTGGAAGTAAGATTTTTACTAAGGTAGTAAATAGCATACATTTTCCATTCTTCATCTTTTATGTCCCAAAACTGCACCAATTGAGTTATTTGAGGTATCTATTTGGATGTGAAAAAGGTTTCTCCCCAATTAGGGTCTCCTCTCAATATTAGGGAAGTGATTAATTTTTCTTTAATTTCTTCAAAAACATGTTGACACTTTTCATCCCAAAAAAATTCACAATCCTTGGTAAGTAAACTAAACATGGGGGCAGTAATTTTACTAAAATCCTTGATAAAACACCTATAGTATCCAGTATGCCCTAAAAATGACTTGATATCTGTGGGAGTTTGAGGAGCATGTAAGTCTGAAATAATCCTGATTTTTTTTTGGTCAACCAGAATTCCTCTTTTTGAAATGTGATATCCTAATACAACCCCCTCATCAACCACCATCAAACATTTCTCATGACTAATAGACAAATGGGGCTGCTCAAATATTGTTAATATTTTGTCTTAAATTCTTCAAAACAATACATCAAATGTGTCTCCATGCATAGTAAAGTCATCCATGTATACCTCTACACAATCATTCGTTAGGTCCTGCAAAAATTGCTAATGCAGCTCTTTGGAAGGTTGTTAGATCATTACATAGTCCAAATGGAAATACCCTGTAAGAAAAGGTACCCCATGGAAAAGTAAAGGTAGTTTTTTCCTAATCCTCAACAACAAATCTGATTTGATTATATCCATTAAATCCATCTAGGAAGGAAAAGTATTGTTTTCCTGCAAGGTTATCTAAAACTTGATCTATAAATGGTAAGGGAAAATAATTTCTCAGTGTGATTTTGTTTAGTTCCCTATAGTCAACACAAATTCTCCATTTTCCATTCTTTTTAGGCATAATTACAAGAGGAGACACCCACTGGACTATCTAATATAGGGTAGATAAAACCTACTTGTAATAGTTTTTCAATTTCTTGCTTGATTATGTCCCTTAAGGCTGGATTAATCCTTCTTTGAGGTTTCCTAAATTGGTTTAATGTTTTCAGTATAGATGTGATGGGTGCAAATACTAGGATGGATTCCTTTCATGTCTTTATAGTCCCAAGCAAAAAATCTAGTATGATCTTTCAGAACATCAAACAATTTAGCTTCTTCATCATTCTTCAGCCAACTATTAATGTTCAAAATTTTACCTCAACATGTTTGGTTCTAGTGTGTGATGAAATGATTTTGTTGAAAGGGTTCTATTAAGGTGTTTAGTGGACATGGATGTGGTAATAACATATGATATGTAGCAATATCTCCAAAATTCCCTTGAGAAAGAATACTGGACAAAGGATAGTAGGAGGAGTTATGATACTTATCTTGTTATCCGCTCAAACTCCTCGTCACTACTATTTTCCAAAAGTTCCTCACCATTTCCTGATATCTTTGAAACTAAAGCTACTGATTCTGTAACTATTTCTACTCCTCCCCAAGAGAAATCTTGTTCCTTTGGAGAGAAATTATTTGCATTTGTATGGGATTGTTGTTGTTGTAGTTCCAAAGATAAGTGTGAAGGTTCCAGAAGTAAATTTGAATATTCCAGAACTAAATCTGATGGTTCCAGAATTAAGTTTGAAGGTTTCCGAAATATCCCTGATTATTCCAAGGATAGTTGGTGTTCATTCAAACAGTTGATTAATTATATCCTCCATCTCCAGTATGTGGTCCTACAACGTTATCATAGCCAAAGAAGAAATATTTTATTTATTAGTATTAGGATCATCAACCCATAATTGTTCTTGATTATCAATAAAAGGTCATGTAGAAGGATATAAGGAAATTTTCTTATAATTCTTACCATTTGAGATAGTCATATCACCTTATCTGCAATCAATCAAGGCAAAAACTATAGCTAACTATGGTCTCCCCAAAATAATGGGATAACCAGGTGCTTTACCTTTTGGTTGCAATATAAGGAGGTCCACGAGATATTCTCATGACTCCACCCTCACTGCCAAATCTTCAATAACTCCTAGTTTTGCTACAGACTGGTCTGTCATCTTCCGTATGGTGTTAGTAGGTTGTATACATGTTAATGGTAATGTTTTCAAAGTGTCCACCATCATCACATTTATAGCTGCTCCCAAATCAACCAAAACATTATGTATATATTTATTCCTTATATAGATAGAAATAATAGGGCTTCCAGGATCTCCGTATTTGTGAAGTAAGAGTTTTCCTGTTAATAAATCAGAAATTTTCCCATCTACCTTAATATTCCTTGGGTACTGCTTCTTTCTTCCAGATGTTTTTAAACATAGCATTTTGACTAACTTGTTTAACTCAGGAATGTCCTTGATTGCTTGTAACAAAGGTATTTCAATATTCAATTTCCTCAATTCCTATACCAACTCAGATTCCTTGGTCTCTATGACTTCTTTAAATCCCTCTGGGAATGGAGTTTCAGTAGAGTTGTTATCTGGCTCCTTATCTTTTTCTTTTTCATCCTTCTTAGGAACAATTGAACTAGGGGTTTCAATTTCTTATGTCATTTTAGTAATTATAACAAGTGGAGTGCTAATTATTTTTCCAGATCTAGTTTGAATATCCTTACAATCCATGAAATTAAGATCAACTGGTTTTTCTTGTTGTGTCCCATTGATAGGAGTGGTTTGTTTGTTTTTGGGATTAACCACTGGTTGTGATGGTATTTGTGTTTGAACCACATTTTTTAGTTTGTGAATTTTGTGCTGGAGAACCCATTATGGCTTGTTGATTCTGATTAGGATATGTCTTCCCATGAGCATAGTTATTAGGGATCCACCTAGGTTGTGACCAAGCATACGGGTTACCTTGACCAAACCATGGTGGTTGTTGTCATTAGGGCATACCAAGATTTTCCTGTCCAATCCTAGGGATTCCAAGTTGGTTGAGGGGCCCAAGGTGGTTTTTGCCAACTCTGTAGTACTGACTGAGCAACCCATGGCATCATCCAAGGATTATGAGCTGACATGGGCATGAACTGCCCCTAGCTAGGTTGTCTCTAGAAAAATTTTACTTCTTATGTTGTGGATGGAGTATTAGTTTGTTTAAGATGATTTTGTTATAAATGGAAGAAGAGAACAAGCATTACTCTCATGGTTCCTCGATTCATGGATAAAAGACATTTATGTTTTATCCAGAGGACAATATCTTATTACATGCTTTTTCATACATCTAGGACAATACATAGCTAATGGTTCACTTTTAGAATTTTATTTAGATTGCAATCCATCCATGGTGGAGGTTAATTGAACTAGAATGTCTGTTTTAAAGTCTGCTAGTTCATCCATCAGTTTTTTCATATTTGAATTCAAAATTTTCACTGTTTTTCCTTTCCTAGGTCCCCCCCTTGTTCTTGAATAACTTCTACAAATGTCTTTAATATCATTCATTCTTAATTGATCAATGTTTCCACCTCCCATTAAATTAAGGGCTTCCCTGGATTAATCATCCAGACCTTTAATAAAAATGGTTTTTCTTAACTCTTCTTGTAGTACAAATCCACATATTTTACTTACAAAGAGGAATATGTCTAAATAATCTTCCATATTCTCATCATCCTCATGCTTGATTTTGAAAAATTCTTCCTTCCTGTTTCTCCCTCTACATTAGTCTTGATACTTGTCTAAAAAGGAAGTTTCCATTTGTGCCCAAGTGGTAATAGAATTAGATTTTAAACCCATAAACCACCTCATTGTTGCATCTTTTAGAGTAGATGGAAACAACTTGAGTGTTCTTATTATCTATTTTGTAATCATAAGTCTAATACAGTACTTTAAATTCAACTATAAATTGGTCAGGATCTTTAGATGACATCCCTCTAAATGTGGGTAAATGTGCAGGTGAAATATTCTTCATAGGTGTATCATCACCATCCAACTAAATTGGATAAGTAAAAGTCCTATTAGGTTCTCTTTCAGCTTTTTGTTCCATTTCTACAGTAAATTCTAGAATTTTCTCCCAATCGATGTTGTACATGATCTACTTTAGTGAAGTGGAGAAGTCAGGAGTAGGAGGTTGACTACTCAATTGTGAATCAAAACTTGCTCTAAACAGGTCTTGGGATATAATCCTTTTTCTAGAGGTTCCACTTCCTTCTGGTGACTGATCCAAGAATTCCAAAGGTGGTAATTCTACTTCTTGTTTAACATGGGACAATGGTGCTTCTAATTCTTGGTCAACTTCCTTATTTGAAATAGAGGATGCTGATAATTCTTTTTTAGATATTTTTGGGAGAAATCTACCCTTGGAGTCTCTTCGTCTACTCATAAAATTTATGATAACACAAGGAATATTTTTCAATTAAATAAATGTATGATTGTTTCTCTTGTTGACACCTAATTAGACAATTCTAACTAGTGGGTCCCTGTAAACGGTGTCAAAAATGATGGGTTTCATTATTCCCTTCATTTAATCAACTCTTTGTTGATGTCATATTAAAATCAGGGGTGTGTCCTAAAACTATATGCAATAAGAATAATCTTAGTGATTTAGTAATTGATTGTAGGTTTTTTGTTATTTTGTTTTGTCTGGGGGTTTTATGCAGTGTCCTTAGGGTTCCATGCCCAAAGCCTTATTATATATATGCTACAAGAAAATTGCTGAAATAAACACTCTCATTGTTGGAAATAAACCACATATAAAAGTAAATAGATTGCTGGAAATAAATACATGATACATAAGCAAAAAAAAATTCTTGGAAATAAACACATAGTTGAAAATGCTGTGAAAAAGCTTGCAAGGAAATAAAAATCTAGTCTATAACACCTACATGGACAAGTATACAACAAAGTTCAACTTAAAGAATAAAAAACATTTATAGAATTCACATATCTACACTATTTGCTTTAGAAATATAAATACCAATAAAATGAGGATGTTGGTTATTGGAGGAGAGGGCCCTTGCTCCACCTCGAATAAGGATTTGACAAAGTATATTTCTCTTTAAACGAAATGGCTATTTTATTGCTGAAATAATTCTATCTTACAAAAACTTACTGTATCTCTCTATATCTCTATATATGTCTCTATAATATCTGTATGTATATATATATATATTAAATATATCTACAGGTCTTTCTATATATATATATATATTTCATTCGAAGATGCATTTACGGCCATAACTGTTCTAACCGATTCAGACGGAACTGAATAGTGCCTAAAATAGATGTTGAATTTGGAACCTTGCTGGACGTACAACTGTTTGATAAGTTATCCCTGGATCTTTGAATATGAAGAATCAGAAATATTCTGATCTGCTCTTGATTGAAAGGCTCATTGATTGCTTTATCATCAAATGTTGTCAAAATAAACAGATTCCAGTTGGTTCCAGAACTTTAGAGAAGTTCTCGAACTAAAGGGGACTATTCTAGATATAACCGTGAAAGTTTCGAAGCTAAATGAAGGAGTTCCATAACTAAGTGTTGGAGTTATAGAACCAATTCTGAAAGTTCTGGAACTAAGTGATAGAGCTCATAAACTGTGTGATGGACTTCTGGAACTAAGTCTGGAAGTTCCGAAACTAAGTCGTATTGAAGCTAATGCTCCTAAAAACATGTTGATCGCTTCATAATTCATTTTTCTGATTGATTGTGACCTTTTTTATTACAAAAAAACCAAATTTCCACACTTTGTTAGGAATTACAGAGTGTTTAGATGTTAGAACTAAATTCAACAAAAGATGGACACTTACATCCTAACTTATAGACTAGATCAAACAAAAGTCACAAAATGCAGTTAAATTTGATAAAGGAGAGTAAAATAAGATCATTTATTGCACATTAACGATACATATTTTGGCCTTATCAACATGCCGTAGTTGAAATGTTCTTGAGTGGTCTTAAGGTCCAAAGGTTAAGACAGAGTCCTGGAAACAACTATTTGGTGAAGGGATATGGGCCTTCTTGATATATTTATGTGAAATTTGATTAATGCAAGATAATTAACGACCATGGATGGTTTTTTATGTCATATTTTATTTTTTTTGTGAATTTTGGATCTTTACTAATCATGGTTATGGTGTTTGTTGTTTTTTCTCATCCAAGTGATGGGGTTTTGAGCATGTTTTGAGTATGTTTGGTGCATTTGAGCATGTTGCCTACATGGGTCCACTTGATGAATTTTTATAAGCTTTTGGTTATATTTGTATGTTTTAATGGTCAAGATAATGGTTCAAGACCTACCTTCCTTATTATTTTTGAGTTATAATAGGAATAAAAGTGAATTTTTAGTTCAAATCTGAACTAGTGCTCTTAGAGGTAAAAGTGCAACCCAAGTATAAGTGTAAATCAGGCTTAAAGGAATAATTTCAAAGTTGAGGAAGATTTTGAAAGGTTAATGAGTAATAGACTAATAGACAGAAAGTGTGTAAGGTTTTTAAGCCAAGACAAATCCATGAAATAAGAGGAAAGAGAAAGTTGAATGAGTGAGTTTTTGAAGGTAAATGTCTGAGCTGTAATTATGATCTCCATCATATTTGACAGAAATAAAAATCAAATATCTTCATCTATATGTAGTTGAGTTGGTGTTTTGTCATCTTAGGGTATTTTAGCCTCCTTGTGGAGTGGGTGATTTAATAAAATAGGGGTTGGTGCTCCTTATAGGGTCGGTTCTCTACTAAAGTAGGGGTTTGTGCTTCTTATAAGTTGGTGCTTCACTAAATAGGATTTGGTTTGTGTGATATGGGGTATATTTTCAGTGGGTTTTCTTCCCCTTGAGGGGTTTTCCACTTATATATACGGTTTGTGTTTTATGGGTTTTCTTCTTCTTAGGGTTTCCCACTTAAATTGGTGATCTTATGCTTCTACTCTCTCTAATCTCTCTTATATCTCTTTCTGCATGGTAAATAGTTGAATGAAATGATGTTGTAAGTAATCACAAATGATATGGAAATTTTTTGAAAGGTTTGATTCACGCCCTACAATCCATTATGCTTAAAAAAGTTGGTATCAGAGAAGGTCATGGTTTAGAAAGAAAGTTTAATCACTTGAAGGAGATCCTTGAAGTAACCCATAGCTCAATGAGTAAGTCTTGAAATATTGAAGTTGTATTAAGGATGAAGTATGAAGTTGCATATTCCAGTGATTCATAGTTTATAAGATCAAATCAAGATGTATGGAGTAGAGCATGGTCAAGCCATCAAGGGTTTGGAATCATAGGTTGAAATTAAGAGTGAGAAGAAGGTGAAAGGTTCAAATAAGATTCTTGTAGTAGTGTATGAAGACAAATTTGAAAATTTGGAATCTCAATTTAGAAGTATCTATAAATAGTTGAAGATCCATATGAGAATTATAGAATATAGATAAAGTATTTTGGTGGATTCCTTAAGAGAAACAGTGTAAAGTGACTTAGTACATGACTAGGTTTCAAAGGAAAGCATAAGAAGAATGATGAAGGAGATGGACCTAGTTCTCAATTTGATGAGAAGGTGACCAATAAGGTCTGATTTAAGAACGTCTAACTTATTAGACAACCTAATGTATACTAATTATGGTAATTCTTTTAATTTTTATTGATATGTTTGTCATGATTTTGGTCATAGAGCTAGAGATTGCAAAAGAAGGTCTCCTAGGAATAGTGAAGGTATTCTTCAAAGGTGTATGGAATTTATGTAGTGATTTGGAATAGATAAAAGGATTGTGCATTGGAACTTAGCTCATGTTTGACCCTCAGAAGATGGAAGAGTGTTGTGTGTCAAGAAGTGTCACAAATGATGGACACATTTCTAGATCTTGTCACCATGGTGAAAGTTCAAGAGTTCATCAACAGATTTCAAGCTATCAATAAGGAAAATGAGAAGACCCAATATTTCAAAAAAAATATCAGTTTTCAAGTTTTTGTAAGCCAAATGAGGTGTCTTCAATCTTGTGAATGTTATTCTTAAAAGTGGATGTTGAGCAGGATGTCTGTAAGTAAGCTCAAGATTGGATATTTTAAAATCTTAAATGCACTTCATATGCCTAATCAAACATGGTTATGTTAAGGGATAAAGAAAAATAAGGAGACTTATAGTGGAAGACAAAGTCAACAAGCCTGAAATCAATGCTCAAGGAAGAGGTGTTTTGTATTTGGTTGAAGAAGCAAGGTGATTTCATGTTTATTATATCAAACATAAAGTGTCTCATCTGAATTTTCCATTCCTCTTAAAGAGAGGTTGAATAAATTTAAGTATATTTAGGAAAACTTCAAGAGTTCATAAGATATGTGATTTGATTTATCTCCATGTGTTTTTGAGTCTCTGTTATGTAGGTGTATGATCATGTTAGACTCTCTAATAGGAGTACCGATGTGTCATAAGTCATGAATTTATCATAATGGGTATGACATATTGTATGTTATTCATGAGTGTTAACAAAGTTCTATATTGGTGTTTTTTGGTCACAATCAAGGAGTATTCAACGTCAAAGAAGTGCAAAATATTTGAAAATGTTTGAGTTTAATCTTAAAAGTTGAGTCACATGTTCCTTGATAAGTCCAGTGAGAGTTCATGTTATGTGTTGAAGGGGAGCATGTAACGTCTATTTTAGTATTACTTGAAATATTATAAGTCCTAACAAGTTGAGTCGTAATGATTTTGTGGTCACTATTTATTGATATACTATGATTTTTGATAAGACTTCTTGGAAGGTGTAGCAGTTGGTCCATCAAATACCATGATCTGTATCAGTCATAGTGATATATAGTCTTTCAAGAATGATCTTTTGTCTTGAGAGGTAGATTTGGACTAAAGTTGATTTATTGAGGTTCAAGTAGCTGTCATGAGTACTTACATCAAGTCAAAAGGTCATTGATCCTATAACAAATGCTTTTTGAGTTATACACCAATGACATAGGTATTTGTATTAGAAGATCTATGGTTAAGTTGTGTGTTTAATGACTATTCATTACATTTTTCAATTTATACTGTTCATCTCAAGATTGCAGTTACTGTAGGTAATGTATAACCTCTTGATAGGACATAGTATCATGATAGATTCCATTTAGGTCTTTAAATGAGTTTTGAAAGTTGTCCATGTGTATAATTTCATGAATATTGTAAGGTCATAATTTGATGAATCAGGTGTAAAGGAAGTTATAGTGATGATCTCAAGTAAAGGATCACGTTTATAGTGATCTAGAGATGTGCATGCAATGAGCTTGTCTAAGAAATGAGACTCTATCAGTATCCTTAAGACATGAAGGAGTGCTATTGATCATCAATCAAAGTCTGGAATCCTTAGGTTGCATAATTCATGAATTAGTTACCTAAGGTCTATGAAAAGTGAAAATTTTATGCATGAAGATTCAAAAGTATGGTTGTGAAAATGAATTTGACACAAGTCATGGATTCATGATCCAGGTTATATGAACTTGTTTGAAGCATGGGGCTATGAGTTTTCACAATATGGAGCAAGTACAAAGGTCTGTCTATCAGATGATTTGATACTATGTCAAAGACTAATATGAATTATAAGGTCTTTCATGTGAAAGTGTCAAGAAAAAAGCTGAGCATAAACAAGGTATGACATATCTGTGTGAGTTCTAATTGGATGAAGTTCATTCTTATGATCTAAAGGTGTATGTAAAATGTTCAATTAAATGTTGATTTGATGCATATTTGACATAGAGACACAGTGGTGCATGGCTCTAGGAAGCATGAATCTATCAGTGACTCTGTGAAAGCTGTTCTGAAGGCAAGGGTAGAAACTTGAGACATATTCTTCTAAGCAGTGAGTAGAAGCTATCTTTAGGCATAGATTTAACATAGACTAAGGAGGTGAATTCAAGGATCATAAAGTTAAGTGAGTTGATATGGACCTAAGCTAATTGCAAGTCAATTAAGAATCCATTCTTATAGTAATATTGACTTCTGTAAAATGGATGTATGAGTTATGCTCAAAAGAAGATATTTATAGCAATGTTTGTGGTTCAAGGGATATTGAGAATTTTGTTAACATGACTAAAAGAGGATGATAGGGAAGTTGAACCACCTAATTAGGCATGTTAAGAAAGGTAAATACTCAGGGTCTTTACATTCTCAAGTTGAGTGATCCATGCAGGGATTACAAATCCATGAATGAGTCATAACAATGTGTTCATGAGTCCCAAATTGTGAATTTTTCACATGGTTAACAATAATTTGAAGATGAAGCATCAATTTTAGGAATCTTTTAGAGTGACATTGCATTAAAAGAGGGAATTCCTAAAACATGTAGTTCTGAAGAATAAGCTTGATTTTTAGCATGGTATAGACCATGAAATTGATGTTGAGAAATAAGTGCTATAGGAGGAAGAATGATTATCTATACACTATCATGGAAAACAATGGTTATGTGGGTCATTATAGGTGTTGTGTATGATTTTCAAGGGGGATGTTACAGTTGGTTAAGTCAAAGAAGGCCTAAGTATGCACAGGTTAAGGAGTCCTAATCAAGTAACTTCATTTTGATCGAAACGTTTCCACAAATTATGTAATTGTGTGTTATAATGCAAGACTTACATTGATCTATTCAACCATTTTATCAGAGTCATGACTTAAAAGGGGAAGAGAATATGAATAAAATGGGTAATGAGCTTGTAAGTGTATTTGTCTTAATGTAAAATGGCTCTGATAAGATTAAGGTGGTTTTCCATCAATGACAAAGGGGGAGATTGTTCTCAATGTTCCCAAGTTTTAGGTTTGTAATTGATGAAAAAATTCCATTGATGTAACAAATGGTGTCATGATGGTAATGTGTTAATTCATCTAGGATTAGGTATGTTGACATGGATGGTTAAAATGGTTTAAGGCTGACATGGTCAGATAGTCAATGTTTTGGTACTAACAAGCCTGATCAGGTGTTCTAGTTAGAATTTTTAGTGTGTATGGAAGCATAATATGAGTTTCTTAGTGTGCATTTATTATTTTGTGTAAGAGTCATTCGAGGTCCATGAATGTTTTTTATGACCTGTTTATGATACTCACATGAGTTTCAGAGTATAGGTATAGTCTCCATGTGAAGGACCCATTTGAAGTAATCATTCTAGACCTATTCCTAGGTGCTATGGAACATGAAAATGAGTCTGCAGGTCATGAGAGATGATGGATCAGTACACGATGCCATAAATCATTGATTCATGTATGTTATGGCATTGTGTGATCAGTGTTTCATGATGTCAAGTTACTGGAGTGTTTGTGATGTTGTATGAGGTCCTATCCATGTAAGAACCCCAATGTGAACATACAACATGCAAACATGAGATTGGTTGATCAATATTTTCAATCTATTTGGGATATATGTTTAGTATGATTAGATATGATGTAATCATGGGTTTCCTCTCGGCTGTGATAAATGTTTGGAGTCAAACTGAAGAATATTTTGGAAGATGTTTTTTTGGTCAAACATGGTTAGTCCATAATGTAAAGGTGATTTCTAAGCTCGAATTTGTACCTTAATGATGCTCATCATGAGCTATGTGTGACTTTCATGAGGTACATGATATCTTTGGAATATATTTGATAGGTCAATTATGCAAGTGTATCATAAAAATAATGAGGTGGTTTAATCATCAAGTTTTCAGGCAACAATTTTAAGAAGATTTGAGTTGCATTAAAACCCTAACTAAAAGTGACTTCTAGTAGATGAAAAAGGTATATTGAACCTGTCTTGATTCCTTTTTGTAAATTTATGATTGGAGGTTATAGAGGAATCCTTTAAATTTCAATAAAGGTATAATTAGTGTATGTGAATTTATGTGGGCCCCACCAAAAAAGGCAATTTTATGAAGAAGTTCATTTTGTGGAAATGTTATCCAAATAAGGTGATAAATAAATTGAAATTGTTTCTAGCCATGGATTTTTTTTATAGATTTCCATGATAGCTTCAGATCATTATTCAACATCTAAAAAGGGAAAAGTGTGCCCTATTTATGAAGATAGGTTTTTGAGTGAAACTTTGGAGCAGTTTGTGGTAAAATTAGAATTTTAGGAGCCATACATGTGAAGTTAAAACTTGATTCAAGTCATGTTGTGATCCCGGTTCATAGATATTTCCGTTGATATATAAATATTTGATATTTAGATAAGGGAAATAAATAAGTTATGACCTATTCGTTGGAGGGTAAAATCATGGAGGATTCCTTGGTTAAGTATGGTCTTGAGTAAATTCATGAGGCAAGATGATTTATTTGAGATGTATTAATGCTTGTTGAAGGTTTATGATTGCTTAGAAAAAATTTCTAAAGGTGTTTCATGCTTAAGTTAATCTCTAAAGTGTGTTTGGAGGTGATGGAGCAAGTTGAGCTCAAGCTTAGTTCTTGATTGCTAGAAGTATACGGGAGTAGTTTCATATATGGACATGGTTGAAGGCCTTCCACTTGGAGTTGGAAGGAAAAATAAGATGTTATGGAAAGAGGATTAAGATATATTTTCAATGGTGTATGGTTTGTGTCTTGATGATGAGGTTTGATAGGTCTTCCAGTTTGATTTGTGAAGAAGAAGGTTGTTGATTTTAAGGACAATAATTGCTCACACTGAAATATTGAGGTAGATGAGGCATGTTTTGGATTGGTTGATGCTTTCTATCAGTTTGAGAGTGAATAAAGATGAATTTTGTTCCTATTTAATGAATTTTTAGGTCTTGAAAGTGATAAAAAGTGTTCAAACTAGTTGAGTTCATAAAATTACATTCTGGGAAGTTTAATTTGGTGAAGAGGAAAGTTAGTGTGGTTTGCACATATGGATGTGTCATGAGACGTCAAAATAATGAATGTGATCTAAAGGTCAGGAGGATTCCAATGAGTTGTTACATGTCATATTTGATATGTTCTTAGGTGGTCTTGAGGTCCAAAGGTGAAGATAGGGTCCTAAAAATAATTGTTTGGTGAAGGATATGAGCCTTCTTGATAGAGTTATGTGAAATTTGATTGGTGAAATATAATTAATTCACATGGATGATGTTTTTATGTCATATTTTACATGTGTGGTTTATTTGGGAGCTTGAATAATCATGGCTATGGTGTTTGTGAGTTTTAACGATCTAGGTGATGGGGTTTTGAGTTGTTTTTGAGCTAGTTTAGTGCATTTGGGAATTTCTGACCTACATGGGTCCATTATATGTGTTTTTATGAATTTTTTGTTATTTTTTAATGTTGTTTTGGTCAAAATAAATGTATAGGACTGATATCCCTTATGTTTATGATATGGAATGCATATAAAAGCAAAGTTTGAGTTCAAATTTGAACTAGTTGGACAGGGAGGGAAAATGCGACCTCGGTGTGAGTTTGAAAGTGATTAAAAGGAATGAAATCAGATCTGATGAAGTTTTAAAAATTATTAGTTAGGTTAGAGAGGATGAGAGCAAGGGTTTAAAGCTAAGACAAGTCCATGAAAGAAGAATAAAGAGCGAGTTGAAGGAATGAGGGTTTGAAGGTGTATGTATGAGCTTAAATTGTGGTCTTCATTAGTTGTTGCAACTACAAAAATCGGAGATATTCATCTTCATATGGTTGAGTTGGTGATTTATTATCTTAGGTAGTTGCATCCTCCTTGTTAAGTGGGTTTTTCACTAAATTAGGGGTTGTGCTCCTTGTAAGGTTGGTGCTCTACTAAACTAGGGCTTGATGCTCCTTGTGAAGTTGGTGCTTCACTAAACATCTTTGCTTTATGTAATATAACTAGAGTTTTAGCGAGTTTTCTTCCCTTTGAGGTTTTCCCACTTATATCTTGTGTTCATGTGTACTCTCATTTGGTTTTATCTTATGTGGTTGATTGTTTCATGATGTTAATCTCACATTAATGGTTGGATAAATGTTAATGGTGCAGGTATGTTAATCTAAAATTGTTTTAAGGGTTTAAAGAACCGATTCACCCCCCCCTCTCAATTCATTTTGCTTCCAATAAAAAAATTTCTGTTGGTGGCATGCTAATTTGGGTCACTCTCATGAAAACGGTCATGCACTACAAACAATTGCCATCAATTTTTTCATAGGATCCCAATTTGACCATGATACTATTACTAGAGAGAATTTGACTAAAGTGATCAAAGCTCGTGATGTGGCTCGACAAAAATATCATCATGAATCTATCAGCCAATCTAATGAGAAGATACAGATCTTCTCTAATCACATGCCTAACCATAATGTCATTGAGATTTCTAAGAAGAAAGAGTATGCTATGGATAATGTAGTTGACACAGACAATATTCCTTAAAATACAGTTACAATTAATGATGTGAAGCATGTCACAGCTTATGTAGAACCTGAATATCCCACATCATTCCGTCATCAAAATCATAGAGTTATATATCCTTATGTACCTAAAAAATAGGCTTCCCAAAGAAAAAACTTTCCTCCTCTAGACGCCATTATCCCCCATGGAAAATATTTTATAGGGCCGATGGTACCTTGATCTATTTTTTCTGGCTACATACACCATCACACCCCTATGAAAATAAAACTTGTAGGCTCGATGGTGTAAGAACTAAGAAAAAAAATTAAAAATCTCCTTGATCACACTTGCTTTTTTATGGCTTTGTTCTTGGAGGAACCCCCATTACTCTCATCCTATTAGCACAATTTAGGCATGATGAGTGGTATCCTCTGGAAAAAAATTCCCATCTTCCTATCCAAGTCCCCTTTTTAAAACTCATGTGTATGTCCACCTCGCCATGGTGAGCGTATCATGACAACATTGTTTTCCATGAACATCCCCCTTTCCCCCCCTCTTTGGGGCATAATACCACATTGCATGGCTCATAGGAAAGCATTTTCTCGTCAATGTGAGGACCTCTTTGTTCATACCGACATTACAATAGATGTTCACTATTGCATTCACTTCCTAATAGTCCTCTATGATCCCTGATGATCTCTTTCTCTGCATAAATGATCCACCTCATTTTATTTCAGTTTATATAGGTCACACTACGGTCATTAAATGCTCTCATTGATGAAGAAGATGACACGTGTGTTTCCTCATTAGACTTCATCAAGGCTCTTGGTTATTCCATATATAAATTGAAATCTACACATACCACTTGCTAAGGATATAATTGCCGACAGATTCCCCCCATGGGATGCATCTGGTTGCCTATCATCGTTCCCACTAGGATTTTCCATGTGAAAGTCAAGGTCTTCAATTATCCTTTATCGTATAATATTCTCCTAGGATGACCATGGACTCACCGCATGCGTGTTTTCACTTCTTCAACACGTCACAATGTCAAATTTTCTCATTAGGGATCTATTTATAATATTTAAGGGGACTCTAATCCTTGGAACTACAATATGCTCCAAAAAAATAGGAATACAAGCTCCCAACACTGTATGAGTTATCTCTTATCCACTTTTAAGAATATCAATTTTAATTATACTATAGATTCTGTTTGCGGTAATGTTAGTCATCCCAAATTGGTCGACCTCCCAATCTCTTAGTTTTGGATGACGAGCCTAATGAGGTCACACTCAGAATTAACACTTCTGATCTTCCTAAAATGATCATATCCTAGTTGTCTCCTTCCTTACTGACTCATTCTCACAAGAAGGAGCATTCTGTTCCCAGCAATCATCTCATGTACACTAAAACTTACACTAGAGCATGTGGTCTGACCAGAGACTATAGTTGACTCTTGTGTGGTGGATTCCTACACATAAGATGAAAATGACTATTATGCTTTAGATGATCCCCATTTGGTTGGCTATGCCGAGGTTCATGATAGGGAAGTATTTTGTTACCAAGAGACTCTTCACACCAATTTTTCTCATGACGTGAACATCATCCTCATACAGGAGGAATCTTTGAGTATAGTTGTTACTTTTTCCTAACCGGTGCGTGAGCCCCAAATTGTTGCATTGACTACACCTCTACACACTATATTTTACCTATCTGATCCATTTTATATTACAAAAGTGGATGACTGGATCGCTAGTTTTGACCACAAAGTTGATGACCTCATGGGTATGATCTTATCTAATGTGCCTAGATGACTGAGCGAAAAATTTATCCATCGGAACCATCTTCACCCATTACAATTATGCCTTCCCCCACATACTATCCCTATCCCTCTACATTATGTGAGACTTCCCTCCCTACCTCTTGCGCTTATGTCTCCTCGGTTCCTCTACAACTAAACCATATTATACAAGGCATGAGGCCCCAAGGCATGATGTTTCATACTATAGAGCCTATTGACAATACATGAAAAAGCTCAAAGTTGAGGTTAAACGTGACCAAACTAGAAAGGATACATAACCTTCCACTTCGACTCCCTTATTTTTTTCCCATCATGGGTATTGTGCATACACTAATGTTGACTGTTAGGTTCTACATAGAAAGCGTTCAGTCCCTGTAACTTATTCCTGTAATCAGAAGTGTGGATCCAATTTCTCTTGGAACCAACCACCTTCCCCTCAACTAGATAGACCATAGCATACTTACGGACCACCACTTTTCCCTAATCCTCATCCCTCCATGAATGATATTTAGTGTGACATCCTCACCTCGTTGGAGGATTAGATTGATGACACCTTATTTTCCACGAGATTTGAAGTTTGTTGACAAGTCATTATAACACAAAATGTCATAGAGGACCTCATGACTCGTGCTAGAAGTCATATCTTAAATCAAGTTGACAAAATCATTGCTGATATGTTACGATCTTTTTCCTCTTGTGGCTAGATATCTTTATAATACCTTGATGACACTTTTCTAGCCCGAGATCTCGCGTTCATTTGGGCTCTTGACCCCCACTTGGGTTTTCACACACTTATATCTTTTTACATCCTTTCTTGTGTTGATTAAACCATTTGGATTTATCATCACATACACCCTATTTCCTCATACTATTGGAGTTGATCATGATTCCGCATATCTTGGCTTCGATTCACCTTGGTCTTTCCTATTGGATCGCCACAATATTTTGTGCATCCTCACTTAGGCTCATGTCTTTGCCTGGATTTATTTACCCGATCAAACCTTGACATCATACCTTTGGATGTCTTGGCCTTGTTCCACCCCTTGGCTTCTTCATATCGCGTGGGATAGGCTATCCTACCGATTCCCTTCCCACCAATTTTACCTATCAAATCACATTATTATTATTCTTAAGTACCATTGGGTATTGTTACATACATACATGTGGAAAACAAGAAAATGATAAGAAAAACAACAAACCCCGCAAAAAACATCCAATATACAATATCCCAAGAATCAAACGCACGCACACACGCACATGCACGTGCACACACACACATGTAGGCACACACACTTCAAATTAGTTTTTATACATGTACAAAATGGCTCAAAATATATACATGGCTATGGCCTATATATAATATGCCTCAAGTACCCTCACCCCCTATGGGGGTCTCTGGATATTTTTGGCCGATAAGGCCGTATTAGTAGCTCTAGTTGTGCAGGCTAGTGACTCCGGCCTAGATCGGGCTCCAAAGTCCTTTCCCTATTATCTCACCATCTGTGCCTCTAATGCAGTGATCCTCTTTGCTGCTCTTTGCGCATCTGATAGGTGAGATTTATACTCCTAAACTAGGGTCACTTGTGCCTGTAATAAACTTTACAACATCACATATATATTACTAGTGGTCGTTAGTACTTGTGCAACTTTATACCTCTGAAAGATCCTTGATGCCTCTCCAACCAAATGAAAAACACTCATTGAATTTCCTACCAATGGTGCTACTGGATCCACCATCACTGTAGTATCCTGTACATATAGCATTAGATCTAGGATATCATGGTGGGAACTCTCTATTAGGGAGTGTCACTCCTCAACTGTCCACTCTAGAAAACCAAATAAAAGACACACATCACTTAGTATACACATACAAGAATTATTCTCAATGCATCTAAATAACATCATGACACACATACTTGGTTGGTCGGGCCTCTCCACGATGGTCTCGTTGTCTCCACAGCTTCCTAATACCTCCTCCTTGTCATCATCATGAGGTTTTGCTCATATGTACTATGCCCACTTGTCTAAGGGCACCAATATCATGTCCCCTTTGCGTTGTGGTCTGGGCCTCTACCTCAAGTACATGGTCATTTGGACCCTGATTGACATTAGGTAACATCCTCCTGGACACCACATCTTATGATCCCTCAGCCATACCACTAGCTTCCCTAATAATCCCCCTTGGTGTTAGGACTATCTCCACCTACACCCCTGACTTGTGAACTTGTGACGGTGGATCCTCCATCGGATCTCACCTCTGAGCCACTAGCCGTTATGACTTATGGTGTTCCCTAAGCATCCCCACCATGCCTACACTACCTCCTCCTCATTTCCCATACCCTACAGGGCCATAGTTCTGGCACCCTTACCTCTTCTCCTGCAACCTCTCTATCATGTTGACACCGGTAGGGTGGTAATGGTGGTATCACCATGGGTGTTGGTCGCCCCAAACTACCTTGGAAACCTACTCACTGAATGGGTCTCCACCCAATACAAATAATTCCCTGTCACCCTTGATGATGGCCTTCAATTACTGTACTCTAGGCCAACTAGGCCACTAATCCACATTTCCTATGTAGGGCTTCCATATAACATCATCCAGACCCACATGTGTTAGTGGCCAAAATCCCCATAATGCTCTCACTTTCGGCCGCTATGCCCACTGAAGTAATCTTCTGGCATCCTTCGCTATTGCTAATGGTGTCCCTATTGGCCTATGGATTGATAACCTCTCATATATGTAATTTTTCAATAATATGATGGGTCCTATGACCCTTTGTCCCCTGCGTCTGACCCTATACAAGTTATACACCACACGTACCCATATAGTGGTGCCCCAATTGAATAATACACCATGTTCCACAACATCTCTGCAAACGACTGTAAAAAATAGGGGAATGATCCTATCTTCCTTGCGACACAATATACGTGCCACAAAAATCCCCATAACTACTTTCCAGATAACCAGAATCCCTGTGACTTATATTGTTCTGAGTCAGAAACATAACATACCCTCATCATATGTCTCAC
Organism: Taxus chinensis; assembly: GCA_019776745.2. NCBI lineage: Eukaryota > Viridiplantae > Streptophyta > Pinopsida > Cupressales > Taxaceae > Taxus > Taxus chinensis. The sequence goes on along the minus strand of CM034147.1, from coordinate 663,780,687 downwards.
TCCTAGTAGCCCCATACAACTAAGGATCTTCTCTTTGGAACATCAAGTGTCAAATCACAGTACATGCAGGTCCTTCTGATGGGCAACCCCAAAATCTCATGAATGTCTTGCAATGTCAGGGCCATCTTCATGGTATCATGTCCTATCCACTAATGAAAGGTGTTGGACCTAGTCTCCCATGCAGCCAAAAATATCTAGAGCATGTCTAGATCTAGCGGTATCTTGGGCATCTGCATGATGCCCCAAAATCCCCAACCTTTTAGCTGGGCTACCTCCATCTGGCTCAATCCAGCAATCAAAGGTACTAAGCTAAGATATATCCATACTCCTCCATATGTGGATCCTACTATCTCCTTGCACCTACAAGATGATAACAACATGCATTAGATCTGTAAGGACTTAATTTAACATTTAAAATCAAAATTTACAACTCATATTTGCAAACATCTATACGCCATCGACCCTCTAACTAATTTTATTGACCCTTGGAAAAAAATCCTCATAATCCCTACGTCATCAGCCCTTGGAAAATATTCCTCATCCTCTCGACACCATCGACCCTCTTACTTTAGGGGGTCGATGGTGTCCAACCAAAAGCAGCCACAATTTTTCAAAATTAAATCTCACATCACGAGAAAATGACAAAAACAAAATTCAAATTCCTCCCAAACCCACTTGTATTTTATCGTAACCTATCCTATGACACAATTTTGGACAAGAATAATACCCTAACAACTTCAAAAATACAAAATAACCAAATAACACCTAAATCTACCCAATAACATTAAATGTGACGACTAACCCATGGTCGTGCCCCGCCACGTGCACTTCTTCATCCTCCTCTGCCACCACCTCGTACTCGTGCCATGTTTTCAAAATACACTCCAATTTGGAATTCTAGAGCTTAGTTCTCTTAATTCCAAAAATAGCAATAAGGAAATAAAAATCAAATCACTATAAAATTAAATTTTCTATTCAAATTTGGTCACGATAAACCTAAATCTTCCAACGAGTGCCTTTTTTATTCCCAAAATCCACAAAATGTGTTGTTTGTTGTGTTATGAACATGACCTCACGATGTTCGTTTTGGCCTATTACATGTATGCATTCGAAGAATTTCTTATTTTTTTCAGGGCCATCCACACCTATCCATATGACCTCACAACTATTTTTAATGCCATACCACCATACAATATCTATAACATTACGGCATCTTGACACTCTGATATGACATCTATCCCATGGGCCTCTAGCTAGGAGATGTATGTATTATTTTACTAATGATCCTCTAGTGTTTCTTTTAGTTGTGCTTCTTCATGGTTCTTGCAGCATTGATTATGCCCGCACATGGCAAGACGAACGAAACTATCAGGTACACATTGGTGGGTATATTTCATTTTAGCTTTTCCTTTATTACTTTCAGTATCTACTTTTGATATTGGTGTTACATATTGTTTATTTCTGTTGATCACCCCATGTTTCAATATTGTGACATGCAGTGATCAACACCTGGGGCATATGTATACATCTAATTTTTCACTTTTCATCTTTCATACATGTTACTAACAATTTCCTTTATCTAAGCTCTGAGCAAAGTTCTAGATCTAGCAGCCTCCTTAAAGATAGAAAAATTGGAAATTGAAGGGGATTCGCTAGTAATTGTGAATGCCATAATTAAAAAGAAAGCCCTATCTTGGAAACTGGACCTAGGAGTTAAAAAGGTCCTTTGGCAACTTGGGAATTTCAGTGCCTGGAACATCAAGCACGTGTTTCAAGAAATTAATAATTGCGTGGACAAGCTAGGGAATGTAGCGATCTAGTAAGTACAACATGAGATAATGGCATTCAATTCCAAAGTGTGGGAAGGATTGGTGATATTTATATCATGCAAGGCATATTTCAAAGCACACGCCATCTAATGATACACTTGTGGGACGTGAAGGGTCTATTTAATGATTTGGACAAGGGCTTCTCCTTATATTTTTTCCTCCCTCCTTTTGCTAGTTATGCATGTCCCTTATCTGCCACGAATTGCCTTGAGCTGTGATCTGCGTGAAATGACATTTCATTCCAGGATAACAGACAATCGACTAAAAATAATTTTTCATCTCTCATGTGTCGAAGATTTGGATGCCATTAAAGGATTCCTGGGTGAAGACTATCTATCTACTATTGGTTGGCCACGCATCAACAATGCATTGCCTCTACATTTCTTGAGAACCTGTTGATAATCCGTCCCTCTAAAGTGGATTTCGTGAGTCTATATCTACACTGGCTTCGATCGACATACTGTGGTAACCTGGCCTCTAAAGTGGTGAATTGTTGTCTGGCATTCTGGGTTGTGCATGAGTCTTTACCAAGTGCGTCGAGGGTGGCTATGGGTGTCTTCAAAAAACTCAAAAAATGGTTCAACATTCTCCTAGCCTTCACTGAGAAGTTGGTGGTGTATGCCCGGGGCCAGGTTGTCAACCGTGCCCACCTGGTGCTTCCTAATCTAAAGACCCTTTGCACTCTGTTGGACCCTATACCACTTGGATGGACCGAGCTGCAGCTGTCTGCGGTAGGGGCCTATGACTTTCTTTGGCTGAACTGGGTGAATTTTGAAGTGAAATTTGAAATGGAAGATGATACCAGTCTTGTTCGGGTGTCTTAGGCTGCTAGTGTTGCTGTCACCTTGGGGTTTGGAGAGTAATCCCTCTCTTGCCTAGTACTATAGTTATAGTATATCTTGGATAATGTTGGCCTATGTTCGTGTATATCCAACTACTTTTTTTGCTCTTATGATTTTGCTGTTTTGCTTTGAAATCTTGAGGTCAAGCTTCTGTTTATGTAAACAGGGAACGGGTCCCTTCAACCCTCTTTATCTATAAAAAAAACAATTTCCTTTATCTAGATAAGGGTCACCGATGCATCTATTTATTGAGAGGTTGCCTTAAGGGGCCTGTAGGGAATGTTGTATGACTATTCATATGGTCATTATGGGTTAGAGACAATACACATAGAGAGTATCACTATGTGGTCTTAGCTTTAGTTATCCTTGTCCCTTTATGTCTCATACACATTATACTTCAGACACCTTTCTTACATTTCACCATTTATTAACTTGTTCATCCCATCTACTTGATCCATGACACCTCTTTTTCACTTTACATGACATTTAGCATCTTTGGCCGATATCATCACCTGTGGGAGATGACATCATATATATGTGGTCACCACACCTAGACATTATGAAGGAAAAAATCCAAAATCTTAGGAACTAGCTATTTTCTTTGCTCTCTTGTGCTGACTTCACATTTGCTTTCTTTGCCCTTAGTTCATCTTGCATTTGTCTTGGATTGGATTGGACACTCTTCTTGGTTGGATTTCTTGCACTATTAGGTCATCTATAGTGAGTCTAGGAGAGGAATAGTGTTCCCCTTTTCCACCCAATAGCGATTATCTCTCGGTATACTGCTTCTATAAAGAGATATATGCATCAATGACCACCCCACAAGTAAGTTCTATAACTCTCTTCATCATTTCACATAGATTAGTTAATTTCCCTTCCCCATTTCTCTATGTTATCTTATCATTGTATGAATGTCAGTGTTAGCTAGCATATTGCTCTTATATGATCAGCTCCCTATCTTTCCTTTCAGTTATATTTTAGTTTCATAGAATGTGCATGCTTGAATCATATCCCATCGATCTATATCTCTCCCCCATTTGTCGATATCCTAAGAGGGTACTCTCCTCTATCTTGACTGTAGGCCTTGGAAACACTAGGTTGACCTAGTGTAGGGATTACTACCCTCTAGATATGTGACCTTAGAGCTCATTGTAACCCCTTTAAATTGACCCATGGTATGTTGGTTAATATGTGTCTCATATTCGTTACCTCAATGCCATTGTAGAACAAAATAATTAGGAGTGTAAGCCATTGATATACATTCTTAGCCCACCATACAAGTAGATGCATAAGTTCCCATTGGGTTTAAATATAAATAATAGAACCATAATGAAAAATAGAAGCACACAAGCATATAAATAATCAAATAAAAGGAATAAAGAAAAGACAGAAAGGCATAATTATTCATTTACAAGTGTAAGCAAAAATCTAGCCAATAATGGAGTCATAATTTAATAAATCACAATAAAATTTTGAATAAGGATTATGCAAATTGTTAGAAAATTCATAAGTAAATATGGGATGTTGAAGTATCCAAGAATTAAGTGAAGTTAATCCATCTTCTAAAGTGTCTTCTTCAACCATATTATCCATTGATTGAACTTCCTCATTATATTAGTTTGCATAGATGTATCATTTCCACGTTCTGTTAATTTATTTTCAGTTACGGGTTGTGATATATAAATTCTTGTTGGAATAGACTTGTGTAATTACACTCTATGCTCCTTTTCCTTAGTACGAAATCTTGCTTTCTTACATGGTATGTATTAATGCAAATTTTCTTCCTGTTCATTTTCTTTTGGATGATTAGCATATTTTCTAAGCATTAATGCATAGTTGAGGGAATTTTTTTCATGTGATATATCAACGGTGTACTAAGTAATACAATACATGATCCATTATTGGGTAGCACATGAAATGGGCTTCAAATTGTTTTAGGATTATAATATGAAATTTTTTTTTTATGCCTAATCTAATATACTAATGCACAATGATAATTCTAAATTGAAGAAGGAGAAAGGGATTTACTAAGTACTCCCTGATCTTTCCCCTAGAGTTAACACAAATAATTTGGAACTATTTATGTTCTATTTATTACTTCCAATAGCCATACAACATCTACAACTTCTTCCCTCTAAGGGATATAAATTTTTTGGCGCCGCCTAGGGCTAACCAGACTTACTCCTCACTTCGTCTCTAGGACCATTCCCAACCTTTGTCTCTCCAACCATTCTCACTCTGTCTCTCTCTTCTCCATTTTGGAATATTTTTTTATCCCTTTGGCCCTTTGCAGACCTTAACAATTCACAACTTCAAAAATTTCTTCCAACAACAACCAACCCCATCTCATTTTTGGTCTTCCTCCTATTTATAGTTGTATGTGTTGATCTTCCCGCTTCTCTCTCCTTTGTGATGGCTCTTCTGAAATTCTCACTTGGACTTTAAATTTGAATCTAATGTCTTTATTTCCCTTATTTGTGTAATCTACCTCTAGCCAATCCCCTCATGCCATTTCATTTGGTGGTTGGTTCCTCCTTACTAACCATTCCATTGTCTAATTGCCATCAACCACATGACCATACATATCTGTTTTGTTCGTCCTTTCCTCTGCCAGCCGTTACTAAATTCTTATCCTCTCAAGCCTTGTTCTTTGGCCATTTGTTGCTTCTATCTCCCATCACTTCTACTTGCTTCCTTATAATTCCTTGTGCCTCTTCTTATTCGTGCTCCTTCTGGCTTTACCATCTCCTTTGCGGTTGTTCTCCTACTCCTTGTTTCAATTCTCTCCTACACCCCTCTATTCTTTTGCACACTTCTTACCTCTTGTGTTTTGTTCCCATACCCTTCTTTTGGCATTTTTTTCTTGTGTGGTTGTCTCACCACCTTTTCTTCCGTTACGCCCTTGGGTCGCATTCTTCTGCTTTCACTATTGGTTGCACTCCAGCTTTCTCAGCATCCTTCTTACACATTTTTTATTTCTTATATGCCTCACTCTCTTTTTGTAATACCTCCGTTTTTAAAAAATAAAAAATAAATAAAATTAAAGTTTTTTTTTTTAAATTCAAAAGCCCGTGAATTCTTTGTTGGGGCGAATTTAGGGCTCAAGCTCCATTGGGGGTCATATTTCATCCTTTTGGTTTTGTTGTTGGAGGAAAGCGCCACCGCCATGGAGGGAGGTGGGGAGAACTTCTGAACCACTCTTACTCTTCCACTAGGCCATGAAGAAGGCGTGAGGGGAGGTAGCACGTGGAACCAGAGGTGAAAGGCAGTTGCAGTCTCCTATGGCATGCAACGTATTTCCAGCTTGTGAAAAAAAAATAAGAGTTCTGAGACAAGGTTTGGACTCCCACGCTTTTTCCATGTCTGTGTTAAAGAAAACCGTTCCCAGACCTGCATGGATTCACTAGGAAAGCAATAGACAGGAAACCTGTTGTCAGGTATTGTATTTTGTAACCCCAGCTATTGGGGGGGACGCAGAAAAACGTGTTTGTTTTGACCCAAATGAAAAAAAATGCGGGACAAATTCAGTCATGGACATATGTTTTTTTTAGTGAACAGAAGGCATGGTTGTCCTCAAGATGTGAGGCTCACATGGTTCCACATGTACAACAACCATGTCTCCAAAACCAGACGAGTTTACATTGCCAGCATATCACAGCCTATGCACAAAATGGGTTTGTTGAAAAGGCATTTGGGATGTTGTTAGAATGTCTCTAAGAAATGCGGTCTCATGGAGTGTCAGAGTTGCATGATCTACACAAAATGGATTGTTGAAAAGGCTTTAGAATATTTCAACCAAATGTAAACAGCAGCAATAAAACTAAATTTAACAACCGTGCCAGTATTCTCACTGCCTGAGCCAAAATAGAGCTCTTGAAACTGAGTATGGACTTCCATCAAAGCATAAAATAATGGACTCTGTTAGATGTCGTAGTTTCCAATGGCACGCTCTGTGCATGCTGTTACAACATTTGACCAAATGAAATGCTTTTTTTGAACAATAACTCTCTGGAGATGCATTTTTTTGGGCAGTGTACAAGAGACATGGTTTTCCTCGCAGTACAGTCACACTATTTGGCGTGTGCAACAAACAGGTCTCCAACCTGATAGTTTTCTTTCCTAGCGTACTCTAGGCATGTTAAAATAAGAGCTTTGATATAGGGAAGTGACAAGACATATGGAATATTTTTTGAGTTGCAGTGTTATGGTATATAGGTGGTTGGAGGGGCAACGTTGGTTGCTCTATATGCCCAGATGGGTTGTTTAAAAGGGCTTGGATCCTCCCTAGCGAACGCAACAAACAAGTTTCCAATCTGATTAGATTTTATTTGTTGCACACATTGGAATATGGTATGTTTGGCGTACACATCAACCTGTTTTATCAAGGCATAGAAAACAAGATGTTTTGTTTGTAATGCAACTTCCCTGGTAGACGTGTATGCAAAATGGTGGAGCTGTGGATGCTCGTGAACCGGATTGATGAAGTGCCCGAGCAAGATGTAGAACCCAAGCCTGCGGCTTTGAACGACTTCGTTCTCTAGGCATGGTCCTTCTTTCCTTACCTCTCCTAATTCTCGTATTTTAGTTCTCTTTTGCAATTAAATAGAATATTAAGTCATTTGGACTTTTAATACAGTTAAATGTCCCTTTAACTCATTGTCAAAACAATAAAGTGTCGTGTCTCAACTCTCGAAGTCGTTATAACTCGTCTACTCTTAAACCATGAACTATCACCCTCACTTCAAGATGATTCAGAAAACTCTTACCCTTCTTGACCACTCCAATATCGTTCTATTGACCAGATGAATTTGACTCCCCATTGATAAAGTTGACTTTCTCTTGGTTTAAAATAGTTAAATTTTGCAATTTTCGAAGACTCACCAAGTACCCTTTACAACTCTGGAAATGAGATGTGAAGTTTCATTTGTGTAACTTGGTATACGAGGAGTCACCTTGATTTTTGGTTTGACCCGAAACAATCATATGACATCCTTTTGATGATTTTATAGGAGCCCTGTTACACCGGTTTACAACAGTAGAGAGTGGTTAAAACTAGAAAGTTGGCTTTCGTTTGGGACCACCTTTTGAAACCCGGAAAGAGAAATCACGTTCTGTCTTCGCAAACCTCTAGCATTTATACTAGAAAAATGCATGGAATATTCTAGTATAGGAAAGAGCACTTGTCGAGATAGTTTGGAAAAGCCATTTTGTAAGCCTCCAATCATAGTTTGACGAGGTCAAACTGGTCCAATTTCTCCTTGTTGCTCCAGAAAAATTGTCGCCATTTGAAAATAGTTTACTAGTTCTCCATCTCGTTGACTCTGATGAACTCTCCTTATATAGGGGAACTAGTAAGAGATGTATCGTTGTATGCTCCTCCATCGAACGTCAGTTATGGATGCAGTTTTCTGGGCCCTCGAGTTAACTTTTGGCATTTTACAACTGGGTGAACTATGACCAGTGGCCCCAGATAATTAACCGCCAAACGCAAATCGTTCACTCTTTTTCAATTCCGTCAGTTGCTATGAACTCCTGGTATATCTAGGGACACGTATACATTTAATTGTGATGTGCATGCTCATCGGAAGATAACCTTTGGAAGCAGTTTCTTAGCCTCCGAGCCCATTTTGTACGTTTTGTAGCTAGTGAGAAAATGTAAAAGTAGAAAGTTGTGGACCCTCGTAGGGTTACCAAATCACCCTAGAAACTTTTAACACACATAAATAATTATTTAAAAACACTATAATGAAACTTGTTGTGTGCATTAGAAATTTTGAAAAAATGATGTTTTCTCTCTCTTCCTTTCTCTTTCTCTCTCCTGGGTTTATAAAATGAAGAAAAATGAAATGCAATGAATACATTTTTCTAGACCTTTTTTTTATTTTGATTACAAATTGTAATTATTGTTAGATGTAAATGGGAAACTGAAAAATGATAATTATGATTGATTAGGGTGGATACCATGCCAGCGATTTATCAATGATATCTTGCTCATGTGGGTTTTGCAGGATGGAAGAATGACGACAAAAAAAAGGGGTGATGTGTAAATTTATTATTATTATTGAAATTTTTATAGGTCATTGTAAAATGAATAACGGTCTAATGCAGTATCTTGTTACTGAAAATTTATAAATGAAATTTGTTAATATGCATGATATGTTATTTTTAGGGATATCTTAGGAATCGTGCATCTAATTCACCGGTTCAATTATGTTTCTTAGTTGTGTATGGAAAAAGGGTTTGATTTATACATAGTAAATTGAAATTGAAGTTAATATCTTGTACTACCTTCTCAATATTCAATAAATGATTAAATTAATTTTTGGGTTATCTTCTTACCTTGCAAACATAATAGAGAGTTTTTATGGGAATAATCAACTTTAATAAAATATTCGTGCATAACTTGACTGCAATGTGTGATCATTTTTTCCATATAAGAAATTTAAAACTGTAGAATGACCTTAAGCTTTTCATTCGATGAGACCTCTTAGGTTAGGTAAATAAAACCCCTAGTCGGAGTTTACCATCATAGTCATTAGGTTTAAGCGACGTTGTTGGTGAACCCATATTTTAGGAATGACATGGTCCAACTTTATCCAGAGTATGCGGTTTCCTTCTAGTTTTGGTAATCGCGAGAAGAATTTCCTCTCTTGAGGTCTGACACCAGGCTGAGTGGTGAAGACCACCTTGGAAGTAACCTTATGAGTCCTTGTTAGAAGGAGTGACTAAGCGGTGTAACCTTCCTATCTGTGGAGTAGGTAGAGATATTACTCCCTTGTATCCTATTGGATTTCTGGGCCTTACAAAATTAGATCTAGAAGTTAATTTCATCAGTGAATAGAATCCCTGTTGGATCCAAATGACCTAAATGAAGGTCGTGATATAGTTGTTCTATGTCTTGCATTCTCATCAGTGAACCCTTCTGTCCCTTTTAGATAAATGTCTTGTCTTGCGCTTGTGAAAATTTAGTGCCTTGATCTTTCACGAAAGGTTATAGGGTAAATACATTTTAACCTTAATCACACCTATGATAGAGATTGAAGCCCTAGGTGAAACTGGAATCAAGCTTAACCATGTGCTCCTTTAATATGTCAAAAAATTACTTTTGTAACTCTTACGTTTAAAACGATGGTAATAATGAGACCCTAGTGCGACGCAAAAGTAAATCATATGAGAGTAAAACCAAAATTTGAGGTTGGGAATAATGTCACTGGAGTCCTTTTGACTTAATTTAAGCAACTTCATGTGCTACAAGAATATGAATTGTCAAATGGTGTGATCAAACTTCGAGAAAACAAAGGATGTATATATATATATATATATATATAAATCAAATTTGGAATTCAACAAGTTATTGTACTATAATAATAATGGTAGGGAAATAACTATTCTGTGATTGATGGATGTTCTTGAGGAAAAAGCTATTTCAATCTATGTCTTCCTTAATCCCAAGATTTCATCCTGACATCACATTAGGTTCACTTGTGTAACAAGGTTAAATTCTAAACTTTAAATAAGTGTTTTGGGAAGCTTAATCTTAACATAAGAATGGGAGAGTTAGAATTTTGTATAAAATCTAAAATATGGAAAATACTTATGTAAGTTATGAAGATCTATCATAAGGGTAAAGATAAAATTAAATGGTTGAACAATAAGTGATCTGTGAAATGAATTTTCAGGACATATAGGTGGAAAAAGGGAGAAAATCATGCTTACCTAATAAGGATCTTGGAAAGTTAGCCGTAACTAAAATACATTTAAAGTAATGATATGTCATGGGTTCGCCCTTCCTAAAGTCACGTTTCTTGTGGTTGGGTCTTTGCTAGTATTCGTTCATTGGGAAGAGTGTGGTATCGACATGTTGATGTCATCTGCATGTGTCTATGTGAGTCGATGACTTATGTGATTGTCACATGTGTGTCAAGTTTTGTACTTGGAGCCCTTACTGTGTATTGTGTAGTGAGCAATGTAAGTCAAAAAAAAAATTATCCTGGTATTTTACTGTTGTATTTGGGTGTGTAAAATGTGGGCACGACATATGGTATCAGAGCAGAGGTTCATGCTCTCGAACCTCTGGCATGGATTGGAGTTGTGATGATTTTGCATGATAGTGATAGTGTTACATGATGGGTTGCATGATGGTGATAGTGTTTCATGATGGTGATAAATATTGGAAGAGTAATGTGTGTTAAGAGTGATGTGATCTATGTTGTGATTGTGATAATGTGAACACACATGAGGTGTATGTCACTTAGTGTGTAATTATTATCATGTTGATGTGCTTGTGATGAGAGTATCGACTCTCGTTTTTGTGGATTCAATGAGGAATCTGTGTGTGATGTACCGCCTTATTGCTGTGAACGGAATGATATTGTGATATGGGGGTGTGTCGATATGTTGTATGACTAGATTGATGTATAGTGAATTGAATTGTATCATGATGTTTTACTATGTTTTGAAGAAATGTGTGTATCACCTTGTATGTAGCAAATGAATGTTGTGTTGTGATGTTACTATGCCCATTTTATGTATGATTTGTGTAATATGTAATGATTCATGTTGTGATACAGGGGCATATAGTGAGCCTATGAACCCTAGTGTACAACGATTGCACTTTGGGTGCAGGATGTGATTATGTGATGTATCGTAACCCGTGAAAGTAGTGATTGTGTTATACCCTGTATATATACCATGTGTAATACGTTATGGTTGTTATGTGTGAATTACCATTATGTTAGTGATGTAGTTATGTGTATGTTGTGAAACCTTACACTAGACAACCCTAAGGGGATAAACTGTCAAGAGTGTATGTGTGGAGAGAGGAGGCGTGGACTAGATTGTCATAATCTTGAGCTGAGTACAAGTGAGAAAGTGGAGTCTTATATAGACTGAAAACCCACTTTTATCTGTTTAGTAAACTTCGAGCTTGCTCAGTATATTGTGGGTGCGCACCACCTTAGGCTCAACTTATGCAACCTTGTGTCCCCTGCTCTTTCTTATTGGATTGTTCATTGAATAATCCTATGTGATTTTGACTATGTTGATCCTGGTGGGAGTTTGGAGTTATGTTTCAGGAAGAGATGATGACAGTTACATCATTTGATATACTCATTTTTCGGTACATGTATATTTTCACGAGCTAAGGCTCAATGTCTGAGTGCCAACAACTCGATGAGTACCCCTTTGGTGGCGGTATGAGGCCACATAGTGATTGTGATGTGCTATTTTCCCATTACGTATTTTATTTGTAAATTAATCTTTCTCTTTTCGCTAGAACCAGTTGTTTTCTTGATTGACATGTTCTTATATTCTGGGCATTTAATTTATTGTTTCATTAACATTTGGATTTTGCACTAACCAATGCTAATTACCCATTTGTTTTTCTTGGTTTTAAAACTTTCTTTTCATATTTGGGAGATTTGTAGCCTAGCCCAAGGCTTTTGATTTTGCCACTTGGCATTTGAATGGATTGTTATGCTGGTTCTAATGTCGTAATGTGTTGGATTAGGGTCATGGGATTAACCATGGAGTGGTTGGACCTATGGACCCGCTTCATTGTATGGGGGTATGCCCCAAGGAGTTACAGATAACTAGCGGGTTGTGGAACCACGAGTTATTATGTCACTTGGGTTTGGGGGTGACGGGGTTCTATGTGCCTAGGGCAATAGGGTGACCCGACCTCATTTAAAAGGAGAAAGGATACAAGCCTCTATGGTTGAGTGACCCGTTATTCTTTATGGCGCTCTATGGTTGAGTGACCTGATATTCTTGATGGGGCTCTATGGTTGAGTGACCCTACTTGGTTTTGGCACTATGTTTCTTTCTCCTTGGGAGGTATATGGAGCTTATCTGGTGATGCTTTGGGGAGTATATGGAGTTGCTTTATGATACTTCAGGAGATATATGGAGTATTACCTGGTACTTTTGGAGATATCTGGGGTTTGTTTCGTGATGTCTTGTTATGTGGGGAGTTGGTATAGTGAGTTATGTATACCTGTGTGAGTCTTTTGACACCTGGTTATGTATGAGGCTTGACTCTCCCCTTGGTTGGTACAGACTTTTGGATATTGGATTGGAACTATGTTGTTACAGTCATGTATTGTTTTGGGTCATGTGATACCCGTTGTATATGTATCAACATGTTGATTTTGTTTGTTAGTCATATGTGTGTACTAGATCTATGTCCAGGATGTAATTGTTGGAAATTAATTGTTATATGGTCTACTCGTTGTCATTCCATGGTTTGTGAAACCCTTGTGATGTGATACAGTCGTGAAAGTATGTAAAAGTATGTTGTGGAAATTTGGTGTTGTGTATGACCTTGGTAGGGTGTGGTGATTGTAGTTCATGATGGGAATCCACATGAATGAATAAACTAAAATTTGATAAAAATGAAATTTTAAAGGACTTGAATTAAGAATAATGTTAATGGAAAGAGATTAATGAAATAACAAATAAAAGAGAACTGTCAATCTTCACAGAACCTTGAAAGTTGAAATTTCTACATATTGCTCCTAGGGCCACCCCGTGACCGTGCCTTTGTGTCTGAAATCTTAAACCTAGCGCATGCCTTCGCCTTATTCGTTACTTGTTGTTTACCATTTCTCCTTCTTCATTGTATGTCGCATCAAGGACGATGCTTTCTTAAGGGGAGGAGAATGTAATGCCTTCATTTTTTTAAAAAAATAAATTATAAATAAAATAAAAGTTTTTTTTAAAATTCAAAATCCCGTGAATTCTTTGTTGGGGAAAATTTAGGGCTCGGGCTCCAGTGGGGGTCGTATTTCATCTTTTTGGTTTTTCTTGTTTTGGTAATAACTGCCGCCGCCATGGAGGGAGGATAAGCTTCAAACCAGTCATGCTTTTCCACCAGTCTGTTGGAGAAGACGTGAGAGGAGGAAATGCGTCAAAAAGGGGAAACCTTATTTGCTTGGGGGCCCTATTTTCTGTGTTGACCAAATGAAAGAACGAGACAGGTCCTCATGGAATTTGGGGACAGTAGTTGCAGAAGGCGCAGGTTTCCTCATGGTAGGCACACTATTTCACCATGCAACAAACAGGTCTCCAACCTGTTGTGTTTTCATTCACCCAGCACATTCCCAGAATGTGCCAAATGGAAGCTTTGAAACATAGTATGCACGTCCATCAAAGCATAATGGAAATTTGTTTTTTTTATTGCCCCTTTTTTTTTCTCCCCCCCAGTCAGTGCCAAAAATGGGGGAAACTTTTCCTTTACTGCATGGGCTTCTCTTAAAGCAAAATGGAGAGAGAGATTTTGACAGATGTTGTAGTTACTATTGCCCTGGTCGACATGTATGCCTCAAATAGATGCAGGCTCATGGAATGCCACAATGGAAGGATATGCACAAATGAGTTTGTTGAAAAGCCCTTAGAAACTTCCAAACAAATGCATTTGGTGCGAGTAAGCCAGACTCCATAGCCTTTTTTTTTCAGCAACCTCTCAAGCGCTGTCAAAATGGGAGCTTTAGAACTATGCATGGACATCCATCAAAGCATCATGGGGAGATAATATCCTTTAATGTCTTGTCAGGTACCTAGATCAGCTTGTATGCAAAATGTGAAGGCATACACAATGCATGGGAACTGTTCGACAAAATACCTGAAAGAGAGGTGGTCTCCTGGACTGCAATGATAACATGATATGCAAAAAGAAATGGGTTTGTTAAAAGGCGTTGGATTGGTTGTCAGAATGCCTCAAAGAGATGTGGTCTTATGGAACCTACCCTGACCATCAACCTGTGACAGTTGTGAGGATGTTTGTTTTTCTTGGTTCGAGTAAAATAAAAACGTGATCACAAGGGCTTCAGTCAAGGCTGGGACATTTGGCAGATGTTGTAGTTGCAGGTGTTATGGCAGATATGTATACAAAAATGTCAACTGTTTGACAAAACGCCTCAAAGAAATGTTGCCTCATAGAATGCCAGGATTGCAAGATAGGCACATAATGGATCTGTTCAGAAGGTTTTAGAAACACTCAAGCAACTACTTACTCTGTTGGAAAACCATCAAGGAATAGAAAACAAGATGTTTTTGTTTGCAATACAACTTCCCTGGTAGACGTGTATGTAAAATGGTGGAGTTGAGGACACTCGTGGTCTGGTTGATGAAGTGCCCAAGCAAGAGACTGAACCCAAGCCTGCGGCTTCGACTGACTTCGTTCTCCAGGCATGGTTCTTCTTCCCTTACCTCTCATAAATCCCATGTTTTATTTCTCTTTTGCAACTAAATAGAATTTTAAATTATTAGGATTTTTAAATACAGTTAAATGTCTCTTCAACTCATTGCAAAACAATAAAGTGTCGTGTCGCAACTCTCGAAGTCCTTACAACTCGTCTACTTTAAACCATGAACTATCACCTTCACTTCGAAATGATTTAGAAAACTCTTACCATTCTTGACCGCTCCAATATCGTTCTATCGACCAGAAGAATTTGACTCCCCATTGATAAAGTTGACCTTCTCTTGGTTTTAAATAGTTAAATTTTACAATTTTTGGAGACTCACCAAGTACCCTTCGTAACTCTGGAAACGAGATGTGAAGTTTCATTCGTGTACCTTGGTATACAAGGAGTCGCCTTGATTTTTGGTTTGACCCAAAACAATCATATGACATCTTTTTGACGCTCTTATAGGAGCCCTGTTTCACTGGTTTACAACAGTAGAGAGTGGTTAAAACTAGAAAGTTGGCTTTCGTTTGGGACCACCTTTTGAAACCTAGAAAGAGAAATCACGTTCCGTCTTCGCAAACCTCTAGTGTTTATACTAGACAAATGCATGGAACATTCAGCATAGGAAAGAGAACTTTTCGGGATAGTTTGGCGAAGCCATTTTGTAGGCCCCCGGTCATAGTTTGACAAGGTCAAACTGGACCAATTTCTTCTTGTCACTCTAGAAAACTTGTCGCCATTTGAAAATGGTTTACTAGTTCTCATTCCTGTCGACTCTGATGAATTCTCCTTATATAGGGGAACTAGTAGGAGATGTCTCGTTGCGTGCTTCTACATTGAACGTCAGTTATGGACGCGGCTTCCTGGGCCCTCGAGCTAACTTTTGTCATTTTACAACTGGGCGAACTATGACTAGTGGCCTCAGAGAACTAGCCGCCAAACACAAATCGTTCGCTCTTTTTCAATTCCGTCAGCTGCTATGAATTATTGGTATATCTAGGGACACGTAGATAATTAATCGTGATGTGTATGCTCATCGGAAGATAACCTTTGGAAGCAGTTTCTTAGCCTCCGAGCCTGTTTTGTATGTTTTGTAGCTAGTGAGAAAATGTAAAAGTAGAAAGCTACGGACCCTCGTAGGGTTACCAAATCACCCTGAAAACTTTTAACACACGTAAATAACTGTTTAAAAACATTATAATGAAACTTGTGTGTATTAGAACTTTTGACAAAATGATGTTTTCTCTCTCTTCCTTTCTCTTTCTCTCTCCTGGGTTTATAAAATAAAGAAAAATGAAATACAATGAATACATGTTTCTAGAGATTTTTTATTTCGATTACAAATTGTAATTATTGTTAGATGTAAATGGAAAACTGAAAAATGATAATTATGATTGATTAGGGTGGATGTTATGTCAGCGATTTATCGCTGATATCTTGCTCGCGTGGGTTTTGTAGGATGGAAGAATGACGACAAAAAAAGGGGCGATGTGTAAATTTATTATTATCATTGAAATTTTTATAGGTCATTATAAAATGAATAACTGTATAAGGTAGTCTCTTGTACTGAAAAGTTATATCTGAAGTTTGTTAATATGTATGAGATGCTAGTTTTAGGGATATCTTAGGAAACATGCATCTAATTCACCGGTTCAATTTGTTTCTTAGTTGTGTATGGCAAAAGGGTTTGATTTATACATAGTAAATTGAAATTGAAGTTAATATCTTGTAGTACCTTCTCAGTATTCAATAAACGATTAAATTAATTTATGGGTTATCTTCTTACCTTGCAAACATAATAAAGAGTTTTAATGGGAACACTCAACTTTAATAAAATATTCGTGCATAACTTGCCTGCATGTGTGATCCTTATTACCATATAAGAAATTTAAAACCGTAGAACGACCATAAACTTTGCATTCGATGAGACCTCCTAGGTTAGGTAAATAAAACCCCTAGTCGGAGTTACCGTCATAGTAATTAGGTTTAGCGACATTTTCGTGAACCCATATTTTAGGAATGACATGGTCCAACTTTATCCAGAGTATGCAGTTCCCTTCTAGTTTTGGTAATTGTGAGAAGAATGTCCTCTCATCAGGTCCGACACCAGGCTGAGTAGTGAAGATCACCTTGGAAGTCACCTTATGAGTCCTTGTTAGAAGGAATGACTAAGTGGTGTAACCTTCCCATCTATGGAGTAGGTAGAGATATTACTCCCTTGTATCCTATTGGATTTCTAGCCCTTACGAAATTAGATCTAGAAGTTAACTTCATCAGTGAATGGAATCCCTATTGGATCCAAATGACCTAAATGAAGGTCGTGATATAGTTGTTCTAAGTCTTGCATTCTCATCAGTGAACCCTTCTGTCCCTTGTAGATAAATGTCTTGTCTTGCGCTTGTGAAAATTTAGTGCCTTGATCTTTCACGAAAGGTTATAGGGTAAATACATTTTAACCTTAATCACACCTATGATAGAGATTGAATCCCTAGGTGAAACTGGAATTAAGCTTAACCATGTGCTTCTTTAATATGTCAAACAAGTACTTTCATAACTCTTACGTTTAAAATGATGGTAATAATGAGACCCTAGTGCGACGCAAAAGTAAATCATATGAGAGTACAACCAAAATTTGAGGTTGGGAATAATGTCATTGGGAGTCCTTTTGACTTAATTTAAGCAACTTCATGTGTTACAAGAATATGAATTGTCAAATGGTGTGATCAAACTTTGAGAAAACAAAGGATGTATATATATATATATATATATATATATATATATATATATATATATATATATATATCAAATTTGGAATTCAGCAAGTTATTGTACTATAATAATAATGGTAGGGAAATAACTATTCCGTGATAGAAGGATGTTCTTGGGAAAAGGCTATCTCGAATCTATGTCTTCCTTAATCCCAAGATTTCATCTTAACATCACGTTAGATTTTCTTGTGTAGCAAGAGTAAATTTTATACATTAAATAAACGTTTGAGAAGCAAAATCTTAACATAAGAATGAGAGAATTAGAATCTTGTAGGCATTTTGAAATATGGAAAAATACGTATGTAAGTTATGAAGATTGTCATAAGGGTAAAGAGCAAAATTCAATGGTTGAACAATAAGTGAATTGTGAAACGAATTTTCAGAACATGTAGGTGGAAAAAGGGAGAAAATTTTGCTTACATAATAATGTTATGGGATGTTTAACGTACTCTAGATGTAACCATGGTAATGTTGTGTTGTGGGTTGCCAACATTAAGTCCCTTTTTATTGTGGTGGGTCTTTACTAGTAACCTTCCATTGGAAAAAGTGTAGCGTCAACATGCTGATGTCATCTGCATGTGTCTATGTGAGTCAATGACTTATGTGATTGTCGCATGTGTACCGATTATGTACTTGGAGCCCTTACTGTGTACTATGTAGTGAGCAATGTAAGTCAAAAAAAAATTTATCCTGGTATTTTACTGTTGTATTTGGGTGTGTAAAATGTGGGCATGACACTTTTGCACTCTCTCATGTGTCCCTAATTTTGATTGTGGGTTTTCCTCTTTATGTGCACTCTATCTCCTTTCTGCACATCTTTCGCTACTTTTCTTCGTGTGCATTGTTCTTCTTTCACACCCTTTAACTTGTTACTTTGGACTACTTCTCATTATTTTCTTTCTTGTCCTTGGCACAATCACCTTTGTGTGTCATCCTTCTTCCTATACACATTCCTATTGCACACGCCCCTTCACTTGTGGCTTTAGGCCACTCTTTTTCTTCTATTCGTCTCTATCTCCAACGAACTCCTCCTTCCAACTAATTGTCTCATTATCAACAATCTACTAGTCTTCCTTCTTCCTTCTTGTCACTTTTCTCCACGACTATGTATATTTTTATTTGCATCTCTTCATCCTATAGTGCATCTCCTTGTGCACTTATTTTTCTTGAATAGTTTCCTCTCGGTTGGCATTCTATTATTCTTCCTTCTTGACATCTCTTCAAACTAGTGTGCATTTCTTCGATGATTTTGTGCTTCTTTCGTGACTATAGGCTATCTTTTCTATCTTTTTCGCCTCTCCGCGACCTTATTTTTCTTTTCAAAAAATACCTGAAGACTTTTTCATGCGCATCTTTTCAACGCCCTCCTTTGATCCTCTTGTGCATTCTCCAATTCTTATGTTATTACTCAATTGTGTAGGGTTGTTTAAGTCTTGGATGCCCATACATCATAAATTTAAAAATAGTCTTAACAATCATAATCATAACAAATAGTCATAATAGCCCTAAATTATGATATTTTTTATTTTTCCAACAATAAGCCAACCATAATTTGATAAATTACATATAGAATTAGATAGGAACTAGAACAAACATGTAGAGGATGTGATAGAGTGCTTATAATGTTTTTAGGATTTAATCAAATAATTTTTAAGTTGTTATAGGGGTTCGTGGGATTTTGGATGATTTCAACTTCGAACATGTCTATTATGGATATGATTTTGTCCTCTAGGGTTGTATGGTTGATCTGGTTGTTATGAATCTATTCGTTAATGTATGGACATCTAATATATGGGTCTAGAGCATTTTCATAATTGTGTTGTGATGAGATATGGATTCTTCTTGATTTAACACCCAAATCTTGCACTTGAGACCTGAAAAAGGGGTTAACATAGATTGCATTAGATTGCCTCACCACATCCACACTGATGTGATGAGCACTACACTACATAGTATTGCTACAAATATGTATCAAGACCTTGTAGTTCCACAAACCTATGATGAGATGTGGTATAGTATATAATAGAAAACAAACCCTTGATCCTACCCTAATAATTTGAAATATGCACTTTGGATTTTTGTACCTCATAATTAGGATCAATATTTGTGATCTAGGTTAAGCTTCTAACTTTCTTGAGATGTGTAGATGATGTTCTTTATGTGATTTAGGGTATTACTACAATATTCCTATATGCCTCAAATATATTAGAGTGTGTTTGCATTTATAATTAACCATTCATTGCATTTCCTTCTCAACTGACCTAAAAGTACCACCTAAGCCAACTAAGCCAAGTAATCATTTTGAAAAAGTGTCTATTAGAAGAGGAAGGTATTGGTTCATAGGGTTTGGATAACTACAGTGCCAATCATGTCTTATTATCATGACCCTATATAGCATGTTTAAGGAATTAGTTATGAGACAAGATTAACTTTGTACGAATTTTCAATCACAAGTGCAATGATTTCTAATGAGATGAGTTGCAGAATGGTTTTCATTTACTAGAATCAGAGTGTGAGATAAAGTAGGAGAGTTCCTTAAGTTAGTAATTTTATGTGTAAATGGGACATATATTAGATTAATTGCAAAATGCCATATTGCCAAGTACTTAGACCAAAATTAAGGCATACAAATTGCCTACTTTTAATCTAGTATTGACAAATGTTGGATTAAAAGAAAAAAAAAAGTAAATGTTAAACCCCACATCTCGGTCATAGGGTGATATTATAAACTCTTGAATGTAAATTCTCTTACCCACATGAAACATGCAATCAACATGGTAAAGATGCATAGAACAATTCTTGATGATGGTGCATAAAATCTTATATATTGAATTTGAAAAATTGTGGTAAAATGAAATGTGCACAAGAATTATTATAAGTGATTGGTCATAGCCAAACCATGCCCTCAATTTTTTAATTTTGAATAGTGACATGGGCTTGTACCCAATTTTTTTGAATGTGAAGAGTTCCGTAGGGCTTTCCCCATACAAAGTGAGTGTTGAAATCTTGTTAGCAAGCTTACCTTATGTGTAGTGTAGAAACATCTTATTGAAGTTTTTGTGAGTCTTACTGATAACATTATCATATTTTTGAAACACAATCTTTCCTTTCCTATAACTTAATCTAGCCTTTTTAGTACCATGAAATATCATAGAACAACGTTTTTTGGTTGTAGAGGCCTATCTCAATTTTATGGGTTGTTGAAACCAAGTTCAACTTTATGGGATATTGAGGAAGGATCAAATTTTTGGGTTGTTGAGGCCAAGTATCAACTTTTTATATTTTATAAGAGTATTCAAACTCCGTCCAAATAAATAAAATATTATTTGAATTGTATGAATGTCATCAATTTGACTGAATCTATGTACTTAGTTGAAATCTATGCAAACTTTTGAACAAACTCACAATATAGACCCCTTTTGAGGTGAGGCATGTCATTATATATCACTCAATTTAAAAGAGAAACATAGTTGATTTTATTATGTTTAAGAATCATATCGAGATAAAACCATATCAATCATATAAATCATATGCATTAAATATGGTTGCAACAATAAACGTGCATATCATATAGTCATTAGAGAGAAAACATGATATGTGCAATCTTATGGATAAGAATATGTGAGCATTGTTAGACATCCACAAAATTCATTAGCCATAACATAGTGATGAAGCTCAGAGAAGTATGATAGAACAAACACGACTCGATACAAAGCATCCTTTGAGACGCACAACATGATGTGATAACACATGAAATGATGGGATCGCCAAAATAATTTTGACAACGTGATTTATGTGACATCATAATGACATGATGAATTACCTAACACTGATGTTAGCGACAATCGCATAAGAAGCATAAATCATATAAAAATCATGTAGTATTCATAAAACTGTGTTTTAAAAAAATCCATAAATATAGAATCATAGATCCTAGAGCATACAATTTTCATACATGATAGTATAAATTACATACAAGTATCATTTAGTAAGCATAGAATAGTAACACCATACAATAAGCATAGAGTAAACACGCCATACAGTAAAAAAGAGAAAACATGACATGAATTAATCACATCACACAATAAGCATGTCATAGAGTAATCATGAAACATGGCCTATAGAAAGTGTATAAATGTAAAATAATACAAGAACAAATTTCATCATGAAGAAGCATCAAAATAAATCTCATTATTATTGGAAATGGGCTATTGCAAAAATTGAGGGGGATCAAAAGTAATATCTTCATGCTTGAAAATAGGATGTTTCATAGATGAATGAAGATCTAAGGTAACATCACCAGAGATATAATGTTGTGTACATATAGGTTGTGGCACTAATGTAAATCACTTGTATAGACTTCACCTCAATGCTGAGGAATTGGAGCTTTATACCATGTCTACATACATGATCATGGCATCACATTGATGGTTAAAGGATAAATATGTGGGGTAAGTGCCTTAAATATCAGATTTGATAGTAAATGTCTACCAAAAAATGCTTGTTTTTCTCGATCAATTGGTTGAAAGGTTAGGTAAATTAATAAATCCTGAGTCATAGGATAAAATTATGAACACTTTTTTTTTTGTCTCTTGTTGAGTTTCTAGAACAAGTGCAAAGTAAATGTTGCAGTTACCATCTATGCGAAAGAAGGTGAAGAAATCTTGTGATAGTGTAGGGTATGTGTTGATGGAAGTGCTAGGTAAGGAAAAACACCATTCTTGTTCTTTACCAAATAAGCTCCTTAAAAGGGTATCAAGTAATGTGGTTGTATTATCACTCTATGTGCCAAATTAGCTTGCAATTTTTTTCAAATGTATTTTCACATCACTTATGAGATCAATTATGGGTATGTAGGGCATAATGAAATTTGATGGATAAGGAATATATAGTATTGTGGGATGTAAAAAAATTCTATAGATACAATCATTACATATTATTGAGAGGGATGCTAATGTACTCTTCGGTTCATCTAAGGTTGTGAAAACCTAGTGAAATATTTTTTCTCAACATATTTGATTGTGTCACTAAGTCATCAAGTATATTCATAAAGTCATTCTCTACAAATGGACATAGGTTTTTTAGATAATGAGAAAGCACCTCCTTGAACTTAGTAGATAACTCAAATATTTTGGCATCCCAAGAATCGTTAGGAGATGCCATTTAGTTCTAAAGGGGATATGGTTTTAAATAAATAAGGGTGAAGAAATAAACCCTATTTTGCATAATTTAATCAAGGAACGAGTTTTCCAAAATTTAACATAAAATTAGGTTTTTATTCCTAATATAATATAATAATTCAAAATGATGATTTAGAATCCAGAAAAACATTCCTAATAGTCCTAAATTATGTTGCTCTTAATTTTGCAAACAATGTGCCAAATGTAATATGATAAAGTACAAATAGGGTTAGAGAGAGGAGCTAAAATATGCAAGGTGTGACAACTTGCTTAGATTGTGTGTAGAAATGGATGAAAATATCATCAAGATACTTAGAAAATATCTATATCTAGAAAGTTGTGTAATACTTGTTTGTGTGAGTCTAGACATTTTCGATGTCAAACCTATATACTAGGGTTGAGAAGCTATCCTATGAGGATGCACACCTATTTTGGTTTTTGTGAATCTATTTTCTTACATCAAGAGATATAATTTATTAGTCTATAGCCTTGTGATAAATGTGTTGTAATGAGATATGGATTATCCTTGACTTGAAACCCTAAACTTGTTCTTGAGACCTGAAAAGAGGGTTAACACATATTGGGGTGGACTACCTCACCAAAATCATGTTGATATGATGAGTGTTATGTTATATACTCTTTCTCAAAAGAGGGATCAATCCATTATAGTTTCCAAAACCTATGATGAGATGTGACAGAATATATAATAGAAAAAGAGCCCTTGATTCGGTCCTCACACTTGGCAACATGTACTTTAGACTTTTGGGCTTCAGAATTAGGCTCAATAAGTATGATCTAGGTCTATCTTGGATATCTTGAGATGTGTGGATAATTTTATATAAGTGATGTAGGGTATTTGAAAACAATACCTAAATGTGCATAATAGGTTAGGGTGTGTTTGTATTTGTAGTTGACCATTTGTTAGATTTCCCGCTGAGATGACCCAAAAATGCTACATATACCCATCAAGCTGAGTAACCATTTTGAAAAAGTGATCGTTAAAAGCACTAGAACATAAAAAATTATTGAGTGGGACATGCCACATGTAATTTTTTATAATATATAAATTGTAAAAAGGCCTTTTAAAATCATTTTTTCTATTTTTTCTAAGAAAGTGCTCTTAGAAAAGTAAGTTTACTTTATATGATATATTTTCATATCTTTAGGAAAGTTCATGGATGTAAAATTTATAATTGGAATAACCCCTCCTTGATCTATATAAAATGACAAGTTTGTATGGGTTGGGTGGTTTGGTGAAAAACTTGTCTTGAACCTACAAACATGTCCAGGGTATCAAAGAAAGAAGGTTTGAAACAAGTGTGAGTCTATACAAATGTTAAATAGTAGGTGTAGTGATTTTTGAGAATTTGAGTTAGATAATGGTTATCGTTTAGTGGGATCAAGGTGCATGATAGAGTAAAAGATTCTTTGTGCAGAGTGATTTGTGCAGACTCACCTCACAGGTCAGAATGAAAAAGAAGAAATTATTGGATTGAGAGGAAAAATAATGTCTTGGAAACCATCCCATTTTTCTTAAAATGGTATTTTCAATCAAATTCATATAAAATTTCACCCAAAATGACCTCCTACAACTCCGGGAAAGTTCATTTTAAGTTTTGAGCAGTTAGAAAAATTCACAGTTTGGGGCATGACGCATTTTGGTGTCCCAACTGTCCGAACTATCCTAGACAATTGGGATAGTAAAATATGCCTTACCTCCAAATGAATCCCTTAGACCCCTCATATGAACTTGTTTGTCTCTGTAAGGTGATAAATGATTATAAATGATCCCAAGTGCTCAAAATTACAAATTTGGCTAAGTATTTGACCTCCCTAGCCTTCAACGCATTTTTCTACCCTTATTGTCCCAACTTTCTGGTACAGTAAAATGTGCCCCACCCATATCCCTTTCTCATGTTCATCATATGATAGGAAATTTTGTCTCCAAGGTGCTGAAGCTTTTCTCTCTCCTCCACACTCACCCACTCATATCTCGCCACTTGTCACACTTTAGGAAGGGGGCACAATTTACTATCCCAACTATCCCAGGAAAATGGGGACAGTTAGGACACAAAAATTCACCCCATCCCTTGGAGGTTTCAAACTTGAATAATAATCTAACTGTTCATGACTTGCTTCTTCTCATTTCTCCTTCCCGTGAAGTAAAAGTGACTATTACCCACTTGATTTTTTCTTATGAGCACCATGATTGCAGCCCTAGAACCTCCATTAAAACTTCAAAATATCTAGAAACCATGTCAAAACCCTTTTAGGAATTCATATGCATCAAAATTTGAAAGCTCGTATCTTTCAAAACCAATGATCAAAATCGGGTGAATTTTTCTCAATTGTTATTCAGCCCAGGGGCCATCAAGAGAATTGTACTAGAAGACCAAATAATGCTCTCAATAATTTATAGCAATAAATCCTAGTTTGATGTCCTATAATCTAATTTTCCATTTTCTGGGCATTCCGGTGGCCAAATTGAGCTGAAATTTGGAGCACGATATCGTAATGAAAAGCCTAATCTAGTAATGTCATTTTCATTATAATCTGATGTTGACAAATGGGGTTTCAAAAAATATTAATTATATGGCATCCTCACTTTCTAAAAATAGCAACTTACTAACAATAGTAAGTCCCCTCTGGTCAGTGCACACAGAAAACATGGAGAATGATAAACAAGGAAGCCTTTCCAAAAATAGCAAAAAAGAGAAAAGTAAAAGCCAAAAAACACCTAAGCTTCAAATGAAGATATCGTGAGATCCGTGAGGATTTATGATTCAATCAAGTACTCATTAGAAAATTTGAAGTACCCTCTACATGATGAAACTCTCAAATTTTTTACAAGACTCCAACACTTCTTAGGATAGATCAATTTGTGCAAGCACATCCTCTCATCCCAAGATAAAAGGATCCATTTTTGGAAGTTGAAGGTAGAATTGAAGGATGATACCCCTTCCATTGTTCTCATAATGATATTTTCAATCAAAATCATACAACATATCACCATAAAATACCATCTGAGCTCCAGGAAATGCATTCTAAAGTTTCCCATACTTAGCCATTTTCTCAGTTGGATAGGTCGCGAGATTTACTATCCAAACTATCCCAATTGTCTAGGAAAATGGGAATAATTGGGACAAAAAAGTGTGCCCATGCCCATTTGTGCCCTCTAGTTCATCATATGACCTTGGCAAAGCTCCGTGATGCATTCTAATCTCTTTTCTACCTCATTCCATCCCTTCCCGCTAACCAATGCGACAACGCCACTCGTCAATAAAATGGTGAGGGCACATGGATGCTTTTTCTCACTATCAAAACTTCAATCCTAAACTAATGGAATCCATGATGAAACGTTGAAAAGGGAAGCAAGGCACCTTTTCATTTCTCATAGATCTGAAGGACGGAATCATGTGAAATTTGGAGGGAATGATCATGAAAAAATCTAATTTCATGTGAACTAGTTTTCATGCCACGAAGTCCCTATTGTTTTTTTAATTTTTCAAATAGTTTTTTGAAAGGGACTTTACCCTTAAGAACAAAAGAGGGCCTAGAAGCCAGAATAGGAATGAGAACCATTACAAAAAGGATCAAAATCCAGATGGGACAATGAAGCCCAAAGTAGCCAAAGAGTAGCTACCCTCAACAAAACAAAAACAACATGAACACTACAGAAAAGCAGCAAAAAGATAGCATAAAAACAACAATAACTACAGAGAAGTGCAGCAAAAGCTCCCACAATTACTTCTTGACAGCTTTGTCGATGCTGGATTTGATATTCTGCCAAGATTTAAACATAGCCAAAGTCATCATATGGGCAGAGTCAGTAACATCCAGCTGATCAATGGTCCTATTGCTTTCTTTATCAGTGCCCCAAAGGGTTGCCGGAACCCCCGCTGAGATTGGAGACACTACGGACATGCTGCTCAATGAACTCTTCAATTGCATTAAAAATGGCCATATTATAATCATGGCGAGTCTTGGCCTTCCCTAAACGGGAGTCTAAGGAGTTCAACTTCTTGTAAATATCTTCAATCTGGCTATTATTCATAGCCACCTCCTCCTCCTCCTTCCTCTTACCTTTTTGTTTTGCCAAGTTTTTGACCTCTTCCTTCAACAACTTCATGTCAGCTTCTAAGGCTTCTAGCCTTTTTGTGGAGCTCTCCATATGTGCTTCCTGAGAAGACTATATTTTTAGGCATATGGAAGACTATATTTTTCATCAGCATTATTCAATCTTCAAATAAATATTCAATTTCTTAGAGATCTAACATGCGAAATCACCAAAAATTGGAGGAAAGGATCTTCGAAAAATCTAATTTTGTTAAAACTAATTTTTGCGCGATAAAGTTACTAATTTTTTGAGATATCAAAGATTGAATATTTCTCATTATTCTTCCCCTTTGAATACTAAAAATAGTAATTCAATCAATATTGCAAGTCCATATCACCTAGAATAGTTAGAAACAATGTAAAACATAAGGCAAGGTAAAAATGGTAATTTTCCTAAAATAACAGGTCTAGAAAAAGTAACCTGCTAAAAATAAAAATGCATCATCAACAAAAGAGGAAGAAGTGTGCTAGAAGGTTCTAAAGGTCATATTTAAGAAAATAGGTGATATGTCCCATAATAGCAGGTCTCAGTCTTACCTGCTAAAAATAGAAAATCTCTATTTTGGGTGCAAAAAGTTGTAGATGGCTCCATCTTCACTCATCTTTCCACTTTTTGAACTCTCCATGTGGTTACAAGATGATCTCATAGCTCAATCAGATAAATGAAGCCTCCATATGGGTCTTGGAAACATCTTCTTGGTCTCAGTTGTGCCTAAGAATATGGTGAAGCATAACAAAGGAATGTCTGGACCATTGAGTAGCTGGAAAAGATTCAAAGAGTTTCAAGGACTTCATTAATTCATCAGAATAAGTCATCGTGCTTACCATCACCTCATCAAGATGCGCTAGGTGAGTCTGTAAGCTAGATGAGTTGGTTCCAGCAAAATGGTTGGCTAATTGGGTGGATTGAGGTAAGTTGAGTTGAGTTGAGCTTGTAGTAGTGAGTTTTATTTGGGCTAATTGTGGCAGTGAGCTAGTCAAGAGCTCATCCTTTTTCATGAATAACCTATGCAAGTGAGCTAGGTCAAACAAGTTAGGTGAGTTAGTTGATTTGCAGTAAGGTGAGTTGGAAAATCAAATGCGTTTTGGAAAACTCGATGAAATGGTTAGAGTGAGTTCAGTGAGTTCGATGATCCTAGTGAGATAAGGGAGTTGATCAATCAAGAATCAAGGGTATCATCGTGAGAAATGCCTATGGTCATCTTGACCTCACATCGGGGGATCTCTCAATAATGTTTTTAAAAACTCATTCGAAAACCCGAGGTGTCCATGCATCATGCAAAATGAGGAGATTGTGATCGAAATCATTAAGTTATTCATCACAAGGAGCCTTTTCATCAAATATGAAAACTTCTCCCTTCTTCTCTCTTTCTCCCTCTTCCTTCTCTCCCCTTTCTAATTCTTCATTGGGCATAATCATGTATTTTTTCTCATTCACTTAAGTGACTTTATAAATTTACATTGTAAAATTCCATTTGATTTATAAAAATGGAACATATTTCTCTCTTCCTAGGAAGGTGAAAATTCACAAGTTGAATGAGACCACAAATAGTCATGTGGGGGGGTAGGTGAAGAGTCAATTCACATTGCTATAAATTGGGATGGATTACCCATTCCAAAGGATCCTTCTCTACAGCAATCGTTGATTGTGATTTTTTGTTGAGCTTTGTATCACCAATGCACATGAAATAAAAGCTACATTTCTTCCATTATCCTTTTCTTGTGTTTCTTCTACTTCTCTCTTTTATGCACTTGTAGCATAGTGATCCGGTATGGTGTTGGAGAGGAAAATTTCTTCCTCGATAGATGAATCCAATTTTTTTTTGTTTTAATTCATTAGTCCCACTAGCTTCATTATTTCTTTCATCTATATTGAATGATTGAACTACTATGGTTATTGGGTGTGAACTCTGTAATTGGCCTACTCACAGTAGTAACCTTTCTTTCCTAGTTTATCTCCTTATCCCTACATCATTGAAATTTAGTCCCTTTTACCCTATACAAGAATCTTGCCAGAAGTTCAATGGAGTGTCCCATTTTGATCCCCAGCCTTTTTATCCAACTCATTCAATATTGGGATATGCACCATTCAATGCAAATGGGCGTAGCCCCGTGAATGTTGGTGGAGACACCTAAATGACCCATACCGACATTTTTTATCACCAATACTTTTTGCTGACTTCGACTAGGGAGAGATTTTCCCAAGTGCACCCAAAAAAGGATCTTTGCCTAAAAAAATAGAAAAAAAAAAAATTCAAATAAACAAAAAAAAAAAAGATTTCAAAGGAAAATCAATTTCTAAAGGTGAATTCATCAAGGAATGAATCCGTGTCATGTTCATTTCTTGTAACACACAATGAAGAAATTTATAAACTGGAGAACCAATGAGTGACAGTAAAGAAGAAGAAGATGGTTTTCGAGAAATA
The DNA here is from genome assembly GCA_019776745.2 of Taxus chinensis. Lineage (NCBI taxonomy): Eukaryota > Viridiplantae > Streptophyta > Pinopsida > Cupressales > Taxaceae > Taxus > Taxus chinensis. The sequence goes on along the minus strand of CM034147.1, from coordinate 663,751,338 downwards.
CAAATTATTGATCAACCAACATTTTGGGCTAGTAGTTCTTGCGAAGAGGAAAACTCAAGAACGAAAAAAAGGTATCTTTCTTCAAGCAATAACCTATAATTAGACAAAGGAAAGAAAACTAAACTTGTCGATGAGGAAGAAGGTAGGAAACTATTGAAAAATATGCAAAGAAGATACAAGATGTTGTGTGAAGCCCACGAAGACCAAGAATCTGCTGAAGGTAACACTTTCAATCTTGCACATCGAAATGAAAAGCTCAGATCCATGTATTTAATCACTCCCCCTTGGGATGTTTTCCTTGCATATAGAAATGATGAAATAATAACCTTGAAGATTGAGTATGTGTAAAGAATCATGGGAATTTTATAAGGATATTCTGATCCCCAAATTTTCCTTGAAATTATGAAATATGCTAAAGCCTTGCAAGAAATGCATGAAAAACTTGAAGCACTCCACATCAAGGAAGAAGAAGAGGATATTTTTCCTATGGAGGAAGATCCTGATGACTATCTATACTATGAGGTGTTCATCCCTGGAACATTCTTGGACACTTTTGAGGAGTGTATTGTCCTTAAACCTTGTAATGAGAATCAAATCAGCACTATAGAGGATGATGAAGAGACAAAACGGTGTAGAATCCACTGAAGGTAAATTTTTCAACTTCACGTAGATGATTGAGAGACTCATGACATTGTATTTCATCTCACTTCCTCTAGATGACTTCCTTGCATACGATGATGAAGAAATGGTAATTTTGAGTAGATAATATGTGAAAGGAATTTTGAGCATAGAAGAAGGAAATTATGACCTCGAAGCCCATCATGAAATTTTGAGGCATGCTTTAGATTTTCAAAGTAGGTATGAACACCTTGAAGCACTTCACGTGGTCGAGGATGAAGAAAATCAAGAAAATATTGATGACTATCCAAACTATGAGGTGTTCATCCTGGAAGATTCTTGGAACCTTATAAAGAAGATCATATCCTTGAACTTCCTCATGAGAATTCAATCGACATGGTAGGAGTATGATGTAGAAGATATGAAGTTTGAATCTCCATTCATCAATTCATTCTATCTCGAGGCACATCCCATTGACGAAACAATGAATTCAAGTGAGGAGGATCCTTATTGCACCAATAAACTATCCAATGATTTACCAAGACTCCACCAACAATGAAGATGTGCAAGAAATCCATCCTTCACCTTGGACTCAAGATGATGAATGCAAGGTATTCATGGATAATTTTATTTCCAATTTTGAATTTTCAAGTGATGAGAAAATGCTGAATAATGGAATGGAGACAATTGAAGAATCAAATTCTATTCCCGATTCAATCATGGATGGCCAAATGGAAGAGGTCAATTTATTTTTTGAAGCTAGGGAGAATGAAAAATTCAAACATAACCTCTTTGGGGAGTCAACTCCACCATTCTCACCCAAGGAGAACTATGTTGGTCATCATGGGGAGTGTGAATCCTTTCATTTTCCATATGAATAAGAGAATACACTAATGAATGATCAAGATAAAATTAAAAATTATTCCCATATTGTTGCCTTGACATGGTCCTATACTTCCCATCAATAGAATGGTGAAATGGATTTTGAGCTCGAAGGAGTTCCCTTCCCACAAAGAATGGATCTATTCTCCTTGTCAAAAAATGTTAAGAATCAAGTATGCCCGTGCTTGCAAGAAGGTGAGCCTTGGGTGATGAATAATCATAGAAGGAGGTGAATGAGGATGCTTCAAATGTAATCATGGCCATGTGTAGATCATATTTTTCAATCATCTCCTGGAGGCACCATGTAAAGATTCTTCCAATGAGGATGCAGATGAATATATAGAAAACCCAAAATATTTATTTGTGTAAGACATCTTAAAGGTTGCAGAAGAAATTGAAGAGCCCTAAACTAGTCTCGAGATCATGACTCAGGCCATGGAAATGCAAGATAGGTACAAGTCAATTTGTGCTTCTCATTTTGATACACCAATGTTTGATGTTGATACAGAGAAAATGGATGAGCTTGATGTCCTCCCTAATTCTTTGGTCAGTGAGAGAGAATGTGAAGACATGTATTTCTCTTTCATGATTAGCGAAGAAGATCATGCATGCAAAAGGAATGATATTCTTAAATCCATGATGAATATTCCAAATCTTGAAGACATATCCGCCATGGAGGATGATAGTGAGAAAAATATGGAGCCGATTTGCATTAAAGAGGGTTGTTTGAAACAAGGAGAAAAATTGTAGGAAATCATACTCACCACTGTTGGATGGCCTACCAATTCAGAACAAGAATCCACACTACAATATTGACTCAAGAGTGATAATGCCTTTATGATCAAATCAAGGATTTTAGTTTTGAAAATGATACTAGGATGGAATTTTGAGTGGATGAGATATTTAAAAAAAATCGTTCTAGAACAAAAAAGTTAGAGAATGTGCATGATTCTTGTGAAAGGATTCAAATTCAGATTACACTCACCATTTTCCCAAGCTCTGATTTGTCTTAAACACGTTTATATGCTGCAAAAAATTTATCAAGGACAAGGAAGACCTCCGGCTTAATGATGTAACCTCGATTTTTTAGATCAATTGTGTGGAGCAAAAAAGTGATATGTTTGGAGAAGCTTTCAAATGGGAGGGAAATCAGTCTATATACTCACTCCTTCCAGAGCGCCTCACTGATCCAATAAATGATTTCTATGTTGCATTTCAAAGTGGATGAATGTGTCCATGAAAAGATAAATTTTCCTACTCTTGAGGACATGGAGAAATGATGTCCCATGATCATAGGAAATAAAATGGAAGCCGCAAGATGTAAAGATTCTCAAACAAGGTGAAAAATATATTCATTAGATGTAAGAAAATTTTCAATGCATTGTGAAGTATGAATATGGAATCTTGGCACGTCTCCTCTCCTCCTCAAGCCATGTACATAGCCATCACAAGAGTATGGTATAATCAGATAGTGACCTTCAAGCTTTAGAGGACAATATTTTAGTCTGTCTTGTTCCATGATGGTGTATAATTCTCTCAACTTGTCTCCTGGGTATGTGTACATTCTTTCCCCACCTCTGTAAAAATCAATTCCCTTGTATATATTTTCCATTTCTATTGTGTGTTGTTTTCCGCTTTCTGGTGTGTTTCCCTTTCATGTGTTTATGTGTTTATGCATGTATTCAGAAGACATGAATCCTATATCCCAATGGATAAGGCACTTTTCCACGATGCATCGTGATATTTTGTGGTTCATGCATGCTCTATCATTGCTACGTTTGATCAAAAACATGTCCCCAAGCTAGAGCTAGTTCTTCATGAGATTTTGTCAAGGGGAAAATTCAATCTTGAATCATGACAACTATACCCTAGTGTTGAATTTTTTTCCAAAACCCCTCCTAAGTCATCCTTCAGATCATCCTGCCTTCTGAGTCATGTCCCCTCCATCCTTGTAAAGGTTCATAATTTCATGTAAATCCTTCCCAAGTGTCTACAATGTGTTCATAAGGTCACCCAGTCTATTCAGTGCAATGTCGGCAAAAGTGGAAATTGGTACTAAGCCTAAAAAGGTTATTCCCTAGCCTTTCTGAACCAGGTATACATCCTACAGAGCTGATCAAGAGGCCCAAAGTCCTCCAAGGATGTTATTAAAGATCTAAAATGTAATGGAACATGTTTAGGGAATTTTTGGAAAGTTTTAGAGGTTTTGGGAATCCGAACATTGAAAGTGAGTCTTAGAGGCTTAAGGAACTTGCAATGTAAAAAAGTACTTGACCTTCAACTAAAGATTTTGGGAGCTTTGGGATGATTCAAGAGGCAAAAAAATATACCATTGGAAATATATTTAAATTATATACATGGTGGAAAAATCAGGTCCTTCCCAACATCCCAAGTGATTCTTCTTTGTGAAGAGCAATTTGTGCAAATTCACCTTGCAAGACCAGAATGAAAAATCAAAAAAATTTTGGAGCAAGAGGAAGAATCAGGTCTTGTAAACCATCTCATTGTATATAAAAATGGTATTTTCAAGTCAAAATTATATAAAATTTCACCGAAAAATACCTCCTACAACTCCGGGAAAGTTTGTTTTAAGTTTCCATTAGTTAGAAAATTTCACAGTTTGGGGCATGACGCATTTTGGTGTCTCGAATGTCCCAATTGTCCTAACTATTTAGGACAGTGGGGATACAGGGACAATAAAATGTTCCTTACCTCCAAATAAAGCCCTTAGACCCCTCATGTGACCATGTTCCTCTCCGGAAGGTGTTAAATGATTTTAAGTGATCTCGAAGTGCTCAAAATTGTAAATTTGGCTAAGTATTTGACCTCCCTAGCCTTGGGCACATTTTTCTATCCCCTACCATCCAAAATTCCCAAAATGCCCCACCCCTATCCCTGTCTCAGGTACACCATATGACCAAAAATTCTGTCTCGAAGGTGTTGAAACTTTTGTCTCCTCCTCCATTCTCACCCACTCATCTCACGCCACTTGTCAGGCTCTATAATGCATGGTGAATTTTACTATCCCAAATTTCATTGAGATAGTGGGGAAAATTGGGACACAAAATTGTGCCCTATGCCTTATATGTTTCAAACTTAAAAAATAATCTAACTGTTCATATCTTGTTTCTTCTCATTTCTTCTTCCCCATAAAGTAAAAGTGTTGTCAGAAGTTATAAAAATAGAAAGTGATTTCTACCCACTTCATTTTTTCTCATAAGAACCATGAATGTAGCCCCATAACCTCAATTAAACTTGCAAAATATCCAGAAACCGTGTTAAAACCCTTCAGGAAGTAGTATGCATCAAAGTTTGAAAAGCTCATATCTTTCAAACTATTGATCAAAATCGGGTGAAATTTTCTCAGGTGTTCCAACCCATGGGCCTTCGAGAACATTATAGTAGCAAAGACCAGATGATGCTCTAAATAATTAATGATAAAAACCCTAGTTTGATGCCCTAGCATCTACTTTTCAGTTTCTATGGCATTCCGGTGGGTCAGATTGAGCTGAAATTTGGAGCACGAGATTGTAATGAGAAGCCTAATCCAGTGATGTTGTTTTCATTGCAACCCGAGGTGGAAAAATACATAGTTTCTAAAAATAGTAAGTACTTGGTGATCCTATACTTTCTAAAAATAGTAAATTACTAAAAATAGTAAGTCCCCTAAGATCAGTGCACACAAAAAACATTGAGAATGATAAACAACACAACCTTTCCAAAAATATGCAAAAAAGTAAAAAGAAAAAGGGAAAAAGCACCTGAGCTTCACATAAAGATTTTGGGAGCTCCATAAGGATTTAGGAGTCAATAAAGTACTCATTGGAAATATTGAATGAACCATCTACATGATGAAACTCTCAAAATTTTCACAAGACTCAGGTGCTTCTCAGGATAACTCAGTTTATGCAAGTACACCCTATCATCCTGAGATAAAAGGAGACATTTTGGAAGTTGCAGGAAGAATTGAAGGATGATACACCTCCCATTATTCTTTTAATGATTTTTACAGTCAAAATCATATAAAATTTCACCAAACATACACCATGTTGAGCTTCGGAAATGTATTCTAAAGTTTCCCATACTTCGCCATTTTTTAGTTGGATAGGTGGTGGGATTTATTGTCCCAACTATCCGGAATATTAGGGAAATTTGGGACACAAAAGTACACCCATGCCCATTTTTCCCTTTGGTTCATCATATGACCTTGGAAAAGCTCCATGACACATTCTAAGCTCTTTTCCACCTCATTCCAGCCCTTCCCATTGACCAATGCGACAACGCCACTTGTCAATCCAAGGGTGAGGGCACATGGATGATTTTTCTCAGTGTTAAAGTTTCAAATCCTACACTAATGGAATCCATGACATATAAGTGAAAGGGAATTTAGGAACCTTTTCATTTCCCATAAGATCCAACAATCATAATTACGTGAAATTTGGAGGGAACGATCTAGGAAAAATCTAGTTTCACGTGAACTAGTTTTCGTGCCATGAAGTCCCTATTTTTTAGGGATATGGAGGACTGTGTTTTTCATTATCATTCTTCCCTCTTAGAATAAATATTCAATTTACCAAAGATCCAGTAGGTGAAATCATCCAAAATTTGGAGGGAAGGATCTTCAAAAAATATAGTTTCGTTGAAACTAGTTTTTGAGTGATAAAGTTGCTGATTTTTTGAGATATCAAGGACTGACTTTTTTCTCATTATGCTTGCCCCTTTGTCATACTAAAAATATCAATTCACTCAATATTACAAGTTCAGGATCACCCAAAATAGTCAAAAATGGTGATAAAATGAAAAAGGGTAAAAATTGGCAATTTTCCTAAAAATAGGTCCAGGTAACCTGTTAAAAACCAAAATTTGCTAAAAATAGAAAGTTGATAAAAATAGAAATTTCATCATCAACGAAAGAGGATGGAGTGTTCCAGAAGGTTCAGAAGGTCATATTTAAGAAAATAGGTGATATGTCCCAAAATAGTAGGTCTCGGTCCTACCTGCTAAAAACAGAAAGTCTCTATTTTGGGTGCAGAAAGTTACAGATGGCCAAGTCTTCACTCATATTTCCACTTTTTGAACTCTCCACATGGTTACAAGATGATATCATAGCTCAAAAAAATAAATAAATCCTCCATATGGGTCTTGTAAGCATCTTCTTGGTCTCATTTGTTCCCAAGAACATGGTGAAGCATAACAGAGGAATGTCTAGGACCACTTAGTAATTGGAAAAGATTCAAAGAGTGTCAAGGACTCCATTGATTCATCAGAGTAATTCATCATGCTATCATATGGGCTGGAAAACATCATCAACTCATCAAGACGCTCTGGTGTAGGTGAGAAGGTTGAGCTGACTGAACTGAGCCCGGTGAGTGGGTGAGTTGGTTACAACAAGATGGTTGGATAATTAGTTGGATTGAGGTAAGTTGAGTAGAGCTGAGATGGCAGTAGTGAGTTTGAGTTGGGTTGGTTGTGGTAATGAGATATATCAAGAATCATCCTTTTTCATGATGATTCATATGCAAGTGAGCCATGTCAAGCAAGCCAAGTGAGCTAATTAAATTGCAGTGAGATGAGTTGGTAAACCAAATGAGTTTTCGAAAGCTCGATGAGATTGGTTAGAGTGAGCTCAATGAGCTCAATGATCTCAGTGACCTAAGGGATTTGATCAATTGATCATCAAGGGGATCATCATAGAGTAATTCCTGTGGTCACCTTGAGCTCGCATTGGGGGAGCTCTAAATAGTATTTCTAAACACTCATTCAACAACCTGAGGTGTCCGTACATTATGTAAAAGGAGGAGATTGTGATCTTCATTGACAAGTTCTTCATCACATCGTAGGGAGCTTCTTCATCAGATATGAAAACATCCCCCTTCTTCTCTCTATATCCCTCTTTCTTTTCTCCCATTTATAATTCTTCATTGGGTGTAATCATTTTATTTTGTCTCATTTACTTAAGTGACTTTATAAAGTTACATTGTAAAATTACCTTTTGATTTATAAAAAGGGAACATTATTTATCACTTCCTAGGAATGTGAAGAGTCATAAGTTGAATGAGACCATGAAGAGTCATGTGGGGGATAGGTGAAAAGTCAATTCACATTGTCTATAAATTAGGAGTGGCTTGCTCATTCTAAAGGATCCTGAAAAATTTAGTTCTTTGTAACAATAGTGGATTGTGATATGTTGTTGATATTTTTATCACCAATGCACATGATATAAAAGATACATTTATTCTATTCTCATTTTCTTGTATTTCTTCTACTTCTCTCTTTTATGCACTTTGTAAGCATAATGATCTATTGTGTTAGAGAGGAAATTTTCTATCTTTAATAGATGAATCCATAAGAACTTGGTGTTTGGGTTTGTTCGTATCACTAGATAACTTCATCATTGACTTTCCTCTCTATTAAATGATTGAATTACTCTAGTTATTGGGTGTGAACTCTGCAATTGGACTACTCATAGAAATAACTTTCCTTTCCTAATTTCTCTCCTTCCCCCTTCATCACTGTATTTTCCTCTCTTGTACCTTGTATAAGCATCTTGCCACAGGTTCAGTGGAGTGTCCCTGTGTGATCCCTAGGATTTTTGGTGAACCCACAACAATAGATAGGATTAAATTAGTTTTCATTCAATAATGGGAGTTGTACCATTCAATGCAGAGGGGCGTAGCCCCATGAGCATTAGTGGAGGCACCTAATTTTCCCAAATGACAATTTTTCTCACCAACAGGACAAAATATTGAGCATAAATTTAAAGGAAAGTAAGGTAAATGCATTATAATGTTTCAAAACTTATTTTGAGAAGGATTCAAACTTTTACAGTCATTTAACTGGGTATTTATAATAAATTGTGGCTTTCATGGGCATACTTGTAAATGTTACAGTAAATTCCACCTGCATGGAATTCAATCACAAATCGTCCACAAGTTGCTACCAATCACACACACACCTGGGAAATTAGGTGGTGGTATCTACATATTCATATCAAATTGAATGCCCACTACATAGTCTAAAAAATATTATATATGATCTCTAATTTGATAACATCTAGTATTTTGTGGTGTGCATGGAATGCTTGTGTATATAAGTCAAATTAATTAATTTAATTCCCATATATTTTCTAACATGGAGTATCCAAGAAGATATTTCTATATTCCAATGTTTTCAAGTGGGTGAGATCTAGATTTCCTTACAAAATGTCATATCCATGCATTGTTAAGTTAGTAATGGTGGCTCTATTGACTGTTGTGGTCGACTTTTGTCTCTTAGTGGAACAAGTAATATATTTAATTTTTTTGCAGAACACAACCTTCTAGCCTTTGCATGATTATTTTGCACTCTTGTTTTATGCAACGGGACATGATTGTTCCCGAAGCGACTCCCTCTGCTTTGTTTTGTACATAACATCTCTAGTGGAATTGCATGCCCTTTGGAATTTTTGTGGCATCACCATCATTCTCTATGAAACAAATGAAAAGTGTAATGCCATGGTTAGGAAATGACCAGTTAAACTTATCAATATAATGCATGCACTACACTAGTTTGCATCTTCTTTCTCTATTATGCACACAAGTTTTGTGTGTGCTTGACAATTCTTAGTTTCATGTGGTATAGATGATGTGATTGTGTGCTAAGTTATGCACAATTTCATTTTTAGAAGAATCTATAAAATGTTATTGTGTTGTCCTTTGAGATATCGTGAATGCGTGTGCATTATCTGCACATTATAAATCTTTAAAAAACCAAGTGTTAGTTGTTAAACATGTCCAAGTTGTCTTCATTTTATATAATTTAATAATTGAATTACTGAATGATAAGGTTGCAAATATCCACAAGGTGGAAAGTTAACCGAAGGAGAAGCTGTGAAGCATTTGAGTTGTGTGTAGTGCATGGTGGGTTTTAATACGAATCAATTACACCCCATGGGATTTTTGACAAGTTACAATGTCGTAGATCATTGCAATACTATAGGACTCATTATTTTTCCATGCAATGAGGTGTGGGATTTCACTAAACATAGGAGATCACACAATGTTGTTAAGGTCAAATGGACAATGCCAAAACATATGGAAATGCCACAGAATATTAGACAATGTTGTGCGTGGGTTGTGAACTAAAGGAAAATGATATTGAGACTCTGCAAGGTATTATATGGGTTGCAAGATGAAAAATAACATAGAGCACGAATTGACTTCCATAAAAGCTACACATTATTTTATGTGAAGCAATATCTAAAGGAAAGGTTTTTGAGGTTTGGAATATAATACAATATAATGCTTCCTAAGGTGAATTGCATGTTACATGCACATGGATGACACAAAAGGTAGTGCTAAAGTTGCGAGGGACCAAGATATTTTTGTGAAGGACTCAATAATGGCATAGACAACCAGATGGATGTTATGGAATACTACGTGGGTGATATAAATTCTAAACAATATTGTTACATAAATATTTGATTTTGTGTGCAAGGTGGAACCCCTAAGATACTTTCAATAAGAGTCGAGGGATTCCATGTGTGTTTAAAAAATAAAGAGCCTATAATCTAAGGTCAAGAAACATATGAAGGGCCCCAAAAAATAATAAGTTGAGTTGCATAAAGGATGATGGAAAAAAAGCACAAGTTGTTCAATTTTTTATGGAAAGACAAGAGGTTCCATGATTTCTTGAAGGGAAATTAGGGCATGTTGTGTAAACACAAAAAATGCCGACTCCAATGGAAAATTCTCGTGAGAATTTTAAAATCATGGATTGGTTAGAACCTAGAATATTTGATTCACATAAAACAGGAACACCCTTTAAACATGTTCAACAATATTTAAATTTCCAAATTAAAAGTAGAATCAAGGGCTTTAGTGTTACTACACAACATACTAAGATCTTATACTCACAAAGAGTCAGGTGTGTGTTGATACTTGAGAGCATTTGTGTTCTGATATGATTTATCTTGGGTTCATGATTCACCAAAACTGTAGGAACTAACTACATAAAATTCTTATTTCAGTCGACATGCATTATTTCCTTTAGGAGTAAACATAAAAGACCAACTTGGCTCAATTTGTGGAGCTTGTTACATTGATTGAATTGAATCTCTACACCCTAAGTGCTTGAATTACATATTTGAATGAAAAACTATTTGAATTTTGAGGCAATCTAAAAGTATATCACCACTTCATATCTTTTCCCATGTTGTTTTGAGTAGGAACAAAGGTTCTACTTAGATTGGAGATCGTTATTTCCGTAATGGCCTAACAAAGACAATTTAGCTCTAATGTGATATGTTCTCTTGATAAGATGTATTGTAAGGATGGAAAGGATTATAGAAAGATTGAGATTGTTGTCTTTTTATGTAAATTATCTCATTTTCCATATTTATACACAAGGCTTTAAGTTCATCCAACTCGTTAGAAGAAGTGTTAGGGAAAAGTTGCACACTTTCATGTGTAGGTATGGATGCCAGAGGCAAAGTTGGAACATGGTTAGCATTAGGAATTTTAGGAAAAAGGGGCATGGTAAGTTTGGGAGCTAATTTTTTGGCTTGGATAAGACTATTCTCAACAAATATTACAATCTCATAGATGTTAGGTAGCACAATCCCACCCACAGATTGAATCACAAATACAATGTCAGACTTTAGGGCTTTGAGGATGAATATGAAAGTTGAATGGGGTGAAGGTATTACCTAAGGTGTGATTGTGTCCCAAGTCTTTTGGAATCTATAGTTGAAGTGAATTCAAACAGTACTTCTATTGGAGTTGTCTTGATAATTCTTAACTACTCCATGCGAGATATATTGTTTCCTTTTTCTTGAAATTTTTTGCACAACTTTTTTCTTAATTCATCCCAATTATGCACTAAATTAGGTGCAAGACACCTATTCTAATCTATATTTTTTCCTTTGAGTGAAGGTACAAAGAGTCACCCAACAACATCATCTTGAATCACATGATGGATAGAACAGAGGTTGTCAATATATTGAATTTCCCCAATAGGTTTGTTTGCATTCTCTTCAGTAGTAAATGAGATACTTTTGAGGGTATTTGTTGTGATATCATTCCATGTAGTCAGATGTAATGGAATCCCTCCATTTAAGGTAACAAATGGAAGGTTTCTTTGATGACCCAAAAATACTATAGGGTGAAGTTTTCCTCAAAAGTGGCAGTAGGTATATTAGAAAGAAGAGTGAGATGAGATATTTTAAGAGGGAAAATAGATATTTTCACATATCTACATCTTCTTGGAGGAATCTACAAAAACTCAAAATATCCTTCTCTTATAAAGCTCATTCTTATCACTATTTTCTTCATGGACTAGGTGTTGGATATTTAAAAACAAAGTGAAGGTGTAGTCATTAGGTGATTAAAAATATGATTTAGAAAACCAAATGAGCTAATAATACACCAAAACTTATCCAAAAATTGCAAATATTAATTCTAAACACATCGACAAATACTACAAATATTTTAACAAGAATGAAAACAATCCCATCAGGCATGACAAAACTGTTTCCTTATTTTGATTTGACCTCGCTCTCAACACAAACATGGGAATGCTTCAAAAGTATGGGATTTCCATGAGTGAAGAAAACCTCTAGAGATAACTGGTTATGATCTATATCTATTCCTAAGGCTATCACTAGTTTGCCTAATCTAACACTGGATGGGAAAAGGGAGAAGGATATAACATGAAAGGAAAATGGTGATGTCCCAAAAGAGAAATAATGATATTTTTCCATTGTATTATGGATAACATATCAAATGCAAGTATAATCCACATACACATTTATCTAAAAAATTAACAAAAGGGAAAATCACAATCAAGCGGGGCATGTATAAGCCACATCAACTTAATTAATGTATAAAATATGCACAATTACATTAATTTAAAATAGAGTTTCTAGACATATTACATTTCCAACTTAGATTATAAGACATGAAAATAAGGATAAATGACTAACATTTGAGAGAAAGGGCCCAAAAGTGGCACAAATTTACCAAACGGCTAAGAGTTTGGATAACAATACAAAATCTGCTAGTTATGGAAGGAAAAAGAAAGAGGTGGGAACATAAATGTTGAAATAGGGGAAGAATACTTGAGAGGAAAGTTGTGATATGTTAGAGAAGGGTGGTGGATCATTCCCTTGAGTTTTGAAAAATTCAGGATCCTATATCAAGCATTCGTCTCTTATTGAGAAGATAATGGTCCTTTTGGCCAATGGATATATGTGTTATCATCCTCTTGCATGTAAGGGATAAGAAACATTAATTTATGTAACCACCCTAGCTATGAAAAAAATTCACAATGTTATTTCTAACTTCATGTTTATAATGAGTGACTCGATGCATTAGTTGATCAATAACTAACAATAAAAGCCTTCTATGATCTGTAGAGAAATGAAAAGAAAGTTCAAGTGTGTGGTGGTAGGAAGATCCCATGAATTGAAGAGAAGTACCACTAATCGGTTGAACCTATAAAATAAAATGGAAGAATCATAATTGAACCGAAATACAATCAAGAAATTCAGGCTTGACTTTCCAAACTATTATGAAACTAAAGATAATACTATTACAACAAAACATAGTGTTTTACAACATGGAAGAACAAGGTATAAACAAGAAAAGGTGGCATAACTTGATTGAGTGCTTCACGGGTGGATATGTAACTTTACGGAGTCACAATGAAAGTTCAAAAGTGATTTGTGGCCTTGAGAGGTTATATACAACTTCAAGGAACATTTGTTGCAAAAGGAAATATGCTACAACTTGGGATATTAGTTTTTAGGTTTGCAGAAGCATTTAAAACTTTGGTAGTGCATCGAGGCATGTCATGAGTAGTTAGGTCAACTTAACAACAAGTAAGAAAACTGAAAGAAAAATCTGATGTGTATAGTGATGAAGGAAAATAATTCCAATGCAGGATAAGTAGAGTGAAAACATTCATTTCTTATGACAATAGTTTGCAGCTCATGAAGATAAGATGTCAGAATATCCAAGGCATATGATTATAGTTTTCTAATGAAATTATGACATTAATTTAAATGAATCTAGAAATGTATATAAATTAAATAAATATAAATAGTGAGATAAATTAGAAAGTGTTGGCGAAATAATTTTTCGATAGGACGAAGTAGTTGATTTTCACCAATGCTCTAGGACTACGTCCCTCATGTTTGGAAAAAGGGAGGCTCTCTTTATTTTGTATAAACAAAACAAACTTTGTGGTTGGTCGATAGGATGGGGATCACACAGGAACACTCCATTGCACCTGTGGAAAATGCATGCACCTTGTGCAAGGGAAGAATTTGTGAGGAAGATGAGGTATTGGGAGTGATAATTTATAGAGAGGTGGTTAATCCCACAAGTAGGCTCGAGAATATTCTTACAAGTATTAACTAGAGTTTATCAACACATAATTAGAAGGAAAAACAAATTTTCTAGTTATGAAAAGAGAAAATGAACCATGAACATAAAATATCATTCATTCATTAATCAAAATATTTTACACCCTTCTTGGTTTTGCAATATTGACATGTTCACAAATTTACAAAGAGAGAGAGAGAGAGATGAACATCTAAAAAGGGAATAAAGCAAATGCTATATATTTCTTGTTCTGTGTAGACCACTAGCTATCTACTCATAAATCACAAAATTGAAAACCCCTTGAAATGAGGAATTCATTACAATATATAGTTTTTAAAATGACTCTTTGCCCACCCCTTACATGAATTTTCACTAACCTTTACAATATGTGACCTTTCATGTTCTAGGAAGAAAATTGAGTCCATTATTATTAATTAGAGGAAACTCATTACAAAGTATAACTATAGATCACATTTTAATGAATAATACCAAAGTGAAAAGTATAACCCCCCAATGAAGAAATAGAACATGAAAGAAGAGTGGAAGGGAGTGGGAAAGAGAGAAAAAAGGGGAGATAGCTACTTGGATGAGGATGGTACATTTTCCGATGTAGAATCACTTTATGAGGGGCTCTTGGAGAGTTCTTTTGGAAAGATCACAATCCCTTTAAAATCCTTACTAAACTGAGCCTCTTTGGGTGCAACCTTTTTATCTTGAAGAATGTGTACAAAACTCAAAGCTTTGAGCCAATTCTCGAAGGTAGCATTGATATTTTTGCATTTCGTGAACCATGCATGATGATCCTTCGCAGTGTTGGATATAATAGCTCTTATCTCATCAAGATATTTTAGTGTGTATTCATTGAAAGAAAATGGATCTTTGGCCTCCTTTTTAATCATCCCTTTAAATGATTTCACTAGATCATCCACTGAAGTGATTTCATCCACTACATGTACTCCAATTTTTTGTACTTCCACATTGATATCTATTTACATCTTTAAAGTACACTCCTCTTACATTTGTAATTCATTGAGAGCATGATTTAGCATCTTGTATCGAGCGACAAGAGTTTTGGCCTAAACTTGATACAGGTATTTAGATACGGAGTTGAATACACCTTTGCTCACTAGTATGGAAGAGTTGATTTTTCCCATTTGGCCACCAATGGAAACACCTGATCTCAGTGCAACTTCTTTTTTTTGATTTTGTCTCTGGTCATCCTCATCTTTGTGGAAGTTTCAATCATGTATTCTAGCAATGAGATAATATTTGGAAGCAAAGTCCTTCTTTTCCCAATAATATTTCTCACCCTTTTTCCATTTTCCCTACCTTGTATTGTGAAGCATTGATTCTTTCTAATAGATTTCACATTGAAGCTATTAATGGGAGTAACTTCCTCAACTGGAAGAGACATAATGACATTTAGATCCATGAAGGTTTGCACATACAAGGTGAGGGTTTTTACATGATCTTCCAGTAGTTCAATTTTCTCCTTATGCTCCTCGTTTCTCGTAAGAAGGTGAGTGCATGAGAAGGTGGGCATATCCCACATGTGTTGCCAGCTACAAAGGAATGATGATCATTTTTTATTTGAATGAGGTCATCTCACCAATAGGCTTGATTAGCTTTGGTTGAACTACTTCCATGTATTGATTTCCCAAAGCACCACTGAATAAGAGGGAAACAACTTGAGATTGCTTACTTTTCTTCATTTTCAACATCATGGATATGGCTTGAAAATATGGAAATAATGCTTGTTTAACTATGTGGGTTTCTCCTCCAATCATCTCTTGCACCCACAAGAATATCTCTATTGTTTCATGATCAAAATTTAACATGATTGGTGTTTCCATCTCTGAATGAGAAGGTGCATCTTGCCCTAGTTGAGTTGTTGTAGCTGCAGAGGAGAAGATGCTTTGAGATATCTAAGGAATTGATGGATGAGATGGATCAATTTCTCCTTGTTCCAAACCCTCTACAGGATCATGGGTTTCTCTTTCCTTCTTATGGATCCTCCTGTAGTGCGGGACCTTAGATTCTACTGAATTTATTTTCAAGAAATCTCTTGAGTGAGAAGATCTTGAGGTCTTCTTAGTTGCCTTTGAAGTGGATAGGTGAGATGTTTGTCTTTTGAGAGTTTGTAAAATTCTAGATTCGATGAGGAAGCCCTCTTCTTCTTAAACCATTCTTTAGATCTCTGAATTACAATCTCAGTTTGTTCATTTATATCTCTTGATTCTCGGATGCTCCACGAGCCCTATGGCAGGGGCAAGACCTTCACTATTTTATACTCCAGATCATATAATTTAGTTCCTTTAGCTTCAAATCCTTACTCAAAAAAATAAAAATTGAAATTTCTCATCTTTCTAACATTCATTCTTATACGATCTCACTCCCTAACCTCAAAATCATTTGATAAATTCACCTAATAGTCCTTGATTTGTGGACCATGGTGCAAATTAGGCAGATGGAATGTTTATGGGTTGCTCTAAATGTCAAAATATGCCCTTGGTGTGTATGAGTAGAGGTTCAAAGGATTGGATGAAGTTTCCAAGTTTGCAGCATCATTGGCATTATTACATGAGAAGATCCTGAGAAAGATAGAGAATGAAACACTTTTCTTCTTATGATTCTTGAGTTTATTGTTGATGTGAGAAAGCTTGCTGCATAACTCAAAGATCATGATCTTATCATTGAGGTACTGTCGACACTAAAATTTTCCTCCGTAATTTCTATTTCATTAATGTATGTATTAGGAATAGGATGTTGTTAAGTATAATTAGTAGTAGTGTCTGATAGAAGATAACGACATTACCAATACGACACAGCCAATAATGTATAGTACGGTAACAGTCAAAGTACAATAGGAATGTTGTAAAAAGTAAATATTTCTCATAAGTGGTTCGATAATGTTAAAATGTCAAATTTAGGGTAAGTAGAGAAGTAGGGTCTACATGATTAGGAATTAGAAATATTATATTAGTAATAAGGACAAGGAGTGATGTCATAAATATTTTGTGTATTTTATTTGTAAAAAGTTTAAAAAGTTGGAACCCATGTGAAATGATAAGGTTTATCTTATCTTAAAATATAACCTTACATGTAAAGCTAAGAGTTAAGGTATGGAATATGATTTGTCGGAGTAGATTTCTTATCCTATCTTAGAGATAAGGTGGAGAATCCTGAAAGTTCTATAAATAAAGAGGCCACCCCCTCATTTAGCATAGAAGGAAGTGGTGAGAAATATTGTATGAGTGAGTGTGTAAAGGAAGCCATCATTTAGAAAGTGTGTTAAAGAATCCATTAAGAGGTGTAATTGTGAAGTTTCTCCCATAGTTATTGTTGGAAGGCAAGTGAAGTTAGTCACTCTTGAAGTACCTCATGGGTGAGATTGTAACAATTTCATGTTGATATTATAATTTATAATTATATTTCAGATTTGTCATCATTCCTTCGTACCATAGTCTATGGTATTTTTGTGTTATGTTTGTTGTTGTGTTTCCATATTACATCCACCAAACTAAAAGTTGTGCATTAGTAAATAATCATAGCACGAGGAGTTCCCGGTGGAGAATTATCAGTGTCAGATTGGTGATGACAGTACCTTAGAAACTTACGTAGAGTGAGATAAAACCCAGATATTATGATGTATGAGAAATTTGAGAATAATGTGAAGAAGGACCCGTATCTCTTGATTAAAGTGGAATCTTGTGAAGACAATCTCAATTTAGGATTTCCTTCTAGCAATATTATGAAAAACATAATGAATGCATCATTCACTCTTGAAAAATGGTGGTTTCTATCTTTCAGGGTCAATTATGGATACTTCTCATAAGTAGGGTCCTTCTGAGAAACTGTTTGAGTGAAGGTTAGGCCTTTTTTAGATTTATAATTCATCACATAACTCCCAAAATCCTCGGTTGAAGTTCATTTATAATTTTAGACTGTAAGCTTCTTAACCTTCAAAAATTATCTTTCACTGTTTCTGTCCCTAAACCTCCGAAAGTTTCCTAAATCTTCCTAAAATAGTTCCATCACTATCCAAGCTACAATAACACCTCTGGATGATTGTGATATTTTCAACCGGTCCCAAGGATACACACATGTCCTGAGAAGGATAGAAATACCCTTTCTAGGATTACCATATATTCCACCATTGGAAGCACTTCACTGAAAGAATTGAATGACCTTAACACAATATTTCAAACCTTATGAAAATATTTTATAACACAACATGAGGACTTGCAATATCAACATAAACATGATACAGAGGGTAGACTGATCCAGAGAGGGGTTCAACAGGGTTTTCAAGAAGGTTTTCGATACTTGGGTTTAGTTTTCATGGTCTAAGATTGAATTGCAAAAACACAGGAAAAAATTTGGCTCTCACTTGGGGACTTATTTTGGATCAAACAAATTGAGGATAGGATAAGCATGAACTCCATAATATTAATATACAATGTGGACCAGTGCCTTATCCATTGGGCTATACATATTTTTATTACAAGCAAAAAATATGAATGAACAAATGCACACGCACACAACAAAAAGAAACACACCACACTGGAAAGGGGAAACACACACAATGGGAAATGGGAACACATAACCTAAATTCACGTAAGGAACATGAGGGGTAAAACCTACTTTCATTATTTATACAAATTCAAGTATTTCCCACCATGAGGAAATTCCAAATAGGTACCATCTAGGTATGAAAGATAGAAAGTATCTTCTCCATAAGATTCTCGAATCTGAAGTGGCCTTAGCCACAAAGAGTAAAAATTTCAGTGACTATCCTTTGGCTCTCTTATTTTATCCCAAAATAAGACAAGATCACTAATTTGGAAATCTCTTGCTTTAGCCTTTTTATCAAATATTTTTTTCACTTTCAACTTATGTTCCTTGATTCTATCTATTGGAAACACAAGAACTAAGAGGGGAGGAGTGAATCAGTTCTTCTTCAACCTTTGAAAACAAGTTTAAATCTCATAAATCCATTCAAATTTAATCAACCTTTGTCATGAAGAAATAATGACATTCAAACATAAGTAAATAAGGAGCATGCACACATGAAAATAATAGTTAATGTGGGAAACTATTTAAAGGGAGAGAAACCCATTGAAATCAATGGACTACTGTGAAAAACTTTCCCATAATACATTACAAATTTTTCAATTTGTTGAGCACCCACTCAACTTGAAGCACCCACTACAACAATTCACTCAAGCACCCACTAGATAACTTTTTCAAGCTATAACTTGCATGGAAGCCCAAACTCCCTATTTTACTAGCACCAACTTCGAATTTTCAATTTTTTGATCACCTTCTTCTAGTTTTTTAAGACAAAAAATTTGTGACCTATTATTTATCCTCATATATATCTATCCTCCTTCACACACCTTGATTCACCTATTTTCTCATCTTCTCATATTGTTTCCAATACAGTCTACACAAACCATTTTTCATGCACATTTTTTCATACATACATTATTGAATGAACCTATGTCATACCTATCATTCTTCATCAGGTCATACCACTGATAATTCAGTTTACATGAAGCTTTGTACCCATCCTCAATTAGGCCCATACATGTTTGGATCAATCTCACTTTTCACTTCTCAAACTTCATATTCTCATCATCTCATACTCTCTCAATATGGTAATGAAGAGAACTTTTTTGCATGCACACTTGGTTATTCTTATACATCAGAATAAGCCTCTCTTACACCTTTTATACTTCCTCTTCCAACACTAACCTCTTCAACTTATTCACAAGGTTTTAGATGACATCATCTAAAATCATCACAGTGTCATCATTACACTTGTAGGAGTTTCAGTTGCATGTTCTAGTCCTTATTGAGTTTTTCATGACATTTATAAATCCTACAAGGAACTTGAGAATTCTTATGAAATCACTTCACCTATAAAACAACTGATGGGATTCTATTTTCAGTTTGACATCTGCTAACTCCACTAATAATGATTTCAGACCTCCTTATCTTATTTTCAATGTAGATTTTCTTTTTCTCCTAACTAACATAACTATGCAACAAGTGTTATGAAGTTGTGCACACATTACTAGGGACCTATCCTTTCCTTCTTTAACCTTGAAAATCTTTGTAACTTGTCATTCTCTCACCAAGCCTCCATTAGAGCTCATATGTTCAACTAGGTCTATGTACTTCAAAAATACAATATTCAACTCAGATGTAAGAACTCCATTCTAAATTCATGTCATGTGCAATGAAATTATGAGGAAAAAAACTTCAATATGTTCATCTACTTTTAAGTTTGGAGGTTAGGTCACAACACTTAATTTCATCTCTTCTTCTCAGCTGGGTATGCACACAATCATGACATCTTCAAAATCGCATTCATAAGATTGCTTTGACAACACCATTGTATGAGATTTCAGAACTTCTTGATGCTTGGAGGATGTTGCAGACCTCTAGTTCACCTTAAAAATTATGAATATTCCCTAGCATCTTCAATCTCTCTATGAAATATTGATTAGGACAAGGTCTTAATGAACTTGTATGCACAAAAAACCAGTCTTCACAAATTGATGAAGTTCATTCATCTAAACACCTAATCATGGATCTCATGGCACATATATGGAAATAGATTATCCTTTGGCATATCATAAGGTCCATAAAATTTATCATTTTAAGGTATATAGTATATATATGTTTACATTTCAGAGACTACTCACACTGGGTTTTAGGATCACAAAACTAGTCTTGGCAACTTTCATGCCAAACCATTGCATTAACCACTTCACAAGAGACCTCAATTCATCTTCATTCACTCACCTTCATGAGCTAGGTGGGGAATTTCAAAATTGCACATACATTCCTCATACCTTCTTGAGGGACTAAATGAGACAGATTTGACCATTAGAAGTTAGATTGTTAGACACAAAAACACCTCACTAGATCAGGTCATGGACTAAAACATGTCATTTTGAACCTCTAGAATCAATCCATGCTCATATAGATTATCCACAAGATTCATTCACATCAAAGTCCTCTCAAACAACCTTGAATAGTTTTTTCCTTATTAGGTATTAAGCAGTAGGCACCATTTGGTGAAAGGTTTCACCCATCTAATGCATGGTACACATTTGAAACACTTTATGATCATCAAGAGAACTTCCCATACTTTATTCCACATTATAATTTTCATCATGAACCATGTTTTCTAGGATTGTACTTTAAAATCTTCACAAAATAGTGATTTTTCTGTACCTTCTCAACTAAGTTGGAACATGCCACCAATGCAAAAATATACTAGGAATAGTCCTTTATAAGCACTCATTTCATGACCAAAATATTCATTTCTTCTCCATCGCTACAAGATTAGGGTTTAGACCACCTTCGCTTCTTAAGCATCCTTCATAAATCACAAGGCATCATTCTTCCCCATTCCACTTGCAAAATGATCTTGAATCTATGCCCCAACATTGATGAAATGATTAGGTCACCATGCATGGATTTAATATATGAACATGAGCACTTCAAACTTTCCCCATGTACTTGAAATGGCCATTTTTAAAGATTAGTAGGGACAAAAATAAATTTTACTTCTTCTCCCTTTGAGTTTTGACTTAAAAATTTGTCCACAGCATTGCATTGACCTTCTTCACATGTCCCAAGACCCATTTTACTCTGCCCCTATCTGAAACTCATCATCCACCATGACTTGTGTCTACTTACTTAACTTGTCCTCAAGAACATTCCTCCAAAATACCTTGAACATACCTCTACCAATTTAATCTTGACCTTTTCACATCATCTCTATACTATCATAACACGTAATTCATTCTTTTTCTACCTATTTTTAGCTTGCTTTACTCCATACTCCAAGCCATGCTTGTACTAGGTCTTATAATTAGGCCTATTTTTGTTTGTTCCAATCTTTATTTCATGAACCTGTCCTATTCTTCATAATGAAGACACTTACACATATTTGAAACAAGATTTCTCACACCTTTGTATGCTCTCATGGGCTTACTTAGCTCTGGAACTCACTTTCATGTTGACATTAGGCCACCAAGCACTTAGACTAGGATTAGATAACCACTTGCAAACCATGCTCAAACATATACCTGCAATCTAAGACTTGCATGCGTGTTTTAACACTCTCTCTCCATTCTCTCCAAACCTTCCCCGTGATTTTATTTCTTCCTCATGCCTTCATTCCATCATACTAAGTCATCTTATTGACAAGGCCTCATGATTAGACCTACTAGACCAAGAAAATATCACTAATTCCACTCATGCACACTTGTGCACACCATGATAACTACATCACATCATCAAAAACTTGTTCAAACATATAGGAAATCATCATGAAATCCTATCACATTGCCATCATGCCTATACAATCCACTAGCTACTCAAGATGCTAAGCCTTACCAAGTGATCTCAATCATGTCATCATGAACACATGACATACCTTGTCTTGCCATGTCACAATCACTACAAAATTCCTCTTACACTCCTTCATCCTCCTTTGTCATTAATGACCCTTTTGCATCAATGACAACACAACAATCACTCACATGCTAACAAGATCAACCACTTTTAACTTGTCTTCACAAAGTTTCTCAAGATACAAGATTCTATTATCAAGAGAAGCATGGAATTGGCCATATTCAAATGCCCTGACCAATTGCAGAGAATAAAATTCAACCGTGATTGGAAACTTGACATTAATCCCATATGGAAATTGGAATGGTGACATGCCAATTTCCTTTTTTGGAGTGATCCTGGCCCATAATGCATCACAAATCTTCTTGTGTCAATTTCCCTGATTTTAATCAACCAACTTACGGATTATTTTTACAATATTCTTGTTGCTAGATTTGGCCTGACCATTCCCTTATGGGTAATAGTATGATGCATGTGAGATAAAGATTCCATAGCTATAAAATAACTTGGTCAACTCCATTTATGAAAAGTATGTTACATTATCAACCACCACCTTTTGAGGAATTCTAAAATGAACGATGATGTTCTCTTTGATGAAGTTACATTGCATTTGTAGTATGTAGTTTTGAGCACGTAAGAATTTCATGTACTCAAGTGAGGATTAAGAACACCAATTAATCCTAGCCCCACTACTATAAGGGTTTTCACCAATTAATCCTAGCCCCACTACTATAAGGGTTTTCAATGACCACCAGTTGAAGAGGGAGTGCAACGAGTTATGGTCTTCCCAAAAATGTTGACAAGGTTTGCAGTTTGCACTTGGAAACACATTTTTGAGAATTTGTAAAAAACATAGGCCAATAATACCTATAGTGGAGGATCTTGTGAGAATTCACCATGGTGGAGAAATGTCCACTACAAGCTTTCTTATGATAAGATTTTAGCAACTTTTCTTGTTGATATTTGTCAACACACCTTAGGAACATCCATCCTATCCTCTCTTATATATCACATGAATCCATATGACATACCTAGCTGATTTAAACTCAAGATTTTGCTTTTGTTTATAGTCAAGATGTGTCAGACACTCACAATAAGTGAGAAATTAGGAAATATCATAATACCACTCATTGGTGGTGTTCGAAAAAAGAACCTGAGGAAATCCCTTACGCATCCATAGCATTGACACTCCTTTTCTTCATTTTGAGTCATGAGAGACTCATATTCATCCATTAACCCATACAAACTATTTCCTCATACCATACTTAATGGTCAGATATCCAAACTATACTCATGAATCCTAGCCACCTAATTGACTCTCTTGGATCTTGGATCTTGTTGAGTTAGAATTGATTTTATTTCCAACCCTGGAACCGTCACCATGATGTGGGAGTTAAGAATGTAGAATCATAAATTCTTAAATTCTTTGACCATGGCTTATACATGCTTTGTGGTGGGAGTTAAGAATGTAGAATCAGAATTTCTTGACTGCTTTGACCACAACATATGCATGCTTCTCCATTTGATTATATCTTAGCTCATGATAGTTCATAAAGGAAATGGGTGCTTCAATAAATTCTTCATTCTTATGAACTAAGATGGTTAAAAGAGTATGCTCTTAAGCATGGTAATAAAAAATGAAATCTTAGTCAAAGTTAGGGCATACCAAATTAGGAGCCTTTGCAATTGCTTCCTTGATTGCATCAAATTTCTCCTTCCCTTCCTTATTCCACCTTAAACTTACTTGATGTTTTAGCATGATAGTAATGTGCTTAGTCAGTTTAGCAAAGTACGAAACAAATAAATGGAGGAAGTTTACCTTGGAAAAGAAAGAATGAACTCCATGATCTCTTATAGGAAAGGAGAGTTCCTGGATTTTGTTTATCTTCTCAGGATCAATTTTGGCTCCCTCCTTATTCATGCTGTGTCTAAGGATTTTCCCTTCTATAACACCAAAAATGCAATTGTTTAAGGTCTATTGAAATCCCATGTTATCGGCACCTAATCAGTACTTGTTCCAAATGTTTCAAGTGATATCTCTGCTTTTTGGAGAAGACTGCAAGATCATCAAGGTAAATTAAAATGAAATGCTTGAGATATTTGAAGGAAAGATACATTTACCTATGAAAATTTTCTCCAACATTAATGAAGCCAAATGAAATTCTATTATTGGAAACAAATCCCCACGGAGTGGGGAAATCCATTTTGTGTCTTTCTTCTTCTACTACCTCAACTTGGTTATATTTGGAGAATCCATCAAGTAGGGAAAGCATCTTGGATCTTGTGAATTCATGTAGCATGTGGTCCATGATAGGAAGAGGGTAGTTTTCTTTCAACGAAGCCTGGTTCAAATTATAGAAGTCAAAATAAATCCTTATTTTACCATTCTTCTTTCATACTTGAACAATATTGGCCACCCACGTGGGGTGGTGAATAGGAAATATGATTCTTGCATTAAAAAATTTCAGCACCTCTTCTTTTATTGTGTTAGAAATATTAGGGTTGTACAGTCATTTATTATTCTTGAAAGGCTTGGATTCAAGCTTGAGTGGTATGGAATGATGCATTTCTTTTGGCCTGAAAGACTTGAGATCATCATACAAATAAGCCAATACATTGGAGTATCTCCTTAACAATGAGACAAAACTCCCTTTATCCTCTGGTAAGTATCACTTTCCAATATTGACCATTCTCGGTTGCACCCAGGGTACTAATGTTCTCCTTCTCAAACTCAATAGTGCACCGAGAGGATTATTTTGTTTTTTCCTTGATAAACATGTCATGCTTATCAAACAAGTATTCAAGAGACACAAGGCCTTTTGGAATCTTATTTCCCTTTAGTCTTATGACCCCTTTTGATTCAATTATGTCTATTTCTCCATTTTCTTCATATATAATAGACTCGTGATTCAGAGCATTACTTCCTTCATAGAAGACGTTGTTAAAATTATATCTTTTCTCTAGGAAAGAGATAAGATGACTGTTGTTATTGAACACCTACTAGTGATTGCCATTATTTGGCACATTGGGCCTGAAAATAATCTCGACAAACACTTTTTCCTTTTGGAAAGATGGGTGTGGGGTCATTGGAGAAGCTGAGACTATAAGAGAATTAGATTTCTCTTTTTTCTCGTGTGGGATAGCCTAAATTGAGAAATCATCAAAAGAATTTAATGCAATCCCATACTATGTTTCTATAATGCTTGAGCCTTAAATTCTTGAATCGATATTGGTTTCTAACTTACTTTAAAATCACCTTGGCATCACCAAGACATTTCAACTTCTTGATACCCATGTATTCAGCAACATCCATACCCAAGAGAAGGGCTTAATATTCCGTAGTATTATTAGTATTCTCAAACTGTAATTTATAAGCAAAAGGAAGCAACTACCCTGAAGGAGAACTTAGAACAACACCGGATCCAAAGCCAACATTGGAATGACTTCCATCAAATGCCATTGTCCAAAACTGATTTTTCATCATCTTCAATAAGAAAAGGAAAGTTCTCATCTCTTTCAGAAGTCAAGAAGTAATTACCAAGTCCACTGTCTTAAAATAATATATCAGCATTTGGATCCTCCGATTTCTAAATAGTTTACTTAATTTTTCTCACAAGAAACAACTTCTTCATTTCTCCTTTTACTAGAATGGTGGTGGAAGACCAATCTATATAAATCTCATCCCCCAAGTCTCTACAGATACTTATGCTCAACAACATTCCAAAATATGTTGGGATATTTTCTACCAAGATGGTCAGCAAAAAATTCTTGTCTGGAAAGTCAGCGAGAGCCACCTATGCATCTTTGATTTTCCCTAGTAGAAAAAATTATTTAGAATCCATGGAGTAACAAGAGCTAGTTGATCATGTCAAGGTTAGTCAAAAAGCATTAGAAACTTTTATTGGCATTACATTATCTGAGGCACTCGATTCTATTATGTAATTGTTCAATTGGTGGCCTTTGATTAGGAAGGAAAGATAAAATGGCTCAAATTTCTGAGTCTTGGATGCACTTAGGGAAAGCATCTTCTGTGATGGAGGGGTGGGTGGTGTTGGTAATATTTCTTTGGAATTGGAGATTATAGCATTAGAATTTTAAGTACAACCCTTGATGTAGTTGAAAATTATTTCAAATTGCTCCAGATGAATTTGTTAGAACTTAGATTCAGAAATTTGAACCTTGGATTTGTTTGCATACTGAATGATGTGAAACATAGTAGAAAGATATGAGATAGGTACTCCTGAGAAAGTGGATGCTTTGGTGGATGAAAGATGTACTACTTTAGAAGTGTGGATAGTTTTAGCAAATGGAGTAGATGGTTGGGAAATAGTTGTTGATTTTGTATGAGCATTTGAAGTTTTGGAAAAATTGGCCGTAATAGAAGAAAAATTGGAATTAGCAGAAGCATTTTTAAACTTACTTGAGATAATAGACAACTTATTTCTCACCAAAAGGTCAGGATTCTCTTTCGTAGACTCCATAGAAGGAAAGAGTGGAGATCATGTATTGATTATTTTGTTTTGTAGAGTCACCACCTGATGATTTTCTTTCTTCTTATTTTTTGAGGTAGAAGAGGATGAAGCTCCTTTAAGAGAAAGTCTATGAGGTGGTGGGCCAATCCTTTTCTTATTTAAAAAAAATTCCTAAAATTCCTAGGAGAATATTTTTTCATGGAATCTTGAGCCAACTACTTCTTAAGGGAGAGAACATCATTAGCTAGCTTTTGTACTAATGAGTCCATTGTTCCCGCATTTGAAATTTGGCATTTTTCTTTTCTTGTACCTTTTTTGATTTTCCCTAACATGATCAATTTATCTTCTACCTCGATTGAAATATTTTATGCCTCATCCAAATCATTTGGTTAAACTCTTCTCAGCATGAAACTCACCTCAGGAACCTGAGCATTCGTGAAGAATCTTAACTTGTTGTCATCTGTAGGGAGGGAAGCTTCAGGAATTTTATAGAGCATTTGATTTAATTTTTCTACAAACTCCCTCATTGGCTCGAAGGGATCCTTCTTTAGCTGAGACTATTGTGTGAGAAGGGCATGTGCATCTTCAATAGGTTTGAACCTAGATTCAAATTTAGTTTTTATATCATTCCAGTTGGTTATAGACCTCGACAAATGCTAGAAATATCTGGGGTTTCATCTTCCAAAGATTATAAAAACTTCCTGAGTGAAACATTTTTATATCCTATGCCTATCACCCCACAAGCAGTGATTAAATATGTAATGTGGTCATCCGGGTGTTGCTTCCCATCACCGTAGAACTTGGGAAATTTATTTTGTGACCCTATAGGTAAATCATGCAAAGGAGGTTTGAGATCTAAATGACCTGTGTTTTTTCCCCAAGGAAGTGGTGCTTGTTGATCCATTGGTGGTTCTTCTGCAAATTCTTCCCCAAATAATTATTCTGGTTCTTCTTATTCTCATTCACTTGGAGGATTGAAGTTTAGTGGTTCTTCAACTATTTTAACAATGGGGAAATCAGGATCAAAATCTGCAAGCTACTCTCGATCAATATGCCTCCTTATCTAATAAAGGGAAAGTATAAAATTAGCTCATTTTTGTTGCTCAAAAGTTGGATCAGTGATACCATTATCTGAATCAGATCTTGTGTACCTCTTGTTAGCCAACTTGCTAGGTGGATGCACAACAAAAGATATATTTTTCTAAACTCTTCTCTACTAATTTTGAACTTGTCTTGCACGTTGTAAGGTTTGAGCACACTCTTCTTAAAGGTATAAGATTCTTTAACCTATGTGATAATTATTGAAGCTCTATTTATTACACCAAATATAGTTCTTTAGATGAATTGAAAGGTACTCTTGGGTATCTTCAAAGAACAATATATTATGCTGCAACATGAGAGGATTACTAAGAATAGCCATGATGGGAAAACTGTAGAGTATACATGGAGACTCTTATGGATTTCAATATCTAATTTTTCTCAGTTATTAATTTTTAAGGATTTTATGGTTTTGATGTAGTGTAGAGACAACAAAATATGGGCCACAGTGGGCACCTGAAATTGTTGGCAAAATAATTTTTTGATAGGAAAAATTAGTTGATTTTTATCAATGCTATGGGACTACGTCCCTCATGCTTAGAAAAGGAGAGGATTCCTTTATTGTATGTAGAAAAAAAAATTGGTTAGACGATAGATGGAGGATCACACAGGGACACTCCATTACACTTGTGGCAAATACTTGCACCTCGTGCAAGGGAAGAATTTGCAAGGAATGTGAGGTATTAAGAGTTAAAATTTATAGATATGGCGTTAATATACCAAGTAGGCTCGAGCATATTATTACAGGTAATAACTAGATTTTATCAACACACGATTAGAAGGAAAAATAACCTTGCTAGTTATGATAAAACAAAAATGAACCATGAACATAAAATATCATTCATTCATTTGTAAAAATATTTTACACCCTTCTTGGTTTTGCAAGATAAACATGTTCACAAAGTTACAAAAAGAAATAGAGGAATATATGAAAAGGGAATAGAGGAAATGTTATCTTTGTTTGTTGTTTTTAGAGAACTAGCTATCTACTCATGAAATCACAAAATTGACAACCCCTTCAAATGAGGAAGTTTGTACAATATATAGTTTTTAAAATGAATCTTTTCCTACCACCCACATGAATTTTCACAAACCTTTACAACATGTGACCTTTCATGTTCCTAGGAAATAAATTGAGTCCATTTTTATTAATTGGAGGAAACTCATTACAAAGTATACCTATAGATCACATTTTAATGAATAAGACAAGATTGAAAAGTAAAACCCCCCAATGAAGAAATAGAATATTAAAGAAGAGAGGAAAGAAGAAAAGAGAGAAAGGAGAGGAGATACCTACTCAGATGAGGATGGTGCATTTTTCAATGGAGACTCACTTTCTGATGGAATCTTGGAGATTGCTTTTAGAAATATCTTGATCCCTTTGAAATCCTTACTGAACCGAGCCACTATGGGTACAACCTTATCAACCTACGGAATGTGTATAAAACTCAAATCTTTGAGCCAATTCTTGGAGGAAACATTGATATTTTTACATTTTGTGAACCATGTCTTATGCTCCTTCGCGTGTTGGATATAACATATTTTATCTCAGAAAGAGATTTCAGTGTATCTTCATTTAAATAAAATGGATCTTTGGCCTCCTTCTTAACCAACTCTTTAAATGGTTTCACTAGATCATCCACTGAAGTTTTTCCATCCACCATGGGTAGTCCAATTTTCTGTACTTTTACATTGATATCTTATTGCATCTTTGAAATATTCTCCTCATACGAGTATAATTCATCGAGATCATGATTTATCATCTTGTATCGAGTGAAAAGAGTTTTTCCCAAACTTGAGACAAGTCTTCAGATGTGGAGATAACATTTAGAAGCTAAGTCCTTCCTTTCTCAAGAATCTTTCTCACCCTTTTGTCATTTTACATGCCTTGCATTGTGAAGCATTGAGTGTTTCTGATAGATTTAAGATTGAAGCTACTAATGCGAGTAACCTCCTCAACTGGAAGAGATGAAAAAACATTTGGATCCATGAATGTTTTCACATATGAGGTGAGGGTTCTTACATGATCTTCTAGTTCAATTTTCTTCTTATACTCCTCGTTTCTTGTAAGAAGGCGAGCGAAAGATTTTTTGATCATGTGGGCATCTCCCTCATGCATTTTTGACCCTAGAGGAATGGTGCTGATTATGTAGTTAGACAGGATCATCTCACCAATAATATTGATTACCTTTGGCTGAATTACTTCCACATATTGATTTCCTAAAGCATCACTAAAGAAGTAGGAAACATCTTGAGCATTTTTACTTTTCTTAATTTTCACCATCATGGATATGGCTTGAAAATATAGAACTAGTGCTTATTGAAATATGTGGGCTTCTCCTTTGATCATATCCTACACCCATGGGAATATATATGTTGTTTTGGGCTCAACATTGGGCATGATTTTTTTTTCTAACTCTGAATGAGAAGGTACATCTTTCTCTGGTTGAATTAGTGCAACTACAAAGGAGCTATTATGAGATCTCTGATGGATTGATGGATGAGATGGATCAATTTATCTTTGTTACAATCCCTCTATAGGATCTTGGGTTTCACTTTCCTTCTTTTGAAGTCTCCTATAGTGCAGGACCTTGGATTCTAATGGAATTCCTTTTGAGAGCTCTCTTGAGTGAGCAAAGCTTGAGGTATTATCAATTTATTTTTAAGTTCGAAATTCAATGAGGGAATCCCTCTTCTTCTTAAACCATTATTCAGATCTTTGGATTATGGCCTCAGTTCGTTCATTGATATCTCTTGATTCTTGGATGCTCCATGAGACATGTGGTAGGGGCAAGGCCTTCACCGCTTGATATTATGGATCATATAATTCAGTTTTATCATCTTCAACTCCTTCGTCCAACCAATTAAATTTGAAATTTCTTATCTGTCCAACTATCATTCTTATATGTTCTCACTCCCTAACCTCAAAATCATCTGATAAATTCACCCAATAGTCCTCGATTTGTGGTACATGGTGAAAATCAGGCAGATGGAATGTTTTTGGGTTTATCTGAATGTCAAAATCTTCCCTTGGTGTGTATGAGTATAGGTTCAAAGGATTGAAGGAAGCTTCCAATTTTTCAGCATCATTGGAATTCTTATAGGAGAAGATCCCTAGAAAGATAGTGAATGAAACACTTTTCTTCTTAGGATTCTTAAGTTTTTCATTGATGTGAGTGAGTTGTCTACATAAATAAAACATCATAATCTTATCACTGGGGTATCTTGGAATCTTACGTAGAGTGATATCAAACCAAAATATTCTAATGTATGAGAAAGTTGAGAATTACATAAAGAAGGACCCATATCTCTTGATCAAAGTGTCAGCTTGTGAAGACAGTATCAATTCAGGATTTCCTTCTAATAATTGTATGACAAACATAGTGAATGCATCATTCACTCTTGCAAAATGGCATTTGCTCTCTTTCATGGTTAATTACAAATACTTCTCATACGTAGGTGTCTTTTGAGAAATGTTCTTAGTGAGGTTCAGGCCTCTAAATGGTCTTATGCTCACAAGATCGTAGACTAAGTAGGATGTCATTGAGAAATACTTGGTAGTTAGCAACTAAAGTAATTGTTGATGAATGTTGTCACTTATTACATGTCCCCATTCAATCATTTTCTTACCCTCAATGATGACAAGGATGAACTACGCCATCCAATCCTGGAAATATTTCATAGTATATTCCCTAATCACCCTACTCAGTAGTATTATTGCATTAGATAAGCCTTCATGGAACTCACTTCTAGACAGAGCTTTCATCAAAGAAGATGGATTTATCCCTTATTTTAGTAATGACCCCATTGCAATACCTTGGAGGTAACATTTCATTTTTTACCATTCTTTGGATGTAAATTCCTTTGTGATGATGACCATGTTGTTCCATGTAGGGATTTGAGAAATTACTTTAGGAGTGAGCATTTCCTGTATTGAGTTTTCGTCTACCCTTATGATTCTTTTCTTTGGCTCATATTGATGAGAAAAATCCAGTACCAACTCCATAATTTGGACAGATACTAGATTACCACCCGTGACGTACAATACACTCATAAACACTTTGTCTTCCACTGGTTCTCTAGGACCATCGAGCATTCTTGTTGAAAGCACAATCGACTGAGAGGGGGGTGTGAATCAGCCCTACAAAACTTTTACTTCTTTTACCATGTCAAGCATTTAACATTCAATTAATCATACATCATTCATATTCAAATGTGAGCTTATTATATGTGCATTAACCATTCACAAGATCATGAGATAAGAGAAATAGAACATAAAACAAAAAATAAGAGTGGGAAACCCTCAAGAGGAAGAAAACCCACTGAAACCATTTATTATATGATACAAAGAAATGACTTGCAATACTATTACAGATCCTACAAGATTTGTTTAGTGAGGCACCCACCCCATCAGAAGCACCAACCCATAAACCTTTGCTAATATTACTCAAAAAAAGGAATCCTATGAATATGGATCATCATAGGAGATTTTTTAAAATCATGATCACATATAATACGCAGCTCACACAATTGATTGTGATCCAAATTCAGCTCACAAACACATGAAACCTTCTTCAGACTTCTCTATCCTTCAACTCGCTCAATTTTTTCCTCTCATGGATAATTAGTTAAATTTCATTTCAACATCTGATTCTCTATCTTATTCATGTCTTCAACACTCTTCTAATATCTATCCATAACTCCTCTACACTCCTCTTCAACCTCTTTTAGGTCACACATTTCCTCTTTCTCAACTTCAACAACTAGTCACAAATGGATACAAACACTCACTTATATACATGAAACTTGATTATAAAACACCTAGACCAGTCATCCAAACTCAAAAATATACTAATAACATCATATAAATAAACTCAAATGACCCAATTAGGTCAGAATGGTTCAAGATATCTTCACCAAGCTTTAAATCCCACAAACAAGCTCAAAATATGCTTTCCAAGAACCAACAAATGGATCATGATCTACAGAGGAATAAAATATCTTTTTCATGGATCAAAAAACATAACACAACATAGGGAAGTCCTCTAATAACCTTAAGCAATTATAATAATCTCTTCATCAACTCAAAACATCATGAAGTATTCCAAAAAGTAAGCAAACCCCATTGGTCTTCAATGCCCAAAATTCAATCCTAAAGAATGAAAAATTTCACATAGCAAATCTCATCATCATGACTCAATTAATATATCAATGGAAATTTATCTGAATCCTCTTTTTGTAAAAACTCTTTTTTCCATCCAAATATAGTGGAAGACCTAAAAAAACTCAAACTATACAACTGTTCCAAACTGGCTTCAAGACCCCAAAACTAGGTCTTCAAAACATAGTTGGTTCACTTATAAAAACAAATAAAAAAGACACAAAATATATAATATTAGAAATATATTTTAATATACATTCCATAAAAACTCACTTTATCTTCCAACTCATATTGGAAGGCCTTCAACCAAGCCAATCTCTGAAACTACTCATTCAGGTTTCAAGAACTCAAGAACCGGTCTTCAAAGAACAAGATCCAATCACCTTCAAATTCACTTACGAGCTCAACAAAAGAATGAAACACATCATGGGAGACTTGAAAATTATCTTCAAACATTAACATGTATATCTCATGTGGAGAAATCTAATCCAACACACCTAATCCTTCACACCTTCTTAAGAAGCCAAGTATGGCTTATTAGGCCATTAGGGTTTGAACTAAAAAACACTTCACCATGCCAAAACAAGAGATCAAACACATCATACTAGGTGTCACATGAAAAAAATCAACTCCAAAAATTAGATTATCAAACTCACTTCATACCACAAGACTGTCATTTTAGCCCTCAATGCCAAAATCGGTAGGATCACTTTGAGGAGATATAACTCAAAAATTCTCCAATAAACCTGCCTAAAACTTTTCATGAATGTCTATCATATATCCCAAATATTCTTGATCAGTTTATTTTTCATCCTCGAACCTCCATTTCATCCCTGAAATTATAAATTCCCTAAAAACTAGGGTTTTGTCTCTCTTCCCAAAATAGTTGGAACACCAAACCACCACCAAAATGAGCCTATAGGAATCATATTCAAACCTGATGCATGAATTTCATATGCCAAGATAACTTGGAGAAAAAACAATTCACTTCTTCTATGTATCTCTAGAAGGAGGGTTTTGATAGGGTTTCAAAGAAACTTATCTTCTTGACAATTTTTCATAAAATCCTGACAATAAAAACACTTCATTATTTTTTCAAAACACTCTTAGTGCAATGGAAAATCATCCCCCAAAACCTCTAGGTCCCGTGAAAGTTTTGTGTGAGTGGGTGACTATTTGAATTTGCCAATTCGAACTAGTTTTTGCTTCTTCTCAACTCGGTTTTACCAAAAACATCGTAACTTGTAAAAATTATTCACTTTGATTAAGAATCATGAAAACATCCTATAACTGTCCCAACTCACCACTTTTCTCAAATATGTCTAAAACTCTCCAACCATAGTGACTTAAAAACTTTCCTTGTCTTCACCTACTTACTTCCCAAGGACCATGAACATCAATGTACCTCTAAGAACTGATCTGAAACTCATCATACATGTCATATACACCATCACCATGCTTCACCAAGACTTCCTATCTCCATTTCTCAAGCCACCATGCCAAACCTCAAGCTCTAAGTCTAGGAATAGGCCTAAAATGACCTGACTCAACCTTGACAACTCATGAGCTTACCATGATGACCACATGCAAAAACTTAGATAACCTTGAAATATCATGTTAACCTTTCTTGACATCATGATGACCTTAAACGAGCTTAAAAGGCTCAAACTATGACTATGCCTACTAGACCATGCTCCAAAACACCATAACAACTCATCAAATCAAGACACTATTAATCAATCTTCATGTTAGACCTTGGATAACACCTCATGGGGACTCACATGACATCTACACACCATTTTCCATCAATGGAATTTTTCATCAATGATAACACTAAGACACAATGGCTAACACATTCAATTCTTTAAATCTTCCAAGTCCATATAAGTAACATTGTTGTCACCCACCCCTATATATTCTGATACTAGGGCTAAAACAAGCTCTAGAGCAACAAAATTCAACTTCATACTTGCAAAAATCAACAAGATGAGAGAAAACAAAGATGATTGAAACTTTCTAAAGCTGAATCAAAAACTTTCTATTTTTATCAGTTAGGGTTTAGGGGTTGTTATTTTTGGAAAGGTGCTTTTTGGCTTGAATTCAGTTTTCTAAAACCCTTAACATGCTAAGAATACATTCATTGAGATTTCTTTGTTGATTTTTGATAGTTTCTATTTTTGGAAAGTTTATTTTTTATTTTTTTATTTTTTACTTAATAGGAAAAACTACCCATTTGACCTAATTTGGCATCTTTATTGTTTCTCGAATGCACTAATATGAGAGAGCTTTCTATTTTTTGGAAAGTTGTTATTTTTAGTGAGGGCACCAGATACTATTTTTTATAAATAGCACTTATCCATGTCCATTTTAAATTAAAATTTATTCACTGGATTCTTCTCATCTCTAGGAATTTGTGCTCCCAATTTCACCTTGATCCGTCCACCGCAATGCTTGGAAAATGAAAAGCAGCTTCTAGGGCATGAAACTAGGGTTTACTTGCGAGAGAAAGACTTTGAAGATGAGATTGAAAAATCTCCAGGAAGTCTTTCTTAGTTGAATTGTATATTATTTTGACTCCCAGAAGAATTTTGAGAAAAACGGGAGGGGTATCATCCTTCAATTTTGTCTGCAACTCCCTAAAATCATTCATTTTTCCTCGAGACACCAGAGTGTGTCTACAAAAATTGAGATTTTGTGATAATTTCACATGTCTTGTGAAATATTTTTTGATTCCATCATATAGAGTTCTCTTCAATATTTCCAGTGATTATTATTTGGATTTCTAATTCATCACAGAAGTCTCAGAATCCTCTGTTAAATCTCGGGTACCATTTTAGACTTCAAGCTCCTTAACCATGAAAAAACAACTTTCATTGTTTCTATCCTTAAACCTTTTAAACGTTCCTAAATATTATTATACCAGTTCCAACACTCTTCAAAAATGCCTTCAAATTATTTTGAGCTTTCTTACCATTCCCAGAGGATACACACTTGTCTTGGAAAGGCCAAAAATAGCCTTTCTAAGCTTACTGGAGATTCCACCATTAGAAGCACTTGATTGAAAGAATTGAATGACCTTATCACAATATTTCAAACCTTATGATAATATTTTAAAATAGAACATGAGGAATTGCAAGATCAAGAAAGACATGATACAGTGGACAAACTAATCTAGAGAGGGCTTTAAGAGGGTTTTCAAGCAAGTTTTTTACACTTGGGTTTAGTTATCATGGTTTAAGATTGAATTTTTGACCTTGAAAAAACACATGATAACAAAAAGTAAATAATATAGTGTCACAATATTTATTTTTGGAAAACCATGAAGGTAAAAAACCCACCAATTAATGCACATTCAACTTTATTGAATAGGTACAATTTTTGACACTTACAAACCAACCCAACAATCTTCCCACTCACTTCTTCAATTTACAATATTTTAATTCACAACAATATTGTATATGTGCACATTTAATATCCAATTGGATATCATCCTATTTAAAAGTGGGGGATTTGGTTGCAACCTTTTGGTTGCACCAACACACTCTTAAATTAATTTAATCAATAAGTGAGTTAGCTTTATAAATAAGTATAAAGTTATATAACTTATAATATAAGTCATAAATATAAGTTTAGGATAAAATTATTTAGATGAGATGTGTTTTGTTATTGTGGGCCACACTAGGTGTGTCCCCAAAAACATTACATTCTCCAACAAAAGAAATTGCTATTTTGTGGCTTAGAAAGAGCCTAGCAGTATTCACAAGTTGAAAGCAAGATGCAGAAGAATAGAGGTGAAGGTGGAAGATATTAAATGAAGGAGGACACATGACTTATCATAAATGAGGCAAGGTAAAGGTTTGTGATCATTCACAACTTAGGATTTTTCCTTAGAAAGTGGATACGCCATTCAAATATTGTGTGGTTGGGGATACTGTATCGTGGGTGTTGATGTGGGAGCATCACTCCATAAATATAAATAAGTCATGAAGACATCCATTTTGTTTTTCTAGGTATGTTGATTCCTAAATATTATTATATGTCATTCAAGTAAGTTAGTTGGTGTTTTGGCCTTTTAAAGTTCAAATAGAGTATTTTCCCTCCATTTTGCAATATTTGAATATTAGGCCATTTTCGGCTTGTTGTAATGTTTTAAAACATTCTTGGAGCTTATAAACTATATAAAACATGAAAGGGAGGCATGATATGAGTAAATTAGGTCTATTAGGGGTCTAAAATTCATAATGTGAATTCAAGAACTTGATCTTTAGCTAAGGAACTAGTGTTAAGACTTAGGTGACTCACATGACCAATGGGTCTAAAGACTAGAATTCAATTGGAAACTAGGAAAAAGACTATATATTGCAAAAATTTAACGTAACTCTCCATTCCTATCTAGATATGAATCAATTGTAAGGTTTCAAGAAGAGATAAAAGGAGAAAAAATGAGGTTTTTGATAGTTTTATGCATGATGTTGTGTTTGTTGTGATGCATATGAGAGAAGCTTGAACTCAGAGTTGAGGGGAAGGTAACCTTAAGCTTATTTATGAGCATTTAAATTGATGTTAGTGTTGTGTGTGTGTGTGTGTCATTATTCTTGGAGGTTGTTGAATACCTTGTACATGATGTATGAACAATAAAATTTGTGCATGTATTGACTAGAAAGGACTGTGACTGGTAGGTGATGGTTGTTGAGATTTCATAGTGACTCCTCTTGTGAAATCTTGTTACTTGAGTATCCATGCATATGTGTGAAGACTGAGAAATCTTGTAACAATAATAATACCCCTTTAGTATCTTACCTTGTGGAAGAAGGTAATCTAAGCATTTGTATTGAGATCATCAGCATTGTGATTTTAGTAACTCCACCCTAGGGGGAGACCAATTGTTTAGCAAAACTATACCGCAACAAAGTGTTCTTCAAGCCAAATCAAATCATTATGAAGAGTGACCAAGTGAGTAGTATACAAATCTTGAATTTTAAGTGGTGAAGATGTTTGACACAATAATGAGGCCTTAGTGAGATCGAGGATTCTTCACATAAGAGGTAAGACATCCTTTGGATTGAAAATGCCCTTTTTCATAAGAAATTTCACTATTCTTGGTCTCAGTCTTGAAAGGGAGAAATTGAGGAAATATTTATAACTTTCACTTAACCTATTCGAAGGGATTGATGGGGGTTATCTTGAAACCCTGAGAGAAGGAGAATAAATCATTTCATAAGGTAAGAAGACCTTTGTTTATAACATGGATAATTTTAGTGGAAAATTTTCATATACTCGTGAAAATTTTGGGTTTTTGAAAATTAGAAATGGAAAATTTTCAATGGTCGAAAGATGCCTTATTCACCAGAAATTTTGGCCAACATGTCCTTAGTACAAGTAATTTTTCTAGGTATTTACACATATATATGAACTTATGCATGTAATTTTCCAACGTTTTGAATCAATCTGGGCACATATTCACCAAATTATACATAGACAACTGTTTAACCTCTTTTACAAGTTTTTCTGCCGAAGTCAATTACTGATTAGTAATTTGTCCAACCTCTACTAGGCTAACTACAAGAATACTACCAAACCCTTTCCATCCAAAAATAACTGAAATCCATCCAACAAATCTGCAGACCAACTAGGTGTCCAACTCTCTATCATCTAACTACTTACCACCTCACCCTGTACCGTCCAACCTGCGAGTCATCCAACCTGTGAACCATCCAATCCGTGAGCCATCCAACTAGAAATTTTTCCAACCTATGAGCCATCCAACTAGAAATTCGTCCAACCTACTTACCATCCAACTTCAATAGTGGGACGTCCAATCTGTTGGCCGTCCAGCTGTAAGTCTGCAACTGTGATCCGTCTAACCAGCCAGCCATCCAATTGTGAACCGTCCAATCTTCTTGGCATGATTATGCAACAAAGATTTTTCCTATTAAAATCTATCCAAAAATAACATAGAGACGTCCTCTAAATTTTTGTCATACCTCAATCCAACCAAGAGTAAACCGTCCAGCTTGTTTTTCAATCTCTAGAGTCTATACCCATTTGTCCCTATTTAGCGCCATATCCATGGATTCTGGAAATCAAGGTAAGAAGGTTACAAATTCATCCAGTTCAAAAGAGTGTGTAAATAGATTACTTGGCTATTTTGGAAACTCACAAAAAAAAGAATTTATAGTGATACAGAATTTAATAATTATGTTTTCATAGTATTTTATAAACTTTGTGCACTCTTTTTTTATGTTTATTCAATGGTTATAGTAATATATACCTTCACAAACTAATCCATTTCTAGATATTGATTATATTCTTCTCCTCCCTCACAACATCTCTTGATGATAAAAGTGATGGATCTACATCTGTATTTTCCTTCAGTAAGATTTTTGGATCCATACTATGCTCCTTGATTATCCTTTTCAAAGTATTTGTTTTTTTATTAATACAAGCTTTTCCTTCAACTATATAAATGCATCTAAGATTTTTTCTGCAATTGTTTAAATGTGCATCAAATACAGTTGCTTCTTTCTTTAAATTTTCATAATTCACCTACAAAATAAAATATAAATGTGTAACTATAAGTATTCTATAACATAATTTATTGCAATGTTCATTATATCACGATGATCGACCACTAATGACACCTTTTTTATGACTTTCAGTATGCTATTCACAATGTTCTTGAGCAGCCTCCCCTCATCACTGACATGTGAAACAACATAAAATTCAAATAAAACAAACTTTTTTCTTAACATTTAAGATTATACCAAAAATGAATAAATAAACAAATTTTTATTAAACAGTTTTTTGCTAGCAGCATCTCTAACATCAAATTAAAAATTGAACCTTTCCATATATGCATGTTTATTGTTGTAAAATTTATTATCAAGGGTGATTTTTCCATAACGACCTATTCCCAATATTCCCACAATTTGAAAACTGTAATAGCCTAATTGTACATATTAAAGGATAGTCAGTTCAAAGTCTTTTACAGCTTCGTTAGGGTTGTTTGCAACTAGTAATGGAACATATTTAACTACTCTCAACACATCATTCACAATATTCTTTAGCAATAGCACCATCTAGTCCTCACTAAACATATAGAATAACATAAAAACAAAATAGGACACACATTACCTGGTGGAAATTACACATAATATTAATACATAACGAAGGCATAACATAGAAGATTAATGAAAGAACATAATTTGGTACTCACTCCTTGTTGGTAACGATGTGTCCAGTATAAAATGAAGCATTGTAGAACACCTTCTTACAGTCCTAAAGCATCTCTAGGGTGTATCTACCCTTCTCTTCGTGGTGGGAAAATGATGGAGCATAGACTCCTTTTCCTTTATCAACCCATCGGAGATCAAATGGGTCAACATGATAGAAAACAGGAACAATTGGGGTGGTATTTTTTAGCATAAATGATAGCTCTTCCAAATACCATGGGGATTCTATACATTTCTTTGAAAAAATTGCTATATGAAACATAGCATTGGACATTTCTTATTTTATTTCTCTGGGCAAGAAATCACTCATTTCAAGTTCTTCAGAATCGAGAAAAACCCTTAGTCTCATGACATAAAGGGTATTATAGAGAATCATGGCCAGTGTTTGTTTGACGTCGGGGCCACATTGATTAATAAATGCATCATAGGGCAGCAACATATTTTTCATTCGTTTGGAATAAGTAGATGGTGCAAATCCTTCAAAATGATTCTTAGTCGTAGAATATGATGCCATGGAGTTCGATTCAAATGAACCCAAGAAAGGAGGCCTATGTTAAGTAGGAGAAGTGTTGAACTTCAAGGAAAGAGAGGATGTGACAATAAAGATTAAAAATTACAAATAAGACTATGAAATGAGGCTTATGTTATGTAGATGAAGGTGCTAAAGTTACAGGTAAGAGAGGAGGAAGGAATAAAGATAAAAAAGGAGTGGATGTGTTTTATCCAGGAAACTGCGTGGAAAGAGTGTTAAAGCAATGTACTTTGGAATGCATGTGTAAATTAGAAATAATGGTGGTAGATTCACAATGATGAGTTTTATCCAATAAAATATGTGGAAAGAGTACCAAAGCTTCATACTTTAGAACGCATGTGGAAACTAGAAAGAATGGTGGTGGATTCCAATCCCTTAGAGACGGGCTATGGTTGCCCAACCCTGTAAGGACAATCGCCCAACCCCACAAAGATGGCTTCCCAACCCCACATAGATGGTCACCTAACCCTACAAATATACCCTCCCAACCCTACAGAGGTAGAATCCCAACTTTGGAGAGATGGTCATCCAATCATGTAAGTCGTATTGGGTCCATCCAACCATATTGGGTTTGATGGACGAATAACTCCTGTCCAACCCTGTGAAACTTCCTTAAACATGAAAAAATAGATTCTCCTTTTCCATGAAATAATTTTTTGGATATTCTCCATTATTTCAAAATTTCATTTCTGAGATTCGCCACCCATTCTATAATAATTTTTCAGAGGGGGATCTTAAAATGAACCATGGTTTATAGAAACCTTGGTTACAGTCGCAGAAACCATACATTCACTGTTGGAAATAAGGAAAGTTGAATTTTGAATGAATAATCTTGACCCACTGGTAAGAGAATCTCAACAAGGAGGTTAACACAGAGCCAAGGTGAGAAGCTAAATCCTTGAAACGAAGTTTATATCATTTTATTGTAATTTTTCTCTCTCCTAGGTTTTTTGGGTACTGTCTAGGGTTTCAGTGAGGCTTTATGGATTTGAGGGCTTAAACCAATGAGATCAAGTTTGAACCTTACTAAGAATAATGTTGAGAGGGGTATTAAAAGGATATAAGAGGAAATTTGATGTTGTGAGGGATAAGTTTTGAGTTATAGCCATCAGTAGGTGGATATAGTTGAAATGCACAATTAAGACCTAGTCAAGTGGGAAACATTGCAAAGGAAGTGGAAGCGATTGAAAGACTTCAAGATTATCACATAGAAGATAGAAGGATCAAGAAAAAGGGTAATAAAAAAGGTTTGGATTGAATCCTGAAACCCCAAGCCCATGAATATATGCATGACAGTCTATGGAGGCGGACCTAGTTACAGTTTGTGAGCAAATGAACTAAAGAGTGATTCAAAGAAGAAGTATGGTGAGTGGGAGTCTAAGTTTTTTCATGCACATTAGGCATGATAGAGGAGAACTAATGAACCTTACTAGGCATTATGGGTATCTCTAATAATCGACATCCATACATGGTGCAAGACCACATGGTTTTAAGGGGATATAGGTCAATTTTTAAAAACAAGGGGAGTTCATGTTCTTAATTTTTTTTAGTTGTTTTTTTTATCAACTAAAAATGGCCTGAGGTGGTTTAGTAGGGAACATGAGTAGAAGAGATTCCATGAGGCTTGAAAATAAAAGTTTTCTAATTTGGACTAGAGTCTAGTGAAGAAGCAAAAAGGGCAATTTGGCCTAAATAACTAACTTTGATGTGTCTTTTCTCATGAGTTGGGTGTGAAGGTAGTTTAACCATGAAGTAAAGTTGTGATTGTGGGGTATGGCAGTGAAGGTGGAATCATTATGATAACGGTAAATTTTTCAAAGTTTTAAACCATGTAGACTTGTCTAGATCCTCAAATAGTAGAGTAAGATTGTGAAGATTGTGATTGAACCATCTTGATAGTTGAATATATGATAGTTTGTATATTTTCTCTACACCATGTGTTATAAAGGAAAATGTTGCAAAGAAAAAAAAAGGAAAAATGCTTGAGCGAGACAAGATGCAAAGGCATGAGGTTGATCAAAATGAGAAATGGGATCATTTTTTAAACAATATATGTGTGAAGTTCATTTACCTTTCCTTTGGGATTTTGTTGGTTTAGTGCGACGAGTGATTTTTTTGGATTACCTATTAATAATGTTTTAATTCTATTTTTGTATATTTTATATTTTATGGGGGTGAATGGGATGGGAAGGATGATGGATTTCTCTATTTCCATCTAGGTATATAAAGCCCTAAAAAAGATACCTTGGTTTTCAATCTGGCAGGGAAAATTTTAGTGGCGAATCTTTGTTAATTCATGAATATCCTGGATTTCA
This sequence comes from Taxus chinensis, assembly GCA_019776745.2. Lineage (NCBI taxonomy): Eukaryota > Viridiplantae > Streptophyta > Pinopsida > Cupressales > Taxaceae > Taxus > Taxus chinensis. Next base: position 663,708,233 of record CM034147.1, on the reverse strand, counting down.
AATTTTGGTTTCGGTGAATTTTTTGTGGTTGGTAGCTTTGTTATTTCATCTAAATTTTCTAGGTACAATTTAATTTTAGGGGTCAATTCACCTAGATTTTACACCAATAGCTAAATTTTTTAATTCAATTTTCCATTAGCGTAAAATTTAAATTTATAAAAAAATTCTTTATGTCAGTAGCAAGTTTTATGCTACGGGACAGTAACATAATACATGATGTCGATTGGTAGCATAAAACATGTTACTGACTGACAACATATATTAAGCTACCGGCTGGTAGCATATGAAAATGCTATTGGCTGGTAGAATGGGAAAATGCTACTGGTCAATAGTGTGGCAAAATGCTACTGACCTGTAGCATTTTTTCCATGCTATCGGTTGGTAGCATTTTTACATGCTACCAGTTGGTAGCATTTCTTCAGTGATGTCGTTAAATGGAAAAAAAAAAGTATGGGAAGTTTTTTTCTTATGCCATATTTTGGGAGGACAAATTTCTCATTGAGATGATCATTTTAATTGCCAACATTAAAAAATTAAAAAAAAAATCCATAAAAAATTAGCAAACTTTCTCATCGAGCCACTCATTTTAACTGTTATTCTCAAAAAATGATTTTTCAAAAAATTACATATGGTGTTGACCGACATCATCTACTATCAACCAACAATTACCCTTATGCTAAGAAATATTTTGAAACACTTCAATACTTTCTATTTTTTCTTTTTTTAGCATGGTTTGGGGAAAAAGTTATCCGTAGGATGTGGGATGGGTTAGGAAAGTTGAGGCACAAATTATTTCCTTGTTTTCCTTCAAACATACCTAAATGGAAATTCTTATGTAGATTTGACCCTGCTTTAACATAGGAATTGTCCTAAATATATGAGATAACTCCAAAGCAAAGATTCCTCACTTAATTTTAAAAATTAGAATAATCAAACATAATTAATCATATTCAACCTAAGGCTTATTAAATCCTCAAAAATACAAACATTCATATTGATGAGTCATTTTATTTCTTGTTTAAACACCTCATCTCCTGTATTTTTTTTAATCCATGTGTACCCCTGAACTTGTATTTCCCAATTGTACTATTGAGATTTTCCACTATATATTGAACTTATGGCACATATATTAGTTAATATGATTATTAATAAGTTTAATTTATTTTGTGGATTACATGTATGCATTTATTCTTCTAGATGCAATGTGATGTTAAATGGTGCTTTGAATAAGTATCACACTTGATTGCCAAATATTTGTTATGTGTATCCACTAACATGCAACAAAAGGGACCCATCCATAGGCAAGCGCCTATAGCCACAGGAGGTCACACACATATGTAAAGGTCATGATTCTAAGGATCTTGAACAACGTGGAAACTTCACCTGAGCTTACACATGTTAATTGAGAAGTAGTTATGCGAACAAGAAGAAGACTCAACACCATCACCTAATTATGTGTTGCAACTCAAACAAAGAACTAGATGATTGAACTTATAATTTAATATCTGGTTGTTTAATCGATCAGTTAGTTAATTTATGTGATTGTATTAGAACATCTCCTAAACAATTATGTTTTATTAAAAAATCCGGATTGCTTGGTTATGATCTTTTATTAAAGCCAACGGTAACTCCTAATATGAATATATCCTTTCACACCTCCGTTGTAATGAAGGATATAAAGAGTGAAGATTAATGTTGTAAATGATATATAATGATAGAGTAAGAAAATAATACAAAGGTAGATCGATCCATAGATAGATATTTTGTTGTATTCTTCCATTTGTAATCTTCACGATGATGAAATAAGAATTTGAGTTCTGTTAATTTATTGTAGACACAGGCCTTAGGAGGGGGTAGCGCCCAAGGCAGGGCCCACTTGTGGTTTGTCTAATCCTCCCCTTTTGTTTGTTGTTTTAATTCATTGCATGATTAGAATTGCAGCAGTACATTCTTTTATCAGTATTTTACTTTTACATGTTTTCCTATAGCTGTAGTATTTACTCCCATTCATAGTTCAATTCATTTCTAGTATTGTTATTTCCTAATTGTAGTGAAAACAATTTACCTTTACACTCCTCAAACATTTGTAACTGTGCATATAACACTGGAAATATTGAAAGTTTACGTCCGTAGGTTTGATAATTAAATGATTTTAGATTAATGAATAGCATATTAATTGTTGTAATTTAATTTTCACCATACATTTTTGGCGCCGTTTTCGGGGATACTGCCAAGTTATAAAGTTTTTGAAGAGGTTTTTCTTTCTTAGAGAAGTTTAGGTTTTAGGAAATTCACTTCCAACACCCCCAAACTAATTTTTCCATTGATAGATTTGAGTAGTTGATGTATGCACTACCCAAGGGATTCCCATGGTAGATTTTTACATAATCAACAAGTAGCACAGATCTCTTTATATACCTTTGAGGATTATGAAGAAGAAACCTATGTACTAGGTTTTCTTGTTTGAAGACAATCCTCTAAGTGAAGGCTCTGATAGTTGCTCCTGAGCAGCCAGAGATGGCCAGAACAAGTAAATCAGAATGTTTGAAATGGGGAAACCACCTTTGAGTTCCCCATCAATGAATCAATAATGCAACTATTGGCATGAAGAATATTTCTCCCTCGGCCTTGCCCAACTTTCATGGATCCATGTCAGAAGACCCAGACACCTTTCTATTTGAGTTTGATGTTCTATGTGCAGGAGTTATGATTATACTACTGATGCACATAGATTGAAGCTATTTCTTGCTACACTCAAGGATGCAACCTTGATATGGTTCATGGGATTGGGAAGAAATTTTGTAACCACGTGGACACAAATGAAGGATAAATTCCTTCGATAAGTACCAGGACTATTGCAGACCAAACAGACAGAGGGAGTGATGAAATCTACAGAATTACACAAAAAAAGTAGGATGAACCATTGGAAGACTATTTGGAAAGGTTCATGTTCTGTGATTAATAAGTCAAGGCACACCGAACTACCACCTGACTCTCTCAAATTAGTTTCATTTTGAAGGGACTCAATGAGGAGGACATGGATGTCTCTGGATCTGATAGGAGCAGGAGACATTTCAAAAGCTACTTTTGCATACATCTATGACAGCCTAAAAAAATTACTCAAGAGCTACTATGAAGAGGGTAAGAAGTGTAAGATCAAGAGGTGGATCAGCTACCAAAAAAATTGGGGACATATCCAAGTCAGAGATTGTCAACATGTTTAAAAACATGAAGCAAGAGATTGTCAATGACATGGCTAATCAATTAGATGCTCTACATGCCAAAAAGAAAAAGGAAGATGTAGAAGCAACACTCACAGAGTACTGACTATGCATGTAGAAGGAATAAATCTGACTATAGATGCAGAGAATTGGCCAACATTTCTCAAGAAAGGGAGGCTTCACCTAATTTCAAGATGTTGGAGACAAAGGATGGGAAAGTTTTCTATGTTTCTCAAAGAAAACCATGGCCACCAAGGCAAGGAGGTATGACACAAGACCCTATGCATTCATTTCAAAATTGGTCTAATAATTCATATATGCAAGCCCCCACCTTGGGCTAACCCTCAAGGTTGGGCCCCATATCCCAACCAATATCAACAACAGTGGCAACCTCAATTCCAAGGCCAACCACATCAATAATGGCAAACAACCTCCTCAATCATGGAAGCAACCTTGGAGAGGAGGATAACAGTGGAATAACCCACCTCCAAATTACCAATAATATTATTAGTAACCTCCTTATCCATAGCATCAAAGCTCTAATGCCAAACCCCTAAAGCAAGCTCTCAACTAAAAGCTACCCAACTACCAGCTCATCCAATACCTAACCCAAACAATAAAGTCCATCCAGCCAGCCTATTCCACTGAACCAACTCAATACCCTACCTATTTTGTTGATATCAACAATATCCATCTTCGCTCAGGAAGAGCACTTCCTTGGCACTAGTTGGACCCACCATTACTGATATTTCTGAGGAACCACAAATGTTGTAAGATGATCCACAACAAAGCAATACAACACTTTACAGACATATCTAATAACAATAGAACAGAAGACGTTGCATGTTAATCCACAACAACCTGAGAAAAATTCCAACAAGGGTAAAACATTGGGTAATGAGCCACCATTTCCTGAAAGGTTACAATAAAAGAAGATTGACCTCAAATCAGAATCTAATTCTGAACTTTGTCAACCAGCTAAAATACATTTGTGTCAAAATTCCATTGATTCAAGCTATTAAGGACATGTCCCATCTATAAAAAATTGGTTAAAGATTCTATGCATAAAGAAACCCAGAAGAAAAAGGAAAGATCCAACTACTGTGTAGGTCATTGGACAGCTAGCTGATATTATGCTTGGGAACTCAATTTTTCCCAAATACATAGATCCTGAGAAATCCTTTGGTAAATGTCATAATCAATGGCACAATGATCAAGAACACACTGATTGACTTGGGGGTAGCAATAAATGTAATGAAAAAATAAATTATGGATGACTTGAAGTTAGAGGGACTAAGACCAATAGTCCATAGTCTTATAGCTTGCAGATAGATCAACAGTTAATCCTGAAGGAGTCTTAGAGGACATAGTAGTAGTGGTAGACTCTTGGGAGTACCCTTGCTGATTTTATTGTTCTTTAGCCAAAAACAATCTTGGGAGGATATCCTATCATCCTAGGGAAGACTATGGTTGGAAACTGTTGATGTATTCATAGGATGTAGATCTGGTAATATGATTATCTCTAATGGAAGTGGCACCAAAAATCTCATGCTTTACCCCCCTGCACAACCATTCCATGAAGAAGACCAAACCATTTAGGTTGAAGAGCCAGAAGAAGATCAAAGCTCAGTTCAACAGCTCATGATGTTGGAGAATTCATGCACAATTTAAGGAAAAGAAGAGGATGTTGATTTCTTTCTAACGTCCTGCAAAATAATTATGGGAAGAATGAAGAAGTAGATGGAAAATTACAGTGTATAATCTATCCTAAAAATCAAATCCTGGCTACAGATAAAGCACTATGAATGTTCCAGGTAAGAATTACATCCTTCACCAACTTCTTCCACATGATTGTATTATTTAATTTTGTAAGCAATAGTGTATGCTCCATGACATGGTCTCTCTAAGAAAGTACAAATTGCTCCAGGAAAGCCACTTAATGTGAACAAAATGTTGAGCATGCAACAAGAGCATCTGTTAATTGCTCTTCTGCATAAAAAAAGACAAGCATTTGCATGGTACTATGGAGATATGCATGGGATACACCCTAAGCTATTTACACATAAGATATACATCAAAGATAGTTGCAAGATAATAAGACAACCACAAAGGAGAATGAATTCAGCAGTGAGGGATATAGTGAAAGAAGAATTAAAAAATTATTAGATGTCCATGGATTCATATATCTAATTTAAACATTCAATGGATGTCACCCCTTGGTACCTAAGAAGAATGGAAAATGGAGAATCTGCGTGGACTATAGAGAGTTGAACGCAACAACAATGAAGTATCATTTTCTACTTCCTTTCGTTGATCAGGTACTTGACACTCTTGCTAGCAAGAAATATTTTTATTTTCTAGATGGCTATAGTGGCTACAACCAAATTCAAATTGCACCAGAGGACCATAAAAAGACCACATTCACATGCTCATGGGTATTGTTTTCATATTTGGTTCTTCCTTTTGGTTTGTGCAATGCACCTGCTACATTTCAGAGAGTAGTTTTGAGCATTTTTCAGATCTAACTAATGACTACATGGAGGTATGAATGGATGATTTTATAGTATATGGCAGTACTTTTGATGAAGCAATGAAGAATCTAGACAATTTTCTCAAGATATGCAAGGAGCATAACTTGTCCTTAAGAAACAAAAAACACTACATGATGATTTCTGAAGGAATAGTGTTGGGGCATTATCTATCAAATGCTGGAATTCAAGTAGATCCATCAAAAATATCTATGTGATTGTAAATCTGCCAACACCAAAAAATCAAAAATATGTAAGGAGCTTACTTATGACATGTTAGGTACTATAGAATATTTATACATGACTTTAGTAATATTGTAGCACCATTATTTGTCCTACTGGGAAAATATGTTGTCCTTTGAGTGGACTGAGAAATGTGAGGTTGCATTCAAACTTTAAAGCAAATGTTGACTTCAGCACATGTGTTAAGAGAACCAGATTGGATTTTTCCATTTCACATTCATACTGATGCCTTAGATCACGCCATTGGAGTTGTCCTAGGATAGAAAGCTAGAATTCTAAACTATGCAATCTACTATGTCAGTAAGAACCTACAGCACACGCTGAACTCAACTATACAGTCACAGAGAAATAATTCTTAGCATTGGTTTATGCTATCAATAAGTTTAGGCACTACATCACGGTTTATCCAATATTCATTCATACTGATCATGCAACAAAATTAAATATTTGATCAACAAATCAGTTGTAAGCAGCAGAATAATTAGATGGTTGTTACTCTTGCAAGAGTTTGAAGTCACCATTGTGGATGAAGCCTGCTAAGGACAATGTTGTAGCTGATTTTCTTTCAAGAATGGAGAATAATAATGAAGAACAAGTAGTGGATGACTCTTTTCTAGATGAGCACCTATTTTCCATTTCCACTAGAACACCCTTGATATGCTGATATAGCTAATTATTTAGTCTCAGGTAAGACACCTCCACACTATTTATATTATGAAAATAAGTACATTGTTGAGAAAAGTGTGAATTTTTCTTGGATAGCTAGTTTTCTATTTCACACAGGGTAGGATAATGTTATGAGGAGATACATAGATGATGAGGAAATTTATGATGTCCTCAAATCCTTCCATAGTGAACCATGTGGAGGACATTTTTCTACAAAAAGAACAACTCAAAAATTATTGACAACATGGTATTATTGGCCTACAATACATAAGGATGCAACATTACATACAAGAAGGTGTGATAAATGCCAAAGAATGGGTAAGCCTACCAAGTCATATGAGATACCAATACAGCCTCAGTTAGTATTGCAACCATTTGACAAATGGGTTTTTGACTTCATTGGTCCAATAGATCCTAAATATCAGTAGAAAGAGTACATTTTGGTGTGTACAGATTACCTCACTAAATGGATAGAAGTGAAAGCACTTCCAAATCAGAAGAGTGAGAAAGTTTCTAAATTCTTATATGACCACATTTTCACGAAGGTATGGAGTACCAAGATAAATTGTTACAAATCAAGGTACACACTTCACTTTTGAAGTTATTTATCATCTAGCTAAGGAATATGAAATCAGACACATGAATTCTACACTTATCACCCCCAATCTAATGGTCAAGTTGAGGTAAAAAACAGGGAAAATAGAAGCCATCTTGACAAAAAATATTGCACTCCACAGGAGATATTGGGTAAGAAATACAATTAAATACTCTTGAGTCCAGAGGCATTTTGGGCATTCAACACAACTTGGAAGACAACAACAAGCTTCACACCATTCAAGATTTTGTAAGGTAAGACTGTTGTTCTCAGTAAAATAATAAAACCTATTGAATTTGAGCATAAGAATATTAAGGACTACACTTGAACTAGGCATATATTTTTCTAAAAGCTCAAAGGCAAAGGATTCTCCAACTCAAAGAGCTGGATGAAATGAGGAGATATGATGTGCATAATATATAAGTGATACAAAATTAAATGATCAAATGGCATGAAAAATTCATCAAGACAAGAAAATTTCAAGAAGGTGATTGGGCTCTCTTATTTGACTCCAAGTACAAGGACCACATGGGAAAACTCTGGATCAAGGTGGCTAGGCCCATATGAGATTGAGAAAATCTTTCCCAATGGAGCTGTGAAACTCACTACCATAGATCCTATGAGATTCAAACTACTGGTGAATGGTCATAGGTTGAGGTTGTACAAAAATCTAACTGATAGAGCACCTTCATGCAACAATTTAGAGGAGGTCAAAGAGGATGGAGATGAGAACATCAGAGTTAAGGTCAAAAGTTGAACTTGTTGTTCATCTTCTAAAGTTGCTGAAAATGAGAAGTTTAAGTGGCCTTGGTATATTCAGCTTGCTGAATACTCCAAGGGTGAATAAAATTGATGTGATCAACCTTCTTGGTGATCAACACCACTCAACTAACATGTTTTGTTTTCTTAGAATTTTATTTTGTAGGATTTGGTGTATTTGTTGCAAGAAGTGCATGGTCTCTGACAGAAGGAGATGGTGAAAAGACTAAATGTCCACTTGCAGCACCATGTAGCAAAGAGCTACTTTTTTTCTATTAGGCAGAACTTGTGATTACATGAAGAAAATAAGGAAGAAAATACACCTAATTAGTTTATGAAGATGACTGGCACTAGAGAGAGAAATTCAGCCTTCCCTTTCCAGGAATTAACTGATTTTACTAAGGAGCCTTTAACATTTTTCTACCTATGCTTGCAACACTCTATACATACCTCCAACATCTAGTACCTCAACCTATAGTGTCATGATGACTCTACATGTAGCCAAAGGCACAAATTATGACCAAGCACATGTCACCATCATCCAACGTACCTCTCAAGATAAATGCACTTAATTCACTTTAATAAAGTAGTGATAGAATAATTATATGTGATTAATATTTGTGTCATGTCATGAGTGACTTTATAAGCCATAATATGTTGTCACCTTTCATTATATGAGTTTTCACCCACGTCACCCCACTTTGTCACATGACCTCACCTCACACACTTGCACCCCTCAAATGAAATTAATGCATGCCTTTTCATACTTGTGTGAGTCAGTTGAAAAATTAAAAATCATCAAGTACTCAAAAGTTTACACTTACTCAAATTTTTGCATAATCACCAAAAAATGCAAGATTTTTCCTCTCATAGCTCAAGAATTTTTCCAAATTCAGAAATGGGAGGAGACCTAATTTGAAATGAGCCTACAGACCACTCACAGCTTCACATTCAGCCAAAAATATTGCAGTATTTCCATGATATGGATGGATGGACTATATTAATAAGTTTCAGGGATTCAATGAGTCCATGGTGACATAGTTTCACTACCACATTCAAGGATGGAAAGGCCACTGTTAAGGGTTTGAAAGTTAAGGTGGATGATGAAATTCTAGTTACAGTAACAGGACTTCTGGTAGAAGGTGAGTTATTTCCTGAAAAGGAAAATCTAGATAAGGCTCAAAGGGAATTTGGTGATGATGATGATAATTTTATAAGTGACAGACAAGGTACATTGCACACTTCCCTAAAACCCTTTTGGGATGATGTTGTAAACTACATTATAAAATACTTCACTTGTGAGGGTAGGTACTCAAGATTGAATACTATGCATTTTAAATTTCTTAATCATTTAAAGAATGGAAGACATGTTAATGTCCCTAATTTCTTACATGAAAGCTTAAAGAAAATGAGTAAGGAGTCTCAGAGGGGGAGGTTTGCATTATCTCATCACTGTCTTATTACCTTGATTGTCAAACATGCATTAGAGAGGGAGCACCCTATAATAAAATGGAAAGAGTTTTCTAGGCAAAAACACATTGATGATTTGTTGGGAAAAAGGAAGAAAAAGAGGAGAAACACAGCTAGTTCTTCCACACCTCTTGTAACCTGAAACCATAGCCTTCTACCTCTATTCCTACAGAAACCTCTATTCCTACAGAAACTTCCATACCTGTAGAAACACCTGTTCATGAAAAACCTCCATCTCCAGAGCAAGGCCCTAGGCCCATCTCTCCTGACATGATTCTTGTTGCTAAAATTTGTTAAATATATCTACACCTGAGTCCTCTTCCTCTAAGGGAAAATGAAAGTCCTCAAGAAAATCCCTTGAAACGTCTAGGAGATCCCATAGGCTTCACACTAAAAATCCCAAAACCTCAAAGCCTAGGAGAAATGTTACTATCTCACTGGACAGTGATGTAGAGGAGGTTGACAAGACCGAAGAACCTACACTAATGGATATTGAGTAGGGTGGTCATGAAATTACATGTGAAAAGAAGGATATGGAAGACACCACTAAGGAAATGGAAGAAACAAAGGATGAGGAATATGATGAACAACCTATTCATGAGATCCCTGCTGAACTGATTAGGGATTCAGGAAGAGGTCGTTCATGCTGGGGAAACCCATAAACAACATGAAGGTGAAGAATTGATAGATGAAGTTGACAATACACCACATTTTTTTACAGTTAATGAAGAACACAAAGAGGAAGCACTAGATCATGCAGTGCTTGAGCCACATATTGATGACATAGATATTGTGGATGATTTTCCACCACATGTTGAGGAAACAATAGAAAATATTGTTAATGAACTTGAGACAGAACCCCAATATGAGAATATTGAGACCATACAAGTGGATAATCCTACAGTTATTCAAGATATAGTTCATGAAGTTTTAGATACTGTTTCCCCCAACATTGTCACTAGATAGCCTACAGCCACATGTTATTATCAGAGAAGTTTTCAAGGAACCCCCAAAACTAGTTTGCAAAAGCATATAGGAACTCAAACAACTTTGTTAGATTACTGGGTGTAATAATTTGAAGACTATGTTACTAGGTTATAGGGAAGATGGGAAAGGGAGAAGGAATAATTACTCTTCCAACATCAGCAGGATCTTGAAGAAAATATAAACAACTCAGAGGCCAATGATTAAAAAAATTCAATGTTGAAGAAGAAATAAGAAGATACAGTTCAAGTGACAAATGAAATATTTAAATGTAGACCATCGTCTAACATTTATGTTATCTTCTTGAAAGAACAAATGTTGCAATTGAAGTATACTTGTATCAACAATGATATCCCATTTGATATTAGTGGAGCCAGGCCTTTCTTCAGGATATATATGAAAATTCCCCATGAGATCCAGTTTCTTCTATGTGAGATATATATGCATAATTATTCTTTGGAGTATGACAGAGACTGGATCTCTATACTCTACATTGGGATGTGCAAATTAGGGCATTGTGTTCCTATTTTAACAATGACTTGTATAGAGAGAAGAAAATGGTTGACTACAGGCACTTATGTAAAGTGAAATCATTGATGATAAGGGTAGAGGAAGGAAATACCAAATCCATGATTGAAGAATATGGGAAGTATATGAAAGTTCAGGAAATTAAACAGAGGTTTTATTGGATGAGACAGGAAACTCATGATGAAGCCATAAACTACATTAAATTTAATGGTGTGGAAATAGTACATGGGTCTGCATGGCAAGATGGGAGGAAATGTCACAAGAGATGCAGAGGAAGGAAATACATTCTTATCATAATATCATCCCCACTTTCAAGAGGATAAATGCATATATTGAAGTCTCTAAGGGATGTGGAAAAACTTGGTTTCCTATTGGTTATTATCCACCAATTTTCCACTATCTATACCACATTGGTCTGGAAACAGGGAACTGAATGAGGACACACAAGACAAGATAATGGAAAGATACAGAAAGAATGTAGGGTACTTATTCAGTGAGCCATAAGGAACATCTATACCCACTGACTTCAAGCGCCTATGTAGCATCATTCAGAAAGATCCTAAGCCAGTTGAGGAACCCAAAGAATCTTGAATGAGGACATTCAAGAAATTAAGTATGTGGGTGTTATGAGTCATTTTATTTCCTATTTAAACACCTCATCTCCTGTATTTTTTTAATCCATGTGTACCCCTGAACTTGTATTTCCCAGTTATACTATTAAACATTTCCATTATATCTTGAACTTATGGCACATATATTAGTTAATATAATTATTACTAAGTTTACTTTATTTTGTGGATTATGGGTATGCATTTATTCTTCTGGATGCAATGTGATGTTAAATAGTTCTTTGAATAAGTATCATCCTTGATTGCCAAAGATTTTTTATGTGTATCCACTAACATGCAGCCAAAGAAACTCATTCACAACGTAGAGGTCATCCGCAGCAACTGACATGTAGCCAAAGGGACCTGTCTACAGCCAAGTGTCTGCAGCCATAGGAGGTCACACACATATGTAAATCCATTCTTTAGGAGCTTGAACAACATGGACACTTCGCCTGAGCTTGCACGTGTTGATAGAGAAATAGTTATGCGAACAAGAAGAATATTCAACGCCATCACCTGATTATGTGTTGCAACTCAAACAAAGAACTAGTTGATTGAATTTATAATTTAATAACTAGTTGTTCAATCGATCAGTTAGTTAAGTTATGTGATTGTATTAGAACATCTCCTAAACAGTTTTGTTGCATGTAAATTTCTGGATTGCTTGGTTAGGATCTTTTATTGAAGCCAACTGAAACTCCTAGTATGAATCTATCTCTTCATGCCTCTATTGTAATGAAGGATATAAAAAGGGAAGATTAATGTTGTAAAAGATATAGAATATAGAGTAAGATAGTAAATAGATCGATCATAGATAGAGAGTTTTTTGTATTCTTCCATTTGTAATCTTCATGATGATGAAATAAGAATTTGAGTTCTGTTAAATTGTTGTAGACACAGGCCTTAGGAGGGATTAACACCAAGGTAGGGCCCACTTGCGGTTTGCTAATCCTCCCCTTTTGTTTGTTGTTTTAATTCATTTCATGATTAGAATTGCAGAAGTTCCTTCCTTTATCTATATTATGTTTTTACATGCTTTTCCATAGCCATAGTATTTACTTCCAGTCATAGTTTAGTTCATTTCAGTATTTTTATTTCCTGTTATTGTAGTGACAATAAATTTACCTTTACACTCCTCAAACATCTGTAACTGTGCATACAACACTAGCAATATTGAAATTTTACGTCCCTAGGTCTGATAATTAAATGAGTGTAGATTAATGAACAACATATTAATTGCTACAATTTAATTTGCACCACCACATATGATGAAAACAACAATTTATCATTGTTTTTCATTAAGAAAACCTTCTCATGGTTTCCCTCACATTAGATCAAGTAATTGCATATGGGAAAATAGGAAATATGGTTGGGCATAAGAATAAATAAGTAGGGATGACAATTAGACACATTGATTCCATTTTTATTGAACACAACTAATAAAATTAAACTACGAAAGTGGGGGAAAATATTAACCTAATGAATGAGAATTAATTATCCTATTCTAAACTAATAGCTACACTTGGGATGGGAGGGTGGACTTGAAATTTTTGAGTGAAACACACTCCACTCAATGGAAGTCATTATATTCCCCAAGTTTTTGTTTTGAAGTTCATAGGAACATCCTTATACTCTTGAGATAAAGAAATTAATATCTTAAATTTAAATCTACAGGTCTATTCTTATAATGTGTATGGCCACTACCCTTAATTCCAAATATAGACTTAGCAATGTTACAGACAATTAAAAGGATGCCACGTAGTACTGTGTGGGTGATGGGAATGTCACACCAGACCACTTTATAGCTCTTTGATATCGTTTACAAGGGGGAAAACCTTAAGGACTTTGAATAAGAGTCAAGGGAGCATACATTTGAATAACAAAGAGCCCACAATCTAAGGCCAAGAAACATATGAAGGACCCAAATAAAGAATAATTTGAATTGTGCAGTGGATGATGGATAGAATACACACGCATTTTAGTTTTTCAGGAAAATACAAGAGGTGCCATGATTTCGTTAAGGGAAATTAGGGCATGATGTCTTGACACAAAAACAACATGCTTTCAAGTTCACTATCTTCTAGCTTGTTTTACATCTTGGTAACCATACTCTTAAACCTATCACATATGTTCAATAATGATTTCATTTGGTCCTTGATTGATTTGATTTAATTTAGCGAATGTAAATTTCACAACGATTTCAATTTAAAAGTGAGCTAAGAAATCACCAATTAGGTTAGTAAAGGTATCCACAAATACAAACCATATAACTAATCACGAGCATATTCCTTCAAACTCCTTGGAAATAACTTAGTTAATAGTTTATTATTATGAGAAAAATATAATAAAGAAGCATAAAAGACTCTAATAAGATGTGAAAATTCTCCTTTTCTATTAAACATTTCAAGATTTGGAGCTATAAAACTTATTGGAAAATGATATACAAGTACTTCTTATGCTAAAGTTTTTAGAATGATATTATTTGAAGCAACCCTATTTTTTGTAGACCCTTGAGTAAAGATTTCAATTTGGTTGGCATGTCACTAAGGGTATGCATCAAAAATCCATTTCGGGACTTGGATAAGAAATAGTAGGTGGACAAGTGGCATAAGTTGAAACTTTTTTTTTGAAAAAATGAGATATTTTTCATGTGTGGATAATTTAGAGGGATGTTGTAAACATGGGGTTATTGATCTAAATAAAATTAATGTTAATTTTGCAAACATGTTGAGAAGAAACCATCGAGGAATTTTGAGAGGGAATGGTAGAATCATGGCGAAAAGGAATAGCAAAAGCATGTTGGGGAGAAATCATAGAAGCGCATTGAGAAGAAATAATATGTCAGTGAATAATATCACCATTAGACATAATAAGAATAAAAAAATATTAATAGAAGCTTCAACATCAATAGAGGTAGAAGAAATTTGTGAAACAATTATGCACACTTTGCAATTATTTTATCATATTTATAAATCCAATAACTTTATTAATTCCTTATAACACCATTTTTGGAATTGAGCCATACATCATTGATATATTTTGCTAAAGTAGCCTTATTTTTTTACAATGTTAGACACTTGAGATTAATTTTTTTCCAAGCTTAACCTAGGACTAACCACAATAATTTCAAAAAGATCTATCGTTTCTTGAATAATCCTAACACTTTTTCTAGTTATGATCACATATCTAATCAATTTAGGTGGCATTAATTGACATCAAACATGAAAATACACACTAAACCATCACACAAATGTTTGAAGAATTTTCAAAAATCAGCCTAGGGATTCTAGTTTTGAAAATGAAGCAAAATGAATATAGGGCTTCATGATATAATAAGATATGATGAACCTTCTTGATATAAGGGCATACAATGAAATTAACCTTCGAAAATATAGAAAAAAAAATGAGATCTAGCACAATATGAGGTATATCTAACCCAAGGAGGTGTAATACAATGTATGGTCACCAAAATGTGATATGGATAAATGGATTACAACTAAATGCAACAAAAATAATCCAATCCTTTTTAAATTAACATTATAACACATGCAATATTATAAAATGTATAAATAACATTTTTGAATCAATTAGTATAAAAATGTACAGGATTTTGATACTTATCTTGAATAAATCATGATCATGTGACACCATGTAAATTTGAATGTGGGGATACACTTTTAACAATGACAGTGACCTCGCCTAGAAATTAGGAATTGATCAAAGAAAAATGTATAGAGCATTGGGATTGTTTTCAATAGGGAGTGTAATTAATATATTTGTGCACATCATTAGGCCAAGCATTTAACAACTCAAAAAAATTAAGGAAACATCTTCACTGCAACATTTTGATGATTTAATGTCATTATTAGCATCAAAATGGGGCCAACATAAAAGTACAAAATGAAAAACAAATGTTGAGGTGGGAATTTTACTTCTACTAATTGCACCTATGTTACTGATGCTAATCAATATATTATAAGTTGTGGGTTTCAGCAAAAAACATTGGTAGAAAATGTAACTAATGCTTTATGTGTTAATCAATTTTGGGTTAGAAATTTGATAATTTTTGTTTAGACTAGGATTTTTAAATGTTTTTGTAGCACCCACACACGTGGGACCAAAACACAAGGCCAAATAAACCAAGATTTTCTTTCTTTCATAACTTGTTACAAGACAACACATGGGCTTACTCACAAAACTCCACATCACATGAGACGCTTGTACAAACATGAACTCACTCATACAACATGATGACACAAGATGTAATTCAATGTCATATTTTTATACAAACATGTATAAAACAACGTCCTAACCACAATATGAACATCATGGAAAGGTACTTTTCACAACACAACATTTTCATGGTTACATCTTTATTATAATCATATTTTATTATTTAACCTTAAAGGTTTGAAGAGAACTTAACAAGTAATCAAACATTATCCTTTTCTCTAGACTACATTTCCTTTCTTTCATTTAACATTTAACTTATAAGGGTTCCATCTAATTTGGTTTGTTTATCTTATTGCAATTAAATTATATAACTCGATTGTTAATCAGAAGTATCTTAACATTTAGACATCATAAGTTTTGATTCCCAAATGAGAAACTATGTTTTCTCAATTACTTACTCTCACATGGATCAATTCATATCTACTTTCACATCATAAGAAAGATTTATTAAGTTACAAGTAAGCTCCACAGTACTCAAAATTTTTAGACCGACATCACAAGGGTACATCCTCAATAACTAAGAGCAAGCTACAAATTTCCTTTACAATTAGAACCTTAATGGTTCATTAATGCATATCCTAATTGTCCCTATGATCCCAAGCACTTGACATTATCTTCCCCTTCTAATAATGTTTAGTTTCTAGAACCACCATACGATTACATGCTAGACATTTCATCATGTATGTCACAAAAGTGATATTATGCCTTTCATCAATCATCTTACACACTTTCATATCCACGTGAATGCTCTCTAATATGATCCTAGGGAGGATCACACAAACTCTTATAGTTCCCCTAAGTCCCAAAGACTACGAAAGAAGTTTAGATCCAATCAAACTCAAGGCTTACCAAAAAGGGCGATCTTGTTGTCTTATAGAATAACGTCCTAGA
The DNA here is from genome assembly GCA_019776745.2 of Taxus chinensis. Classification (NCBI taxonomy): domain Eukaryota; kingdom Viridiplantae; phylum Streptophyta; class Pinopsida; order Cupressales; family Taxaceae; genus Taxus; species Taxus chinensis. The sequence continues at coordinate 663,691,507 of CM034147.1, read as the reverse complement.
AGAGTTGATCCATTACAATTCCCATGAGGTGGTTTCGCATATTTTGATATTAAGAAAATATTTTCTTATGGTAATATGGATTTGTGATCTCATATCCTCTTGTGTAATTAAACTTCTATTGTCCATAAATGTTTGGATGCATTTTGAGATACACATGGTTCATATGAGTCCATTGCTCAAGAAAGAAGGTCACAAATTCAAAAGAATATGTGTTCCCATAAGGAGCAACTCATACTATCATGTAAAAAATGGAAGGGATTACTAATGATTTGAAAGGGGGCCGGGTCTCATGTTTCGCTTCGCTCCTAAGCTCAACATTCTACGGAAAAAATACGATAGACAAAACTCATCATGGGTTTTATTCACCAAAAAATCTCTTAATATGGTACTAGGTTTACTTCTTTCCCTTTTTAAATCAAGGGATCTACATCTTGATACAAGTTAATGTTAGAGCAATCCAACCTCCCTAAGATCAATTAAATCTGAGAGGGGGGTTAATGGAGTCAAACATAAGGGTTTGATGCATTGGTAAACTGGTAAACTAACTCCACTCACATCTCTTAGATCTCTTAATGATATCATTCAAAGGTGTAAGACAAGAAACAACATGTGATAGGTTTAATTCTTTCCTTTAAATGATAGGGGTATTACAAAGCTAAAACAAGACTCGATTAAGAGGGAAAAAACAAGGGTTAAGAAGACGGTTCATTTTGATAGTTTAGGAATAGTAAGGTTCTACCAAATAATACAAGTATTAAGAGGGAAAAACAATAATTAACATGGTAAAAGATTGTTTCAAAACATCTAAACCATAAGAACAACATATAAACCCGTAATCAAAATCACTCCCAGAATCTCTCCAATATACCAATATGCTACAATTTCTTACTCATCACCAAAAAAACAATAAATAACATTCTCATTTATAACAATAGTGTTGAATTATCTATTTAATATTACATGTATTTAAAAGATAACCCGTTATTACAAAAGCACAAGTAACACTACAATTTTCTTCTTGTCTCAAGTACCTACAACCACCACATGGTCAGCACAACTACTGGCATTACATATGCCTACAATCTAGCACAATTTACGATTTCATAGTTTTGTAACAATAATGAAAAAAATACTTAACACACTTCAAGGGAGAGTAAGAAATTCAATTGCCATTTCAATTCATTTTCAAAGCTAAAGAGAGAAGAGAGAGAAAACACCATTTTTCCAATATCAATTTCTGGTCACAATAAGCATAAAAAAAATCCTACAGTCATATGTTAGTGTTTACAGGGTTTCCCGGTCGATATTTTGCTTGAATAAGGTCATACGATAATTTTCCCTATTTTGTTACAAATTTCTAAAAAGTGTTCAATTTAGACAAGTAGCCCCACAATATGCATCAAATTTAATCTCTGAGACTCAAACAAATAAGGAATCAAATACATACCTACTCCCATATATATAAGGAAACACTCGGAGCTGACAGAACCCAAAACTGGTGAACTAGGTTCAATTGGCACATGTCTTTCTGAAGCTACCGATCATAATTGTACCCAAATGACCTCGTCACCCAACAACCAGGGGCCTACAAAAACCACCTAGAAAACTAGCTTGTGAGGTTATTTTCTCTGAACTAAGGTTTGGTAGTGATTTTCAAGGAGAAATACTAGAGGTATGCAGAAGACAAATTATATTGCTCCACCTAGGGCCTAAATTGCGGCTCAAAACCAAACCACATTTTTAACTTTCAGTAGCTCTCTAAAGCTGCAAAAAGGTCCCCTAGGCTCCTAAACGCATAAAAAAAAGGGTCAAACAAACTTTCGAGGAGCAACCCAGGGTTCAGTAGAACAGTCCATGTGACAAGGAACACCATCAAAGCTTGATTTTCTCATTTTAGGGTTTATATAGATATCTTGTGGCTCATTAAAAACATGTTTTATTACGATTTCACAAGGTCGGCGAGAGGTGGTTTTTACTTAATTTCGAGTTTGAATTGCCAACCGCATGGCTTCGGTACACATTACTATTATCGAAGTTTTCCAAACATCTCAAAAAGGTAAATTGGGAACTGGGTTTATGTTCAAAATAATTTTTCAAGTTGCACAAAAATATAGGTAAATTGGCTATAAAGTACTACGCCTTATCTAATTCCCCAAAAAATTATTCTTCTTTGGTTTGATTTTCAACTCCATTAAAATAGAGAAAAAACTAGAACCGTTAAGATCATGCAAGAGAAGGATAAGATGACCATGTTTGTTAACCAACACAATGGTGCAAAAGAGGAGCTCCATGACTGGTTTGAATGTGCTCATTTTGCACATCCATCACGAGCATTTTGACAACCAGTTCAAGTGCATTTTGTATGCTTACACATTTAATAGATATCAACATTCAAGTTTAACCCGTCAATCTCAACTCAATCTTGTAAAAAAAACTCTACAAACATTTCTGGAAAATTTGTGAATTTAAGAAAACAACTCAAAGGCCTCTTTCATTTTCCACATAAGACCGTAAATTGCTGAGAATGAGTGTGAATTTGACTCCTATAGCATGGGCTTCAAAAGGGTTTGTACTAATTGTCGTAACTAACATCTCCACAAACTTTCAGACCTTAAGTTTAAATGGTCTTCTCCTGATTCAATTGAAAAGAGGCACTACACGTTCTGTTGCCCACACAAAGCAACTGAAACTGCTCACCTATCTCTAACCATCGCAGGTTTGCATTTTCAAGAGAAAGCCAGACTAGCGTGGGAAAGGAGGATGCCTAGGAGGTAGTATCCAGGATTTTCACCTGTCAATTTGCATTTGTTTGGAAGTTTCCAAGGCCTCTTTTAAAACAAAAACCAAAATGTGCACGCACAGCAATCATTGCAGGCCTGTGACGCAGCATTTCTTCAAGGCATTTTGTCAAACAGTTCATGTGCATTGTCCGAGTTTCCACATTTTGCAAACATGTCTACCATCGCACTTAGCAACTATAACAACTGGAAACATAAACTTTCCTAATGCCAAACCCTGTTCCACGGCTCCTCATTTGGCGCTGGCAAGGGGACGTAGGGAAAAAGGTTGTGGTGTTTGAAGGTTTCCAAGGCCTTCAAAAGAAAACCAAGAGAAAGTTATCCTTATCTCCACGGGAACCACATGGACTAGCAAACAACACGAGCACTTTTTAAAATTCCAACCAAACCATGAAGGCGGAAGGAAAGAAATTTTCTACAAACCGGGCGGGGGAGGCCCTACAATTTTTAAGTTTATTGTTAAAACTTCAGTTTTGCATCGGTGGGATTGAATTTTGAAAAAAAAAAAATCATTCTTGCTGACATATTTTGCATTATAGTTTAATTTCAAAAACAGATTATTTAGATACAATTTTATATATTTTGAATGCCAAAAATACAATAAATTTAAATTATACAAAATATTTATTAATATTATTATTTGTATATATGTATTGGTTATCAATTAAATATTAAATAGACTTAAATTGACTGATGTTTTTTTTTAACACTTAACAATTAACATTTAAATATATTCTAAGAGCTTGAATCATAAATTGTAAACAATATCAACAATTAACAAATTATAAACCAATTTAGAAAAAATAAAATATTATTTTATAGTTTATAAATATTTTAAGGGCAAACAAACCATCACAAAAAATAACTTTTGTCCAACATTCCTCCTCCTCATCATTATTATCCCCTATCTAACATTCCTCCTACTCATCATTATCCCATACACCTGTAACACCACCATGACCAATGCCACCATCCTCAACATCATCATTGTATGCATCCTCCTGCAAATGTATCGTTGTCTACAAAATAAATGTACTATTATAACTCAAGTTTTAAATTAAAAAAGCAATAGTTGAAATGTATTAAAAATATTTTCAAATAACATAACCAAGGTTTACATCAAGAGGCACCAGATGTTCCCCGCATAACAAAACAAATAAAAATTAACTTATTATTTGAAAAAACTAATTAATTTTGTTTCTAAAACTTAGCTTATAATCACTAACCTTTAATCTTGGAATTCTACCTTAATACTTTTTTTTGACCTGGCTAATTATTATGTACTAAGGATGCCTTCTATGTTGTCAATGCATCTCAGGGGTGTGACCAACCTTCCTCTATTTTCGTCCTTATGTCATGATTAGGTGGTAGTATTACGAATTTGGTTTACTAAAAACATAGAAGTAATTAAAGTACAATTTGAACTACACAGAATATAATTTAAAAAGGAATAAAATTTAGGAATAATTATATAACAATAATAAAATTACATATATCATGCTGATATATTACCAAAAATAATCTTTTTTAAGGGACTGAGCATCTTCTTTAGTTGGTCTACATTCATATATACTATGCAAGAAAAAATAAAATATATAGGTTAGTTAATCAACAATAAAACACATTGTAAATCCAAATTAAATTATTCAAAATAAATATGAAGGATAATAAACATACAAATTTAGTTAACACTCATGTAAGGTTTATGCAATGAGTAATAAGGTTTGTTTGAACCCTTTTTTTGTTGTCTTGAGATACCCACTTTTTCCCCTTTCTCTACATTCTTTTTCTCATTACCCTCCTATTTTGCAATCATATATTTCCATTTCTCTTTGTTATAATGTATGGTGCGCATATTTTTTCATTCAGATTTGAGTTTTTTTAATTTTTTTATAAGTCACATCCCGTGAGCTTCTAAAAAATCCCCTATGTACATCAAGGTCTTCTTTCTTATCATATTTATTCCATTTTTTTTAAATTTTTTTAGATAATATAACTTAGCATCTTAAATGTGCGTTGTTTATTCTCTTTGGAGAATTTAGGCTAGTCAAGGTGGGTTAAGGATTTGGTGTAGGAAAGATGTTTGATCACCTAGCAGAGATAATTGTCCATAAATAAATCACAATTTGTATTTCTTTGAACCTCCTCTTATTTAATGAACCAAATTGTTGTGTTTATCATACCATATGGGAATTTTCGGTACTCAGGGTCATGCCAACAATTCACCCAAGGTGGATAAAGGATCATTGGAGGTGTGAAGAGGTTTGTTATAATCTATCAAGACGTCCTTTATCTCCCTCTCTCACATGGTTTTCAAATCACATAATTTAAAAAAAATTCCCACTTTTTAAGTCTCTTGGCTATTAAGAGAATTCTCTCCAATTTGGAGAGGGTTTGTGGTTTTGTCTACAAGTACCATAATAGTGTAGCCTCATACTGAAAAATACTTAACAATATAATTAACATTCTGAAACAAAAAAAATCCTAGATAAAGTAAAAGAACTTATGTTTGAAATATTAATAAAAACCCTACCTTGCTTTCTTCCTCTTCGGAAGAAGAATACAAACTGATTGAAAGGACATGTTTTCTATATCATTTTTCCTAAGTTTGGCTCAATTTCCTTTTTCCCTTTCCTTTCTTTGGTTTTACTTTAAGGGAGAGGAGCCAATCATTGAGCATGGACCAATACATTTGAGGGTAGATGAAAATAAAAGAGCTAGTACATGTCACTTTCCCATTTAAATTTTGAAAAAAATGCACCCTAAATAATATGTCACATCAAGTCATATCAAACTAATTAACCAATAAAATGATGAAAAATACGTAAAAGAAAATGTATGAGTTAACTCTCAAGAAATTGTGCACCTTGAATTTCTTTGTGTTTCAAATTGCTAAATTTAAATATTAAAAAAGTCCCTTCCACATAATTAAATTTTTTAAAACGAAATATTTATAATGTGGAGAACATGATCTATAAAAGGTTTTTTTTCACTTATATGATCTGTAGGTTTCTATGTGCACTCATAAACTTAGGGTGCACAAACATTGGCTCCTCTCCCTTACCTCATATTTTCTTTATCATATTTAATAGTGTTGATAATGTAATGAAAATGACGTATATGAAATATTGGGAACGAAGGATACATCAAGAACTACACCTAAAATTATTTCCTTATCCCTCTTATGCCTTTCTAGAAACATAATAAAACAAATAAAAGTGACGTCTCCCTTTTTTTCAAAATTCGGGATCTTTGTTTGTAATTGGTTAGGTATATGGATAATGAAAACACTAGCCTAAAACTATTATTTTAAAAAGTCCAAGTAACATTTTTCTTAAAATTTAGTGTTAAATTAAAAATATCCTATAAAAATAATTTCTTATGTTTTTTGGATGAAAAAGAGGAGATGAGATCACTACAGATAGTTGCTACATAAGTAGTACACACAAAACCCCGTGAATGGATTATGAAACCCTGGATGTCCAAGGAGAGGAATTTTAAAAATGAGAAGAAAAGGAAGATTTGTTTTCATCTATTACAGTGGCCTTAGGGATGAATATTTTCAAGTGGATGAGGAAGGCCTTTTGAAACATTATAGGGAGTGTCTACAGAGGGTTACCGAAGACACTAGAATTTAGCAAGATATAGATTATAGTAATAAGGGGAGACTGAGGGAAGAAATATTTGAGTTTTTTTTCATATTACAATTCTGAAGTTTCTTTTGTTAGAGGTACAAACATGGAACAAGAGGTGTGGCCATGGTTTTCTTCATTTTTGGCACTATTGAAGGACAATCCAAACGATCTAATTATGTGGGTTGATGAGAATGGGTTGTGAAAGATGGATAGAGAGTGGCTCCTTAATTTCGAGGAAGTTATGACCCAAACTCCCTCATGTGAGGATGGAAATTTTGAATCAAATTTGGAAATCAATGTTTCTAATGTGGATATAGAAAAAAGAATAGATGAGTCATTGAAAAATGGTATAGTTGAAGGCTTGGTAGAGGATAAAAAATGTGATGCAAAACTGGTTCCTGAAGAAGGTGGTGGAATGACTAGGGAAATTTTATTTCTATGGTGAATGGTTCCAAATTAGCTGAGATAAAGGGTTTAGTTGATGAAAATCAACCTCTTCAAGAGCTCTTTAGATCCACATGTGAATTTGAATTAGGAAATCAATGATTGCATATTGAGGAAGATATGACAGATACTTGATTTCTCTATAGTATGGGGAAAATGTGAAGTAAAATGGATCTTCAACTGTCTATACAAGCGGTGGACCATGTGGGGGTATCAACTATGATCCTCAAATAGAATATAACCCATGAGAAATATTATATAATGGGGGTGGTACAAAAAATGAATCTTTTGGTGGTTTCTTGAAATCAGGGGAAGAAAGAACCCAATCTAAAAGGAAAAGAGACACCAAGTTTTTGGGGTAATGTTTTTACTTATAATAAGGTAATTGGTAAGAATGGCCTTACCATATTAGGAAAGGTTTAAGGTAGACTCTAGAGGGGGTTGCAATTCAGAAATTATATAAAGAAATATTGTAGGGGTAGATTTGAGAAGTTTTTTTTTCTTTCCAAATGGTGATTTTGTGATCTCTTTTACCTCCAAAGTTGAATTGGATGTGGTTTTAAAAAGAGAAACATGGATTATTTATATATGTAATATCAATGTCTAAAGTGGAGTGATGACTCAAATAAATCAACTCATAACCAAATGAATGGGATATGGGTGTAGATTTATGATTTATCCCTATACTTTTGGAACTTGTAGTCTTTAAGGAGGATTGGATATTATTCTTTGGGTAAATTCTCATATGTAGACTCAAGGTTTTGGAATGCGACATTTGACAAAATTTTCAAGATAAAAATTTAGGTGAAATATAATCTATTCCTTTTACCAAATTAATAAAGTTTTCTTTAGCTGGTGAGTTATGGATACATAATGTGGTGTATGAATGTCATATTGTGAGATGTTGTTTTAAGTGTAAAGCTACATCTCATTTGGATAGGTTTTGTTGTCAAAATGAATTGGGGTGTGCAAATTATTTGGTTCAAAAAATATGGAAATCTAAAACTCTTTATAATATGAACCATTCTCCTGCATCGAAGGGGGATAGGAATTCTAGGTTGGATTTAAATAATGATATCACAAGGAAACAATATTGTTTAAGGTTTGATCAAAATATGAATCCAGTCAAAGAGGAATAAAATATAAACATTCTTAAATGTGGGATTGAAAATAAGGATATTAGAAGATTGGGAAAAGGGGGGTGAAGATATTAATTTAAGTACTCACAGAGTAAAGGTGTTAAAGGTACCTAATGATGAGGAAGTGACCACTTCATATTGTCATTATTAATTACTAATTACCACTAAATTGAGGATTGAAAGGTGGAAATACAAGTTCTACAGAAGAGGGTAATTAAATGTTGATTTTCCACTCACATGACCTATTTTGTATGAATGATGAAGGTTGTTAAAAGGGTTCTTATTTAGCTCATGTGAACTAACTAAAATGTCAGTTTTACACTTTGGAAAAGGTTATTTTATTGGTGTTGTATATTTGCGTAGATTTTTTTGTTTCTAAGAAATGCAAGGAAACTCTCTTATGATTTTTAATTGAATTGAGGAATGGGGGTTTTGTGATCCGAAAATATCTAGAAGATCACTCATACCTAGAGAATGCCCATATTTGTAATAAATTTTTCCAAAATGAATAATGTTAGGAGTTTTTTTACAAAATTTCAAGGGGCGGATGAGTAAATTTATTTGGAGTTTGTTAAATCTTAGAAAAATGGAACAATGTTCGTAAGGGGATTGCATAGTATAGTGTTAGAGTAAAAACTTAGATTAATTTTGAATCTTCCATGCATAAGGGGAAAGATGGTTTAATGTAAAGAAAAAGGGACTAAACTACAAGGATTAGTTTCTTATGTCAGGAAAGTAGGTGCATGATATTGAGAAAGGAATTCTACGCACTTCATTGCCAGAACATTGGCCTACAGTAGTATTTATCATGTTGAGGTACATTACCTGTGAAGGTATATGTTCCCTTATGTGTTCTTGTCATTTCAATTTATCATCACATGTTAGGCATAATAGGATGGTAAATGTTCCTTATTTTCTCCTCAAATCACTGGAGAATATGGTCGCATCGGTAAAAGGAGGGACTATGGAGGCCCTTGCCCACCAAGGGATTATTAAATTATTAATATTAGATTCCCTTCAATCCTCCTCTAAAGGTGTATCATGAAATTGTTTTTGTACCTCCACCAAATTTGTTGAGACACAAAATCCCAAAATAAGGAATTTAGTTATTATTAATTCCTCATACTCTTCTAAGGAATGCATGGGAGTCTAAGCATAAGGATTTAAAGGAAACTAGTGTTACTGGGGGACCTAGGAGGTCTAGTAGATTAGGGTCCTTGCGATTTGGCTTAATGGAAGATAATATAGATAGGAGGGTAGGAAGGAAAAAATAAATAGAAGAGGAGAAGTTTTTTCGAGATGTTGTTATGGATGAAAAGCGTAAAAGGGAGTTTTGGATTGATTTTCAATAGGAGACAAGACATGATTTGGTTGATGTGTAGTTTGGTCAATAATGTGCTAAAGGGAGTATGCTAGGAAAGGAACCTAGGGATGTTAAACGATCGATAAAATAAATGGAAACTTGAATTTATCATTTAGAGTTTTAAATGGCCTCATTTTAGGCTAACCTGGGGAGGGAAAATATTGACCATTTGACAATGCTGAAAAATATGGCTACAAAAGTGATAGAAGAAGTACCTTTAGGTAATGTGGATGAGAACATAGCTATAGAAGATCTGAATTTATATCAGTTTTTACAAAGGAAGTACTTGTAAGTAATGTGACTGGGAAGATAAATGAACAAGCATCCAGTATATATTAGGACATGAAAACACACACCAAGAGGGAAGAGGCTAAAAAAGAGAGACTCACATATAATATAGCTAAGAAAATGATTGCATGGGATCCCAAATCCTATCATGACAAGGAAACATAGAAAGAGGGGACTATATCATATAGGCTTCCTTGCTATCAGGTCTATACTAGTTAAGGTGCATACTCAATTGGCAAGGATGAAAGACGAGACGGGTGATTTCAAGTTATTCTGGATGACGATAAAAATGATAGACAAGGATTGGTAAATAATTCCAAGGAATTTATCTTAAATGTAGTATCAGAAAAGAGTAAAAATGGAGAAACAAATAAAGGTCTTAAAAATTAATCGACTCCATGTATGTAAGTTCGGAGTACAGTTGTATGGCTGTAGATCTCCACCTAGAGTATATGATTTAATTCTATAGGAGGATCTTAGATAAAATTCCAATTTGGGTGGCTTTCTTTTTCTTTTCCGATTGAGATATATATCGGAAAATAGTTATGTCATGTTTTATTTTCTTCAACTGAAGAAGATAAAACCTTTTCTGTGAAGCATATATTCATATCTTGATCTTAATTTTAAATAATACTTGGAACTCCAACCCATGTGTTGGTGATGTTTATATGAGATATTTTATATCTTATCTCTAGAATGAGATAAAAATCTCATAAGAAAGAAAAAAATATTCTATAAGGGAGGAAACCTAGGAATTATGGTTTAGGGCTAAATTCCCAAAACCAAATTAAAATAAAAATGAACTACAATAAGTTGTGGAGACAAAGCAAATCAGAAGGAATATGGAATAAATCAAGAGGGAAGTAGGGAAATCAGCCATACAAAGTGTGCAAAATTTAGGTGTTTAATCCTATAATGCTTGTTTGACCATGTGGCATTTCCTTTCACCATTCGAACAGGAAAAGAGAAATAATATCACCTTATAATGTATGGAAGGCTAGATTATGAGAAAAATTTTATATCCAAGAATTGAATAAGCAAGGGGTTAGATGGCTAAGGTTGAAATTCCAACTTCCTTTTTTCTTGTGGCCTCTCATGTACTATACAGGAGGAATGATGATTTACATAAAAGAACAATTTGCGATATTGTTGGAGTGTGAAGAATCTCTTGGATATTTTGCAAAATTAGATGAGCCACCCACTATCCCCTTGGATATTTTCACCTTGTGTGCTTAATTGAATCTGAATTAAAGGGGTGGTTGATACAAAAAATACTATGGAAGGCTCTCATGTAGTTCTCTTAAGTTCTTGTGTATAACTAACCAACCCTCTAAGGGTTCACTTGTGTCTCTTGACACCAAGATAGTGGGATAACTGCATAGTATAGAGTGTACCTAGTGCAAAAGTAGTGAGATATGGCATGCCTTAGCTATGTGACCTAACTCTTTGTTGAATGAAATAATTTTTCAATGCTTGGAATGACTTTTCTCTTGTTAAGACTTGGATATATGATCTTTGCATGATTGTAGATGGGTGAAGCTAGACTCCTTGATCTATTTGAATGCTTATAACATGTAATAGGGACTACCCTAGATGATGTGAAATTTATTTGAGTATATTTAGTAACCCTTTGAGTCCTTTTAGAATGATGTTTACAATAGGATTTTTTAAGAATTCTATGTGAGTTAAAAGTGATAATCAAATTCTTATATGTAATTGGTTGGGGTGTGGATGGTTATGGTTGGACACTCCTAGTTGCTAGATAAGCGCTGAGAAAAATGTGGTTTGAGTCTAATATATCTTATAAGATAGACTCGCCCCTATTATAGAAAGGAGGTTCGGACGCCTCTGATTGAGAACTATGAGAAAAGTGTTGTTCTGTTTCTCCCAGTTCAGGGGTATGAAGGATTTGATTATGATATTGATGTGTGGAATTAATTTTTTTTGCCTCATTTCTTCATTATTCTAAGTTTTTTGGGCATCAAGAAAGGAATTGGATGTAATTGTCTGATAAAATGGGACTTGTTGTGACACTGGAGTAGGAAATGTTGTAGGAAATGGTGTAGATTATGCACTATAAAGTGGGAAATGTTGTTGAAAAAGGATAGGTAACAGGTGGAAATGTTTTCAAAAGTTTTATTACAAGCATGTTGTCTAGTAAGTACCATGGTAAAAAAACACACAAACACCTGGAAAATGAAAAGAAACTAATTGGGTTGATTTACAAATAGTAGGAAAAAGTAACCAAAATATCATTTATATTTATCTTAATTAATTATGAAAGAGTGAAATGTGTAAGATGGTTAACGAAGGTCTTAGGAAATGGTAGTCTATGGTTAGTTTCAGGAATGTGTAAGGTTGGATTCCTCGATATAATTGAAGGTACATGATGCCCAAATCTGTACAACTACCAACACAGGCGTGGTATGGGGTCTACCCCCTCACTTCATGGTCCTACTGCGATAACGAAGATGGGTGCTAAGCCAATATATACCAACAGAAAAGAGATTAAACTCGGCCAAAATACCGAGTTGGTTTCCCTGTTTGGTGATGAAATCCCTATCAGTTTCAGTTGGGTGGGATTTTTTTGAATGCATTTTTTTATTTATAAGTGGTTCAGTTGTGTGTGGGGGAAGAATAAGTGGATGCAACAAATTTTCCTCCTAATTAGACTATGTGAAACAAGGAGGAAAATTGTTTATTTTAAGACCCAAAAATGAAATGTTGATTTTGATGAAGACAAACAAAAAAGAATGCAAAACAGAAAAACAAAAATAAAGTTTTAGGACTCACCTTGAAACCACTCCCTTTTTTTATAATTTAGCAATTTTTTAAAGCAAGCAATCTGGTAGTCTAGCAAACGAGCTTTTCAAAAACAGTACCCTACAAATAGGTTAGGAACAAAAAAAAAAAAGAAATTAGTAAATAGGAAGTAAAAAGAAAAAAGTTAGACTATAAAAAAAACACACAGACAAAATTAGGTCTTTGTTACACCAGCTTGGGTATGGGAATGGTAGAAGAGTTAGCGATGGAAGGTTTTGTTGGTTTAACTACCTTATTAGAGGGTAGTGTATTTTTAGCTTTAGGTTGCACCTACTTGGGCAAAGGTGACACGGGTGTACCAGATGTAGAGGGAAAAGAAGATGGTGGAAGAGGACGGGTTAGCCATGGGGGTAACCAAATTGCGGTGGAGGTGGTTGGTAGAGATTGGGTAGAAGGTGTGAATGGAAGAGAAGAGAGTGTCATGGGTAGTGAATAAGTTATGGAAGGTAGTGGTGGTATGGGTGGTACGAAGGTCACGGGTGACGGTGGAGGTTGTGTGGATCGCTTGGGTATATTAGAGGTTTGTGATGAGGAGGTGGGTTGTTGCATTCTTGGTTTACCAATGGAAGGAAGTTTCTTGGCCAGGGTCGATGGGTGAGGTCCTAGGATGGACGGAAGGGGTGAAGGTGACAATGGTGTGGTAGGTGAGGTTGGTGTATGAGGCCATGGAGGTTGGGTCTTCTTTTTAGGGGTCAAAATAAGTTTAGTGTTGGTTTGGGAAGATGTGGCAAAAATCTAATTTGATGGGTGGGTGAGTAAGGTTCGATGTCATCATGACCCCTAAGGTAGTGATGGGTTTAGGTAAGGGAGATGATATAGGCGTGGGTAGGTGTTTGGGTGTAGATGTATGTTAGGTTGTGGGTAGAGGTGTGTGTTGGGTTGTGGGTGATGACATGGAAGGTGTTACAATAGTTATGGTTGTGTTTGGTTTGGTCGGATAGTGGAGGTGTTGGTGAGTGATAGTTGCATTTGGGTTGAAGCGGGAAGTAGATGTCCCCAAAGTAAGGCTCTATCAACATAGTCTAGGTGATCAGTCAAGTGTGAAAATGGTATTGTTATAAGCGGGGCCGACGTGGATCGAGTAGCAATCCCCGTAAAATGTGTTTGAGACACAGGGAAATGGCTAGCCTCAAATTCTGTGGGTAAGAGAGTCGAAAGCATATCAATAGGATCTTTAAGGTCTGATGGACAATGGTCATCTAAAGGAAATGGTATTTCTATTGGATCATCCATGAAAAGAGGAGAGGATAAGCCAGACTGTAGTGCCCACACTTTTTATAGCTCAGTTACTGGTTATTTCTTTGCTCATAGACATGTTTTGACAGAGATTTGTTATATCTTGGACATTATATTAGAGATTGGATCTTATTAGACATGTGTGGACATTCAGGCGTATAGCGCCAATTTAGCTTAATTTCTATGTTTTCGTATTTTCTTATGATGTCATGGATACTAATGGATATGATGTTGTTTTTGGAACATAATTATATTGATGGATACTTAGTTGTTGCATGTTGAGATTCTAGGGTTATATGTCACTTTATCATCTTGTCTAACTTTGGAGAATTGAGTATAATTTTGCACGTTGTCGCATTTTGATTTCAGTAGGATGTTAGGCTAGTTTAGAACTCATCGATATCTTGTTGAGTCGTTGACTTATATTTTATCAGACAGGAGCGGTTAATGTGTGCAATGAGTGTGCAGGTGACAGGTTTACAGGAGAACATGGGATTCAGGTCAGCTAAACAATCTTGCACAAGGAGCCCACGGGCTGAGTCCTAGCCATGTTCATTGTGTGAAACCTTAGTGTTGGAGATTATTATTTTGGGCACCATGAGTGAACCCAATTTTTGTAATGTATTGTGCCTTGAATTATTAATTTTGTTTAGGGTAATTAGTTATGTTGTAAACTTGTTTGGGAGTTAATAATCCCACTTTCATTAAAATTATGACTTTGTTTAATGAGTTACTTAATCACAAGGGTTTAGGGTCACATGTGAAACCCTTGGGTGGTCCCCACACCCTCTACCCTTGTGCCAAAAATGCAAAACCCGAAATTGAGTTATTTTAGGCATTTTGGGGACCCCTTTTTAGCTTGGGAGTTCCCCTAACATAAAAATGAGCCCTTAGGGGGGATTATTTCCAAGGCTAGAGGGAGTTTTCCCTCCTTTTTTACCTCTTGTTTGGTCACATCCATTTAAGGGGTGTGGATTGGAGTGCTTGTTAAAAGTTTCACTAATTTTGTCTTGTTAACATTTAGGGGAATTTGGGAGAAAAGGGAAAAAAGACATTTTTACCCTTTCTCTCTTTCGTTTTGGCATCTTTGACCTTGATGTAGGAGAGGGGTGACACATGGCACCCCCTCATTTGTGAGGATTCTTGCTTTCTCCTCTTCAAATTCCCCTTCATGGAAAAAGAGAGGGACTTTTTTTTGGAACTTCTTGCGTGGGATGCTTGTGGGATTTGGAGCTTGAGATTTGCTTGAGTCAAGGAGTGGAGAAATTTAAAGTAGGAAAGCTTTTTGGAGAGCTTTCCTTGAGGTAGGCTCTTATGTCTGATTGCATGTGTTGTATTCATCTTAGTTGTTAGATGGGCTACTTGAATTTGTAATTTTTGCATGTGGATTTTGGTTGTTGTTTGTTTGTTTTACTCCCTCCATCATATGGCATGATGGAGTTTTGGAGTTTGTGGGGGAAGAGAGAGGGATTTTTCCCTCTCAATCCTCAAGGATTGATGGACAAGCCTTGTAGGGTCTTATAGTTTTTCCCCTCAAATGGTTTAGGTTGGGAAGTTGATTCATTTGGCTTGAATCTCCTTCCCCATTCTCGGTAAGGAAACCCCTTTAGGGTTTGAAAATCCTTCCAAGAAGGACTTGGAGAAAGGATGGAGGAATAAGGAGGGGTTAAATGATATAGGAGTAATAAGGAGGGCATGGAGGTCTAGTTATTGTGCTTATAATCTTGGTAACAAATTTTGGATAACTCCTCTCCTCTCTTCCCCATTATTTTAGAGGTAGAACTTGGGTTCTCCTCTTTTTCACCTTGTAAAATTTGGAGTCTTGTCTTGGATTTTTGCCCTATTTTTGTGTGTTTGTATCATTGTTAGTTCACCCTCAATCTTGTGCTAGTTGTGATTAGTTGTCCTCTTTCCCATGGGCTTGGGGGAGGCTAGCATGCATCCCAACCTTGGGAGAGGCATGTAATGATGCCTATGGTTTGGAGGCAAACAAGCTCTTTCTCCTTGTTGGGTTTCTTGAAGGCATGAAGGTTGGAGCTCAAAGTTGGAAGTTGGAGATATTGAGAGCTTTTCTTTGTCTTCTCTAATCTTGGTGAAACATTTCTTGTATTGTAGCCACTTGAGTATGGCTTGTGGAAGACTTGTACTCCTTGTAAAATTTTCCATTTTGTAACTTTGTATTTTTGAAATCTTGAGCCATTTTTGAGCTAAGACATCTACCTCAAGTCTTGTAAAAATCTTGTGATAAATCTTCTTGGGTAGATATGTATTTGTGTATGTTGTTATATGTGAACTTCAAATCTTGAAAATGAAATATTGTTTTGTTGTTACTCTTTAATATGAAAATTTGATTTGTAATCTCCCTTTTAAAAAAAAAAAAGTATAGGTTAGATTTTGACTTTCTTGTGAACTATTTATACCCTTCATGTTGAATGTCTATCTTGTTTAAAAATCTGAAATGTTTAGTTACTTATTGCATTGGAAAGCAATATTAATTCCTGGTTGAAGTCTCCTTTGTATAAATCAAATATATATATATATATATATATATATATATATATATATATATATATATATATATATATCTTCTTGCTACTTCTTTTTGTGACAACACGGAATGGAGAGTGAATAGATGCAGCTTTCTAAGTGCTTGTTTTTGCATCAAATGATAAGATTAAAATATGTTATTTACTTCAAGTGAAGTCTTTATTATTTGCCAATGTGTATAAAAAGATCTTATTCAGTTCTCAAAATAAGTTATAATCTTAGCTCAAATTGTGTTGTCAAAATAGGTTTTACTTTGCAGATATATATATATATATATACACACCTATTGAAATATTTCTGCTGTAAAACCTTGTGTATATTTATATTATATATATATATATCTAAAAGTGATAATAATATATATTTATCTATACAATAACATAATATATATATATATATACAATATTATATATATATATATATATATATATATATATATATATATATATATATATTATACTATGTAATATATATATAAACACGTTTTGTTTTTTTTTTAATATATATATATAAAACAAAACACAAACAAAAAAAAATCAAACAAACAAAATTTATTTTTAAACAAAAAACTATGGTGGGGGGGTTCGCCCCCCCCCCCACCCAGCGCACAGACCCCCCATAACCACGGCTCCCATGGCCGATGCAGCCAACTGCCCTCCAATGCCAACCCCACCCCTTGTCGCGTCTCCCTGCACCTGCGCCACCACTGTCCTGACCTCCACACCTCCCTACACCCCCCCGCGCGACCTCCTACGCCACATCCGCCCATGTCCATGCCTTCCCTCACCCCTGCGGCTAAACCATAACCCGCCACCCTCCTTAAAATTCGCCCCCTTCCAAAACCATCAAATATATATATATATTCCATAACAAAAACACAAGCTTTGGGAGGTAAAGTTATTATTCAAGGGAGGAAGCCAAAGTAATTAACAAACCTCCTTAGCTCTCTTACGTGCACAAAAAAAAAGAGAAAATGAAAACCAAATGAAAAGAGAGAGAGAGGGGAAATACGAAAGAAAATTCAAATGAAAAGAAAGAGATGGAAAAGAGAAGAGATAAGGAATTTTAGGGCACAATTTTGATCTAGGGTTGAGGATTGTTTAATCCTATGGCTCAAGTAAAACCCTACTCACCTTAAAGTCATAGGTTTTGATGGGAATGGTATTTTTAAAATAAAAAGAAAGGGAAATATGGATCAATATATATATATATTGGGGGATGACTTTACCTAAGGATGAATAATTATATTTCCATGTGGTGAAATTACTTAAGTGAATTTATATATAAAAAAAAATTAAATGGGTGTAATTTAACAAAATCCAAAATAAAATAAAATTGAATTAATGTCTTAAGCAACCATGAGGGTTTTTTTTAAAAAAAATTAATAAGGATTAAGCGTTAATGGAAAGAGCTAGATAGAGTGCTAGTTCGCTACTCAATTTTTTTTTTAAAAAAAATTTACCAACTTTTTAGCCTGTTTCCCGGTGTCCCGAGGCGAGGCACAACACAGACGAAATGGACTCTCCCTATGATGGTGTAGGTTTTGGACATTTATCTCCTATAAGTAGGAGAGGTGTCACTGATGACTACTCCGTAATTTGAGGGGCCAAAGGCGGCGTGTTAATTATAGGCTATTCCACGGGTGAAGGAGAAAATGGAGGGGTTTCCTTTGTGGGTGGAGGAGTAAATGAAATAGGTTCTTGTGCAGGTAGGGGTGCTCGAGCTAAGATTTTGTCTATGGAAGGAACATGGGGTAGTTTGGAAGTAATTGGTATGTCCTTGAAAATGGCGTGGACCTCATAGACATTGCTATCATTAGTTGAAGTGTCACCAGTTTGGTTGGGATATGGGGCATGATTAGGGAATGGCTTTTTGAAGATATGTAGGTTTTGGTTAGTGGGTGCATTTGGGTTATCCAAGACTAGTTCTCTATTGTCTAACATTTCTTGGATGATATTCTTGAAGGTGATGCATTTATCATCGCTATGACCTTTTACACGATGATAGTTGCAAAAGTTGTGTTCTTTATACCATGCGGGCATGGGGAGATCAGGTTCAAAACACGTATGTGGTTTTATAGGTGGAATGATAATGGCACCAGCCTTAATAAGCTTTTCCAAAATAGAAGAATAAGGTTATCCTTTTGAATTTTACTTTCGTTGTTCTCGTTTGAACTAGAAAGCTTGGATAGGAGAGAGATTAGAAGAAGGTTTGGCTTGGTTTGATGGGTGAGAGGGTCCAGCCTTGAGAACTACGGCATTGCCAGATCCTTTAGGTTTTGAATACTTGTTTTGAGGTTTCAAAGATGAAGAATAATCATTTGATTTGAATGCGATGTTCTTGTTAAGTAGCTAAATTTTCTTCTCTTCGATAGCATGAATCTCCAATTTTCATGCCATGGTGAATGCCTCATCAAAAGTGCAGAAGGTTTTCACCTGCAGGGTTGGTGAGATATGTCTAGCACAAGCCTGAGTAAAAAAATCTATGAGTTTAGTTTTAGGTAATTGAAATGTGAGCTAATTAATTAGGCTGCGCCAACGAGCAACAAAGTCAGCGATAGACTCGTCATCATATTGTCGAATGGAGTAAAGATCAATCATTGTGACTTTCTTGATGATGTTGATTGAGAAGTGGTCTAAGAAGGCCTGGGATACTTTATTAAATGAGTAGATGGAATGTCTGGGTAGCCCACTGTACCAGTCCAACACAGGTCCTGTGAGGGACATTGGGAAAGTTCATAGGAGTAGAGCATCATCATGGGTAATCAGATAACACCCATGTTTGAAAAACCACAAATTTTGTTGTGGGTCTTCTTTACTATTGAAACGGTTGAATTTTGGCATTTCCTAATGTACGGGGTATGGGTGAATAGGAATGGGCGGATGAATGGGCTCATTACAGATTTCATCGTATGTGAGAGAATTGCATGAGCCGGAAACCGATGCTTCTAGTTTCTGCATCCTTTCCATCATTAAATTGATGAGGTCATTGGTAGGTTGTGCTGGAAGGGCATCTCCTGTGGCATAAGAGGGATGGTACTGAACATGTGATGTGGGTGGCATTCTAGTGTATGGCGATGTTGAATAGGGAGGTTGAGAATAGGGGACCGACATAGAGGGCATATATCTAGAATGGATGACAAACGAGATAGGGTCCACCAATATGGGAATTAGTAACACAAGACTTCAAGACTTCTTCTCAAGAGAGAAGATAATAACAAGATAACACACAAAAATTACAACAATACTTTGTATACAATACTTTTAAATCCAACAATAATACAACTATTGTAACATTTCTAACATTCCTTTTTCTTTAATACATGTCAAGCTTCCACTATACTAGGATTACAAAAATATTACAAGTACAAGGTTTCAAAGATTCTTCTCAATATAGAAGAAGACATAACAATTACAAACAAACCATTACAACACCATACTTAAAATACAAGAGGATAATCCTCCCCAAATGGGGAACAACATGTCAAATTTTCACACTTTCCTTCTCCAAACTCCAAATCAAATCTACAAGTTTCCACTCCAAGATAGTCTTCAATGCACAAGATAAAGGGACCGGTTTCCTCCCAACCAAATGGCATCATCAGATGTCATCTCCAACAAATGGAGGACATGCTAGCCTCCCTCCAATCCCATTGGAGAGAGAGATTATTAAGCCTCAAGAATGCACAAGAAAATGAAATAAGGTTGACAATCACACACACACATAACTTGGAAACACACAACAACCAAATGGACAACACTTATCACAAGAAGAGAACTCCATGTTTTCCTCAAAAGGGAAGAGTGGCAAGGATCTCGCCGTAAGCCATATTTTGAACCAACCATAAGAACACATAAAATAATCTTCATAATCATCATACATCCTACTTTATCACTCCATCCCAACTCCAATCCTCCTCCAAGTAAGGATTTTCAAACCATTTTCTACCATGAGATGGTTTCCTTCATAAGGATGGAAGATGAGGTTCAAACCATATGAACATTCATCTTCCACATCAAACCATATGAGGGGAGGAAATAATAAAATAGACCATCATGGCTTGTCCATCAAGCCATGTGGTGTAAGAGGGGGAATCCCCCCTCTTCCTTTACAACTCCAAAATCCACCACAACCATACGATGGATGGCGAAAAATAAAGGAACAAGAGTCACACAATACACCCACAACCAAACATGCAACAAACAAGATTCAAAAAACCATTCTTTCTTTTCCACATTATAGTATAGACAAAAAAAGAAATAGGTATGAATCCTACTTCAAATTAGCAATCCAACTTCAAGCATGTATCAAGCTCCCCCAAGCTCCCCCAAGCTCCAAGCTCCAAGCTCCAAGATTTCTCCAATTCTCATAGTAAAAAAGACAAGCAAAAAATTCCATACCACTCTCTATGAGGAGGTATAAAAAGAATCAAACACAAATCCTCACAAATGAGAGGGTGACATGTGTCACCCATCTCTTCCTCCAAAAAAAAGATTCCCAAAATCACAATAGAGCATATTACAGAAAACTCATTTAGGATGTAATCTCCCAAATTCTCTTAAATGTCCAATAATCCAACACACCTTCATCTTTTAAGAAAAACACAAAACAAACAACCATACTTACAAGATGGTTACATAAGAGGAGGTCATATGGGAGGGAAAATCCTCATTTTACCTTGAAAATAGACCCTCGTACCCATAGGTAGGATCCATAGGGGCACATTTCCATCCAAGGGAGACCCCTAACAGTGAAAAGAGGCCCTTACATATTGCCACATTTATCCCAAATTCGAGTTTGGGTAAAGTGGCTCAAAACAAGACGTGGTGGGGCCCACCCAAATGATAATTAGGTTGTCCCAAACCACTAACAACAAAATTAATATAACATAAAACAACTCTAATGCATGTGGGGACCATTAGGTCCCTAAACTAGTTTACCATAAGGAGTAAACAAATTATAATTAACATAATTATACATTAGGAATCACCAAAGGTGTCCAAACATGATTATGCCACAAACAAACAAGGCTACACACAATCCATGCATGGCTAAAGGAGATCGTCCCAGTCAACCACTTGTGTAAATTGAGGTGCCATCTCCCAAACCCACATTCTCCTTTGTGCCCTATAATCTGCACACTCAACTCACACAATAAACATGCCTACTCGATAAATAATAAACCAGAGAAACTAATCCAATATAAAGACAAACCAAATCAATCATGGATATTCTTTCCAACTATACAATAAGTTGATAATTATTTTACTTATTATGGAAAATTTGTAAATTTAGAAATCAACCATCATCCAAACGAGATAACTAGATCTAAAAATTTCATGTATGTTTCTATAGTAGATCAAAACATAGAATTCATCCAAGTTATTCCATGATAACATCCAAAGCAGAATCATCAAAATTAATGGGTCACAATATGAAATAGATTCATCATTGATCCATCATATATCTAGCAAGATCCATCTAAGTTGCATCATCGTTAGTATCCATAATAGTGTGGGTACAAGAAACTAGCAACATGTATCACAACAAGTCATTAGTTCAACTTGCCTCAAACACCACCTATGTCAATAAGAGTAAATTTACAGACAAAATCTTATAATTCTTAAATAGTATTATATCAATTTCAATAATTCCATAATAAAACCATATATTATCTAAATAATTGCTAAATCAAAATCTACAATCTAGTAAATGAAATGAGTCGGTAATTGTAACGGTGCAAGAAAGGGGTGGGCACTACACTCTTGTTTGGATGAACAACAATTGAAATTATAGGTTTGATCTGTTACTTTTTTGGAATGGACTACTCCAAAATTGTTTGTAGTCTCTATGCAATACACCTCCAATTTTGTGCAGGTCTTCAACCACTTGGATTTTCACCAAATCTAGCTAGGGTGGTCCCTAAATGACCCCCTATGTTGAAATTCTATTTTTTTTTAAATTTTCTCCTCTGCTGCACTTCTAGGAATGCTAATAGTGAATTTTTAATTTTTTGCAAGAACAATGTTGATAAGTAAATAGAGGTAGGGTGTTGTGAAGAGGCTAGGGGAATCTATGTCTCCTCTTGGGATCTAACTTTCATCAGACAATCCTCTAAACCTTCTACAACCTATAATCACCTCCAATAGGCTTAGAACCTCTCTGAGATATGATACCAAATGATGAAAACAGACCAAGAGCAATCAAATTATGATTTCATTCCTTAAATCCATTAATAAAAGGATGGTTGTAATGTTTATAGAGCATTGTACAACCATAAATACATTCTAAGTATAACAGCTTCATAACTAAACAAAATATAATCCAAGAAGCATAACAAACCAACAAATATAAATTAAGAATATAACAATAATTGACATACTAAATTAACCTATTCTAACGTAAATAAAATTAACCTTAACATCAAAGTCTATTAGATATGATTATCCTAATAGAAGAAACCACATGTGTATAATTGTTTTCTCCCTTGTCTTCATGAGGACATATAGTTTAACCAACTTTCATCTCAATTTTCCTTTATATGATACAAATATTTCCTAATGAAGTTTTCTAACTTTTCTCCCCCTTCAGGTGACACATTTTCTCATCATATGTTTTCCTCTCACACCTATCAATACCACTTTTCTTTATTTCTCGTCTAATACACCCCTTATAAATTTAGGACTACATATATATATAGGGTAACATTTTTGTTGGTAGATCTAGATTTTTCCTTTATTCCTTTTTATATATCCATCTATTATCTCTTGCATTCTCACCCATATAATCACTAATTTTTCACTTCTTTGTATATGAATATCCTCCCAAATCTACTAAATAAAGCAACAATAGATATTGGCAATTTTGATCGTTATGGATTAACATTCACTACAACCTCAAGAGTTTTATTATTGGAAGACTTTCTTGTCTCTCCCGCATTTTACATTCAACACTACACATGCCTGAAAGATGATAAACATGTAAATGTAAGAAAAATTATGAAGACCAAATTTTATTCTAAACAACTTCCTCTCCACTTCCAAAACATGTAAAATTTAAACATATATTCAATATGGTTTTTTAGACAATTTCTTTTACTTTCTTCTTAATTCATCAATCTTCAACCATATCCATTACAACATATGAAACAAAAATATATATACACATACATTACACAACTACCAAATCAATGTGTATTTCTAAAATTGTTTTGCATTTACATCCCTTCAGTTGTGTTTTGCAACTCATGTGCAATTTTTACTATATGTGTGTCAAGTAGAATATAAGGATTTTAGGATAGTTGGAAGATCCATCCCTATAATTGACTATAAGTGTTCAATTTAGAAACATAAAAACAAACTTCCAATATAGTAAAACAATGTTGTGAAAGTTCAAAGACCTCAAATGATGAAAGGACATTACAAGAAACAATAAAAAATAAAGTTATAAGGAAATTTAGGTACAATAATCCTACAAGAAGGATTTCATAACTTTGATGTAGTCATGCAGTTTTTGCAACCCTCTATTCAACCTCCACTTCCCAATTTTTGATGGGAAAGCATGCCTTCTATGCAACACTACATTCAATGCACTACTAAGTATGTGTAATTTAAAATTAGGGTTTAGGTTCTAATTTAATTTGCTATAAATAATGACATTTCATAATAAGAATAATCAGTCCTAAATAATGTTACTGTTGATTTTTCCAATGGTGTGCCAATTCAAAAATTGATAAAGTACATTGAGGTTATTAATGTGTGATAGAGTGCTTAAAATGTGTGTAGGGGTGGATCGGAATGTTTTCAATCTACTCAATAAATATTTTGAACTAGAACTCAGTGTAGGGGATTTTTGTGGGAAGGACACCTTTGGCACCAAAATCATTTGAGATACTTCGAACTTGTCTTCTAATAAATTACACTTGATTGGGTTGTTATTATCCTATTTTTCTATATATACACATTGTTTTTCACTTTAAATATGTATCTCTTTGTAGGCACTATTGACGCATTGACCCCCTCTAATTGATGTCTCACGAGGGATTATCAAGAGTGTGGAGTGTCAGAAATGGTAGGGTGGGTTAGCAGTATATATGAGAGATATTTGATGTGTGGTTCTTGACACCTTATATATCATATCCTTTACATCCTCTTTTTCATCCCTTTATAACCTCCTTTTATATCTCCTTAATATCTTCTTACTATCACTTGCATAAACACTTATAACACCTTCATACTGCTATTGAATCACCTTTTCATCATCTCCTGAGTCTTTCCTCCACCTCTTTAGCCTCTCCCTAAGGATCCATGATTTTTTACTACCCAAACCTAATGGAATTGACCATGGAAAATATTGTCTACTTGTATTTCTCAATCATTGACTACATCGATCACGGTCAATGTTGTTAACTATAAGGAATTGTAATGATGGATCATGACCCCTATTTATAGGCATCATTTAAGACTATTTCCCACACATCACATCACCATTATTGGTATTTTTATGCTTTCCTATTTTCTCTTAAGATATTAAACATTTAGGAGTTATATTTTCTTACACTTGGAAGACTATCTTTAAAGCATTAGGTCTAAGACAATCAGTAATAGGAGTTACACCAATAAGGTTTACTAGTTCTTTGGAGTCCCCAACTGTGGTATACTCAGGTATTCTCTTCATCCATCTTGTGGTCCCCCACATCAACTTTTATACTATAATACTAACCTTGGGGTGGGGGACTAAGTCTTCAATGGTGCATGCACAAAGGTAAATATATTTAATCGTCCTTTTATTTTATGTTATTATCCTGATTTAATTTATTGATTGATGTATCAAGTACATACACTAGGATAAATTAGCATATTATTTTCCTATGTTATTATTCTTATTGGAATTTTCATTATATAGACACCTCATCTTACAACCCTTGTACATATCTTACAAACCTTTTTTATAACCCTTATTTATATCTCTTTATATTCACATTAGATCTTATTGATGTTTGTATAATCAGGATACTAGCAAGACTCCATCTTGTATCCCAGAATTAGGATTTAGAATCATATTCCTTATATAGAGTGCGGATTATCATATTCTATATCCACCTCTCTTGCACCCCTTTGGTTATATATTGCTTGTGTGTAGGCCCTAGAATATTCTTCTTTCTATATCCTAATCTATATTTTTTAAAAATTCAAAAAGATAATCAATAGACCTTCTTAGCCCACATATATTCTAGTAAACCTAATGTTAATCTCACTCCAATGTAGATTGGTTGATCTTTATATTTATTGTAATCCCTTATTTTATCTCCAGAGAGATCAACTTCATATCTATCTTATCTGGTTATCTCAACTCTTCTCTTTTCTAAAATCCTTCTACCATAAATTATCTCTATAGTTACCAAAATACCAATTGGGAATCTCTACCTAAGGTGATGCCCTTATATACATATTGCAATAATGGTTGGTACTCATCCAAAGAATATTTCACATAATGCATCCATCGATAGAAGGTCCACTAGATCTCACTTGAACCAACACCCCTATCTAGAGGAATAATTCAAGAAAGAGAATGAGTGTTAGAAATATATTGTTAATGCTCACAAGTTAGTATGTGTGTTGTGATGAGTTGTAATAACAACCCATACGATTGCTACATGTTGCAATAGTTGATCAAATAATGAGGTGTGAAAAATATCACATACATATTTCTAGTCATTCCTAACTATCCACATCCTTTGCATAATATGCCAAAATTGGTTCTAGAATGCATTATAGATCACATTATCCTCTTACATGTCACTAAAATTCACCCACATCCCTTTAGAGTTAATTTAAATTAATTCTAATCATGCTTTAACTATACTCCTATGTCCTTTTTGTTAATTAAATAGTTAATTACCCACTCACTTCCCTTAGCTAATTTAATTAGTTATTTAAATAGAAATAAATATATTTATCTACTCACACTCCACTTTAACTATCCTAGTCACTCAAGTTAAACTACCTCACTCCAATCCACTTCTAGAATCCTACAAAGGTGGAAGCAACAATAATACACATACAACCACCTTCTCAAATGAAAACTTGTTGACAACTGAAAATTCAATGCCCCTCAATGGATATTCAATCCATTAAAATTGTCATAACCAACTCCGATGGATATTTCAGGAAAATACATTCATGATCTCATTAAGAACCTTGATCCACTCCATAGCCTCCCTTCCATTATAAATAATAGGCTATATCTTTCACAAACAATCCTTGGGAGCTTTAAGCGATTACAGCAAACCTTTGCTCATTTTTCATTTGAATTTGCATCCTCGTGTTCACTCTTTCTTGTAGCATTTCTTCTTCATTTGGAGCCTAAATTAGAGCACCCACAACTAAACAAATTTGAGAGAACCAACAAGTGTATTTACACTTTATCCATCTCATCTTGAGGTTTGCAAGAAGACTCTAAGGAAAGGTTTACATTACTTATTATTTTTCTTTTCTCGCATGTGGTTTTAGACAACTTTCATAATTATTGTACCTCAAATTTTTTTTTAAAGGAAGGTGAAAATTATGAGCCTATTAAACGAAGTTATTGTGTAGTCACCGGAGTTGCATTTTGAGACAATGTTTTGTTTCTTACAAAAAAATATTTATGTTTGTTGGTTCCAAATAACTTTCATAATTATTATACCTCTGTGTTTTTATTTTTTTGGAGGATAGTGAAAATTATGAGCTTATTAAAGGAGCTTATTTTGCATTCATGTGGGTTGCATTTCGAGACAAATGAGAGTGAAAGGAGTAGACTTGGACAATAATCATTTTTTCATTCTACAAGTTTAGTTTTATTTTGGATAATTTGTTGTGACATAGTCCAACAAAACTGAGATTTAGTCCTAAAACCCTACATATTATAGAAATAGGTATTGGCATGTGTTTCATACTAGTTTTGTTTCTCACCAATTTAACTTGTTTGTATGAGCATGTTAAAGGAAGTGATTTTATATTCACCTAAGTTACATTTTGAGACAATTGAGAGTGAAAGGAGTAGACTTGCAAAAAAATCATTTTCTCATTCTACATGTTTAGTTTTATTTTGGTGAATTTATTGTCATAACATCCAGCAAAACTTAGATTTAGTCCTAAAACCTTACATACTATAGAAATATTTATTGGATTTTATTTCAGACCAGTTTTTTTTTTCGCCAATTTAACTTCTTTGTATGATCTTATTAAAGGAAGTGATTTTGTAGTCACATGGGTTGCATTTCGAGACAATTCATCCAAATACTACGTCAACAACCGAGAGAGTAATTTTACAAAAGGTTATGAAGAAAGGAAAGTAAAAGGATTAGACTTTGAAAATAATTGTTTTCTCATTCTACGGATTTAGTTTTATTTTGGTGAATGTATTGTGACATAGACCAGCAAGACTGAGATTTAGTCCTAAAACCTTGCATGCTATAGAAATATTTATTGAATTTTGTTTCAAACTATTTTTTTCTTACCAATTTATAATTTAAGTGACTGTTATGTCTAAAAAGTAGCACCCTAGGATTTGTCTAATACATATCCCTACCTTTTTCTAACATGGGATTGTCTCT
Organism: Taxus chinensis; assembly: GCA_019776745.2. Taxonomy (NCBI): domain Eukaryota; kingdom Viridiplantae; phylum Streptophyta; class Pinopsida; order Cupressales; family Taxaceae; genus Taxus; species Taxus chinensis. The sequence goes on along the minus strand of CM034147.1, from coordinate 663,663,638 downwards.
AAACTTATAGGAATTGTTACTTGAGACAAACCTCCAGAGAAGGTTAGTTCCTCTACCTAATATCAATGCTAAAATACTCATAAGAAAGGAAATTCATCTATCTAACCCTATTCTTTCTAAGGGGCTAGGGAGAGAGAGAAATGCATGAAAATAGGAAATCCTACACTGGAAGAGGTGATATTACCAAGAGAAGGGTGGATGGATACTCTTAAATGAGGTAAAATGGAAATAAAATGGTAAAGGATAGGGCAGACATGAGTGCCACAATAAAAAAATAACCTTCAAACCTCTACTTTCAAGGATCACAATAGCTTTAAATCTTGCAATTAGAACAAAAGATGCACAAAATACCTACAAATGCAATGAAAGGCAAGAGATTACAATAGAACAAAAGCTAGGATAGATTAATAGTCACAAAACAAGTATTTGATTGCTTTAGAAGGATGCATAGTACATTACAATGAAGGTCAAAGGTAAGATTCACCATGGAGAAACCCAAATTTGAGGCTTGTAACTCATACACACATGTGCAACACTTGAAAATAATACACAAGGATGTCCAACATTACAAATGAGTCCCTCCTTGCAATATATAGAAAATGGGGGAGAGAGAAGAGGGAAAATTATAGGGAAATTTGAATTTAGAACTTCACCCACCAACAACATGCATTAATTCTTTGCAAAAAAATATGAGCACCTTGTTAAACCCATTCCCTGATGTCATTTTGCTTTTAGGAGAAGGTAAGAGCCACATACTTCATCAATTCGAGTAGTTGAGCCGTTTGTAACTGCGTATTAATGCCAGAACTGTTTTTTACTCCTTTTATCCCACTAAACACCATCAAAATATGATTCTAATGATTCTAAATTGAAGGGCTTGAGGATACCTTTCTAATGATATAGATTTTGTGTGATTTGGAGCTCTAGATTGAAAGATATGGCCATTTGAATATTTGCATGTTGGGGAGCACAGGAATGTGACACGTGGCAGAATTTGATTTTCTCAGGGATTGTCTCTACCTACGTGTGCATTGCTTTTCCTTTACCACATGTTGTTCCTTCATTGGTTCGGATGTCAGGGCCCTATGAAACCTCCATTATCCATTGCTAAGCTTAAACCAATGAGAAATTTCCACACTCGTCGCAGTGTCAAACTATTATTTTATCCCCTTTTGACCGTTGCGAAACATGAGCCAATAGGAAGGCTCTATGTATGGCACGTGTTCACCTTTCATTGGTTACACCTTCACGTCGCAACTTCTATCTTGGGCGGACTTAAAACTTTTGGCTTCACACAAGTGTTGAGACATATCCTTGTTAACCTTTCAACCTTGCCTAGACTCGATGACTTATTGAACTTGATCTATTTTGTGGACTTGAGGTCCGCGAAATGCATATGCCTTGAAGAGTGTCAAAATGGTGACATGTGTTCACCATTGGTCATTGATCTTGCGCCATCTTTCATTGCCTTCACCCGTTGCGTGTTTCCTTGCACGTTTGCTGACTTTTGTGCCTCACCACGGGCCCAAAATATTATGGAATGCGGTTTATTTTGTGGGTCTCATGTTCACCGAAGCCAAAATATTTGAGGAGATTTAGAATCCCGCCATGTGGCATGTTTTTTATGTTTGGTGATGAAATTGATGGCCAAATAAACGTCAAGCAACCTTTTTAAATATAGCCCACCAATTCATTAAACCTTAATCTCCTACGGGGTTTAATAAAAATGGTTGAATCCATTTCAAAAGGTAGGTTATCCAAATTTAACCCGGGGGTAAATTTGGGGTAACAATGACATTTATTATTGTATTGATCTTATGATTGAGTAGTGATATTTAAATTTGGATACTGCAGGATGAAGATGAAGGTAATGGAGAGGAAGGTGAATAGCTAAGTACATCTAGAAAAGAGTTAAAGAAGCTATTGGAAAGACAATTTGGGTTAGAAGGTGATAATGGGGAAAAATATGTATGTTTTTCCACTCTTCCTATAAGTCTATTTTGATCATTCCTCCCAATATTTAAGCCTTATTGTTTTGTTGTGGTTTAATATGACGCTTATGTGACAGATGTTGGCTCTCCTTAGATGAACTTTGGTGCTCAACTAATAGCATCTGGTGCTCCTCAAATGTCCAATGCTTGATTGATATACTTTAGAGATGGTTAACTCCCATCCTAGGTTGGTGGAACTTAACTTTAAGATTGAACTAATATTTATTCACACTTTATACAATGTCAACTTTAATAAAAAAAATATTGGGAACATAATGTAGGTAAAAATGAGAACAAAATAGGCTATTTTGGGGGCTCATAATCTCCCTCACACCTGAACTCATGCAAGTACATTTACAATCTATTGTTGTTTTATTTCTTCATCATGGAGTTTCATCAAATCATATTTAGAAATATATATTGGCCAAAGATATTTTTCTAACTTATGTACCCTTTATATTTCTACTTTTATGCTCCCATAGATTGAAGTCAACTAAACCTTGGTATTTTTGGATTCGATTATATTAATTCTTCCATTATTATACCTCTGTGTTTTTATTTATTGGAGGATGGTGAAAATTATGAACCTAGTAAAGGAAGTGATTTTTTAGTCACCTGATTTGCATTTCGAGACAATTCATCTAAATACTATGTCAACAATTGGGGGAGTAATTTTACAAAATTTACAAATAAATTGAGATCAAAAAAAGTAGGCTTGGACAACAATCATTTTCTTATTCTATAGGTTTAATTTTATTTTGGTGAATTTATTGTGACATAGACCAGCAGAGTGAGATGTAGTCCTAAAACCCTACATATAATAAAAACATTTATTACCTTTTATTTCAAACCATTTTTGTTTCTTACCAATTTATAAATGGTATTGATTAATGTATTGATCTTATGATTGAGCAGTGATATTTATATTTGTATATTGTGGGATTAAGATGAAGGTAATGGAGAGGGAGGTGAATATCTAATTACATCTCGAAAACAGTTGAAGAAGACAATTTGGGTTAGAATGTGATAATGAGGAAAAATATGTATGATTTTCCACTCTTCCTATAATATTTTTAATCATTACTCTCAATATTTTAGCCTTAACATTGTGCATTTTGCTATTTTTTCTTACTTTCTCAAACATTGGTGATGTAGAGGTGTAGAGGTGGTTTTTCAAATGATAAAAGTTGGTTAGAAACACATAAACCTTAAGTTGACTATGTTGGCCATTATGTCTTAGTATTTTCATTGATTTCAAGTCCATTAATGGAAAAGGGTGTTAATCAAAGGTCAAACATGAAGGTTGATTAATGTTGTCCAAGTTTGGTGAGTTCTATGTTGTTCTAGAGCATGGTTTAGCTTGCATAGTTATGGTTTGATTCCTCCCAAGTTATTTAAAGGCTTTCATGAGATCAAACAAGGTTATTATTTTGTTTCAAGGGTGTCCAATAGTATGTATATGGTCATCAAGGTCAGTTCATGTGATGTCATGGGTTGGAGCAGTCATTCTAAGCCTATTCCTAGCCCTGAAGCTTGCAGATTGGTATGGTGGTATGCATTTTGGAGTTGATGGAGTAATATCCAATATTGTTGGAGCATGGTAGTAGCATGGTGATGAGGTATACAAGGCATGTATGATGAGTTTCATAGTCTAGTTCTGCAGAGGTTTGATAGTATTTCATTGTCCTTGGGAAATAAATAGGCAAAGACAAACTAAGTTGGCATAGGTAAGTCTTAATTTCCAAAGAGTTTCAGTACCTATTTGAGCTAGATGGTGAGTATATAAAGTTAGAGGATGTTATCATGATGTATCTGTGACAAGTTTCATGTCAATTAGTGAAGAAGCATTTTGCAAGATATGTCAGTTTTGGAAACACCATTGAGTGTTATAGAGTGTGATTTTTGAGCTAAAAGTGGACCTTCTGATGCTCATTGTGGATTGCAGGCTTTGCATGGGACCCATATAGGTTTTGGGGGATATGTTTTTCCATGGAACTAAGAATTTTTTTTCAAAAAGAATGAGGTGGTTTGATTGTCATGTTTTTATGAACAATCGTGAAGAAGATAAGCTTACTTTAAAACCCTAGTCTAAACCCTAACTCAAAAATGACTTGGAGAAAATGGAGCATAATGAGCACTTTATTGATTGATTTTTCACAAATGTGATGATTAGAGGTTGTATAATGACTCCTTCTATATTTCCATAGAAAGTGTGATTATAGTGCTTGTGAATGGTATGTGGGCCCCACCTGAAAATGTTTGTTTATGAAGGAGTTCAGTTTAAGGCAAACATTGTCTCAAAGAAAGTGTAAGAAATAAATTGACATTGTTTTTATCCCTGGTTGTTTTTTTATAGATTTCCATGATAGTTTCAGATCATGGTTGAGCTTATAAATGGGAAAGTTATGCCCTATTTATGAAGACTGGTTTTTGGGGAAATTTGGAGCAGTTTGTGGTAAAAGTTAAATTGTAGGAGTTGCTATAGGTAGAGTATAATACTTGATTCAAGGTTTGTTTTGATCCTGGTTCAGAGATATTTCCAATGAAATATAACGAACTTGAGTTTTTTTCTAAGAGATGAGAGAAGGTATGACATGATCTTTGAAGGTCAAATCTAGAGGATGCTTAGTTAAGTAGGCTCTGTGAGTCGCTTCATGATGTAAGGTGATAATTATGAGTTTATTCGTGCTTGTTTGAAGGTTTATGAGTGCTTATAAAACAATTTATAAGGGTGTTACTATTATTTGGTTAAGATCTGTTAAGTTATTTTGGAGGTGATGGAGCAGGTTGACCTTAAGGCTGAGTTGTTGAGTCCTAGAGGGTTGAATGAGCAGTTTCAGAGACGTATCTGGTTGAAGGCCTTCCACTTGGAGTTGGAAGGAAATGTAAGATGTTATAAAAATATTATTAAGATATATTTCTAATGGTGTATGGTTTGTCTCATGATGATGAGATTTGATAGGTCATCTAACTCAGTTTGTAAAGAAGGAGGTTGTCTTGTTTCTCAAGACAAGATTGCTAAGGCTTGAAGATTGAGGTAGATGATGCATGTTATGGATTGGACGATGCTTGATATCAGTTGGAGACTTAATAAGGATGAATTTTTTTCCTATTGAATGCCTTTGAAGATCTTAAAAGTGGTACATCAAGGGTGCAAACCAATTTAGTTTCTAAAACTACTTTTTGGGAAGCTAAGTTTGGTGAAGAGGAAATTTAGTGTGGTTTGCATGTATGGATATTTCATGATCATATAACAAGCATGGTTGTGATATACATGTTAGGATGATTCCAATTAAGTGGTTACATGTCATATTTGATGTGTTCTTGGTGTGTTCTGGAGGTCCATAGGTGAGGACAAGTTCCTGGAAACAACATGTTTGGTGAAGGATATGAGCCTTCTTGAGTTGAAGTTATGAAGAATTTCATTGGTGAAAAATAATTTAAAACCATGTATGGTTGTTGTTATATGTCATATTTGGACATGTGTTAGAATAGTATGGGAGATTTAAATAATCACGGTGATGAGATTTGTGGTTTTTGGTGAATCCATGTGATGGGGTTTTGAGTTGTTTTTTTAGCTTATTTAGTTGCATTTGAGCATGTCCAGACCTACATGGGTCCATATTATGAAGTGTTTTTTATGAATTTATTGGGATATTTTTAAGTATTTATTAGTCGAATATAAATTGATCTAGGATTGACCTATGTATGTGTTTATGAGTTGAGAATCATATTTTAAGGTGCTTGTTTAGTTCATTTTTGAACTAGTTGAGCTAAGGATAGAAAATGTGACCTAGGTGAGAGTTTTGAAAGATGATAAAGAGCATGAAATAAGAGTATGATGATGAGTGGAAAATAATATGAGGAAGGATAGAGAGTCATACTATGGCAATAGTTGTGAATGCCAAGTTTAGGTCCATGAAAGAAGAAGAAAGAACGAGTTAGGTGAATGAGGGTTTGAAGAAGATTTGTGAGCTTAATTTGTGATCTCCATCAGTTATGGCAGAAAAAATAATCAAGAGATATTCATCTTCATATGTTTTATTTGGTTATTAATCATCTGTAGGGGGTTGTATCCTCCTTATGGTGTGGGTGCTTCGCTAAATTAGGGGTTGGTGTTCCTTGTAGGGTTGGTGCTTTACTAAACTAGGGGTTGGTGCTCCTTGTGAAGTTGGTGATTCACTAAATCTCTTTGCTTTGTGTAATATAAGACATAGTTTTCAGTGGGTTTTATTCTCTGTGAGGGTTTTCCACTTGTATATGGTGTTCATCGTCTACTTCTTCGTTGCTTCATGCCCTTGTGAATGTTTAATACACATTCTTAATGTGAACTCACATATGGTTATGAATGTTAAATTGAATGAATGTAATGAATGTTAATGTATGAGTAAATGGAAAATGGAGATGAAAGTATTTTAGTGGAATAATTCACCCCCCCTCTTAGTCCATTATGCGTCATAACAATTGGTATCAAAGCAGATCCTTGAGAAGAAAGTTTAATCACTTGAAGGAGATCATCTTGAAGTGTACAAGCAATGCGTAAAACTTTAGATGTTGAAGCTGGATTAAGGATGAAGTATGAAGTTACAGAGTCAGTAATTCATAGCTTACAAGATAAGGTCAGATAAAATGTATGGATATAGAGGATGGTTAATCCATCAATGGTTTGGAATTGCATGTTGAAAGGGTGTCGAAAGCCCTCAAGGTCAAAGAAGAAGCTTGTTGCATGTATAAAGAAAGGTTTAGATCTTTGTAATCTTATTTAGAGGGTGCATCTAATAGATTGAAAATATATGAGAGGACTAGAGAAGAGCTCTAAAGATCTTGGTGGGATTTTAGAAAGATCAAAGAACTACAAATGACAAGACATGACTTAGGTTTCAAGGGAAAGCAAAAGGTAGAATGATGAAGGAACTGGACCAAGTTCTCAATCTGATGTGAAGGTGACCAAGAAGGCTGATTTAAAAAAGTCTAACCATGTTAGACAACCTAATGCTGATAAGTACGGTGCTTATTTTAATGGTTATTTTTATGTTTATTATGATTTTGGTCATAGAGATAGAAATTGCAAAAGGTCTCCTAAGAATGGTGAAGGTCTCTTCAAAGGTGAATGGCATTCATGTTATGAGGTTGCCATAAAGCTAAGGAATGTGGTTGGAACTTAAGTTTGTATGATTCAAGAAGGAAGAAGAATGACATTGTGTGCCAAAAATATCACAAACAAGGTCATATTGCAAGGTATTATCGCCAAATTTAATCTTCAGGGTATACTAGCAGGTCTCAAGCATCCAAAAGGAAGGAAAAGAAATATTTTAAGAGGAAAATCAGTCCTAAGAATGAAAATGAGACAGTTTGATCTATTCCTATGGTTAAGAAGGATGTTGATCAATCCCAAATAGGTCAAGAGAGATTGATTCTCAGTCTAAAATGCATTCCATGATTCCTAATCCAATGAATATTTGTCAGAGAGGGGTTCTAGTGCTGTTAAGATGGAAGACAAAGTCAGCTTATGCCCACATAAAATACAAGGAAGCATGTTTGATTTGGTTGAAGAAGATCAATGGTCTGAAGGAACATCATATGTGTCTATCTTTCATCCACTCTCTAGTACATGAGAAGTTAAAGAAATCAGGAGTGTGGGAAACTTAAAGAGTTGTAAGGTATGTGATTTGATCTATCCATGATTTTTTGAGTCCTTGTCTCTTGTAGGTGTCTGAGTTTTTCATGTTATCATTTGAGAAAAGACTGATGTGTCACTATGAACCAAGTTTTTCATTATGGGTCTGAGTATTCTAGGTGTAACATTGTTGAGTCTTCATTTGAGTATGATGTTTTGTTTGTCAAATTGTGTCTCAAGTTGAAGATATGAAGGTTGAGACAAATATGTTATCATCTAGAAAGAGTGATTATTAGTTAATGAATCAAGTCATTATAGTAGTCTATGAAATGAATTTGGTGTCTCTTGACTAGATATGTGTGATTCTTGGTTGCTTGAGAGATATGTTCTGTTAAGATGGTCTTAAGTCATCAGGTTCTTGTGTATTTCATCAAGTCAAAAGGTCTTGAGTCCATGAATGTGAAAAGTCTCAGTATATCATGGATGGCCAAGGCCTGTCAAAGTTGAGATGTAATGAGTAAAGAAGCCATGTCATGTTAAATTAAGTATCAAGGATGTCACTGTTTGACATATACCCTACTGAGAAGTCCTAAAAATCAAAACATGTTATGATTGTATGCTAATAGTTGAATATCAAGGTGTTCAAAGTCTATCAAGTAAGAAGATTCAAGGATGTATGAAGTTATTCCATAAAGGTGTCAAGACAAAATATGGATGTTGAAGCTATATACATGTGTGTTGGACCTCATGAAGACAGTGTATGATGACCAATTCTCTTCAAATACTTATCTAAGGTTGATTTTGAGTCTATTGATAGAGGCTAAGGTTGTAGATCATGTCAAGATCAAGAAGTGATGATAAGAAGAATCCTTAAAAGCTCAGGTTTCTTGAAGTCTATATGGAGGGTCATGATTTCATATGATGAACTAGAAAGTAACATGTATAGGATTGTTTGTAAGATTTTCTAGTAGCAATGTCTAGGTTAAATGATAGTAATACTTGAAACTTTAAGAAAATCAAAATGTTGGGTTGTATTCATGGTGATTAATGAAAATATACCTCGAGGAGAATGTAACCTCAAGTTTATACATATATTTTGAGGTTATTTTGGAGTTTTGAAATCATAGAATAAATGAGTTATTGCAAAAATACCCCTCTCAGACTCTGTGGAAACCCTAACCTATGGTTTATAGTAAAAATTTCATAAATGGGGGTTGAGTGAATGAACTCTTATGAAATTTTGACCATATGATCTTGACATTTTAAGGAGAGAGATTTGAAAGTTTCATAGTGTTCTGACATTGTACAGTCACTTATTTTCCTGACATTCTTAAATTGTGCATTGGAGACCTAATTAGAATAAACCAAATTCAAATCTGGGATAAATTGGTTAAAGAAAGGTTTGTGTGATGAATGGAACTAGTGTATAAGCCAAATGGGTCCATAAATTTGTTCTTTCTTTACTCTAATTTTGAGGAATGAAAAATCTATTAATAAAATACTAGTATGGCAGGGATAGTAGCTGTGTAAGGCAGTTTTGAAAGCAAGAAAGGAGTTATGTTTATATTTTTTGATTACTCAGGATTGAAAAGGACTAATACCACAGGAATAACTTGTAAAATTTGATCAATGCTTGATGAAGTCTTAAAGATGTGAGTATATGATCCCAAATGTTGTGATCTTCAGCTATGGTACAGATTTTACATATTTGTAACCTTCTTGAGAGAGGTTATTTGAGTTTGAAAACATGAAGAATGGATATGTGACAAGGATGAAATATGAGATTTCTCTAAGAAATAAAAGGCATGGTTGCACTCTTCATTGCTTGAAGCTTAAGGGTATATAGGTTCATCTCTACAATACCAAGAAGGTGGATTAACAATATGAAGGAATGCTCTGTTTTCATATAATCTTGAGTCACTATGATTTCTATTCAAAGGTATAAGAATTCACTATGATTTTTGAGAAGTCTTTCAAAGCTATCAATGGTCTAATGAGTTTTTGTATAGCATAAAGGTTATGGTCTTTCAAGTTTGAAGTTTCTGAGTTCAGTGTCATCCTCCATTTGGGTTGAGAAACTACGGTTAATTATAAGTGTTGCTCTCTCTCCAAGTGTGTAAGTGGTTCTTGTGCATCTCTATGAGTTCATTCTAATTCACAAACATGTGAAGGATACCCTGAAGACTCTATGAAGAAGTGTAAATTTTTTTATCTTTGTGTGATATTAGTGAAACTAGGAAGTTTCATGTACATTGATGTAGGTATGATTTCTCGTTTCATCAAAAGATCTTTCAGTATGAGACAAATAAAGCTTGAAAGCTCTAAGTTCCCGAGCCATGAGAAGAACTAGTTGTCGTGATTCTCAAAGGTGATGACATGAAGCTAACCTGATTAGACCATAAGAGAAAGGTGAAATAATGCATCTTAAGTATATTCATGAGTTGACATATTCTATGAGATGAGTATGTGATTCTCATTTCAAGATGGAAGTTCCTGAAGTGTTGTTTATGCATCACAAAACCTATTGAAATGCTTGTATGGAGAAAGGATAGTGTTTCAAGCCAATGTAAGTTTTTTCAGTATTATTGATTGATGAGAGAAAAGAGTTATTATGTCAAAACCTTTGACTGAGAATGAATATTTCATGACACTTTGTGATGGTGTATGTGTTGAGGGGGATTTCGAGTCCTCTCAATCCCAATAAATTAAATGGAAGGAACTAAGAAATGGTACAGTACTAATTCATGGCACTAGGGATTTTTGAAGGTTTTTGTGTGCTTATAAAACATTTATAAGGGTGTTCCATACTTTGGTAAATCTTGAAAGTGACTTTGGAGTTGATGGAGCAAGTTGACCTCAAGACTAGTTCTTGAGTCCTATAAGCCTAAAGGAGCAACTTCATAGATGGACCTGGTAGAAGGTCTTACACTTGGATTTAGAAGGAAATTTAAGGTGTTATGGAGAGAGGATTCAGATATATTTCCAATGGTGTATGGTTTGTCTCATTATGAGGATATTTTTTAGTCCTCCAGCTCAGTTTTTGAAGAAGAAGGGTGTTTGTTTCTCAGGACAGGATTTCTCTAGTTAGAAGATGGAGTTATAGGATGCATGGGATTTATTGTTTGATGTTTTCTATCAGTTTAAGAGTGAAGAGAGATTACTTTTGTTCATATTTAATTCCTTTGGATGTCTTGAAAGTGACAACAAGGGTGCAAACTAGATGAGTTCCTAAAATGGATTTCTGGTAAGCTCAGATTGGTGAAGAGGAAAGTAAGTGTGGTTTACATGTATGTATGTTTCATGAGCTCTAGCAAGCATGGATGTGTTATACATGTTGGTGGTTTTTCAATGAGTGACTACGTGTAATAATTTAGTTGTTCTTGGGTGATATTGAGGCTCAAAGTTGAAGACAGATTCCTGGAAACAATTGTTTTGTGAAGGATATGAGCCTTCTTGAGTAAGTTATGAAAAAATTGATTGGTGAAAGATAATGTGTGACTATGGATCATGATTTTGTGTAATATTTGACGTGTTAAGAATTTTGGAGCTTGAATAATCATGATGATGAGGTTTGTGATCTTTGGTGAATCAGGTGATGGTTTTGAACTATTTTTTAGCTTGTCTGGTGCATTTGAGCATGGGCGACCTACATGGGTCCATTATAAGTTTTTTAATGAATGTGTTGTTATATTGGTTGAGGTAATTTATCTAGACCAACCTATGTTGTTTTTATGAGTTGAGAAGCATATAAAGGTGCTTATTTGGTTCAAATTTGAACTAGTTGAGCAAGGAGGGAAAATGCGACCTAGGTGAGAGATTGAAATTTGTTTAAGGGCATGAAATCAAAGCTGAGAATGAGTGAAAAAATATGAATAGGGTTATAGATCTTGAATGTAAGAGTATGAATCTGAATCAGGTCATGAAAGAAGAAAAAAGAGTGAGTTAGGAGAATGAGGGTTTGAAGAAGTGTGAGTTGAATTTGTGATCTCCATCAGTTGTGGCAATAACAATAATCATATATATTCATCTTCATATGGTTTATTTGGTGCTTGATCATATTAATGGGTTGTATCCTCCTTTTGGAGTGGGTGCTTCCCTAAATTAGGGGTTGGTGCTCCTTTTAGGGTTGGTGCTCTACTAAACTAGAGGTTGGTGCTCCTTATGAAGTTGGTGCTTCACTAAATCTCTTTACTTTGTGTAATATAAGCATATTTTTAGTGGGTTTTCTTCCCATTGAGGGTTTCCCACTTAAATTTTGTGTTCTTTTGTACTCTCTTGCTCTTACTGTTGTGTATGGTTGATTCAATGCTTAAGTGAACACACATATGGTTGATGTTTAATTAAATGGTTGTATGAATGTTAGTGTATAATAAATGGAAATGGAATAATGTTTTAGTGGATTAATTCACTACCCCCCTCTCAGTGCTTTATGCTTCCAATAGACTATACTTTGTCTCCAAAATAGGGTACCAAGAGTTTGAACCCTTAGTGTTTCAAAACACTCAATATGAAAATCTTAGGTCCCAATAAGTTAGATAAAGCTTTAAAATATAATATTTTAAATGACAAGGAGAATCTAAACCATACTCAGGCTGGTAAATCTAATTTTTTTGCAATATATTTCCTCAATGACAGTGTCAATACAATATACATCAGTTATAATACAAATTCTACAAGGTTTCAACATATTTTTTCATATTACATGATACATCATCCAAAAATAGACATATCGATATACTCTGGAGCTCCTCAAATGAACTCCGACGCTAGTTTGATAGACTTTGGTTCTCCTCAGATGAACTTTGGTGCTCAACTGATAGAGTTTGGTACATGTCATATGAACTCTAACACTCAACTGATAGACTTTGGTGCTCATATGATACAAAATATTGGGAACATAATGTAAGTAAAAAGGAGTACAAAATAGGCTACTTTGGGGACTCATCATCTCCCCCACACCCAAACTCTTGCAAGTCCCTTTGCAAGATATTCCTCTTCTCTTTATTCATTATGGAGTCTCATCAAAATATACTCTGAAAGATATAATGGCCAAATATTTTTTTCTAACTGATGTATCCTTTATGTTTTCTAATTTTATGCTCCCATAGAGTGAAGTGAACTAAACCTTTATCCCCTCATTGTTTCCAATATGGTACATGATATAAGATTATGGGAGGCCTATACCTCATTCCTATCAATTCTTTCCCAAATTCTCTCTTGAATTGTATCATGGATATTTCTCTTATGGATATCCATGTTAGAGTAGTAGGGGGAATAACTTCTCTTCTCATCATTTAAAATCTCCATGTAATCATATCTCATTGTACAGACTGTGAATGCAACTGTGAATTTCTATGTGTAAAAATGTTGAAAATCAGAAATTGTACCTTCTATATAAAGCAAATATTTTTCTCCTACATTTCCATTGTAGATTAACTAACATAATTTTCTGATAAAATATTTGGGCTTGGGGTAATCACACCTCATGAGGAGTCAGTGTTTGTCTCTAAACTGGTGAAAGTTTTTTGTTCCTTCCTCCATAGGATTTGGTTTTTACAAAGATACAAAAGCTCTTATTTATACCTCTATAATATAAATTTATCATGAAATTGGTGGCGTGCCCCAAAAGGTAACGATGCAAGAAAGAACTCACATACTTGATTATGTTTCTTTACTATGTTGGTAAAGTATGCTTTCAAGAATTGTACTTCAGTTTCTAGCTGATGAGGTATTTTTTGGCGAATTCTTAACTTTTCCTCTTGTAATATTGTTCTTTTAAAAACAAATGATAGATTGCATATGGTTTTCTATAGGCTACCAATGTTTCTCCATACTGACAAGAAAGAGACCATCCTTATGGTAATTCTTGATTTTCTTGTTAATCCTTTTTCAGTTTTTTTCTTAGACATTTTCCTATGATTTAGTTTCTTCCCAAGTCTTCATAATTTACTCATGATTCAAGATGTTTTTCTAATCATTTTCTATCAAAATGACTGAAGGAGGGATTTTCACTTTAATAGATTCCACAGTCTTATTTAAATCAAAAATTTGAGTGTCTTTTATGGATAGTTGGCGGTTTACTTCTTAAAGTTCTTTCTATAGATTGGAAATGTTGTCTTCATTTTCATTATTCTTTTTCTCTAATATTTGGAATTTTTGAGTCGATTCCATAATATTGTGGTCTTTTTCACTAGTCTTTTGCTTCATAAGAACTAGATCTTCTTTTATACTCACTAACTCAATATCCTTGTTTTGTAGCTCATATTTTGAGTCTTGAACTTGCTTTTACAGTTCAATAATTTTCATTTGTTTCTCATTTAGATATTGTCTCAAAAATTGCATTTCTTCTTCTTATTGCTTGATCAATAGATGTGTTCTTGAAAGGGTTAAGGCTTGGTACAGTTGTTGCTCCTCTATTAGACCTTGTAATTAAAGCTCTTCTTCTTACATTATTATTGACAAACCTTTGTCTACCTTTGAGGAAAAAGAAGGTTTAAAGGAAATTATTTCTAATTCCATCTCTATACATCTTTGAATATCAATGGATTCTAATATCTTTTGAACATTTGTAGTACCTACCATTTCTTGTTCACTAGTAGGCTCTACTCTTTCTTGATGTCTGTAGGCCTAGGTGATTCTTGATTGATTGGAGGATGTTGATTAAATGACTTTAATATTTGTGCAATATCCCAATCTTCGAGTTCTTCTTCTAATTCATCTGGAAGGAGAATTATTTTTCTAATCCTTTTATGTTGTTCTTTAGGGGCAGGTTCTTGTGGGGATTCCTCTTTGTTGTCTCTTTTTTCTTCTAACTTTTTTCTTGAGATAGGTTCTTGCATAAGAGGTTTCCTATTGATCCTTTTATCTTTCACTCTTGAATGAGTAGGTTCTTATGGGAAGGTTTCTCTACTATCCTTATATTTTATTAGTGAGGGTTTCATGATATGTTCTTATGTAAGAAACCTTCTGTTACTTCTTCTCATAGTGGAGGAATGAGTGGCAACTATATCCTACTCATCTTGTAACAACATATTAACTTCATGTTGTTCCTCACTTTCCTATGTAATTGAAGGTTTTTTATAGTGGCTTTCTTATGAAGCATTATTTTTCTTATATGTTTTTCAGGATTCCCCACTATTTACTTCGATCTTTCTCCCTTAGTAATGTTGGAAGGAAAGGTCTTATGAGAAGTACCGATTTCAGCCATACCCTTAGTGACCTTTTTATTTGACTTATCTATACTAGGGGCAAGGCTTGTTTCTTAGTATGTTTTACTTTCTTCTTCCATGTTTTCTTGTTTACATATTTGGCCATAATTCTTCCCCCTATGAATATTTAAGAAAATGGTGTTTGCAAATAAGGTACATTAAGCCACAGTGTTTTAATGATCTGATTCCCTAAACAAACCTACTAACCATTAGTTGGATTTAACCATATAAATACCTAAGAAGATTGATTTTCCACTTAGGTTTATAGGTTCAATGTCTCAAATGGTTTACCGTTCTCATTGTCCCCTCTAGAATAAGACTATATTACCCCTCATAAGTGATATACTTCATTATCCATTAGGATACAGTCTTCCATGGTTCAGGTAGGGTATTTCTAATTATGCCCTTGATTTCATTTTTAGTATTTACAGATAAAAAAGACATTTGTTCACCCTCTACATGAAATATTTGTAAAAGATCAGTATAAGTAGGTCTATCTTGAATTATCATACATGTATTTGGAATTCCATTCAGTTCACGAGTAACTAAAATCTTCACATTTTTTACCTTGGTGTGGAACTCTTCAAGATTAGCCACAAACCCTTCTACAATATCTTTGTCAAATCCCTGCATTTTCTCAAAGAAGCTCATCTAGTTGGCTTCTTTGAATATGGCCACAACTTTTATGCTCTTCAATAGTTCCTTAACTCCTTCAGGTTCAAACTTGCATTGTTTACCATTTCTTCTTTCGATTTCAACTCTGTTTTTTAAGTTTTGGCTTCATAACCCTAGAGAAATTGCAACTTTCCAAGGCACATGTAGAGATAAGGATTCCCTGAAAGGCAATACCAACTGACGATGGATTAACTTGGGCGCCAAGGTTTGGGTGAAATGACAACAACAAACAAATGGGAGATTTAATTGTTTTGTGCTGATTTTAATGATGTGATAGGAACATATGAGGCAATTAAGTCATCTCACACAAGGTGAGAATCATGGTTTGTATGATTGAATCCACCATGTTATCATGAACATGATAAAAGAATATGTAAATAATTTTATACATTTTGTCACCTTATAATTATTATATATAAATATGAAGTTGATATTGTATTTCAAAGTAACTTAATAATAAAAAATAAAAGTAATACTTAAAAATTGTTTTAAATTGTTAAAGATGCCTTTGATGTTTAAAATGGTCTCGATAGTTTTTGTTTTAAATGCACCTATGAACTTTAATGTTTCATTCAGGTAGTATTTTTTTTACATATCATGAAGTTGAGATAATGTTCTCTTTTAAACATATCATGAAGTGGAATAATCTTCTAATTCTTGAGGTACATGCAATTGCACGAGGCTTCACATTCATTGGCCATGATGTTTAAATTTGGTGGAATATGTTGGTTGTCAATCACCTAAATGCTTCATATGCTTACATAAGTTATTGTAATGCAATTAGTTAGTAGTTGGCCTTTTATGAAGTATAGTCATTGAATCATGTGTTTTGGCCATCTATTGTACCATTTTATGTTAAGGTTAACGGCATTTAGGCACCTTTTTAATTTATTTTCTCATTTTTATATTAATAAAATGCTTGTGAACTTCCTTGTAGGCACGAGATTAAGCCAAAATTATTTTTGTAATTTTTTTATATTACTAATCACAAGCTCACTTTGGTTCTGTTGACAATAGATTAAAATAATGAGGCTATGAAGTTATATTGTCTCTAACACTATAATCAAACACCAAAATCAATTACACTAAATAATTAACACAATAAAAACACTGCTTAAACATCAATTTTTGGTTCAACAATGTTGACGTTAGTTGTGTGGTGATTGTTGTGTAACACTAAAATCTAACACCAAAATTGGTTACACCAAAAATATAACACCAAATTTAGTGTTAAATGTAACACCAAATTTGGTGTTATATTCTAGTGTTATATGCCTGACCCAGTTTTGGTGTTATCCAGCAACTACCACACAACTAACACCAGTGTTGTTAAATCACAAATCGGTGTTATGTGCCTATATTTTAATGTTTTTTTAGTGTTTTATTACATAACATTCTTATATTGTATATATACTCAATCACACATGACTACATCTACAAAAACTCTCAACTTGTCTCCATTATGCTTTCGTGTATATAAAATAGTCACTTCAAAAACCAAAATTTTAAGAAGACCATTTATTTTTGCAATTGTTTAATAGTTTTGTATACACAATTTTCCACTCCACATCCCATAAAACATCACCTTTGACAATAATCGTTATATCATGGATTTATTTATTTATGTTTCCCTTTGGATAAATTGTGAAACTTTTGTATTTGATGAGTGATGCATCTCATATATGTTGAAATTGTTTTACTTTTATATGATGATAAAAGTCATAAAAGTTTAATTTTCCAATACACATTACTTTTCTTAATATATTAGTTAACATATCCTTTATTACTCTATTATTCTTAGTATATGATTTTGCATCTAAGAAAGGGCTTATAAAATTACTATTTGTGAATATATGATAGGAATATGAGGATGAGTATAGTATTTTAGCAACATTATTCACGTCTTTTTCTGATTTAGGATTATTATGGAAGTTTAATTGAATTAGTCAAAGTTGTAGTTGTAAATGCATCCATAAGAATGTATGGAAGACGAGGCTCATTCCACTTTTTTCTTTTTGTCAATAATGTAATTTTATTGGCTTTTCTAGTTATTAATGTAACTTTATTCATGCCAAATGTAACATACATCAATTATATAAAGAACAATAATTGTGTTGACATTAACACAACCTTGAAATGCATGAAGGTTGGAATAAGACTTTAAACAAATCACATTGAATATAAATAGATTATTTTATATTTATGCGTCAAAAGTGTGAAATTTTATGATTGAAAACATTAATAGACTAGTCAAACCAAAAATATTGCAATTTCAATGGCTAAGAGGTACGAAGTTTAATAAGAAGTTAACAAAAAGTGAAGACCATAGAATGCTTTATGACTAATAACTATGGATAATGATGTGCACACAATATGTGACTATCCATAAAGTGTTGTTGTCATGCAAAATTTCAAGCATGAAAAATCGAAGCTTTTGATCATGACAACTAAGCCCATAATTGAAAAACTTCTTTCCCAATCACTGTGAATCCTTCCTTTGGCCATCCTACCCTCATTTCCACCCTCACTAAGGCTCAGAGGAAATTTATAACAAGATTTTTTTAGTTTGTTTCAGTTTGCAGGGAAGAGTTCCTAATGTGATTGATAAACTCATTAAGGTTCGATGAAAGACAACTTCCTTCAGAGGCCTAAAAAGGCCATTTTGGTCCATTCCACAACTAGTAAACACCCTCGAAAGCCTACAAGGAAAATATAAAGCATCTGAAGGTGATGTCAGAAAACATTAAAGGTGTCCAAAGTAGTTTAGAAAAATTCTGTGAAGAAAATTTGATTCAAGAACAACTTGTGCAACATCGGGTGATTTTGAGTATAAGGAATGAATGCTCCAACGGTGAAAGTTGGCTTCTCTAGATGATTCTGGAAGTTATAGAGGGAGTTAGGAGGGAAAAAAATAGTCATCAGAAATCTCTTGGAATCCTATACAAGATATAAACGTGAACTTTGTTCCAAGACTCAAATATTTCATGAGGTGATTCAAAACACATCAACTAATCCTCTTGGTCAAATATAAAATATGCCCTAAATTTGAAATTGCACTCAGAATTGAATTCTAATAATGGTTCCAATGATCTCAGCAATTGTTTTAGAGTCAAAATCATATAAGGTCTGACACCAAAACACTTTCCTATGCTCTCATGGTGAAACTTTCACTCCTGGTGTCCCGATTGGGACACATTGAGTAATACCAAATTTCCAAAAGTGGTCAGGTTGTACTTTTTAAATCTTTATGTCCCAACTATCCCACAAGGGACAAAGAGGAAATAGGGGACACAAAAGTGTGACCTCCCCATCATGACAACCTTCTGTCACTTACTTCTCACCACTTATGCCCCTATGTTGCACAACTTGACTCCATCACTTGTCCCCCTTCATGATGGATGACCCTCAAGTCGTACTATTTCACTTTGACTATCCCCACTATCCCCCCAGGGACAACAGGGATAAAGGGAACACAAAAGTGTGACCCCCCTTCTCCATACATCCCCTGGTCACCATGGAAGCACCTCTCAACCCTCAAAAGCTCATTCCCAGCCCCTGCTCTCACCCAAGTTGCACGTTTTCACTATGACTATCCCCACTGTCCCCCAAGGGACAAAGGTGACAAAGGGGACACAAATTTTTGACCCCCCTTCTCCATGCATCTCACCCCAACCCCAGTTAGGCAGTTATGGTCACAAATGAGTCAAAAACACATCTAAATCAAATTAACTCTCCATCTCTCCAAAACACTTAGCCATGTTTCCAAGACAAGGTGTTGTTGAAATACCCTCGCAACCTCCATTTTTAACTAGAAATGCTTCTCAAATTTCACCAGACCTCCATAACCAGAAAAACAAAGAATTGCTCATAACTCCTCAATCGTGCACCCGTTTCCAACGAAATTTTGCCTATGCATTCCTCTCCAAATCATCTTTAAGCTGATTATAAAAGAAACACCATTGATGATATGTATTATTTATATCAACAATCTAAAAAATTCAAGCCCTAAAGTTGTCTTTTTCATATTTACAGAGATCCAGTGGACGAAGAACCTTGAAAATTGGAGCGGAGAACCCTAGAGTAAAACAAAAACTTTTGAAAGTGTTTTTCGTTGCAAACTGACTCCTATAAGTCCCCTTTCTAAAAATAACAAGTGTACATGGTTGTGCATGTCTAAAAATAGTAAGTTTCCAAAAATAGTGAATCCTCAGTATTCTCAAAGTGCTCCAAATGAGCAAGAAACATCAGAAAGAGAAAATGGTGAGAACTAACTAAAATAACAGTCCTAGATAGGACATGCTAAAAATAGAAAAAAAATTAATTGAGTCCAGAAAACTTGTGACAACTCCCTTTTTGTCTATCTCATTGTTTTTTGATAATATGAAGTTCAATTATTCATGTTTGGAATCCATTAAAAAATTGATCACCGAATATCCTGGTGTGGAGACAGTGATGTCACTCAAATGGATCTAGAAGACTTGAAAAATAGGATGCTTGGCAGACCTCGTGATCCAGTGGAGGAGAAAATTTTCTCAAACGAGCTATTCTCAGCATGAGGCCATCCACAGTCTGTCCAAAGCACTAAACTAGTCTTGTCCAGTGCATAACACTACAAAGTTGATTCTGGGATAGTTTAGGCATATGACAATTCAGTCTTTGCAGCCCTCACTCCCAAAGGCATCTCTCAATGTGTACATATTCCCACTAGCGGTAACATGGTCATCATTACCAAGGAATTTGCATTGTAGGAGTGGGTGAAGATTGATTCCTATTTGCAAGGCCCAACACTCGATTCATGGCTCAAGCAAGGAAGAAAACCTTCTCGTGTTCCCAAGAGCTTTTCCATAAGTGAACTCCATGAAGGTTTTTTAGATGCCATTATCCTACTGAGCAGGGTGATGGGAGAGGAAACGAAAAAAGAATTCTAGGATTGGATGGCTCATTTCATCCTTATTGCTTGTCAAGTTCTCAAGAGAATGGTTCAGGAGAAAAATAATTGTTTTCATTGAGTCTGGTGGCCTCCTGTCTTTGTCTAAATAGGTATCTCACACTTCCTCTCTGAAGACATCCGAGAAGACCATGAGCTCCACTCATTCAAAAGAACCCTTGAAGAATCTCACCCCAAGAGGCTCAGCAAGAAGGCTAAGGTCATTGAAGACCCCATTGAAACTCTTGAACAAGGTGAAATTGACCCTTCACAGTCTCCAGTTCTTTGTCGGCTCCCAAGTTTATCTTCTTCGACATTTGAGTCATTCCACCATGTGCAAGATGTAATCCCCTATGGTGCACCTGAAAGTGCACCCATGCATGATATTGATACCACTTTGGTAGAGACTTTCCTTTAGATTCAAGAGTTACTTGGAAGTGAATCAAGGATGGTGCAACATGCCATGACACCTAATTTTCAGGCTATCTCAAAAATCATGAAAGACAAGTGAGCCAAGAAGGCATAAGTAACCTCTTGTTTCTTTAGTGGGGCTTTTGGTGCCCAATATGTAGAGGTCGTCTAACCAAAGGTTGTAGAACCTATGGAAGAAATGACTCAGGATGATTATGAAATGGCAAGGATCTCTTTGGGTCAAGCCACACATGAAGGTAATGCACACCTACTCAAGGATTATGTTGCATGCATGCTTTCTCGAAATGAGGAATATAAACAAACAATAGAGCAGTTGGAGGAGCATGTGAGAACTCTCACTGCTTATGTGCAATCATTCTTGAATCCCAGTACAGTACCACCTCCTCATGTAGAAGCCATCACTTTTATCAATAGCTTCGACCCTGAAATAATCAAGAAAGCACAAGGTTACACAATACAGGGAAGGGGTAACGATAGATGGGTTGAAAAGATTCTCGAGAAAGGAAAGGCTCTGTTGCCAGAGATTCTCTCATTGTTCAAATTTACCCTCGTCACAGATTCTAAAGTGAAAATGACCGAGGAGATTGACAAGGAGAAAGCCCATTAGAACAATGTGTTTCCTTGGTGTCTAAAATGAGCAATCTAGATTCCCATTCCTTGGTGAGTAAAAACATTTTCACTTCCATGACTAATAACTTGTCTCCTATTTGGTCTCGCATGATGAGTGCTCGATATGACATGTGGAATGATGTTATCTCTGAGCTTGATTCTTATGAAGAGCAAGCATTGCAAACTTTAGAAGGTATCAACAACAGTGTGTGGAAGCTTAGGTCACCTCCAATCAATGAAAATTCTTCAATTGAAGAGCTCATAAAATCCTTCGAGGAGTTGGTCAAAAAAGAGGCAGGAGATCCCTTCTCGTTTAATGAAGACACCTTGGAGTCTCTCTTAGAGATTAGAAGTTCAATTTCTAATATTGTGAAAGATCATCAGGTTTGGTTCAACCAATCTAAGACCATCAACAACGTTTCTGAAACTTGGATCAATGCTTTAAGTTTCGTTCATATTCCACAGGCGGATAAAGTGGCACCTGCGGCAACCCATTTCAGTAAGGAATTCAAAGGTGAAGAAATCTTTCTAGGGGTATTCCCCCAAGGTTATCCACCAGTCAGTTCTTCATCAACAGAGGCTTCATATTCATCTCTTCTCTTCTTCCTTCCTCCTTTCTTCTCTCTTCATGTTCTAATTCTTCATTGAGGTACTTCCTCCCAAGACCAAACAAGTTATGTTTTGAACATATAGTTTCCAAAATGGGGCAAAATGCTTCCCTCCCCATTTCAAGCATATTTGAAAATATCATAAACATGCCAAAATGCAAAAACAAAAGTTTAGGGCTTGTGAGATGTGCATGCTTAATCAATGTGGTGAACACTCGTACATGATTCGACTGAAGTGTCAGAAACTCTCGTCAATCACCCATGGTATATATCTTTAACATTTGTTTGCAAAGGTAAAAGATAAGAATGTGATGAGTTCATGTTTTTATTTCCACTTTTACTTATGTGTCAGGGCGAAAACCATATTTTCATGTTACTATTAACTTAAGTCTTGTTTTATATCATTATCAAGTTGTGAACAACATCATATTTGCAAGGATGTATGAAATAATGACACCATAACACAATTTTTTGTCAATATTTTTCATATGATTTTGTGCTAGTAAATATAATATGTTTTTTACATGGGCATCATCATTATTCTTTATTGAGATTTGACTATTCATCAACTACACATGCTTCTCAAATCTCGAGAGGGGAAACTATATTCTATATTTTTGTATCTTCGACCATTGTCCATATTTTAATACAACATGATTATATATGATGATAGGGATTGCAGACCCAAGATAGATGTGATCCCTAAATTCAATTCTCGTTGATTGGTAACGAACTGGTTTTATTGATTAAGACACTATTATTATATTCAAATGTGAATATGAAATATCTTTTTTTAACACTTCAAGTTTTTCCTACAAGTCTTGGATCATTACGAGTTGACACATATTTGTGTAAAAAAGAATGTTTTGCAAATTCATGTGTACATTGAACTTTGCTCATAGAGCTTCACGCACACAAAATTTAATATGCATTTCAAATCTTCATTTACTTTTATATGTATGCACGCATACATCAAACAAGGCTAAAATGTAAACACCTCAAAATGGCCCATGAATAGTTATTAGTCGTTAAATTGCATGATTTTATCATATTTGTGTGTTTTTTTATTATTGGTCCAAATTAGGCATTATTACCATATTTTGTGGGATTTCGCTCCTCCTACTCACTTTCCCCCTACCACTTCTCTCTATTAAAAACTGTTTTGGATTGTCTTGTCTAGATCATCCCCATGCCCCTACTCTTATTTGGGGCATACCCCTACTTGTAGGGCTTTTTTGGTGGCCCCTTTTGGTCAAGTTGTAACCATCTTTTTCATCTCGTCGTTTTTTTGTTGCCTTGTTAGTTTAAGTGTCAATGATAGTCCCAAATTTCAAATTTCAAAGTTCTACAAATACACGAGCATTGTGGTGCATTTCTAAGAGAATATAATGTATTCAATATTTATATGAATTTATTGAGCAATTATAAGCATTCTAGAAAAATTCAAGCATTCATAGCAAGGACAAAGGTCATGCTTTGCATAAGAGTGGTTGGTTTGTCACATCAATTATTGCAACTACTAGTGTGTTCTTTTCGATATATTTGTTGTCCAAGGCCCTAACTAGTACCAAGATAATTGTGCATCTTTGGCTTAAAACATACCCTACAAAATGTATTTTGTTTTCCATAAAAAATTTCAATGACATTGTTGCACAACTAGGGAAAACATGAAGCTTCCTACTTCACAAGTGATCAAGACAAAAATTCAAATAATTGTGAAAGGCTTTTGGAGTGTAGAACCAAAAGGCATTACTATCCCAAGAAAGGATACATCTACACTTGTGCCCAATGCGTTTAGGAGGTTTGTGTACAAAATGTTGTACACAAAGTTTATCTTTTTTGCTTTTTTTAATTACCTTTGTATTGCATTTCGATGCACACTCCCAATATCAAATTCTAATAATTATCACCATTTCTTGTGATATTTAAAATATGCCTCTAAACCTTGCATGTTAACCCTTTTTTTCTAGTTTTGCAATTAAGTAATTAGGTCTAACATATTGTTTAGCATCGGTAAAGCCTATTTATTATTGTATGTATTTGAATTGCAATTTAGTTGAAATTCACATATCTATACTAAACTAGCAAATGTGTATGATACATGGTTGTTAAGTGGGGCAGCTTGTATAGGATTGTTACCAAAAAAATATGAGAAAAAATGCCATCAAGATAGTGACCGTCATAGAGGTCATCTTAAGATTACTTAATCATATACACAAAAATTTACATAAAATAATTATCTATCTTTGTTTAACAAAACAAATAAAAAATCTATTAAGGCTTTTTCAGTGTCACCTTTTGGTCAAGTTGTCACCATTCTTTTTATCCTATCTTTTTTGTTTTTTAATCATTACTGCATCATTCTAGAACAAATAACAAGCATTCTAGAATAAATTATGCAATCATTGGAAGAAGATGCAATACCTTATATAACAATTGTTTGCTTCGCTAATGAATTAATGAAACTATTAATGTGTTCTTTTCAATATTTTTACTAAGGCCCTAACAATTACAAAGATGGTTTTGTTGATTTTTGGTTTACTTCATTATCACAAAACATATTTTGTTTTCCTTACAATTTCTTGTTGCCATATTGCTCAACTAGAGCAAATATGAAGCTTTTTTTGGCATGTGATTTGAGCAAGATTTTTATAGAGTATAATCATGGGAATGTAGTCATCAAAACAAAAACAAAATGATCTATTTACCCTTGTGTCTAAAGTGCTCGGACACTCCACATACAAAATTTTGTAAAACCCAACTTCTTTTGAATGGCTTTGTATTACATTTGGAGGATCATTCCCACTATCAAACTCTAAATTCTAATAATTATCACCAAATCTTTTGTTATACAAAATAAACCTCTAAACCTTGCATGTTAGTTTTTTCTAGTTTCCTAAATAATTAGTTAGATCTTAATTTATTGTTTTGCATTCATAAAACCTAATTAAATATTATAGGTATTTATATTACAATATAGTTAAAATCCACTTATTATACGAATTTAAAAAATGCATACAATGCTTGTGTGCTGAGTGGACCACATCAAATAGAGATTATTACCAAATATACATGAAAAAATGCCATCAAAATAATGACCACTCATAGAGATCACCTAAATGACTTAATCATATAAGTAAACTTTTAAAAAAAAATCTAACTTCATCTTTTTTTTAAGAGTACAAAAACAAAATTTATTTAAGGACAGCACTTCACAATTGAGCTTGGAACAGCTCTTTAGTTTAAATTTTGTATTTTTTCTCCCTTACAATTTGTCTCCTCACCAAAAGCATACCATATTCTTATCATTACAATCACTTCGCCCACTAAATGTCCCTCAAATATTTACTATTTATTATCTTCTCATATATTTATTTATAGGATTAAACCTATGGTACCACAACCTAAATGTCCCGCCTCGTTGTTATGCTTGTGAGGTCTTACTTTATTTTTTAACTTACATGAAATAAAAGATTTGCATATATAAAGCATAGTTAGATGTTATTGGTATTTGTATTGCAATTTAGTTTAAATTCATTTATCTATACTACACTAATAAATGTGTATGATGCGCCAATGGGGTTTGGGTGTAGTGGTTACGTCGGATGGTTGTTTTCGGCTCCACCCAAGTTCAAATCCCACTAAAACACGATCTCCGTTCGGGGTGGTAATGTCTAAGGTGGCGCGGTTGGCAGACTGGTTTTCACGGAGATAGTTTTTGGATCGAGAAGACCTGCACTAAATGTTGCTCAAGCATGGTGGCTCATGATTCGCTTGTGGTGTGTGCATGCGTAGCAACTCGTGATTTTCTAGATTTGTGTTCAAACGTGGCAGCTCGTGGTTCACTTGTGGTGGGTGCATGTGTGTCAGCTCATGATTCGCTTGACATGTGTGTGGCAGCTCGTGCTTCGCCAATTGTTAAGCTTAATTAATATATCCTAGTTGATTGTACTCCGGTTCATAGCTCCGGTCAAAAACATTTATCTAAAAAAAAAAAGGTGTATGATGCTGGAGTGTTAAGTTGATCATCTTGAATTGTGATTATTACCAAAAATACGTGAGAATAAATACCATCAATATAGTGATAACTCATACAAATTATTTTGAGATGCCTTAGTCACATTGGAAAAATTTCACAAAAAATAAAAAATCTTAATCTCATTTTCTTAAAAATACACAAACAAAAATCTATTTAAAGAACACTGCTACACCATTGAACTTAAAGCACTTTTTTAGATTGAATTATGCATTTGCCTCCTCGCCCCCATATTACCCTAAGGAGTGTGCCATATCATTATCATAGCAATCATTTAACAACAAAACCCTAGCCCAATAGATGCCCCGTGAAAATTTATTGTTTATTATCTTCTCATATATTTGTTTATAGGATTAAAACTATGGTGTAATGTAACCTAAATTTCAAACATCATTGTATTGGTTGTGAGGATTTAATTTTCCTTTTAAACTTTTTAGGCCAACCCTAATCCACGTATATATGATTGGCACTCATGTTGACCAAGGTTCGCTATTTTTTATTTTAAGGATTTCATTATTTTTAGTTCTTAATAGCTCTTCAGTTTGATATTTTGATGTCAATCAATTTTTCATTTTTTCGCTTATAAAGATTTTGCACTCAAATATTTTACCAATTATACACTTACTGCCTTGGAATAAGTCCACTTTAAAAAGACACTATAAGTTTGAATTTCCATCCCCTTCCAATTTTAGTAACACATTGGCATCTATCACAAGTTTTGAACCTAAAGTCAACATTAGTTGAGACCTTAACAAAAAGAGGTTTGACTTCCAAGCGGAAACGAACTTACAAAATATTGGTGCAAAGTATTCATCAATTCTTAAGATATCTTCCCCTAAGATATCAAGCCAATCAATAAGCCTTCTACTACAATTAATTTTCATTAGTTAAAAAAATTGGTAATTTTGCCCCAAAATATAGAAGTAGAGCTTCCAATGTTTTTAAACACATCCTCAATGATAATCTTGATATTAATCTTTGGATTTAAGATATTGGACTTCCCATTCTCGATTTCACTAGTAAGAAGAGCAAAATCTGCAGTCTTTCCATTATGCTTCTTAAAGAATTTGAAGATTGCGAAATTTTAAAATACCACTTCAAAATCAAAGAACGATCGATTTTTCATAGACATGACCATCTTCTGTAAGATCTTTTAAGAATTTGACATATCAGTTTGGTCTAATTCATTCATTCAAATTTAAAGGGAACCCTCGCGGTGATCTACCAAAGCAGATAACTAACGTCCATTACAATTATTAAGCACAAGGAACCTATATTCCTTGAAGCATTGTATAAGTAAGTTCCACGACATGAATGCAAGACATAGAATTGTACATGGTTTACATCTCTGAGTCTCCCTTTAGAAGAAGACCTCCACTTTGTTACTTCCCCCGAAATTTCCATTCTGCAAAAGGACCTAATATGAATGACTGGATTTTGAAAACAAATATATCATTCAAGTGTTAAAAGAACCTCATCACCATGCATATATCCTAAAAATTGTAAGCAAAATTTCCTTTTATAAAGTTGCTTAGGTACTTAATATATACCACATTTTGGTTGTTGAAAACCAGCCTCCTCTGTTCCACTCTCTAAGGTAGATCACAGTTCTAATTATCTCGAATATCCAATTCTCCCCATGGGCCTTGCCACCTGCAAAAGGTAGCTGAGTCGTCTTTCTTAAGGACAGTTTTCATCATCCTAACTAAGCTCAACAAATTGGCCCATCATCTCTTTGGTGATGCGATGCCATTATGATCTAGGCTCCAACCCCAATAGGTATGCTCCGTAAGTAAATCCGCCACAATATTTCAGACCAGCGGACAAGGATGGATGCAAGTCCCAAGGGAATTTGACTCGGATGTGGAATCTACGCTGAGTCTATGTCCATGTTTGATGTGTTTTCCCTATAACCTTTGTCCCTTTGGGCAGGGCAAATAAGAGCACTTTCTATGTGTTCAAAAATAATTTTACAAAAATTGACCTCAAAAAATCATACCATTTTCAATGCCATTTTTTATCAATGTCGCAAATATCTGTTATAAAACTTGCATATAATATATGATCGCATTACAAAATCTTTATATCATCTTTGCCAAACGTCATAATATCAATCATGTCATTCATTCAGAAACCAAACCTTCAAGAAAAGTTCAGGTCCTATATTCCTAACGCGTACTACTTAAAATTACAATGCATTTGGGGAATAGAGAGCCAAAAGGCAAGAGTAAATTAGAGGGTGGCAAACCAAAACTTTTAAGCAGCATTGAGTTGCATGTTTAAATACTAAACATAGATCAATGATCGAAAGCCCTCACTTAAGACAGAGCACTGCCAACCATTTTTTTTGTAGTTACCCTTTAGTATTTATCCTATAACAATTAGTACATATTTATAAGATTTCCAGGTTAACCAATGGTGATTAAATCTTATAAGGTTCCTTAAGTTCTAGCAGAAGGCAATGATGAATACGTTATGTGTCTGGTGGGTACCTAAGTGATCGTAAAAATTTCTGTTCAAGGTCATTGCAGATTCTAATACAAGTAGTCAAATCATGCTGTGATTAGGGACTGGTTGAAAGTTGGTGCTACACCAGATTCTCAGAAGAAAAGAAAGCATCCACCGAAAGCAAATTCTAGACGACATTTAACTAGAATGGCAAGAGGGAGCTTAGGACTCAAGCCAATATAGTTTTGATGCAATTGTCTTTGAAATGCATGTAATATGGTTGAAGTGAACCCCAATAATAGGTATGCTTGGGGTTCTTAAATCTGTGTGTCCTTCCAGATGCTGGTATGGGAACTATAACATTCTTGCTTGCATCAGTCTAAAAAGACTGAAAGCAAAAGTACCCAAGAGACTGCATTCATCCTTCCCTCTATTCACTAAAACACAGTACACAGAATCAGAAAAAACTTTCCATAAGGTAAGTCCACCTTTCGGGGAAGAAAGAAAAAGAAAATAATTAATGAGTTTTGTCAGTCAACACCTTCATCACAGGTCATACAAAGTAGAGTTTGTCAATTTTTCAATGTTTGTTGAGAAGACACCCAATATTGCATAATTTGCAGAGCTTTAGCAGCTCTATAAGACATGACAAGACAATAGGGCCTCACACATGGTACAAAACAAATGGAAAAAATGCCACTTCACACCCATATTCTAAACTCTGCAACAATTCTCACCTGTGTCTGACAAAGTGGCTTTAGTGAAGAACCTCTAACCTGAAAGCATCTTGAAGAGTTTTCGAATCAAAGAGGTTTCTCCAATAAAACCTGCTTCATCTAATGGCCATATACACTAATGTTGAGAGAGTGGCTTTATTTAGGACTGGTTCAATCAAATGCTGTTTGAACTATCCTTGAGGGCAGAAAATTTTTGTTACGAATTAAGTTTCACCATAAACTAATGTTGGCACCTTTTGAATACTGGCAGATAGGTGGACTTCCAGTGTAGCTAAAAGAGTGTAAGGAAATCAAGATAATCGCTACAACCACCAGAGGGTATCACTTCCAGATGATGCAACTCTCACAAAGCCATGTTTCCACCTCCATAGTTTCTGAGGTTAAAAGGCTATAGAAAACATATTTTGATATACTTAATAAAATGGTTTGCATACTCGTACTCAGCAAATAGTAAATACTAGACAGACCCAAAAACAATTGACTTGGCAAATACTCGGCAACTTAGAAAATACCTAATTTCTTTTAAAAACATAAATTTTATGCAAAATATAGTTAGAAAATGTATTAAATGAATTTGTAAAACACTAGCGAACTGTTTTCTATTTGATTTGAATAGAAATAGAGTACAAAAAAACATCATCATGTGAAGACAACAGCCAGCTGATTAAGTCTTATGGATTTATGATGATTGTCATTGAAAATTATCATCATAAATTGCATATCTATGCAAATGACAAATAACAATAACTTACAATTTCCAAAAACTCGCCAAAAAAATTTAAAAAATATTTTCAAAAAAATCTCTCCAAAAACTCCAAGTATTCGCCAAAAATTCACAAATATTCGCCACAAACTTGGATGCTGGTTCTGGCAAGTATCACTCAGAGGGAAAAATGGCAACTACTTGCCGAGTACGAATACTATGGTTAATAGCATAAAAAAGATTTGAGCAGCCGATTCTCTTGAATGCTATGCAATCAAAGCCAACCCAATTATGATATGGAAATAGAGAAACTAACCATCTTATTGGAGAGGAACTGCCATAAGCACTGATTTGGACCAATAGCGGGACCAATACTGTCTGAGCTATCTTTCATGCCAGACAATTGTTTCCAATTGCCCTCCAGCATAAACTCGTGATGACATCTTTAAAGCTCACAAGGAATGCTCTGGCTTCAAGTGCAACTTAGGAGTATTATGGGATCCTGCTTATCATTTCTAGTGTCTTGTGGACCAGTGGTCATAACTCCCTAAATCATGATTCTTGTGGTCAATGAGATCTAAAGGACTTGGAAAGCAAGTGTGAGACACCAATATGATTTTCTGGAATGACATGGCACCAAAACCAGGGTATTCAATATAACAACCGCAAGCGAGGATCACGAGGGACGACGTGCACATCAACGGACGTGCGAACGGCAGCGTGAAGAGATCTCGGGAGGAGCGAGCATCAACCGAATGTGCATGCAAAGATTTGAAACACGGGCAGAACCTGGTTAAGCCATAAAACTCTCCTCTATCTCATAGATCAAATGGGGTGTACATATAGGAGGTGCTGAGTAACCCCCAGTGCTGCAATCATGACAACTCGAGTAGAGAGGGGGAGTTACATTCCCAGAATAGAAGTGTAACTCCCAATGACGCATATGACGCACTGACACACTGACGCACTGACACTGACGCGTAAGGGAATCTCATAATGACCCCTAAATGACACATGGACCTACGATCTCACCTAAGTGAGATGACTCACCTAATGATGTGGAAAATACACACACCAACACCCCCCCTTCATCGTAACTTAGGATGAGGCGGCAAGTCAGAAACGAGAAATGGGTCCCGGCACAAAGCCTGATGAGGTACCCATGTACAAGAAAGAAGTCCCAAGCAGTGAAGGAAAACCCAGTGGGAAAAACATCCACCACAAGAGAACAAAACACTCTCTAATCTAAGAAAGATGCCAAATATGGGTCCCGGCCATAGACGAGCCTGAAAAGGTACCCATGTACAAAGAGGCAATCTCTCGAAAGAAGAAGAAGAGAGAAGAAGAGGGAGACGAGAGGAATGCAGAAGATGCCATGGACGGATCTGAACTCTGCAGCTCTAGGAGGTCTCCCAGAAGAATGTCGATGACGAGATCCTCTGCCTCTGGACTGAAGAAGAGCCACCCGCAATGAACTGTGTGCCTGCCCTTAGGAAGGACAGAAATGACGTGCTGGAAGTCCGCCCACTCCACAAAGGAAACTGAAGGCAGCAACACGAAGAACTCTG
This sequence comes from Taxus chinensis, assembly GCA_019776745.2. Taxonomy (NCBI): domain Eukaryota; kingdom Viridiplantae; phylum Streptophyta; class Pinopsida; order Cupressales; family Taxaceae; genus Taxus; species Taxus chinensis. The sequence continues at coordinate 663,632,079 of CM034147.1, read as the reverse complement.
AGTCTGGTGCACAAAAGTGTGACATAGGTCTAGCGAGTGAGTGCCAAGGAACCGAAGGTAATGCCACGTGCGTAGAACTGTCAGAGTGAAAAAGAGGAACACCCGCAGAAAGGATGTCCAAGTGATGTGAAGGGAACAAAACATCCTCCACAACAGAAAAGGGATCCACAGCTGAGGGTGGATCAATGAAGGTCTCCGGAAAAGTGGAAGTGGTAAGAGTCCCAGAAGGGGCACTCCCAACAACAGAGATGATGAACTCCTCTGAAACACCTGTAGATGGATGAGGGACCTGTAGTGCATCACAAGTAGACTCTGCGAAAAGACGACTAAGGTCAGGCAGATACTCGTCCCAATGAGGGGGCTCAACAAACAGAAGAGCGATGTCAGATAGGTATGAGTCATCCAATGAAGGTAGAGGAGTGAAATGGGCCTCGCACACTGGAAGTGGAAAGGAGGCTGGTGTAATGACGGTGTGAGACTGAGTAGAGACTGCTCGATATCTGATGAGATGTGGGATGTGTCAACACTCTCTGGAATAGTGAGAGAAAGAGGAGAAGAGTCCTCTGTAGTACTCTCGACATCAGAACTGGGTGCACAATCCTCGTCATCAGAAGTAGAACCAAGCGAGTCTATGTCAGTGGAACTGTCATCACACGAAGAAATGGAGGAGACAACTGAATCAGCAGCAGCAACAATGGCGGCAGTATGTGAAGGGTCTCCATAGAGGGACTGAAGAATGCTCCAGACACGGTGAGGTGGATCTGAGTCTGCCACGTGAAACCAGAGAGAACGAGAGACATGCATCATCATGTGACCAAAGACATGGTCACAAGTGTCAAGGAAGTCCTCTAGATGACGATGATCAGTGGGTGCAGGAACTGGCCCAAGCAAGAAGGGTAAAAGACCCTCGTGGGCGAAGTAACGTTCCATGGAAGCACGCCAAGCTGAATAGGTCTCTCTCCCGGTGAGAAGTGGCGGAGGCTGTAAGGCGATCCTACGATGCTCACGTCTAGAAAGAGCACTCTCCATGATGAAAAATGCAAGATGCACAAAAGCAAGACGTCGGACTCGGCCGATAATGCGTCTGCGTGTGTAGGCCCAAGAGTACAAGCAACCCCCCAGAATGCGGCACTTTATAAAAGTAGTGCGTTTACAAAATTGGCAATGCCATCACGTAAAGTGCGAAAAATCATGCAACTTTGACTAAGGAAGCGCTCAAAAACGAGCAGCGAGTCAAAAGTTATAGCATTAAAACGATTCCCGCAACTGATGGAAAAATGCACTAGATGCTGCAAACGCATTAAAAAAGTGCACGAAATGGGTGCAAAGGGTATCGTGTGGGTACTCGTTGGAAACGGCATGAAATTTTAGGCATAGGGTTTGTTTTGACTGCGAGGGGGGGTTAGCCTCCTGCCAACCCCGGACCTCGCCCTCCGTCTTCGACAAGCGTAGGAAGGGTTGATAATACAAGCCAAAAAATACAACCTAAAAATTAATTACAATGCCATGTTAAATGAATGTTTTTTTTTTAATCCTTAAAACATTAAAAAGAAGGTGAGAGAGGGGGGCCCACGTTGGAAAAGGCTAAAAGGATGGCTGTTGGAAGCCCACGTTTGAAGTGGGTCCAAAAGCTGTGGAGGTGCTGAGGCAAGGCTGTGGTTGTTGGAGGTCCACGTGGTGAAGGAAGAGCTGCAGGTCTGTGGAGAGCAACGTGCTGGGAGACACGTGTGGAGGCTGGAGAAGAGGTGAAAGACCCCAAATGTTGGAAAAAATGCCTCAGAAACGCTGAGAGTGCTGAGCAAAGTTGTGAACCAGGCTGCATGTGGAGAGCTGGAGGCAAGATGTTTGAAGGAAGACTGCAGGTAAGCGTCCAGAAAAACGTTTTCAGAAGCAAAGCCAGTTGAAACGTAGGTGCAGGTTGAAACGTTGTTGGAGGTGTGCAAGGCAGGTTGCAAAGCAGACAGTGCAACGCAGGACGTGAAGTGCTAGCAGAGTTTCACAAGCTAGTGGGAGTTTGAACTTTGCCGAGGCAGCGTGCAAAAAAAACAGGAAAAAAGGCATGTCAGTGAGGATGGCAATGTACCAAAAAAGTTGAAAAGGAACAATGCAGGAGATCGCATGCCAGTGGAAGCAGTAAGTTGAACCACAGCTAAGAAAACACGAAGAACGACTGGTCAATAGCCCCCAGATGCACAGTCAGCCAAACACAACAAGTGCCCATGTTGCTTGTAAACGAGCATGGGAATGAAACAAGAAGGTACCCAATGAGTTGAACGATGACCAAAATAAGATGCCAGGATCCTCAAACAAATGCTCAGAGTCAGCAACCTGAGCAAGTAAATGGAAATGCAACAAGGAATGCAGTTTGAAGCAAGAGGATTCAATGCAAACACGTGCAAGAAAGCAATGCAGCAAACCAGACCGCAAGGGCACAAGAGCGTGCAGAGTGTGCAAAACACAATGCCGAGAAGCAATAAGATGCTGCAAGGCAAAACGAAAACACGAGTCCAAAATAAACCAAGGCAAGCCACAGTGCCAATGAGCTATCTAGAACAAGTCCAAGCAAGCAACCAATGAGGCTAAAATCCTCCAGTGAAAACACCAGAAACACAACAACTCAGATAATCAAGCTGCAAAAAATGCAAACCAAACACCCAAAACTGCATGCAAAAGATGCAAACCACTAAACCCCAAAAAAACACCCACGAACACCACGAACAACCCGAACCAAACCGAGGTATGAACACCCGAAATCAATGCAAGAAGAGCACAACGGAATATCCATTACGACACACGCAACGAGAATCTGAATATCACGCCAGAAGCCGGAAAACACACACAGAAATGCCGATGAGTGCACGGATCCACAAGATCCGCTCTGATACCATGAAAGAGGGTTTAAAACCCGCAAGCGAGGATCACGAGGGACGACGTGCACATCAACGGACGTGCGAACGACAGCGTGAAGAGATCTCGGGAGGAGCGAGCATCAACCGAATGTGCATGCAAAGATTTGAAACACGGGCAGAACCTGGTTAAGCCATAAAACTCTCCTCTATCTCATAGATCAAATGGGGTGTACATATAGGAGGTGCTGAGTAACCCCCAGTGCTGCAATCATGACAACTCGAGTAGAGAGGGGGAGTTACATTCCCAGAATAGAAGTGTAACTCCCAATGACGCATATGACGCACTGACGCACTGAACACGTTGACGCACTGACGCACTAACGCGTAAGGGAATCTCATAATGACCCCTAAATGACACATGGACCTACGATCTCACCTAAGTGAGATGACTCACCTAATGATGTGGAAAATACACACACACAGAACTGTCTCGCAGGCCTGAGTTGGGACCAGAGACGGTATGGAAACCACAGCCTTTTCTGTGCTGTTTCCGGCACGTACCCAGGTGTTTGCAGGCCGTTTCTGACAGCACAATTAACAAGAATTTTTTTTTAAAAACTAGACTATAAAATTCTATAAAAAACTAACTTAAACCTATATATATGCGCTACATGTGATGCCAAAAACACACTCTCATTTACAAATACTATATTTTTTATGGACTAAAAATGAGTATATATATATATAGTGTGTGTGTGTGTGTGCGCACGCGCGTGTGTGTGGACGTTTCCAAGTCATTTCCTATGCAAGGGTTTTTTGAAAATCAATGTTTTGCATTTTGGACCGGCTTTCGTTTCTATTTCCATTTCCTTGCAACATAACAGAGACATAAATTGGCCAAAAGACTACAGAGGCAGTGTCTTTACAAATTGGCAACCAAGTAAGAAGAGGAAAGGCGTTGACTATCCAGAAAAGTCCCACTCACCTAGATATAGACTCATAAATTTGACTACCACACAGTGGAAACATCAGCAGCCATAAGCATTGTGTAAGCTCCCAGGTCAAAATTGCGATCCACATGATAAATATTTCATTGCAGTCCAATATATAAATCAACATGACCTTGTCTCCTTCACCTCTGGACATTTTAATGCTCGCATTTACTGGACATCAAATTCTATTCCTCACTGCAGGCACGTAAAATTCTCAGCCTCTGGGAAATGTGATGTTTGCATTGACAGGTTATCAAATTCCACTAAATACTGCACAAGAATGAGATCTCTAGTTCTCTTATAATACTAGCCATATTAAAACACAACTATGTGTTGGGCTAACTGTATACCATGCCGTGCTTTAGCAAACAGCCAACATTGAGGAAACTCACATGCGCTGACGTATTTCCTCTTTCAAAGAGACACCACTCTTTGCAAGATGTCTCATCCAAAGCGCATTGGAGAGCCCAGGGACCAGAACCATGTGAGAATATGTGCATCCCATCCTCATCTATCCTATATTACTCGCATGCGTAAAGAAATCAACACAAACTCATACTTCTAATGAACACATGAGCCGTAATATCCCACACATGAAAATGAACTCCTCAATGGAAGGGACAACAGGATATTATATTAAGTTCAGCATCAATATTACATTTCTGTGCTGTTTCCGGCACGTACCCAGGTGTTTCCAGGCCGTTTCTGACAGCACAATTAACAAGAAAAAAAATTAAAAAACTAGACTATAAAATTCTATAAAAAACTAACTTAAACCTATATATATGCACTACATGTGATGCCAAAAACACACTCTCATTTACAAATACTATATTTTTTATGGACTAAAAATGAGTGTATATATATAGTGTGTGTGTGTGTGTATGTGTGTGTGTGTGCGCGCGCACACGCGCGTGTGTGTGGACGTTTCCAAGTCATTTCCTATGCAAGGGTTTTTTGAAAATCAATGTTTTGCATTTTGGACCGGCTTTCGTTTCTATTTCCATTTCCTTGCAACATAGCAGAGACATAAATTGGCCAAAAGACTACAGAGGCAGTGTCTTTACAAATTGGCAACCAAGTAAGAAGAGGAAAGGCGTTGACTATCCAGAAAAGTCCCACTCACCTAGATATAGACTCATAAATTTGACTACCACACAGTGGAAACATCAGCAGCCATAAGCATTGTGTAAGCTCCCAGGTTAAAATTGCGATCCACATGATAAATATTTCATTGCAGTCCAATATATAAATCAACATGACCTTGTCTCCTTCACCTCTGGACATTTTAATGCTCGCATTTACTGGACATCAAATTCTGTTCCTCACTGCAGGCACGTAAAATTCTCAGCCTCTGGGAAATGTGATGTTTGCATTGACAGGTTATCAAATTCCACTAAATACTGCACAAGAATGAGATCTCTAGTTCTCTTATAATACTAGCCATATTAAAACACAACTATGTGTTGGGCTAACTGTATACCATGCCGTGCTTTAGCAAACAGCCAACATTGAGGAAACTCACATGCGCTGACGTATTTCCTCTTTCAAAGAGACACCACTCTTTGCAAGATGTCTCATCCAAAGCGCATTGGAGAGCCCAGGGACCAGAAACATGTGAGAATATGTGCATCCCATCCTCATCTATCCTATATTACTCGCATGCGTAAAGAAATCAACACAAACTCATACTTCTAATGAACACATGAGCAGTAATATCCCACACATGAAAATGAACTCCTCAATGGAAGGGACAACAGGATATTATATTAAGTTCAGCATCAAGATTACATAGAGTGTATTGGCATCCTCAAGAATCTGCAATATGACAAAGATTATCCTAAATAAATGCTACAACTGCAAAATAGTAGACTTGTCCTGGACACAATGACAACCTGTCTGCATACCAGCAGCATCTACCCCACCCAACTAGTTCCTGCCTTCAAATTGGTAATATTTGCCCCGAGCAATCTAAGAATCCCCTCCAAATGAGGCAGATACATCCTTATGTAGGCTCAAACAAGACGCAGTCCCCCACATGTCTTCATGCAAATCGACAGCTATCCCATGCGCTGCTAGATGGCAATCTATCCTGAAGTTTTGGCATGGTTAATGGTCAACAATTCTGGCCAGCATCTCTGTTTCCAGCACCACTCAGTGCTTGTCCTTCCACTCTTGGTCTTTTGTATCTATCTCAATATTAAGCTGTGCTATTCCTAGGGTCTCCTTATATCTCCCTTCAACACTGATGCTAGGTTCAGCACAAAGTACTTCCGCACTCTTATCCATTTCGATTGGTTAGAGTGTTTGCACCAATGTGTATATACACTCTCGCACTCCTACCTCAGTGCTCCATACTTGGGCAATATTACTGAAAATTTTGTATGGCTAACATTTTGGCCAACACTGCACAGTCAAAAAAAACTTATCTAGGCGATAGTTAAGATAACACTTTCGCACTGTGAAGCATGGTATGCAGAACATCCATATGGACCATTAAATCTGTTAGGAATTTGTTAGTGCTTCATTAGTATTTAGAGAGATATTTAATGAGTGAGTAATAATAAATTTGGAGTGTTTTACAAGTTGTTAAAACAACTCATCCATGTGAAGTAAATTAGTTGTTTGTGGGAGATATTTAGGGAGAAAGTTGTTGAGGCACTCTCATTAGATATAGGAGGATGTATGCCTATATATTATATCTCCGTATGAATCAATTGACAGAATTTTATTGTGTTTATCTCTGACCAAATTTTTATTTGGTATCAGAGCGGAATGTTTTGATTGTCAAGGGGCAATTCAATTTGCTTGATTGCCCTGAAAATGAGAATCTAAGTTTATGCATGAGCAGTTAGTTTATTATATTTATTCTCCTTGTAGGCTAGATTTATACAGATTTATTGGCAATCGTATTACAGTCTTCCTTATTTGGGTAATCAAGCTTCGTGTGGATCTCTTTTGGCTAGTGCTTGAACGTTGAGAGAGTCGCGTTGGTATCATAAGGCACTCGTGCTTGAGGAAAGTTTTTTGAGATCTATATAATGATTGTTGCAGTCTGCGGCAAGTTTCATAGACATTGGAAAGTCACATGAGCGGGACCCTTGGAGGAGATCAGACACTACACAGTTTTCATCATATTAGCAAAATCCTGTCATATTTTCCTGATACAAACCTGCATTGGCTGTATTTCCATTTTCTTGCATTTGAACACGACTCAAAAACTATTTCAAAAGAGCTTCTTTTCACAACAATCATGGTGACTGCTTTCCATATCTGTTAGATGTTTTCAAATATGCACAAGTGCATACAATAGGAAAGGGAGGGAGACATTTTTAAATCCACGCATTCAAGGTAATCTGTCCATCTGTGCAAATTATTTTAATCTCCAGCTGTCCTGCACACCTCAGTTTGTCTCTCTTCAGCATGCATAAAGTAGTTTTTTCTTGAGTTTTTCATTGCATCGACCAGGGAAACTCCACTTCAGACACCACTTTCATGTGCTTGATATCACATCTCCATAGCATGCACAACTCTCCTTCTCATGCATCAATGTTTGGAGGCCTGCTCCACGTGTACATGTTGATTACTTCGGTTTGAGACTTAATCGACTCGCCACACTCCCAATTCAACTGGTAGTGGCGGCCTTCAATTGTCTGAGGACATTCTATGCTGAGAAAGTAACAACAGCTTCAAAGCCTATTTAGAGAAATATTAAATGAGTGAGTAATACTAAATTTGGAGTGTTTTACGAGTTGTTAAAGCAACTCGTCCATGTGAAATAAATTAGTTATTTGTGGGAGATATTTAGGGAGAAAGTTGTTGAGGCACACTCCTTAGATATAGGAGGATGTATGCCTATATATTATATCTCCGTAGGAATCAATCGACAGAGAATTTTATTGTGTTTATCTCTAACCAAATTTTCAAAATCCAGTAATCAAATCATATTTCTTTTAACAACATCATGTCGAGAAAAGACCTTGAAAATGTCACTCCGTCCAATTGCCAAAGTTCAAATATGCTACAAAATTTGCCACTTTGTCCGATCACTCAAATTCAAATTGATTACTTAATCAGTCCATCCAAATGCCAAATCTCACCACTAAATTCACTGGCAAGAACTGAAACCCAAAACAACCCTGTACATAGTTCTAATACAGAGTACAACCAAACAAATATAATTATCAATGCATCTATCAAATTATTAAACCTGGCAATTAAACTTGTGATAAAAAAAAGTCCAATATAAAATGGCGTTCGCCTATAAAATCAATCCCTTCCCCAACAATTACAATGGTCCTTTCCAGTGTAAAAAAGGGCAAAACTCCGAGCAGTTTTTCCTTAAAAGAAATCATGTTTCCAACAATAAAAGAAAGAAAAAGAACACGCATCTCTGGTTTTTTGAAAACATGTGAAAAACCTTATTTTACAATTACTTTCAAAGCAGTGGGCATTATTTCAATAGATTGCTTACAACATCTTAAATTCCTATAACCCAATATAAACCAGTTTGAGAGAATTTCACACGCTTCCAGCTATTTCACAACAAATCTTATCATATTGCTCTCGAGCAAAGCGAGTTCATAAGCTAATCATGCTCTGCACACAATACGAGAAAGTATCCCAAACAAGCTTGGAAAAATAAACAATTTCAATGGCACAGATCTGTTCTCAAACTGATTCAAAAAAATGAGCTCCAATAACAAAAACAGTCTTAAACTACAGGCAAATCTTGCCAAATTCACTCCACAAAATTGGCCTGAAAGTACATCAAATATAACCATTTCATTCTCACTAGCGAGGACCATAAGAAATCTGCTGTGGTAATCAAAACAATATTGCAATTGCATAATTTGTAGAATCTGGACCAAAAAGTCAACCCAGTATCAAATTTTAGAATAAAACCTTGAAACCCTAATGTCACTAGCATCCCTAACCTTGAAACCTGTGTCTGAATCCCAAAAGTCATTGAAATCCCTAACCTTAAACCCCTAACTAGAAGCTTAATTCATTCATTTCGACATTGAAATTTCAACTAAATTGAAGGCTCTGTAAAATTCAGCCCAAAAAAGTACGTCCCAAATCAAATTTAAGAATAGCTTTAACCCTCGAAACCCTAATTAAAACCCTAGTGCCATTGTAAAAAAAACCCTAACCTGAAAGCCCCTAAGGGCGGAGCTTAAGACATTCATTTTGACATCGGCGCTGGCAAATCTCATTCCAGTGGGGAACATGGTGCTGATTAACGCAGAGTGTTCTAGCGCAGGCATCGGCACAGGCGTCCAATTCAGAGACACCACAAACAGTAACGCATGTATCGGGTGTTGGGTCTTTAGAAAATGCACCCACCTTGTTCAGCATCCTCTTTGAAGTGCACACCCTTTCGCACACGAATACGTCGTTGTTGTTCTTTTCACGGCCCATCACTGCTTTGAGGCGTTCTTCCTCTGCTCTTCTTCTGCTTCTTTTCACAATTTGTTGGACTACTACTGCAGGAATCGAAGCACCCACAACTCCCCACCACCAATCCACCATTTTTTCAGCTGAAACTTGAGAAAACACGATGATTTGCAGTCTTTTTTTCTTAGCGGGGATTGAACGATTAGGTGATTAGGTGTCGGAATTGTTGAATTGGTAGATTTTAAGAAATAAAACAAAAAACTGTGGGAGTTTACAATGCCATATCGGGGGTTTGTCTCTGGTTTGAATTTAGTGCCAAATAAGTGGCAAATACTGGTTACACTTACCGGGGAAGAAATCCTAAGGCATCCAAGAAGGAATCTCTCCGTTATGCTGTCAACCAAAGTTAATCGAGACCCCTCCGTTTCAAGTATTTAATGTTTCTTCAAACAATAAATGATGAAGGAACGAATAAAATCTACAGCGTTCTCCCTTTTATTTATATATATAGATATTACCTAGCATCTGTATTTCATTGTGGAAATATTTCAATAAGGATATCTTCAATAAAATTATTTGTAAAAATTTTATTGAATCAATATGATATATTCATGAAGCAAGTCATTCATTTTTTATGGCGAAATGATCAGACCATCAAAGATAGGGAGAAATGAAGCATTATAGGTATGTATGTGAGTTGAATTGGTTTGTACAATTGTCTCTTATTGAATGGTGACTCATGGTATTAATCTAGCAATACTTCTTCAAGAGTTTTGTATGCATCATAGAAATTTTAATAGAGATGGTTAAAAGCAATGTCCAAACTCCAGTGATATGTTCAAGACATGGACAAGTATCTCAATTGATGGATATGATTGAAACGAATTGTATAAGGGTACTGGTGATGGTCTAATAGAGGTCATATTAAAGAGTGAACATACTCATGTGACTACACAAGACTACTATCATCTAGGGTTTACCATTGTAGAATATTTTGATCTTGGTATAATAAATCTACACTTAGAAGCTTATACAAGACTCTTAACAGATGGAGACTGAAGGTATGCCTTGTTGAGTTCATTACTAAAGTGACAATAGTGTTACAAGTTTGTGAGTGAGTTGACATAGGTCCATTAAAGATGTGTGTGTATTAGTGTTTGAATCATGGTTGAGGTGTCTGAAGAGTCCTCTTTCTACATCTTAATAATATCCATTAGGATACGGTTAAAAGACCATACTAGGGGTTACACACAGGCCAACGATAGAATGTCAAGATGCATAATAGGCATAGATCTAGAAGATGGTAATCCACAATCTATCAAAGGCACATGGTCATTCCAAAGCTTATGTCTATGATAGAGGATGAGATCTTACTACAATCATAGGGTTGCAAGAATAAAAGTAATAAGAAAGTGGTATAAGATGTTTAAATTAAGGGATGTATAGTTGTGGTGGATAATGGGCAAGGTTCATAATAGAATAATGTAATAGACAAAGATATGCTACTCTATTGTACTCTAACACATGATACATCAAAGATGGTAAATGGTACTAACATTAAGGAAAGAGAGGTGATGACAATATGTACATTTTTGAGACTTGTTGACAAATAAACCCCAAGGGTGTTGGCATGTGTATGTTTGTGTTGTCATTGATGTAAAAGGTACAAGTACATTAATGACAAAGGATGATGCAAGGAGTGTAAGAGAAAGTTTGTAGTGATGATGATTTATAGGCAAACAAATGGTGGCATGGTTGTAAGAGTGAAGAAGGTGAGAACTGTTTGGCAGAGCTTATGGTTGTTTGCAAGTATAGTTGCAAGGGGAGCTTGTCATAAGCTCAAACAATTTTGATAGCATGAAAAGAAGGCAAAGAGCACTCAAAAGTTGATCCAGGTATGTGGTGTTAGTTTTGACTCATCTCCATGGCATTTGGTCAAGGTATGTGCTTGTATTTTTGCATAAACAGTTAAAGGATGATGATATCTTGCTAGGGTGGCAACTAGATTATGTTTCATGTGATGAGTGTGCTCCTGTAGAAAGGATAAGTTTAGCATTTTTGGTCTAAATGGAAGCTTCAGGGCTCTAGGTCCTAATAGTTGCTTACAGTATGTTAATGCAAAATCCAAGTCAGATTGTGGGTGTGTTCAGCTGAGACAAGTTTGGTGAAGTGTCAAGCACATTTTCTTTGCTCATAATCAAGATTGTTGACATGTGTGTGCACTAAGATATGCTTATGCCTAGGGGGCTACAGTGCTCTCATGAAGCCAAAACAAAGAATAAAGAAGGATAACAGGATTGTGAGTTGGTTTGATGTCTTTGGTTGATGTTCTCAACCTAGAGGTGGTCCTAATATGATGACGAAGATGGAGATTATGTGTTACAGGCACATGCTTTTTCATTAATGTAAGAAGGGGGAGAAGTATTAGGTTGTTTTCCATCAATGAAAAAGGGGGAGATTGTTAGCATGTGTGTGTTTGTGTTGTCATTGATGTAAAAGTTACAAGTACATTAATGACAAAGGATGATGAAATGAGTGCAAGAGGAAGTTTGTAGTGATGATGATTTAGGCAGACAAGTGGTGGCATGGTTGCAAGAGTGAAGAAGGTGAGAATTGCTTGGTCAATTAGGCCTAGTCAACATAGGTGATGATTCATGGAGAATAGAGATGCATGGAAGTTAGAGAAGCATGGTAGAGGCATGGAGAGCTTGTTAGTGATGTGTTGAGACACTCATATAGGTCTTAAGAGGTGAATGTAGGGTTTGAGCATGGTTGTAGGTCTTCATCTTGACCTAGTCTAGGTGTTTGGTGGCCTCATGGAGCATGAATGTTAGATGCAAAGGTTTATGGGCCCATGAGGGCGTGTAGAGGAGTGAGACATGTTTTCTTAAAGGTGTTAGGGCCTTTTGAAGAGCTTTGAAGCAAAGGTATGGTGTTTACCTACTCTGTTTTGATCCAAACATGACTTATTCCTATGACCTAGCTAGGAAAGTTTTTGTGGTTGAGAAGATGCATACATAAGAAAAATCAGGGTGATAATTTGAGAAGTTGAGAAAGGTTGTCCTAGAGTCGTGGGAAAAAAATTTAGGTCTGTATGATGATAATTTCGCAAGATATGAGGTTTTTGATCTTACCAAGCTCTAGAAGTCATGTTTCTTAGCTCGGTATGAGAGAAATCATCTTGGTTGGCATGAGTAAATTATGCATGGGGACCTGATCCTTTCAAGGATGTTAAGGCATGGAGCTAAGAAGATATCAGAGTTGGAATGAAGTTAACTAAGGGTCTATGCTTTATGAACGATTACTAAGAAGCCAACGAGGTCAAAAACCCTAGTTAAACCCTAGTTCATGAGGGATGGAGGAAATATTTCAGGTGTGAGATCAAATTACATGGGGTCATCAAATATAATGATTGGAAGATGGAAAGGACTTTCCTAGATTTTTGGATGGTGGTGGGTTGAGGTCTTGATTGTAGGTGGAGCCCACTCATATTTTCTTGTTTTTAGAAAAGTATGGTTTGCTCTCAGGTTTTCCACTTGACCTATGAACTAAATTAGTGTTCTTAGTAGGTAGGGATCTATTCTAGGTGTTTGAGGTGATTTAAGAGCTTGGTGAAGTCATTTGGAGGTCTGCACGGGTCCAAATATGATGATTGGTTGTTAGGTCTAGAAGGCAGTTTTTAACAGTCATGGAGAAAGAAGGTTTCTTGGGGATGTATGGCCTAAGTTGATGAGTCTAATAGCTATGGAGATGTTTTACACATCCAATACGACAAGATTCATTCTTTGGTTAAGGTCTACAGGTTTTTTTGGTTGGCAAGGATGAGGTTACAAGTTGACCTACTTGACTAGGGTTTTAGGACAGTATAGGTTCTTTGGTGAAATTGGTTTGGAATACCAATATCTTAGCTTGCTTGATGATTCATATCCATTGGAGAATTATTAGGGTTGAAAATTTATCCTATTCCATGCATTTATAATCTTTGAAAGTGTCTACATAGGTGTGAGAAGGTCTTGATTCCAAGACTGGTTTCTGGGTAGTTCAAGTTGCTAAAGGGAACAGTTGTTTTGATGGATCTATGAGCTAAGTTGTTATTTTTAAAGTTTTTATAAGTGTTCATTGGATTAGTGGATTTCTAACGAGTTATTGCATGCCATAGTTGAGGTGTTGGATTGAATCTCTGTCTTCATTTTTGAAGATTGGTCTGTTGAAGGTGTCCAAATTGTGTAGGAAACAATCTTACTTGAAGGTATTATGAAAGAAAATGAATGAAGAAAAGGTTCCATGAGATTGTAGAAGGATGTTTTTAGGATGAGTCCTTGAAATGTGTTGAGAATCCTTATAGGCATGAAAAATATTCTATGTGTACCCCTTGGAGTTCGTGGAGTTCTTGGTGAAGGATGAAACTACCCTTTTAGGCCTAGTTGTGCTTATTAAGTGTCTTGGTCCTATGCCGACCTATATGGGTATTTCATATGATTTAATGTGTTGTTTTAGTTGTATTTTTTTTGTTGGTATGACTGATCTCAATGGTCATGGCTGGCCTATTATGTTTGAAAATAAGATTCATGTATTTAAGTGAGTTTATTTGGTCATTATGAGCTAGTTGTGAGTTGTCAGGGATGTGTGAGTTAAGAGAGAGGTTAAAAGAGGTATGAGGGCATTTGGATAGAGATGAAATAAGGTATGAAGCATTGAGAAGAGTGGAGGAACAAGTTCTCAAGGTCATTAGACCTAATCAACCTATGAAGAAGCAAGATTGAGCGAAGTAAGAAAGAGGTGTGTTTGAAGTGTGTGAATTGAAATTGTGATCACTATCTGTTGTATGAGCAACAATACATCAATGGTATTCACATTTAAGTGGTTGAGTTGGTTCTTGATCAACTTAGGGAATTTTTTTCCTCCTTGTAGGGTTGATGCCTTGTGTAGACACAAAATCATGCACTTTAGGCATTATTTAGCTCAGTCTTCATACTACTATTTAGAAGGTTCTCAAGTGAAGAAAGTACTAATTAATCCCCTTTTGGCCATCTTATTTTATCCTTTATTTCTTCATTCTCACATATTTTCCTATATTGCCAAAATATTTCATCATAGTCCCATCATTTTAGCCTAAACCGGGGTGCCCAGGCCTATACTGGGGCGTCTCGGGCACCCTGGTCCCACCTGGGGCGCCTCGATCCTTGTTCTTCTTTCCCGCCTCTTTTTGGGCTCTTTCTAGCTATTTTTCATCCTTATCTTTTTCCTAGTCGGCCATGTCAGGGTTAATTACAAAATTAGAGCAAGAGAACCCTATAAATATAAAGTTATGAGACCATAATGAGGGTCCTAGCGTCACATACTACTATCACTCCATCTAGAGTTGCATCCATTTCATCACTTGTATCCACATAGTGCCATGCATCAAGGCTAGGAGATCTGCATCAACACACACAACATAGGGGGAGGGATTCTATTCTATTCCATGCACACATGTTATTACATTTTCTATAGTTATTATTGCTCAGCTACTTCAAAAAGTGTGACTGACACAAGAGCACCTAGGGCACGACATGCACACACACACACACATAGAACTACATTTGGGTCCAAAATGTAGTGCACCGCTCAGATTAGTAAGCCCACTATTGTGGGAGCTGAGGTCAGTCTGACCCATTCATTTTGCATCTTTTATTTTTAGGGTTTGATACTTCTTTTTCTTTTACAGGTCATTCCTTCATCCTACATTATTTCAGATACATTCGACACAGTTTGGCAGATCCAGTGTGATAGAAGAAAATATTTCAGAGGTATCTTGTGACACTGTCAAAATCAGATTCTGAGATTTTACAGAGACCAGGGTGCCTATTCTACAGACCAGGGTGCCTACCTGTAGACCAGGGTGCAGTACCTTCCTGGGCACTACAATCTACTTATATCTTCGAGATCTGGCCTTTATGGGACCTCATGAGTGATCGTTTCTACTCCCAGAATCCACAGTCAAACCTGTGACAACTTGTGAGCAGTCTCCAGCAATCAGCTAAGTCCTTTTCCTTTTACATCTTTGCATACTTAGGGTTTTATTTCATTTGATATAATTATTTAAAATCATTCCATACTATTTTAGCATAGTTTACAACGTTTTAGTCCTCATATATTAGATTAACTATTATTATACTTTCCCTATAGTTTAGTTTAATTTTAGTTAATCATTTTGGTGAACCCGACATGCGAATAGGTTTTTCCTTCTCCCATTTTATGTCCGTTACTCATAGAGGTCACTTCGGACCCCTCCAATATTGTGAAATCCCTTCTCTCCTCCACCGTACTTCTAGATCCATGGCTGATATACCTACCTCTATGGCTGAAAATCCTTTAGAAAACTCCAACCGAGTTCCCCTTCATGAAATTGAATCCACTGATAGTGAGAAGTCCTATGATGAGGACACTAATGTTGACCAGGAACAACTTGATGCCATTACTACTTTCTTCAAGCTTTACGTGAGAATCCCACTCATCTCCCGCATGTTTTGCATGCTTTAATCGCTCTGTTAAGTGAGCTCGGGAGGCTTATGTTTCTGTTTCTTCTCGCCCCCATGATCTCTACACCACCCGTTTATGTTTCCACTCCTCTTATTAAAACTATAGTTCCTTTTGCCCACCATGGTACTTCTAATATGCATCTTGGTTCTTCCTCTAATACTCCTGATTTCACATCTTTATACTAGGATCTCCAAAATCAAATCTTCTAGTTGCAAGTCACTACTTATCGAGGATCCCTTATCTCTCAACTCCACATCATTATTACATTCCCCCTTTGTGTCGGCCATCTCCACTTACCCATTCCCACCTAACTTCCTCTCTCCCAAATTGCCCATTTTTAAAGGACATGGTGACCCATAGGAACATCTCCGTGCTTTTCATGTCACATGTCTTGATTACGTAGATGATCATACCATCCTCACTAAGTTATTTCCCCATAGTCTGCAAGACTATGCGATGCATTGGTTCTATGACTTACCAGTCCATTCGGTGGTTTCTTTTACGCATCTGGAGGCTGATGCTTTTCTCACGCATTTTTCTATCAATATCGGCTCTACACTTTTAAATAACACAACACAGAGAGACAAGATTTAACGCCCAACTAGCCTTGCTCAGCTTAAACAAGGCTCTCAATGAACACTTCCCAGAATTACATCTTATATGATACAATAATAATGTAAGCAGTTTGATACAAAACCGGTGGGTAAGATGACAAAACAATGTCCTTGCAGAATCTGGAACTTAACAGGATTTGTTTGTTCATAGTCTATTGAACTTCACCTCTATAAGACAATGTACTCTTTGATACTTTTTCTTCATTTGATCACCTTTGTCATGCTCTCAAGCTTCACGAAGACTAAACTTGTATCTGTAGGAAAGCTCAAATACTAGGACCCACCTTCATCCTTCCACCTGTGTTTTAAGTAAGCCACTATTCAAAGCACCTACAACTAAATCCATCGATAGAAAGACTATTGTTAATGTGGTCTCCACTACTAAGGAACTACAACCGCAACCATATAGACGTCCTCTCGCTAAGCTTAGTACACCGCCGAGTGTTTTATTCCCACAACTCATCGATAGTAACCTCATTACCTTTCCATCACCTTTACAGCTCGATCCATCTCGACCCAAAGGACATAACTTTGATGACCATTCATACTATGATTATCACCAATGTGTCAGGCATTCCACTGATCGTTATTTCTGGTTATGACATCTCATCCAAGATCTACTTGACAACGGTCACATTGAGCTTCCGGAATCTCCAACATCCACCTCTACTAATGATAACCATAAGCTCCAGATTTTTAACAACCCATTACCAAAACATGATACCAAACAAACCAATTCCTCTTCTAACCATGTCTTTCATACAATGTATTCTCCCCTAGGACCTCTTGAATTTCTCATTGCTAACACTGCCACTTCGAACACCAGTTATCTATTTTTCCCACACTAATTACCACACGTATGTTCACATCTAATCATTTACATATTTAAATCTCTTGGCTCAACCTCTATCAACAACACTAAGGTTGATCCATCTTGGCCCATTAGTGCATGTTCCCTATCCCTCTTACGGTCTATCAGTTATCCTCCATCGACAAATCGACTATCCATTCAATAGACCTTATGGTATCGTCAAGTTACATGTCATGGTTGGTCCTCTCACTCTCCTTGTCCCCTTCCTACTTGGTTGCCAAGCAGTCAAGGGATGTGACATGCTTCTTGGTCTTAATTGGATTTGTCAATCCCAATCTATTATTTCCATGAACCACTTGCGCCTTAAATTTGTTTACAACAATCAAGTTATTTCCATTAACAACATCCCTCCTTCACCCCATTATCGCCACCTTCTAATATAGTCACTATTACATCATCTACTCTTTCCCACACATCTCCTATAATTTTTCCCAAAATACACTCTACTCCTAGTTCACCTACTTGATTGTCTTCAATGTAACCGCTTCACTTGATTAGTCCTACACACCGGCATAGGCCTATTCCTAGGACAACTCACCGCATCTCGACGTTGATAAATGCCTTGCTTTGTTCCACGAGGATCTTTGTCACCTTCATGCATGACATTCACCAAGGTCTTCATTGCACAACACATTTTACTACGCCATGATATTCGTCTTCTATCCATCCATCACATGCATATCAGACATCATCCCTTCATGCAACATTTATCTACTACCGTACCACCATTACGTCGAGCATAATGCTACATTTTCATCATCTCTGGCGTCAATTGAGGGACCTATGTCATTCACCCTCATTCGTTAGTTCATTCGTACTCACTTGGGGATGCATCTCACCCTCCCCATTCTAACATACACACATTATCATCCGTCACTCTTCCTTCCTAGGCATATCTCATCCCGCATTGTGGAACTGTCATTACCTGATGACGTACTCTTGTGCTTCGGTTCACACTTGACTGTTAAGGGATTGCCATTACAATGAACCCCACACACGACACATTGGAACTACATATGTTATTTCATCCTACATTCCACGTCATACACCATTCATTCTACACTTATTTCATACATTTTTCTAGGCCTCATCCACACATTACATTCATTACGACATCTACGCCCTTAGTCACATTATACCCTACACATTTTCATATCATACATTTCCTTTAAACTATACTAAGTCATCATTACTTATGAGTCTAGTTTTTTATTTCATCCCTACATTCTACATCTCGATAGTCCTTACCCTACACACCACATACGTATTAGGCTATTTACGTATTACCTATACATAGTATCATACCTACTCATTTCCAAATACATCTACATACTACGCTAGGTTACATTATATATGGGTCTAGCTTTAAATTTTATCATTACATATTCATTATTAGTCTATCTACACCTATTACATTGCACTTTACACATTACACACATCCTACACATTTAATATGCATTCCGCACATTTACATACCATATTTATCACTTGGTCATTTATACTACATTGTTTTCTATGCACTACGCTCACCATCCTATGATGCACTTTAGTTCCTCGGTCTATACTCGACTGTAGAGGGTTTACCAATCAAATGGACCTTACACACCATGTGACATTTCCTCACGTGACATATTTCCAACATTAGTGACATACACTTTAGGCTAAATCATCACCTATTCTATCATTTTGTAGTGGTATACACCTTAGGTTACATCACCACTCCCTTATTTCATCCTGATAGTGATACACGCTTTAGGCTAAATCGTCACTCCATTCATTATCATCATGTAGTGATATACACCTTAGTTACTAAATCATCACTCATCCTTTCATCTTATAATGATATATGCACTTAGGGATAAATCATCACCCATCCATTCAAAAAGTCATGATATACGCTTCAACTATAGGGTTTACGCACACCTCTTCCTACATGTCGCATCTCATCACCATTACACATACACATTCATCGCAGTGTGCTAGGCACAAACGACACTACTCGACCATTTCCCGATGACGCACTCTCGTTTACAATTCATTCTTGACTGCTAAGGGGGAAAAAAAATGAACCTCATTGCATACACTTCCATCCACTCGGGGGGCACACTGCTCCTATCATTCCATCTTGCATTCCATTTCATCCATCCACAACATACTGCATTGTCTTGGGGGCATTTACATCTTGTTTACTAGTGTTTTACATGATCACTTTACTACACATGTTAGACTGATTTTCTTATATGTCATTATCTATATCATACACACATGTGCGTTCATGCCTTTGTTTAGTGTGATCACAGATACATGAATTTTACACGCGGCATGGATGCTCTCCTTCTACCCTTCCTATACTGGTCACTGGGGGCATCCACATTCATCTATCTTATCCAGGTGCTATTGTTTCATTTTGTACTTAGCATCTTATATTAATTTCTCATACACATTTTGACATATTGGTTATCACTCTAACATGCTAATGGGTGTTCCATGTAGCAACACTTATTTTGTAGGATTATACGTCTCCATGAATCCTTGTTTGTTTGTTTCTACTTGTCTGCCATTGTTTTCCATTGTATACTAGGATTTTCCCTTTGCTTGTGTGCACACTTGTTTGTTGTTTACGGCCATGATGGCCTTGTACATGTCTTGCGACATCGTCAGTGATGGTCCCATGTTTGTAACCCACTTTTGCAACCTACAGTCTACTTATTTTCTTACATGTTTACACTACTTTGTTTGGTAGTTACTACATTGTCTATGTATTTTACACTTATCTTATTGCATGCATGTGTTTTTAGACTAACACTTGTTTGGCTATCCATCCCCTTTTATGCGCGCCTTGGTTTCTACCAAGCACTTTCCCTTTCCCTCTGCAGGGTAGAGTTATACAGGTCAGAGTGTGGTAGGTCCTCTTTTGGGGCCGTATTCTCCTTTCAGTGACGTTGCATGCACCCCCAAAGAGGGGGGAATCATTGAGGGTTTTACATACTAACACAATGTATTTACACTAGTTCAGTACATTGCACTTTTTTCCCTTGGCATTATGGGTTTACATACAACGAGTGAGTTCAGACCAGTCTACGAACTCCATACACAATGGCCTTTACAGTTGACATGGTGTCCTTTGGCATTTCGGGGAAGTAGTTACAGGCTTAGGGGTTACATTGGGTGTTCCTCTCTACACTACTTCGTCCAGTTGGCATCGGATCACCCAAAAAACTAGGACGTTACAAAGATCTCTTCACACATTTTAGTAGAAATAGTTAAAGGTTGGAGGACATAGAGCATTTCCTCCATACACTTCTTCAGCCAGGGTGGCGTGAGATCACCCAAAAAAACTCACATGTAGTACATATATCCTTCTACACCCTTTCTCTCGACATGGATCAGGTGCACATGTTCCATTTACACTTTCCTTTTCATGTATTTTACATTTGCATATTTTACATATTTCTATACACATGTGTATTTTACACAATCATTTTTACATACATACATATTTGACTACTTGATCATTTTCTCCTTGCAAGTCCGGATCGTATGAGAAACAAACAGTCAAATTGGGGGCAACAACAACAACAACGATGACAAAATTATGTGGTAGACAATACACCAACGATGACACTTTCCTTTACTAACCATGTGAGGTACACTACACACCGCAAAAACTACACACACGCTTCCACCCTAGGTTCACTCTCATCACTTTTTATGCACATTTTTCATCTTTAGAATCCATGCTCCTCCACATTTTTTCTTTTTGTCATTCCATGCTTGAGTCTAGTCCATCAACACGTCTATCTACTACACTCTACATGGATATCAGGTACACATCTCTATCTACTTTATGTTACCGAGCATTCCCGATCACAAACATAAAGTGGGGGCAAAATGTAATAACAACATCATGCACATTAAACATTATTTAGCCCGGTTTTCATACTACTATTTAGAAGGTTCTTGAGTAAAGAAAGTAGTAACTAATCACCTCCTTTTGGCCATATTATTTAACCTTTTGTTTTGTCATACTTTCGTATTTTCATATACATGCCCAAATATTTCATCACTATCCCATCATTTTAGCCTAAACTGGGGTGCACCTCGGGGTGCCCTTGGTATTACACTAGGGCACTTTGATCCTTGTTTCACTTTCCCACCTCCTTTTGGGCTCTTTTTAGCTATTTTTTGTACTTATCTTTTTACTAGTAAGAAATGTTAGAGGTTAATTATGAGATTAGAGCAAGAG
The DNA here is from genome assembly GCA_019776745.2 of Taxus chinensis. Taxonomy (NCBI): domain Eukaryota; kingdom Viridiplantae; phylum Streptophyta; class Pinopsida; order Cupressales; family Taxaceae; genus Taxus; species Taxus chinensis. The sequence goes on along the minus strand of CM034147.1, from coordinate 663,610,585 downwards.
AACCCTATAAATATAAAGTTATGGGACCATAATGAGGGACCTAGCGTCACATACCAATATCGCTCCATCTAGAGTTTCATCCATTGCATCACTTACATCCAAAAAGTTCCATGCATCAAGGCTAGGAGATCTACATTAACGCACATATCATGTATGGGGAGGGATTCTATTATACTCCATGCACATATGCTAGTACATTTTCTATAGTTATTATTGCTCATCTACTTCACAAAGTGTGACTGGCAAAAGAGCACCTAGGGAACACGACATGCACACACACACACACACCATAACTACATTTGGGTTTGAAATGTAGTGCAACGCTCAGTTTAGTAAGCCCATTGTTGTGGCAGCTAAGGTCAGTTTGACCCATTCATTTTACATCTTTTATTTTTAGGGTTTTGATACTTCTTTGTCTTTTGTAGGTCATTCCTTCAACTTGACAGTTATTTTACATATTCCCGGTGCAGTTTGGCATATCTAATGTGATAGGACATGCCAATATATCAAGCATCATACCAAGATCAGATTCTGACTTTTAGAGACCAGGGTGCTATTCTGCAGACTAGTATCCCAGGCATTACCTTCCCAGGTGCACTACAGTCTGCTTATATCTTCCATAGATATGACCTTATATAGACCTCTGAGTGATCGTTTCTGCTCCTAGAATCTACAGTCAGACCTGAGACAAATTTGTAATAGTCTCCAACAATCAGCTAAGTCCTTTCCTTTTACATATTTGCATACTTAGGGTTTTATTTCATTTGATATAATTATTTAAAATTATTCCATACTATTTTAGCGTAGTTTACAGCATTTTAGTCCTCCTATATTAGATTAACTCATCATTATACTTTTCTTATAGTATAGTTTAATTTTAGTTAATCGCTTTGTTAAACAAAGGTTGGTGCTCCTTGTGAGGTTGGTGCCTCACTAAAAAAATCTTGTGTGATGTGTCATATTCATGCAAGTCTTTTATATTAAGTAACATATTCAAAAAAATTAGTGGGTTTTCTTCCCCTCGAGGGTTTCCCACTTACATCTTGTGTTCTTGAGTACTCTCTTGGTTTATGCACTTATAAATGGTTGTTTCATGTTTTAAACTCACATTATTGCATGGTTGAATGGTTAATGGTTTATTCAAGTCAAATACAATTGGTTGAAATTTTTGAAGGACTGATTAACCCCCCCTTTCAATCTATTTTTCTTCTAACAAATGGTTGGAAACACCTCGTGAGAAAGTTGTCACGGGTGGATCACAAGAGGGATACGTAGAAGACCTAAGTAGACTAAAGTTGGGGACTCCAAATATTTGGTAGACCTTGCAGGTGTAACTCTTATTCTTATTTCTCCTAATAACCCAAAGTCCCAAAGTATACCTTGAAGTATAAGCTCCACTAAACTCTAAAATTATTAAAACTTTAAGGATAGACTTACAAGTGAAAGAAGAGAAAACAATGTGATAACGATATTAGAGAAATGATAAAAGTGATGCCCTTCCATTGTAAGTTGAGGCATAAGGGTGCATGAACTATGCTACATCCATTAGTTTCATTACCTCTTCCTTCGTGTAGGTTGAAACATGGCAGGAATCAAGGGGTAGAGAAGATAAAGGACAAAAGTGGTCCCACCATTAAGACTATTATGGGAGTTATATATATTCAAATTTGGCAATTCACACTTTGGCACTACTAGTTATGCCAATACATTCTTCCTAAGATAAAATACAACCTTCCCATTCCTGCTTAACATAATCTAAAGTATCTTGGTCCTCAAATTTTGAAAGCATAATGCATAAAATCCATAAAAAAACATCAATTGACAAGTTACAAACTTCAAATTACATGTTTTCCTTCCCTAGTCAAGGCCATATAGTTTGGTTAGGATAGTATATCCGGTCTTGGTCGAATTGTATAGTCTTGGACTGACATGTCTTCCAACTTTGATTTCAAATTCATGTCTTTTATTGGTTCTTTTAATCTCTCTGGGCTAGCCTTTCCTCGATAAATCATCTATAAAACCCTATACAAGCAAGTAAACACTAGCTCATTTTCTAACCTGGAAATCTTATGGCACTACATTGGTACACTCACTTCTAACACTTGTAAAAGGCATCTAAGGCTCCCTAAATCTTGCAATAACATGTCTGCAGTCATCAAGGTAATAATCTCTATAGGTATGAAGCTTCTTATCAGGTTAAGACATCAATCTCCCTCATCTACAAGCACTCAAAAATCCCTTTCCCAAGTATTTTAGCAAGAGCTAACTCAACTCAAGCACTATCAAATATGGTTTTCAAATATAGTTGCATTCATTTATGTATCACATGTTATGTAGAGAATGACGTACCATTTGAGGCCTCTTTCGACTAGTGCCAATGTTAGCAATGCATAGGGGTGCCCACAACCCAAATAATGTTTTTTGTAGGACTTATCATCCATGGCTAGGGTTTAAGACCATGATCAGAGTGTTTAGAGAGATTTACAACATGACCACAAATCAGGGTTTGAAAGTGAAAAATAGTTCCAGAGCCCAAAACCATATAGAAGGGTCAAGACCGTATAGTACGGCTCTGCTAGAGTTATATGATCCTACCTCAGGTTAGTTTTTGGCTACAACATCTAGAACGAAACATCCTCATGTTCAAATCTTCATGTTCCAGTAGTGCATCCTCCTAAAAAAATTAGAATCATTTGTAATCAACTAAGTGCACTCATACCTTTGTGTTTTCAAGTTCATATCTTATTTCACATATTAGTTACAAGTATAAAAGCATTATTCTAATTATGGTAAGTAATATTGAAAGTTAAAATCAAAATTATCAATTGTTACTAACCTTACATCCTTTAGTGTACTAATTCACTAAAACCAAATAGGTTTCATGTTAAATCTAATTAGGGTGTAAACATTTTTGGTGAACCCAACATTGTATATCCCACCTTCTTTCAAACCCCAGATGCCCTACGGTTCTCTATCTATATCATTTATTCAGATTCAAACATGATTTTCATCTATCACCTACCCTAAACCTGATTTCCAAAATGTTCCCTAGGGTCTCATGGTCGGCTCTACCCTTTGGGTCTGTTTTTTCAAGGATCCTAATTGCCAAATTACCTTGGTTGCATATCTCAAGAAAAATGGCTCTCTTTCAAATTACTTTGAGGTTATTTTCATTTTTTTTATATTTAATGAAAACATCTTTTTGTTTTCCCTATTTTTTATCACACTTTTTGAAACTTCAAAAATATCAATTTTAGTAATTAGGGCATAATCGCAAAATTATACACTTTTGACAAAGTTCTTTGGAGGGTTTTCTTCCATATAATCAGATTCAAAAATACCTCTTTTTGTTTCATTGCACCCAATCGGTGAGGTGTGAGTTCCACCTCCACACTTGGCCCACCGATAAGAGAGCATATTTTACCATTTACTCGAACAATTTGGGGGTATTATACCCCAGTGTGCTTTTGTAAAGTCATATGTGAAGCTCAAACTCCTCTATAGGCACATATTGACTTCTCAGTTGTCGGCATGATTTACGCAAGGTCACTAACACCCCTTAAGACATCGAACGTTATCCTCTATTTATGATTATTTATTCCTCTTATTCGTTTTGATTGGATAATAATGTCATTTATATCAACATTCTTGTATTTAATATATTTATTTATTTTTTATTATTATCATGTTAGCTTTAAAACAAAATCTTATTTTGTATAATTTACATATTATATATATATATATAATATAAAATGTAAATTATACAAAATAAGATTTTGTTTTAAAGCTAACATGATAATAATAATAAATACATATATTAAATTATATTAATAATAAAATAGATCTTTCAAAAGTAAACAAAGTGAAATAAATGGATTTAAAATAATAATGAAAAATTATTTTTATAAAAGGAAAAATAAAATTTATTGAATTTTGGTGGTGTGAGATTAAAGGATGAGTTGGTGGAATTGATGGAGTTTGGTGGTGGCAGGAGTGGATGGATATGTGGGGGCAGTATGGCGTGTTGGAGGAGGGGAAGACTTGTCAGGAGCTTTCAGCGTGTAGCAGGGCATGGGAGCCCTAACAAAATTTTATTTCATTCCACCAAAATGGATCTTACACGTCCCTAATCTAATCAGTTCACCCTTGTCAGTGAAGTCCTTTCTTGTACAAAATGGGGGGGAGTTCCTTCAGTTTTATTTCTTGTTGTGCTTTGGGTTTTGCTAGCTGTCCCCAAACACATGTAAAAGGGGATTTTTGTTTTTCTTGGAATAGATTTGATTGACCAATTAAGCAAAAGTGAAACTATTTTGCATGAGATGCAAGAGGATAGATAAGGAAAATGAACGATTTGGCAAAATGTGTCAATTTTATGCGAAACCATGGAGTTTAAGGGGTTATGCGTGGAGATTTGACTGTATAGATCTGTACTTTGAGAATTAATAAATAAAACGTTAAAGGGAGTGGTGCTAAATGGAGCTCTCGCTAATAGCCATTCTTAAATCAGTTCCATTTTGGGTTGAAATAGACCTGAACGCTGAGATAAATCTGTGACTCTAATATCTCATCATTTTACTTTATACAAATTGATCGATCTTGGTCTGTATCTGTATTAGAAGCGGGTGTAATGTCTCTAAGAGGAAATAAAACCACACCTTGTCGTTATTTTGTTTGTTGTATGGAGAAGAAGAAGAAGAAGATTGGGGATTAGGAGGCACATCATTCGGGTGTAATGTCTATTTGTATTGATTTAACTTATTTTGCATCTGAATATCTACGCTAAGTGCACAACAACCTTTACAGCACATTTTCCTACTCCTTATCTTTTATTTCAAGTAGTTGTTGTGTTGATTAAGCCATTGGAAGTTCCCTTTCCTACTTGTAGACACCTAAAATCCTCTTATGTAGGCTTTAATGCTAAGATTGCACTAATTATCCTCTTTCTCGTCATTTTCGTAATAATTAGCGCTTTTCCACTAATTAGCTAACATTCCTCTTCATATTCGTTAATTAATTAGCCTTCCTATCATTAAAGATGTCAATTAACAACCTTTCATTAATTAATATCCGCTTCCACTTGGGTTAATTAATTACACTCACAACTCTAAATCAATAAATTACCATTTATTGGATCAAATTCCTCTATTACATCCCACAAATACTAATTTTCCTCTAAATAGCTTCTATAAGCTTACCTCTACCTATTAATTATTCACTTTTGATTAATTATAACATCCCCAACTCCCATGACTTACTAATGACAAATTAAACTCTTTTAAATCAAAATTACCTTTTATAAAGCAACCTTATCCACAACTAACCCAACCTCCCTATTATCCCACATGTAAAGGGATGTAGAGATTATTTTATCCATTGGGCTATATAAGGAGCCCACTCCTCCTACCTTTCTTATTACACTATGCTTTGAATAATGCAAACTATAATCATTTTGATCTTGAGTCATTCTCCATTGTTTGAAATAACTTCTCCATCTTGCATCCTTACACTCAAAATGGAGTAATATGGGAAGATCTGAAATGGCCTTATAGCCATTCTTGGTGAGATTCCATTCTCAATCCTTGAGATCAAACAACAATCCACTTTGATTGCTTATGTTCTTCATAGGTTCATATTTTAAGTTAGCAATCATAGAGAGTAGGAAATATCTTAGCATGTAGTTTCATTTATGCATTGAAGAAGCATTTCCTTTAAGCTCTTATCTTGATGGTTCATTGTTTAATTAGCATTTTCTTTTGAAGCTATGTAGATATTAGTTTTAATTTATAGCTTAGTTGATAAAACATGAGAACACTACTATCCCACTTATGTCTCTGCAAGATGTGTCTCTTTCACTCTTCCTCTGCGTGAAACCCTTTATTTATCTACTCTCAAGCACTAATTTTGTTGAGGAAGACCAGAAAAACATTGTATGCAGGATTATTGTAGTCTATGGGTCACTTCTTATTTATATATTGTAGTAAATGACCTTATTAGTGTTACAATAAAATTAACCACTCGTCATTAAATCGACAAAGGGACTCTCAAAGGTAATTAAACAAGAATTACAAGTCATCTGATTTTTTTTTCACAGACATTTGGTCTTTTTCCTTAAATGGTGTTTCTAGAAAAAAAATATGGTATGAATTGAATAGTAAACTACTCAAGCACTATTCAACTTAGCCTTAATGGAGAAAAAAATGACTCTTCTTTTCTGTGTGTGAGCAATGATGATAAAATTCTTAAAAGTGGCTTTAGGACAACAATGAATGCATGATATATATAAATGGGTTCATTGCAAAATATTTAGAAACTTTCAAGCATATGCAAAATGTGGGTGTATAGATAAAGGCCGTGGAATGGTAATTTTAAAGGGGTGCCTCAACCAAACTTGGTCTCATGGGCTGCAATCATTGTTCGGAATGCTCAAATCACTTTTTTGAGTGGGTATATAAGCTTTCAAGAAAATGCAAAATGGTGGAATTGTTTTCCATAACTTTGGCCAATTTGTTTTCCCCTCAGGCATGGTCTCCCTTACCTTCATCTTTCATAATTTTTGTATTTTTTTTTGGTTTTTCATTTGCAATGAAATAAAGACATAAAACCATATATTATTATACCAAAGGTTATTTTTTAAAAACAAACTTGAAGTGCAAAATAATAAAAACTTTACCTCGTTACATACGCAAATCTGAACTACCCTTGGTTTACCAACCATAGTTTGTAACCCTATATCTCATATGCTTTAGAAACTATGTAACCAAACTGGATAGTTATAACCCCACTAGTTGACTAGTTGAGTTTGAATTCACTTTTAAACCTAGATTACACCCCTTGGTAAAAGTTAGTAAATTGTGATTTTCAGAGACTCATAAAATAACCTTATGAACCCCGGAAAAGAGATGTCAAGTTTCGTTTGTGTTCCTTGTCATGTGGGGATTCACATCAAGCCTTAGATCAACCTTGATTGATATGTCAAAATTAATGGTTTGTAATCTTGAGCTGCCCACATAGGTATTTCAAACATGTTTTTCCCTTGTCTTCTATATACTCAGTTGACAGACATTTAATTCATATTTTTTGGTTGTTTCCTTAGTGTTCGTTGAGTTTTGAATCCCCTGCCAATGCCACAGTTTATATTATTGTCGGGTCCGTGAATAGAGGACATCAAATATAGTCTGTCGATCAAGTGACACTTGGCAACATTCCGACCTTCTTCATAATGATCGGGCTCCATGGACCTCAACCCTCCAGAATTAGTCGGAGTGTAAAATGTTTCAGGTCCGCCCTTTAGTCAAGGTGGTTAGTTGTTGATCTTGACCATCCAACAATGGACATGTGGCACAATTCCACCACCCATTTTGGAGATGAACTCTGGCAGACGTGAGAGCCCCAGAATGAGGCAGATTTAATATATGTTTGGGTCTGGTTTTGTTTTGTGTCAAGTTATATGAACGAAACATGGATGCACAAGTATGTTTTTTTATATATATTTATTTATATATGCCGCCCAATTTTAATAAATAGAGGTAGAGCATCAATAGCTCAGTGAAGAATATAGAGAAGGAAATAGAAAGAGCAACAACTCAAATAGATAAAAGAAAAGAGATATATGCAACAACATATTAAAAATCCAAAGAGCTAAGAATATTCAGAGGGGAATATATCAAAAGGTATATTACAGAAAGATAAGTGTAACAACGCGAAATAGGAGAAAAAAATTTTGTAAGAAAAAGAAACAAAAAATTGGACACAAGAAGAAAAACAAAAGAAAAGAAAATTTGTAGAGCCGTAGCTCTGAATTTGTAAAATTATTTTTGAATTGAATATATTAGTTATATTTTGTGTGCTTTTGTGTATTGGTTGTGTCTTTCCCTATGTTGGTTGTAGTTGACACCAATTTTTTCCAAGAAACTAATATCATAGCAGATAAGTTGTTAGGAAAAATATAAAAAGGCTCAATAGGTCATGGTTTGATATTTTATTATCTGGGTTGAGCTTCAATGGATTTTACAAGAAACAATTAATGGCAACAATCCCCAATATTTGATGGGAATAACTATGACATATGGTGTATTAAAATGAAGAATTTTTTCTCTTCTCAAGAGCTATGGGAACTTGTTGATGGAGGCTACATAGAGGTAACAGACCAGGTTGCATTCAATGCACTCACACAAGCACAAAAGAATGCTTTAAAAGAAAATTGAAGAAAGGATGCAAAGACTTTAAGCTATATTCAGAATGCAGTCATTGATTTAGTTTTCCCAAGAATAAAAACAACTATAAACTCCAAACAAGCTTGGGATACCTTACAAAATGCTTATAAAGGAAGTGACAAGGTGAAGATAGTTAGATTCCAAATATCGAGGAGAGATTTTAAAACCCTTATCATGAAAGAATCATAATCAGTAAATGATTTTTTCACAAGAACAATGACCATAATCAATCAGATGAGAACTAATGGAGATGTTGTTAAAGACCATATGATCATAGAGAAGATATTGATGATCCTTCCAACCATATTTGATCCAGTTGTGGTTGTAATAGAGGAGTCTAAGGACTTGAGACAAATGACATTTGATGAGCTAATGGGTTCTTTGCAAACCCATGAACAAAGGATGAGTAGATCAACCAACTCCTCAAATGAACAAGCATTAAAAAAAAACACACAACTAAGAGGCAGTGGGAGAGGAGCTTACAATAAAGGAAGAGGAAGATTTAACAACCAACAAGAAGTTGTAAGACACAATCATCAAGAGCCACAAGAAAGAGGAAGAGGAAGGAGTAACAACACTCCCAGATGTGGTTCTACACAAAGGTATGATAAATCAAATGTACAATGTTATTACTGCAAAAAGTATAGACACTATGCAAGTGAATGCAAAAAGAAATAATATGATATGAGAAATCATAATCATAATGCAAGATTCTCCAATGCAAGAGAAGTTGAAACATAAAAGAATGAAAAGAGTGGAAGTTTCTTTCTAACTTGCAATGTAGCTGAGCAAGGAAATAAACAAATATGGTATTTGGATAGTGCATGCAATAACCATATGTGTGGAAACATGGAAATGTTTAATCACATAAATGAATCAATCATATCTGAAGTGAAAATGGAAACAAATGACAAGGTTCTTATGATGGGTAAATTCATTGTATCTATTCTCACCAAACAAGGAGACAAGAAGTAGATTCATAATGTCTTCTATGTCCCAAGATTGAAGTATAATCTTCTCAGTATTGGAAAACTCATCCAAAATGGATATAAGGTGAGGTTTGAAAATGTAGAATGCAATATATATGATAAAGGTGGAAGCAATAAGTTTATTTCAACAGTGAAGATGACACAAAATAGAATGTTTCCTTTGAGGATGTAAAATGCAACAACAACAATGTTTAAAATAATAGTCATTGATCAATCTACTCTTTGACATCTTAGGTATGGAAATTTGAGTTATGGTGGATCGAATGTTCTTTATAAAAAGAAAATGGTTAAAGGTCTGCCACCTATTGAACAACTAGACAAAGTATGTGCATGTTGCATATTAGGGAAGCAACATAGAAATGTTTTTCCCTCAGGTAAATCTCAGAGAGCAAGCTCACCTCTTGAGATGATACATTCAGATTTGTGTGGTCCAATGAAGACTCCTTCCTTATATAAATATATATTTCATTAATTTCATAGATGACTTCAATAGAAGGACATGGATTTATTTCTTGAAAAGTAAATCCTAAAAATTTAAAGTATCCAAACAATTCAAGGCCATGGTTGAGAAGCATAATGACCATTATATAAAGATATTGAGAACTAATAGAGGGGGAGAGTATATATCAAATGAGTTTTAAAAATTCTGTAAGGATCATGGGATCAAGAAACAATTCATAACAAGGTATACACCTCAACAAAATGGTATAGTTGAGAGAAAAAATAGAACCATTCAAGAAATGGCAAGGTTTATGCTCAAAGCTAGAGGATTGTTTGATGAATTTTGGGCAGAAGAAGTTGGGAAAACAATATATTTTCTGAATGGATGTCCTACATAGGAAATTTTTTAGCGGAAAATATTCATAGTTTGACGAATAGTAGGATTTCAAGAAATTGATTTTGGCGATTTTTACAGCCACAACAGTGTTCAGGTTTCACCCAAAAATTCCACAAACAATAATTTGTCCCATGCGAATAGATAATGAATCTTTAATCCCAATGTATAGTTTTATATTAAATCACCATGTGATTGGCGGGTCGGGAATTCAAAACATTCTTGTTTCACCAAGAAATCTATGGAACCTTATTGGTCCTTTAGGCTCTTTCGCCGACATGCATGGGAGTTTTTTAGGAATTTTATTTCGCCACACACACACACACACAAATATAGATGTTTTCCCATGATTTTCTAATTTGTAAATTTGTGAAGTAGTAGAAAGGGATTTAGTGAATCAACATATTGCAATTTTCTTACAAAATTTCAAATAAATCAAGGTTTTGCCAGGGCCCGACTACTGTGTTGGAGGTTACATACTAGAAACACTTACTGCATGTGAGTTTATTTGAGACCTATTTTATTTCATGTCACATTGCTTTATTTATGATTCTGCCTTAGTAAGTTATCTATGTCATTTTTTAATTTAACTGTCTCGCGAATGTCATGACACTGCAATGCCTTAGTCGATTTTCATCACATAGCTCTGTCAACTCAAAAATTGTTCATACAATGCACTAATTATATATTTTAATGCTATGATTTTCATAAAATGTATCCTACATATGATTTCTAAATCATATTCCATTTTATTTTATTACAAATCTTGAACATCCTCATCCTCATAACCACCATGATTTTTTATGTCATCTAGAATACTCTTTTGCATGTAGAGAATTATAACTAGTTTTCATATCTTAGATACATCTATGTAATATATATATATATTGCAGTTTATTCCACGACCATCATGTCCACTGGAGTCCATCAATGTGAAGTGTGGTGGAATGTTGCCACGTGTCCTGCCTTGGACTATTGATCACTGACCAAAGAAACCACCTCGTACCACAATAGTCCCGAAGGGTATATAAAATGTGGCACATTTCACAGGTTTCATGTCCGTCAGGGGAATTTCCTTGGGAGACTAACGGAATGACGATGCACAGTATAGACCTCCCGCTCTAGAAACGAAAAAATATCAACTGAGGCTCATTTTGCGGGGTTCACGTATTCTGGGAGGATTTGGTTGGGAGGTTAACAAAATGTTGACACATGGCTCAAGATTACAGAACCATTAATTTCAATGTGGATTCCATTTGTCCTTATTGATTTTAAAAGAATAGATTTAGTGCAAGTACCATGCTACCTTCATCTACAATGACAATTTTTGTAGTTTTTTGTAGATCTGCTTTGTCTTTGGGTGTGATCCATCTCCTACACAAAAATCATGTACCATTTCATGGTACTCGATCTAACTACATTCAGGGATATTTTTAATTCCTGCATCTTTCATCATGTGAAACTTTTCTCACTTGCCCCTTTTGCATAGATGTTTGACAGAAGAACATAAGCGACCTCATTTTTATAATCCAACTCAAAAAGAAGAGTTTCTATAAATAATGCTAATGATAGATATGACATTATATGATAGGAAGAGAAGTATTTAAAAATCATCAAATTGTGCAATATAAATAAGATAATATGAAAAATCAAGAATTATTTAATATTAACCAAAATATGTCATGTTTATTACACAAAATAAAAAATTCATACAATGAAATTTGTAATAAGTAGATGTCATTATTTCTCTTCTTAAGGACTTCAGTCTCGCTTACTTAGCCTTTTGTTGAATGAAATTAGTTTTCCTTTCATAATATTTTCATAGTGTTAATATATAAATGATAGTATTATTGAGATGATTACTTTGTTCCTTTATCTAGGAGTACTTTTGAGCAACCAGACTTATAGACTTCTAAAAGATTCATACTATACCTCTTATCTTGTCACTAGGTTTTCATGAAAACTTTCTTAATGATACATTACTTTGCTTTGTTTCTTAAGATCCTCACAGACCTTGATCATTGTTAGGTCTTAACACAGTTTCATGATAGTGACTGAATATCCTTAAAACCCTAAAACTATGTACATTGTTGGTAGTCTTCTGATCATACCTTCATATTGCATATAATTTCCTATAGATCTTCATCAACATGTCTCTAAACATTGTGTTCTTTCCTAGATGATGATAAAACCTTGAACTACCATCATGATACTGGAGTTAACCTTGTCAACTTGATTGCTAGCCACATGATATACTTCTTGACTATTCCTTTTGACTATGCCAATTTTTGAATAATACACTTATGAATTTAAAAAAGGGTTTTTCTCACCTTCTCGACTTCACAAAGCCTCTCATACTCAGACTTAAGACACAAAGTTCCCTGATCATATAGTTAACATATTTCGCTTGATGTTCGTCATGAATGAATCAAGCCTTAGACAAACTATTAATTTTACTTACTCAAGGGTATACAAACTTGCAAGATATTTATAGAAGTATAGCATTATTCCTTGGTACAGACAAAACTTCATGACCTGTGAGTATATTAAAACCTTGATCCCTTACATACAGTCTAGACTATGCTCTTCAAAATATTTCAATCAACTTGTACATGTTACTATCATAGTTACTTTATGACAACATCCTTCAAGTTTCTTGAACACATTCTCCAAGTAGGAACACAATAATATACAAAGAATACCATTATCATAGTTGTATCATATGTGAAACATCGTATCAAAGCATTCAAGCTTCTCTCAAGATTAATGATACTTTAGCTAGCTTTGACACATTGACATTTCATTGCCAAGCCAAAGAACCCTACATACATTCTCAACCTTGAAGTCAAAGTCTCATACCACAATGAGTCCTAGATGAAAGACCATATATTCTGTCTTAGCTCCTTTCAAATGATGATCAATCTTAGTAATTGGATCTTCTTATGACATACCTAATACCTCTGATGAATCAATAATCTATTTATGAGAATATGCACACCTTATTTGGCTTGATGACAACATTTAGAACCTCTATACAACAGGAAAAAACACTGAGATACTAAAGACAAATTTCATGTATACATTATTGGTGGCCTCTCCACCATAAGTTCGAGCTTTTGGTGTGACAACATGTCATTTAGCTCTGGGATGGGTGACCTCCTAGGAAATTCTCGATGTCACTTCCTCTTAATATGCCGTTGGGCCTGATTGGGTGTATACCCGACTCCATTGTGCGGGAGGGTATTGGCATAGTAGATGATTAACATAATGAGATCCCTCTCCATAATAAGTTTGAGCTTTTGGTGTGACGGCAAGTCGTGCATCTCTCATACTAGGTAGTTATGCGCGCCGCCCCCAAAGTAGTTTTGGGATGGGTGACCTCCTGGGAAATTCCCCGTGTCACTTCCTCTTAATATGCCATTGGGCCTGATTGGGTGTATACCCGACTCCATCGTGCGGGAGGGTATTGGCGTAGCAGCTGATTAACACGGTGAGATCCCTCTCCACCATCAGTTCGAGCTTTTGGTGTGACGGCAAGTCATGTAGCTCTGATACCAAATTATTTTCCGTCACACCATAAGCTCGAACTGATGGTGGAGAGGGATCTCATCGTGTTAATCAGCTGCTACGCCAACATACATAACCTTCTTATTTATGCCATTATGACAGAGCTCGATCATCAAGACTCCTTCATTAATAAACTAAATATAGATCATCCCTTGGATGAATGAATGAAATCAGAGTCCTTCATGAGAAGATGTATACTATACTTTGATTTCAAACTGAGTAAAGACCTTGAGATCACCTATTTCATGTTTTATTAGCTACAAAAAAGGTACTTAAATTACCTTCCACATATCTTTACCAGTCTATGGACCATTCTTGCACCTTTTAGAATATTTCAAGACAATCCTCAATAAATGCATGCTTCAAAAGACAATAAGCTGACTCCATGAAGCATAATGGAGTCACTTCATTCACTTAGTTATGTCTAGTGATGCAAGCATACATGTCCTCATGGGATAGGTCACAAAACTTGAACTTCCACACCCTTGTTAGCTTCATTTTTGTTTCTCTATCTTCCACCTGACAATCTTCTTGACAGATAACAAAATTTCTTGGGGCTCTTCAACAACAAAAATACTTCTATGACCAATAGGCTTATCATGATTAGAGAAAGCTACATTAGGTTCATGCTTTTCCTTTTCAATTTCTCTTATAGTTTCTCATCTTCCTTCTACAATATCTTGCAACCTGAATAATTTAGTTACAATTGAAACAAACAATATGGATATTAAAGTTTGGAGCTTTATCTCTCAAAATTTATCTAGGTGTCTCTTAGTAGCAATATCTAGTGCTGTGTCCAACTTGATTGAAATTGAAACACACAACATCATTCTTACCTTCATTCCTCTAGCTCTGTCTTGGTAATTCATGAAAACAAAATCTAGCTTTATGACCCTATTAGTGCAAAATCACAGCACCCTCAAATGAGTTCTAAAAATCTGCTTTTCTAAGGTAGATTCATTTGGTGTGATTGCATAACATTGAACTTTCCATAAGGTGTGGGACCTTGCAAAATGGAAAAGCTCTCTAGATTAAAGGTTGGTTCCTTATTCCTCTGTTTAGATGCATATGTGAGAATTTGCAGAGGATCTATCTCTATACCTAATCTAAAACTTGCGAAGGAGACAGGGATAAGAAAGGAGTACAAGAAATAAACAATGACTAAACTACAAGGTGATGCACCGAAGGAATGATGGACACTATTTCTGCTGATAGACACAAACCAACAAATACATGCAATAATCAAACACAGATAACCAAATTTATAACAAAAGACTAGATGCGAGAAAAAGAGATAGAAAGGATCTAAATTCGATCACAAACATGTTTTATTACTCTGCAGATTGATACAATACATTTAAAAACATCCAGGAGGCAAGAAATATATTGTAACTTAATGGAAGGCCTGAAATTCCATAAATTCCTTTGCTAGAAGAAAAAGGGATCCTGCAAAACAAGGAGTGTCCAACCCTTTATAATGAATCCTACCCCCATATTTATAGATTCGATCAGAGAGGATAAAGAGAGGGGGAAGTGGGAAATCAAGTTGAAGCTCAACTACTGCTTTTAATGCCCCTGGTAAAATCTACCCCCAAATCCATCTTTACTGCATCAATCTTTGGTTCAACAATCAAATCTGATTTGGTTGTTGAGGTAAGAAGATCCTGTATTGAAATCCCAAAGACATTTTCTCCATTTTACTTTACCTAACCTCCTCAAAATTAAAGTTTCAAACCTCCATGGTGTAGGTGAGGCCGAGATCTTTCCAATGGTGTCAGATTCGTAATATTTCGAGCACTTAGTCAAAAGATATGCCCCTTCAAAGTTTGTATCAAGTCCGTACAAATGGGCATGAAAAAAATTTGAAAAATGGGTCCCCCCTTTTGATATGGGGACACGTGGCAGCTAGATTAGAGCAAAAATTGGGCTCACAAGTCCACAATTTATCTTTTTGCCCTTTTGCGCAAAAAAAATGCAAAACTTAAAAAAAATCTCCCGCAGCCCCGAAGCTCCACCTAGACACATGGACCCCTTTAGTTGGTTGGGGGATGCGCTTCCATCTTTATCTTTGTGTCTTTTGGCAAAAGGCAAAATTTCACGTTTTCCTCTGATTCCCCGCTTTGGCTTTGACTTGGGCTCAAACTTTGACCTTTTCCCCTTCTTGTTTCTGGTTCCTCTGTGGCATCACTCCTTCTTTTCTACCCCTGTTATTTCATAGTTGAGTCCCTCTATGACCAATTTATAGATCCGAATGATTTTTTAATCTGATTCTTTCCGTGCGGGGTTATGGCTGACCCAATATTTTTCCAGAGGGGTGAAATATGGATAATAATTTGGCGACTCGCGGGGACATCTTCCTGCTAGATGAAGATACCAGTGGCCTTGAAGCATCCATTGAGCATGGATTCTGCCTGATAAACATGAAACTGATATGAACTTTTGAAGATCTGATCCTTGAGCCACTACAAGCCTGACTATATGCCTTTTCTATGTTTTGTCTAACCCTGAGTCTACACTCTCAATTTTCATAAGGAAATCTTAGAAATGGAATTTTTGAGAGTAGAAATTTTTTTAACCCAGGGCTTCAATCTGTCCCTTGAATGGACTGTCCTGATACAACTTTAGTTACTCTGCATTTGTTTTCTTTTTGGAATTTGCAATTACTACATGTAAATATGAGTCTTCCTACCTTGGATAGTTAAGAGCCTGGCTTCATGCCCCTCTGAAGCAATACAAAAAAAACTTATATACAAAAAACCAAATCATACATGCCTCAAATGAGACATGCAGAGTGTGCATAAGCACTTCTTCTGCTAAAAACAAAACCTAATCCTACTCCTCAACTAACCAGAGAAAAAGAATGCTAAACAAAGCCAACAATTGGTAGAGAGAAGTAAACTTCCCTTTCTCGAGAGAGGCAACCAAGTAAATGATTTGACACTAAATATAGCTACCATTATGAGTGAAAAATTGACAATAAGTCGGTCCTCCACCCAAATCATCAAGGTATTAACATTAATGGAAAATACCTCCTCAAGCTAACTTGCATTCGACTCCTGGAGGTATTGATGATGACCCTTGGTGCTTTGGTATTCATCCTCATGCCCTGAAGTAGGCATGACTAGTTCTGGCTTCTCCTTTGGCTCCAATGAAGCCAAGTACCTGATTGGGCACAATCTGATCCTTTGAATGTGCCCCTTGTTTTGAGTTTTCAACTCTAAGAATGGAGTTTTCTTGTGAACCTTCTTGGATGAATGGCGTGGGAGAAATGGTGATATCTTTCTGCCCTTTCCTTTCTTTTCCTCCTGCAAAGAGCATGGAAGGTTTAAGTCTCCCAAACTTGATTCCAGAGGGCTGCTATAAAATGCAGGCTACTGCAATTGAATGATCTCCTCCATGAAAATAGGTTCATATTATTGGAAGGTGGATGAAGGAGGAGAAAACAATAGAAAATAAACTGGTTCTTCTCCATCAAAATAGTTCTCCAAATCAGAAAAATAAATTACCTCATTGTTGTTCTACTGCAAATGTTCAACCTCTTCCGTGGTGTCCTCTTGGTCTGCAACTTGTTCACCATGTTTTCCCTCATTCTCAAACATTGAGTTTGAAAGATCAAACTCTTCTTCAACATTAGAGTTAGAGAGAGATAAGGTGAGAGGAAGAATTAAAGGTTCTTCTATGGCATGTTTTTTGCTCAAAGCTTCTGGGGTTGCATTACTCTCCTCCTCAGATGGAATGTACTCCTCTTCTTTTGGATTTGGAGCAGCTTCTCCTTCCTCTGCTGCAAATTCAATTTCAGTCACCACTGGCCCCTCAACATTCACCTCTTCTGTAGGCTTAACCAGAAAGGGAATCTTTTCAATCCCATATCTGAGAGCCAAGCTTACTAAGCTTTTGATCATTTCTTCTTCTTTTTCACTTCTTCTTCTTGTCCTTCATGACTAATTTTTAAAATTTCTTCTTCTCCACATGGAATTGGGAAGGCAAGAGAAGGAGTGGGTTGGAGTTTAACCATTTTTTCATTTGTTTGTGGTTGTGGAAGAGATGAAAATTCTTGTTTCCTTGGAGTGGAAGGTATTTCTTTTTTCTCTTGTGGAGGGGATTTGGATTTGGAACAGAAGAGGGCAGAAAAATTGAGATGGGATGGAAGACTAGGGGATGGAGGGATGGATTTCACACTTGGGGAAGTGTATGCTAGGCTTAAAACTTGGGACTGCTGCTGTAATGATAAAGCTTGAGAGGGAGAAAAAGAAAGACAAGGAGCTGTTGAATGACTTAACCATTGACAAGGTTGATTCAGACTTTGCTCATATGCTTCTATCCCCTCAGTCCACTATGTAAGTTGGGGGCAAACATTCCAATCATGAAGTCTAGCTTCTCCTGAGGGTTGTAATGTCTTGGAAAAGGGCCTTCCCATGGACAAGGTGCCCTGCAACCAATCTTGTATGCCTTCATTTGTGCTATGCCCCTTGAATAAATCATGCCAACCTCCATTTTTTGAATCTTCTCTAGTAGACCAACATCCTCTGCATAACTATCACCATTATATGCATCCCCTTTTCCTTGATAAGCTTCATAGTCAAACTGGTTTTGACACTACTCATATGGGTAAGCATAATGGTTCTAGATCTGATCATAATGTTGATCTGGAGGAGTTGGGAAATACATTAGAGGTGGACTGTATTGCTGTAAGTGTGAGTTCCATGAAGGGAATGAAGTCATGATTTCACAGCCTCATGGAATGGGAGAAAATGAAAGAGATGGAAGAAGAAATGGATGAAAATGAGTGGAAATGGATGGAGAAGGTATGTAACTCAGAGAATGGGTTTTTGACCAGATCGAGTCACCAAATGTGCTTACATGTGCCTCAAAAGGCTGAATACCACCAAGAACACATCAACTTGATGAAATAAAGTGAAGACCTCTGGTCCCACGGGCGTGCCAAAACTGTTAGTGCAAAATCATAGCACCCCCAAATGAGTTCTCAAAATCTACTTTTCTAAGGCATACTCATTTGGTGTGATTGCATAACATTGAACTTTCCCCAAGGTGTGGGACCTTGCAAAATGGATAAGCTCTCTAGATTAAAGGCTGGTTCCTTATTCCCCTGTTTAGATGCATATGTGAGAATTTGTAGAGGATCTATCTCTATACCTACTCTAAAACTTTCCAAGGAGACATGGATAATAAAGGGGTACAAGAAATAAACAATGACTAAACTATAAGGTGATGCATCGAAGGAATGATGAACACTAGTTCTGCTGATAGACACAAACCAACAAATACATGCAATAATCAAACACATATAACCATATTTATAATGAAAGACCATATGGGAGCAAAAGAGACATAAATGATCTAGAATCGATCACAAACATGTTTTATTGCTCTACAGATTGATACAATACATTAAAAAATATCCAGGAGGCAAGAAATATATTGCAACTTTGATGGAAGGCCTGAAATTCCACAAATTGCTTTGCTAGAAGAAAAAAAAGAGAGCCTGTAAAACAAGGAATGTCCAACCCTTTACAATGAATCCTGCCCCCGTATTTATAGATTCGATCAGAGAGGAGAAAGAGAGGGGGAAGCGGGAAAAAGTTGAAGCTCAACTACTGCTACTAATGCCCCTGATAAAATCTGCTCCCAAATCCATCTTTACTGCATCAATCTTTGGTTCAAAACCTTGAAGGAAGAGGAAATGACGGAACAGATCAAATCTGATCTTGTTGTTGAGGCAAGAAGATCCTGCATTGAAAGCCCAAAGAAATTTCCTCCATTTTCCTTTACCTAACCTTCTCAAAATTAAAGTTTCAGACCTCCATGGCGTAGGCGAGGCCAAGATCTTTCCAATGGGTGTCGATTCAAAATATTTCGAGCCCTGAGTCGAAAGATATGCCCCTTTGAAGTTTGTATCGAGTCCATACAAATGGGTGGGAAAATAATTTGAAAAATGGGTCCCCCTTTTGATATGGGACATGTGGCAGCCAAATTAGAGCAAAAATTGGGCTCGCAGGTCCACAATTTATCTTTTTTCCCTTTTGTGCAAAAAACACAAAACTCAAAAAATCCCACTACCCTGAAGCTCCACTTGGACACGTGGCACTCTTTGATTGGCTGGGGGGTGTGCTTCCATCTTTATCTTTGTGCCTTTTGAAAAAAGGTAAACTTTCACCTTTTCCTTCGATTCCCTACTTTGGCTTTGACTCGGGCTCGAACGTTGACCTTTTCCCCTTCCTTTTTCTGGTTCCTCTATAGCATCGCCCCTTCTTGTCTGCCCCTGCTATTTCATAGTTGAGTCCCTCTGTGACCAATTTACAGATACGAACGAGTTTTCTCTGATTATTTTCGTGCGGGGTTGTGGCTGACCCAATATTTTTCCTGGGGGGTGAAATATGGATAACAGACCCGCCTTATGGAAATTGTAGCATGTAATGTCTCTATATTGATATGAGAGATCACCCCTTCCATTTTTCCATGAAAATGCATTCTGACTATATTTTTACAGTCCCTAGCTCTATGACCTAAGATATTGCAAGAATATTAAACACCATTGAAGGTTATTTCATACCTAGATGCATTGGGCTACCTTATGATGTTGCTTTGAGTCTTTTTATTCTCCTTAGTTTTAGAAGGTCCATGACTTGATTCAACATGAATCTCTTCCTTCTTAGATTCTTCCTTGAAACCCAAAATATCTTATCATTAGAGTGTCTTTGGCTGCTCAACAAATCATCTAAGTTACTTGTTTTCTTCTCAAACCTTTGATACATCTTTAGTTTTCTTGATGTATGCACTAATTATGACTATAGTAATATTCTTATTCCTTCCATCTAAGTTATATGAGAGAGCTAAAAATATCACCTCATCCTTTCACTTTTTCTATATCAATTTTTTCTTTCAAAAGAGTCAAACCTTGTGAATTTTGTACTAACACATGTAGATCAAACCTATACAGATCAAGTGCATTGAAACTGAATAAATGGTAGGTAATCCTTATCCAGTTTGATGTAACATTTCAATCAAGCCACCATGAAAAATTGTGGAAAAACTTTTGTAATTTCTTCTTCTTCTAGATGAAAATTTTATTGTGTATTATTTATATTTTTATTGACATCTAGTATTTGTAAGTCCACCTTACCTCTAAATTTGAGATCCACTTTGTTTAATTCATTTTGACATAGGCAGTTCATTCCCACGCCTTACGTTTAGTTTGCAAGTTTTGGTGGGTTTTCTCAAGATCTACATTGTTAGATTTTGAAAATTAATGATTGCATTTCTCTTGTTGACATCTATTGCATATAATCCCTTTAGGTGGTTGAGACACATTTATACTAATTTAACACTCTTGCAAAAAGTAGTACATGTTAAGTGACACAATATTATATAGACTATGTAAGAAATCACTCGAAAAACATTCAAATATCTTTGAAGAATTCCATTGGGATTTGTTATATTTTGTTCTCCTTAAATTTCTTAATTTTACATCTAAAATTATTTTAGGTTTCCATGATGACTCTTCTTTTAAATTATTATTTTTGTATTTTTCTGTTTCTTGTAAGATGCAATGTTGATTGTTGTCTCCTCTCATACATGTGATTATTTTGTTCTTTTTTTGTCAATTGACATCCATTGCATCTTGAGATGCACTATCTAGTGTTTTGAGAACATGATATCTGGATATTGAAATCACTTCTTTGTAATCAATGTTAACATTAGAAATCAGTCAATGAGAGTGCCTTTGAGATGCTTCACGATGAATTTATTCTCTATGTTGTATTTCTACCTAAATCAATTCATCTGAATGCATTTGCATGCGTAATATTTTTCTTTATACATATTTCTCGTGTTGAGATGTTTGTGCACATATCAATATCATTTAATCTAACATGTTGTATATGTTCTTATTTCAATTCTACATGATTCAATGATTCAGGAAAATGACAACTAAAAAGGGAAACTCAGGAAAAAAGGTATTCCAACCCCTCCTGGTAGTGGTACTGACATTCAAAAAATAACATATTATTTTAAGAAACCATCTAAGGAAACCCATCCTTATCCAGCAGGACCAACACAATCAAGGGATAATGATTACATTCAAAATGAAACTCATAATGAGTTCATTTTTAGTTCAATGCCTGATGCTGTCAATGATGACAATAATGAAATGCCTCCCCTTGAAGGCATTCCATTGAATGATGTTGAGTTGGAAACTACACCATTTTCCCAAGTGAATGTTGGAGGTGAAACTTTTGGCAGTCAATGAAATTTAAATTCCACCATGGCAAATACTCAATGGACACCTATTTCTGGAAGAAATAGAAAGGAAAGAAAATGGGCTTGGGAAGGAGTTTTATGTTAGAGTGGATTTCTAAGTTTCCATTTATTGAAACTATTGAAAATTAGAATAAAGTTGAACCTCCCAAATAATGTAAATGTAGAATATGTAGCTGGAAATTGGGCAGGGACAAGACAATGCAACTTAAGTTGGATATTATTGAGAAGCATGTAGGAAAGATATATGAAAAGATAATTATAGATGGTGTTGAGAAGAATGTTTCTAGATGGAAAACTATGGATGATTGTTTGCATATTAGGTATGAAAAATAATTTGAAGAGCACAAGATAATTGAAAGAATAGTTGTAGCGAATGGAGGGACACTTACCTCTTAATTTAACAAGATCATTTAAAACAATCTTTTAGGTAAAAAAATTCAGGTAGCTATTGTTTTTCACATTTTGAAAAAGAGGCCGTCCTATAACATATTTTCTTGAACAAAAGAAGACATCTTTTCTTGTTTTCCCACACTTTCCTCATTCTCATCGGGTAGTAAGTAGTGGTTGGGATTGGCAAAAATGCCTAGCTATGGTTGAGAAAGAAGACTTGAAAGAGAAACTGAAGTCTGCACGATACATATCTTTGTCTATTAATGTGGTTACAATAGTATATAATAATGCTTGGGTATACTGTTGAGAATCATGTGAGAAAGCCTCACTTACGTGACATTCATAAGATGAGAGAGAAATCCAATGCTAAAAAGCTTTGTGAGTTGGTGATAAAAAGTTTGAAGGAGATCAGTGGCATGAATAGGGATACAATTCAATCTTAACCCTTGATTTTAAGGGCCCCATTTCTTTGTCACCACATCATGCAATTGATGGAGCTTAGGCTAGAAGTTGTTGAACTTGAAAATGATCCCATGCCTACATTATGCTTCCTCAAAATCATGTACTTTCTAAATAATATCATCCTCAAGTTCTAACATAGGGATGTCCAGTAGTAGGTTGTAGGGGAAGCTGACTTCGCTTGACCCTTCCATGTTTTTCTTTAATAATGTCAACAAAGGAATTCCTAGTGGATGTAGATGACACGAAACTCCCCTGAAGCCTGCTGATAGGACCCCCCATTCCACCGCTACAAAAATGTGACCTCCACCTCCAGATCCTTTTCTGCCATTGCCTACAACAACACTTGACTAGGAGGGGAAATGACACAAGATTTGAGCCACCCTCCATTCACATACTGATAATACGCCAGTCATCTAGGTGATGTTGTGAGGTATCCATTGCCACCACCATTAGATGTAACATCCATCATCC
Source organism: Taxus chinensis (assembly GCA_019776745.2). Classification (NCBI taxonomy): domain Eukaryota; kingdom Viridiplantae; phylum Streptophyta; class Pinopsida; order Cupressales; family Taxaceae; genus Taxus; species Taxus chinensis. The sequence goes on along the minus strand of CM034147.1, from coordinate 663,587,381 downwards.
TACATTAGACAAGCACAAGTACATAACTATCTCCTTTCATTTCTGCAATGAATTCAGGGTTACGAGTTAGGGCTCTTGGCATATTAGCATCTATTATTTTTGATTGAAAAAAATCTGATCTATTAAAGGTCCAATAGATTAATGGTACTGGAATCATTACATAAAGATATGGGTGTACACTGGAAGCTTTCTGAACCTAAAATCCAAAATGGGAAAGTATGAGCTTCTGTAAATGGATATGAGAAATCACATGTAGCCAAGTTATTAACACTAGTAACATAAAAGGTCATAAGAAGTTAAATGTCAAAAAGGGGCCATCTGTATTTTTAAGAACATTGCCATAATAAAATCAAGTTTGTGACATTTTATGAGCAACTCACAATGTCCCTATTACATATTAACCATGCTATGACATACGTAATGGAGATTTTTTTTTAAAAAATGGTTATAGTAAATCCCATTTTAAGTGGCATCCTGTCAAAAGTGTTTCTTAGTGCTAGTTATAGTTAATTAATGTACTACTCGTTCCAATAATTTGATCTAGTCATTGATTCACACAATTAATACGTAAGAGGTTTTAAGATAGGGCATTTAATACAAATGTGATGCTTTTTTTCGGATAGTTTATTTTAAGTCAAAGAATACATTCGAATAAAGTGAGAGGTCTTAATCCAATATCTTTCTCAACTGTTACTTTTTATGATTGGCTGACTAATTTTTTACTATTTTTTAAAAATCCCTTAGAATGTGGCCAATCAATAACCCGACTATTTGAAAAAATTGGGTCAAGTACTATTTTGCAACAAACCATGTCCAAGTTTTTCTCATTGGTTGATCTATGTCAAAACAATGATTTTGAGTTCAGTTGAAGATGAGAGAATGTTCAGTGCTTTGACCTCTAGAAAGTCAAAATTGTGAAACAAGCTTGACAAAAAATTGGAAACTTGTTTGAGAATTTACACATCACGATACGAAGTGGATAACTTTCCCTATAACAGGGCTCTAACAATATGGAAGTCAATTGACGAAAGGAGAGGGATTGAAAACAATGACACAAATACATTAGATGACCCTGTTGCAGTAGTTAACCATAAAAAATGAGAGTCAAAGATTTGGTGAAGAAAATGATCTAGAGGATTTTTCACTATGTATCTCTTTCCTAAACTTCCCTAAACCTAGACCATGTTGAAGGGATTCTTGAGACCTTTCTGATGGTATGCTGAACTTCAGAATTGGAGTTTGTATGCAAATTCTATCACCGTCAAAGTTAAGGTCGTAAATGGGTCAACCCTGGTCAACAGGTCAAGAAGTGGACCAATGGCAAGGTGACACGTGGCAGTTGGCGAAAAGGAAAAATTTATGGTATTTGTAATGTTTCAAAATCAAGTTCCATGGTATAGATCATCACAAGCTTTCTGACACATTTTGAATGGACCAAATCTGAGTTCGTATGCAAAAGTTATGCATTTCGGAAGTTGATTCTTGACCGCCGTAATTATTTTAAATCTTCAAATTTTTGAATTATTTATGCTAACTAGTGATATTATGTAGGTGGAACATCTGGCCAATATTCCAACTACAAGATACCCTTAGTTAACATATTTTATTAATTCATAAATTAATCCTAAGATATCCGTTTAATTAATCCTAATTAAGCATCTTAAATTTATCAATTTTTGACCAAATCTCCTCTCCCAAGTTTTGGCACATTTTTCAAGGCAAGCCATTTTTCCAACCAAGAAAATATCCATGAGAGAAGGAGGAGGGTGGTTAGCATTATGTGGACTTGGTATGCACATTAAATGGAGGATTTGAAGGCTTTGATAAGGTCTAAAATTGGTAATATCCCATTATACGTGGGATTATTCCTCCATTTTTGATGCTAAAATCCACTCACATGGATAAGAGAGAATCATGGGCTTTGGGAGGATTATTGGGAGATTTAAATGGGATTAAATTTACTAAATATACACTTAAGTGTGTATATATATAAGGTATTTGTAAGGTAAGGAAAAAGAAGAAAAAGAAGAATACACACAAGTGTATTATTATTTGACTGTCTTCGGCAATTTTGATTCAAGGCCATATTTGAGGGTCTTGGAGGCCGAATGGAGACTTGATGTCTTCTGGAATTTTGTCAGGAATTCAGAGAAGATTCTAGTGATGTGATTATTTTCCCATTTTGAGTTTGTTTGACCTATTTTTGGAAGCAAAATGTGAGGGTTTTATGGAGAACTCGAGGGAAGGAGCAGAGAGATAATGAACTGGTGCTACGAACTTGTGGAGACACTTCTCTGAATGGTTTCAGAGGTTCTTAAAGTTTAGTTTCAGTACTATTTACAGGTTCATCTATTTTATGTTGTATTTACATAATTTAATTATTATTGCAACATAGTTAGAGAGATATATTGATCAGTTTATCCTGTATGTACATCTGTAATCTTCTGTTGTATGAAGCTAAGTAGTATGGAAGTAAAATTATAGTTTACAGGAATGATCTAGGGCCTCTACAGATTTGAATTATTACTCTAATGGGTTTCTATGTAGTTTACAGTTGATTTGCATACCCAGATCAGGGAGTTTTTGAATACCCACAAGGTGGAGAAAGTTGCAGGTACTTGGAGTTTTTGGGAACAGAAACTTGATCTTGAGATCAATGAATTCCACACTCAGTGAAGTACTATTTCAGTTTTTCTAAAATATCCATACTGATGTAAATTGTAAAATAAAGTTTTACATTGGTTTTTAATGGAAATGGTTTGTTATTCCAAACCCGGAGATGTAGTCCCAAATGGGATGAACTCCGTTATCAACTTTTGTGTCTTTCATTTTCAGTTTGTTCATTGTTCAGTTAAATGTAGTTGCAAATGGATTTGAATGCATCAGTTAACAAACTTGTGAAGATTCTCAAAATGACACATGAAAGAGTTAAGCAGGAATGAATTCATCAGAGGTTTCTAAGTGAGAATTTTTTTTACATTCCTAGAACAGTAAAAGAATCCAATTTTCTATTCAATACTAAAGGAAAGTTGAGAATCCACTTCCAATTCTATGTTTTTAAAGGAATTGAGAACTTTAGTATCCGTTGTGTAAAACTGTTTAACCCGGTTTACATATCAATTTTGGTATCAGAGAAAAGTTCATTTTCAGGGATTTGCTTCAGTTGCTGATCTACTTCTTTTGGAGTTTTTATATTAGATATTATTATGTGTTCTTTTGGTTTGATTATTTGTGTAGGGAACTAGTGCAAAGGATTCTTGGAAGACGTTCCAATCCAGCTGAAGGAAGACAAGCTTCTAACAACTAAGATTTTGTAACACTAGTCCTGTAAGATCAATCCAGTTAAGGAACGAGCATAATGACACTTGGTAAGATATTTTTGGATAACTAATCATACTATGGAAAGTCTATTGTCTTACCAGTTATAAGTGAAAAGACCAGATTCCATTATGAGACATGGAAATGGAAATAAGGTTATTTGGATTTACTAAGTTGCATTTTTAAGACATTGAGATTTATATTGGTTGTTCAGTCAATTTGTCTTCACAGCTTGTAAGTATTGCAGAAGCAAGCAAGATGAGTTGTTTAGAAGCTCCGACAAAGTGCCAACCTTTCTCAAATCAGTATGCATACTTCATAGTTCTTAAAGAAGGTAATAATTTTTTTCAGTATAGCTATGTGACACGGGTTATGGATTTGATTCCTTCATGTGTGTTGCACTGAAAGTAATATATACCTTGATAGGGAATTATTTATAAACCTTTTTGGAATTTCTGGTTCAGTTGTATAACCAAACAAGAGGAAGAAGTCCCTTGTATTGATAATGGTTAATGAATTGGTTTAACAAATTCAACAATAATGGGTCATCTAACTCTTTCTGAGATAGAGTTTCATAGATTTCATAGTTTCTCAAAGGAAGGTAAAACTATTCCGACTCTTCTAGATTTTTAATGGATTTTGAACACAGTGTATTGGTTTAAAATAACCAGATGGGATGACCTTTTTGTGGCTAATCTAGAAGGGAATATACCTTGTTGAGATTGTTCAGAACTTTAAAAGAGGTTTTTTATCACTAAGTCAGTTGAATAAAGGGTGATGTTAAAACTTCCTATTCATGTTATTGAAACCATGTAAAAGTACATATGTTGCTAAAATGGTTTAATGAATAGTTTTAATAGGCATTACTATGATATGAATAGTATGCTCAGTTTTCATTCAGACACTTAATCAGGAAATTTTTGGAGTATGGGATCCAGGAAGAAATTGACATGTTTAGTGTTGTGGATGGATATTTGCTATCTCCTATTTTGTAGTTTTCTATTTTAAGATATTTTGGAAAACTAACTCAGATGGATAAGCAGGGGGATATGAGACAGAGAGTAGTCATCAGTGAGGACACCTTGAGATAGGTTTAAAATTCTTGGTATACTCCTCATATTTATGATATTTTCTTACAGTTACTTACAGGTTGTAAGTTGTAAAGAGACTCTTATTTTATTGGTGAAAAGCTCTAAGTTGATATTAGGGTTTGATAGATGCAGTGAAAGGGTTTTGATAATCAGTTGCAGGGATAAAATAGTGAATGTTGATTACAAGATGGATTTTTCATCTATTTTTCCCTTAGATTATCCTTTCATATATATACAGTTGACTATACTTTTGATTCCATAGTAATGTTGAAAGGAATCACTAATAGATTGTTGAATACAATTTTGAGCTACCTACAGTGGGAAAACTTAGAGGCAGGTTTAACACACTTAGTTTTCTTCTCACAGTTAATGGTATTGCAAGCTCTATTTTTTTATATATCTCCTACTAAGTTTTTGAGTTCCTCATCAAATGTGGTAATGGATTTAACTCATATTTTAACTTAGAGATTATCCAGTTCATTGAAGTGACCTGTAGAGAAATTCTGAGGGATAGGTCATCATACTCAGATTACTCTCACAGTTATGGTTATGGAAAACTTCATTTGTGAACTTCATTTTTGGACTTTGACAACAGGGTACACATGATTACTTTTGGGCATGATCAACATGTCTTGCAACTCAGTTTAAGTGTTGTCATTTATAAGGTGGACAAATGTGGATGCAATTGTATTAGGCAATATAACTGCTACTTGATATTTGATTATACGTTTAAGTCTATATTGGGAAATGATTGTACATACTTTTCAAAGACCCACAATAGGACATGTTGGTTCATACAAGTATACATTTTGTTGTAGTGATTTATAAAGGCCTATAATGCATTATTGACACATATGATTTTAACATCATGGTTGCAACACCTTGTTTTTCCTTGGTAGATATTGATAAAACAAGGAGAACACCTTAACCATTATGCAGTGCAGAGGTTAAGAGAATCCATCAGCTCAGTGACTATTTTTGGGTAACAAGTCATTTTTGGAAGATGGGGATATACAGAGTTGGTATTTACTCTTTGCAGTTAGTATACAATTTCAGTGAGATGGTTGATTTCTTGCAGGGAAGTTTTTATATCTCGTCTTATTTTGCTGATAGAATTGGTGTTTTGTGAAATGGATTTTTTACATCAGTTGATAGAATTGACTTCATAACACCTTGATATGAGTTTTTCTCCTGTATATGTTGGATTAGTGTAGGATCAGGATGTACAGAAATATGGCAGTTGCAGTGTCATATCAGTTGCAGTTCAGGCCATTGGGTTATGTTACTATTATTGGCATTTGAATATTGCAATATTTTGGAAAAATTACCATGCTATAAACTGGGTTCTGTGTTTGTATTATGTAGAGAACGTGTGTACAGTTCAGCAGAGTGAATTTCCATTTTGAGGTCAAAATGGTCTTACTGGGGAGGAGTGATCTGGAGGATTTTTCACTATGCATATCTTCCCTAAACTTCCCTAAACCTAGACCATGCTAAAGGGATTCTCATACCTTTCCAACGGTATGCTGAACTTCAGAATCAGAGTTCGTATGCAAATTCTATCGTCGGTCAAAGTTAAGGTCGTAAACGGGTCAACCCTGGTCAACAGGTCAACAAGTGGACCAATGGCAAGGTGACACGTGGAAGTTGGTGAAAAGGAAAAATTTATGGTCTTGTAATGTTTCAAAATTAGTTCCATGGTATAGATCTCATCACAAGCTTTCTGACGCATTTTGAACAGACCAAATCTGAGTTCGTATGCAAAAGTTATGCATTTCGAAGTTGATTCTTGACCGCCGTAATTATTTTAAATCTTCAATTTTTCGAATTATTTATGCTAACTAGTGATATTATGTAGGTGGAACATCTAGCCAATATTCCAACTACAATATACCCTTAGTTAACATATTTTATTAATTCATAAATTAATCCTAAGATATCCGTTTGATTAATCCTAATTAAGCACCTTAAATTTCTCAAATTTTGACCAAATCTTCTCTCCCAAGTTTTGGCACATTTTTCAAGGAAAGCCATTTTTCCAGCCAAGAAAATATCCACGAGAGAAGGAGGAGGGTGGTTAGCATTATGTGGACTTGGTATGCACATTAAATGGAGGATTTGAAGGCTTTGATAAGGTCTAAAATTGGTAATATCCCATTATACGTGGGATTATTCCTCCATTTTTTATGCTAAAATCCACTCATATGGATAAGAGAAAATCATGGGCTTTGGGAGGATTATTGGGAGATTTAAATGGGATTAAATTTACTAAATATACACTTAAGTGTGTATATATATATGGGTATTTGAAAGGTTTGAAAAAAGAAGAAGAATACACACAAGTGTATTATTATTTGACTGTCTTCGGCAGTTTTGATTCAAGGCCATATTTGAGGGTCTTGGAGGCCGAATGGAGACTTGATGTCTTCTAGAATTTTGTCAGGAATTCAGAGAATATTCTAGTGATGTGATTATTTTCCCATTTTGAGTTTGTTTGACCTATTTTTGGAAGCAAAATGTGAGGGTTTTTATGGAGAACTCGAGGGAAGGAGCAGAGAGATAATGAACTGGTGCTACGAACTTGTGGAGATGCTTCTCTAAATGGTTTTAGAGGTTCTTAAAGTTTAGTTTCAGTACTATTTACAGGTTCATCTATTTTATGTTGTATTTACATAATTTAATTATTATTGCAACATAGTTAGAGAGATATATTGATCAGTTTATCCTGTATGTACATTTGTAATCTTCTGTTGTATGAAGCTAAGTAGCTATGGAAGTAAAATTACAGTTTACAGGAATGATCCAGGGCCTCTACAGATTTGAATTATTACTCTAATGGGTTTCTATGTAGTTTACAGTTGATTTACATACCCAGATCAGGGAGTTTTTGAATACCCATAAGGTGGAGAAAGTTACAGGTACTTGGAGTTTTTGGGAACATAAACTTGATCTTGAGATCAATGAATTCCACACTCAGTGAAGTACTATTTTAGTTTTTTTAAAATATCCATACTGATGTAAATTGTAAAAGAAATTTTACATTGGTTTTTAATGGAAATGGTTCATTATTCCAAACCCGGAGATGTAGTCCCAAATGGGATGAACTCCGTTATCAACTTCAGTGTCTTTCATTTTCAGTTTGTTCATTGTTCAGTTAAATGCAGTTGCAAATGGATTTGAATGCATCAGTTAACAAACTTGTGAAGATTTTCAAAATGACACATGAAAGAGTTAAGAAGGAATGAATTCATCAGAGGTTTCTAAGTGAGAATTTTTTTACATTCCTAGAATAGTAAAAGAATCCAATTTTCTATTCAATACTAAAGGAAAGTTGAGAATCCACTTCCAATTCTATGTTTTTAAAAGGAATTGAGAACTTCAGTATCCATTGTGTAAAACACTATGTATTGAAATGAAAATTTAAAACTAACACTATTCCTCATTCAAATTACTTGAGACATGCCTTGTATGAAAAAATTGAAGATTGTAACAAATGGAACAATTTTCAAAATTAAATTACTCTTAATTATATCATTTTTTGTAACATGCTCTACTCTTAATCTATTGGAATTACAATTTGTTGTAAATCAGAGTGACTGACATGTAACTTTGTTAGCAATTCATAACTGAGAGTGGAGCTTTCCTTTATTGTTGTATGCAAAATTATTGACAAGGTTATCAATGGTTTAACGAAACCAAAGAGGCTTGTCTCATCTATCTCAGGAATTCGGTTCTTCTCTTGCATCATTTTTTCTTTCATGTTCTTATGGAATGCATCCTTCTTAATGAATTGGTGTGTTTTGTCAAAAGGAATTGGAAAACCAAGCTTTGTGAAATCCTGTACCTTTCTATGCAACTCCTGTAACATTCTTTGACACTTATTCAACTAGTCTTGTGCCTCACCTAGCATCATACACTTTTGAATGATAGATGTTACCTTTATTGAGGCATCAAACCGATTTTGAATTCTTCTAGATGTCAGTTCCGTGTCACTAAATTTGTAGATAGTTTCCAAAATTTTCCTTGTTGTATCCTCTCTTTAAGCCATCACTTTTCTACTACCAATTACATATTCGCAGAGCTTATCATAGATTCTCTGCAGATCAGCCACGAGTTCAAACAATCTAATCAAATCATCAATTTTTTGGTTTATTTCCCCCCAAACATTATCTATCATAGTAATCAATGCCTTTTTTTAAAATCAAATTTTTGGTTTATTTCCCCCCCAAACTTATCCTCTTTTCCAATTCACCTATGGATTATCAATTTGTTCAAGGGTAACACCTCCTTCTATAATTAATTACCTTGAGGCAATGCTAACCTATGCAAAAGTAACTATATCTGTGTCCGACTCTGTCTTTTTCCTCTTCTCAGGTCTTTGTTGGACAATAGGAACTTCAACTATTTGTATTGGCCTCTTTAGAATAATCTGTTGCTGTAGTAATTTCTGACCACTACTACCACCATCACTAGAACCACCAATAATATCAATACTAATAGATTCATTTCCAACTTCTCCTCTTGGATTTTCAACATGTGGCTGAAACATTTGCTGAGGATTTGACTCTAGAGAAAAATGAATTGGATTACCACTTGTAGTTGTTGTATGTAGTGGTCCTTTCTCCAAAGGAGAAGCTCCAAGGCTTGACATATTAGAACCCTTTCTAGGATGTACCTCTTGTGGAAACCAAATGCCTTGTCCAGTTGAACCCATACCACCACCACTAACACCCATCTTTTCAACTATAACCACCCCTGTAGAATATGTTTGTTTCATGATTTCATTGAGACTTGGTTTATATGTGTTAGGGGTAGTTTGTAATTCCTCAGAGTTAGTATCATCATCACTACTTACCTCTACGGGATGCACTTCATCCCATAATTTTCTTAAATTTCCATCTTCTGGAATAGAACCATACTCTGAAATAGCTTTTGGATCACATAGGTCCTGTCTTATAGACCAAAAGGAAGTAATTTTTGTCCTTGTCTTATTTTTATGTTGCAATTCATGATATATATGCTTTGGCATGTTTTTAGAGGAATTTTTATCAACTTTTGCATAAAAATTGACATATTAAAAATCCTTTACCTATTTTTATGGAGACAATCCCAAATTTTGTGTTGACAACTATTGAAAACTAATTCCTTTCTCAATAAAAAATTCACCCATTAATTTTTTTAACTTCATCCCAAGAGTTCTTGTTTTTCAATTTTTCTAGAGGGGTTTGCTTCAATGTTGAATTTTAGTGGCAGAGTTCTTGTTCGCCACTTTCCTTTCTTTAATCACATCACATGGGTCATACACCCAGTGAGATGTTGGAGTATTTCATTGTTTAGGTGGGTGGTCTCTTGACCTTATACCTCCACACTTGTCCATTTATCTTCTCTCCTCCTTGAATGCATGTATAAATTTGCATTTGTAATCACTGTATAATCATCCAATGCAATTTAATATTATTCATTAAACATCATTGGTATCAGAGTTTTTTGCAGATTTTTCTGTGTGAAGAAAAGAAAGATAAATCCAAAAAGTGGCATGAATTATTTTGATATGGCATCCATGTTCTTTCCTAACTGGAGTGATCAATAATTGACCTTGGAATCTGGAGCGACCTGTTTTGAGTCGTGTTTAGTTTTCTTTGGCATTGAGATAAACCTACATTTCACACAAGCTGCAATGATCTAGGAGAGGAAACATGACGTCTTGGAATGTAAACCTAGATGATGCACATACAATGATTCATCTTTTTATAACATTGCCTACGGAAAAGACAAATAATATTCCTGCCGAGTAAGTCCACAGTTGTTGAAGTTAAGTCTCGAGTGACAGGCCTACATTTATAGAACGCATTCATTGCATAAGAAATTTGTGTGTGTGAAAGGCATTTATTACCAGACAGAAGTAGAGGGTCAGACTATCACATGGCTTACACCACATGTTCTCCATCAAGTTATCCCTAGTGATGTCAATTTTCATGTTGTGCTGACTATTGTAGAGTTTTACCAGAATCTTATGGGATTTGTGAATTTTAAGATTTATAATTCCATTTGGTTAAAGTATTCATTGATATACTATCCATAACTAAAAGCATCAACGACAAAATTATATGCAATGGTTGAGGGCCTTGCTTCAAACACCACAATCTGGAGGATTTTTATCCAGATGAAAGTCTTGGAAATGACACTATTGCGTGTGAGGTAAATATGCTGGAACATAAAGAGAGATGTGACTAGTGGTTTGTTATATGAGCCAACACATCTAAACATTTTTTCTGCAATCAGACATGGCAATAAAGATGGGGATGTTTCATTCAATCTCACTAAGTTAAGAGCATCACGTTAGAGGCTGGAGGATAGATGGAGTTTGAAGGAAAATTGGTGTCCTCTCGTTATTCACCTATGATGGGGTCGTACACATTGCTTTTGTGACAATTTTTTTTGTGTTCATTTTTTTTTGTTTGTTATGCGGTTTTAGTGTGTGTTATGCGTGTGTGTTTTAATTAAGTTGCAATGCATTTTCTAGTTTGGTACCTCATGAATGAAGGACATTTTGAGGAGTGAAAAGCACTAAGTAGCACTTGGTTCTTGTGTAAAGGGTTTGTCGAAATATGAGAAACCACTCAAGTGTACAGTTGAGGCATCAAGTCACCTCCTAGTTCATGGTGAGCCTGCAGTAGGAAAACCATATGGGTTTTTGGTAATCCAAGGAAAATATAAACCATCGAGGTGTTCTTAAGGATGGATGTGCTCTAGTCACTTCTAGGTTTGTGGTAATCCTGTGGGGAAAAACCAAGGTGTCATCAAGACCAAGAAGCTAGATGCTGACATGTCACCTCAAAGGTGAACAAGCTACATGGAGAGAGTAATAAATTTTTTACTGTGTTTGGAATAAGGGGGGTCCATTACCTATAAATTTGATGTTTGCAAAAACAATGTAATAGGGGGGGGGAATGTTAGAGTATTTCATTGTTTACGTGGGTGGTCTCTTGACCTTCCACCTCCACACCTGTCCACTTAGCTTCTCTCCTCCTTGAACACATGTATAAATATGCATTTGTAATCACTGTATAATCATCTAATGCAATTTAATATTATTCATTAAACATCACAAGAGTCAACATCAAACTTAAAAATTTGTAAAATTTCATGTGCCACATTGAATGTTTTTCTCTTAAATATGAACCCTCCACATGAAAATGATAAGGAAGGAAATATGCTCCTCTTTTGTTGAGTAAAAAATATAGTTTATATGTGCTTTCCATTTGCCGTATATATTCTAAGACAAAAACCCTCTCTGTCACATGTATTGGAAATTTGTAAGGATGTACTCCTAATCCATAAAACCTTAGCATAGTATATTCCTCCATGAAGTACCACTCAACTAACTGTATTTTTGATCCCAGTTGAATGCAATCTCTACAAGTCATAAGAAATCTAGGAATTATACCTTTTGAAATTTCTTGATAAATTGGAGTCCAAAATTAGTCCACAATTTGATTGTAGTCCCTTCGATTATTAAACATCCATATCTTGGGGGTCCACTCAGTTAATGGACACAACACTTTTGGCTTGCCCTCAACATCATTGTAGCGATGAATTACAAGCTTGTTTTTACTAAACCACCTTAGAATTAAATAGAAAAAGTTGGTAGTGAACCTAAAGGTCTTAGTTTCGGAGCCTTCTTTGATTATTAAGAATCGTTTATGCATAGATTCTATAATGTGCTCAAAAAATCTGTATGCACAAGATAGAGAAACAAAATGGATATTGTATACCATTTTGAGGAGGGTTACATCTATTTTCTCATTGCTATTGAATCCAAGGAAAAATACCAGCATATAAATGGAATCTATACAAAGGCTTCCCTTTTGGTATCGTTCCATCAAGTGTTAATTTTCACAAAAACTCATCTCTGTCATTTTGAGTGGTGGCATGATAATCATTAGCAATTGTTTCTACATTTATGCTGAAGGTTCCTAAATATTTACTTTCAAACCCCAACGCATCGCTAAGATTTACCTCTGTAATGGACAACATTTCTTCTTCGGTGCCATTTATAACAATCTTTTTTTTTCCCATCATAATTATAGGCACATAAAATGAAAAATTCAGGGCAGGGTAAAACCTCGTGGAGCATCATGCATCCCAATCCAACCCCCATGTTATCTAACCTTTAAGTTTACATGATGGGTCCGAATGTTTACTTTGATTTTCCTTATTCTCGGATATGTATCTAAGATGTGAAGTTCTTGTGCCAATTACAAGATCATAAATATCATGATATTCATTAGTAAAACAAGGGGTTTTGAGTAGTTTGGCATATGGGATTTGGGTTTTACTTTTATTTTGAGCTCCTATGGAAGTAAACATGCTTGGAATTTTTTATTCTAGAAGCCCTAACCCTAATTTGTCAACCCTTATATTGAAATATCTTAAAGCGAAGGCTTATGCAATGCTACTTATAAGAAGATAATATTTAAAGAATCAAATACAAGATGACACTTACTCGTAAAAATGTATATATTGAGTCTTACATGGTCTACAACTTCTATGAATCTATTATTCCTTTTATTATAGTATGCCTTCCAGAAACAAAATTTCAATGGATGTTAAATTTTACCTTGTAAGCAGTAGCACATCACTGTAAATGATTACGTCTTTCACTGTAGATGTCAAATTTAGTCTCTTTTCAAATTCCATTTAGTGGATGAAATTTTTCACTTCACTAGGCCTATTCCATGCAATTTCATTCAAAATGTGAGTGTGTCAGGCCTTCGTCCCGGAATAGAGCCTATGTCATTGATATTAATATATCAAACGACCACATGACATGATTCTAGGATTCCTCAAGGAAAAGGAATTTTGTGGACTCCAAGCCCACAAAATTAACTGATTCAATAAAGTTTCGGGTCTACGGTGTTGGTGAAGTAAGGTAGAGTGGTAGTGAGTAATCAAAATATGCCATGTGTCATTTTCTTCTTCCTATCCAACGATGCAGATTATTTATCAGATGACCACGTGATAGGATTCTGGGCCTCCCCAAGGCAAAGGAATTCCATAGACTCCAAACCCATGTAATGAACCGATTCAATAAATTTTTTGGTCCACGATGTCAGTGAGGTAAGGAAGAATGGCAATGAGTAATCAGAAGATACCACATGTCATTTTCCTATTCCTCTGAGCGGCCAAGTGTCACACATTCCAGGCACTTGAGCGTAAAGGAAAGACATATAAAAGAAGCCCCAATGGGCCGATGTCTAGAATTGAAATGACAATTTTTGTCCTTATTCCAGTCAAATTTGATAGAGGGTATTCACCAAACAAGTTACAAGAGATTTGTCATTCAATTTCCAACTATTTTTTATATTTTTACCATTTTCACCGAAGGAACGAAACATGTTATAGGGTTATTCGCCAAATCTACGAAACTGGTTACAAGGATATTTGCCATGATTTCTATAATTTTTTTCGAGGGGGTTCCTTAAAATTTTCCTTGTCTTCCATTTTGGCCATACAACCTTATAAAAAACAAACTCATTTTTTATATACAATTACTTATGTGTGTGTATACACACACACACACACACACACACACACACACACACACACACACATATATATATATATATGATTTCCTGGTTTTAACATAGATATAACAAAATATCTTATTCATTCCCTTTTTTGATAAGATAATTTATAGACACTCACACACATATGTGTGTTTGTGTGTGTATATATATACATATACATACACACACATGTGTGTATGTATATACATATATATATATATACACACACACATGTGTGTGTGTGTGTGTGTGTGTGTATACACACACACACACACACACACACACACACACACACACATATATAAAAGAACAAGTCAAATAACACATCTTTCAATAACCAAATTTATACAAATTCTATACTTGGTTTATTACATAAACAATTACATTTACTTTTATCTAAAATAATTTTTTATAACTTATTTTGTAGTAAGTGTAATGCCAAATTTTTTTGGTAGATTTAAAAGAATGCTTAGCTTAGAAATTTCAGATTTGTTTTCAAAAGGTACACATATACATATGCCATTTCATAGATTTTTTTTTTAAAACTTTTAAAAGAAGACAACTAAATATTTTAGATTTAATGAATAATGCATAACCATACTTTGCAGATTTATAAACAACAAGAGCTTCAAAAGATGACATATAAACCAAAAGAGCTCATGCTTTCAATATGGTGATCTTTCCTTTCTCTTTTTTTTTACTCGATTCAATGAAGGGAAAAATTATTTAGCAAATGACTTAAGTTTACAAGTAGCATCAATTACAAATAGGTCTTTTACAAGAAGATAAAAGCTTCACAACGCCACATTTGTAGAGATAAAATGAAAGTAATGTCCTTAAAAGAAAATGAAGATGACCATGAGGACCAAGATGACAAGGAGACTCCAACTATCTCCAAACTTGAATGTTCTTCCAAGGATGCTGAAATAAGAGACAATGCTTGTTTACCACCTAACCAATAGGTATCATCACATGCCTTTCCATGGTTGGAAGCCATGCTAGCCTCCCCCAAGCCCATGGGAGAGAGGAACAAACTTCCACAATGTGCACAAGTATAATGGGGATAAAACACAACAAGAAAATACATAGGACCATTTAAACACTTAGACATACTACACATGGTAAAAAAAAACATGAGGAGAACAAGGTCAACCTCACAAAGGGGGAAGAGAAGAAATAGGATGCCCAAATAAAAGGTGTCCAACCATAGGAACACCAACAAAAGCATGTTTACAAAACTCCTTATTCCTCCTAATCATTCATCCTCCTTATTCCTCCTTTATGTCAAAGAAATCCTTCTTGGGAGGATTTTCAAACCCAAAAGGGTTTCCTCACCAAGAATGGGGAAAGGTTCAAGCCATATGAACCTTTCTCCCACCTCAAACCATATGAGGGGATGAGAAGGGACCTTCATGGCTTGACCAACAACCATGAGGTTTGAGAGGGAAATCCCTCTCTCTTCCCCTACATTCTCCAAAAACCATCAATCCAAATGATGGTGGAGAGAAAACAAAAGAAAACAACAAAGTAACAAAACAAACAAACTACATTCACCATACAACTTTACAACACATCATTTCACACACATCATTTTATTGACCAATGCATAGTTAACAAGATAAGCACAACTAGGAAAGAAAAGGATTAAGAATCCTACCTCTACAATGCTTTCCAAGACTCTAAGATTTTTCCCTTTGTCCAAGAAAACTTCCAAGCTCCCAAAATTCTCCAAGTTCTCCAAAAAAAATGAGGCAAGAAGACCCCTTCCTTCCACATGAGGAAGAATAAGAAGAGGAACCCAAAAGTTTCCTCACCAATGGGAAGGTGACAAGTGTCACCCCCTCTCCTCTCATGAGTCAAAGATTCCAAAAACCAAATAAGTAAAAGTAAACTCACATTTTAGCCCTTATCACCCAAAATACTAAAAACAAAAATAAAAAAAAGTGGAGCAACTTTTAACAATTACACACAAACCAACCATCTTACATGGATGGTGACTAAGGAGGGAAAAATGGGAGGGAAACTCCCTCCAAACCTTGGAAATAATCCCCCCTACCTATTAGGTAGGGTCCAAGGGCCAATTTTCATGCTAAGGGAACTCCCAAACTCAAAAGGGGTCCCTAAAAATGCCTAAAATAACCCAATTTCGGGTTTGGCATACTTGGGCACAAGGGTAGAGGGTGTGGGGTCCACCCAAGGTTCACATGTGGTCCCCAATCCCTTCTACCAACACACACACACTTACCCAAAACCATCACTTAAATTAAGATGAGATCATTAAACCCCTAAACTAGTTTACTTAATAAAACACACCCTAAACATAATTAATTTTACAAGACATAAATACATTACAATTGAGGGTTCACCCATGGTGCCCAATTAATACACCTATTCTAAGGCCTCAAACATTTAGCATGGTTAGGACTCAGCCCGTGGGCCACTTGTGCACAATTGCGTAGCCGCCCCGAAACCATGCTCTCCTATACCTGTCACCTGCACACTCATTGCACACATTAACCACATCTGTCCAATATAATAAACATCATCTACACATCACAATTTAATCAAACTTATAATGTCCTAACATCATTATACAATTGATAGTGCAATGCATACAATTATACACATAGTTCACCATGAATCATCCACAGATAAAATTACAACAACATACACTTAGGCTAGCATGAGATTACCATTATTAAATCCAGAAAACTATATCATTAATCAAATCAACCACAAGAAATCAACATCTAACCAATAAATCTCACTATCATGTACCCCTGTTAGTGTCATCAACATCACAAGAAATATATCAATATACGAATCTAGTCCAATTGGCACTACACGCCCAAAATACCATAATGTCCATGAGGATAAAATAACATAGAAAAATGTCCAAAATCTATCAGAGTCTCAATCAAAACATGTCTATGCATAAAGGAACCAACAAATAACTGGAGCTATAAAAATGTGGGCACTACATCCCCCTCTCCTAGAATTAGACTTCCTCTTGGAAGTCATTGGAAGAGATAGGGGTATCTAGCCCTCAGTGGTGTAGCATCCTCCTAGGTAGCTGATGACTCATCATATCAGTCCCACTACACTCTAACTTGGTCCAAATCTCGACCCCGAAGGGCCAACCTCTGGTGCTCCAGTATGCATATGGGCTCCAGTCTCCACTGCCCTTCCGTCCTCTACCTGTAATGCCGACAAATCCAAAACATGAGAAACATCTGATACATATCTACGAAGTACAAAAACATGAAAAACATCGTGGGCCCGTGCAAGGTGTGGTGGAAAAGCTAGGTGATAGGAAACTGGACCGATGACCTCAAGGATATCAAAAGGCCCCACAAAACGAGGTGATAGCTTAGAACCCTTTCCATAATGGATCAGACTCTTATGAGGACGAACCCTCAAGAAGACTTTGTCACCCACTGAGAAGTGACGATCAATCCTCTTGGTGTCTGCATACACCTTCTGGCATGCTCTAGCCTTCTCAAGATGCTGTCTAATCAGAACAACCTATGCTGCTCTAAATCCTGAAGATAAGATAGTCCCAAAATAATCCTGTCATCTAGTCTGTCCCAGCTCAAAGGTGTCCTGCAAGGTTGACCATACAAATCCTGATAGGGAGCCATGCCAATGGAGCTATGATAACTGTTGTTGTAGGAAAACTCAACTAAATGTAAATAATCTTCCCACTTCTTTTACTGGTCCATCACATACATCCTCAACATGTCCTCAAGAACCTGATTAACTCTCTCTGTCTGCCCATCTGTCTTTGGATGATATGCCGAACTGAAATTAATCTATGTACCCAAAGCATCCTGAAAAGAAGTCCAGAAAAATGATGTGTAGATGGTATCTTTGTCATTGATGATCATCTTCGGGATCCCATGCAATCTAACAATGTCCTCCATAAACACTTTGGCGATGGCCTGTGCATTATAGGTAACCTTGGTTGGCAAGAAATGCGCAACCTTGGTCAACTTATCCACAGTGACCATAATGGAATCATGATGATAAGAGGACATAGGGAGTCCTACTATGAAATCCATGGAGATCACATCCCATTTCCACTCAGGAATGTCATGAGGGTATAAGAGTCCTGCGGGATGAGAATGCTCTGCCTTGACCCTCTGACACTCAAGACAATGTGTAACAAAATCTGCTATGTCCCGATGAAGACCCGACCAATAATATAACTCTCTCAAATTGGCATGCATCTTCTTCACTCCTGGATGTGCTACGTATGGGGCTCGATGAGCCTCAGTAAGGATGAAACTACGCAGATCACCTACCTTAGGCACATAAATGTGCCTATGGAACTGAAGTAAACCATCAAACTCTAACATGCATCCTGAATATCTACCCTTAAAAGAACCCTAAGAATCCAACATCTACCTAGCACCCTCATAAAACCTGTCCTCTGGAAGATGCTCAAGTATCCTACCTCTCAAATCTGACTGTAGTGTCAATGAAGCAAGCACATGTCATCGTCTACTAAGTGCATCTGCAACAACATTTTCCTTTCCTTTGATATACTGTACCTCCATGTCATACTCACATAGGAACTCCATCCAACACCGTTGACGAGCATTGAGGTTCGGATGAGAGAAGATATGTTGTAAACTACGATGATCTGTCCTCAAGATGAAAGGTCTACCCAAAAGGAAATGTCGCCAACGCACAAGTGCATGAACAACTAATGCAAGCTCCAAGTCATGAGTAGGATAGTTAAGCTCGTAGTCCTTGAGCTTACGAGACTCAAAGGCTATAACACCTGACGCTCCTGCATAATAACTGCTCCCAAACCCTCTAGTGATGCATCAGTACAAACAACAAAATCCTCCATCGGGTCTGGAACTGCTAAGATAGGTGTCATGGTTAACCTTTCCTTAAGCAATTAAAAGGCCTTCTCACACTTTTCTAACCAGTCAAACTTCTTCCCTTTCCTCTGAAGGGAAGTAATAGGGTGAGCAATCCTAGAAAATTCCTGCACAAACCTGTGGTAATACCCTGCTAAACCCATGAAGCTCCTCACCTCAGTGACTGATGTGGGTGCTGGCCAATCCATGATAGCCTAAATCTTAGAGGGATCTACAAAGATACCCTTTCCTGAAATAATGTGCCCCAAGTACTGAATCTTTGTCTAAAAGAAGCTACATTTTTCCAAGTTCCCAAACAAATTCTGCTCTCTCAAAATCTGAAGCACCTGTCTCAAATGCTCCTCGTGTTCCTCCTCGGAACGAGAATATATCAAAATATCATCGAGGAACACTATGACAAAGTGATCAAGGAAGGTCCTGAACACTCCATTCATGAGGCTCATGAAGACATCTTGGGCATTGGTCAAACCAAAGGGGACAACAGTGAACTCATAATGCCCATAACGTGTGCAAAAAGTTGTCTTATGAATATCTGCATCTGATATGCGTAACTGATGATACCCTGACTTGAGATCAATTTTGGAGAACACTCTAGCTCCCTGCATCTGATCAAACAAGTCATCAATCCTAGGGAGTGGGTAACGGTTCTTTATTGTGACTTTTTTGAGCTGTCTGAAGTCTACACAAAGCCTGAGAGAACCATCCTTCTTCTTCACAAATATGACTGGCGCTCCCCAAGGAGATACACTAGGTCGAATGAGACCCTTCTCTAACAACTCCTCTAACTGAATCTTGAGCTCATGAAGCTCTAAAGTTGTCATCTGATAGGGTGCCCTAGAAATTGGTGCTGAGCCAGGCACTAAGTCAATGGTGAAATCCACCTCCCTACTAGGTGGTAAACCTGGAAGCTCTCCTGGAAACACATATGTGTACTCCCTCAAAACTACGTGATCATCAAGGGGTGAATGCTCTGGAGTACTGTCTGAATGATCACTGATAGTGATAGCAAACAACTGACAACCCTTACGCATGCTCTGCTTGAGTTGCTTAGCCAAGATCATATGTAAGGAAATAGGTCTCTGCATCCCTGAAATCACAACTGCACTACCAAGATCATCCTGACACTCAATGACCTTCTTTCTGCAATCCACCTTGGCTCGATGAGCCTCGAGCCAATCCATACCCAACACTACCTGATAGGATCCTAAAGGAATAACTCAGAGGTCAAGTGTAGTGGAGAAGACTCCCAAATCAAGTACACAACTCTCCACATATGAGTCCATAGATGAGTTTAGCCCCAGAGGCCAACTCAACCTGCCAACTATCTAGTTACCTAGCCACCACTAGCCCACACTGGTCTACTACAGAAGGAGATACAAAAGAATCTGAAGCACCTGAATCAAAAAGTACTAAGACAGAAATACCCCTGATAGTACCTGTCATCTCAATGACTGTGGCATGATGCTCAGCCTGGCGTTGTCAACCACTGCATATACATGATGGGCGCGTCCCACGTCACCCACCATCTACTCAGATCTAGGAGCTCTCTACATATTCGTAGTAGTGGGCTTGTGCAAACACATACTGCACATAATGGTCTGGAGCCCCACAAATAAAACATCCTCCTGTACCCCTCTGAGATGGGGTCCCTCCTGTACTCTGGCGAACTGAACCTGCTGGTCCAACCCTAGCAGACTGCTGTAAGTGGGCTGGCTGTGAGTGATGAGTACCCGGCCTCCTATCCCTAGATCCACCAAAACCACCTCTAGATCCACCTCACTGAAAAACTTGAGTCTGCCTACCCCTCTGATGTTGATGTCCCTGATGTTGTGTCTATTGCGGTGGGTGCAGGTGGAGCTCTCGATGCTGCTGGAGAAGACTAGAATCCTCCTCTAGGGGGTGGTGCTGCACCCCGTGCCCTCTGACTCTGAAAGGCTTGTATCCTATCCTAGAACTTGCTCTTGTTTCTATCTCGGTGTTCCTGCACCTTGGTCCTATTCTCCTCAGCCAAGTAGGCCTTCTCAACGGCCTTCTCAAGCATGGGAGGAGATAACATCCTAACAACTCCTGCTATATCTACATTCAGGCCCTAAATGAACCTGTTTACCTGTAATTTCTCATCTTGCAGGTAGTCTACATACTGCAAGAGATCCAAGAACCTGCTCTCATACTACGCCACTATGCCAGAGCCCTGTCGTAAGTCGTGAAACTCATCGATCCTCTTCTGCAAAAAATGCTCTGACATATACTGGGCCCTGAACCACTCCTCGAACAACTCCCAGGTCACTGTATCTTGAGTCAAATGGAGCTTCCGCTCCTCATTCCTCCACCAAATGCCTGCTGTGTCTCATAGGAGGTGTATGGCGAACCTGGCTTTGACATTGCTCTCATGAGAGTGCAAGCCAAAGCAGCTATCCAGGCTAAGGAGCCAGGACTCTTCCCCAAAGCCATCTGTCAAACCAGTAAAAGTAGGTGGCTGAAGGTGAAGAAGGTCTCGAATCACACTGCCTATGTCTCGATCCTGGCGATGTGGTCTAACAGGTGAAAGGGGTCGCCTATCTCCAAATGGTCCCTCGAAGCTGTGTGATCAACTGCGATGAAACAAGGCCATCCTCTCGCCAAGGATGGAAGGGCTACGTGACCTCTCTCATCTCAGGGTATCATGCTCAGGTGGCTCTGAATGTGCGTCCTCACCAATCAACTCCTCGTCTCCCAACTGAATGTCCTCCTCTCTCGGCTCTTATGGTGGTGGAAGGCACTCCTGCACGATGCCTATCAGCTGCTACAGGGTCTCTAATATCTGAGGCCCAAAATTAGGGGCCGGCAGCTCCCGCGTAGGTGCACTACATCCCGAGCCTCTAGCCGATCATCCCCTCTTGGGTGCCATCCTGAACCCGAGGTAAAAAAAATGTTTTATAAACTTTTTTTAAACATTGTTGTTAGAAGCGTTTTTAATTATTATTATTATTGTTATTATCATTATATAATGTAACACCAGATGCAATGCCCCTTCCCGTTAATAATTATTTTACATTAATCATTAAATTACCTGAAATCGAATAAACACTAGCCTAATGATAATTTAATTATTTTACTCTAACAAGCTCCCTAGGGTCATAAGTAAAAGTTTACACCCCTTGTAAATAATTAGTCTCCCCCCTTTTAATTAATTTTTCTTACACACCGCTTTTTTAATTTAATTTGATTTCCCCCCTTTTATTTAATTTATTACCCCCCATCTAAAATTCTATTCTCCCACACCCATAAAGTGCCTATGACTTAAAAGTGTAGGATTGACTATGGCCTTAGGATCAAAACAAATCTGAGCCCTTGATTTCAAATTTACCCTAAATTTTGACCTAATCATCCTTATGTTCTTTTTTTCATTTTTTTTCCATTTCATTTTGGTTTCTTATTTTTTTTGTTCTTATTGTATGTGCATTGGAGGAGGGGCCATGGAGGATTTTTTTTTTGGATTCGTGGAGATGTAAGAGGAAGGAAGCGGCGGCTTAGGGGGATAGACTTGTTTGGAGGAATGGACTACAGCGGCTCCATTCTCTATTATATTCCCTCCCGGTTATAGAAAGTGGGGGTGGTGGGTGGCCGCACAGGGAGAGGGGCATTGGAGAGTGGTGCCGCGTGGACAGTGGGGATAGGGGTGGGACTGTAGAGTTTTTTTGCCGTATTTTTTTGGAGTTGGGGGTTTGGTGGTATGGGTAGAGGCAGGGGGACAGTGGGAGGGAAGCACGCAGGTGGGGAGACAACCCAAGGGGGTTGCCCAAAGTGGCAGGGTGGACTGTCATGGACAAGGGGATCCATACAAAACCATTAAGTACAAGTATCATGTGTATGGATAAGTTATATCTCATATATTCAATATGAGAAAGGGGGTACCAACTTCCTTAGAGTGTCTTCATTTTTTTTTTATTGCTATGCCCCTCTTAATGTTTTACTTGTAGAATTGTTGTTTTCCCCACTGTCCAGGTGGTAGCTAGCCATCAATCACTAGGTGCTTAATGGAGTTAAAAAGAGCGTGCGGGGATGCATTTAATAATAACTCAAGGCATCTTTTCCAGTGCCTCCTTTGGCAAAACCACAACTGTTTCACATCTTTACAGCTTCACGCGGTTATTTTTTTAACATACCAATGGGAAGGAAACAAAAAACAAAAACAAGGAAAAAATGTCCAACAGCTGGATGGAGAGAGTCAGCGGCCAATGTAGTTTTCTAGGCCTCAGTGGGGAGGGGTATTGGCTACTTCCCCAAATAAGAAATTAAATGTATAATATATTTTAAAGAAAGGAATGTATATTTTATGTTTAAATAACATTTTTTTATTGTACGAAGAACCAGCAGTTTACTCCATGTTATATATACTATGACATTTTTAATATATATAACATACATACACTAAATCGTCTTCATTTTGGGAAATATATTATTATTATTATATTGAAGAAAAAAGGATAAGATTCCGTATTTGCATTTTTTTGTCGGATGGCTTTTCTTATTAACTTCTATAGTTGACCTTCCATTTTAATAATTATAGCAATACTATTCAAATATCAATTCATACAGAAATATCTAAATTCAACTAATTTAAGTTGGCCCTTTTGAGAGTTGATCCTCTTTTTCCTTTCCAATTAATAAATTATGTTGGTAAATAACATCTTTTCTTAGTTTCCATCATTATTGTTAGATTCCGTAGAGTATTTTAAAATTATATATTGTCGAGTTTGATTTGTCCCTTTGTTATGCATATAAGGTTTGTCATTTTGCTTACAATTCTTGAAAGGGTCTAAATTTACTCTAATTAATAGTTGTACCCATCAAACTATTATAAAACAATTCTCAAGAAATCATGTATCAGTAAATCTTAAAACTGTTGTTGAAAACTAATATTTCCATTCTAAATTCTAATTTTACTGAGATATGTATTTCAAATGAAACAAGCATAAATATCTTTTTAATATAGGCTACGAGAAGACCTAAAAGTACTATTATAGTTTTAAACATTAAACAAGATAATATAATTAACAAAATACAAAGGTAGTTTCAATAATAATTTTTTTTTAAACAAAAATGTCATATATATAATATATTTTTTTTTTTGGGAAAGACAAATAAAGATAATTAAAACAGAAATTACCCAAAGAGTCTGTGTGTTTAACCACGACTTTGATACCAAAATGTAATGCCAATTTTTTTTTACAGATTTAAAAGAATGTTTAGCTTAGTAAATTTCAGATTTATATTCACATAGGTACACATATACATATGCCATTTCATTTTTTTTAAAAACTTTTAAAAGTAAGACAACTAAATATTTTAGATTTAATGTATAATGCATAACCATACTTTGCAGATTTATAAACAACAAGACCTTCAAAATGATGACATGTAAAATAAAAGAGCTCATGATTTCAATATGGTAATCTTTCCTTTCTCTTTTTTTTTTTACAAGATTCTTGCAATAATGAAGGAAAATTCTTTAGCAATGACTTAAGTTTACAAGTAGCATCAAGTACAAAAAAATGTGTTTTACAAGAAGGTAAAAGCTTCACAAAGCCACATTTATAGAGATAAATGAAAGTAATGTCCTCAAAAGATGAAGATGACCAAGAGGACCAAGATGAAAGGAGGCTCCAACTATCTCCAAACTTGAGTGTTCTTCCAAGGATGCTGAAATAAGAGACAAGGCTTGTTTACCACCCAACCAATAGGCATCATCACATGCCTTTCCATGGTTGGAAGCCATGCTAGCCTCCCCCAAGCCCATGGGAGAGAGGAACAAACTTCCACAATGTGCACAAGTATAATGGGGATAAAACACAACAAGAAATACATAAGACCATTTAAACACTTAGACATACTACACATGGTAAAACAACAACATGAGGAGAACAAGGTCAACCTCACAAAGGGGGAAGAGAAGAAATAGGATGCCCAAATCAAAGGTGTCCAACCATAGGAACACCAACAAAAGCATGTTTACAAAACTCCTTATTCCTCCTAATCATTCATCCTCCTTATTCCTCCTTTATGTCAAAGAAATCCTTCTTGGGAGGATTTTCAAACCCAAAAGGGTTTCCTCACCAAGAATGGGGAAAGGTTCAAGCCATATGAACCTTTCTCCCACCTCAAACCATATGAGGGGATGAGAAGGGACCTTCATGGCTTGACCAACAACCATGAGGTTTGAGAGGGAAATCCCTCTCTCTTCCCCTACATTCTCCAAAAACCATCAATCCAAATGATGGTGGAGAGAAAACAAAAGAAAACAACAAAGTAACAAAACAAACAAACTACATTCACCATACAACTTTACAACACATCATTTCACACACATCATTTTATTGACCAATGCATAGTTAACAAGATAAGCACAACTAGGAAAGAAAAGGATTAAGAATCCTACCTCTACAATGCTTTCCAAGACTCTAAGCTTTTCCCTTTGTCCAAGCAAACTTCCAAGCTCCCAAAATTCTCCAAGTTCTCCCCAAAAAAAAAATGAGGCAAGAAGACCCCTTCCTTCCACATGAGGAAGAATAAGAAGAGGAACCCAAAAGTTTCCTCACCAATGGGAAGGTGACAAGTGTCACCCCCTCTCCTCTCACATGAGTCAAAGATTCCAAAAACCAAATAAGTAAAAGTAAACTCACCTTTTAGCCCTTATCACCCAAAATACTAAAAATGAAAATAAAACAAAGTGGAGCAACTTTTAACAAATACACACAAACCAACCATCTTACATGGATGGTGACTAAGGAGGGAAAAATGGGAGGGAAACTCCCTCCAAACCTTGGAAATAAGCCCCCCTACCTATTAGGTAGGGTCCAAGGGCCCATTTTCATGCTAAGGGAACTCCCAAACTCAAAAGGGGTCCCTAAAAATGCCTAAAATAACCCAATTTCGGGTTTGGCATACTTGGGCACAAGGGTAGAGGGTGTGGGGTCCACCCAAGGTTCACATGTGGTCCCCAATCCCTTCTACCAAACACACACACACTTACCCAAAACCATCACTAAAATTAAGATGAGATCATTAAACCCCTAAACTAGTTTACTTAATAAAACACACCCTAAACATAATTAATTTTACAAGACATAAATACATTACAATTGAGGGTTCACCCATGGTGCCCAATTAATACACCTATTCTAAGGCCTCAAACATTTAGCATGGTTAGGACTCAGCCCGTGGGCCGCTTGTGCACAATTGCGTAGCTGCCCTGAAACCCATGCTCTCCTATACCTGTCACCTGCACACTCATTGCACACATTAACCGCATCTGTCCAATATAATAAACATCATCTACACATCACAAAATTAATCAAACTTATAATGTCCTAACATCATTATACAATTGATAGTGCAATGCATACAATTATACACATAGTTTGCCACGAATCATCCACAGATAAAATTACAACGACATACACTTAGGCTAGCATGAGATTACCATTATTAAATCTAGAAAACTATATCATTAATCAAATCGACCACAAGAAATCAACATCTAACCAATAAATCTCACTATCATGTACCCCTTTTAGTGTCATCAACATCACAAGAAATATATCAATATACGAATCTAGTCCAATTGGCGCTACGCCCCCAAAATACCATAATGTCCATGAGGATAAAATAACATAGCAAAATGTCCAAAATCTATCAGAGTCTCAATCAAAACATGTCTATGCATAAAGGAACCAATAGATAACTGGAGCTATAAAAAGGTGGGCACTACAATAAGCATTTATTTTAAAACAAAGATATACGTGATTTCCAAACATAGTCAAGCTACATGATGAACACAATGAATCCAACAAATAGATGATTTATTTTAAGTATAATCACTCCACATTTATTTACACAAAGAGGAATATAATTTTCAAGTTTCTAAGAAAGGGTATCATCTAGGTTTTAAAACCAGATTCACAATAAAATTCCACAAATAAACTTTAGTTAAGAAGGAATATTTAGGCATGAAATAACAGTTGGACATATAACAATAATCCCTTTTTTTTCATATACATGCCATGATGATAAACAACAACTAAATGTACATCATTTCATTTACTCAATTAAATTTTTTTTCATCTCAAGATGAAGATACACAAACATATATTTCAAGGAGACATTTTACGACTTGTAAATTAAGTAAACATCACAATTACAACATCAATTTTCAGCCATGTATCCAGCCATTCGAAACTACATAGCTTAATCTCTTATAACAGATTAATGTGTCCATTTTTTATTTAAGGAATGAATTAAAATTCAAGTACACAAGCCCTCATCACAAGAGGAGACAACATGCCAAAATTTTGGCTCAAAACATAATAAAATGCAACTCCAAAATCTGTAACTTTGTAACATCTGAACCTCTCCATTTAGCTCAAAAAAATAGGATGCAATATTTCTTAAAATCACAAGAAAGGTTCCTGATTGACCACCCAACGAATTGACATCATTACCCACCAATGAGTCCAAGGAGGTATGCTAGTATCCCCCAAATCCCATGGGAAAGAGGCAACTCACTCCACTTAGCACATATGGAAGGTTAAATATACACAACAGATTAACAACATTTGAAAACTATTCAAAAGCATAATACAACCAAGGAAAACATGATAAGAAGCTCCAAGATTATAGCCTTGGGAAGAGGGGGTGGGAATCCCAATTTCATGTTCTAAATAACCATGCCAAAACAACCATAAAATCCCCTTTATCTCCATATTTTTACTATCTCATTATCACTCAAAAACTCCCCTTATCTCTCAAAAACTGACCCCAAAAGGATTTTCAAACATAATAGTTTCCTTCTTGATGATAGGGATGAATTTCCAACCTAAATGGAAATCCATCCCTACCTACAAACCAAATGTAGGATGGTTCGCAAAAGAGCTAAAATATTCACCAAGCCCCCAAAACTCACACCCCTTAAGGGTGGGGAATGGAGTAAAAATGAATCAATACATAATTTATTTTTCACAATCGATCAAACATAAACATCCAAGGAAAAATTGAGAAAGAAACATAAGTATATAAGGTCCTACCTTGAATTACACAAGCCAAAATTCTAAGTATGCTTTCCAAAAAAGCTCAAATCTCCACCAAGATTTTTCCAAAATTATCCAAACAATATAACCCCATCTCCATGGAAGTGAGAGATTAAAAATAAAAGAAGCTACTCAAGAAAAGAAATGGGAAGGTGACCCAAACCAATAAAGTAACCAAAAAATTGCACCAAAAAGGAATAAGGGAAAATTTAAAAAATTAGCCCAAGAAACCATGAGAGAATTTCCCAAAATCCTATACATTCCTAAAATCAAAGCTCACATAAAATGAAGTGTGTGGTGAGTGGATAAATGGGCCAATGAGCCTCATTTTTATTGGAAAGAAACCGACCACTCATAGGGATGGGGGTTAGGTCCTTTTTCCATGTAAATAAGGTCCCTTGCTTGCCATACACCCTTCCTAGATTGCACATTTTTCCCAAATCCGAGTTTGGGAAAAAAGTGGCATTTAGGATGGGCAATTAGGATCACCTAATCCATGATTAGGTGGCCTAATCCACCTAACCTCAACATATCATCCCAAAATCAAAATAAGATTCTAGAACCACATGGAAGGGGTATCCTTTAACATTAGCAAGCAATAAACCAAGGGAACATAACAATTTAGTAAGTAGATAAGTAACATGTAATTTACATCACCATGATGGAGGGAAAGATTATGTTCATAATTGCAAAGCAAAGTAAACAACACGACATACCACAACATGAGAAAGGGGTGTCATAATCGATAAGAAGAAGAAGAGGTTTGGCCATTAGGTCTTTTGTGCCAAGTGGCATGTGTTCCCTGAATCCCATGTTTTCCTCACGATTTATATCCTACCCACTTGTACAACTCAATGAAAACCTCATATCTTCCCAATATGATAACAAATGATACAATCATATGCATTGAAAACAACATCCATACAAGCCATGCTAAGCTAGCAGTATATCAAAAACCTGAATCATCCACTGAATGAAATGATATAATCATCATTATACATAAAATATGGATCCAATATCAATACAAAACATGTCTATAATAACTCATGATATCATCCTCATAACATAATATTTGATAATGAATATTGACATTGTGTGCCTCATAATCAACACGTGAATCAAGAGTTAGCATCCTAATGCTAGCAATACGATATCATGAATCATGTCATATTAAAACAGTGTACTAAAGTAGTAATATCCCTCTCAAGAAACAAAGTCATGTGATAATGTCCCATCAAAATAAAAATATAAACAATAATGTCCTTGTCATCATCATAATATAGATATAATGAGTCACACACGACCAAAATGAGAGCATTGAAAAAGGTGGGCACTACATCCCCCTCCCCTAAGAACTAATTTACTCTGAGAAGTCTCTGAAAGAGGTAGGGATATTAGGTCCGCAATGGTGTCACATACTTGCAAGTAGCTGCAGTATCGTCATACCTGTCCCAATTAACTCTAACCTAGTTTAAGTCACACCCCCAAAGGGCTATCCTCCTATGCTCCAGAATACACATGGGATCAAAAGTCCACTAACCTTCAACCTCCACTTGTAAGGCCAACCAATCTAAAACATGAGTTTTATTACAAACATGCTTTCACAACACTGAGATGTAAAACACAACATGTGCCTATGATAGGTGTGCTAGTAGAGATAGACGATAAACAACTGGACCAATAGTTTCCAAGAACTTAAAAGGTCCAACAAAACAAGGGGATAACTTAGAACCCTTTCTATAATGGATCAGAATCTTGTGTGGGCGCACCCTGAGAAATACCTTGTCACACACAAGGAAGTAATGCTCTACCATATTCGTGTTAGCATATGCCTTTTGGTGTGCACAAGCCTTGCTCTAAACGTTGTCAAATAAGAACAACATGCTACTTCATATCCTAAAGATATATGTGACCAAGAACAATCCTATCATCTAAGTTTACTGTCCTAGCTCAACGGTGTCCTGCAAGGTCTCCCATACAAATATTGATAAGGTGCCATGTTGATGGAGCTGTGAAAACTTTTGTTATAAGCAAAATCAACTAGATAAAGATAATATTCCCACTTCATCTACCGATCTATCACATACATCCAAAGCATGTCCTCAAGTGCTTAGTTCACCTTCTCATTATACCCATATGTC
This sequence comes from Taxus chinensis, assembly GCA_019776745.2. Classification (NCBI taxonomy): domain Eukaryota; kingdom Viridiplantae; phylum Streptophyta; class Pinopsida; order Cupressales; family Taxaceae; genus Taxus; species Taxus chinensis. Next base: position 663,557,305 of record CM034147.1, on the reverse strand, counting down.
TGAGGGTGATACATTGAACTAAAATTAATATGAGCCCCAAAAGCTCCTTAAGCAATCAAAAGGGATGGATGGGTGTAGTAGTCAATCACTCCTAAAGCAGTTGAAAGGGATGCTCACACTTCTTTGAAAAACAAAACCTCTTCCCTTTGTGCTGAAGGGAAGTAATAGGATTGGAAATCCTAGAAAAGTCCTTAACAAAATGATGGTAGTAACCAACTAACCCCATAAAGCTCCTCACTTATGTCACTATGGTGGGGGCCAACCAATTAGTGATAAGATGTATTTTTAAGTGATCTACTGAGATAACCTCGCTTATGATAATGTGCCCCAAGTACTAAATCTTGGTTTGAAAGAAGGAACACTTCTCTAAATTCCCAAAAAACTGATGCCCCCTCAAAACCTATAATACATGCCTCAAGTGATCTTGGTGCTTCTTAATCAAGTGGGAATATATCAAGATGTCATTTAGAAATACAAGAAAAATCAATCCAAAAAGGTCCTAAAAACCCCATTCATGAGGGTCATGAAAACTACAGGTGCATTAGTCAGACCAAAATGAACTACTGTGAACTCGTAATTCCCATACCAAGTCCAAAAAGGTGTCTTGTTGATGTTTTATTTTATGATGTACAACTGATGGTATCCTAACTTCATATCCATCTTGGAGAACACTCTATCTCCACTCATCTGATCAAACAAATCGTCTATATGGGGCAAAGGATAATGGTTCTTCATCGTTACCTTGTTCGACTATCTGAAGTCAAAAAACAAATGAAGGGACCCATCTTTCTTCTTCACAAAAATCACTGGTGCACCCCAAAGAGACACACTAGGTCAGACGAGGCCCTTCTCTAAAAGCTCATCTAACTAAACCTTGAGCTCATGAAGCTCATGTGTGGTCATCCTGTATGGAACACGGGATACGGGTAAAAAACTTAGAATAAGATCAATAGTAAAGTCCACCTCTCGATGAGGTTACATACCTAGAAGCTCAGTAGGGAAAACATTTACAAACTCTCTCAAAATAGGGTGCACATCCAAAGGATAACTTGTTATAATCTCCTCCGATCTATCACTTGTAAATTCCACCTCTCAATGCAGTTTCATACCCGGAAGATCACTAGGGAAAACATTTACAAACTCTCTCAAAATAGGGTGCACATCCAAAGGAAAACTTGTTAGAATCTCCTTTGATCTATCACTTATCATGATAGTGAACATTTGACACCCTTTACACATGCTACGCTTGAGCTGCATAATGGAAATCATATGTAGGAACACATGTCTCAAAACCCCAGATGTAACTATAGAACTGCCTATGTCATCCACACACTCAATAAAATTTTGTCTACAGTCTACTTTGGCCTGATGAGAATCAAGCCAATCCATATCTAGAATGACATCATAAGATCCCAACGAAAAAAATCAGAGGTCTAAGGTAGTAAAGAATATACCTAGGTCTATAATAAAACTCTACACATACAATTCTATGTCAAGGTTGACCCCAGTGGCCAACTCTACTTGCCACCTATTTGACTTCCTAGAAGCCACCAATCCACACCTATCCACTAAAACAAGTGATATAAAGGAATCAAAAGCTCCTGAATCAAATAGTATAGTAACAAGTGTACCCCTAACCATACTTATCATCTTAATGACTATGGCTTTATGCTTAGCGTGATGGTTCTCCACTGCAGTTTAAATGTGATGAGCACATCATGCATCACTGACTGTCTATTCTGAAGCCGATGCCTTTTACATCTTGGAAAAATATGGTCTCAAAGGACAAAATCGAGCATAATGATCAAGGGACCCACAAATGAAATAACTTGGTGCATTTCTGTGTGACTAAGACCCACCTGTGCTATGATGTACTGACCCCATGGGTTCTAATTTGGCCGAATATTATGAACAAGATGTATTAGACTACTAGCTACTTGACCTCTTATCTCTGCCAGATATGTGGCTATTATGGCTCCTTACCTCTCTGACTATCCTGATCTTAGCCTAGTCGTGTACTGCTGAGGAGCATACTACTGAGAGGGCTGCTGTGAGTGTGGAGGAGGTTTGTGAAGCTGAACTGAAAAGGTCATAAACCCTCCTCTCGAGGGTTGAGTTAGAGCCTCATGATCTCTAATCTATAAAATGAGTGAACTCACTCATGTAATTTACCTCAGTTCTTATCCCAAGACTCTTGCATCTTGGTTCTTATTCTCCTATATGAGATAAGATTTCTCCATCGCCTTCTCCAAGGTCAAGGGAGATAAAATCCTCACTTACTCCTACCAAGTTCTGCATTTAAGGCCCCTAATGAACCTGTTCACCTACAACTTCTCATCTTGAGAGATAGTCGACATACTGAAGAAGGTCCAAATGTAGACATTCATACTGGGCCACTAAATTGGAACCCTATCAAAGATCATGAAACTCATCAATCCTCTTTTGAATAAAGTGCTCTGACATGTTTCAAGCCTGAAAACACTCCTTAAATATCTTATAAGTGACGGTCTCATGATTCAAATGGAGATTTGGATCCTCACTCCTCTAGAATTTTTTTGCTTTAAGGAGGAGGTGTATGATTAGGAAGGCTTTAAGATTTCTCTCATAAGGATGAAAGCCAAAGTAACTATATAAGATTAGGATTCATGAATCAACCCCAAATCCATTTATTATGCCTCCATATGTAGGTGGGTGAAGTCAAAGGAGATTAGGAATGACATCACCTACTACCTACCCATGAGGGCGTGTCTTAACCACTCTTTGAATATGTACTGAAGGATTGTGAGACCTATCTCACTGGGCTGTAAGCTCAACTAAATGGATGCGTGACCTTTGTAGCTGTGAAGAGAATTATATGTGATTAGCAGAATGTGAGTCCTCATCCAGGAGTACCTCCATGTCAGGATGAATATCCTCTGCCACTGACTTTGGCTGTGCAAGAAATTGTTCTTGAAGGACCCACATCATCTGATGCAGCATGTCTAATATTTACGTCTTAAAATCAACAATAGGTACCTCTGGAGGTGGCTGCCCAGACCCTAAGTCACTACTGCACCTCATCCAATACCACACCACGTCATCCTACATGAGGGAAAAATGGTACATTAGACTTTTGTGGAAATGATTTAAACAAAGTGGTTTTATGTAATTTATACTACCAAAAGTTTTTAACAAATCCCCAAAGTGTTTGATGTCTAAACCAAGATTTGATACTAGATGTTGCACCACACTTAACAAAAGTTCCAAAAATGGTAAGAGATAATCAAACATCTCGATTGAAGATGGGAAAAAGTAATAAAGGTGGTAATATTTTTTTTGTTAAAGTTAATTAACTTTATGATAGTTATAGGTACCCATAGACAAAGCAATGCAACTAATTCACAATGAAGGGCGAGATGACACTAAACCACACTCGTGAACAATAAGGGGGAATAACGAAGAAATTTCAAACCATGGGGCAGAGGGTCAGCGTAACACCGCATCTGTAAGTTAAATGATTTATGATTACTTTATAAACATTGACGATAACAAAATTGCGATGGGGGCAAGGGTCGAGATAATCCGATAACGATAAAGCTTATCACGCTAGGAGGGTAAAAATAAGTTTTAAAAATCGATTTACAACAAGGTTAATAATCATTCTGAGAATGATTAATATATTTTTATTTTCAAGATGCATGAATCCATAATTATATAAAAAAGAATCATGGGTCCCATTTTGTCTCCAAAATGGACCCATGCCTTCGAATTTATTTTACAAATAATATTATAAGATGTAAAAGAAAATACACTCCGTTATTAAATTTTAAACATTTAACCTGAGTCTTTTTCCCCAAAATAAAACATGTAATTTAAACCACTTTATAATTTACAACCAAATTACCTAAGTCACTAACAAGGTAAATTATTTAATTTCATTCATTTGAAAGTGCACCCACATGACTTAAGTCATTGTACACATTAAATCCGAGCCCTAAGATCTAAGATATCTCCACCCTTAGATTGACTAAACCTAAAAACTCAAAAGAGGATATATTTTCTCACCCTAAAGTTGTTATTCATTTCCTCTCCCAATTTCATTTGGGTCTCTTTGTAATTTCTTCTCTTTGTTGTTTTTGCAAGAATGATAGCTCAAGGATTCAAGTTCAAGGGTTTATGGATTAAGTTTTCTCTTCCATGCTTCTATAGAAGAATACCAAGATCTGCACTTGTTTATTTACAGGGTTAAAGTTATGTTTATTGTTTTATTTGGTTTAGAGCCCACAACTAGGGAAATAAATTCAGAGAAGTTCTCTTGTTTATTTTACAGAGAGTTGGTGATTTATATTATTTTTTAGAAGAATGCACATGATTGACAGAGAGAGAGAGAGATTTGAATACACTGTGTTATAAAGTCCTCCAGGGAAATTGCAGGATTCATGGCCATTGGGCTTGTGAAGAGGGGGAGGTAGATGACCCTTTAGCTGTGGCAATGCAAAGTGGGGTGAGGAATGTGGCCCATACCACTTCCGTGGGCTTTGGCATGCACCATAACCCTCTGTATGGGGTTTCAACATGTATGGAGGCTGGTGGGACAATCGTCCCATGCTCACCCCCATCCCCCTTATATATATTTTTAATAAATAAAACCCTTCCATTTTGGCCATACAACCTTATTAAAAAAACCCATTTTTATATACAATTACTTGTTTATATATATATATATATATATATATATATATATATATATATCAACATCAAATAGATATCTATGATTTCATGGATTCAACACAAAGATAGCAAAATATCTTATTCATTCCCCCTTTTTTTGATAATATAAGATATATACATGTGTGTATATATATGTATATATATGTAGACACACACACACACACATATAAGAACAAGTCAAACAACACATCTGGTAATAACCAAATTTATACAAATTCTATACTTGGTTTATTACAAACGCATTTACATCTACTTTTACTCCAAAATAAAATTTTCTAGCTTATTTTGTAGTAAACATTTATTCTAAAATAAAGATATACTTGATTTCCAAACACAGTCAAGCTACATGATGAGCATCAAGAATCCAAAAAATAAATGATGTATTTTAAATATAATCATTGCACATTTATTTACACAAAGATGAGTCTAATTTTCAAGTTTCTAAGAAAGGGTATCATTCAGGTTTTTCAACCAAATTTACGGTAAAATTCCACAAAAAAACTTTGAACAAGAAGAAATATTTAGGCATGAAAAAATTGTTTGACATACAACAACACTCCCTTTTTTTGTATACATGCCATGATGATAAACAACAACTAAATGTACATCATTTCCTTTACTCAATTAATTTTTTTTCCATCTTAGTATGAAGATACACAAATAGATATTTCAAGGAGACATTTTACAACTTGTAAATTAAGTAAAAATCATAATTACAACAACAATTTTCAACCATGTATCCAACCATTCAAAACTACATAACTTAAATTCTTATAAAAAATTAATGTGTCCATTTCATAATAAAGGAATGAAGTAAAATGAAAGTACACAAGCCCTCCTCACAAGAGGAGACAACATGCCAAATCTATAGCTTATAACATAATAAAATACAACTACAAAATCTGTAACTCCGCAACATTTGAACCTCTCCACTTAGCTCCCAAAAATAGCATGCAAGATTTCTTCAAATCACAAGAAAGGTTCCTGGTGTGACCACCCAACCAATTGGCATCATTACATACAACCAAGGAGTCCAAGGTGGCATGCTAGCCTCCCCCCAAGCCCATGGGAAAGAGGAAACTCACTCCAATTAGCACATAGGGAAGGTTGAATGTACACAACAAATTTTAACAACATTTGAAAACCATTCAAAAGAATACCGCATCTAAGAAAAGCATGCTAAGAAGCTCCAAGATTGTAGCTTTGGGAAGAGTGGATGGGAATCCCAATTTCGTGTTCCCAAATAACTATGCCAAAACAATCGTAAAATCCCTTTATATCTCTATGTTTTTACCATCTCGTATCACTCAAAAACTCCCCTTATCTCTCCAAACCCCCCCAAAAAGGGTTTTCAAACATAATAATTTCCTTCTTGAGGGTAAGTATGAATTTCCAACCCAAATGGAAATACATCCCTACCTACAAAGAAAATGTAGGAGGGTTCCCAAATAGAGTTGAGGATAATTCCTCCCTCTTCCCATACAAGCTCCCAAAATCTGCACCCCTCAAGGGTGGGTTAAGCAAAAATGAAGCAACACATAATGTATTTTCCACAATTGATCACACATAAACATGCAAGGAAAAATACACAAGCCAAAATTCCAAGGATGCTTTCCAAAAGAGCTCAAATCTCCACTAAGCTTCCACTATTTTTTCAAATTTCTCTAAGCAAGATAACCCCATCTCTATGGAAGTGAGCTGTTAAAAAGAAAAGAAACTACCCAATAAAAACAATGGGAAGGTGAAAAATGTCACTGTACCCACCCAAAATTACATAGTGCTATATTATTGGAACGGTGAAATCCCCAATGATGATAACTTTCATTTCCATATAAATGATGAATCCAAGTCCAATTTCCTCGCTTGTAGCATGTTTTATCACTTAGTTTACCTAACTTCCAGTTTACCCTTCACGGCAGTTATGCAACTGCCATGATAGTTGCGTAACCACCAGTTTGTGCAGACTGACGATTTCGTGCATTTCTATCTGGGACTTAAATATTGCATTCTATACATGTGTTGCCTATTTCCAACTCATTTTTCTCACATGTTTCTTGACCGAATCAGCTATTTTTGAGCTTGATGGATGTGTATAAACTTATTTTGCTTTACTTACTTTTATTAGTAAGTTAATTACCTCTTCCTATGGTGATTTGGCACTTCTTGGTTACAAAGTGTGCTACACCATTTCCCTGCCAACGTTTTATAAAACCAAGATTTTTCTCGAAGCATTGGTTGGAGTCTCTTGAATTAGAATTGCATCGTAACTCTACCAAAATCTTACCAAGAAGCACACAAGATAACTTACAGCCTTTTCCTTGTTACTCTCTTACTTTCGTTACTACCAGACTGCCTGCAACTAGTCTAGCTCCAGGACTTCTACATATTCTTCTACATACCAACCAACACATCTCCCTAGACTACATTGGAATCATCATTAGAAAATAAGCTATGATGGGATCAATAAAAGAACAACTAGCATTGGATATTGTCTCTGATCTATACATTTCTAGGTTGGAGGTGTATTTAAATTCCTAGAAGCTTTCTTTTAGTAGTTAGATTTCAATTCATAATCAATTAAAAATCTTGTTTTAAGAAAGGTAGAATTTACATAGATTAGCTTCATTTCCTATAAGTAGCTTTCGTTGAAAAATTATTCTCATCTCATCCCTGTGGATTTTTCTGGGAAGGATTTGGAGGAGGTTTTTGTGTACATAGTCTTTTATTTCTTCACTGCCAAAGCACCCGTAGCTTTCCTTTTATTCATTTAGTTAGATTGTACATGCATACGAGAAAATATTATCTTGAAAGCTTCTTCCCTGTTTATCTCTGTGGATTTTCAAGGAAAGTAAGTTTGAAGAAGCTTCTATTTATGTGCATTTCATGTTGAGTTTCTTCACATTGAAAAAACTTATGTAGGAATTTTAGTGTTTTACCAAGGAAGTTTTATGGGAAAGAAATTACTTCTGAGAAGCTTTTAATTCTTCCCATGACTCTGAGGTAAAGCTATCAGAAGGAATTAATATCCACATTTACAAATTGGAAAAATCCCCTGTTTAAATTAGATTAGAAGTTAATTAATCTACAACAGAGGAATAACCACATCTAGCTATTTTACGTTGTTTGTTTTATTTTGTTTTGGAATAGAAGTAGTTTTAATTTAATTAGAAGTAATTTTTCACTATCTGTGTAGCTTTTATTTATTTATTTCCATAAACCAAAAAAATCCTCAAAAACATAGGATTAAAATATTTAGATTTATTTATTTGTTTTTATTTCCTTTTATTTAAAAGTCTTCTGGAAAATACAAAAAACAAGTAGATTAGATTAATTACATTTATTTAATTAATTAGTTTCATTTCCTTAATTAATTAGTTACACATAGATTTAATTAAATTAAAGGAGAGTAATCAACTTTATTTAATTTAAATTTGCTTGCATTCTTGTTTAAAATAGGAACATAGATTTAATTAGATTGGAATTAACACAAGCTCCCTTACGTTTCCTTAGTGGCTTAGGTTACCTGAACTTAGCCTTAGCCATCTTTCAGTTTCTTTGCATGTGCTTTGTTTTTCCATAGATTACTTGTTCCATGTCCACATGACCATCCAAGGCCCAAGAAAACCAAGACAAAGAGTTTGTGACCCAACCATACCGCAACAAACATTGTTATACAATTTACCGATATTGAACAAGGTCTTAGACAAATCATCTTCTAGACCACTCCCATTCCCACCTAGCATCATCCAACAACTGATTTCTTTAAACGACGAGGTGGATAATGCCAACGAGTTCTGGAAAAACTAGCCTAGTAGAGACTAGACTTGTCCTTCCCCATCTCTCGTCCCATATTCATGACCCTATCCGGAGAGAAATTTATGAGAGACGAAGGATGATTCCCTCACACTTCACAACCATTTCAAGGTTTATTTGGCCCAAATGATATTGATCAAATCTTCGTGTGGCCATTATTCTCGACTGTTCCATTTCATCTGAGCAGGTTAGACAAACATTCATTGCCCTTAACAAGAAAATACCCATTTGCTCATTGAGGACATCCATTTTCCTTTATTTTCCTATAGACATTTCATCTATGTCACATTTCCATTTATCCATTCCATAGTCCATCTATCATTCCATCTCAGCTGTCCTGGCATGACCTTGGGAGGTCACATGCGTTTAGGAGTCACGTGTTGATTCTCAGGCATACAAAATTGGTGAACCCGACATGAAGGACTAGTTCCTTTTCGTATCCACTTTCCTTCCTTTCTTTCATCCATCCTTCTCCTCTCCCATTATTCTATGGGTGTTTATACACCCCCTGAATATGTCGGGTCAGGAATACAGCATGCCCATTTTGGGTCTTGAAGCCTATTACCATCATATAGGTATGCAAAAATCACCCTCTTTGTCAGGGTGGGCTGATAATTACTCACAAAATCTTTCATCTCCTCACACGCCCCCTCCTCAAGGGTTTAATACTGGTTCATTGGTTAGGATTGAGGAGATAGACCAACCCAACCACAGTTCATAACCGGAGTTCTCCAACTCTAATAACATGAAATTCATAGGAGAACAAGGGTTTTATCCATGAGTCTTATCTAGACCCTACATCAACATGCAATCTAATTCCTTCTCTTCTTACCTACCACAGGATGACGAGTTCCTAGCATGACTCAGCTGAAGCGGTGAGCGATCTTAATGCTATAGATCAATCCTTGGATATGATGCAAGGATATACTGATATTATTCTTCAGAACAATGCTACTACCCCTCCTCCTAAAAAAAACACATCTAAGAAGGGGTGGTCTACAAAAGATACAATTTATATCAGGATATCATGTGCCCTTGTAGCCTAAACAGGGCTCAACACATGCCTAAACAAAATGCAACACCTTCACCTTGCGATGCGATCTCATCATTAGTAGGTAGTATTAAGGAATTAGAGATTGCTTAAGCCCCACAACCTACACAATTTGTAGTCCCAAACAATTTCCCCTCATTACATACAAAATCAAGGTACATACCTTATGTGAGTTCTTACCAACACCTTTCGTCTCAGACTTACCTGGGTGTTCCTAACCCAGGATACCTTATTACAGGATTAGGCACACTAGGTATGGGCCCTCACTCTTCATACATGTATCTGACACAAGGGCCAACCAGAAGTGTGTTCTCAAATTCCCCTCCAACAAGAAATGTAACACTCCCTGGTTTTGTGCCTACAATCCATACCCTAGTACGGTTCCTCTTACATGCACATGTATTCCAAAACTTCTCCAAGTTGATATGTATTCTTTTCTTGGTCATTATGTACAGCCATAAACAAGGGGTTCCTTATTCCTACCTAATGCCTACCCTGTGCCGTATCAAACTCTATTTCCACCTCCACCTTCCCCTTCAAGGATCGTCAATGGTTGAATCATATGTAGTGGGACATATTCTGAATACTTCAAAGAACCTCTAGATTTCACTATATGAGGTGTCATGCTCCTACGACCATTGTCGGACCTCCCAAAGTTCAAGGGGGAAGGAGATACCCTAAATTCCCATATAAAGGCATATGCCACATCCATAAGAGAACTACTCCCTTGGGATGCAGTCGTCATGCAAAGATATTCCCCAAGACTCTTGAAGGGATTGCTCTTGATTGGTACTACAAAATCCTCGAAAGCCTCCATCCACTCATTTAAGAAACTCATGTATCAAAGTTCATTAAGGATTTCGACATGAATAAATTACTGAGAACAATGATTAGAGATTTCCTGCATATCAAATAAGAGCATAATGATTCTGCTACCCATTTCATTTAGAGGTGGCGACAAGTCCTCTATTCTTCTACTAGTGCTCCCAACATGGATCAAATAGAGCTTTGTGATTTGTTCCTTCATTCCCTTAAATGGGAAACCAAGGAGGAAGTCCAAAAGTTTCCTCTTAGGAGCTATGAAGAAGTCTTAGAGGGATCCCTGCGCATTGACCAAGTGACAATCAGACAAAAGACGTAAGACTTATGGTACAAATGGGAAATTGGTCACTCCCTCTCAAGGTAATTCAAATTACCAAAATGGTTCAAACAATAACAATCAAGGACCTTAGGTCCTCAATTGAAACCATGGTGTTACAATGGATGGTGTAACTAATCAACCAAAAAAAAAACATTGTTAGCACTAACAATGCAATAAAAACAATAACAACGCTAATTCAAATGCAACAACCAAAGGATTAACAACTTCACTTCTTCCATTAACACAGTTGAATTAATCATCGTCTTCCTCCCCAACAGGTTCAAACTCAAGGCCAAGCCCTTATCCCAAACCAATTTCCAAACCAATATCAGAACCAGGGTCAAAGGCCTCCGAATTATAACTATAACAATCAAAATCAGAACAATAACAAGAACTATGGGCCGCATAGTAAAATTAAAATCAAAGACCTCAAGACTACTATCCCAACTTGTACTTTGTTTACATAGAGTTATAAGACACAGATGTTCAAACTTGTAGGGATTGTAATAAGTTCATACAATGCTTTCAAAGACCAGAGACAACTTTCATTGAGATGTTCTTGGCTAACCCCACCACACCTACACGGAACACCCACATGGGGCATGTTGCTCCACAAAATGTTACTCTTGGGATTTATAGAGACCCCTTCCCAAAAGGATGCACCCTAAAAATGAGAAACTTAACCCTCATGGCACCAACAAGGGGACTTCCATAGGGAACAATGATCATGAAGCCTCCACGTCCACTGATCCGCGAGTAGATCCTTCTTTGGAATAATGGAACCAAACTAAGATTGTTGGCCTAGTTGAGTTAGAAACCAAACAGGAAATCCATGTTGCCACTCGTACTTGTGACTATGCATCACAACCTCTCCCTGTTGACCCCTTAGTGCAAGATATCATACCAATAGTGCCTAAGCTAGTAGGGGCCTATGACTTGATCACAGACTTAACCAAGACCATTACTCTCACATATCCTTCCTGGATTTGTTGAAGAAATCACTAGTGCACTGATCTTCCTTATTAGAAGCATTGGGTCTTGGTCACTTAGTGCATGTGACACCTCCTCCTGAAGCCCAAATAAACCATATAGACTTTGATGTTCATCCTTCGGCCAACATGAGAGAGATGTTGGATTTTTATTTGATATTAGTAAGATTCCTACTGATGCCAAACTAATATAGGAGAGGTGATCTTGCTTTGTATTTACAAGTATGGATCTACAACAATTATGTTAAGAGAGCCATGATTGATGATGGAGTTGCAATTAACATTGTCCTATTCTCATTCTTGCAAAAACTAGGTTATGGAGAGACAAAATTGTTCTTAGACATGAAACACATTGAGAGGTTACGATAGTCTTAAGGCTACTTCCATCAGAAATCATAGTTATTCTGGTCACTCTTGGACCTAAGACTATTTTGACCGAGTTTTATATTATAGATAAGGAAACTAACTATAATATTATTCTTGGAAGACCTTGGATTCATAGGATGAAGGAAATTCCCTCTAATTTATTCTAGGAAGTTCGATTCCTTCATTTGGGGAAGGTCTTTGTGGCCCAGGGAGATCCAAATCCTTTTAACATCCATTTAGCCAACCTTAAGAAGAATCTTGGGGTTCATACAAAGTTTGAGCTCCTAATGAACTAGTTGAATAGGCCTCTTCCTTCAGGGGGCCCGTTCCCATGACCAACCTTGTTTCGACAACAGAGGTAGAGGAACCTAAGGAAATTGAAGGTGTGGAAGTTAATAAAAACAAATCCACTGTGGTAGAATTTGTTTTAACAAAAACCATTGCGGAGATTGTGAAGATCTTAGAGAATGATTTACCAATCATTCTTCCCTTCGATTATTTGGGCATTGGTCATGCTCTTGGGATAACCACTCTCCCTACAGATGGATTTGAAGAGGTGTGCATGGTTGAGGTTTCAAAAATTTAGGAAGAGATTCCAAAGAATAATGAAGCATAAATCTTCCCTGACAACTATTATGGACCCTTAAATATGACAATAGGTGAAAGTGCTCACTTTGGTACAGGGGCATGGGTGATTCTTACTTCTCCAAAGGGAAGAGTCATGCCTTTTTCCTTCAAGTTAAAGTTGAGTGTATGAATAATGGAGCTGAGTATGAATCTCTACTTCTTGGTCTTATCATAGCCAAGATGATGGATGTGCACAATGTGAGAGTCCTAGGCGACTCCCATCTGATTGCAAACCAAGTCTCAGAAGTCTACGAGACTAGAGTGGAGCACATTTTAACTCTACAAGTCTATCATTCTTGAGCTTTGTAAGGGTTTTGATTTTATTTCCATAGAAGCCATTCCAAGAGAACAAAATCAGCTCGCTTGATTCTATGGCCACTTCTTCCTCTTGTTTCTGTCCTAGTAAGGGTTTAAAGGAAAATAAATTCACCATTTCTGTTTGATTTGAACCTTTGGTTCGTAAGATGCCAAACAATTAAAATATGGCATTTACGTTGAGATTGAAAATGAGCCCGTCACATTAGATTTTGCGTAAAATGATGAGGTGATCTTAAGATACCTCCATGCTTACACAGATCTTCATCCTGTGCATCACAAGAAGGGATTTTCCCTTATCCCTCACCCTTCCTCTTAGTTTGGAGATCAGATGATGAGGTCTTTTTCATCTGAAATATTTTGAAATCTATAAAGTCGAGAGGAAGAAGAATTAGAGTTACCTCTAGCTCCTCTTGAGTTTGAAGAGGGTAATTCCTCTTTAATCAAAGGAACTATAGACATAAACATTGGGATGAAAGAGGAACCCAAAATCCTGAAGCTTGGTTCCTCGTCCCTTGCCCAAAGAGATAGAGACACATATGAAAGTTCTCAAAGAACATTCTAAAGCCTTCGCCTTTAGCTATAAGGAGATGACAAGTGTCTCTCATGACGTGGTAGTTCATAACCTGGTTACCAAAATTGATGTGAAACTCATGAATTAGAAATTGAGACCCATGAAGCCAAAGGTTACTTTAATGGTCAAGGAAGGAGGTCATCAAACTCCTTCAAGTAGGATTTATCAAACCGGTAGATTACTTCTATGTGGTTGTCAAACAACATCCTAGTTCTCAAAAAGAATGAGAAGATACATATCTGTATTGACTTTCAGGGATATTAACAAAGCTTGTACCAAATATGATCTCTCTTTACCTTTGATTGACATCATCATTGACGAAACAACTGGGTATGAGTTGTTGTCTCTTAGGGGCATGGATTTTCTGGGTACAACCAGATAAGGATCTTTCGAGGAGGACCAAACAAAGACTACCTTCACAACTTCTTAGCGGAACCTTCTGTTACATTGTCATGCCTTTCAGTATGAAGAATGCCGGAGCCCACCTACCAGGAGGCCATTACATTATATTTTCCATGACCTTATTAACAAGATTGTGGAGACATATGTTGATGATCTGTTGCAAAATATAAAAAACATGGTGATCATCGTGAAGTTATTCACATTATTCTCTTGTGCTTAATCAAATACGACATAACACTAAATCTAGAAAAAATTGTGTTCAGAGTAACTGGAGGTAAGTTGTTAGGATATATCATTTCATCCCGATGCATTGACGTGGATCTAGTGAAAATTTGGGAAATTTTGGAAATTTCCCCACCCACAGATGAGTCAAGCATAATATCTTTCCTAGGTAATCTTGGGGAAATTCACAGTTTTATCCCTGACTTAACATACACCATTCACCCTATCAATGACTTAATGAAGAAATAACGTAGCAAAGAGTGGACAACTAAATGTCATGAAACATTCGAGTCGGTCATGTGTTTTCTCATGTCTCCACCCATGCTCATGCCACCAAAGGCTGATAATCCTCTTATCTTGTATTCTCAAGACACCGATGTCTCGATAACGTGCATGTTAGCACAAGAGGATGACGATGGTTGGAAGCATGCCATCTAATTCATTAGCCGTACTCTCTTGGATTATGAAACGAGGTACACTCAAGTGGAGAGAGAGTGTTTGGCCATCATATTTGAAACTAAGAGGTTGAGGCATTACATGCTTAACCAAGAACGCGAGTGATAGTAAAATCAGAGAAGTTGCAGACGTTCATTACTTAAGCAACCTTGTCCAAGAAGGTTGGTAGATTCATCACCTTAATTGGCGAGTTTGAGCTCACCTTTTTCAATTAAAAGTCCATCAAGGGAAAAATTATCATAGATTGGTTGGTGCATAACCCTATAGATTGCGGAAATACAATTGATCTGGATTTTGCTAATGAATGTGTGTTTTATATAGAGAAAATACACGTTGTCTCCTGTTGTCCATGGTATATGGAAATCATAAACCACATAATAGATCAAGCATATCCTAAAGGATACAATTCAAAGCATAGGTGACAACTATGTGTCATATCTGTAAAGTACGTGAGCATGGAATAAGCGCTCTACCATAGAGCCTTCGATGACATGCTTTTGAGATGCGTTGAAGAGCAAGAAGCATAAAAAGTTCTCTTTAAGGCCCATCGTGGAGTTTGTGGTGGTCACTTTAGAGGGCATATGTAAGCTCGTAAGATTCACCAGATGGGATATTTTTGGCCCACTTTAGAGCATGACGTTAAAGAGTATGTGCACATGGGTCAAAAATGCCAAGAATTCTCGCACGATATACACATTCCTGCTCAGGCTCTATAGCCAATAGTGATACCCTGGCTCTTTTCTACTTGGGGTCTTGATTTGATAGGGAAATTATCTCCCTCATCGTCAGATGGCCATAACTTCATTATTATGGCCATAGAGTATTTTAAAAAGTGGGTTGAGGCTGTGCCTCTTACTATTGTACCTGGATCGGTAATCACCAAGTTTATCGTAAACCAAATCATTTGTAGGTATGGTATCCCACAGATCATCATCTTAGATAATAGAACACCTTTTTAGAAAAAATATGTGCACGAGTTTTGTACACAATTTAAGATATCCCATCACACAGCCTTTTTTTACCATCCTCAGGCCAATAGACAGGCTGAGGCTACAAACAAGACATTAAAGTCCATTCTCCTTAAGATGGTTAAGGAGAACAAGAGAGATTGACACTTAAAGTTATTTCCAACCTTGTGGGCCTATAGAACATCAGTGTAAACAACCATGAGGGAAACCCCTTTTTCTTTAATCTTTGGCACTAAAGCAATTTTACCATTTGAGGTAGAACTACCATCTCTTCGTGTGTCCTTGAAAGGTATTCTGGATGAAGACAAGTATCACGAGATGTGATTGGCTAGTTTATAAGGCATGGATGAGAGTTGATTAACTAAAATTAACTAAAATGTGGAATAATAGTAGTTAATATAATCTAGAATGATATGTAAATATAATAGGTAAATGTAGTAAACAAATATGGAAAATGGCCCAAGTAAATAATCTAGTGAAAGTATTTCCCTAATATGTAAGAAAGTATGGAAGTGACTTAGCTGATTTGATGAACTTGCAGGACTGTGTCATAAAAGTGACTGGAGAAACAAGAAGCAAGAAAAAATATACAAAGGCCCCAAAAAGGATGGATCTGAGCTATCTAGCTAGATTGGAGCACCTAGAGAGGGATTGGGGTGCCTGCAGGTGCTCAGGTCTACAAAATGGGCACACTGGTCTGTGTAAAAGGTCTAGAAATGAGTTTCACAATTACTGTAAGTGTTCTGAAACTTTGTTATATATCGCATCTGATTCATTACAATGTGCTAGGTATCACTAATAATCCAAGATGAATAGAAGACCTACAAAAATACCACAAGAAGTATCAAAACCATATAAAAAGAAGAATGCAAATGAATGGGTCAGAATGACCTCAGCTGCCATAAGAGTGGGCTTACTAACTAAACATTGCACTACATTTTAGACCAAAATGTAATTCTAGTGTGTGTGTGTGTGTGTGTGTGTGTGTGTGTGTGTGTGTGTGTGTGTGTGTGTGTGTGTGTGTGTGTGTGTGTGTGTGTGTGTGTGTGTGTGTGTGTGTGCGCGCGCACGCGCGCATGCACATCATGTACCCTATTACTGAAAAATTACAACACCCCCTGATTTACTATCACGTGTGTGAGGCATTCAGTGTAATTTTCTAACGTGGGACCATCTCTCAAGCTGTGGGACTTGCAAACTTGAAATGGTCCTCAAGAGAAGGCCAACCTCCTCTTCCTAATCCTAATGCTAAACTTCTCCTAAATTTAGAAAAAAACCTAACTACACATATCCTAAAGCTTCCAAGGAGATATGGAGAGATAAAGTGCTTCAAAAGGGAAATCCTACACTAAAAGGGGAGGTAATAACACCAAAAAAGGGGGTCGACATATTTTACTAAGGGAGAAAGAAGAGGAAAAATAGAACTAGGAGAGGTCAAAACAACAGTGACATGGGCCCAAATATCCACTCACCATACAAATCTCTATAAAACACAACACCTTGCACCTACAAGTGAAAAATACATGTAAAAAATACAACAAAAATAAAGAGGCAAAGAAGAAAAATAAAACATGAGAAAGGGTTGAAAAACACAAAAAAACATGAATTTATTGCTCTAAATATGCACCGACCATTACATTTTTGAATAGAGGCACAAATACGCTTGTCAAACACAAGAGGAGGCTTACAACTCATTGTATTTGAGGAAGAAACTTGTAAGAGTTTCCCTAGCTCCTATAATGTCTGTATAAAAATGAGGGGGTTGATTAAATTATATAGGCAATTGTCTTACCTATACTCAGTAAATCGTTGACATGTAGTTGAAAAACCTCAACTAATGCCATTAAACTAGTGGTTGAGTTGTCTATTCACTCATGCCCTTTCCTGATCTGTGACCTGTCCAACCCACAAGCCGTATAATTTCAACTATGAGCCACCCTTTTCTACGAATTATGAGCCATCCAACCAGGTTTGGTTGGACATATTTCTAACTGTAATTGGACATACAACCTTCACTAAAAAAATAACTGACTGACCCATGAGCCATCTGACTTGTGGCCCATCTAACCATGTTGGGTTGGATGGTTAACCAACCTCCATACAACATCGTGTCGAGATGCCCTTTCCATGAACTGTGAGCCTTTTAACCTTCTAGCCGTACATCCCTGAACTAGCTGACCAACCTAAAAAACCACCGTAGACCTTACACCATGGGGCAACCAACCTGTTGGGTTGGATGGTTGTCCATCCTGTGTCCATATGAATATACCATCAAATAACCTATCCAACCTTGAGACCTGTCTAGTGTCACTACCTTCCTCTTCTACGTTGTACATACTGCAACCTATGAGGTCAGATGGTCATCTATCCCTGAGCTGTAAGACCAAATAGTTGACCATCAATATTGTTTCGTTCAACCTATGGGGTTAGATGGCCATCTATCCTAGATTTGTAAGACCAAATAGTCGGCCATCAATCCTTTGTCATCTAACCTATGGGGTTTGACAATCATCTAGCCTTGGTATTTGAATAGCCATCGAACCTCGTTACCTTACTCATGCATCATACATTGTCTAACTTAGGTTAGACGGTTGTCTATCTTTGCTTCATATAACTGGAAAATTGGTCATCCATACTTTTCCATCTAACCTTTGGGGTTAGACGGTCATTTATCCCTATTTCTCCAACTTGTGGGGTTGGACCACGATCTAACTAGATGGGGATGGATGGACGTTTATCCTTCGTCCAACCTCATGAACCATATAAAATTCATCATTTGATCTAGATAGCTTAGTGGACTCGTGAGTGAGTTCTCCTTGTTGCCACCACCCTCGTATGAACCTTCCTTGGGCTTGGCCGATCAGACATTAAGCCATCTGAGCTTGTACGTCAGTCAGTTGTTTAACCTTGAGTTGGATGATCATCTACCCTTGGGGTTGGACAGTCATTTAACTTTCATCCAACCCTTTTTCATCTTCATTTTGATGTCTAATCACTGACCTACTACCTGCCAACTCACTGAGTAGCTCGTCTTCAACCTCCCAAGTTGACCCCCGAGTTGTCCAACCAAGTCATCCAACCTAGGCTCATCTGAATCTTCCCCTTTTTTCTTTTGATTCTCGGGGGTTAAAATTTTATGGTCATCTATATGTCCCAGAATCTGAATGGCTAGGTCCATTCTGGATAAACTATCCAAATTAACCCGAGGGGTGAAATTGGGGATAACAATTTGGTGACCTCTCGAGGACATCTTCTTGCTAGATGAAGAGACCAGGAGCCTTAAAGAATCCATTTGGTATGGAGTCAATCTTGACATTGAATAAATTGATCTTTATTTTGAAAACATGTCCCCTAGACTCGTGTGAACTTAGCATCTAGAATGAATTATTTTGAAAACATGTCCCCTAGACTCGTGTGAACTTAGCATCTAGAATGAAATTATTTTGGCATGCTCTTAAAGTTGATTTTTGGTATTTTAGATTAAACTTGTAAATTGTCCCCAAAATTGAAAATTTTATCAAGGCACTGGCACAGAGAACTCTAGACCTGTAACTAATATGATTTCTACCACTTCAACACTATCACTTCCAATAGATGGGTTGTGCAAGAACAACCACACACCACAACGCACACTATGTATAAAAATGAAAATCATATATAATCTAAGTGGAGCATACATAGGTCGTACAAGAGCTTCTTCTTTTGAAAGAAAACCTACCTACTCTGTGCTAACTGAAGGTAAAGGGGGTTAAAAAAAACCAACAACAGGTTGTTAGAAGTAGCTACCCTTCCTCACAAAATGTGGCTATGTGATGGATTTTTCAATAAGCATGGGCATGTGCACAAGTGAAAATTTGAAAAGATGCCAATTGTCCACCTGACTAAATAAAGTATCTACATTGATCAAAATAATCTCCTCAAGCTATTCATTGCATTTCGATCCTAGAGGCATTGACATCAACCTTTGGTGCTTTGAATCTCTTACTCATGTTCAGAAGTGAACATGAACGGTTGTGGATCCTCCCTTGCTTCTAATGAACCCAAGTACCTAATGGGGAACAATTTGATCCTTCCAATATGCCCACTTCTCTGAGTTCTAACCCATAGGGTGGAGTTCTTTTATAGGCCTTCTTAGAAAAGGTGACTACTTGCATGCTCATTTTGACCTTGTGGGTCATTTTGCAAATAGTTGGTTCTCTACCTTGATGACTTGAATTACAATGATTTCATCTCTATTCTCTCTCCTCCTCCTTATCCAATGTGAATCTTGGAAGATTTAATTCCTCCAATTGTGGCTCTAGAGGGCTATCATGAAATTTAGAATAATGTTCTTGAATTTCCTCCTCCGCGGCAACAGGCTCTTGATGTTGAAGGATAGATGATGGAGGAGTAAATGTGGCAATTTCTATGGGATCTTCCTCATCAAAACAGTCCTCTAAGGATGAAAAATAATTTTCCTCCTCATTGTCCTATTGTGCTAAGGGTTTGACCTCCTCACTAGTGTTCTCTAGATCTATAACTTGTTCACCATGGTGCTCCTCAGCCTCTAGCATGAATTTTGAAATCTCAAACATTTCTTGAACATCATAATTTAGGGGAGAATGAAGTGGGAGGAAGGCTTGAAACTTCCTGTGTGGCTTTCTCTACATTTAAGGCCTATGAACTTTAATGGTCCTCCTCTATAGCATTAAACATGCTCCTCTTATTTTAGATTTGGAGCTTATTTTTCTTCCCTTGTTGATTCTATAGCTGATAATGAGTCAACAACCTCTACAATATATTACTAGTGTGGACACTATACTCAAATCACACATATTTTTGATCATCTTCCTTCTCTTCTTACTTTATTTCTATTGCAGAATCATCTTTAAACACTTTTTTATCGAACCTGACCTCTTCCGAATGCTTGACCATCAAGGGGATTTTCTCTATTCCAAATCCGGTAAGCCCAACTCTTCAAAACTTATGTCATTTCTTCAATGTTGGGCTCCTTTGTTTTTTTTGTCTCTTCACTGGTCTTGTTGGCTCTCTTCCCAACATGCAAACTTGGGAATGCAAGAGTAGGGGTGGATTGGGGTTTAAATAGTTGTTTACATTTTTTGAGGTTGTATGAGGGAAGATATTTTTTCATTCTTCTCTTGTGGAGGGGATTTGGGTTTATAAGGTAAAAGGGTAGATAAAATTGAAGATGGGAGTGGAAGACTAGAAGATGGAGAAGTGGAATTCCACAACGTAGGAGCATCATGCAACAAGCTTGGAATCTTAACACTCTGGTTGAAATAATACAAATTGAGAAGGAGAAAGAGGGTTTTGGGATAACTATGAAAGTGGTGGTGGACTTACCCATTGACAAGGTTGTCCTTGAATCAATTTATATGAAAGCTTCTATCTCCATCAATCCACTCCTGTAAGCCTAGTGGCAACATTTCAACCATGAAGTCCCAGCTTCTTATGCAGGGTTGTAGTGTATTGGAATAGGGCCTACCCGTTGACAAGGGGTCCTAAAACTAATCTTGAATGCTTTGAATTTGAGATTTTTTTCCCTTGAATGTACAGCATACCTGACCTCCAATTCTTTGAACTCTTCATATGTACAAATCAGCATCTCTAGGTTTAGGATATCCCCCAAAATATGCATATCCTTGCAATTCAACAACTCCATAGTTCGGCATGGATGACCAAACCAATCTGTATTCTTGCTTCATAAGGGATATGTCACACTACTAATATTCATTTTTGTACATGGATCTGGAGATGGTTGATAGTACCATGGGGATGATATCTTTTAAATATGGATGCAATGTATATGACTGGTATTGTTACTGCTACAAGTGGGAATTCCATGATAGGGAATGAAGTCACAATTACTGCAAAACTTTATAGAATGAAAGAAAATGGAAAGATGTGGAAATAAAATGGATGAGAAATGGATGAAAGGAAGAAGTTTTGCGAGCTCATAGAATGGGTTTTTTACCAGATGGGATTCACCATATGTGCTTTGAGCATGTGCCTCCAAAGGCTAAGATTCTGACAGGAATACACCAACTTGCCAGTCTACTCTAAATTTTGACTTACACATCTGCAAAATATATTTTGACTAATATCTATAATATAAAACTTGTGAAATGTATGGATTTCACTTGTATTATCCCACCAGGGCATGCCAAAATTGCTATTCATGTCAAAATTATAGACACCCCTCGATTTATTGTCATATGTGTGGGGCAATTGAGTGCCATTTTTCTAACATGGGGTTATCTCATCAAGTTGTGGGACTTGTGAACTTAAGATAACCCTCCAAATAAATATGGCCAACCTTCCTCTACCTAATCCTAATGCTAAACTACTCCTAAATGTAGAAAAACACCTAACCTAAACCTATCCTAACAGCTTCCAAGGAGGTATGGAGAGAGAAAGTGCATGAAAAGGGAAATCCTACACTAAAAGGGGTTGTGATAGCACCAGAAAAAAGGGGTGAGATATTCTACTTAGGGAGAAATAAGAGGGAAAATCAAGTCATTAGAGAGGTCAAAATAGTAGTGACACAGGCCCAAATCTCCACTCACCATCAAATCTCCATCAAACACAACACCCTCCACATGTACAAATGAAAAATACATGCACATAATACAACAAAAAAATAGAGAGGAAAAGAGGCACAATAAAACTTGAGAAAGGGTTGAAAAACACCACAAAAGCACATGAATTTATTACTCTATAATATGCACTAGAAAATTACATTGTTGAATAGATGCACAAATACGCTTTTAAAACACAAGAGGAGGCTTACACCTCATTGGAGTTGAGGAAAAACTATACAAGAGTTTCCCTAACTCCCAGAATGTCTCCGTAAAAATGAGGGGGGTCGACTAAATTATATAGAAAATTTGTCTCACCAATCGACATAATGCATTAAAGAGGTATGGGAAGCCATTAAAATGTTAGAAATGACAGGGACGGAGAGGGGGGGTGAATCGGTTATGTGATAATTTTTTTCTTTTCAACTTCAAACAATGAACTTATAACCTTATCCTAGTGCTTGATCACAATTTCATTGCATGTATATATGAAAAACTCAAAGCCTTTCTTTTATTGATATTTAGAACAAAGTACAACAACAAGAAATCAATGGCATTCAACTACAACATAGTAAGACAATTCTCCTTCATCAATTTGATATTACAAAGACTTCATCTTCAACAATACACTATAACCAGATACAAGCCTAGAAGAAACTTCCAGAGGTTTTTTGGCTATGCCTAAAGGGTTTTATTTTTCAGCAAAGGTTTCTTCAAATGAAGAGAAAAGGGGGTTTTCTTTTGCAATGCAAAACTAGAGCATTGCCCTTTTTGTACTCCATTTATTTGACCTTTCACCTTTTCCCAATTGTAATAATTTCAACTTTTCAACTCCCTTTCCTTAACTCACCATTATTTTAACATGAGGCCCTTGACATCCTCAAATTTTAACCCTTCAACTCCTCATACAATCTTGACTTCGAGCTCCTTACAAGAGACACTAAAAGACAACTCTTAGATTCCATACCCTTAATATATCTAAACCTTCTCAAATCCTTTAACAACCTTTCATCTCCTTTAACTTCCATTTTGAGACTTCAAGAGTCAAATCCTTCACAACAATACAAAAGGAGTCTTTCCACCTTCCTCAATGGGCAATAGGAATATGCCTGTTTAGATCTTGTGTCTTTTGCTTTTCTATAATTTACACTCCTTTGGTCTTGAAACAGTTAGACCTCTAAACATAACAACATCCTTTCCACTCCTACTCAAGAGATCACACCGTTCATGGCTTTCAAGTAACTTGAGTCAATCATTGTAACCATATGCAACCTTTAACTTATCTCTATCATGTAACAACACTGTCTCTAAGCATGATTTTATTGTATTAGACAATCTGAAGGAGATTGATTTGCAAAAAGGATCTAATCATGCAGTTTCAAACTCGCAAGAGGTCCTTTAACTTTCAGTAGCTCCATATGATCAAGATTCAATGTATGTTTTGAAATCCTCAAAAAATTGATGAGAAAAAGGGAGACTGCACTTTTTAACAGTCAAGAATGATTTTACATGGAATTATCAAACCATTTCACCTTTTACCACTTGACCATACTTTCAATCATGACTTGCTATCTGAGGACATCCTCCCAACACTATGATTCAATAAGAATTTTCACTTGATCTTAAAAAAATTCCATGAAATGAAACTAGACAGTCATTTACCAGTTTTGAGGATGTTTTTAAAAACTTCTCCCATGAAATTATAGCACCACACTTAATCAATTGCCTCCATTCTATTTGTAAACACCTCTAAATATCCTAGCAGAGATATGGGAAAAGTTTCAAGTAGATTGGTTGGATAAATCTCGAGAAAACAACAAATTTCCTCTCCAAAACCCTAAATCAGGGTAAAAGAATAGTTACATACTTGAGAGAGCTAATTAAGCTATTTCTTCAATCAACATGCATAAATTTTTATTATAAAAAATCTCCGAGGGTTCTTAAAATATGTTCCCATATTTTCAAAATGAGAATATACAGTGAATTGATGAAGAATGTCTGAACTGGAGCTTTGAGCATGCATACGATGAAGGAAAAGACTATACATGTGATTTGAAGCACAATTTCTTGAAGAAAAAATATCTAAACTTCTCCTTTTAAGTGAATGCAACCAATGAGGATGGTATACACCTTGATACACTTCTTTATAACACAATTGAATTCATTTCCTTGATGGAATTTGCTTGAAGAAATCACTATTTTACATGTCAATGTTGCAAAGGAAGACTGTATATGTGACTCAAAACAAGAACACTTGATGAGGAACTTGTCACTTATCCTAATAAGTGAATGCCTTTATGATTGTGTTCAAAGAAAAGTTGTGAAAGCCATGAAATTTGGGGGTAAGAATTCCTAAACAATCCCCAAAGGCTTCAAACCAAAAATCAGTGGACCATCCGATAAGAAATGAGCAAGATTTTCTAACTAATGTGCATTATGAAGTAAACACTCAAATTTAAGCTAATTAAAAATACCTCTATTCTTTGAAAGCTTAAAATAATGAACCTAGTAAGCCCTTAAGCAATCAATTTTAGTGATTGAGAGAAATAGATCTCCCCATTATAGGTTTTTGAGCCAATGGTTTTTTCCCCCTTTTACCCTATAAATTGGATTAGTAATACAAAAAATGAAGTAAATAGCTCAATATCTAAACTAGAAATGAAATCTAGAAATGAAATCTAGAACCTAGATGCAAAATTCTATAATCTATGCTTAGGAAGAAGGGAGGAATTCTTCAAAATGAGAGAGGGGGGTCTAGCCTTATATATAGTTTTTCATTTGGAAAAATGGAAAACTTGAGTGCATGTGAGACAAACACTAAATTCTAAAAAACACTTTTAGCAAGTCAAAGCTTACTTTGACTAGGTTTAGGGAGTGACAAACCATGTTTAAGATTAATTAAACATGTTTAGGAGGTGATTAGGGTTTGGCGAGAGTTTTGAAGGGTTAGATCAATCCAATGGAATGGATTGATAGGCCAAGAAGGTGGTAGAAATGGACTGGAAGAAAGAAAGAAGCTAAGGTAGTTAGAATGAAGCTATTATAGCTTGTTTAAATGGTTTACAAGAGGAAAAAATGACAAAAGGGGGTGTCGTAGGAAGAAAGTTAGATAGGTCAAACCGGTGGTGTATCGTCGGTTTGCAGGGAGAAGCACAACTACCGTAATATTATTTGTAATAATGCATTGGCCAAACTATATGTGTCTACATTTGCCCCTCTTTGAGGTGATGTAAGTTACATCACTTTGAAGAAAGTAGACAAATATAAAAGAGAAGAAATTTTTTGAAGGGATAGAAGAAAAATTAATAGGATGAAGGATGCCCCCTCGAGTGTTGATGGGGTGATGAAAGAAGTCGATCGGCACTTGAAAAAGGTGACATATAGATAGAAGAATGGGGAAGGGGCAGGATGCCCCGATGAGAGGGAAGATTAGGCATAAAAGGAAAGTGCGAAGAGAAGAGGATGAGAAACAAGAAAAGAGATATTGAGCTATCCTCAAATCAATTATATCCACTGTTTAAATCATCATTTTGCTTAGAGATCTCCTCATTGGTCCTTATTAAAAATGTGAGCATACAACATAAGCGTATAGTGAAATGAAAAACCAAGATACAAAACAACTGTCTATTGCTAAAATTCCAACTTCCGCGCAACATACAAAACATGTAACGCAATACGAGAAGTAAACAAAATCATGTAACAAGGAAATAAGTACAGTCACACACACTTAAACCAACAACGTTCAAGAAGGTTGCACAAATATTTTGTCATCAAGCTGAAGTCCCAAATGTTCTGATAAATGACAAGGGAAAGAATGATGCCCTAAGCAATATGCACATGCAAGGGACATGATGGAGGACACTTGGGTCTGATGAAAAAGTAACGTGCACGACGAAACAGTACCAGACAACTAATAGTGCCCCAGAGTACAGATGAAGTAAGCAACATGGCCTTTTGTAAATGATTATAGATCAGGGTGATTTGCAAGTTGTTGTTTCAAAACATGTGAAAATGCCAACAGGATACATGGGATGAGCACCATACAAAAGACACAGATTTCATCTGAAAAATGAGCTGGTTACTGATTTTAGGTCGTTTTCAAAATTTTATACTATTTTTGATATTTCTAAATCAATTTGTACAATTTTACAATTTTTTTTGATCAGTCAGAAGAATTCAAAAGATCAGAGATCTTCTAAAAAGTACACGCGGAGGTGAACGGGGGAAGGTGAGGCCGCAAAAGAGCCAAAAGGGTATCCCCATGGAAAGAAAGATAGGGTGATAATAATTATTGTAGAGAATTATTGTTCACGACGGGAGGTAGATAGACGAAAAAGAGGAATCAAAACAGAGGAAAGCGCCTGTAAGGTTTGTAAACAATGCTAGGGTTAAGAGGAAGTGTCCGCAGGGTAGCACAAAGTGCCCCAGTGTGTGAAAATTAATAAAAATAATTATTTTTTAATAATAAAATAATTATCACGGTGGGTAGAAGAAGATTAGAATGATCATGGCGGAGAAAACATGCCCCAGGGGCATCGTGATGAGTTAATATACCCACCTGGGGGGGGGTAAAAATAATCACGACCAATTCATTTGTACCAGAGCCCTTGCAAATTTTTACGGCGAGGTGTCAGTGAGAGAGCTTGGAGTGTGATGGAGAGGTTACCGACGAGGCGGAGGTGAGCAGACTGGATCCGAGAGTACCAGCGAGACCCTGCAGATGGACCCTTCATGAGTGGTCTATCCTTTCTCTTTTAAATTACGCATTTAATGCTTTGTAGGTCGTTTCTAGGGTAGGTAGGTGGGAAAAAGACACATGTGCGTGCACGCAGGTGTCGAAATGTGGGGACATGTGCACGCGTACGCATCAGAAAAAGTGGGTACGCGTGGGCGTATTCATTGAAAACGGGTACGTGCACGCATGTCCGTCGAAAGGGGGGAAACATGGACGTGTGCACGCGTGTCGAACCAAGCGCGTAGGCACTAGGGGAAAAAAATTGATCTTTTAGCAGGAACAGATGCACACACGTGTGCACGCTAGGAGGGACGCGTAGGCATCACATTTGGCGCGTTGGTGTCCTGCGTGGCATACACGAGAAAAATGGAAAAGGTATGGGGTGCGTACGCGTCAGTTAGGGCGCGTAGGTGTCGAGGAGGACGCGTGTGCATCGAAAGGGGCACACATGCATCCGAAAGAAAATGGAACACACTTATAGCAATAAAATAGCAAAGTGCAGAGGAGAATAATTAGAAGAACTTTAGAAGAAAAAGGGGAGTTAGTAAGCTCAAGGACTCTACAGGACTATGTTTCCTTAGAAAGATAGCTAGAGATTAGATAAGTGCCTAACACTTGTTTTGATCTTGCAGTGCAGATTACCCGCACTTTAGACGTGGGAGAGATACGACCATCTTGATATGATAGAGGTGCAGTTTGCGGATGGGGATAGGAGGATATTAGACATCCTCCTTTATGTCACAGGGTTAGCCTATGTGGCTGATATGCCCCAGATTACATTGGAGCACGACCTTCTTACGACCATAGTAGAGAGATGGCACAGTGAGAGCCAGTGCTTCCAACTACCTATAGGGGAGATCACCATTACTTTGGAGGATGTCTGGCGCATCATGCACATTCCCATCATTGGCCAGCCGATCCAGTACGTCAGTGATATGGCGGTGCTGGAGGGATGTATTGCACAGTTGTTCAGAGTCCTCGACGATACCTCGTCACTGGGATGACGGTGAGATTTTCGCGCTGCATCGAGGATCCTGAGTTAGATCGGGTCGTAGTTTACATGATGGCCTTTATCAGTGGAGTTTTTACTCCCTGACAAGACTGGTTCCTCATTTCCACTTGGACTACTCAGGGTGATTCTTGGATTGATACAGGGAGAGACTTATTACTGGGGCTAGTGCATTCTGGTGCATCTTTACTGGGATCTACATCTTATTACCTACTACCGTCAGAAGATGGTAGGCCCGAGCCAGGCTCCTTATGATATGGGCCTGGGATCACATTGCTATCGGGCACCCCTTAGGCGTTCTGAGAGTTCAGGCTCCAGAGGAGCCATCTACCATGGGTTGGGTCCCAGTCGGGGACGATGTTCGGCCCTACAGGGGTGATCCCTATCCCTATCGTCGAGAGCTCGATGACCTACAGTAGGCGGCCGTGGTATGGAGGCCGTACCAACATTTCCAGTGGCCAGAGGATGCCCGAGAGCTATCCATAGCCGGAGTAGAGCACTTTATCATGGGTAGCCGCAGCTATATGCGGGAGTTTTACAGGGTTGACAGATGTCAGCGACAGTTTGGCATCACACAGGATGTTCCGGGGCCCGATATGTGGTATGCACGGAGGGTGCATGAGTATTTTGACATGGGGCTGCAGATAGCCTTTGACAGAGCCTAGGCTAGTTTTACACATGTGATACCTATTGCATGGGTACCTTTGAGGTAGGTGATGTGAAGGACATGAGATTATCAATTAGGTTTTTTATGAATGCACAATTGAAATAAGTAATGACTCACCTTCTTTTTGTTAATCCATTCCCACCCAACCCATTTGCCTTGGTATCACAGCGTGATTCCACACAGGCTGACTATTTTGAGGGCAGCATATGAGGCAGGTGTGAGGCCTCCCCACAGTGGGGCTACCTAGCGATGACGATGGCACCAGAGGTGATACTGATGATGATGATTCAGATGACGAGGGTGGCCCTGATGTGCAACATCGAGTTAGAGGTAGGGCCCCACAGCCACAGGCACAGGGTCCTAGGCCTATACCTAGATAGGCACACCAGGCCCTAGCTGGTCCATTGCCTCCAGTAGGAATTCTAATGGGCATATATGTCCCATTACAGTAGGTTCTACCACGACAGGGTCCACCTCCTCAGGCCCCAGGGGGTGGTGATGATGGACAACTTGCTACACTATAGTAGCAGTTACAGGCCATGATAGTGGTACAACTTCAGGTGGCCACAGAGAGAGATCAGGCTAGAGCACAGGTTCAGGTGTTGACTGTCGAGAGAGACCAGGCCAGGTCTCAGTTACAGGATAGTGGTAGGGCTATATGGTAGGGTCAGATTACATAGTTGGCAGTGTAGGGCGCTGAGTTAGCGGGTGCCTTAGGCCAGGTACAGAGCCAGTTACACAGCGTCATGGTTCAGCATGATCAGGTGCAGGGTGAGGGACAGACCTATCTGATGGAGAGAGACCAGGCCCGTGTCGAGTTACAGAGTGTCACACTGGAGAGGATCGAGAGGCCACTGCTGCTAGGTAGGCTGATGTTGATAGAGGTCGATTGATAGGTGAGTGCGATGCCGCCCTACAGGTAGCCTTAGCCATAGGAGATGATGATTTGATACGTGACACTATCAGGGCCACAGGCGAGGCTCTTTATTACAGGACAACCTACTTCTTGGGTAGTTCCATCGAGCAGAGCGAGTGACACCTTTTTCCCAGCTTGATGTGAGCCGCACAGGCTCTAGATCATGGAGGTCAGCCAGGTCAATACAACAGCCAACCACACAGCCGAGTACATAGCAGAGGGGTACATAGGGTTTTCCCTCATAATTTGGCAGGTTCTTTCAGGGGCAGGCCCATCAAAGCCTCCATTATTCCATCCTCTAGGACATGGTCCCAGCAGCCCCGGTGAGGGCGAGAGTTGCGGCTGAGTCTCCTACTCATGCCATGATATATATGTATGTATGTATGATGTATGTATATGCCTCTTATGAAGGTCGGGTTTTGACTATGTATAGATTCTTTAGATTCTTTTGCGGATGCCTCTAGATGAAGGCTTGATTTTGATCGATGTAGGTACCTTTGTTGATGTACCACCATGCCTCTATATGCAGGCTTAGTATCTGATCCCTGCCCCTTTTATATGGCAGATGGACAGAGCATTTTGTATATACCAGACTTTGACACAGAGATTTTTATTATACATGTAC
Organism: Taxus chinensis; assembly: GCA_019776745.2. Taxonomy (NCBI): domain Eukaryota; kingdom Viridiplantae; phylum Streptophyta; class Pinopsida; order Cupressales; family Taxaceae; genus Taxus; species Taxus chinensis. Next base: position 663,527,141 of record CM034147.1, on the reverse strand, counting down.
CATATGGACACTTTCTTGTATATCTTGTCATGCATTGATATGTTGTCATGGTCATAATGCTTCACCGATGTTCATGTTGTATCTTTTTTATTTTTGTGTATGTGACATATGTTCAGATGTAGAGATGTACATGTTTTTCTTTCATAGTGATGATATACTCATGTATTTGATATCATGCGTTTTCGCTTTATGAGATGTTTGATTCCATATGGCTAGTATTTTGGGATGATAATAGATGATATTGGTGCGGGGGGGGGGGGGTGGGGGGGGATAGATTAGTGATCATGCGCAACCCCTCTTGCCCCCATTGATGATACGATATGTGATGATTAGCTTAGCATACATGCATGATGTAATACTTAGCATTTTTGTATATATGATGTAGTAAATGATGTGATAAATGTGATGAAATGATATATGATAGATGTGATAACAAAAAACTGTGCTAAAAAAACACACAAGCAAAAGTTAACAAAACTAAACCAACACACACATGCAACACAATGCAAAAAAAATGAAGATTAATCTAACACTTTAATCCAAGCAAGTAAAAATGAGTTCCAACAGATGCACATAGCAATCAAAGAAATATACAACAATTACTTTACAAGCATAACAGTCCTAATAATCAATGCAATGCAACACACAATTAAACCTAACAAGATCTAACGTAATGTAAGCAAAGAATCATTCAAAGAATGAACAACACAACAAGCTAAGTACACCAAAACTATACAAACCAACAACTAAAAGCAATCTAGCTACCACTTTTTTTTTGCAGGACAGCATTGACATATTTTCTAATGTTTTTGTATTTTCAAGGTCATGTTCTGAAAGCAATGTACAAGCTTTAAAGAAACGTGGAATGCCCCCAATGTGATGTAGGAATATACAAAGGGTCAAATGCCACGTGTTAGCATACAATGAAGTGGAATGTGAATGTGCCCCCAGCACGATGTGGGAATATACAAATAGGAAACATCCTTCACATAGATATAGCGTAAGTAAACCAGATCACAGGTCCTGCAAGGGAGCTTGAGGTCAGATCCCTAGACCTAGCCAGGGTACTGTGGAATTTAGTAAGTGGCAAGAGTTACCCATCCTGTTGCAAGAGTGACTTGTGTACGAGAAACCTTCCTTGAGCGTTGGAAACTGGTTTTCACAAAAGGACATGCCCACTGCGCCACAATTGTGTGGTTTTCACACGAGGATGACCTATTTTTTCTTTACTTTTTTCTCAAATTTTCAATTTTTTGCTTGTTTTTTCTTTGTTTTCTACTTTTTAGTTTCTTATCTCAATATTCCAGCCATGCCTAAGCATAGAAGTGCTTGAGTTGAATGGTGTTCATGGGCTCTGGAAGCTCTTCACCATCTGAATAGGCAAGTATATATGCCCCTGATCCATATTTAGCGGTCACCACATAGGGGCCGAGCCAATTGGCCTCAAATTTACCTTTCTTTTCCCTGTCTTTGGTGGTATTCTTCTGATTTTCTTTCAGTATGAGATCACCTACATCAAATTCCCTACGAATGATGTGTTTGTTGTATCCTCTGGATACTCTATTTTGATATACTTTAAGGTGATTAAGCACTCTGATACGCCGTTCATCTAACAGTTCCAACTCTGCTAGGAGAGAAACTCTGTAGTCTTCATCTTTGTCAAGGTAGTCCCTGAGAGATATTCTCAGGGAGGGAAGCTCCACTTCCAAAGGTATGATGGCTTCAGTGCCATAGATAAGTGAATATGGGGTTGCACCAGTAGGTGTGTGGATGGAGGTTCGATAAGCCCAGAGGGCGGGATGGATTTGCAAGTGCCAATTACGACTAGTTTTACTGACCATTTTCTCCATAATGTGCACAAGAGTTTTGTTTGTAGCCTCTGCTTGCCCATTACCTCTAGGGTAATAGGGGGTGGACCATTTAAGTTGGATACAAAAGCATTGACACAAGTCTTTTACCATCTTGTTTTTGAAATATTTACCATTGTCAGTGAAAATGGCCGAGGGGATACCATAATGACATATAAGATGGTTCATGATAAACTTGGATATTTGTGCACCGGTGACATAGGTAAGAGGAAAAAAACTCCACCCATTTAGTGAAATACTCGGTGGCAGTTATGATGTGTGTATGACCATCTGATGAAGAAGGGTGGAGCTTCCCTATGAGATCTAAACCCCACTTTGGAAAAGGCCAAGGCGTTGCAATAGGTTGCAAAGCCTGTGCTAAGTGCATGTATGAGATTACCGTAATTTTGAAAAAGTTCACATTTCTTCACGAAGTTGTAGCAATCGGATTCCATAGTAGGCCAATAGTAGCCTACTCTCAACAGTTTCTTAGCTAGCACCATGCCACTATTGTGTGCCCCACATATACCACTATGTACCTCTTTAATTGCGTGAACCGAATCAGTAACATTTAGACAGCGAAGTAAGTTCCCATCGTAGCCACGATGATAAAGGGTGCCTCCTAGGAGGGTATAACGGGCAATGTGACAGATAAGGGCTTTTTTCTCTGAATGGGTAATGTCAGGTGGGAAGGTTCCATCTTATAGGTATTGGTAAATAGGGTCATACCATGGGGAAAGGGGACCAACAACCTCACATGCTAAATAGGATTCAGGCATATCATATGCCAGCATCTGTAAGTGTTCCAAAAAGAAAGGCATCTTACTCTCTTCAGGTGGGATGCGTAAGAGAGAGCCGATGGTAGCCATGGCATCCGCAGATCTATTATGAGATCTGGGTTTTTGTTCAAATATGACATGTGAAAAATATTCCTTCAGGGTTTCAACCATCTTCTTATAGGGAATAAGTTTTTCATCTTTAACCTTGTATTCATCATTGACCTGCTTAATGATGAGCTGAGAATCTCCAACAACTCGCAGCTGTTTGATGTTCCAAGTGATAACTAGCTTGAGGCCAGAAATGAGTGCCTCATACTCTACAATGTTATTGGTACAAGGAAACCCCAACTGGAATGCCCTTGGTATAATATCTCCTATGGGAGTAATAAGCACCACTCATGCTCCTGATCCACGAAAAGTAAATGATCCATCGAAATGGACCTGCCATTCCGCGGATTCTTCGATATACATCATAGATGTGTCTGGGAGATCCAGACACAAAGGCTCTGTTCCTGGTAAAGGTGCTTCTGCCAACTGATCTACCAATACCTGTCCTTTTAAGGACTTCTGATTTACAAACTCTATCTCAAATTCACTCAAAAGAATGATCCAATTAGCCATTCGGCCTGTTAAGGTGGGTTTGGATAAGAGGTACTTAAGAGGGTCAACCTTGGAAATAAGTTTAGTTTTATTGTTAAGGAGGTAATGGCGGAGTTTCTGAAATGTAAAGATGACTGCCAAGTAGGCCTTTTCAATATGTGGATAGTTCAATTCATAGGCAATCAATGTACGGCTAAGGTAATAAACAACTCTCTCCTTATGGCCAAGGTCATATTGGGCAAACAGTGCACCAATAAAAATTGGGTAACAGAAATATATAAAAGGAGAGGCTCTCCAGGAGTAGGGGGCATCAACACAGGTGGATTTACAAGGTATTACTTGAGTAGAGCAAATGCCTTCTGACATTCGGGCCCCCACTTGAAAGCAACATCTTTCTTCAAAAGATGTGTAAACGGATGACATTTATTTGCAAACTGAGAAATAAAACGGTGAATAGCCTGGATCTTTCCTTGCAGCCTTCTGAGTTGTTTAAGAGTGGTGGGTGGAGGCATGTCCGTAATAGCAGTGACCTTGGTGGGATCCACTTCTATCCCTCTCTATGATACTATAAATCCCAAGATTTTTCCTGATAATACACCGAAGACGCACTTCTTAGGATTAAGACGAACCTTGTAGTCCCTGAGGCGCTGAAAGATACGTCTAAGCACTTTTGGGTGCTCTTCTCTGCTCTTTGATTTAGCTAATATGTCATCCACATAGTCCTCCATAATATCGTTCATCATATCATGAAAAATGACAGTCATAGCACACTGATAAGTAGCCCCAACATTTTTGAGTCCAAACGACATGACTTTGTAACAAAAGGTTCCCTATGGAGTGATGAAGGTAGTTTTGTGCTGATCCTCTTTTGTGATCCTTATCTGATTATATCCTGAGAAGCCATCCATTAAGGATATCATCTCATAGCCAGTGGTAGAGTCTATGATCATATCTATGTTTGGAAAAGGAAAATAATCTTTAGGACATGCTTTATTGATGTCACAAAAGTCAATATAGATCTTATGTCAACGGGTTTCTTTTGTATTGGAACTATATTGGAGATCCAATCTGAGTAATCAATAGGTTTGATAAAATCTACAGCCAAGAGTTTCTCCAATTCTTCTTTGACAAGAAGTGCAACTGTAGGATGCATCTTCCTCAGTTTCTGTTTAATGGGCTTGGCGTCTGGGTGCAAAACAAGGTTGTGCACAACTAGTGCTGGACCCAAGCTAGGCATATCTGAATATGTCCATGTGAAAATATCAACGTATTCTCTTAAGAGTTCCACAAAGGTTTTCTGTTCCTGAGCTGAGAGCGAAGCCCCCAACTTGATCATCCTGGGTAAATCATCTGAACCAATGTTAACACTGATGGTGTTCTTAATGAGCATCTTAGATGCATCCTCCATTCTGGTAGGATCAGGAAGGAGGGTGAGATCAACCTAATGAGGTATCTCTTTATCATCTTCAAATGGATAAGTTATTTTATCCACGTGCTTTTCATTTTGTTATTCTATAAGTGTTTCAAAGAGTTTTTCATTGTCAGATTTTTGTTTATTCTTTGTACTAGGATGTTCTAAAGTATTCTTACCCAAGCGGCCACACATCTCTGCCTCTTCTCCGAAGTATGCACATGTGTTTAACTGAATTTGGAATCCTTTCTTGTGGTCCCCAACAGGAAGAAAATCCCTGAGTCCCATGAATTCTGTGAATGCTTCATCATTCTTGAAGATATCAAGTGGTACGTAAAGTTGTTGGTCCTAATCTACAAGTTTAGGATAAAATAGGGTGACTTGATAATCAGTTGAAGGGATGAATTCAGATAGGGTAAGAATGGCTAACTCCAGGAATAGGTTCGTGGAAGCCAAATCTTTGTAGAGGCTACATTGGGAACTTGTATCGCTATCCGCATTATACGAAATGTCCTCGCATTCAGAAAAGGTAGCATTAACCTCGACGGGTTGAGCATCCTAGGATTTTAACCCAAGACCATGCTTGTCAGATTTGAAACGGCGAGTAGGAATAGGTTCTAGATGGCCTTGTGCATTGGCTCCGAATTCGTATCCTTTATAACCCATGACAAACATCATGTTGTGTCCTTTAGTATAATGAGGCGCTTGATGGCATGAGGCCATGGTTCCTTTTGGCACCTTACTAATGGGATCCTCCAACATCTTTTCTTCGGATAGAAGGCCACTATGAACAAATTTTTCCAATGGTTCTGAACATGGTTCTCGTGTACTTTTGAACTGAAAATAGGGTTTACCTCGTGTCCTAGGTGACACTGATAAGTCTGAAATTAATAATGCTTGTTCAAGATTAAATGGATCTCCTAGGAAATAGTTTGCTGATGTAGCCTCCCAAGATGTAAAAGGATTGAACAAAGAAAGGAAGTCCTAATTATAAGGTGTGAGTGATTATGAGCCCACCCGATTCTTCATAGCTTCTATTTTAAGAGGGATGACAACATCTGTGGAAGGGCACTCATAGGCTGCATTAGAGAAACTATGCAACGCCTGACAGTGAGTGAATGACTCAGGATCACCCGAGATAGTGACTATACACCCTTCGTGGCACAACTTGATACACTGATGAAATGTAGAAGGGATAGCCTGCATGGCATGAATCCATGGACACCGCAAGAGCATGTTATATGGGAGATCTAAATCTAGGACATGGAAGGTCGTATCATGACATGTTGGACCTACTTCCATGGGCACTATAATAGTACATGTGGATTCTCTCTCCTCATTATCATACACTGTGATGGTGATGGTCTTAGCTCCCAGATCCATTTCTGAAAGGCCTAGCTACCTGACCAACTTCAATGTGCATATGTTTAGACCAGATCCCCCATCCATAAGCACTCTTTTAATCTTACGACGGGTAACCACCACTTCTAAATAGAGAGGAAAATTATGCTCAGGGTTGTTACACGGGATAGTGTTGCGATCAAAAGTGATATGATCAGTGGGTTCAAGGTGGGCGACCATAGCTTGCAAGTGCGTGGGATCTACCTCAGTAGAGAATCTGAAATTCTGTAATTTTTTGTACAATATATCCTTATGAGCACTAGAGATTTTAAGAAGGTCTAAAATGGATATTTTAGTTGGTGTTTTCTCTAGCTAGTCTAGTATATTATATTGGCTTTGGGTAGTTGGTATTGGATCAGGTATGATTAAGCGAGCGCGTCACGTTCCAACTGCATAACTCTTTTCAAGAATTTGGATTGTGTTTACTCGTTCATCAGGAAAATGGATACAACCTATAAGGGAGTCGAATGGACTACCATCACTAGGGTAAACATACGCAGCAATGCGATAGTCATTAGAGGCCTTCTCATGATCTGGTTTCCTTTTCTTTTTATCTGTGTGATTGGGAAAAAGGTTCTTTGTATATGCCCCTTTTTTCATTAGGACCCTGTCCTGAATCGGGAGGTGATTCTACAACAATCTTTCCCTCATCAATAAGGTCTTGTATAAAGTGTCTCAGCCATAGAAATCTATCTGTTTTGTGTTCTTTGACATGATGGAAGTCACAGTATTCATGGTCTTTATACCAACCCTGTTTTGGAGAATTTTCTGGGAATGGTACTGTGGTACTTGGATATTCTACCATTTTAACATCATCTAATTGTTTTAATATAACAGTCAAGGGTTCACTCAATGTTGTGAACGTACGTTTTGTAGGTGCCTTGGGACGAGGTCCTTGCAAAAGCTTCAAAAGAGGACCTGTCTCCACAGCTTGTACTCTTTTGGAGTCAGTAATTCCATCACCGATGACGTGCTTTTTCTTATTAAAGAACTTAGGTTTTACTACAGATTTGGCCTCATGTTTGTCTTTGACAAAGGGTTTAAGTGTTCCTTTGGTAATAAGAGCCTTTTCAATTTGGCTACCTTTCTCTATAACTTCCTCAAAGTTAGATCCACAATGCATCTGGAGATGGAAGGCTATCTCCGAGTTTAAATTAGGAACAAAAATGCTCACTAATTTTTTTTCAGGTAAAACACAAGGGAAGCAACTAGCCAACGCTCTCCATTGTTGTAAGAAACCCGCGAAGGTCTCATTAGGTTTTTTCTTTGCATTACAAAGGTCATTCATTGTGATATCATTTTCAATATTGAAAGAATAGTGCCGCACAAATTTTTCTGCTAGTGCCAGCCACGTTGTTATAGACCCTTTAGGTATGCTACAAAACCATTCAATTGCCAAAGCTCCCAAACTACGGGGAAAGAGTCGTATTAGGAAATTATCATTGTAGGTAACCTCTTGACAAGTCATGTAAAAGTATTTGATGTGATCGTGGGGATCACCTTTGCCTTTGTACTTGTCGAGCTTTGGGATAGTGAAATGTTTAGGAAAGGGATGCAGTAGCATGTCTTTATTAAAGGGATAAGGACATAGTTCTTCGTAGAGATACTTTCTGTTTTGGCCTATATTTCCCTTTTGTAATGTTGTGATCGTATCTTTCATAGATTTCAATTCATCCTGAATGAGTTTCTCCTTAGTAGGCGATATTGAACTTTGAGCCTGAGTTGCTTTAAAGGTATAGTCTATATGTGGATCAAATTGAAACTTGTTAAGTTTATTTTTTTCTTTGTCTTTACCTATGTTTCTTTTTGAAGTGCCTAGGTTCGCTAATTTTTGACTCAACTTCAAGATTGTTTTTTGGAGGGTCTCCTCCTCAACCAGGGGATCCTCTTCTTCATCAAATTTCGGAGGAGGGGAGGCCTTCCACTCAGTTTTTACTTTACACGAAGCCTTAAAGTGAGGTTTATGTGATGTTTCACCTTCAACATTGGCCTTATGTTGCCCAGAAGTGGATGCATATCCCACATCGAAAGAATTATCTGTGTCTAAGAAGAATCTTCACTCTCCTAAGTTAGGGTCATTGACCTTTGTTTCTTCTTCGCGCTCATGCGGAAGTTTAGCTCCTAACGCCAAGACTCTCGTGAGTACTTGATCTTTGTTATAATATAAGAGCTCGTCAAATCTGTTTAAGTCTAACCTTTGTTGTTCTCCTGAAGAGTCTGAATCTCCTCCACTATGATCGATTAACGTCTTCGTATCTTTGAATTGAGAGAAGAGCGGTCCTAAATTATTCCCACTAAAGGGGAAACCATCAAAAGGATTATCTCCTGCATTAAGCTCAGTGGATTTTGTTGCCATTTTGAAAAGTCTAGGCATTACTAGCTGACACTCAGATGTAACACTATGTTTACCAATTTTCAAAGGATACCGATATGGACAGATGAAAATGTATCACTTACCTAAGTTGTGTCATGTCAAATCTATACTTAAAAGACCCAGGTGAATGACAATGTTGTACCAGATATGTGGGCCAAAGTTAGAAATCTAACAAGTCTTGAATATCGGCACAATACTAACAAAGTCCTCTAACAAGGTATACCTAGGACTGACTCAAGTACTGACAACAAGCCAAGTGTATTGAAAAGCGGAAGTTGCAATTAGATACAACGTAACAACGCTGTCAAAATATCTCAACCAAGTAAGCAAGGCATCAATATCAAGACAAAATCATGACGATATATATAATGTGTTATCAACACTTGTCAAAAAACCTAGATGACGTCAGAACTAAAATCAAGTAGAAGGTATAACAAGAAGTCTGCGATGATGTGAGAAGTGTAACCATGTAATAGAGGGATTTATACTACGTGCCCAAATAATGGGAGACATAATGTAAATGCCAATACTAAATGACTAAAATGCAAGCAAAAGTCGACAAACTAAGGGAGAGACAAAAATGATAAAACCAACCTGTAACAATGACGAAGATCCTGAAGTCAAGATCGTAGGACTGCCAAAGACATGAAAATGTACCCGCCTGCTTTAGTCATTTAGCACCCTAGCCGCAAACATGGATGAGTGTAAACGTACAAAAAAGTAGCCAGCACTATCTCTGACATGACACGTAAAGTATGCCTTTGTTTGACTTCCAACATGGAAAGTACGAATGCATAGGTGTAGATCAAGAATGTGTGAAAATAGACTTAGTTTCACTTTGGGTAGAGCTTCGCCTCATTTGAAAAATGAGAAGGAAGCTAAGCTAAGTAATACGTTTGTCTAGATTCGTGATGAAAGACACTCAGATCAAACTTGGAATGAGTTCATTACTGTGTTCGAAAAACATGATGCTAAATCCAAACAAGTTATCACTTTGTGATGGCAAAGACGTGAAGGACTAGCAAAGTTGGCCTCTAGACAAAATGGTTTCCCTAATAAGTTCTTTCAACTAGGTGTTACAAGGTTGTCTAAGAGTGAGGCGTGATTTACCCAAAAAGTCGCAATGACTAGTTTGGGAGTATCTCGGCTTTGTCCCCCTTCAATTACAGTGGGAAATGAATGCATCCATCATGTAATTTTACTAAGGTCACGATACAGACAACTTGCAACTCTAACTCACAAGGCGTACTAGTCAAGTGGGTAAGTGAGGCACTTCCCATTTCGTCCATGAGGTTACTCAGCGGTGGAATACTTTGGGGTTCCTGGAACCACCCCCATTGTTATAGCTTAAGGCGTTATGCCAAAGGGGTTACGTTCCAGTTAAGTGGAGAGGGACTTACCCTTTTCCGAAACCTGCAATACATTGTGTTGAGTATGGTGTGTTTTTTTATGTTTTTTAATCTTAATGTGGTTTCAAAAGTGGCACACCATTTTGGCAATCTGCAAACACATGTGTATTAGAAGTTTTCGCTTCATTCTTAACACCTTTCTTTGACCAACGTAAGGTTATGTAGACAACAAGTTGGTTAGTAGTTTTTTGGTTTGCCGATTGAGGTAAAAGAGAACTCAAACTTTCTTTTGATTCCTAAGATCACCTAAAAGCACAAAGGAAGAGCATATGCAAAATGGAAATCCTACTAAAAGCACATAAAAATGTTACTTTATCCTCTCAAGAGCAAGTGTTTTTAATGTGTAAAATAGATTTTATGTAAGTGCTTTTGATCTCCAAGATCACTTTGGAAAGTGTGAGGAGAGAGCATACACACGTTTCACAAATCCTAATTTAAGCTAAGGAATGAAAAACACTTAATCATACAAACTAAAATCTTAAGGAGATAACCCTGTTTTTAAACCTGTCAACTTTTAGAAACTTGCTTCAAGAATGTCAGAGAAATAGTTAAAACAAAATGTAAAAAAAAATTAATTTTGACAGTAACACTTGCGCATCCAAACTGACATGTACGCACCCCAACCAACGGGTGCGCACCTATACCAACACCTACACGGGTCTATTAAGATCAAAACAGTCACCAACACCTACGCGCTCTAATCCAACAAGTACGCTAGGGTTTCAACGCAGGTGCGCTCCTACTGACGGATACGCAGCCCAACTAAAAAGAAGTCTGTAAAATTTTTACACAGTGATATTAATTACACAGACGTGTCCAGAGAGACGGAGACGTGGAAAGACCAACAGAGACACAAACGCATCCTTGTAGAGAAAATTTTTATAAACATAGAGGACACCCTGATGGGTACGCGGCCTTTCCGATGGATACGCATGTATATCAACGTGTATGCATCACCTTAAAACACCGATGCGTGCCCTGTAAAAAACATGTATTTTCAAAATTTTAAGAGCAAACAAGTTATTGGTTAGTCAAAGCTTCCTATTTCTATGTTAAACCCACAAATGCATGTAAATAGAGTTCATTAATCCAAGGTTTTAAACAGAAATGAGGAAAATAACAAGTGATTTAAACTAAAAAGCTTTAAAAAAAAATTGAAAAACCTAAATGACCTTCATTAATGGAGGATGGACATAAGAGTCCCACCGGGCATGCCAAATGTGTTCAAAGAAAAGTTTTGAAAGCCATGAATTTTGGGGTAAGAATTCCTAAAGAATCCCCAAAGGCTTCAAACAACAAATTAGTGGACCATCCGATAAGAAATGAGCAATATTTTCTAACTAACGTACATTATGAAGTAAACACTCAAATTTAAGCTAATTAAAACTACCTCTATTCTTTGAAAGCTTAAAATAATGAACCTAGTAAGCCCTTAAGCAATCAGCTTTAGTGATTGAGAGAAATAGATCTCCCCATTACAGGTTTTTGAACCAATGGTTTTTCCCCTTTTACCCTATAAATTGGATTAGCAATACAAAAAATGATGTAAATAGCTCAATATCTAAACTAGAAATGAAATATAGAACCTAGATGAAAAATTGTATAATCTATGCCTAGGAAGAAGGAAGGAATTCTTGAAAATGAGAGAGGGGGTCTAGCCCTATATATAGTTTTCCATTTGGGAAAATGGGAAACTTGAGTGCATGTGGGACAAACACTAAATTCCAAAAAACACTTTTAGCAAGTCAAAGCTTACTTTGACTAGGTTTAGGGAGTGACAAACCATGTTTAAGCTTAATTAAACATGTTTAGGAGGTGATTAGGGTTTGGAGAGAGTTTTGAAGGGTCAGATCAATCCAATGGAATGGATTGATAGGCCAGGAAGGTGGTAGAAGTGGACTAGAAGAAACTAAGAAGCTAATGTAGTTAGAACGAAGCTATTATAGCTTGTTTAAATGGTTTACAAGAGGGAAAAATGACAAAAGGGATGTCGTAGGAAGAAATTTAGATAGGTCGAACCGGCGGTGTATCGTTGGTTTGTAGGGAGAAGCACAACTAGCACAATATTAGTCATAATAGTGCATTAACCAAACTACATGTGTCTAAAATGATGAATGAAATATACCTTGAAGCTCTGCAATTCTAAGAGATGCTTGTCTCACAAAATTTAGTTTTTGTCATGATTTGTCATGACATTCAAATAGGATAGTGTGTTCCTTCAAGGAGTAAATATTTCAAACACCTCCTGAGCATGAAAATCACCATGAATGAACCATGAAATCACTATTAAGGTGATAAAACAAGATTTGGAAGCCAAAAAAACCTTTTTGCTCCTATCAATTTGGTGCACACCTAGGAGAAAAAAACACTGCTCCACTAAAACCATCATAAAGTTTCAACCACAACTCCTTTTGAGAAAATTATTTTTCCAGATGAATTTTATGCCAATTTACTCTAAAAATTATTTCTATGATTTATTTGAAGGAGACCGTATACTTTTTTTAGGGCTAAGAAGCAAGGCATCCCAAAATGAGTTTTTCAAAAAGGATATTTAAAAAAACTCACATAACTTGAACAAATGACCTAAATTTGATCTAAAATTTTGCATGAAGCATCAAGAAACCTTCCTCTATCATATCCCATAATTTATAGTAAACAATAGGTCTACATTTTTCTAGCCCATCTCATTTGCATGCTAGAACACTGATTTTTCTCAACACTATTTCTGACCAACATAAAAAATTGACTCCTGGAGCTAAAATGAGTCTAACCTTTACTCACACATGTTGTGAATATTATATCAAAGCCTCTCCATGATTTTTCTGACCTATATTATTTTGTTTCACTTCATTAGGCACCTGAAACCACCCTAAAATGGCACTACCACTCAACTGCCAAAGCCCTGGCTTATTAAAACCTCATGAACTCATCTTGAACCTCTAAGAAACACCTAAGAATCCTTATATTGAATCATAGAGACTCTTAGATCACCTAGCTAAAAAAATTATATGACCTAGTCAGTATTGCTAGATCACCTAGCCAACATGCCTAGATCACCTAGCCAACATGACATCAATGACAAATCAACTGATACACTATTTGAAAAATAAATTGGTACGTTTCTTGGATGGGAAGTCATGTGAACCATAATTCATTAAAACCAGTTGTTGAGCTATCTTTTTACACCTACTTCATTTGATTTGTGAATCGTGAGTCATCCAACTAGGCTGGGTTGGACGATCGTCTAACTGCATTGGGCGGTATGACCTTCGTTGAGCAAACAACTGACCAATCTGTTTGAATTGCAACTCATATAACCATTTTGGGTTGGAACAATGACAAACCTCCATAAAGCATCATGTCATTTCCTTGTATGTCGTCCAACCTAGGTTGGATGACTGTCTATCCTCCACCTGCATAACCGCTGAGACGTCTAACCTGGCGACCTGTCTAACCTCTATCCATAAAAATGCTGGGAAATCCAACCTAGGATGCTATACACAATACAACCTAGTTTAGATGACCATATAACACCCATCTAACCCCGTGGCCATACAACCCAACTATGAAACCCCTTGGCCGTTTAACCCAATGATCCAACCTCTAGGGGCCAACTTGCGAAGGCGATATCTTGAGCTCCCGGATGATTTTTGGGGTGAAATTTTATATGATTCCACATGAAAAAACCCACTAAATATAATGGTGATGGTACCAAGATATAATTTTGACTTTAACAACTCAAAATGCCCCCTTATTTCTTGGGATGACTAGTTGTGCGCTAGAAGAATTAGCTACCTTAGAAATTGTATGATGTTTCAAGATGTCTCATATTTTTTGCCATGTAGGGCATGAAATTTTTTTTTCCATATGATTTTTTTAGGCTTGTAATTCCTCACACAGCTCTCAGAATATTTCTTTGAAGCTTAGGCCCTCTTTCACAATACATGCTCCTTTACGCTCGAAAGTCTGCTTCTGATGAATTGGCCCCAAAACCCCCGAAACTTTTTGGAATCACTTGAAATGCTCCCCAAACTTGAAAAATAACTTGAATAATTCCATATTTCTCCATGAATCCTTTTCCAGTGTGCAAACCCATCCTCCCAAGTTGTCTATTTTACTCGGGGATAAAAACATATAACATGCCCTAGGTGCTCTTGTGCTAGTCACATTTTGTGAAGTAGCGAGCAATAAATAGATGTAAAAATGTAGTAGAATGGTGGATGGAATAGAATAGAATCCCCTCCTATGCTTGTGTGATGCAAATGAACCAACCTTGTCCTTTGTGATGGAGCTAAATGTATGCAAGTGATCTCTAAATTCCTTAGATGAATGTAACTCTAGGTGGATGATAGTAGTGATTAGTGTTTGGTCCTTTATTATGGTCTCATAACTTTATATTTATAGGTTTCATTTTGATATAATTTCATAATTAACCCTGAAATGGCCAACCACTAAAAAGAAAAGAACCCAAAATGACTAGAAAGAGCCCAAAAAGTGGCAGGAAAGTTCAAAAAGGATCGGGGCACCCCTGGTGGGACCAGGTCACCCCAGTACTAGCTCAGGTGGCCCAATCAAAGCTAAAATGAGGGGAGATGATAAAAAATATTGGGCATGTGGGTGTAAGAGGTCGGAAATGAAAAAAGAAAACAAATTAAGATGGCCAAAAGACGAGGGTTAATTAGTACTTTCTTCACTTAAAAACCTTTTAAATAGTAGTATGAGATCAGGACTAAATAGTGTCTAAAGTGTATGATTTTGTGTCTACATTTACCCCCACTTTATGTTGGTGAGTGGAAAGCTTGGTAATATAAATTAAATAGAGATGCATACCTGATGTCCATGAAAATTGTAGTAGAAAGCACATTGAAGGACTAGACAAAGCGTGGAATGACAAAAAGATGATGGAGCGTGGAAACTAAAGATGAAAAAGTGCAAACAAGTGATGAGAGTGAACCTAAGGTGGAAACACATGTATATTTTATGATGTGTGTGATGTACCTACATGGTTAGTTTGGTGTGTGCCATGAAATGTTGTTGTTGTTGCCCCCATTTGACTACTTGTTTCTCATACGATAGGACCTATAAGGAGAAAATGATCAAGTAGTCAAATATGTATGTATGTGTATGTAAAAATGAAATGTAAAAGAGGCATGTATATGAATGTAAAAATCATGTGAATGTAAAATACACAAATAGAATGTGTGCACCTAATCCATGTTGAGAAAGAGAGTCTAGAAGGATATCTTATAATTCCAGGGTTTTTTTGGGTGATCCTACACCATATGCCGAAGAACTGTAGGGAATAATTCCACTGTATCCTCCAACCTGTAACTTCTTCCCTGAATGTGTGTGAAGATATTTCTGTACATCCTTGTTTTTTTGGGGGATCTGATGCCACTGGTTGAATAAGTATAGGGATGAATTCCACCATATCCTCCAACCTTTAATTGCTTCCCAAAATGCAAGGACTACCATGTCCTACAAAAGCCATTGTGTACGAGGTTTGTAGACTATTTTGAACCAATCACTGTATGTAACCCACAATGCCAAGGGTGGAAAGTGCACTGAACTGAACCGGTGTAGAAGCATTGTGTTGAATTTTAAACCCCAAATGATGCCCTCCTCTTTGGGGGTGGATGCAACGTTGTTGACAGGAGAATGCGGCCCCAAAAGAGGACTAATAGAATCAATTCTATAACTCTTCCATGCAGGGGAAGGGAAATGGGCTTGGTAGAAATCAAGACACACACAAACAAGAGGCTAGCCAAAGACAAGTGTTAGTACTAAAAAACATGCATATAGAAAACAATGTATGAGTTACGTAAACATTGTTTAAGCTATTGGGAAAAGTAGTAACATAATAATGCAAGAAGACAAATTAATCCACACAAAGTGGATTGCAAACATGGGACACCACTCATGATGTCGCATGACACACAAATCCACAATGGTCACATATAACAAACAAGTGTGCACACCAAACATAGGGCAAGGCTCACATACAAGAACAAATAATAATAGAAAATATAACAAACAAGTATGGAAGTAAATATTCCTGCATAAAAAATACTGCACACGAAGCACCCATTAGCATGTTAGAAAGATAAATAGTATGTCAAAAGCATGCATAACCAAGTAATGTAAAGTGCTAAGTACAAAATGAAACAATAACACCTATGAGAGACGAAGGTGGATGCCCCTAACAACTAGTGTAGGAAAGGTAGAAGGTGTGCATCCATGCTATGTGTAAGAGAACTATGTCTATAATCACATAACAAACATGTGTGGATGATATAGATAAATGACATATAAGTAATCTAACTAGCATATGTAATAAAACAATCATGAACAAGGAAAAGTAAGAAAGAGTAAAAGCAACCATAATATGCAGTATGCTGTGGATGGATGGAATGGAATGTAAAATGGAGTGATAAGGTCTGCGTGCCCCCCGAGTGAATGGAAATGTATGCAGTGAGGATCATTTGGTTTTCCCCCTCAGCAGTCAAGAATGAACTGTAAACGAGAGTGAAAATGGTCAAAGTCTGTGTATTGTGTCTAGCATGCTATGATGAGTATGTATGCATAGTGATGATGATATGCGACATATAGAAGAGATGTGCATGAACCTTATAGCCTAAGCATATATCACAAAAAATTAAACATATGAGTGATGATTTATCCTAAAGCATACATCACTACAAGATGAGTATAAGGAGTAGTGATGTAGCCTAAAGAATATACCACTACAAGATGATAAAGTAGGTGAGCATTTATCCTATAATATATGTCACTAACCTATCAATGTTGCATGATGAGAGGTTGAATGATGAACATGTGATGAATGTAGGGTCCATTTAATTTGTAAACCGCTAGAAGTCAAGTATGGATCGAGGAACAAAAGTGTATCATAGGGTAATGAGTGCAGTGCATAGAAGGCAATGCAGGGTGTGTGATGATAATAGGCGACCATATGATGTGTAAAATGTGTAATGTATGATGTATAAGATGTAATGCGAGATGTAATGTAGGATGCATAAAAATATAATGTACGATGTAGACTAACAAGTGGAAGATGCACCCAATGTAGTATGTAAAATGCTAGTGTTGTAGACCATGAAAGTGTTGGATATGTATAATGAACAAGTATGATGTACGATGTAAATATATGTAAAGATTGAAATGATATAGAAGAAATGTAGAATGTATGATGCAAGACATGATGTTTGGTACCTAATGTGTAGTGTGTGGGGTTCATGTGTAGTAAACCCTTAATAATCAAGTGTGAAATGAAGCACAAGAGTGTGTCATCAGGTAATGAAAATGCAATAACGTATGCATGACTATGCAAGATGAGATGATGCTAAGATGAGGTATGTATGAATGTTAAGAGTGTGATGTAATACTATGTAAGGATGTTAATGAATGATAATGCAAATATGAGAAATGTGCCTATGATGATATGATGATGAGAGGGGGGTGAATATTATGCCCCCAAAGTGTGTATGGTGAAAGAGGCTATAATGTAATGTCATCGAGAAGATCATCGCTCTCAGGATCATAGTTGAATGGATAAGCATTGGTGACTTGATAAATAATCAGGTATGGTTGATCACATAATGAGCCATTGAGGTGAAAATTTTACATACCCATGTCATACTCTTCATCAATGAATGGGGGAAGTGGAAAACTGTGTGCATACCAACGAGTGAGATTTTGCATATATCCAAGAAAGGAATTATTGCAAATGAATATGTGACTGTAGGGCATAGGAAATGAAATATCAATATGATCAGGATCTAATGTTCCCCCTATATAAGTAAGTAAAGACTCTCCTAATGTGAGTGGAGAAGAGTCCATAGTGCCCTATAGATAGACCATAATATGAAAGACACGTAGACTATAAGCAATGGTAATAGTGACGAATCCATAATATAGATGAGGGTCATGAGTAGAAGAATAAAGGTCCTCAAAATCAAAACAAAGTCAAGCTAGACCCTCATGTGAATAGATAGTAACATCGTAAGTAGGATCAAATGGAATATGCTCCCAATATGAGTCATTCATGAAGAATGTGCAAGTGAATGGTGGGTGTGCTAATGTAGGTGGTACATGTGAAGGTGTAGGTGATAGAGTGATGTCCATAGATTGGGCATGCCCTTGATAAGGAATCATGGAAGTAATAGTAGCAGGTGGCATAGAAGAAAATACGTCTATCACACAAATGACACCGTCAAGTGGTGGTAAGTGAGGTGGTTATTCGATAGGTTTGGGCTCTTCTATAATATCGATGTGTGGAATAGGAAGACTAGTATTAAGAGCCTAATCATAATATTGGAATGGATTGGGGTCACAAAAAATGGTGTAATCAATGCTTTCATGTAATAATTTTCCACAATTAGGTACAGTAGAAGCAACAGCTTGCATGACATGAAGCCATGGCCTACCAAGTAGACAGTTGTAAGAGACTAGGAAATCAACAATGAAAAAGATAGTGTGGACAATATTGGGACCAACAATGATGGGAAATGTAATGTGACTAAGACATGGATAGACAGAACCATCACAAGCACACAATGAAATACTATATGGACTAGCGTCACAAGCAGAAAGACCTAAAACTTCAAGGAATGAAATAAGACACAAGTTAAGTTCAGATCCATTATCAATCAAAGTGCACTTAACAACTACATTATGAATACGACATATGATATGTAGAGGCAGGTCATTATCAAAGGTGTGAACATTAGCGGGAAGGTTAGACTTGAATACTATGTGTGAAGAAAATGCACCAAAAAATACTTGATAAACCGAGTCTTGATGCATGTCAGCACAAATGCGAGTAGCAGTAAGAAAATGTTGGACTCTATGTAGTAAATCAGGATTTCCAAGAAAATAATCATTAATTGAGATACTCATGATGAAAAAACCCTAAGATGACAAGAAATGAATGAAAAACCTTAAAGCATGAATGATCATGTCGAGTTCATTAAAATTATTAACTAAAATTAACTAAAATGTGGAATAATAGTAGTTAATCTAATCTAGAATGACATGTAAATACAATAGGTAAATGCAGTAAAAAATATGGAAAATGTCCCAAAAACTAATCTAGTGAAATTCAAGGAAAATTTTAACCCCCCCAAAAAAATTATAGAAATCACAGCGAATATCCCTATAGCTAGTTTTGTGGTTTTGGTGAATGACCCTATAACCTATTTCGTTCTTTCAGCGAAAAGGGTAAAAATATAAAAAATAGTTAGAAATCAAATGGAAAATATCTTATAACTAGTTTGGAAAATATCCTCTACTGAATTTGACTAGAATAAGGCCCAAAAATTCTCATTTCAATTCTAGGTGTTAGCCCGTCGGGGCTTCTTTTGCATGCCTTACCTTTATGCTCAAGTTCCTAGAATGTGTGACACTTGGGGCTATCGGAGGAATAATAAAATGGCACATGACATATTTTGATTGCTCACTACCACTCCGCCATACGTCACCAACACCACAGACCTGAAACTTTATTAAATCGGTTCATTTTGTGGGCTTGAAGTCCACGAAATGCCTCTACCTTGATGAGGCCCAAAATCCTGCCACATGGCCATCTGATAAATAATCTACATTTTTTGATAGGAAGAGGAAAATGACATGTGGCATATTTTGATTGCTCACTTCCACTCTACCTTACCTTACCGACACTGCAGACTAAAAACATTAGTGAATCACTTCATTTTATGGGCTTAGAGTCCATAGAATGCCTCTTCCTTGATGAGGCCTAGAATCTTACCAAGTGGCCATCTGATAAATAATCTACATCGTTCGATATATTAAAATCAATGGTGCAAAATCTATTTTGGGATGAAGGCCTAAAACACTCACATTTCGAATGGAAGTGCCCAAAATAGGCCTAGCAAAGTGACAACTGTCATCGACTGAATGGAATTTGAAAATAGACTAAATTTAACAATAAATTTTACAATGAAAGACGTAATCATTCATATTGATGTGCTACTTCTTGCGAGGTGATATTTAACGTCCATTGAAATTCTATTTTTGGAAGGCATACTGCAACAAATTCAATAAAAAGCAGGATAGATTCATAGAAGTTTTGGACCATGTAAGACTCAAAATATACATTTTACCAAGTAATGCATTTGATTCTTTAAATATTATCATTTGGTAAGTAGCATTGTATAAGCCTTCTCTTTGAAATATTTCAATATAACAGTTGAAAAATTACGGTTGACGGTTTCCAGATTCCTGAATAAAAAATTACAAGCATGTCTACTTGTTAGGAATTAGTATTCACATGGTTTATTTATATGGTTAGTTTAATGTGTTACTAATATATTATTGTTATATAAACAATAATATATTATTGGTGTTGAGTTGTGTATTGTTACGGGAGTAACAATCACAACTAAATAGGTTTATTTGTTGTAACACTTTCCTATTTTATAGGAAGCCAGTTTTCCTATGTATATGGCTATTTAATAGCCTGTGTATGTAATTCAAATTGGTCGAATACAATATCAATATTATTTTTTTCTGTGTGACAATATTGCTGTCCCAATATTTGGTATCAGAGCGATTATGGATTCCTGAGAATTATGTGGGGTGGATCCAAGTTATTCATGGTCGCCCTTGTTATGGTAGTGATTTTATTGCATCATTATTTTACCTATAGGCGTGCTCTTTATTGGATTCATTACATTTCAAACTGACCTACATCATCTGTTCTATTTTTTCAAAGATTATTGTTTAGACAGTGTAATCAGGAAAAATAAAAGGCATTTGAAAGGTGTTATTGAAACTACAGAATATTGTTTCCACACGTATTACTTCTTGCAGCTGTCAAAAAGAAAAAAAAAGGAAGAAAACATGTTTTTTTAGCCGGTTTAGGCGTCAAACTCAGTCAAGAACAACTTTCATATCATGCAATGAAATAAAAAAAATGAGTACCATTGCAAAGCTCTGGAAATAAGCTTTCCCACGCATTAAATGGTTTGCAAATCGGAGCTCTGGTTCTCAAGTTATGAACAAATCATTGTTGGTCACTTAAAAAAAAAAATAGCTGTGAGTTTCTTGCCTTACCACAGCCATTTCTGATTGGTTAATTATTTTATAGTTTTGTAAAACTATAGTTTGAAAATATTTATTTTTTCTATAGTTTTTGCTTAAATAGTTGCAAACTGAGGGAAAATAGACTAAATTTGAAAATAGACTAAATTTAACAATAAATTTTACAATGAAGGACGTAATCATTCATAGTGATGTGCTACTTCTTGCGAGGTGATATTTAACGTCCATTGAAATTCTATTTTTGGAAGGCATACTCCAACAAATTCAATAAAAAGCAGGATAGATTCATAGAAGTTTTGGACCATGTAAGACTCAAAATATACATTTTACCAAGTAATGCATTTGATTCTTTAAATATTATCATTTTGTAAGTAGCATTGTATAAGCCTTCTCTTTGAAATATTTCAATATAACAGTTGAAAAATTACGGTTGACGGTTTCCAGGTTCCCGAATAAAAAATTACAAGCATGTCTACTTCCATAGGATCCCAAAATAAAAGTAAAACCCAAATCCCATACGCCAAACTGCTTAAAACCCCTAATTTTACTGATGAATATCATGATATTTATGATCTTGTAATTGACACATGAATTTCATAGCTTAGATACATATATGAGAATAAGGAAAATGAAAGTAAATGGTCAGAACCATCATGTAAAATTAAAGGTTTGATAACATGGGGGGTTGGATTGGGATGCATGATGCTCCATAAGGTTTTACCCTACCCTAAATTTGTCATTATATGTGCCCAAAATTACGATGGGAAAAAAAGAAATTTTTGCAAATGACTGTAGACACCAAATTTGTGTCTTACGACACCCTGTGCCCCACATCTCATTTCACAACCTAACCTCACCACCTAAACCTTACACAATTATTTATTAATTACCTTATAATTAATAAATCCACATCTCCAAACCTGCCACCTCATTTCGCCACCTCATCATGACCTAGCCCTAACCCTAAACTAACCTAATTAAGACCTATAACTTGGTCTACATCCACACCCATGACTAATTACTCCTCACCCGCACCAAAACTGACCTAATAATGACTTGATCAAGCCCACAACTAATCCCTCGGGAGAAAAGGAGGGAAAGTTGGCTATTTTACTAAAATAGCCCACTTTGACGTAACCGACATCGGTTCCTACTCGACCGCCGTCAGTTACGTAACCGCCATTGGTTCCCTGTAAATGACCTCCCCCAACCAAAAACAAATGATATGGAATTCATTTGAAGGATCCAAAATTCACTTGGCAGAGCAGAGACAAGTGAAGAAAAGAGAGGAGTTTACAGAGAAGGACATCGAGCCCAAGACTACAACTGAGTAACCAGAGCCCAATGACACTCATCCAAGCATTGGGAGAGAAGATAGCTCACTTTTGATTGTCGGATCATCCCACCTGAGCCATGCCTTCGTCATCACAGTCCTTGGACCTGTATCTTCATCAGGAACTAGTAAGTAGTGTCTTGTACATTTTTAAATAACATTTCTTGAACTTTTGAATCACAGTAATTACAAGTTCACTCATAGATCTACTACCTGGTAGCCCCTGCATCTAACCGCCATTCCTCTACCCTTACATTGCCCCAAGAACAGCCCCCACACTCTCTGAGTCTTATCCATCACCCCATTTCCTATCCCTAATCATTTTCCAGCCTTATAAACACCATAGCCGCCTTATAGCTAACCTTTATTAAAAGCCCCTAAATCACTGCCCCTACCGATATCGGTTATCTGCAACCGGTATTGGTTATACAGTGACCGGCATCGGTCACTGTGACTCAAACCAAAACCAGCCTTTCTTCTATTGCTTTTTAACAAGGTAATTAAAGGGTAATTTTGGAATAGCCTCTTTACTATCATTTGTGTTAATTCATATTAAAAGGGGAACTTACCACCTTCGAAAGGAAGTCTAATATTTCATGGGCCCAAGGCAGTTCCCTCATTTATTGTCTAACTAAAATCTGGTGGTCTTGTATTCTTACTTGCAGGTAGTCCTTCCTAGACAAAAAGGATTTCTTCGCAATCAATCTGATCTCTCTCTACGGTACACGCGCACCCTCTCAACATTCAACATGTATTCCTCCTAGCCCTAACCCTTATCTGTTTCTCAAGAGAATGAAAGGATAGAAGCAACTCTATTCTAGGAACGGAAACATTCTGTGCGAAACATTTTGGCACGCCCGGTGGGAGCCATTTTGGGTTTCTTTCTTTCTTGCTTGCTTTCATATAGGGAGCACACTTGCTGTTTCTTTCTTCTAAATATTCACAAAATATTTTGTCATTTTGGTAAAATAATTTGTTTTTCTTTGGAATCTTTGAACTAGTGAAATTCATCTTCTTTGCTTCATCGAATATCATTTTCGATTCGGGTTTAAAACACGTGCATCACATTCTTGCTTGCTATTTTTGATTCTAGTAAACGTAGATTAAGTAACAGGTCATACACGTGGGGGTGATATCCACGGTATTGACAAGAAATTAATCTTACTCTCACTGCACAACACATACCAAATCACTTCATAATCAACACAACAGCTCAAACATCCCCCCTTTTCCACGGTATTCCTCCGCCCGATTGAGGTAGCCTTATGAGCCAAAACAAACTTGAAATTTCCCTTAGGTATTTTGTTTAGGATTGACATCATCTTGCATCTAAGGCATAAGCCCACAATAATTAAAACTAATCCTAGGGTTAGTCTCTTGATTTGCCTGTGCATCTTGCTTGTTTTTAGTTTTGTTTCTCTGTCATACACTGTTTCAGTAATCACTTCAGAACATTTTGGTAGGTATACTAAGCATGTTTAACCCCAAATCAGCAACTTATTACAACTTCTTACACTAGTCCTATTCTACGGACATCGGTTAACTTACCGACGCCGGCTACAGTCTGACCGACATCGGTTACTTGACCGATATCGGTTATTGTCTTTCACAGTTCTCGACAAACCAACAACCTACCAATTCCAACATTTTGTGGCTGTTTCTGTCCCTGATAGATTGAATCCCTGCCATCTACTCTTGTCCATGGTTGTTATCACTCGGAAACAAGCTGCAGCCATGGTTTCACATGCCTGTTCCATGCCTTTGCCTGAATCACCCCCTTCACATCCTATGGGGAATCCTACGGACACCAGTGAAGTTCCCAAAATCCCTGTAGGAGATAACGAATTTGTGAAATTTTTGGATGCTAATCTTAGCGCTGTATAGTACTATTTGTCTCATACCCCTGACCGTACACCCGACGGTAAACTCCTTATTGGTATGCCTATTAGTATAGCTGCTCACTTAGCTCCTTCCCCACCTGATAACTCCGCCTTGGCTTCTTCATCCTTAGCCCCGTCTCCCAATTCAGTAGCTTCAGGGGTTCATACGGCACAGATTGGCTTTCCTTTGGTTAACCTGGGGCCCCACATATCATTACCACCGACTGCTCCTACCTCGTCTCTCTCACAGACTGCTCCTTTCATAACTTTCTCTCTACCACCTATCCACACAAGCTTTCCTTCACAAGCTCCGCCCACCTTTTCATTTCCACACACGTATTCGGTGGATTCAACATCTTATATAGGACATCCCTATTTGGCCGCCTCAACATATTCGTCGTCAATACCTTATCAACATTTAACCCCACCATTGTCTAGTAGTGGCCCTTGGCCCAATCCTCCTCCGTTTACGACAACTACACCATCATCTCATCCAACCACTGATTTAATCAAACAAATGATGGACAAGATGCAAAATCTGGAGGCTTCTGTTTCAAGAAGCCGTATCACCCTG
The DNA here is from genome assembly GCA_019776745.2 of Taxus chinensis. Taxonomy (NCBI): domain Eukaryota; kingdom Viridiplantae; phylum Streptophyta; class Pinopsida; order Cupressales; family Taxaceae; genus Taxus; species Taxus chinensis. Next base: position 663,502,454 of record CM034147.1, on the reverse strand, counting down.
ACATACGAGCAAGTTTTTTGGGAGCCTATTCATCCTTCTGTCCCCCTTCATTCATATCCTCCTCAATGGGAATTACCAAAATTTACTCGTTTTAATAGTAAGGAAGATCCTCAACAACACTTGCGATCATTTAGACATGCCTGCTATCTAATTGCTCATGACGATGCCTTACTACTCCGCACCTTTCCCATGTCCTTATCAGGACCCACCTTAGAGTGGTACAATGCTTTAACCCAACACTCAATCTTCTCTTTTAACCAATTAGCCCAATCTTTCTTGGATCATTTCTCCATTAACATTGCCAAGAAAGTATCTATCACCGACCTCTATGCCATCCGACAATTTGAAGATGAATCTATCGCAGATTTCATTGGACGATGGCGGGGCCTTATCAACCAACTTACTTATGCCTTGCCTCAGGCCAAACTTATCGAACTGTTTACGCGGGCCTGCACTAAGCACATTTCTCCTACCCTCCAAATTCAAACTTTCCGCACCTTTGATGAGGTCTTTACTATGGCTCGAAAACTAGAGATTCGAGCCTTACAGGAAGAGAAATTACGGTTGCGCAACAAAAACCCTAATTTCCGAACCCAAGACTCCACCAACAAACCCAACACCACTAATTCTCACGCATCGACTGCTTCAAAATCAAAAGGAGCTGTACACGTGATGATGGTCAAATCCCAAGCACCATCTAATTTTGGAAAAATTGCTCAAAGCAGGAGCTATCACCTTACCTTCTGTTAAACCTCACTCCGGGTTTGATTCCACCCACGCTATACCTTCTTGGTACAAAGAAAATGACTTCTGTAACTTCCACCGCATGAAGGGACACAGTCACGAAAACTACAAGATGTTGAAAAACATAGTGTAGGAAATGGTTGATGCAGGGGATATAACCCTCGATAATCCTAATGCCCCTGCTAACCAAAATTTGAAAATCTTCAACAAACCATTCCCAAACCACTCATCTAATAGTAACATAAACCAAGATATCTTAGCCGAGGAGAGTGTTCATGAAATCCATGCGGTCTTCGACTCCCAACCAAAAGCCTCTATCGAGGAAATTCTAAATCGAGCCTCTTCACTAACGCAGGGATCCGAACCCCCTCCACCCCCATCAAGACAAAATGATAACCTTACCATTCCTTTACCCATAAAGGAATCAACCGCCCAGAGTTCTCTTCTCACAAATGAGCCTTCTTACACCACATCCCTGCAAGATTGTGAGCGGATGTTATCTAACTTATCTATTTCCCAAAAATCTCCTTCTACCACTCTTGCTGTACAAGAGGAGGGCTCGCCACTGTTGCTGTCATCCTTAGACGAGACACCTCTCGAACCAACATCGCCAAATTCTTTAGTCATGATGGATCCTCTCAAACATGCCCTCCTACCTATTAGTTCTTCATCGCCTAAATCTTTTCAGCGACCAGTTGACCTCTTAACGCCCATTAATATAGTGCCTCATTTACCCCCTGTATCACACCCACAGTGGAGCAGAATCACAACCCACCTCTCTTCCATAAAAAAGTTCCTATTCACACGTGAAGATTGTCATCCCTCAGAAGATAGATGAGTCCTATGGGAGCGTTTGAGTACACCATGCTCTACTCAAATGCAGATGACCGATCCAGACACCTCTACCATATACTTGAAGTGTTTACAAAAGTTCAAAACGCCTATGTCCTCATCCTCACCCCCCTCATCTCTACCAGATACCTCATCCACCTCTATTAACCTAACCAAACCTCCCCCTATGCTTGGGACTTCACCAATACCCAGCTTGACACACCCACCTAAACGCTTAGATTTATCCAAAAATAAAGCCGTCCATCCACCTAGGAGACAAACCCAATCTCCTCAAGTCCAATCTATGCCTCTGTCACAACTAAAACCCTCACCGTCACACCTACCTTCTGTATTGGGACCTCACCCCTCGACCTTGCCTCAATACATCATACCTCTTGCATTTTATTTAAAACGACCTGCACCTTCTACACCCATACAGAGATCCATGGGTGTATCAACACTGTCACCCCAAGTATCCTGTCCACCTATCAACCCTAAACAAACTCCATCATCAAAGGATTTGTTTACTGTCACTCCTTTTTCTCTGTGGTTGTTTTCTGCTACCACGTCATCTGACCAGCTAAACATAACTTCTGTGCCGAAGAAGCCACGTTTAGTTAAATCCAATTATCAAAACCCCTTGTCTAAGCCACCACCCATATGAACCAACCATACCCAAACATTACCAAAACCCACCCAATCAATAGCCTCATCTTCCTCTGACTTTGACCCGCTCCAAGGATCTTATGCCAAGATCCTTGATATGTTGGTGGAGAATGCGACCATTTCCCTACCCCCACTTAGACTCTATGATCCATCTAAACCTCGACCTATAGGTTATGATGAGTCTAAAATCTGCGCTTACCACCGCACACCAGGACATGATGTAGAGGGATGCAAAGCTTTGAAAGCCATCCTTCGTCAGTCACCTCTCTCGGATAGAAAGGTTAAGAAAGACAACTTACGAAGGGAGAAACCTTTAGCTTCAATCCCCTCTCCTATATCGCTTGTCCTCACTTCACCAAGAAATATTATTATTGCAACCCCACCTCTCAAAGACAATGACTGGTCCCTACCATCTTCCTCCTCTTGTGTTCACGAGATCAACATGATTAGCATTGCTACTCGAGGGCATAAAACCAATGGGAAAGCTAAAGAAAGCACACATGCGGCCTCTCTTTCTCTGTCCGCCATCCCGATCGCAACACCACCTAAAGTGGTTATTCGTGGACCTGCCTACCCCGTCTCTGATGGAGTGGCCCACCGTACCATGATCAAACAGCTTCACCAATCACCTATAAAAATGACATTGTATGATCTCATTCAAACCTCTGAATCTCATCGATAAGCTCTTGTTGAGATCCTTCAAGGTATAGAGCTCTTACCTAATGAAACCTTGCCCGTTGCCTCCATCTTAACACCCAACCATGTTGCTTCTCTCACCAAACAAACTACCACTTCCGTCCCTGTACCGCAAGCTGCTGCTGTCAATTTCTCTGAAGATGAAATTGTTGAATTTGGTGCAGAAGATCCTAACCCACTCTTTTCATCTCGGCTTACGTCCGGGACATCTGAGTACGTCGTGTTATGATTGACAGGGGTGCTAGCTTAAACATCATCTCTTCCAAATCCTTCCAACAAATGAATATCCCTTCCAGCTACATGTGTGCCAACCCCACCATGTTACGTTCATTCAATGATGCTATTACTTCTACCTTAGGCACCATGATCCTTAACATTCATGTAGGGCCACGTAATTTACCTGAACTTTTCTATGTCCTTGAGGGAGAATTCCAATACAACATGTTGTTAGGCCGCCCTTAGATCCGGGCTATGAGATGTGTTCCCTCCACCTTACATAGATGTATAAAATTTGAGTATGAGGGGAAGTCATACACCGTAAAAGCTGACCCTCCCCCCTTCAAAACCTGCAATATGTTATATCGTCCTAATGATGTGCTTGTACCAGTCAAGACACCCATTCATCCAACCCAACCATCTATTTCGACCACACCTCAACCATCCACCTCAACCATACCTACACCTTCAACCAATGAAACTGCCGCCGCAAATACCACTTCCTTTCCCGCGGACAACATCCCCACCTCAGATCCCTTAGTAGATGTTTTTCAACACCTTACGCTGGGGGAGTATCACCTATATAACGTTAGCACTTTCCATACCCCACAGGAGTACGGACAGTTACATGCGCATCCTACCTACGACCGTCATGTGGGGGAAGTAATCTCCTACGGACCACCTAATTGCCGCACCAACCTAACATATGGGGGTGTCGATACATCCTCTGTCACCCCTGAACCTCCCCTTGGTGTGGTTCCCTTCCAATCTGATTTTCAATATCTAACTAATCGTCACTTCACCCTCACCTTCTTGACGCGCTGTGCTTGGAAGGGCTTCAGTTTCAGTCTTTATGAACAAGGCCGACATACGATCATTCCTGTAACTACACGCAAACACAAAGATCTTCGTGGTCTTGGATTCTCTGAACCACCTACACTGAAAACACCGCATATCCATTGTATCCAGGAAGATGACAACGTCACCCCTTCCGAACCATCATCACCCATTTTGCCATCGTCACCCACAGAGTCGATAGACCCTGAATCCATCCCTCCTAACTTTTTTTTTTCATAAACGCTATCTTCCTGGGTCCTCTCACTTATCAAAATGATAATGAAGACCCATCTTCTCTTCCCCCTCTGTATCCAAACATGATCGAAGAGGACTCGCCTTCAATTAATGTTTTTGAGTGCCAGGATGATGACTCCATCCTCACTTACCTTGGTGCAGACAAATCTTATATTCAACGTGCCTTACCATCTGAAACTCATACCATGTTGAATGAGTCGACTATAGAAATCAACATCCACACAGAGGACGATCCTCACATTGTGAAGATTGGACAATCTCTTAACACATCAGAACAAAATGCCTTTACTACCTTTCTCCGTGCCCACAACCAAGCTTTTGCTTGGTCCTACGCTGACATGCCAGGAATTGATCCTGACATTGCTGTCCATAACATTACCCTGAAACCCGATTCTAAAATAGTTAAATAGAAACTGAGAAAAATGCATCCACGCATTGCCCTCTTGGTGAAAGAAGAGTTTCAACGTCTCCTTTCTATTTCTTTCATCTTACCTATTGACTATCCGCAATGGATTTCTTATGTCGTACCTATCACTAAAGCGACGGGGGGACTTCGGATATGTACGGATTTCCAAGACCTTAACCTCGCTTGCCCAAAGGATGACTTCCCCTTCCCAAGTATTGATCAACTTGTTGATCTTACTGCGGGCCATGAGATGCTTTCCCTCATAGATGGCTTCTCGGGATACAATCAAATTTTGGTAGCCCCGGCTGATCAACATAAAACCACCTTCATAACTCCTTGGGGAACCTTCTGCTATCGTGTCATGCCATTTGGCCTTAAGAATGCTGGTGCAACCTATCAGCGGGCTATGACTTACATTTTTCATGACATTATGCACACTATCCTTGAGGATTATGTTGATGATCTTCTTGGCAAATCTAAACATCGCAGTGAACATCTCGATGTTTTAACCATTATTTTTGATCACTTGTTACAATATTGTGTTCATCTTCAACCAAAGAAATGTGTCTTTGGTGTCCTTTCAGGAAAAATGCTTGGTTTTATTGTCTCTTTGCGTGGCATCGAGGTCGATCTAGCTAAATTCAAAGCTATCCTAGAAATGCCCCCACCCACTAACCTCAAACAATTACGTAGTTTGCAGGGCAAACTCCAATCTATCCGGCGTTTCATCTCACAACTCTCAGATCAATTTCAATCTTCCATCATCTCCTTAAAAAGGAAATTCTCTTTCAATGGAGCGAAGAGTGCCACCAAGCCTTTGAGGCTCTTAAATCCTATCTCTTGTAGCCACTCGTGCTTATCCCACCTCAGGATGATCGCCCTTTCTACCTTTACCTTTCCGCCACCGAACATGCTGTAGGAGCCATGCTCGCACATCGTGACTCCGAGCATCGAGGACAAGCTGTTTATTACATAAGTTGTACTCTGGTGGATTACGAGACTAGGTATGCACATGCAGAAAAGTTGTGCCTAGCCCTATCATTCATGGCCACCAAACTCCGACACTACCTCCTGAATCACAAAACTTTTGTCATCACCAACGTGGACCCCATTCATTATATGTACGCCAAACCTCATCTAAACCAACGCATCGCCTGATGGCTTATGCTCCTCGTCGATCTCGACCTTGAGTTTGTACACCAGAAATCAATCAAAGGATAAACTATCGCAGACCAACTCGCGGAAGCCCCTTTACCCGGGGAGCAGTTTACTAATTTTACTTTCCCTAACGAACTCATTGCCACTCTTTCACTCAGTGAGGAGTCATATCAAATGACCCTCTTCTTCGATGGATCCAAATGCCAGCATGGTGGAGGTGCCGGTGTTGTTCTCAATCCTTTGGATGCTGAACCTATGCCTCTTTCATTCCAGTTTGATTTCCCCTACACTAATAATACAGCGGAATATGAGGCCCTTGTTTTAGGTCTCCAAGTTGCGTTACACTTAGGTGTAAAATCTATTAACATTTTTGGTGACTCTCAACTGGTTGTCAATCAAGTTACGGGCATCTACCAATGTAAAAATGAGGAACTTAAAAAGTAAAAACATTACGTGGATTCACTTTTGACCTTATTTACTCATTATTCTATCCAAACCATTCCCCGCTCAACTAATAAATTTACGAATACTATGGCTTGCTTAGCCTCACAAATTCCTACCTCACCAACTGACTCTGACATATTTGTCTTGGTCCAACAACTCTTTGCCTCATCTTACTCAGCCCCAGATGTTGGTATGATAAATAATGTCTACGCTGATTCGCAGGATACTTGGTATCACCAATTTCACAATTACCTTACAACCTCTGTTCTCCCATCTGACCTTACAAGTAACGGAAAGCGTGCTTTTCTTAAAAGTGTTTCTCATTACGTCATCATGGGGGGACTCCTCTATAAACGTGGCTTTGATGGCATCCTCGTTCGATGTCTAACCGGCGCGGAGGTCACCTATATCATCCAACAAGTCCATGACGGAATTTGTGGTGGACATGTTAGTGGCCTTGCCATGGCCAAATGGATCCTTCGCCTAGGCTATTATTGGCCTACTCTTAATAACGATTGCTACAAATATGTTAAGTGTTGTATTATGTGTCAACAACATGCCAACCTTCAACATACTCTTAGCCATCCGCTACAGGTCGCACTAGATCTTTGGCCTTTCTCACAATGGGGTTTAGACCTTATTGGTGAGATTCACCCACCCTCTTCGCAATGTCACCATTGGATAATCACAACAACCAAATATTACACTAAATGGGTGGAGGCCATTCCACTCATTTCAACCAAAAAATAAAAAATCTTAGAATTCATTAACCATCACATTATCTGTCGTTTTGGTGTTCCTCATCGCCTGATAACAGATAATGGATAATATTTCAAAAACAAGTTATTACAAGACCTTTGTGACAAATTTGGTATCAAAATTAGCTTCTCATCACCTTACTATCCACAAGAAAATGGTCAAGCCGAATCTTCTAACAAAACCCTGACCAAAATTCTCATGAAATTCAATAACGATTCTAGAAAAAATTGGCCTGATCACATCCCCTTTGCCTTTTGGGCTTATCGTACCAGCATTCATACCTCCACTAATGCCACCCCATTTTCTTTGGTATATGGTACCGAGGCTGTCTTGCCTCTCGAAATACAAATACCCTCCCTAAGAATATCTCTTCAGGATATTCTCACCAATGATGATTTCCGCCAAGAGCGGTTAGCTCGATTGGAGCTTCTTGACGAGCGTCGTCTTATAGCTCTTGACCACCTTTAAATCTATCAAAAGCGCATCAAGCATGCTTATGATAAGGGACTTCATGAGTGTACCTTTAAGGTTGGTGATATTGTCCTCAAAGAGAATCAACATGTAACCAAACTAGAAAAGAGCAAACATGTAAAATTTTCTCCTAATTGGATTGGGCCTTACATTATCACTCACACTTATAGATCAGGCACTTACCGTTTAGCTTCGCTTAATAGTAAACCTGAGCCTGAACCCCTTAATGCCTTGCATATTCGGTCATTCTACTGTTGAATTTAGTGTTATATCACTTCTTATCTACCTTGCGCTCGTCCCTTGAGCTCGTTTACCACCTCATACACTTTTTTCCATGCATCTCAAAATAGAATCAAGCTCATGTGGTTTGGTCATCACCTCCTCTTAAAGATGCCTTCCCCTTTTTAGTCTGGTCCATGACTTAAAAGTATCAAAATAACATGTTCTCAATTATACACTTATGAGATATTCTTGAATCAAACTTCCTACAAAAACTATATGCTTCATGCCAAACAGACATCTAGACCTCTAAGTTATACGTAGAATTCTCCCTCGAAGGACAGCTATGTGCAAAGCCACATCTGCTATTATAAATAGACTTCTCCCCTGAAGGACAACTATACACAAAAGTTGCATCTGCTACTATAAATAGACTGCTCCCTTGAAGGACAGCTATACAAAGTCAGCCTTTATCAGAAGCTTCTTGCATTGATCAGCTTCGTGAAGACCTCAAGAACAACAAAATACATATCCCATGTAGACTTCCCACATTGATCAGTCTATATCCAGAAAAATAAAAGCAGTATTCAAAAGCACTTTTGAGTCATGGACTTGTCTATTTAGGTTTGGTTCTCTTTTGTCAGCATAATCATATTATAACAAATTCTCTGCGCCCCAGCTCTATCAGCCACCTCACCTCACCATTATTCAAAGCAACAAAACTCAAGGGACGTGACGTATATCCGATATATTGTGATTATACAACTCTTTTCACCAATCTATTTCTCGCATATGTAAGGTACCTAGGGATTCAAGCTCATCCTACGTTAATATGTGGTTTGTTTAGCTCTTCTCAACTACGGGACACTTTTGCCTCTTTTTACTCGAATCTAGAATTATGTGTTGACCTTAATTAGGACACGGTTCCCTACTACTTGGGTAAGCTAACTTTCGCTTCACCTATACCTACACCAACATCACCAATACCTTACCAACACCAACAACATTACCCTACCAATATCAATATTTTTTTTACCAACCAACAAATTGCCTAACCACAACCAAATTGCCTGAATTCACCTCTCCTTGGTCCTAAGGGAGAACTACATTGGTCTGAGGCCCCTCCTTGCTTTGTGCAATGGGCTATGTAGGAAGCACTTAGGAGACATGGGGTCTCCCAAGGTTAGCTCGACCATCCCCTACCATAACCTATCATGTGTTGTGTTTTTCCCTAAAAATATAAGTATCTTCACGTATTTATATTGATAACACTCACCTCTGCAACCAACCAATCAGGCCCGATCCAAGGCCGCAACCAACCATTTGGCCCGACCCAAGGCTGCAACCAACCATTTGGCCTGACCCAAGGCCGCAACCAACCATTAGACCCGACCCAAGGCCGCAACCAACCATTAGACCCGACCCAAGGCTGCAACCAACCATTTGGCCCGACCCAAGGCCGTAACTAACCATTTGGCCCGACCCAAGGCCGCAACCAACCATTTGGCCCGACCCAAGGCCGCAACCAACCATTAGGCCCGACCCAAGGCCGTAACCACCCAATTAGGCCTGACCCAAGGTCGCAACCACCCGATCCGGCCCGACCCAAGGCCACACCCCACCAATCAGACCTGACCCAAGGGCCTCACTCATCAATCGGCCTGACCCAAGGCCGCACCAATTAAGTACCTCACCCAAAACCCGTAAATTACAATTTTATCCACCCATCATGTAACTTTTTGTTCAATCCGGCTCACCTGTTTGTGTTTTAGCATGATTAGGATACTTGAATTGATCAGTCGACCACCTTTGCCTAGACCGAGACTGTGACGTTTATCTCAACCAAAGCAACCATATGGTACTACCGAACATGCCTAAACGTTCCTGTACCTTACCCGTTATATCCCCTGGAGCTACTTCCTATGCCTTGGATACCAGGATTATATCAACCTTGTTTGGATAAACTATCGAGCTTTGCCTATGTATTACTTGTTTGCTCTTCAAATCATGTACCCTGGTCGCACTACTGCATTTCAACGTGCGTCCGCTTCCTTGCACTTACCCCACCATCTTACCATCATCTCAACACCATTCACCCTTTATCAACCCTATCCTTGATTTCACGTCACCTCAATCTGTGATAGATTTGAGGGGGATTACCTATACCCTTAACTGGGGCAATCACTTCTTATTAATTGTCAGTACAGCTTTACAAGACAAGATACATGACAACAAGGGGCTAATGTAGACACCAAATTTATGTCTTACGACACCCTATGCCCCGCATCTCATTTCACAACCTAACCTCACCACCTAAACCTTGCACAATTATTTATTAATTACCTTATAATTAATAAATCCACATCTCCAAACCTGTCACCTCATTTCGCCACCTCATCATGACCTAGCCCTAACCCTAAACTAACCTAATTAAGACCTATAACTTGGTCTACATCCACACCCATGACTAATTACTCCTCACCCGCACCAAAACCGACCTAATAATGACTTGACCAAGCCCACAACTAATCCCTCAGGAGAAAAGGAGGGAAAGTTGGCTATTTTACTAAAAATAGCCCACTTTGACTTAATCGACATCGGTTCCTACTCAACCACCGTCGGTTACGTAACTGCCATTGGTTCCCTGTAAATGACCTCCCCCAACCAAAAACAAAGGATCTGGAATTCATTTGAAGGATCCGAAATTCACTTGGTAGAGCAGAGACAAGTGAAGAAAAGAGAGGAGTTTGCAAAGAAGGACATCAAGCCCAAGACTGCAACTGAGTAACCAGAGCCCAATGACACTCATCCAAGCATTGGGAGAGAAGATAGCTCACTTTTGATTGTCGGATCATCCCACCTGAGCCCTGCCTTCGTCATCACAGTCCTTGGACCTGTATCTTCATCAGGAACTAGTAAGTAGTGTCTTGTACATTTTTAAATAACATTTCTTGAACTTTTGAATCACAGTAATTACAAATTCACTCATAGATCTACTACCCAGTAGCCCCTGCATCTAACCGTCATTCCTCTACCCTTACATTGCCCCAAGAACAACCCCCACACTCTTTGAGTCTTATCCATCACCCCATTGCCTATCCCTAATCATTTTCCAGCCTTATAAACACCATAACCGCCTTATAGCCAACCTTTATTAAAATCCCCTAAATCACTGCCCCTACCGATATCGGTTATCTGCAACCGGTACCGGTTATACAGTGACCGGCATCGGTCACTGTGACTCAAACCAAAACTAGCCTTTCTTCTATTGCTTTTTAACAAGGGAATTAAAGGGTAATTTTGCAATAGCCTCTTTACTATCATTTGTGTTAATTCGTATTAAAAGGGGAACTGACCACCTTCAAAAGGAAGTCTAATATTTCCTAGGCCCAAGGCAGTTCCCTCATTTATTGTCTAACTAAAATCTGGTGGTCTTGTATTCTTACTTGCAGGTAGTCCTTCCTAGACAAAAAGGAGTTCTTCGTAATCAATCTGATCTCTCTCTACGGTACGCGCGCACCCTCTCAACATTCAACAGGTATTCCTCCTAGCCCTAACCCTTATCTGTTTCTCAAGAGAATGAAAGGATAGAAGCAACTCTATTCTAGGAACGGAAACATGCATTGGGGTTTTAAAGTAAAGATTTAGGAACCGTCAGCATAAACCTAGAAAAAATTGCTAATGATTATCATGCCACCACTCAAAATGACAAAGATGAGTTTTTGTGAAAATTAACACTTGATGGAATGATACCAAAATGGAAGCCTCCGTATGCAATTGTGATATTAAATAGTGGGTTAGGAATACCATTTCTATGCAACTATTTTTCCTTGGTTTCGATAGCGATGAGAAAGTGGATGAAACCCTCCTCGAAATGGTATACAATATCCATTTCGTTTCTCCACCTTGTGCATACAGATTTGTTGAGCACATTGTAGAATCTATGCATAAACAATTCTTAACAATCAAAGAAGGCTCTGGAACTAAGACCTTTAGGTTCACTACCTACTTGTGCTATTTAATTCTATGGTAGTTTGGTGAAAGGTTTGGAAAAAAAAATCTTGCAATTCAGCCCTACAATGATGTTGAGGGCCAGCCAAAAGTATTGTTTCCATTAACTGAGTGGACCCCCAAAGATAAGGATGTTTGATAATCGAAGGGACTACAATCAATTTGTGGACTACTTTTGGACTCCAATTTATCAAGCAATTTCAAAAAGTACAATGCCTAGATTGCCTATGACCTGTAGAGATTGCATTCAACTGGGATCAGAAATACAGTTAGTTGACTGGTACTTCATGGAGGAATATATTGTGCTAAGGTTTTATGGATCATGAGTATAACCTTACAAATTTCCAATACATGTGACAGAGAGGGTTTTTTTCTTTTGAATATATACAGGTATATGGAAAGCACAAATAAACTATATTTTGTTACTTAACAAAAGAGGAGCATATTTCCTTCCTTACCATTTTCATACGGAGGGTTCATATTTGAGAGAAAAACATTCAATTTGGCACATGAAATTTTACAAATTTTTTGATGTTGAGGCTGTATGACCCATGTGAGGTGATTAAAGCAAGGGTAGTGGCAAACAAGAACTCTGCCACTAAAATTCAACATGAAAGAAAAACCCTGCTAGAAAAATTGAAAAACAAGAACTCTTGGGATGAAGTTAAAAATGGTAATGGATGAAATTGTTATTGAGAAAGGAATTAGTTTTCAAGAGTTGTTCAACACAAAATTATGGGATTTCCTCCACAAAAATAGGCAGAGGATTTTTAATCTGCCAAATTTTATGAAAAATCTGATAAAAAGTCCTCTAAAAACATGTCGGAGCATATATATATATATATATATATATATATATATATATATATATATATATATATATATCATGAATTACAAGATAAAAATTTGACAAGGTCAAAAATTATTTCTTTGTGGTCTATGAGGCAGGACCTAGGTGATCCAAAATCTGTTTTCAAAGTACAATTTTATTCCAGAAAGATGCAGATTTCAACAAATTATGGAATGAAGTGCATTATGTAGAGGAAAGTAGTGATGATGAGACTGACTATGAGGAATTACACACCCCCCTTAACACATATAAACCAAGTCTCGATGAAAGCTTGAAACAAAAATATTCTACAGGAGCAGTTATAGCTAAAAAGATGGGTTTTAGTGGTGGTGGGTTTGGGTTCAATAGAACAAGGCATTTGGTTTCCACCAAAGGTACATCCTAGAAGAGGTTATTGATAGGTCAGGCCTTGGAGCTTCACCTTCAAAGAAAGTACCACTGCATACAACAACTACAAGTGGTAATCTAATGCATTTTTCTCCGGAGTCAAATCCTCAGCAAATGTTTCAGCCACACTTTAAAAATCCAAGAGGAGAAGTTGGCAATGAATTTGTTAGTATTGTTATTATTGGCAGTTCTAGTGATGATGGTAGTAGTGGTTAGAAAGTACCATGGAAACATATTATTCTAAAGAGGCCAATACAGATAGTTGAAGTTCCTATTGTCCAAAAAGGACCCGAGAAGAGGCAAAAGATAGAGTCAGATATAGATACAGTAAATCTTGCAAAGGTTAACATTGCCTCAAGGAAACTAATTACAGAAGCGGTGCCACCCCTCAAAAAATTGCTAATCCACAAGGAAATTATCCCCAAACTTCAATTACTCTTCCATTCAAGGTGAAGCAGTTATTCCTACAAACACCTTAGGTTTTGATTACTGAGCTAATTTTTCCCATAAATCAGAAAGAGATAAAAGAAATAAGAAGAAAATGCTACATGCTATTGTAACTTTAGATCCATGCCACAATGAGGGTATTTCCTACATATAACCCAAACACAGATACCATGGAATACATTTATGATGTTCCCAAAGTTGTAAAAATAGATAATCAAATGGTTTCTAGTGACTACAATGTAACCACCCTTCAAATGGATTTTACCAGAATGAAACCTTGTGACAAAATAAATGTATCAAAAAGGAACAATGATGTGGTATACACAAGCATTTCTAAAGGAAGACAGAGAGAAAAATCATTTCAATAATAAAATTCAAAAGTTAGAGGTAGACCTGGAAAATGAGAAAGCAAAAGAAAAGTGGCACTTAATAAGACAAGTGAGTTGGAGAGGAGGATAAAATCATCTTCCTATATGACTACAGTCGTTGTGAATGAACAGGCACAAGTGGAACTAGAAGAAGTGAAGAAAAAGTTACAGGAAACGAAAAGTAATAATAATAGATTAGAACAAACATTGGGAGAATTGCAAGAGGTTCTGAAGGTAGAGAAAGAAAAGGCCAAAAAATGGGAACATAGCCTAGATGAAGAGAGAAAATTCAGGGGAAGAGAAGGAAGAGAAAAAAAAAATGAAATATTGCAACATGGGAGCTGGTGAAAGAACAAAAGGAAATACATCTTTCCAACATCAAACTATCTAAATTTTATAAAAAGGCATTGATTAATATGACAGATAATGTTTGGGGGGAAATAAACCAAAAAATTGATGATTTGATTAAGATTGTTTGAATTCATGGCTGATATGCAGGAAATCTATGATAAGCTCTGTGAATATGTAACTTGTAGTATAAAAGTGATGGCTTTAAGAGAGGATACAACAAAGGAAAATTTTGAAGCTATCTACAAATTCAGTGACACGGAACTGGCATCCAGAGGAATTCAAAACCGGTTTGATGCCTCAATAAAGGTATCATCTATCATTCAAAAGTGTGTGATGCTAGGAAAAGCACAAGAATTGTTGAATAAGTGTCAAAGAATGTTACAGGAGTTGCATGGAAAGGTACAAGATTTCACAAAGCTTGGTTTTCCAATGCCTTTTGAAAAAACACACCACTTCATTAATAAGGATGTATTCCAAAAGAACATGAAAAAAAAATGATGCAAGAGAATAACCAAATTCATGAGAAGGTAGATGAGAAAAAAAATTTTGGCTTCAGTTAAACCATTGATAACCTTGTCACTAAGTTTGCATACAATAATAAAGGAAAGCTCCACTCTCAGTTATGAATTTCTAACAAAGTTACATGTCAGTCACTCTGATTTACAACAAATTGTAATTCCAACAAATGAAGAGTGGAGCATGTTACAGAAGATGATATAATTAAGAGTAATTTAATTTTGAAAATTGTTCCATTTGTTACAATCTTCAATTTTTTCATACAAGGCATTTCTCAAGCAAGTTGAATGAGGAATAGTGTTATTTTTTTTCATTTCAGTACATAGTGGTTCACAAAATTATAAACCTTTTATGTTAATGCTTTGTTGTAGGTGTATGAGAAACATAAGTCTTTTTGAATATATTATATGAACATATATATCATGTGATATCCATCTCATAAGTGTTTTTTAAACAATTTATTTCTAGTCTGAAGACAACAAATCAATGCAATGTATTTCAAGTTTCATTCCAAAGACTACAAATCGACACAATGTTTTTAAAAAATAAAAATAAGGAAAAATATATTATCATAACAATGTACTAAATATTTGAATATATTAATTATTATATGAACATCTATATCATGCGATATCCACAAATGGAAGCTTCCAATTTGATGGTGGATCATCTCTATCATTTGTTTCACTAGATCTTTCTCTCACTTCGTTGACACTCAACTATTGCAATAGGGTCATCTTCTGTATTTGTGCCATTGTTTTCAGTCCCCTCTCCTTTCATTAATTGACTTCCATACTGCCAAATCCTTTTCATAGGGAAAGTTATCCACTTCATAATGTGATGTGTAAATTCTCAAACAATTTTCCAAATTTTTGTCAAGCTTGTTTCACAATTTTGACTTTATAAAGGTCAAGGCACTAAAAATGTCTCTCATCTTCAACTGAACCCAAAATCATTATTTGACATAGATCATCCAATGAGAAAAATTCAGACATGGTTTGCTGCAAAATAGTACTTAACCCAATTTTTTTCCATAGTCGGGTTATTGCTCCACACTCTAAGGGATTATCCAAACATTTGAATTTATCAATCATTGTAAAGGAAAATTCATGGGATTGATCAATCAAATTATCCTTGCTTAAAATACCCAGAATATTGATTGATATCAACAGGCTTACAAAAATGTTGAATCAATGTAGTCAACCTCTTGTGGTAGTCTTCCTGCAAATATATTTCATTTTGGACACTATTCCAATAGGTGGGATTTACTAAAGCCATTTCTTCAAGTAAATCATCCCTTCTAAATCATTCCCTTATTTCTTCTAGTAGGGAAACTATAATTTCTCTTAACCTTACCCTTGTTGAAGATACAATGTTATCAAACAGTGACCCTGTGACATTTACCTTCTCAACCTTACTAGGTACTACTTTAAACATGTACATTGGTATGTCATATCCACATACAGAAGCACATACTTCCCCAAACAAGTTGAACTTCATAAATCCACTTGCATTTCCAATATTTATCAAATCATTCCAACCATCAAACTTTGGACCTGAAAAAGCAGTTTCATTGACAAACAAATATTCTATTATCAAACAAACTTGTTTCCTCAAACTAGAAAAATCAACAATATAGATATTTCTTTCTTGTGATTGTTTAATTAAATTATACATTTCATCCAACATGGGAAGGAGACCACACAACATCAAAAATGACTCTATATCAGTCAAACGATGTATCAAATATTTGGCCTTGTCCACTTCCATATGATTCTGCCACATCACTCCTAATAAGGATTGATACTCGTCATACACCCTACGAACTAGTTGGTACAATGAGATCCACCTGGTGTCGACATATTTTAACAGTTTACAATTTATGTCCTTCTAAAAATATTTAGAATTCCATGAACCTTTTAGGACTATGGTAGAAATAAGCATGCACCTCTCGAAAAAGTTCTTCAAATTTTCTACAGGTTTAAATTTTCCAGCTATTTTGTAAGCTAGGTTCATTTTATGAGCCATACAATGAATGAAAATCATATATGGGAAATGAGATGTTTGGATTCTTACACACAGGACATTACGATGACCTTGCATTACAAATGCCCCATCTTCCCCAACACATACCAACTTTGATGCAATTACAGCATCATCCATGTCACTGATCTCCTTCAAAAATTTTATCACCAACTCACAAAGGTTTTTAGCATTGGAGTTCTCTCTCATCTTGTGAATGGAAAGTAAGTGAGGTTATATCACATGATTCTACATAGTATACACATGCATACAAACCCAAGTAGTATTATCAACTGTTGTAACCTAATCAATAGACAAAGATATGTATCGTGCAGAATTCAGTTTCTCTTTCAAGTCTTCTTTCTCCAACCATAGCTAGGAATTTTTCCCAATCCCAACCACTACTTTATAGACCAGTGAGAATGAGGAAAGTGTGGGACACCAAGAAAAGACAACATCTTATTTTGTTAAGGAAAATCTGTTATAGGACGACCTCTTTTTAAAATGTGAAAAACAGTAGCTAGATTAACTTGTTTACCTAAAAGACTGTTTTGAATGATCTTGTTGAATTGAGAGGTAATTGTCCCTCCATTCACTGTAACTATTATTTCAGTTCTCTTGTTCTCTTCAAAAAATTTTTCATACCTAATATGCAAACAATCATCTGCATTTTTCCATATGGCAGCATTCTTCTCAACGCCATCTACAATTATATTTTCATATATCTTTCCTACATGCTTCTCAATAGTATCCAACTTAAGTTGCATTTGTCTTGTCCCTACCTAATTTCCAGCTACAAATTGTACATTTGCATTCTTTGGGAGGTTCAACTTTATTCTGATTTTCAACAGGTTCAATAAATGGAAACTTAGAAACCCACTCTAACCTGAAACTCCTTCCCAAGTCTCATTTTCTTTCCTTTCTCTTTCTTCCAGAAATAGGTGTCTATTGAGTATTTTCCATGGTGGAATTTAAATTTCGTTGACTGCCAAAAGTTTCACCTCCAACATTCACTTGGGAAGGTGATGCAGTGTCATATTCATTCAATTGGGAAGGTGGTGCAGTGTCCAACTCAACATCATTCAATGGAATGTCTTCAAGGCGAGACATTTCATTGTTATCATCATTGATAACATCAAGAATCAAACCAAAAATGAACTCATTCAGCTTGAATGTAATCATTATCCCTTGATTGTGTTAGCCCTGATGGAGAAGGATGGGTTTCCTTAGATGGTTTCTCAAAATAAGATGTTATTTTTTGAATGACAGTACCACTACCAAGAGGGGTTGGAATAGCTTTTTTTGGTTGAGATTCCCTTTTTAGTTGCCATTTTTCTTGAATCAGTGAATCCTATAGAATTGAAAGAAAAAAGATTACAACATGTTAGATTAAATGATATTGATATGTGCACATGACATCTCAACATGAGAAATATGTATAAAGAAAAATATTACACATGCAAATGCATTCAAATGAATTGATTTAGGTAGAAAGATAACATATAGAATAAATTCATCGTGAAGCATCTCAAAGGCACTCTCATTTACTGATTGTCTAATGTTAACATTGATTACAAAGAAGTGATTTCAATATCCATGATATCATGTTCTCAAAACACTAGATAGTGCATCTCAAGATGTAATGGATGTCAATTATACAAAAATGCACAAAATAATGACATATGAGAGGAGACAACAATCAACATTGCATCTTACAAGAAATAGAAAAATACAAAAGTAATAATTTAAAAGAAGATTCATCATGGAAACCTAGAATAATTTTAGATGTAAAATTAAGAAATTTAAGGGGAACAAAATGTAACTAATCCCAATGGAATTCTTAAAAGATATTTGAATTATTTTCAAGTGATTTTTGACATGGTCTATATAATATTGTGTCACTTAACATGTACTACTTTTTTTAAGAGTGTTACATTAGTATAAATGTGTCTCAACCACCTAAAGGGCCTATATGCAATAGATGTCAAACAAGAGAAATGTCATCATTAATTTTCAAAATCTAACAATGTAGATCTTGAGAAAACCCACCAAAACTTGAAAACTAAACGTAAGGCATGGGAACGAACTTCCTATGTAAAAATTAATCAAAAAATGTGGAGCTCAAATTTAGAGTTAAGGTGGACCTACAAATACTAGAGGTCAATAAAAATATAAAGGATACACAATAAATTTTTCATATATAGAAGAAGAATAAATTACAAAAGTTTTTCCACAATTTTTCATGGTGGCTTGATTGACATGTTACATCAAATTGGATAAGGATTGCCTACCATTTATTCAATTTCAATGCACTTGATATGTATTGGTTTGATCTACATGTGTTAGTACAAAAATCACAAGGTTTAACTCTTTTGAAAGAAAAAATTGATATAGAACAAAGTGAAAGGATGAGGTGATATTTTTAGCTCTCTCTCATATAACTTAGTTAGAAGGAATAAGAATATTACTACATTCAGAATTAGAGCATACATCAAGAAAAACTGAAGATGTATCAAAGGTTTGAGAAGAGAACAAAGTAACTTAGATGATTTGTTGAGAAGCCAAAGACACTCTAATGATAAGACATGTTTGGGTTTCAAGGAAGAATCTAAGAAGGAAGAGATGCATGTTGAATCAAGTCATGGACCTTATTAAGCTAAGGAGGATAAAAAGAATCAAAGGAACATCATAAGGTATCCCAATACATCTAGGTATGAAATAACCTTCAATGGTGTTTAATATTCTTGCAATATCTTGGGTCATAGAGCTAGGGACTGTAAAAGTACAGTCAAAATGCATTTCCATGGAAAAATGGAAGGCATGATCTCTCATATCAATCTAGAGACATTACATGCTACAATTTCCACAAGAAGGGTCATATAGCTAGATTTTTTTTTCATGAATTACCAAGACAAATTGGAGGAATGAAGGTAAGAATGATGTTGTGTGTTTCAATTGCAATCAAGTTGGACACATCTCTAGATATTGCTACCAAGAGACACATAGACAAATTTAGAGAGATAGAGCACTAAAAGTTAAGATCCCTATTTTTTGATTCAATTGTAACTCAATTGGTCATGTTGTCAATATATTGTAGAAGGAATATGAACAACTATAAGAGAAAGGAATATGTTAAGACTACTGTTGTTGAGAAGGAAAAACATGAACCTAATGTAGCTTTCTCTGATCATGATGAGCCTACTGGTCATAGAAGTCTTTTTGTTGTTGAAGAGCCCCAAGAAATTTTGTTATCTTGTCAAGAAGATTATTAGGTGGAAGATATAGAAATAAAAGTGAAGCTGACAAGGGTGTGGAAGTTCAATTTTGGTGACTTGTCCCATGATGACATGTATGCTTTTGCATCACTAGACATAACTAAGTGAATGAAGTGCCTCCATTATGCTTCATGGAGTCACCTTATTGTCTTTGGAAGCATGGATTTATTTAGGATTGTCTTGAAGTATTCTAAAAGGTGCAAGAATGATCCAAAGACTGGTAAAGATCTATGGAAGGTAATTTAAGGACTTAAAGTCTACTGTTGTAGCTAATCAAACATGAAATAGGTGATATCAAGGTCTTATGCTCAGTTTGAAATCAAAGTATAGTATGTATCTTCTCATGAAGGACTCTGAGTTCATTGATTCATCCAAGGTATGATTTGTCTTTAGTTGATTAATGAAGGATTCTTGATGACCGAGCTCTATCATAATGGCACAAATAATAAGGTTGTGTATACATGAAAGTTATCTTTAGTATCCCATTGGTTTGTCTTGTTGCATAGAGGTTCTAAATATTGTCATCAAGCCAAATAAGGTGTGCATCTACTCATGAATATATTATTGATTCATTAGAGGTATTAGTCTATGTCATAAGAAGATCCAATTACCAAGAGTGTTCATCATTTCAAAGGAAATGAGATATAATATATGGTCTTCCATTTAGGAGTCGTTATGGTATGAGACTATGAATTCAAGGTTGAGAATGTATTCATGGTTCTTTAGTCTTGAAAATGAAATTTAAATGTGTCAAATCTAGCTAAAGTATCTTTAATATTGAGAGAAGATTGAATGCTTTGATATTATATTTCACATATGATACAAATATGGTAAGGTTATTCTTTCTATACTATGTCGTGTTTCTACCTGGAGAATGTGTTTGCAAGAAACTTGAAGGATGCTGTCATAAAGTAACTATGATAGTAATAGGTGCAAGTTGATTATAAAGATTTTGAAGATCATAGTCTAGACTACAGGTAAGGGATTAATGTTTTAATATCCTCATAAGTAAAGAAACTATGTCTTTACTAAGGAAATACTGTTATACTTCTATAAATCTCTTGCAAGTTTATATACCCTTGAGTAAGTAAAATTAATAGTTTGTCTAAGACTTGATTCATTCATGAGGAACATTAAGAGAAATGTGTTAATTGTATGATAAGGGAACTTTTTGTCGTAAGTCTAAGTATGAGAGGCTTTGCAAAGTCAAGAAGGTGAGAAAAACCCTTTTTAAATTCATAAGGGTATTATTGAGAGATTGGCACAGTCAAAAGGGAACAATCAAGAAGCATATCATGTAGCTATAAATCAAGTTAACAAGGTTGAATTCAATATCATGATGAAATTTTAGGGTTTGATCACCATCTAGGAAAGAACACAATGTTTAGAGACATGTTGATGAAGATTTAAAGGAAAGTATCTATAATATGAAAGCATGTTTAGAAGACTAGTAACAATGGGACAAAGTTTCAAGGTTTTAAGGAGATTCTGTCAGTGTCATGAAACTTTGTTGATACCTTGCCATGATCAAGGTCTGCGAGGATCTTAAGAAACAAAGGAAAGTAATGTATCATTAAGAAAGTTGTCATGAAAACCTAGTAACAAGATTAGAGGTTACAATATGATTCTTTTAGAAGTCTATAAGTATAGTTTCTCAAAAGTACTCCTAGATAAAGGAAAAAAGTAATCATCTCAAAATTACAACCATTTAGGTCTTAAAATTATGAAAATATTATGAAAGGAAATCTAATTTCATTCAACAAAAGGCTACACAAGCGAGACTAAAGTCCTTCAGAAGAGAAATAATGTCATCTACTTATTACAAATTTCATTGTATGAATTTTTTATTTTGTGTAATAAACATGACATATTTTGATTAATATTAAATAAATATTGATTTTTCATATTATATTATTTATATTTCACATTTTGACAATTTTTAAATACTTCTCTTCCTATCATACAATGTCATATCTATTATTAGCATTATTTACATAAACTATTATTTTTGAGCTGGATTATAAAAATGACGCCGCTTATGTTCTTCTGTCAAACATTTATGAAAAAGGAGGTAGGTGGGAAAAGTTTCACATGATGAGGAGATCGATGAAAGATGTAGGATTTAAAAATATCCCTAGATGTAGTTGTATTAAGTGTTGCATCATATAAAAATTATTTTTACCAATTTTACTATTTTTTTTTAGGTTGTGAAATTATGGGGCATTACACAATCTGAGTTTCATTCCTATTACTATATATCATCCACCCAGTTGTAACCCTTCACATATAGTTGTCAAGGTTAGCATTATTGTAACTAGGAATAATAAGAAACCAATTAGGGGTAATCCATATTTTACTCTGCCACTTGTTGTTCCCCTTGATAATATTTGTGCTCCTTATAAAGGTTATAATATATTAGAATAATTAAGTAACATCATTGCTAAGACATATATATATATATATATATATATATATATATATATATATATATATATTGGAATTATTTCAAAAAGAACATGTTTACAAATGGATTTCTAATACCTGTAGACTTTGACACATCTTATATATCCTTTGTTTACCGATATTCAACCTGATTGTATTTGTAAATTTTTGTTGGGAAAAACAGTCGAAGGTGGGAAAATGTAGGTGTCATTCCACCACACGTTCGTGGGGATATGCACCTCTGCATCGAATGGTGCATCTCCCATTATTGAATGAAACCATTAATCTATATCATATATATATATATATGGTATGTATGTATATATATATATATATGTATGTATATATATATGTATGTATATTATATATATATAGCCCAAAAGGTCAGGGATCACATTTTTTTCTAAGGACACTCCACTACACCTGATGGCAATAATTCTTGTACGGGGCAACAACTTGTGGAGGAAATATGACAGTCGATGTTAGGAAGGAGGGAAATTATGAAAGGGAAGTTACTGACTGTGAGTAGGCCATATTGTAGAGATCACATTTTATGTAACCAGATTATCGCATTCAAATATAGACTTAGTGCACTTTAAGGACAACCTTTGAGTTGATAAACATTACGAGATGAAACATGAGACTATGAGCATTGCAGTGCTTCATAACATATCACGATATTAAGTAAAAGTAAAAAACTGACTTAAATAACTTATTTAGGTGAGATTCACAAAATTACAGCAATGAGAGGGATGAGAAGAACATAGGTCTCAAAGGGGAAATACAAGAAATTTAGTAAGTGCTTCTAGGATGTAAAGTTCAAAACAATAGCAATGCCACAGAAAGACCTTGCAGAGTTGAAAATTTATATGCAAAATTACAGGATCCTTTGGAGTGGATAAATCCCTTTAGATCCTAATTCGTATATTCACAAATTGTGAAAATTGTGAGAAAAAAATCTACATCCTCCCTCATATGACTCTGTGTGTGTGTATGTATCCATATATGTATTATATATATGTATACCTGTGTGTGTGTGGTGCCTGTGTAGACACACAGACACACATTACATATATTTCTATACATATATACATACATGAGTAAACATACATTTATACATATTTACATGAAATAGGTCACTTATAGTGATATAGGACGAAATATACATGATGATAGCCCAGTGAATACATTATAAATAGAGAGAGACAGAAAGACACAGAAAGAGAGAGAGAGAGAGATGGAGAGAGAGAGATCAGAGAGAGAGAAAGAGATGTATGTCGAAGTCATGAGCCTAAAGAACCACTAAGGTCTCTAATGAAGATTAGCTCCATTGATGAATTAGTGAAATGCTCTAATGAAATGATGAAATCTGTGAACCTTTGAACACATGGTGATTCAATACCCCTCCTGATACACTACAATTGAAGATTCGTTTCCTACTCGCTTTTGACCATATTATTGCATATGGAATTTTTGAAGTGCAACTTGGTATAATTGCTGTACACAATACAACCATTGGCATAATTCTACCACCTTAAGGATGTTTGAAGATGATACTCTTCACCAAACTAATGAAGGTATTCATTTGTAAAACCTTCCGTGGTGACACCTAGAAACCCTAATATACAATGACGATTCATGGATTTCCTCTTTGTATGATATGATGGACACCTATGGTACTTGAGTGTTGCAGAAGTGACTAGTTGAAATATTAACCTAAGGATGACTATGCATGAGGCCCATGATAAGGATGGATCGCTTGTAACACTATCCCAGTTTTACTAACAAATATTACTCCTAGAGATGGACTGGGGCACTTTCTCGTACACACTGAGAAGGCAGAATGGTGCAGCATAGACGATGTAAACCAGGTAACTAACAAATAAGTTCCCATAGGTCCTATGACAGTGTTTTGAGCAGCTACCATTCATGTGATCACATTGGATTCACATATGAACTGAGTCAAGTGTAACCATTACTCCAAGATGAATGAAGTACATGTAAAAAGACAATTAGAAGTATCAAAAACCTAATGACATGAATGACCGTAATTCAGAATCGGTCGAGCATGACATCACTTATGACAGATTCAGTCGAGGTTACTATGTGAGCGATGCACATTAGAATGCCCAGATCCAAAGGTAGTTCTGAGACTGATGTGTGATACATCATGAACCCTGAATTGCTCCTGATGACCAAGGCACACTTCCCATACCTGAAGTAAGGGGGGTAATAAATATTTTTAGAAAATGAAATTTTCCACCCTTATCTGTTTTGAATAGACTGGAATCCCTTCCTATGCATGTATGATCCTTGTGCACTACCGCCTTTTCCGAAATTACCCTTTTTTAAGACTGGAGCTAAATGTATAGCAAGTGATCTCTAAATTCCTTAGATGAATGCTTACATTAGGTGGATGGTAGAAAGTGACTAGTTCTGGGTCCTTCAATTATAGTCTAATGAAATTTAGTTTTTCTAATATGGGTTTTTCGTTTTTGTTGCTAACCTCTTCATAATTTCACCTCGAACGTGGTCAACCACTGGAAATGATAAGATTTTAAAATGGGCTAAAAAGATTTCCCATGAGAAAATGGCAGGTTTCTTCGCTACAAAAAAATTGGATCCATGCATGCAAAATATTTATCTTGTATTCCCGATGGCACCCATGGGCAGTGTAGATGAATAGCAAAAAACCCCACATTGATTCGTGCAACAGTCTTATGGAAGATGATAGTGATTGACTGGGCTTCGTGGGTGTATGAGAGTTGGAAATCAGGAAAGAAGATCTTCTGTAAGATGTCTTCAAAAGATTCATGTTAATTAATATGTTTTTCACTTTTTAGATCATGGTAACATGGGGGAAATCAGACTGGAGAATGAAAAGTGTCTAAAGTGCATAATTCTATGAAAAAAATCACCAGAGTTTAGAGCCGAGCAAATGGATCAGGTCTATGTGGATAGGATGTTTCAAAAGTATGACTAAGTTTTGGTTTTATAGAACGAGAAATCGTGAGGGGGGAGGGCACATTTTTTTACTTGACAACTGTTATAATGGTACAATTGGTACACAAGAAGGAAGGAAATTCCCTAGAGCTTAGCTGGTTCCATGTGTTCCATGGCTGAGAGAAATGGGGGGGTTAGACTATAAGCTCTTGGAGGCATAATCTCTGGGTCGTATGTGAAACCTTAGAAGGGAAGAATTCAATGGGGAGGGTCCTTTGTTAATGTACCCATTGTACCCATTAGAATGGGAAAATGGGGGCACAATCATTTGCATTTCCATACTACCTTTCAAGGTGACACTTGGCACTCATTGCATGAGATTGTAAACAGGGGGCTTAGTTTTCAAGAAATTGGTCAAAGGGGGCTAATATTGGAGTCATCGAGGTCATATTGCAATAATCCATGGGCTCTATGGGAGGAGGGACACCATTTTATCATCACCTATTTTACCCATGGAGAGGGTCTTCATGAGGACACAAAAAGGCACTTAAGAACACCATGTTTTGACATATGGTCCTTAAAAAAATTGACTACACTTAGTTCTAAAATCATGGTACTTCTTGGGATTTAGAGACATGAAACAAGCATACCTTGGGCTCCGAGAGGTCTTTTTGAGGTAACATTTGTCCTTGAAAATATCTATTATGACTTAAAAATAAATTTTTATAACAATGGACCTGGGTAGCATATTCTGATTTTTCCTAAAACAACCTTCAGTGGCGAGCCCTCGCATTTTTCTCAGGATGCACTAGGGTTGTGGCGTATGGAAAGAATGCATTTGTTTAGAAAAATGCATGGGGTTTATGATCCAGATAGTGATTTTACCACCATGTATAAGAGATTAATAATAAGTATTTCCATTGATATTTCGTGTACAAATCATAACTACAATTCTTGGATCCTACCTGGAATCATCTCGGTGATGAGTTAATGCTTCTTATTGGTAGCATGAGGTTGGGAAAGCTCCTTCAGTTCCTCAAAAACCAACTTTTGGTGAATTAGCTCCTAAACCTCTGAATATCCCATGAATATTACTATAATTGCATGGGGCAAAATGTAGGGGGGTCTCAATGAATACACCTCACTTGATGGATTTGGTCCTTTGACAAGTATTGGTCCTCAATTTTATACCCCATGGTGGCCTGACAACAATTCTCTTAGGGAGTAGGAATACTTAGATGCTGGTAGACCGGGCAGTATGTGTCATTTTCTAGCCGGGGAGGGGACTAAAACTTTCCTTGGGATCAAGCCTTGAGGATGATTGAGGGGCACTTACAGAGGGGATGGCCTTCATCCTGCTACATTTGGTCC
The DNA here is from genome assembly GCA_019776745.2 of Taxus chinensis. Classification (NCBI taxonomy): domain Eukaryota; kingdom Viridiplantae; phylum Streptophyta; class Pinopsida; order Cupressales; family Taxaceae; genus Taxus; species Taxus chinensis. The sequence goes on along the minus strand of CM034147.1, from coordinate 663,475,769 downwards.
TTCCTTGAACTAGGGTGAGAGGAATCGCATGGGATAACCTAAATGCAGAGGGGGAGATAGCGGTATTTGTTCCCCTCGATTTGTAAAAATGATGGATCAATCTGAGATAAACATGGCCATGGAATACAATAACTTCACTCTCACGAAGTTGTCACAAGAATTTTTGTATATGCTTATCATACCAGACACATGTTACTATAGACTGTAAAGTTCGGTTGTTCTTGCATTCTCTTGATAGTAGAATTAAAGATAAAGGGAAATTTCAATGATGTTTAAAGACATAGTAGCAAAGCAACAGAATGGAAGTTAATAGTATGGGGTGGGATCAATTATGGTAATTTTAACTTCACAGAACGGGGGATTATCATGATGACAAATTCCTTGTATCTACAGACATTTAACACTTACTAGAGCAACCTGTTATTCTGGAAAGTATAGAAAATTGGATTAAGTAGTGACCAGTTTCTCTACAAAGAAATATTTGCATTCATTGATACTCAATAGATGCAAAAGTTCTCACACAATCTCTAAAATACTCGACACAAAATCTCGTGCAAGAATTCTAATAAATTGTTTACTGCTTCTACTCTCATACGCCCAAGATACACTCAAAGGCTAACAAAAATCACTTCGACAAAAATGGTTAAAGTAAGGATTTATAATTATGTCCAATATTGTAGAGTAAATTCTCACAACACAATATTCAAACTAATGACAAAAGAAAAACCATTAAGAACTGATCTAGTGTATGATAAAGAGAAGCAATAAACACAAGACTGTAACAGAAAATATAACTCATTAATAAACAATTCGAACATATAGAACCTAGAATATAGAAAGTTTAAACTCATAAGCAAACATATCTCATTCATATATTGAATTTCTTAACAAGGGAACATCAAGAAAATGCTCTCAATGTTTTTCAATGGTTTACATTACAACCACCTTGACACAAAGTTTGGGAAATTAAAATTCATATGCATTTCACAAAGGAAACATGTAGTATTACAATTATATCTCTTGACCTTTTCAGAAATAGAAAAACTAAACCCCCTCCTTAGATATGAGGAAAAGCCCCATATTTATACAAATTTATTATGTTCTTACAAATTCAATTTTCCCCCCAAAAATAGTAATTGAATCTCTTCATTATTCATAACAGAAAGATCTTTTTTCAGAGAGAGAATGTACTTTGTCCTAACTGAAAATAACTGATTTTTTGTTAGACATTTTGGATTGGATTCCATGCCTTCACTGTTGTATGTTGGTCTCTGGTTGGATATGTAGTTGGTTGATTTTTTCCTACGAGTCTACTTCCTTTTTTATTTTTAGATGTTTATGGATTTGCATGCAGTGTAAATCTCATTTAGGAACTGTGAGCCAATAAGAAAATACCACGTTCCTTCGCACATTTCAGAATTTCTCTTACTTGACTGCCCAGGTGAAACATGAGCCAATGAGAAAAGATCCACGCTTACTTTGCAATGTCACTTTGTTTAATAACCTTTATCCCCAAGTGTGAAGCACAAGCCAATGAGAAAACTCCACGCTACTTTAGATTTCACATTTCATTTTCATTGATTACATGTTTGACAATTCATTTTCATTTACAAGGACCTTGTTATAGTCTTTAAGCATAAACACAATCAGGGAAATCTCCACATACCTTTACGGAGTTAGCCTTCATTAGGGTGTGATGCTAAACTAATGAAATGTTTCCATGTACTTTTGGATTCCATTGTCGGGATCTCTTAGACCACCCAAACCAAATCCTTTTGAAATCCATTGGCGCTTCATTCACAGAATTTTATTTGCAGGATCCCATAATTCTTGCTGCCTACGGCAGAAATGTGATGTGTGTCCACCTTGACCCATCAGCTGCATGAATCTTGTGAATCTTATACTTATATTCATGTGCCACATGAAATCCTAACATTATCGCCAAGCTGACCATTTTCAACTTTTTCCTTTCCTGGACCTTAAATCCTTTATCAACCTTGGCTTGATTACATGAATTTAGGTCCACCAGGTGCCCATCTTCTCTTTGAATTTTTCCAAAATGGTGACACTTGTCCACTTTGGCTTTGATCCTTCACCATTATGATCCTTCCATGTGGCCACCTTTCCAAACCCATTATTTGACCTTTAAATTTGTATGCCCAGTCCAGACCCAAAGCCATTATGAAATTTAGTTTATTCCATAGACTTGAAATCTGTGACATAAATGGCATTGGAGATGGCCGCTAAAATCCTTGCCAAGTGTCCTTGGCATTTTTGGGCATTTGAATTGGCTTATCGGTATAGATATTTAACGACCATTTGAATGATCTAGTATTTGTTTAAATGGCTAAGTCCATTTTAACTTTTTCATTTAGGTCTTACAGTTTTAACTTTATGGTCAGGTTACATGCTTTTTTACCTTTGGAGCTTTAGAAACAGCAATTGAATCACTCGCAAGTCTGATTACAGGTATCTTGTACTTTGATCGACAGATATAGACATTATCTAGTCACCCAAGGAGTCTCTTAAGTACTTTGATCAACTAGTCCTCCAAACTATTTCAACTGAATCCTTTCTATTTATTTTTACAAAACACATACATTTATTACAAATTGAATAAGTTCTCCTTTACTCATACTGAAATTTGAAGCACGAGGAGCAATATAAAGCACATAAAACAATTATATTTATAGAGAGTTATAGGAAAAAGACCAGCTTGATCCAATGGACTGGATTGAGCACCAAATAATGGCTCCTGCTTAGGGAAAGGCACCCCCTGTGGGTGCCACATGAATAAAACAAAGACCAGATGCCTAATCCATTGGGTAAGGAGTTGGAGACAAAAACACACAAGGATTTCTGAAAATATACATTACATTCACACCAGAATACTAATATATTCTCGAAACCTAGTCACTATAGACAAGAGAATAAAAAGGGAAACAAAACACAAACAAAGGCAAAAAAACACAACAAAATTGTTCACTGTACAATGATCATACCTGAACCTTCTGGCTTAGTCCAAGAAATGTTTGAGGTGCCTTGTATTTACATGGGAAACTCCTGTAAATGTCCTTCCAAGTCTTTCAGAAAGAAAGTATGTTCTCCAATATTGATATCAACAGAATATGGTCCCATTTATAGGGCATCAAATTTTCCATTTTTTCCTTTGTCTTCATGTATGCTATGTCCCATAACAGGACTAAGTCTCTGACAGTGAAAAATATTGGAGTGACCTTCTTGTCAAATATTTTCTTGAGTTTTTCTCTGAAATTTACATGTTTTTGATGGGACTCCCCTTCTTTCCTCATCCAATTCCATAATTTGATTGATCCTTGTCTCATATGGACTTACTTCTTCTCCATCTTCAAATTGTTGCATGAACTGATAGGTGGAAATTTGTAAGTGTAGGGGAAAAAGGGATTGAATTCCATAAACTAGCTCAAAAATGGTTCTTTCTAGTAGACATCTTGGTGGTAACTTTGTCTATCCCATAGTGCAAACTTGAGTTTCTCACCCCATTTATTTTTATTTGTATCTAGTGTCATTCTGAAGGATCTTAAGAAAGGTTCTTATTACTTGATTTTACTTGTCCATTTCCTTGAGGATTATAATTTGATGCATAAGCCAAATTTATTCCATACTCCTTGGCACATTTTCACCAATGGTTTAGCTCTAAAACTCATGTTATTGTCAAAAACTATCTTGGCGGAACCCCAAATCTGCAGATTATGTTATTGGAAATAAAATCCATGACTACTTCATGAGTTTCCTTCTATGTAGGAATGGCTTCAACCCAATTTAGTAAAGTAATCAGTGGCTACCAATATCCACTTATGACTAACACTTGAAGAGTATGATATTTCACCAATAAAATCCAATCCCCATTGTTTGAATGGAGCTTCTACCGATACATAGGCTGCAGGGGTAGGGCCCCAAAAGCTTTCAATCTTCTAGAAAAATGTTGACAACTCTCACATTTTTGAACCAACAAGGTACACATCTTTGAACAATGAAGGCCACCAATAACCTACCCTTAAAATTTTATGAGTAGTAACTCTCCTATAGAAAATGACCTCCATATACTCCCCCATGAAATTATGTAATTATTTTAGGTGCCTCTTCTTCAGTGATACATCTTAGCAAAACTCCTTTTGGGTTCTTCCCAGCCATTCCATGATTAGTCAAAATATACTTTTGGGAAACCAGATTGAGTGTCCTCCTTTGATTCTTGTTAAGTGCATAGGAAAATTTAAGTTTATCAAGTAATATACTATATCTTTATACCAAGTTGAAGTGATCACCTTTTCATGAGGGTGTGGCCCATATTCTTCAAAACTATGTATCTCAACCACCTGTAGATTGCTCTCTGCCATCAACCTTTCCAAGCCCAATCCTCGAACCAGTTTGGTGGTTTGAATTTCCATGTCATATTTCGTGCAACTTTGTTGACCCAGTGACATATTTTACTTGACATCTCCATTTGAGACAAAATGTCCTTCACCATTGTGTGGGGTACATAAGCTATAACTTTGGAGCTTAGAATGTAGGGTATGAAAATTTTAGTGGCCTTTACCAAGGAAAAATCTTGTTTTTCCATGATGGAATATTTCAACTCTAGGTCCTTGCAAAGTTTTAATAAAAAATGCAATGGGATTTTCATGCCCCTCTTCATCTTTCTGTAGTAACACAAGATAATTTTATTTTCTCTAAGGAAAAAGAAAACATTTGAAATGATTTCTTATAATTAGGACTGGTTAATATGGGGGCAGTCTTAAGTGCCTCCTTTATTCCCTTAAATAATTGAACAACCCCTTCTCCCACTTAATGACTTGATCCTTTTTTAGCATACTTGTGATGGGAATAGTAATCTTAGAAAAGTTGGAGATGAACCTCCTTACAAAGTTTACCTATCCCAAAAAATTATTGGATACCCTTTTTAGACATAGGGATATGGGGACTTTATAAATTGCCTCCACCCTTTCAGGATCTATCATAACTCCTTCGTGAGACACTATATGTCCCAGTAATTTTTCCTTTTGCACTCCAAAGTGACATTTCTTAGGATTTAATGAAATCCCATACTCTCTACATCTGATTAATACCTTCTTAAGGTGTCCTAAATGGTCATCCCTTTTATTAGAGAAAACAATTATATCATCCTGATACACTACTATGAAATCATTTATGAAACCAGAAAATGCCACATCCATGGCTCTTTCAAAGATTTGCACCAACATTCATTAATCAAAAATTCATCCTAACATAGACATATGTTCCCCATGGAGTAGTGAAAATAGTTTTGAATTGTTCTAATTGTTTCACCACAAATTGGTTATACCCTGAGAATCCATCCAATGTAGATAGTAACTCAGATCATGTTATCTTTTGTAACATATTATCCATATTAGGAAGTGGGTAATTGTCTTTAAGTGATGCTTTGTTCATATTCCTGAAATCCACACAAAGCCTTATGTCCCCATTCTTTCTTTCTGATTGGAACTAAGTTGGCCACCCATGAAGAGTATCTAGTGGGTTGTATTATCCCACCATCTCGCAGTTTTTCAATTCATTTTTCATTTTGGTTGCAAAGATGGGGTTGATAGGCATTTTATTTTTTCTAAAGGGCTTGGAGTGAGGTTCCTAATGGTATCTCATGTTGAAACAAGTCTTCTCTATAAGATTTTAGTTCTGAATAAGACCATGCGGGAAATCCTGGTATTTCTTTAACAATTTGGTATAATATTGTTTTTATTCTTTACTCATGCTACATCCCAGCCAACCTTTCTTTGGATTTTGAGAAGTTCCCAAGTTGCATTCTTCAACATCCCTAGGTGCAAAGATAGGTTTGTTCATAACTTGGTCTATACTATCAAAATTTGATTCTAGGCTAATAAGTCCTCTAGGAATAGTATTTGTTTTTAATTTTATTATATCTTTCCCAAAGAGGGTTTCTTTTCCATCACATAATACAACCATTGGTTCAAGATCAATGAGTTGATTTGTGAAATCACCTTTACAACTTAAGAACCTCTTAATCTAAGCATCATATTCAAAAACCTGCCAATGTTGAATGTTATCAGGACTGATTATATGACCAATACCTCTACTTCATAGTTGAAATAAGGAGATAACAAATTCATTTTCATACTGGGATGCCAAAACAACCAGTCTTGTTAGCTGCTACATTCTGAGTTCTCTCATGGTAAAGGATATTAAAAGAATCAAACAATTTTATGAGATCCCAGACTGCATGCTTATATTGTCTCAACCTCTAGTTCTTAGTTTCATATAATTTTCTGACTTGTTTTACAACTAACTCTGAATATCCTTTGACAATGATTAATCCCATGCTTCCATGCAACTCTTAAACCAAGGAGAAATGCCTCATATTCAACAATGTTGTTAGTACATTCAAACTTCAATTTGAAAGAGAAATTAAAAGAACCTATGATTTGGAGAAGTTAGAACCACTCCAACTCCATTTCCAACATTAGAACATGCTCCATCAAAATTCATGGTCCAGGGGACATTGACATCTTCAAGGTGTGCATTAAAATCCATACAATGATCTTCAAAATTTGCATAGCCTATGAAGTTACCTAGATCCATATCAACAAACAATACCTCATAAGAAGCATTCACATGATCCTCAATAAGATTAAGCATTTTATCTTCTCTATGCAACTTGACCAGTTTCCCTTCCAATGGTATAGAGGCAAAGGAACATGTCCATCTGAACACTTCCTCCCACACTAGTAACCCATTTTATTGATAGCAACATACCCCATTTAGTAGGAAAATCAACTATAACCATATTCATAGTTAAATACTTGCCAGGATAGGAAAAAAGTTGTACTACTAAACCTTTGACATACCCAACAATAGGCACTTATCTTGAATCCATGACATAAAATTTTCCAAAAGATGATGTTATTTTAAATTCTAATTCATTCATGACCTCTAAAGGCATGATATTACATGAAGTTCCTGAATTAAACATAAAATTGTGAAGAAGTCGTTAATTGACAATCAAAGTAGTAAAGAAAGGATCCACATCCAGCTGTGTTTTCAACCAAGGAAGTACTCAAATATACTTCGGGGGGTTCCTCTTTACCCTCCCAATCCTCTGTTATTTCAAGTTCATTTATGTTAGGAGGAATCACCACATTGTTTGCATCCCTTTACTTGACAATTGTATCCTCCTTCAATCCCAAATAATCAAATGCCCTCTTTCTATGTTCGGGAATTCTAAGTAATTCCACAATTGGGACAATGATCTTTATTTGACTCAAAATTTGGGCCTTGTCATATGATGACATATTTGGGCAGGGCTATATTAGGGGCAAGGGTGACAATCATTTTATGATGGGATGTTGTCCCTTACTGCTTGGGCAAAAGTAGAAGTTTTTGGATTTGAAGAGATACTGAGGACCTTTATCAAGCGTAATTTTCTTGGGAGAATCTTTATGGATGTTAGTTATGAGGGGAATTTTTGGTTTGGGAGTTGGGATGAATCCCTTAACTTTCCTATTGCGAAGTTTATAGTATCTTTCCAGGGAAACAATAACATTCATCAATAGTTTCCTATCCTCTTTCAGAGGGAATTATTCCATCATATTTTTTTGATCATTAATGCCCGTAGATATTCAAAAGCATGGTTAGGAAGTTCAAATTATTGAGCCATGTCTATATCAGTATTATCTATAGGAGGAAAACAAAATACCTTGATTAGTGCATGCCCAAAACTCTTCTGTAGTTTTGGCAGATAGAAGATCAGTGGAATTATCTCCTTGTGGTGAATCATTCAGGAACACTCCATCATACATATATCATTAAAATCAGTTTCCTCATTAACATCACCATTCTTTAACAAGATACTCACAAGGGGGGTGTGGTAATAGACATTTATCACACCATTTAATAATTTGTTTTTCTTCTACTATTGATACCCTTTGTTGTCAATGGATCTGGGACTGTTTTAATCATCTCTAAAAGCCTATGTTGCTTATTTCCCGAAATCCATAGGTCATTTTCCTCTGATCCCCAACCCAGTGCTCTCCTTTGAGATGATTCCCAAATCTGATTTTATCCTTGGGGCCTGGTGCCGAGCTTGAGGATTTGAAACCAATCCTTTCACTGATCTACGCAATCTTATATGAGATCTCTTTAATTGCTTTAGTCCAAAGTTTTAACCACCTCTTCCAAGTCTATAGCCTTGCTATTCCTTGAGGCTTTTGTAGATTAATCAACTTGACACCTTCCCTTTTCGGAGGCTTCCCGATAATGCTTTAATATTGTTCTCAATTTGGATATCCATAGAGAAAGTCCTTCCTCAGAGTTTTAAGATTTGTCATCCCTCAGATAATAAGTATGTTTTCTTATCAAAGGCATTTGTAGTATTTAATCAGATAAGAATCATCATTAGGCCTTATATTATTTGGAAATCTAGTTAAAGTTTTATTGAACCTAGTATTAAGGTCTTGCACACACTCATTAGGATTATTTTTTATGTTTGAAAATTTTGATAAATGAAACCTGGGGTCTGTCTTATCACCATATTGTAATCTGAATGCATTCTTCATTTCTACCCAAGAATCAATTGAATTTGTAGGCAACAAGTTATACCATTCCTTGGCATCTTCTTCTAATGTATGTATGAATAGCTTAATATAATCACCCTCATGCTATACTTCGTAGTCATACATAACATTTTGAAAAAATATGAGATGATGATCCCCACTTATGGCATTATTCCCTTGAAACCTAGGCAACCTGTTTCTAATTTCATTTGGCACTTCATTTGGATAGACCACCATTCCAATGAACCTTATTGATCTATAAGTAGTAACTAAAAAAGGAACCCTTAGTGGAGGTTGTGCCATATTATTAGGTGGAGGTGTTTCAAAATTATAGTTGAAATAGTGGGGAACTGGGGGTCTTTGAGGTAGTGGAGCATGATCCACAAAATGGGAATTTTTCAGGGACTTAGTTTCACAAAATACTTTATTCTCAGGAGTCAACAAATAAGGGAGATGAATAATACATGTGTTATGTGTAGATGTTAAAAATTATTGAGATAATGAATGTAAATTTACTTAAGGACCACATGAATCAGAGCTATTAGGTATGTAAGAGTAATATTCCACCAAAGGAGGATCAAATTTAGGTGTTTGAAAAATCTTTTCTTCTATCCTTTGACCACCCATTAGTTTCCAAATCTACTTCCTTCTTGACAACATACTTTCTAGTTTTGGAAGTAATCTTCTGAGTGGGGTCATATTTGAAAAATAATCTTCATCCATCCAACTTTGTAAATGGGAGAGTTAATCAACAAGGTGTTAAATATTTGCACTGGTATATCCCATATTTTCTTTAAAATACGGAGCCACCACTAAGGCCTTGCACCTTAGATGTATAGATTAACTCAAAAAGCTCTTGAAATGATAAATTCAAAAATAAGAAGGCAAAGCTTTGCATACCTTTATGGATTTCTTAACAATTCTGGTTGTCAACTTCTGGTATACTCAAATAAGCCCATGTTTTATGGAAATCCTGTTTATAATGAGAAACTTTTGTACACTACTTTCAGATTGGTTTTTATTTTCCTAATTTTAGCAAAGCCCTATAAAGGTATGTATTCTAAACCTCAATTGGACTTTGAAGTCCCCAACAATGGCACCAGTGATAGATATTGGTGCAAATTGCTCAATGAAATTTTAACATAAACTTATTGAAACAAACTACATATAATTAACACCGTAATAATTTTATTAGATTTTATTCATACAAATGTTTTATTCATGATTGATGAGTTACATATATAGATCAATTAACCCCTACAATGGTGGGAGTAAAACATGATCTTCAATCCCTACATAATCTCAAACACATCTATTAATATCTCTCTAACATCCCTTGTATTATCTCACACAACTTTAGCTACTTGAGTTGTTCTCACAACTCACCAATCTAATTAAACTATTAAAACATTATATGGGTTATTTATATCACAACTCATATATTACAAATACACAAATAATATTAATGTTCACACTAACATATCAATTCCTAGCAATGACCCCCTTAGTGTGAACATGGGGCAAAGTGAAATTGAAACTAGAATCATATACCACCGCATAATTTTAGGTCTGCATACTATTGTCTGAATCTTGTTGTCTAGATTTTGCTGCACATGACCAATACTATGTAAAGAACACATATCGCATTTATCCCATGTGAACAGAACAACGCTGTTTCACTGGCCGATCATCTTCATAAAGAAGTATGATAGTAAGAGGATCTCTGTAGTTAGAGGATTTCTACAGCTAGCTTCCCTCCTATATAATTGTTTCACTATTCCGCACCTTCCACGCCATATCACAAAACGTTCAAGATATTACATTAGGAATGCTCACATATTCAAAGCAAATAGGAACAATTATTCTATTCTTATTTTGCATATCAAAGCAAACACACAACTGAAAATGAAGTCACCATTGCAAAATGTGGTACCATCATTGGTGACTGACGAGAGGTGTTGATTGCCTCATTCCTCCATGTTGCCTCCATCCTCCATCTATTTTTGGCTACTTGTCTTAGCAACATAGGTCTTTTAAGTTCATGAGTATGAAATACCCCCACAAGATGGACGTTGGGTTTGCCCCAAAAATGCATCCAATTACAAAAAAAAATTAATTATTATTTTTTGAACTATTTACAACTCACAAAATTAACAACGACAAGACAATAAAATCAACAATACACATAAATGATATTAACAAATAAAAATAATTTAAAAAACTAAAAAATGAAATAAACAAAACAATTAAAATAAAAAACTATCTAATAATCACTTAAACAAATCATATAAACTTTTAAAATAAAAGTATGTGATTTAAATATAGTTAATAATAATAATAAAAAAACATATTTTTGAAAAACTAAAACTAAATGAAATATCTAAACCTAAAACATAAACCATACCACTTCTTTAATTAAAGTCTAGACATTAAAAAATAAAAGGACATAGTATAACTCATCTTTTACAGTCTTTATACTTAAAAAAAAACTAAAACTAAACTTTAAAACAAAACCATAAAACAAATACGAAGACATTTTACATTACATAAAAAATATCAATTTAAATGAATTATGTGGACCAAAATTCACTTCAACTAAAACGAATCTTTTAATAAAATTCATATATTACAAATCTTAAAACAAATAATAATTGACTCACATCGACAAAATATAACGAATACAATGATTTACTTGACCAAAGACTATATAGCTCACAATGGTGAACGAAAGGACAAATTAAAAAACACAATATTACAAAAGTAGAAAAAAATGACTTTCAAATCAGTTTAACAGGCAATGTAAAACTTCCCATAGGTTGACGGGAATTTGTATGAGAGTGGTTGAACGCCAAGTGTTTGGTCAAACCAATGGTGATGCAAACCAAATCCATTAGACAACGTACAAGAAAATGAGAAGGATGCTTCCATTCCAAGACTTCGATCTGATTTGCATGAGATTGTTCAGAAAAATACAACAATTCCTTAAATTAATATTTCCATGGCTTTGAAATGTACCTACTTTGATACCAGTGATATATATATATATATATATATATATATATATATATATATATATATATATATATATATTGGTGCAGATTGCTCAATGAAATTTTAGCATAAAATTATTAAAACAAACTACATATAATTAACACCGTAATAATTTTATTATCTTTTATTCATACGGGATGTCTTATTCATGATTGATGAGTTACATATATAGATCAACTAACCCCTACAATGGTGGAGTCAAACATGATGTTCAATCCCTACATAATCTCAACCCCATCTCCTAATATCTCTCTAACATCCCTTTATTATCTCACACAACTTTTGCTACATGAGTTGTTCTCACAACTCACCAATATAATTAAACTATTACAACATTATATGAGTTGTTTATATCAAAACTCATATATTACAAATACACAAATGATATTAATGTTCACACTAACATATCAATTCCTAATAGCTAGAAGCATGTTGGCGGGAGATCTGAACCTCCTGCTTCGGCCTTAACACCCTTTAAAATTTAAAATCTCAGGAAATGGCACCAGAGGCGTGTTGGTCCTCAAATCTGCACCCCCTAGTAGCCTGACAATAATTGTCTCAGGAAGGTGAATGCTTGGACGGTGGTAGACCGGGTGGTATGCGTCATTTTGTAGTCGGGGAGGGGTCTAACAGTTTCCTTAGGATTAAGCCTTGGGATGATAGAGGGGCATGTACAAAGGGGATGACGTCATCCTGTTACTTTTGGTCCTGCCTTGAACCATGATGAGAGGACCTGCGGGGTAACCTGAATGTAGAGGGGGAGATATGATATTTGTTTACTTGATTTAACAAATGATGGGTCAATTTGAGATAAACATGGCCATGGACACAACAATTCACTCTCACGAGTTGTCATAAGAAATATTACATATGTTTACCTTACTAGACACAAGTTACTATAGACAGTAAAGTTCAATTGCTCTTGCATTCTTTTAATAAAAGCTAAAGGGAACTTTCAATGATATTTAGAGACAAAACAACAAAGAAATGAATGGAAGTTATTATAGGGTAGGATCAATCATGTAGTTCATTGTAATTATGAATTTAACACTTAGAGTAGCCTGTAATTTTAGAAAGTACATAAAAATGGATTAAGTAGTGACAATTTCTATAAAGAAATATTTGCATTCATTGATACTCAAAATATGAAAAGCTTTAATACAATCTCTAAAATACTTGACATAAAAGCTCGTGCAAGAATTCTAATAAAGTATTTACTGCTTCTACTTTCGTATGCCCAAGATACACTCAAAGGCTAACAAAAATCACTTCAACAAAATGGCTACAGTAATGATTTTACAATTATGTCCAATATTCTAGAGTAAATGCTAACAACACAATACCAAACTAATGACCAAAGCACAACCATTAAGGACTGATCTAGTGTACGACAAAGATAAGTAACAAACACAAGATTGTAGCAAAAAATATAACTCATCAATCAACAATTCAACATACAGAACCCGGAATAAAAAAATTAAAATCAAAAGCGGACATATCTCATTCGGATCTTGAATTTCTTAACAAGGGAACATTAAGCAAATGCTTTAAAAGTTTGTCAATGGTTGTACATTGCAATCACCTTGACACATAAGTTTGGGAAACTAAAATCCATATGCATTTCATAAAGGAAACATGTAGTATTCACAATCATATCTCTCAACCTTCTTCAAAAATAGAAAGAACTAACCCCCTCGAAATATGAGGACAAGCCCCCATATTTATATAAACTTGGTCTGTAAATCTGGTCCATTCTTAAAATTCAATTCCCCCCCCCCAAATAGTAAGATACTCTCTTCCTTTTTCGAACAGAAAGATCTTTAATCGAAGAGGGAATTTACTTTTACTAATTGAAAATATCTAATTTTTGGTTAGACATTTTAGGATCGGATATGTTGGTGCTCAATTGTAATCTTGCCCTTTTTCATTTTAAAATTTTCAGTCCGCCTGGTTTGATGTAATTTTTGTCTTCCTGTGTGGGTGCATGAAAATTCTTGCCTTCAATAAGGCAAGAATGTCAATCCTTTTCTAGGGCTGTGGATCATGTTGAGTCATGGTATTATTTACAATTTTCTCTCCGCGAGGGAAATTTTGTAGTTGGGTGTGTTTCCTTTGTAAATCTTGTCCCGACATCCGTGTATACGTGGTTGTCTTTAATTGGATGCGGTGTGGAGGGTTTATTTGATGAATTTGTCATTTATGGGGCCTAATGTTTTCTAATTGGATATTCGCAACTATGAGTGGTGTGAGAAAATTTATACTTTAATCCCAGAAGGTGTACACCTGTCGTAAATCAAGTGGTTGTGGGAAGGTGGGCCTTTTTTATGTTTTGACACATTATGGTGAAAGGCGTGAAAGTATAAAGTAAATGCCTAAGACCCGCAATGAGGGAATGTGGCCGTTGTTTATTATAATAGCGGGGAAGCGGGTTGCCGGGGTATTTTGTAATTTTCAGCTTTGTTTAGAAAAAGAAGTAAGGTTGTAAAAGTAAGCCGCTACCCTGCTAGTGTCCAAATAAAGCCACGTGTTGAGCCAACATCAAAAACGGATGGGTGAACCAAAATGTCTAAAAGTACATACCCCTATGCCCGCTTTAGTTAAAATTTGTTCCACGTGGATGGCTAAAATTTGAATTTGCAAGAAAGCAGAGTTAACGACTATGATACAATGCATTTTTTTTTTCCACCATTAATGCTCCTGCGTGAACCAAGGTCCTTGAGGGATACTAATGCTTTTCTTCCTTTATTGTTACTTTTATGGTCTCTTGTCATTTTTATCAGTGAAGTGCAATTGGAATTGTTGTGGAGCTAAATTTGTGAACCTAAGAAGTGCGAAAACTATTGTTTTGAGTTAGAATTTCTCGGGCACTCACAGAAAATCGGTAAGAGTTTCAAACTCTTGTGTATCATGTCTGTTCCGTTGGTAAAGAAATTGAAGTAAAATTGGGGTTTTTGAAATGAAGACTATGCCATTCTCTTCTTCTGTTACGTTGGGGGTCACAAGTGACCTAGAAAAGATAACAGACACGTATTTGATGAGTGCCGACTTAAATGGTTTTCATCAAAGATTAAATGGTTCTCATATGAGTGAATCTTTAAAGTCAATTCATGATAGCCGCATCACCTCGGCAGGTACCATCCCACCCTTTGTTCAATGCCCAAAATTAGTATGGTTTTGTGCCATGAATTATGACTCTAAGAAGAGGGAGGTGTTAGACAGGAGTGAGGAAGTGGTGTCGACATTGACACCGGTAGCCACTGGAGTATTACTGAATTTACCTCTAATTACTAAAGCAATTACTATCGGCATCAAACTAGCCTCACAGTACTATGAAACAAAGAAGAAGGATTATCCCAAAATGATAAACACACAATGGCTCCTTATAGAAAGGAAGGAATCGAATAAAATCCTCAAAAGGTTGGTTAGGGAATAATTCGTTGAGGAGGTTAAGGATATCATTATGATTTTGAGTCGAATGGCATGTTTAGAAACTACAAATGAGTTTAAGGAGTGGATGTCCACATTTATATGGATTATTCTTGAGAGAGAAGGAAATATTTGTTGGGCCACCTTTATCTTAGATACAATCCATGATCATATGATTACTCTGGCAGAAAGGATTGAGATAGGGGAGACTACAGAGATGGAGTTCTATATGATGACATATTTGATTTACAATGTTGCAGCACACAGATGTTTTCTAGTGTTGTCACCATGCGCTGATTTTAAAAAGTGCCCAATCCATGAAAATTTCCCTCAATTACAGTTAACCAAATGGAATGGAAATGTCAGATTGGTAAATGATGCTTTCTTTGCACCAATTATTTTCTTGTTCAAACTAGAATGGGGACAGTATAGAATGTCTAAGCATGAAACACAAGTAATTATGGAGTATGGGTGTTACTTCATTCAGTATAAGAAGTTCACTTATATCAGGGTTAGTGGTTTTCAGGGAAAACCTTTTAAATTGCCTAGGTATGTTAATGACAAGATGTGTTTATGTGAATTGGTAAGGCAAATGATACCTGTGCACAAGTTAATTTTTGTAAGACACAAAACAAATATCAAATTCCCTATTATAATCGGAAGGTATTCATGCCATTCCATTATAAAGACAAGACTAGTTGGAGAAAAAATGAAGAATTTGGAAATGGAGGCATTTTAGGCTAGAGCCAACATTCGGTCGGTATTTAACAATGTTGCTAACACTTTTGAGCATAAGCCTCACTTTAAGGACAACTAGATGAATTGTAGGGATGAAGAAGAAGTTAGGTTGAGGAATTTTTCAAGAATGACTTTATCACAAGTGGTAGAATTTAAAATTAAAGTCATTCCATATGGGGTTGTAGATGACTTAAACATAGTGAGTAAATTCTACATTGATCAGAAAATAGAAATTCAACCTATAGCTCCCCCAGAGTGGAATGAGGAGGAGTTTGATGATCCCGATGTAAGGATAACCGATTTCATTAGGAGAATGATAAATTGGCTGGTTCAGATGGATATTGACTTGTCAGTACAAAATATAAGAGTCCTAAATCATTTCAGAAATCTGGGAACTTAAATGATGATATCCCACCTCTGAAGGAGGGTCCTGATAAAATGGACCCATTAGGAGGAAAAGCCCCTCTATTACCCTCCAAAAGGCCTACTGATGGGGTTATTGATGAATGAACAACAACTACTAGCGAGACATGTACTTCCATGTCAACCCTCAGGAAGAAAAATGAAAAAATGCTTTTGAAGTCCATGGAAAATACCCCTATTACACCTCTAGTACCACTCCAGGAAAAGGGAAAGGGTCTAGCATCATATATGGTTAGCCCAAATGTTGTCCCTAAGCCACATAATACTGAAAATTTAATGAGTGCAGCCATTTCAAGGGGTCACATTCAACCTAGGCCACACCAAGATTAAAAGAAAGCACCACTAGAATTGAAGCAGTTTGAGCGGACACATAAGAAACCCAAAATTGTTTACCAACCAATCCTGGTGAGGGTCGGTGCCCATACACCAAATAATTTTAAACATAGGGATGGGGTAATTGATCCCCTAGAAATGAAAAGAATTGTTAACATCGAGAAACAACAGGATACATAATTACCAGGTATGGAGCAATAAAATCCCATGATCTCTCATTCATTATTCTTAAAAAAGGAGATGGAATGCATTCATAGCTCGGTTCCTCAGGGAAATACTATAGTTGATCCAGTGGACCTTTAGTTTCTTACCCCAGGTATGAGAATTCCTGAAGCTTTACTTGTTAAAAATATCAATCCAACACCAGCTGAAATAATGGATAGGGTTGTAAATGTACAAAATGAGGTGATTTACGAAGATGATGATGAGGGATTATCCATGCTTGATGCACTCATTTTTTCTGTTGATGAACCCTTATTAACACCAGTGGTTAATATTGAAGCAAATAAGGAATTAGAAAAAGGTCCTCATGTGTTAGAAACTTAAGTAAGAGATCAGGAGGTAAATTTGTCTTCCCTAGAATGAATTATTTTGGAAATGAATAAACCATAGATATTGGTGAAAAAGGATATTAATACTAGATTGGTGGTAGAAAATGTTGTGCCCATTCCTGTTGAGGCTACTAAGGGTGATGCCGTTCTTCAGGAAGAAAAAATGTCTTTTGAAAAAAACTAAAAATGGCACAAGATGTAATTACTGACGAGGAAATTGTTATTGGTTGATAATCACAAATTTCAATGGGAAATGTGGGATTACTTCCAATAGAACAACCTGCTATAACATTGCCTGAGGTAGCCTTAAGGCATGAAAATAGCAGTTTGGTAACTCAACCGATTTTGGGAGTAGAGGGATCCATTTCCCAAACTTTGATACAAAAGGGAAAATGGGAAGAAACTCAGGCCACCATGTTTTCAACTGGAGAAAAAATAAAGGATCTCCCTTTGAGTTTTGATGCAGACCATGTAAAGGATGATCAACTTGAAGTGCTAGATCAATAAAGTAGGCATGCAGAGGAATTAATGGTACAGGGTGAAATTAACTTGAGGAAAATTGGGATAAGTGGTTAGGAAAAAATAGAACTATTGGTACAACAGGAACAAGAGATGTCCAAGAAAATGGTATTTGTTCCTTAGAAATTCTAGCAAGGGTCACAAGAAAAAATATTGGAACAAGTTTGAAGAAGGGGTGGATTAACAAATTAATTTCAAATGAAGACGTGGCTTTTCCTATACAAGCAGTTGACCTCACTGCCTTATCCTTTCCAAAAATAGTGAGATCCCCAAAAAATGCCAGAACCATCACAATGACTCTTACTGATGCATTGGGGGCAAAAACCTTAGAGATAACAACCCCTTTCGAGGGCAAGAAAAGAAAAGACCTAACCAATGATGATTACATCATTCAAATTATTCCCTTGGGAAAAAATTCAAGGAAACAACTAAAGCAAGGAGTATCTGAAGTAGTGAATGATCTTTTGCAAAATGTGGATGAAGATGGGATGACAAAGAAGCAACTTAAAAAACAAATTAAGACCTTAAGTTCATGTTTACAACAACTGACATGACAAACTAGTCATGAATAAGAAGGTACTCATGTGAATACCCCTGAAGGAATGTATAAAGTAAATAGTGCTGTCAAGAAGGTCCAAATGATGGATGCTTAGGTTGAACAACTAATTGAGAAGGGAAAGGAGGTCATCACAGAAGAGAGGAAAAAATATGAGGACCTCAGAAGTTGATTAAATGAAATTGATGTAGTAATTGAATATTGTGACAACGATATTTTCTACTTGGAGGGAACTCTCCCCAAGCTCGATCGCATAACCCGGCTTAGTGAGGAATTGGTTGAGAAAGAAGGCATCATGCCAATAAGATACAAAGGGAGTCAATATGCCCTGGAAGAATTAACAAAAATCAAGGTAGATACCTTAAATGGAATCAAGAAGAAGCTTAAAGTCAAAAGGAACTGGGTTGATGACCTACTTGATGCCATTGATAGAATATTAGAGGACATGGTAGCGGATAAGTCCAAAAAGAGTTAAAGGGATTTAAGACTTGATTTATGGCTCAATTCCTTTGAAAGTAATATCTAAACAGACGAATTCTCCCTTGAAACTGTTAAAATTATGATGAAGATTGAGAATAGGATTGAGGAATTGAAAGCAAGGCCACTAGAATATAAGTTGAAAATAGCTTAATGTCTGGACTTGATATCAAGACAAACATTGATTTTCTAGCATCACCTTGGACCTAACGAGGATGAAATAAATGAATTATTACAAAGGTATGATGCTTATGTGGCCAAGTTACCAAAAAAACAAAATTCAGAGGAGGAGGATGTTAACACAAAATATGATGAACATGTTTAAGCACTTTCTCCCTCTTTTTGTATTTTCTCTTCATACTCCATTGAACTGATATTTTTAAGTTGATATTTTTGATACATTAAATGTAATTATCTCTCTGAAATTTTTAATGTTTCTTTGTTTCAATTACAAGTTAAAAAGATGTAGTAGTTCATAGTGGATTAGATTAAAATTTCATATACATTTGAAACGGATATGTGAACTATTAACATCCTTGTATTTCTTGCAATGTTGAATAAAGAAAAAACACAATAGGATTCTATAGGGGCCCTTACCTATGAAAAAAAGAGACATACATATATCAAAAATCAAAACAAAGAAAGGAGAATAACGCCTAAATATTCTTTAGTCCTACTTCATAAGTTCCCCTCAGCAGGGGGAGCTTATTCAAAAGTTTTTTCTTCCTCAGTGCAAACTCATTCAAGCCCTGTGTTGCTTGTATGAAGACAATCGACCCTACCAGATCCCTAGACATCCCCATATCCATCAAATATTCTAAATTCATCCTAGGACGACCCATGATCTCCTCAAGCTCAATTCTCCTTTGGTCAGATGATACCCAATCCAAAAGGTCTAGACCACCTGAAAAGAAGATTGTTTTCCCCTTCCCCTTGTGAAGGGTCTACTTGCATGGAGTAATTTGAGGAGGTATGTTTGGAGTAACAAGGGGGATGTTTCGAGTGACAAGGGGGATGTTTGGAATGACAAGAGGGACATTTACTACATGTTGGTGACTGGATGAAATATGAGGCTTGAAACTAGTTTCTGCTTCCCATGTCCTGGAGAAAGGTGGGTTTTCCCTGGGAGAAGGAATTGGCTGAGGTCATTGAAATTCCCACTCATAACGAGGGGAACAATGCATCAAACAAGTGAATATCTAAGCTGTAAACCTTCCTCTGCTATCCCGAGATGAAGAAAGTGTTGTTGTTATCACAAAATCACAGCACCCCCAAATGAGTTATGGATATGCTTTTCTAAGGCAGAATCATTTGGTGTGATTACATAACATTAAACTTTCCTTGAGGTGTGGGACCTTGCAAAAGTGGGAAATATCTCTAGGGAAGGTTGGTTCCTCTTCCTAAACTACCTGCCACAGGCTATTCTAGTGTAGGTAAGCTAATCTAATCCTAATCTAACTTCCAAGGAGACAAGGAGAGAAAGAAAACAAGAAAAAACAAGGCCTACACTAAAATGGTGATACAACAAAGAAGGAAAGTGTTGATCATCTACTAAACTGCCATGGAACAAAGAGAGGTGAGCAATGGAAATGATGGACACCATCATCACATACCATAGATCATATTCACATAGAAAATGTTCCAAAACCCCATGAAAACAACTCCCAGATCTGTAAATGAACATTCAAAACATGAATAGATGCCCTGCAATGAAGAGAGGCAAGAAGATGCAATAAAATGAGCAAATGATGGAAAAATGCATCACAAAAACACGTTTTTATTGCTCCATATTTACACAATGCACCATTTCATGAGCAAGAGGCAAAAAATGCCATTACAGAGTAGGGGACGAGGTTCAAACTCCATTTTCGACCCTAGTGAATAAAAGAAGGGGGATGCAGAGAAGAAAAATGAACAACCTCTAATTAATTCCTTGAAAATGTACCTTTGTTACAATATATAGAAAAATGCAAAAAGAGAGGGAAATAACACGAGAAAATCTAATTCTCTGCTCCAACCACTGACGACATTCATAAATTTGGTCAAAAAGTCAAGGCTCAATCTACAAATTCCATTCCCAAATGCATTTTGTCTGCTCAAGGGAGAAAAGACCCATATTTCATTAAATTTGGTGGTTGAAAACTGGTTCTACATTTTAATTCTTCATCTGTTGATGGGCTCGATGCAAAAGCTCATATTTCCATGTCTCTACTTCGCAGACCAAAGAAAATGACCCATACTTCATTAAATCTGGTAGTTGGAAATTGGTTTTGTCTTTTCCCATGCCCAAACACACTTTATAATTTTCTCCCACAAATATCTACCACAATATGAAATTGAAGACTCCATGATGAAGAGAATCTTCAAATCTTTCCATTGGTACCAAGATTGTCAAAAATGGAGCTCTGTATCAAAAGATATGGCTTTCTGTGTATTTCATTTACATTTTTTGATAAAATTGGCTCAAGAATTTTTTGCACATTTCCCCAGAAAATCCTTTGATGATGTGGGATCCATTGGGGTCGCTGGAGGCAGGGGCTCCTTTTTTTCTATTTTATACTTTTTGACAAAAATTCAAAAAATCTCATTTGCCTCTGAAGGTCCGCCGGCCCGCATTAGATTTTTGATGTGCCAACTCAGCACTTAATTTTCACCTTTTTGACAAAAGGGAAATTTTTTCACTTTTTCCTCCAACTCCACGCTGGTCTAAGATTCCTTGGAAAACATCTCTCCCAAGCCCTACAGGTTCACCTTGGGAAAAATTTCCCTTCTAACTCCTCCGAGCCATAACTCAAAAAATACAAGGAATTAGAAAGAGCTCTTTACATTTCTGGAAAGGGGAATAAGTTCTCTATCTGATGGAGTATTTTCTAGAAATCCTTGAGTGCTTGAAATTTTTGAAATTTGGACTGAGGAAAAGAAAGGGAGTAAGTTAACCCAAAATAAGAGGAAGCTTATTTTGGTTAACAGTTGCCCTTGAGCGATGAGTAGAAATATATTGATCTTCTTCTCCATCCGAGATGATGACTGGAGACTAAGTTTGTGTTTCTCACTTCCTCTTTCTCGAAGGCAGTGTTGCTGCTAGACCTGGTGGTAGAGGCACATTTTCTTCTTGTTTCTTTTCCAAGGAATGAATCATTTTCTCCAACTCATTCACTTTGTTGGAAATGATAGGCATTGTATCAATGGAGGTTTTTTCATACAATATATATGATTCCTTAGGAATTTCTTTGGACACAAATTCCTCATTGCATAAGAAGGGGAATTAAAAACTGGTTTACCAGAGACCTGAGGCATCCTCTCAACCTAGTATCTTTTCAAATCCTCAGGTGTTTTCATATGATCCCATCTAAAAAGATGGAAATACATGATTTTGAAAGATGCAAATCCAAGACTGATTCTGATCAGCCTAGTTAAAAGCGCTAAGTGGACTCATTGATATGTCAGAGGTCCTCTTGTGTCTCCTACACATTCTACTTCAAACAAGGCCTGGAAAAAGACCTCATGTGGCCCACTTAGATGAAAGATATGATTCAGATCTTCCAAAGAGATTTCTTTCAAGCTATGAGTCACAAGTGTCCTTGCCATTCTTCTGATAAAAATTATGTTATACCCAAAATTAGGAAAGAGATGCATGATTGCAAGAGGGTGGGATTGAGATTTATAACCCAAAGGTGACACATATCTCTAGTTTGGAAAAATATTTCCCCTGAGATTGAGAAGGATCTTGCTCAATTCACACAAGGGAAAATTAAAAACTGAAGTAAAGTATAGATGAGCATAACTGGTAAATTATGATGATTTGACAAACGTCACGTATGGTGTTTAAACCAGTAAGGTATGAAATAAAGTGTGTTGAGCAAAAGAAGGATTTCAAGAAATGAGTGTAGGTGTGCATCATGTAAAAAAGCATATGGAGACGCTTAATGATCAATCTGAAATGATTTTTGATCAAAATCATAAGGGAACGTTTTAGATAACCTACAAAAAATGAAGACCGGATGACCCAGCCAGACGCAGATGAAATACATCAAAAAGAATCATGATTCGTACACCTAGAAGTATGGGATAATGTTCGTAAATACCACTTTATAGAACATTTTTGTAATGAACAAAGTATCCCTTAGAATATTCTTTTTTTTGGGGGAAAAAAGATTTGAAGTAAAGTGAATGGTATAAATTATGAAAATGCCTTGCCAAGGAGGAGGGGGGTTAATTATTTTTGAGATTTAGTCAAAGAGAAAAAGGAGAGAAGAGAAAAGAGAAGCCATTTTTCTGGAAAAACTTTATGAGAAACCAGTTACTCCTTGGGTTCCTTTCAAAATTGATCATGTCAAGCTGGTTGCAAATGTATAGCCATTGACAAAACTTTGAGATTATAAACAAACTTTCCCTTGTTGATTAAATTTGATAAACCTTGAGTAATTTTTGTAGATCAATGAACTGTGTTATGTCTATTTTTCATCTTGAGATATTTTCCAATAGTTATCTATGTGCATGTTGCAATCTTACATTAGAAATCCTTTGAAATCACACAAAATATCATCCTCATGACAAGTATTGTGGCATTTGCAATTAAATTATGAAGAGAGATTTCATTTCATAATGTGATAAGTAATTTAAATTCACTTTACTTTCATTTTAGTGATACAGATTGTTTGTCAGTTTATGAGTGTATCATGAGTGTGATATAACAGGGGTTTTATAAAGTTTAATTGAGTCTTTAACACGAGTTCTTCTGTTAAAATCTTGAAGAGTGTGTGAAGCTGTGTGTCTTTGAGATTTCATAGATGCACAATTTTCTAGTTGAAGGTCTGTCTTTACTATTTGAAAGTTATTCATCTTTTTGCCTTATGGATCTATTAACATTTGTTTAAATTTCTCAGATATTTGGTATAATCAACTTTATCTTGCTTAACTTCCCAACCATAAAATACATATCCAGAGATAAACCATACATAAACTACCCCTGCTTGCACTATCTATTCATAAATACTGAGGGAATTCATTGATTTACCCATCCCTTACCTCAATATACAGGAGAAATCAGTTTTTACAACTGCCTTTAGTAACCTAGATCTTGTGTAGAAGGTTTCTTCATCCTCTAAAGTGACAACTCGTGAGAGTTAGACTATGTTGTATTGACCATACCTTCTGAAGATATCATATAAATTATGTGAAAGGAAAGAAAAATACTACAAATGTACAGACGTTGTCCACCGATATAGGTTACAAAATGGGTCCTCTCACCCTAGTTGAAGGCACAACCTAAAGTAGTCAGGGTAGGTCAAACCCTGTACACGGTGTCATCCATTTCTTCCTTGCCTGAGTGAATGAAGAGTTAGTTAAATCCTTCCCAGGCTACAAAATGACTCACACTATGATTTTCTACCTCCAAGCATCTTGTTCAAAATACGGTGTTGCTCAGTCGCAAAGGGGAATCAATTTGGATACTAACACCGATCTGGCACCATTGCCGGGGATAAGTATTTTTACAAATGCATACACATACCGACCTTGGTAATGTTTCTTACATGATTTGAGTACAAATATGTTGTTTAAACATCATGCTTTGTTGAGATTTGTAAGATTTGTGCAAGATCACAAGTTCATTGTGTAATATTTCTAGTTGTTAGCAGTTACTGTACTAAAATTGCATCAATAGTGATAAATATGGGTAAAGGAAGGTCAGATCTGCTAAGTTTTTCAGAAATTAAGTATTGATAGACATTTGACAAACTACTTATATTGCATTTACACGTCTAAGGTGAGAATCCTTAGTGGTGACTCTGAATTGGTTAATTTTTTTATGGTTCCCAGTGTCTTAACCTGTGTCAAGTGAAATTTTTCATTAATATTTGCAAAGCTGGAGGGAAGAAGGTATTTCTTCACTAGGGATCCTACTAAAAATTTATTTCTAGAATTAGGAAAAGACAATTCATAAGGGAAACAAGTCTGGAAAGTGATTGGAAATTAAGAATCACAAAAGGAGATATCAGTTTTGAAAGGTGATCAACCTGTGGTTGAAGATTATCCTACGTATTCAAGTGATTCTGAACCAAGTAGTCCTCATGTAAATTAAATGAGGTTGATGAAGAGAGGCTGAATATTCTTGAGAAATTTATATATTCCAACTGGTACAAGGATATTATTTTTTATCTCAGACATCTGCAATGTCCCGAGTATTTAAGAAAAAATAAAAAAAAGAGCACTTAGATTGGCTTCCCAAAAATACATCATCAATGCTTATGGGTTGTCTTGGAAAAACCTTGAGGGAGTTCTTTTAAAGTGTATCACTAAGGAAAAATCCCCGAAATTAATTGCTGATTTCCATGGAGGAGTTTGTGGGGGGCATTTCACTGGAAGAGAAACAACCCATAAGATCTTAAGGGTTGGTTACTGGTGGCCAACACTCTTTAAGGATATATTTTTATTGGTAAGAAAATGCAAAATTTGCCAATGTTTCTCAGGAATATTGAAGGCTTCAGGATCCCTCCTGTTGTAACCTGTATAAATTGAAGCCCCTTTTAAGCAGTGGGGGATGGACTTCATTGGGGAGATTTCAGATTCTTCAAGTGCCATCCATAAATAGATATTAGTAGCCATTGAATACTTCACCAAATGGGTAGAGGCAATACCCACTAAGAAATCAACTCACCAAATTGTCATGGAATTCATTTTAAATGATATAATTTGTAGGTTTGGAGTGCCTACTAAAATAGTTGCCAATAATTCTATGAGTTTTTGAGCTAAACCTTTGGCAGTCATGTGTCATGATTATGGGATAAATTTATCATATGCTTCCAACTACAATCCCCAAGGTAACGGACAAGTAGAATCAAGTAACAAAAAATCTGTTGAAGATAATCAGGAGGACCTTGGAATTAAATAAAAGAAAGTGGGGTGAGAAGTTGAAGTTTTTTGTTTGGGCTGACAGAATTACTATTAAAAGAGCTATTGGAAAAATCCCATTTGAATTGGCCTATGGAATTCAGGCTCTCCTCCCCCTACATATGCAATTATATTCTTATCAATTTATCCAACAATTAGAGGATCAAGAGATTAGTCCCTATGATGCCCGTATAAATCAAATTGTTGAATTAGATGAAGAAAGGAGAGAATCCCATTAAAGACATGTGAAGTTTAGGGAAAATTTGAAAAAAATATTTGAGAAAAATCTAACCCCAAGAGTTTTTTAGTGTGGGAGATCTTGTGCTATTGTGGGATAGCATACATGAGGATAAGGGAAAACATGAGAAGTTCTACGCGTTATGGATGGGCCCTTATTCTATTGACATTAGAATTGGTGAGCATACCTTTTTCCTAAAAGATTTAGATGGAGAAATTCTTGAGTTACCTATTAATGGTAAACAATTGGTACATTTCCTTGATTGATTTCTCAGAACTAAGGTACACATCATTGTACAATGTACAGTTTTTGGTTTTTTTTTTTTTTTGCATTTTTTCTGTTTTGGTTTGTACTGGTTCTTGGTGATCGGTTTTTTTTGGTTTCTTGATTTGTTCCTGGAGGGTTGGTTATTATTTATTTGCTTTGAATTTCAGTTCTTAACTACGTGGCCTAATAGATTTTTGGGCACATGGTCTGCTATTGTTGTATTATGTCTTGTTCTTGCAACACTCGCAGGGAGTGCCCATCCCTGAGTTGGAGCCGATGTTGTTGCTCAATTGTAATCTCACCCTTTTTTGTTTTAAAATTTTTAGTCTGCCTGGTTTGATGTAATTTCTTTCTTCCTATGTGGGTGCATGAAAATTCTTGCCTTCACTAAGGTGAACATTTTATTCCTTTTCCAGGGCCGTGGATCATGCTGAGTCATGGTATTATTTACAATTTTCTCTCCATGGGGAAAATTTTGTAGTTAGGTGTGTTCCACGTTTGTGTTTCCTTTGTAAATCTTGTCCCGACATCTGTGTATACGTGGTCATATTTAATTGGATATGGTGTGGCGGGTTTATTTGATGAATTTTTCATTTCTGGGGCCCGGTTTTTTCTAATTAGATATTCACAACTATGAAGCGGTGTGAGAAAATTTTTACTTTAATCCCAGGAGGTGTACACCTATCGTAAATCAAGTGGTTGCGGGAAGGTGGGACTTTTTATGTTTTGGTGCATTATGGTGAAAGGCGTGAAAGTATAAAGCAAATACCTAATACCCGTAACAAGGGCATGTGGTTGTTGTTTATTATAAAAGTGGGGAAGTGGGTTGCCAAGGTATTTTGGAATTTTCGTCTTTGTTTAGAAAAAGGAGTAAGGTTGTAAAAGTAAGCCGCTACCCTATCAACACCCAAATGAAGCCACGTGTTGAGCCAACATCAAAATCGGATGGGCAAACCAAAATGTCTAAAAGTACATACCCCTAGGCCCGCTTCAATTAAAATATGTTCCACGTGGACGACTCAAATTCGAAGTTGCAAGAAAGCAGAGTTAAAAGCTGTGATACAATGCATTTGTTTCTGCCACCATTAATGCTCCTACGTGAACCAAGGACCTGAAGAGATGTAACTGCTTTTCATCCTTTATTGTTACTTTGATGGTCTCTTGTTGTTTTTATCAGTGAAGTACAATTGGAATTATTGTGGAACTAAATTTGTGAACCTGAGAAGTGTGAAAGATGTTGTTTTGAGTTAGAATTGCTTGGGTGCTTGCAGAAAATCGGGAAGAGTTTCAAACTCTTGTGTATCGTGTCTATTCCATTTGAAACTAAATTGAAGTAAAATTAGGGTTTTTGAAATGAAGACTTTGCCATTCTCTTCTTCTATTACAGGGTCACGAGTGACCTAGACAAGATAACAACCACAAATTTGATGAGTGCCAACTTAAATGATTTTCATCAAAGACTAAATGGTTCTCATATGAGTGAATATTTAAAGTAAATTCGCGATAGCCGCATCACCTCGGTAGGTACCATCCCACCCTTTGTTCAATGCCCAAAATTAGTATGGTTTTGTGCCAGGAATTATGACTCTGAGAAGAGGGAGGTGTTAGACGGGAGTGGGGAAGTGGTTTCGACATTGACACCTATAGCCATTAGAGTATTACTAAATTTACCTATAATTACTGAAGCAATTACTATCGGCATCAAGCTAGCCTCGCAGGACTATGAAACAAAGAAGAAGGATTATGCCAAAATGATAAACACATAATGGCTCCTTATAGAAAGGAAGGAATTGGCTAAAATCCCCAAAAGGTTGGTTAGGGGACAATTAATTAAGGAGGTTGAGGATAAAATTGTGCTTTTGAGTCGAATGACAAGTTTGGAAACTATAAATGAGTTTAAGGAGTGGATGTCCAAATTTGTATGGATTATTCTTGAGAGAAAAGGAAATATTTTTTGGACCACATTTACCTCAAATACAATCCATCATCATATGATTACTCTGGCAGCAAGGATTGAGATAGGCGAGACTATAGAGTTGGAGTTCTATATGATGACATATTTGATTTACAATGTTGTAGCGCACAGATGTTTTCTAGCATTGTCACCATGTGCTGATTTTAAAAAGTGCCCAATGCATGAAATTTTCCTTCAATTACAGTTAACCAACTGGAATGGAAATGTCAGATTGGTAAATAATTCTTTCTTTGCACCGATTATTTTCTTGTTCAAACCAGAATGGGGATAGTACAAAATTTCTGAGCATGCAAGGCAAGTAATTATGGAGTATGGGTACTACTTCATTCAGTATAAGAAGTTCACTTATATCGGGGTTAGTGGTTTTGAAAGAAAACCTTATAAATTGCCTAGGTATGTTAATGACAAGTTGTTTTTATGTGAATTAGTAAGGCAACTGATACCTACGCACAAGTTAATTTTTGGAAGAAACAAAAAATATCAAATTACCTATTAGAATCAAAAGCTATTCATGCCATTCCATTATAAAGGCCAGACTAGTTGTAGCAGAAATGAAGAATTTGGTAGTGGAGACAATTGAGGCTAGAGCTAATTATGACATTCAGTGGGTATTTAACAATGTTGCTAACACTTTTGAGCATGAGCCTCACTTTGAGGACTACTGGATGAATTGTAAGGATGAATAAGAAGTCAGGTTGAGGGATTTTTCAAGAATGATTTTATCACAAGTGGTAGACTTTAAAATTTCAGTCATTCCAAAGGGGGTTTTAGATGACTTACACACAGTGAGTAAATTTTAAATTGATTAGAAAATAGAAAGTCAACCTTAGCTCCCAAGAGTGGAATGAGGAGTTTTATGATCCCTATGTAAGGATAACCGATGTCATAAGGAGAATGGTAAATAAGGAATTAGAAAAAGGTCCTCATGTGTTAGAAACTTAAGTAAGAGATCAGGAGGTAAATTTGTCTTCCCCAGAATGAATTATTTTAGAAATGAATAAACCATAGATATTTGTAAAAAGGGATATTAGCACTAGGTTGGTGGTAGAAAATGTTGTGCCCAATCCTGTTGAGGCTACTAAGGGTGATGACATTCTTCAGGAAGAAAAATTATTTTTTGAAGAAAAGCTAAAAATCGCACGAGATATAATTACTGATGAGGAAATTTTTATTGGTGGAGAATCACAATTTTCAATGGGAAATGTGGGTTTTCTTCCAATAGAACAACTTGCTATAATATTGCCTAAGGTATCTTTAGGGCATGAAAATAGCAGTTTGGTAACTCAACTGGTTTTGGGAGTAGAGGGATCCATTTCCCAATATTTGATACAAAAGGGTGAATGGGAAGAAACTTAGGCCACCATGTTTTCAACTAGAGAAATAGTAAAGGAGATCCCCTTGAGTTTTTATGCAGACCAGGTAAAGGATGATCAAATTGAAGTGCTAGATCAAGAAAGTAGGCATCCAGAGGAATTAATGGTACAGGGTGAAATTAACTTGGGGAAAATTGGGGTAAGTGGTTGGTAAAAAATAGAATTATTGGTACAATAGGAACAAGAGGATGTCCAAGAAAATGGTATTCGTTCCTGAGAAATTCTAACAAGGGTCACAGGAAACAAAGGTGGAACAAGTTTGAAGAAGGGGTGGATTAATGAATTAATTTCAAATGAAGAAGTGGCTTTTCCTATACAAGTAGTTGACCTTACTACCTTATCCTTTCCAAAAACAGTGAGAGCCCCAAAAATGCCAGAACCATCACAAGGCCTCTTACTAATTGCATCGGGGGCAAAAACCCTAGAGATAACAACCCCTTTCGAGGCCAAGAAAAGAAAATACATAACCAATTGTGATTGTAACATTCAAATTATTACCTTGATAAAACCTTCAAGGAAACATCTAAAGCATGGAGTATCTGAAGCAGTGAATGATATTTTTTAAAAGGTGGATGAAGATGGGATGACAAAGAAGCAACTTAAAAAACAAATTAAGACCTTAAGTTTGTGTTTACAAGAATTGACAGGACAAACTAGTCATGAATAAGTAGATACTTATGTGAATACCCCTGAAGGAATGGATAAAGTAAATAGTGCTATCAAGAAGGTACAAGTGGTGGATTCTTGGGTTGAAAAACTAATTGAGAAGGGAAAGGAGGTAATCACAGAAGCGAGGACAAAATATGAGAACCTGAGAAGTTGATTAAATGAAATTGATGGAGTAATTGAAGATTGTGACAACGAGATTTTCTACTTGGAGGGAACTCTCCGCAAGCTAGATCACATAACTCAGCTTAGTGAGGAGTTGGTTGAGCAAGAAGGCATTGTGCCAATTAGATACAAAGGGAGTCTATATTCCTTAGAAGATTTGACAAAAATCAGGTTAGATACCTTAAATGGAATCAAGAAGAAGCTTGAAGTCAAAAGTAACTGGGTTGATGATCTACTTAATGCCATTGATAGAATATTAGAGGACACGGTAGCAGATAAGTCCAAAAATATTTATTAGGATTTAAGACTTGATTTCTTGCTCAATTCCTTTGAAATTAATAACAAGACATATGAATTTTCCCTAGAAACTGTTAAAATTATGATGAAGATTGAGAATAGGATTGAGGAATTGAAAGCAAGAACACTAGAATATAAGCAGAAAATGGCTCAATGTCTGGACTTGATATCAAGACAAACATTGTTTTTTCAGCATCCCCTTGGACCTGACGAGGATGAAGTAAATGAATCATTCCATAGGTATGATGTTTATGTGGCCAAGTTACCATAAGAACGAAATGTAGAGGAGGATGATGCTAGCACAAAAGATGATGAACATGTTTAAGCACTTTCTCCCTTTTTTTTGTATTTTCTCTTCATACTCCATTGAACTGATATTTTTAAGTTGATATTTTTGATAAATTAAATGTAATTATCTCTTTGAAATTTTTATTGTTTCAATTATAAGTTAAAAATATGTAGTAGTTCATAGTGGATTAGATTAAAATTTCATGTACATTTGAAACAGATATGTGAACTATTAACACCCTTGTATTGCTTGCAATGTTGAACAAATAAAAATAAAAATAGGGTTTTCTAAGGGCCCTTACCCATGAAAAAAAGAGACTAGTCCTACTTCATAAGTTCCTCTCAGCAGGGGGAGCTTATTCAAAAGTTTTTTCTTCCTTAGTGCAAACTCATCCGAGCCCTATGTTGTTTGTATGAAGACAATCGACCCTACAAGATCCCTGGACATCCCCATATCCATCAAAGATCTGAATTTCATCCTAGGATGGCTCATGATCTCCTCAAGCTCAATTCTCTTTTGGTCAGATGATACCCAATCCAAAAGGTCCTGACCACCTAAAAAGAATGTCATTTTCCCCTTCCCCTTGGGAAGGATCGACTTGCTAGGAATACTTTGAGGAGAGATGTTTGGAGTAACAAGGGGGGTGTTTGGAGTGACAAGGGGGATGCTTGGAATGATAGGAGGGAAAAATTACTACATATTGGTGACTGGATGAATTATGAGGCTTGGAACTAGTTCCTGCTTCCCATGTCCTGGAGAAAGGTGGATTTTCCCTAGGAGAAGGAATTGGCTAAGGTCCTTGAAATTCCCACTCATAACGAAGGGCACATTGCATCAAAGGAGTGAATAGCTGAGTTACAAACCTTCCTTTGCTATCTCGAGTTGAAGAAAGTGTTGCCCTTGAGCGGCGAGTAGAAATAGATTGATCTTCTTCTCCATCCGAGATGATGACTGGAGATTGAGTTTGTGTTTCTTGCTTCCTCTTACACGAAGGCAGTGTTGCTGCTAGACCTAGTGGAAGAGGCACATTTTCTTCTTGTTTCTTATCCAAGGAATGAATCCTTTTCTCCAACTCATTCACTTTTTTGGAAATGACAGGCATTGTATCAATGGAGGTTTTGTTATACAATATTTATGATTCCTTAGGAATTTCTTTGGACACAAATTCCTCATTGCATAAGAAAGGGCATTGAAAACTGGTTTGCCCAAAGACCTGAGGCATCATCTCAACCCAGTATCTTTTCAAATCCTCAGGTGTTTTTCATATGCTCCCATATAAAAAGATAGAAATACATGATTTTGAAAGATGCGAATATAGGACCGATTCTGATCAACCTATTTAAAAAGTGCTAAGCAGGCTCGTTGATATGTAAGAGGTCCTCTTATGTCTCCTGCGCATTCTACTTAAAACAAGGCCCTCAAAGAGGCCTCATGTGCCCAACTTAGATGGAATATATGATTTAGATCTTCCGAAGAGATTTTTTTCAAGATTTGCGTCACAAGTGTCCTTGCCATTCTTTTGATAAAAATTATGCTATACCCAAAATTAGGAAAGTGATGCATGATTGCAAGAGGGTGGGATTGAGATTTATAACCCAAAGGTGACACATATCTCTAGTCTGGAAAAATCTTTCCCCTAAGATTGAGAAGGATCTTGTTCAGTTCGCATAAGGGAAAATTAAAAACTGAAGTAAAGTATAGATGAGCATAACTGGTAAATTATGATGATTTGACAAACATCACGTATGGAGTTTAAACCAGTAAGGTATGAAGTAAAGTGCGCTGAGCCCAATAAGGATTTCAAGAAATGAGTGTAGGTGTGTGTCATGTCAAAAAGCATATGGAGACATTCAATGATCAATCTGAAATGATTGTTGATCAAAATCAGAAGGGAACGTTTTAGATAACCTACCAAAAGTGAATACCGGATGACCCAGTCAAACACAGATGAAATACGTTGAGAAGAATCATGTTTCGTACACCTGGGTAGTACAAGATAATTTTCGTAAATATCAATTTCTAGAACATTTTTGTAACCAACAAAGTATCCCTTGGAATATTCTTGTTTTTGGGGGGAAAAATCTTTGAAGTAAAGTGAATGCTATAAATTATGAAAAGGCCATTTGAAGGAGGAGTGGGGTTAATTATTTTAAAGATTTAGTCAGAGAGAAAAAAGGAGAG
Source organism: Taxus chinensis (assembly GCA_019776745.2). Lineage (NCBI taxonomy): Eukaryota > Viridiplantae > Streptophyta > Pinopsida > Cupressales > Taxaceae > Taxus > Taxus chinensis. The sequence goes on along the minus strand of CM034147.1, from coordinate 663,442,771 downwards.
AAGAGCCAAGAGAAGCCATTTTTCTGGGAAAAATTTATGAGAAACCAATTATTCCTTATGTTCCTTTCAAAATTGATCATGTCAAGTTGGTTGTAAATGTATAGCCATTGTAGATCAATGAAAATTTGAGAAACCTTGAGTAATTTTTGTAGATCAATGAACTATGTTATGTCCATTTTTCATCTTGAGATATTTTCCAATAGTTATTTATGTGCATGTTGTAGTCTTACATTAGAAATCCTTTGAAATCACACAAAATATCATCCTCAATGACAAGTATTGTGGCATTTGCAATTACATTATGAAGAGAGATTTCATTTCATAATGTGATAAGCGATTTAAATTCACTTTACTTCCATTTTAGTGATACAGATTGTTTGTCAGTTTATGAGTGTATCATGAGCATGATATAACAATGGTTTTCTTAAGTTTAATTGCGTCTTTAACATGATTTCTTGTGTTAAAAACTTGAAGAGTGTGTGAAGCCATGTGTCTTTGAGCTTTCATAAGATGTGGAATTTTCTAGTTGAAGGTCCTTCTTTTACTATTTGAAAGTTATTCATCTTTTTGCCTTATGGATCTGTTAACATTTGTTTAAAGTTTTTAGATATTTGGTATAATCAAATTTATCTTGCTTAACTTATCATCCATAAAGTACATATCCAGAGGTAAAACATACATAAATAACCCCTGCTTGCACTACCTGTTCATAAATGGTGAGGGAATGCGTTGATTTACCCATCCCTTACCTCAATATATAGGAGCAATCAATTTTTACCACACTGCCTTTAGTAACCTAGATCTTGTGTAGAAGGTTTCTTCATCCTCTAAAGTGACAACTCGTGAGAGTTAGACTACACTGTATTGACCATACCTTCTGGAAATGTCCTCTAAATTATGTGAAAGGAAAGAAAAATACAACAAATCTTTAGATGTTGTCTACCAATATAGGTTACAAAATGGGTCCTCTCACCCTGGTGGAAGGCAAACCTAAAGTAGTTAGGGTAGGTCAAACCTTGTACACGGTGTCATCCATTTCTTCCTTTCCTAAGTGAATGAAGAGTTAGTTAAATCCTTCCCTAGCTACAAAATGACTCGCACTCTGATTTATCTACCTCCAAGCATCTTGTTCAAAATACGGTGCTGCTTAGTCGTAAAGGGAGAATCAATTTGGATACCAACACTGATTTGGTGCCGTTACCCGGGGGACGAGTATTTTTTCAAATGCATACACATACTAACCCTGGTAATGTTTCTTACATGATTTGAGTACAAATATGTTGTTTAAACGTCATACTTTGTTGAGATTTGTGCAAGATCAAAAGTTCATTGTGTAGTATTTCTAGTTGTTAGTAGTTATTGTACTAAAATTACATTAACAGTGACAAATATGGGTAAAGGAAGGTTGGATCTGCTAATATTTTCAGAAATTAAGTATTGATAGAGATTTGACAAACTACTTATAGTTCATTTACACGTCTAAGGTGAGAATCCTTAGTGGCGACTCCGAATTGGTTCAAAATTTTGATGGTTCCTAGTGTCTTAAACTTGTGTTAAGTGAAATTTTTCATTAATATTTGCAACGTTGGAGGGAAGAAGGTATTTATTCACTAAGGATCCTACTAGAAAGTTATTTCCAGAATTAGGAAAAGCAAATCCACAAGGAAAACAAGTCTAGAATGTGATTGGAAATCAAGAATAACAAAAGGAGATATCAGTTTTGAAAGGTGATCAACCTATGGTTGAAGATTATCCTACATCTTTAAGTGATCTGAACTAAGTAGTCCTTGTGTAAATTTACTTTCCTCGACTGGAGAGGGGCCATCATTTGTGTCTGAAAAGCATACCTCTCAGTTTTTCCCTGTTTCTTCCAAGATTGGTAGGGTTTTCCAAGAAATTGAGTCATTAGAGGATATTTACTTTGAGAATTATACTCTTGTGCTGCAAAGACCCCTCGTCTGTTATCATTTTGATTCTCCTACAAGATCACCTCCTGAAGGCAATATGGCTCAACCTCCACCTAGACCTCCTTTTTTTGTCAATAATTTTGGACCAATAAATTTAAGAGGTATGTTGGGATATCCTAATATGGTGCCACAAGATGTTAGAAATAGGTTGCCAAAATTTCAAGGGAATAAAGCCATCACCACTGACCAACATTTAAGACTCTTTGTCAATATCATGGATTATTTTTAAATTGAGTTTGAAGAGGTGTATATAAAGTTTTTCATTCATACTCTTGAAGAGGATGCATGTGATTGGTATAAGTCCTTACATGATAATTCAATAAACTCATGGACCGAGATGAAAAATGCCTTTAGACTACAATATGGGGATAATACTGATCCCAAGTTCCTTCTATCTGAGTTTGAATATATAAAGAAAAATCCAAATGAATATGTCCAGGATTTCAATACTAGGTTGAAAAAAAACCTTGAATAGGTTACCTATAATCCTAAGGCCAAGTGATGAGTCCTGTTTTATAAAATATTCTGATGCTTTTGATAAAAAGGCTTCTTATTACTTGAGAGATAAGAACCTGGGAACATTGAGGCAAGCTTTCACTATGGCCTTACAAATAGAAAATAATACGAAGGTAGTTGGAAATCCTCCTAAGAGAGAGGGTTTCAAGTTAATCAATCCTGAGAGGCCTCAATCAAACAAAGAAGTGGATCTGGAAGAGGTTATGAAGACTTTGGCCGGAGTGGTTAAAAAGATATCATACAAATTAGCAAGAGAAGAAAAGGGGATAAGGTAGAGTTCCCAAGGTCAGCACAAGCCACACGGTCAGGAGAGACTTGGAAATCATCCCAGAGGTGATCATAGATCAGATGAAAGAGGGAAAGGGCCCATGGGATCAAGAAATAAACAAACCTCAACCCAGGAAAAATAGACTAGTCCCTGATCCTTTGACTGCTAGGATTTCTACTGTAGAATAGGCCAATGTTATTGAGTGGTGTGATAGATGTTTCTTAACACACTCCCCATGTGATGTAGATAAGGAAGTTGAGGCATATGGTGATGTGTGTATGATGGAGTGCTCTAAGAACTCACATCATGGGACAACATCAACTGAACTGATAAGTGTAAGAACTGTTGAAAATTTTTGGGATTGTGTTCATCAGGTATTACCTCTTCCTCCTATTAATACTTTTGAAATTGATATGGTGCAAGCATTTGATTTTCCTAATCACGATTTTGAATATTTAAGGGCTTTGATGATTAAAAAGTATGATGGAGGGATCCCTTCTGAAGAGGACAGACAATTGTTGATGAATGCAATAGTTACCCAGGAGAAAGAATATAATACTAGAAGCAAGGTTATCAAAGGGGGAGGGCCACAAATTAGGCCAAAAATTCAGGTTCTTACTAATATCCTGAAGGAAACCACTAAGAAATATACATATGGAAAAGGCCTAAATACCCCAAATAAAACCTGTAATCCCGCCCATGCCCAGACTGTGAAAAATCCTATATTATTGGATGAGATTGTGAATCTTCCTCCTAATACTATCCTACCCAAATATATTCCTTGTGACATAGGCCAAATATTGAGTCAGATCAAGGTTAGTGTTCCCAATGTTTAATTACTTAGGATCCTTGAGCATAAGAAAAGGGCATTCAAATATTTGGGATTTAAGGAAGAAAAGATTTCTCAGGGAAAAAGTGTAAACAATGTAGAGCTTCCTCCTATTATTGAAGAACTAGAAGTACCACAAGCATTGGAGGAACTAGGTGAATCACCTGAGGTATATTTGGGTACATCTTTGGTTGAATCCAAACTTGATGTGGATCCATTTTATACCACTTTAATTATTAAGGATAGGATGGTGCATAACTGTATGTTTGATTTAGGAGCCTCATGTAATGTAATGGCTCTTGAGGTAATGAACAAGTTAAATATCAAAGTAACAACAAATTTCAGGAAGTGTACTACCACAGATTCAAAAGAAGTGCCTGTAATTGGATATGTCAAAGGATTGGTGGTGCAATTAGTAGCTTGTCCAGTAAAATGCTTAACCATGAATGTATTTATCATGGACTATCCTACTAAATGGGGAATGTTGTTGTCTAGAAAGTGGGCAGCTAGTGTAGGTGGAAGCATACAAATGACCATGTCATTTGTAACCATACCAATTGAAGGAAACCTTTTGAATTTGTATGGTGAGAAGAAAATGTTACACCTCATTGAGGACCCTAACATTTCTTCTTATGAAGTATTGTACGCAGACGTTGATGTCGATAAGGGTTATGCTGATTTTAAGGAGCATAAAATTGATGATTGCAAGTATCCTGAGAAGGTTCATTTTCCTTGGATTCTAATGTTTGATGGGGATTGTTCTAGATATGGTAATGGTGTTGGTGTTGTCTTGATATCTCCAAGCCATGAGGAGTTTAAATTTTCTTTTAAACTTAATTTTGAGTTCACAAATAACATTGCATAGTACGAAGCACTAATTTTGGGTTTAAGGATTGCTTGGAAATATGGTGTCAGAGATATTATTGTTAAAGGGGATTCAGAGTTGATAGTCAAACAAGTTAGAAAGCTATATGCAACAAAAAATTAAAGAATGAAGTAATATAAGCATGCAGTTTGGGACTTAATTGAAATGTTTGATTCTTTCAATATGATACACCATGATATGAAATACAATACTGTAGCAAACAAATTGGTAGTTTTGGGATCAAGGTTTGAGAATTGTACAATATCCCCCTATTGTTAATATGATATTGAAATATTGACTAGGCCATATGTCCTTAATAATATCAAGCATTGACAAGTTTTTGAAAATGATGCCCAGGTCAAAAGGTTTTTGCAAAATAAAGGAGAATTTACCAATCAAAATATGGACTAGGAACCAGTGGTTTGTGCAAATGACAAAAAAGTGACCCTATTTGGCAAAGGCATTATTCAATTGAAAACCAATACTATTCCTAGAGGTTTGGTTGTAATGGAATCAAATTTTGATAATGTTGACTACATTGTTAACATACACATGTTAGCCTCGAGAGATGTTGAAGAACATAACCTAGGCACAAAGGATAAACCTCAGAAAATATGGTTAGGTAGAAACTTCGATAGAGAGGAAAAGCAAGCATATGTCCAGTTGTTCAAAAATTACCAGGACTGCTTGGCATGGATGTATTCAGAATTGAAATCATATAGGGAAGACCTTTTCTAACATAAAATACCCTTGGAGGCTAATGCTAAGCCGTTTAGGAAAAAGCAAAGGCCAATCAATCCACTCCTTTCCCTAAAAATGTAGGAAGAGTTGAAAAATTTAAGGGATGGATGAATCATACAACAACCGAGGTACTCTTCATGGGTGGAAAACTTGGTACTTGTTTGAAAGAAGAACGTGTTGGTGCTCAAATTGATCTTGCCTCGTTTATCCTTAAAATTCTTCAATTTGCAGGCTCTGTCGTGTTTTCTATCTCCCCATATTAATGCATGAAAAATTTGTCCCCAATTTGGTTTCCATGATCAGTCCCTTCCTTGTTCGAGGATCACTTGAAATTCCAAAATTTATTTTTGTTCCTTTGTCCATGAGAAAGAATCCGTAATTTGGGCAAAAACTCAGGTTTTTCCCTTCCTTCCATTTTCTACAGTCACGTTTTGTTGTCCCTATCATTTTTTCCCAAATATATGTGAAAATGTGATTGGATGAAGCTTGGAGGATCTTATTTGGGCCTTGTATCATTTCCAAATTCTCTATCTTGAAAGAAAGATTTATTTCTGGGTTCGAATGGTGATTTTCCTGCATTTTACAAATTGACAGGTGTGTTTTCCCCCATCAAATTTACATCTCAGCATCTGTGGAAACGTGGCCCTTTCTAGTTGGATGTGGCTCAGTGGGGCACTTTGAAAACTATAAGGCCTGATTCAACTCACAATTTTTCCACGTGGAGGGCCAGCGCTCATTTAAAAATTCACCTTTTGGTTTGGCCTTGGAGTTGCGCCGGGGAGACACGTGGAGGTTTCTGCTACCTTGCCTGGACTTAGAAATTTTTTTCATGTGGCCAGTGCAGCTTTGGGGGACCATGGAAATGTGGAGGGACAACGCTCATTTGAGGATCAGCCTTAGGGTCCCACCTTAACAATTGCGACATGGAGACATGTGGAGGCTTCCGCTGGCTCTGCTCTATACTTAAACTTTTCAAAGAAATTTTCAAAGACTTGGGACACATGGAGGGACCGCGCCTTTTTCGGGACCAACCCCTAAATTTTATTTTGAATAAGATCCTGGAGGAAACTTGCAAGCTTCCGCTCACTCTGCCCTTGCTTGGACTTTTTAACGGCCAAAGAAAATTGTCTCAGACCCTAGACACATGGCGCCTTTTGCTGATCCTTCAAATTTTTTAACAACTCTGTCAGACTAAGACACGTGGTGAGCCCGCACTTGTTCAGGGTCTCCACTTTTTAGGACCATACCAAAGGTGCACCAGGGTGACACGTGGAGGCTTCTACTGACTCCTTTTTGTTGAGACTTTTTCAAAGGCCAAAAGGCATTTTTCTTGGGCCCAAGGCACGTGGAAGGCCCGTGCTTGTTTGAAAACTTGCCCCTATACTTCTCCTTTGCATTTGCACCAAGGAAAAACATGGATGGTTATAAAATAAAGTGGAGAAGGGGTAGATACAATGGTGGCTATGCATTACGTCTATATTTCTACCATTTTTTCTCCAAGACTCCTGGAGATGCGAATACGCACTATTTTTCATCATTTTTAATGAAATTCCTTATCATTTTTTTTACAAAGTGCCATTGAATGGATTTAGAACTTAATTTGTGAGTCCAAGGTTTGTTAAGGTCGATATTTTGAAGTTAGAATTGCTCAGGCACTTGTAAAAATGGGAATTACCAGAGAAGATGGATGCGGGGTAGAATTGCAAAGGAAAGAGAGGGAAAAGGATGAAATGATGAAGGTTTTAGGTGCAAAGGATGAAAAAGGTGTTGCCTCTAGAGTGAAAAGGATTACCTGTCATATTTAGCTGTGCAGAGCCTTCAAAAAATGATTAAAAAGGGGATTTCTCGCATGACAGAATCAAAATGATTAAAAGGATTGCTAAAAAAGTTGTGGCATGGCATCCTAGTCATTAGTTGAGGGACCTAGAAACGTGATCATTTCACAATTGGTCCACTTGGTAGCTCTCGGATGTGAATTTGTTAAATGTCACTTTTTAAGGAAAATTGGTAACAAGTAAAGGTCTCTCAAATATTCTTCTCGTTTGGGGGGAAAAATTGAGTGAGTAAAATGTATAAATGTAATGAGAATACTCTTGCAAATGGTCGGGGATTAAATTTCATAAGAAAAATTTGAGAAAAGCCGTATTATGAGAAACCCATCTAAGATACCTGGTTAATTTCCTTTGTGTTAGATTTTCTATCATGTCAAGTTGGTTATAGATGTATAGCCATTGACGAGCACTGAGATTGCTATGAAAGCTTTCCCTTGCTGATGAATTTAAGCAATTTTGAAATTAATTTGTGTTAATCTTGGATCAATTAGTGTCTACTTTGTTTCAGAATGTCTGCAAGTAGTTTTTATTTTGTTCCTATTGCAATCTTACATTGAAATATTTGTGAAATCACATAGGATCTCGTCCCTATGATAGTTTAATGGCATTTGCAATTTCATTTCAGTAAGAGCCTTCATCCTGTGATGAGATAAACAAATTTAAAATCATTCCACTGTCATTTGTTGATAAATATTGTCTGTAAGTCTTTGGGTGTACCTTATGACATGATTGATTAGAGATTTTTGTGTTTAATTGAGTCTTTTAACTCGAGCCTTCATGCTAGATTCTCAAAGATTGTGTGAAAATGTGTTGATCTAGGCCTCCATTGAAGCACACCTTTTGTTTGAAGGAATGTCTTAACTATTTTGAAGTTTTTTGTTGTTGATTTGTCCATTGTTGTGAAGTTACTCAGAGATCTGGTATAATCAACTTTTTCCTACTTAATATCCCACCAAAATTATTCAAGAACCATGAATCCATGCTAAACTACCCCTGTTTGCCCTGAATATCAACCAAGAAACAAAATATATTTACTAAAATATGTAGAAAAATCAGGATCTCATAATGTCTTTAGTAACCTTAGCCTTGTTTTGAAATTATCTCCATCTTTTAGAAGTGACAACTCTTAAGAGTTAAATTGTGGAGTATTGACCGTATTTTCCCAAGGTTTTCTTCATAAAATTCGTGCAAAAGAAGGATATCTCGATCTCCTTCATCAAATAGAGGTTACACTATGGGTCCTCTCACCCTGGTTGAAAGGCACGACCTAAAGTAGTGAGGATAGGTAAAATCCTCTTGAAGGTGCTACAAATTTGAGTGACAAAGGGCCAATTAGATCTCATCCCCGGCTAAAAAATCACACACATCATGATCTATCTGTCTCTAAGCTCTGTGCCAAATATTTGATGCTTCTCAGCTTGAAAGGGAGAACAAATTTGGATACCAACATAATGGAGACATAAAATTGTGTGTCGAATTTAGGAATTTAAATAAGGAATCAATTAAGGACAACTATCCCTTTCCAATTATGGATAACATGTTGCAATTGGTTACGGGTTCAGAGTTTTTATCTACTTTGGATGGTTTTTTCTGGGTATAACCAAGTGGTTGTGAAGCAATAAGAGAGAATCAAAACTACTTTCACTACTCCATGGGGTACCTATGTGTATGTGAGAATGTCATTTGGATTGATGAATGCTGGAATGAAGTTTCAAAGAGCAATGGATGTAGCATTCTCAAGTTATATAAATGACTTCATTGTTGTATATCAAGATGATGTGACAGTTTTTTCAAGGAAGAAAAGTGATCACTTGTAACATTTAGAAAAGATGTTGTTAAGGTACAGGAAATATGGTATCTCACCGAACCCTAAGAAATGTCATTTTGGAGTTCAAAAGGCTAAGTTTCTCGAACATATTATATCAAAAGAAGGGGTCATGATTAATCCTGAGAGAGTGGAAGCCATTAGAAAAGTTCCTATTCAAAGAACCAAAAAGGGAATTCAATCCTTTTTCAGGAAGATAAATTTTAGTAGGATATTTATTTCTAACTTTGCTGAATTGACTATCCCAATCACTAGTATGTTGAAGAAGGATTAGAGTATCAGATGGGAGGAACCAGGAATTCAAGCCTTTACTGGGATCAAGGAAGCATTGAAAAATGCCCCTATTTTAGTTTCTCTTGAATACAAAAAGGCTTTCCAAATGTTTTCCTTTGCCTCTGAGAATACCATTGCATATGTGTTGCTACAGAAGGATGATGAAGGATATGAAAGGCCAATTGATTTATTTAGTAAAGCATTAAAAGGGGTAGAGTTGAAGTATAATATCATGCAGAAACATGCCTTTGCTTTGGTTAGAGCCAGAAATATCTTTAGGCCATATATTTTAATTTCTAAAGTCATAGCTTATGTCCCTCATACTATGGTCAAGGATATCCTATCAGAAATGGAAATTTCTAGTAAGAGATGCCGATGGGAAAATAAGTTGCAGGAATATGATATGGACATCCAAGCTAAAAAATTAGTCAGAGGTTTGGGCCTGGCAAAGCTAATGACAAAAAGAAATCTGCAGACAGTTCAAATAAATAAGGTTGATGAAGAAAGGATGAACATTCTTGAGAAATTTATAAATTTCGACTGGTACAGGGATATTATTTTTTATCTTAGACATCTGCAATGTCCTGAGTATTTAAGAAAAAATCAAAAAAGAGCACTTAGATTGGCTTCCCAAAAATAAATCATCAATGATTATGGGTTGGCTTGGAAAAACCCTGAGGGAGTTCTTTTAAAGTGTATCACTAAGGACAAAACCCTTGAAAAGAGCTTGTGAGAATCAAATCGGAAACGAGGCACCACGAAGTAGTTGCACTCCAACGGAATCGTGAAATCTCCAGTGATAGCAAGGAAAAAATGATCAGTAATGGAAGAACTTTCTCAACATAAACAAAGCTTGCATAGAGGAAAGACAGCAGAGTGTCTTGGCATACTCATAAATGAATAGAAAAGGGGTACATATAGGGTGCTAAGTAACCCCAGTGCAAGACACATATGAAACCCTAAACCTAACCCATGTGAGATGACCCTCCAACATGAGAGGAGGAAACATAGGATAACTCACACTAACACCCCCTTCATTAAAGCTGGGGTAGTGGCTGTGATGAGTCAGACGAAAGAGGAAGACACTCCTAAAAAACTAAGAAATATGTGTCAATGGGGCCTGGCAACTAAAGGCCTGATAAGGTGCCCATATACAAACACAATCTTCCTAGAAGAAGAAGAAGAAAAGAAGGACTACATAGCCCTAAGAAGATGGGTAGCTACAGAATACCTCACCCCAAGAAGAGACAGTAAGTGAAGAAACTTCATCTTAGTGAAAGGCTTGGTGAATAAGTTTGTAATCTGATCAACTGTCTGAATGTACTAAATGTCGATGATACCATCATGAATAAGCTCCCATATGAAGTGCATATGGATCTCAATGTGCTTCATTTGTTGATGCTGAACTATATTTCTACAAATAGAGATTGTGCTCATGTTATCACAGTAGATAATGGTAGGCCTCCAAAAGTGGATGCCAAAATCTGTCAGAATACCCTGTAGCCAAATAGCTTATGTGGCAGCGTTAACTGCTCCTCTATATTATGCCTCTGTAGATGATATCGCATTTTCATTCTACTTCTTGCTAGACCAACTAATAAGACCCGAACCAAGATAGAAACGATAGCCAGAAGTAGATTTCCAATGATCTAAGTCACCGGCCTAATCAGAATTTTTGAATCCAATCAAGTCAATATCAACCCCTCCATGATAGTGTATGCCATCAGCATAAGTTCCACAAACATAATGAAGGATCTATTTAGATGCTTTCCAATGCAGCTCATGTGGCTCCTGCATGAATCTGGACACGATCCCAACAACATATGATAAATCCAGTTGAGCGTGAGTCAAGTAGATCAAGATCTCAACTAACTATCGGTAAAGAGTACCATCAACCAAGGGAGTAGAGCAATCTAAAACCAACTTAACCCCAGAAAGAAAAGGAGTAGGAGAAGACTTGCAATTGGACATCTAAAACCAATCTAGAAAATCAAGAGCATACTTAGGTTGCAAAATCAAGATTCCTGAGTCAGATTGTGAAATCTGGATCCCAAGGAAGCAATGAAGGAGACCTAAGTCACTCATGGAGAACTTGTTGGCTAAGGTGATCTTCACAGAATCAATAATAGAGGAAGACTTGCCTATGATCAACAAGTCATCAACATATAGAACAAGAATGAGTATGGCGTCATCTTGCCTGTAAAATATAAAAATTTGGATCAAAGTGACACCTAGTAAACCCTAATGTAAGTAAGAAGGAGTCCATATTGGCATACCAATCTCGAGGGGCTTGTTTAAGGCCATAAAGAGATTTATTTAACTTACAAACGAGGGAGGAATCTTGAACATAACCCAGAGGTTGTTCCATATAGATCTCTTCCTCTAGGTCACCATGAAGGAAGGCACTCTTAACATCTATTTGATGGAATTTCCATATATTTGTTGTGGCAATGGCTAGGGTCTAGTCGAATAAAAGTCATCTTCGCATAACCAGAGCAAAGGTTTCTGTATAATCAACCCCAACTATCTGGGAGAAACCCTTAGCTACTAATCATGCTTTAAACTTTTCGACATCTACATCTGCTCCATACTTTGTTCGGAACACCCACTTACACCGAACGATTTTTATTCCTTTCGGAAGAGTGGTGAGATCCCAAGTATCGTTCTTCATGAGAGAGGAATACTCCTCATCCATGGTAGAATCCCACTCAGGAATACCAAAAACCTCCTGGAAAAGACTGTGGATTAGAAGTAGAGGTGAAGAAAGAGTGGGGTCCAACAAAATCTAAGCGAGTACGTCTCATATCCGAAGTATCTCCAACTAAATCTCCAACACTTTGCAAAGTTTTCCTGGCCCAAAGGGGACCAAGAGGATTAGGCTCAGAGTCGGAAGATTATTCACTTGAGTGAGAAGGGACATATTCCTCATCATCACTACTGTCAGAATTAGAAGACTCAAAGATCTGATGGTCGGGAGGATTCGGAAGAGGAGCATGCTCAACAATATCATCATCTGATGAGTCAAAATCCGAATCAGCGAGCTGAAGAACCTCAATAGGTGGAGAAGTAGAAGTCGAAGAAGACTCATCGAAATTAACACTTCTCTCAATATATAGCTCATGAGAAGTAGAATTCATCAATCGATATCCTTTTATGCCATCAGGATACCATACAAAGATACAAGGTTTGGATTGTGGTTCCAAGGCCTTGTGTTTCTTCTTGGGAATCTGAGCCATAGCTTTGGATCCGCAGACTTGAAAGTTCTCAACATCACGCTTGCATCCAAACCATGCTTCAAAGGGTGTCATCCCTCTTACTGCCTTGTGTGGAACATGGTTCTGAATGTAATTTACACAATTCACTGCTTCAGCCCAATACTGTAGAGGAAGAGACTTCGAGTGAATCATACAAGTGGCCATCTCCTTCAGAGTAGGGTTCTTTCTTTCTGTGACTCCATTCTACGAAGGGCTATAAGAAATTGTATGTTGCAAAGAGATACCTTCAGAAATACAGAAATCAATGAACCTGTTGTTTACATGTTCACCTCCATTGTCATTTTGAAGAACCTTGATAGACTGTTCTGCCTGTTTCTCAACAAGAGCTTTGAAGTCCTGAAAATGTTCAAAGACTTCAGATTTAAGCTTAATAAAATATACCCCAAGTATATCGTGAATAGTCATCAATGAAGATTAGCACATAAAGAGCTCTAATAAATGAAGGAGAAGTAAATGGACCAGAAACATCACTGTGAACAAGATCCAAAGGACGAGTGGCTCTCTAGGCTTTTCCTTTGTCAAATTTATTTTCAAGATGCTTTCCAAGGGTACAACCCTCACAAAGATCCTTAGAAAACTTGATGTGAAGCAACCCATTGACCATTTCGTTTTGAATCAATTATTCAAGGTAGCGATAATTTAGATGTCCAAAATGCTCATGACATAGCTTACTAACCTCATTTGCATGAGTGAGCAAGGCAGTGGGCGTAGAATCAGAAGTAAAGTGGGAGAAGGTGTACAACCGTGAATGGTGATCTACCTTTCCCTTAGCCACTGTAGTGTCATTATTAAGCTCACGAATGATCACCGAGTTAGGACCAAATTCCACTTGCATTCCTTCACCAAGGTGAGTAATTTGGTAAACTGATAGGAGATTGGTAGAGAGAGTAGGAACACTCAACACTTGGTTAAATGTTCCCCCATCCATCTCTACCGATCCACTACCAGAAACTGACACTGTCGTGTCAATACCCATCGTGATTTGGGACATTCCACAAGGTTCGATGTTGGAAAACTCAACATGTGAAGAACCCATGTGGTGCAAGGCACCGGAATCTATAATCCATGTCTATGAAGGAGCAAATTTTGCTATAAGGGCCTTTTCTTTCTTCTTATCATTTTTAGCACCTTTTACAGCAGAAGACTCAGCCTTTAGAGCACTTTGTTTTATGGATTCAGGAACACTTATTTTATTTTTCTCAAGTAAATGAGATAAGTGATCAATCTGTTTCTTAAAATAGTGTTGCTCGTTGTGACCAGTCTTCTTGTAATAGGAACATGAATACTTGCTTTTTTATGCCTTAGGCTCAGAAGTTGAAGTGTTTGTGTCATTTTTAGGTTGATCCTTTGTTTCTTTCTTCTTTTCAGTCTTCTTTCCTTTGCTAGTACTTGCTACAAGGGCATGTGACTTGAACTTGAGAGACCCCATTTGAATGAGTTTATCCTGTTCTCGAATGAGTTGGGACGAAAAACAATCAAAGGAGGGCATCGTCCAAGTATCACCCAAAGCAGCTTTTGTAGCGTAGAAAGTTGACACGAAGACAAAATATTCAGAACCTAGCTTAGAGAGAATCGACAAGATCAGTTGAGAATCTTTATTTTCTACTTGACATCCTTTTAACAATAATCTAATGTGGACAAATTTTGAGAAGAAGGCTTGTAGGTTTTCAAAGTCACTAGGATTTAACCCTAGTAGTTCGTTTTCCAACTCATGTGCTCTCATGTCATCTAGTTGTCTAAACATCACATCCAGCATTTTCCACACAGATGTAGGTGTTTCAGATGCCTTAATGTGGAAGAGCAAGTCAGGAGAAACGAACATGCAAAGAAGACCTAAAGCTTCATCACTACGGTTTAACCACTTATATTTTTTAGGTTCGTCATCTGGTTCAGTCTTAGTTCCCATGGTGATGCGAAATAACCCTTCACCCTTTAGTTTCATCATTATTTTCGATCCCCATTTGAAAAATTTGAACGGCATAAGAAAAGGAATTGAAAGTGCATCCATAGTGAGAGAGAGAGAAAGAAATGCAGAAAAGAAACACAACCACCCAGGATAATAACAATCCCCCCTGCTTTTGGCACTTTATAGTTTAGTGCGTTGATTACAATTGGGTTTGTGCGTGTGGTTTGAAACACTTGGTAATTCATCTTGCAATTAGTGTAATAACACACAAGAGAGGAGACCACAACAGTGTTTCATGTAGCACAACAAAAAAATGACACCATAAACAAGCACAAGCAAAAAATAGAAAGGAGGCGAAAGCCAACCCTGGTGGTGAGAAAAAGTGTCTCACGTCACATGAAAGAATCCCTTTTTCGTAAGACTATGGCGGACGCACTCACAAGTCCACGAAAAAAAGGAATAGAACAAAGCTCAAGAGAATGAGTTGAAATAAGCAAAACAAAGACACCCCCAAAATGCGGCACTTTATAAAATTAGTGCATTTACAAAGCTAATGATCCCATCATCTAGAGTGTGAAAAAACATGCAAATTTGACTAAAGAAGTGCTCAAAACCGAGCAACGAGTCAAAAGTTATAGCAAAAACCAATTCCCGCAATTGATGAGAAAAAGCCAATAAGCCTGCAAACGGATTTAAAAAGTGCCCTAAACACATGCAAAAGGTGTCATATGTATGCTTGTTGGAAATGGCATGGAATTTGAGATAGGGTTTGTTTGTATTGCGAGGGGGGATTAGCCACCTGCATATCCCAGACCTCACCCTTCGTCTTCGGCACTCGACGGAAGGTTAGAAATACACACAAGCCAATAGACCAAATTATAATGCCAAGGAAATATATTGTTTAGATAATGTGAAATTAAATTATATCTAATGTAATTAAATCTAATGAATTTTTGAAAAAGGCTTTAATTAAGCAAATCACTGAAAAAAGCATTTTTTTTTTAATATTTTCTAAAATAGAAGATTTAGAAAGAAGGCGTTTAAAACAAAAAAAATTAGATGAATATTTTTAAACTAATAAAGATCTGAATGCGTTTTATAAAAGATATCTCTGCATTAAATAAAGAAAGTAATTGGTGATTTAAAACGCATACTAAAAAAGAGATTTGTTTGATTTTGTGTTTTAAAAGGAAAGCTTTTAATCAAATACCAAGAAAACTCAGGCTGTATGTTTGTAAAAAGCAGTGAGGTTTTTTTGGAGAGTAAGATTTGAGAGAGTAAGATTTTAGGTTTTTAAAAAAGGAAAGATATTAATTTAAACTTACCAAATCTTACCAACTGGCGACTAAGTGTACTGCACCAAGAAAAACGCATGAGTGTACAAGCGGCACACTAGGAGAGTGTACAGTTGCCGTTTTTTGTTGCCAGCACAAAAAAAAAAGCCCTGGGTGCCAAGCAAAAAAAATGTCCACGCTGGAGTTGTTGAAAACGCCACGATGTGCGCCAAGCAAAAAAAACGTGGTTGGAGTTGTTAAAAAATGCCCTTGCAAGCAAAGATAATACGTGGTTGGGTTGTTGAAAAACACCCTGCTCAAGTACCAAAAAATGTGGCAAAGTGTGTTGAAAAAACACCTAGGAATGATCTTACATTCCACACATGATAGTTGACAGCCTGTACATAAGAGTTTACAACCCCTTCAAGCAAAAAAAACATGGCAGAGGTTAAAAATGCCTAGGAATGAATGAAAAAAGTGCAGGCCACGAGTGAAAACAGTCCAAAAATGGTCAAAAGGACAGCAGTTCGTTGATGAGTAACCACGACTGAAGAACTCAAAGATCCTGTAACCACAAACAACATGCATAGATAAATACCCTTCAAAAACCAAAGATTTTAAACCAAAAATCACTTCCATTTTAATAAATCAAAGGATTCTCTATTTTGGATTTTGGTACATCCAAAAAAAAAAAGCAGTTAAAAGAACCTGATTTCTCAAGGTATTTTGAAAAAACCTACACGTGCACAAGAAAAAAAACACACAAAGAACTTTTCGAGAAAGCTTGTTAGAGATATTAGCAAGATAATTTCCAGAAAATAGTGATAAAAAGACTTGCATGCAGAGTAAAATAACGAAACCAAGTAAAAGTAATAGCAACAAAAAATAAATCGAGTGCACGTTTACCCCGATTTCAGCTCTGATACCATGAAAAGAGTTTGTGAGAATCGAATCGAAAATGAGGCACCACAAAGTAGTTGCACTCCCAACGGAATCATGAAAGCTCCAGCGATAGCAAGGAAAAAAAGATCAGTAATGGAAGAACTTGCTCAACAGAAACAAAGCTTGCATAGAGGAAAGAAAGCGAAGTGTCTTGGCATGCTCATAAATGAATAGAAAAGGGGTACATATAGGGTGCTGAGTAACCCTAGTGCATGACACATATGAAACCCTAAACCTAACCCTAAACCTAACCCATGTGAGATGACCCTCCAACATGAGAGGAGGAAACATAGGATAACTCACACTAACAGCCCTAAAATTAATTGTTGATTTCCATGGAGGAGTTTATGGGGGGCATTTCATTGGAAGAGTAACGGCCCATAAGATCTTAAGGGTTGGTTACTGGTGGCCAAAAATCTTTAAGGATATAACTTTATTGGTAAGAAAATGTGAAAGTTACCAATGTTTCTCAGGAATATTGAAAGCTTCAGGATCCCTACAGTTGCAGCATGTATCAATTAAAGCCCCTTTTAAGTAGTTAGGGATGGACTTCATTGGGGAGATTTCAGATTCTTCAAGTGCTGGCCATAAATTGATATTAGTAGCCACTGACTACTTCACCAAATGGGTAGAGGCAATCCCCACTAAGAAATAAACTCACCAAATTGTCATGGACTTCATTTTAAATGATATAATTTGCAGGTTTGGAGTGCCTGCTAAAATAGTTACCAACAATTCTATGAGTTTTCAAGCTAAACCTTTGGTAGCCATGTGTCATGAGTATGGCATAAATGTAGCATATGCTTCCAACTAAAATCCCCAAGGTAATGGACAAGCAGAATCAAGTACCAAAAATTTGTTGAAGATAATCAGGAGGACCTTGGAATTAAATAAACGAAAGTGGGGTGAGCAGTTGAAGTTTTTTGTTTGGGTTGAAAGAATTACTATTAAAAGATCTACTTAAAAAATCCCATCTGAATTGGTATATGAAACTTAGGCTCTCCTCCCCCTACATATGTAATTATCTTCTTATCAATTTATCCAATAATTGGAGGATCAAGAGATTAGTCCCTATGATGCCCGTATAAATCGAATTGTTGAATTAGATGAAGAAAGGAGAGAATCCCATCAAATACATGTGAAGTTTAGGGAAATTTTGAAAATAATGTTTGATAAAAAGGTAACCCCAAGAGTTTTCAGTGTGGGATATCTTGTGCTATTGTGGGATAACAGACATGAGGATAAGGGAAAACATGGGAAGTTTGACGTGTTACAGATGAGCCCTTATCCTATTGACATCAGAATTGGTGAGCATAACTTTTTCCTAAAAGATTTAGATGGAGAATTGCTTGAGTTTCCTATTAATGGTAGGCCCTTGAAAAATTTTCTTGATTGATTTCTCAGAACTAAGGTACGCATCATTGTACAGTGTACAAATTTTGGTTTTGCTTTGTTTTCTATGTTTTTTCTATTTTTGGTTTGTCTCGGTCCATGGTGATCAGTTTTTGTTGGTTTCTTGATTTGTTCTTGGAGGGTTCGTTATTGTTTATTTTCTTTGAATTTTGGCCCAATGGATTTTTGGGCACATGGTCTGTTGTTGTTGCATTACGTCTTGTTCTTATGACACTCGCAGGGAGTGCCCATCCTCGAGTTAGAGCCGATGTTGGAGCTCAATTGTAATCTCACCCTTTTTCATTTTAAAATTTTTAGTCCATTTAGTTTGATGTAATTTTTGTCTTCTTGTGTGGGTGCGTGAAAATTATTTCCTTCACTAAGGAGATAATGTTAGTCCTTTTCCAGGGTCGTGGATCATGCTAAGTCATGGTATTATTTACATTTTTCTCTTCGCGGGGAAAAGTTTGTAGTTTGGCGTGTTCCACATTTGTGTCTCCTTTGTAAATATTGTCCTGACATCTGTGTATATGTGTTCATCTCTAATTAGATGCAGTGTGGTGAGTCTATTTGATGAACTTGTCACTTCCAATCTAATTGGATATTCACAACTATGAAGTGACATGAGAATTTTTTTATTTTAATCCTAGTAGGTGTACACATGTCGTAAAGTAAGTGGTTGCAAGTAGGTGGGCCTTTTTATGTTTCGACATATTATGGTGAACGGCGTGAAAGTATAAAGTAAATGCCTAAAACCCGTAATGAGGACATGTGGCCATTGTTTACTATAAAAGTAAGGAAGCGGGCTCTCGGGGTATTTTGGAATTTTTGGCTTCGTTTTAAAAAAAGAGTTAAGTTGTAAAAGTAAATCACTACCCCACCAGTGCCCAGATAAAGCCATGTTTTGTGCCAGCATCAAAAGTAGATGGGTGGACCAAAATGTCTAAAAATACATATTAAATTAAATTATGTTCCACCTGGATGGCTCAAATTTGAAGTTGCAAAAAAGTAGAGTTAACAGCTATCATATAATGCATTTGTTTCTATCGCCATTAATGCTCCTACATGAACCAAGGGCCTTAAGGGATATGACTCCTTTTCATCCTTTATTGTTACTTTGATGGTCTTTTTTCATTTTTATCAATGAAGTGCAATTGGAATTATTGTGGAGCTAAATTTGTGAGCCTGAGAAGTGTGAAAGCTGTTATTTTGAGTCATAATTGCTCAAGTGCTTGCAAACAATCGGTAAGAGTTTCAAAATATTGTGTATCATTTCTATTCCATTGGCAAAGGAATTGAACTAAAATTATGGTTTTTAAAATGAAAACTATGAAATTTTCTTATTTTGTTATGTCGAGGGTCACGAGTGACCTAGACAAGGTAACACACACAAATTTGATGAGTGCCAACTTAAATGATTTTCATCAAAGATTAAATGGTTCTTATATGAGTGAATATTTAAAGGTAATTTACGATAGCCACATCACCTTGGAAGGTGTCATGCCATCCTTTGTTCAATTCCTACAATTAGTATGGTTTTGTGGTAGGAATTATGACTCTGAGAAGAGGGAGGTGTTAGAAGGAAGCAGGGAAGCGGTGTTGACATTGACACTGTTAGCCATTAGAGTATTACTGAAGTTACCTATAATTAGTAAACCAAGTACTATTGGCATCAAGCTAGCCTTGTAAGAATATGAAACAAAGAAGAAGGATTATGCAAAAATGATAAACACACAATGGCCCCTTATAGAAAGGAAGGCATCGGCTAAAATCCCCAAAATGTTGGTTAGGGCACAATTCATTGAGGAGGTTGAGGATATCCTTGTGCTTTTGAGTCGAATGGTAGGTTTGGAAACTAGAAATAAGTTTAAGGAGAGGATGTCCACATTTATATGGATTATTCTTGAGAGAAAAGGAAATATTTGTTTGGCCACCTTTATCTCAGATATAATCCATGATCATATGATTACTCTAGCAGCAAGGATTGAGATAGGGGAGACTGCAAAGTTGGAGTTCGATATGATGATGTATCTAATTTAAAATTTTGTAGGGTATAGATGGTTTCCAGCAATGTCACCACATGCTAATTTTAAAAAGTTCCCAATGCATGAAAATTTCCCTCAATTATAGTTAACCAACTGGAATGGAAGTGTCAGATTGGTAAATGATGCTTTCTTTGCACTGATTATTTTCTTGTTCAAACAAGAATGGGGATAGTACACAATGTCCAAGCATGTAAGGAAAGTAATTATGGAGTATGGTTGCTACTTCATTCAGTATAAGAACTTCACTTATATCATGGTTAGTGGTTTTGAGGGTAAACCTCTTAATTTGCCTAGGTATGTTGATGACAAGCTATATTTATGTGAATTGGTAAGGAAATTGGTACCTGTACATTAGTTAATTGTTGGAAGACACAAAAACATGTCAAATTCCCTATTAGAATTACAAGGTACTCATGCCATACCATTATAAAGGCTAGACTAATTAGAGAAGAAATGAAGAATTTGGCAATGGAGACATTTGAGGATAGAACCAATTACGACATTTGGTGGGTATTTAACAATGTTACTAACACTTTTGAGCATGAGCCTCAATTTGAGGACTACTAGATGAATTGTAGGGACAAAGAAGAAGTCTAGTTGAAGGATTTTTAAACAAGAACGACTTTATCACAAGTGGTAGACTTTAAAATTGTAGTCATTCTAGAGGGGGTTGTAGATGACTTACACACAATGAGTAAATTCTACATTGATCAAAAAATGGAAATTCAACCTATAGCTCTCCCAGATTAGAATGATGAGGAGTTTGATGATCCCTATGTAAGTATAAATGATTTCATGAGGATAACAGTAAATTAGCTGGTTCAAATGGATATTGACTTGTCGGTACAAAATACAAGAATCCTGAATCATTTCAGAAATATGGGAAAATTAAATGTTGATATCCCATCTCTGAAGGAGGGCACTGATAAAAATGATGCATTAGGAGGAAAATCCCCTCTATTACCCTCAAAAAGACCTACTGATGGGCATATTTTTGAATTGACAACTACTAGTGAGACAGGTACTTCCATGTCAGCCCTCAGGTAGAAAACTAAAAAAATGCTTTTGAAGTCCATCGAAAATGCCCCTATTAATCCTACAGTACCACTCTAGGAAAAGGGAAAGGGTCTAGCATCATATGTGGTTAGCCAAAATGTTTCCCCTGAGCCGCATAATACTAAAAAGTTAATTAGTGGAGCCATTTCAAGTGGTCGCATTCAACCCAGACCGTAAAAAGATTAAAAGAGAGCACCACTAGAATTGAAGCAGTTTGAGTAGACACATAAGAAACCCAAAAAAATTCCACCAACCAATTCTGGTAAGGGTAGGTGCCCATAAACCAAAAACATTCAAACACAGGGATGGGGTAATTGATCCCCCAAAAATGGAAAGAACTGTTAACATCCAGAAACAACAAGATACATCATTTTCAGGTATGGAGAAATCAATTCCCATGATCCCTCATTCATTATTCATAAAAAAGGTGGTGGAATGCATTCAAATCTCAATTCCCCAGGGGAATACTACAGTTGATCTAGTGGATAGTCAGTTTCTTACCCCAAGTATGAAAATTCTTGAAGCTTTACTTGTTAAAGATATCAATCCACCACCAACTTAAATGATGCATAGGGTTGTAAATATACAAATTGAGGTGATTGATGTAGATGTTGATGAGGGATTATCCATGATATGATGTACTCAGTTCTATTTTTTGATGAACCCTTATTAACACTCGTGGTTAATACTGAAGTAAAATAAGGAATTAGAAATATGGTCCTCATGTACTAAAAACTGAAGTAAGAGATTGAGAGGTAAATTTTTCTTCCCCAAAATGAATGATTTTTGAAATGGGTAAACCAGAATCTATTGGTGACAAAAGATGTTATTACTAGGTTGGTTGTAGAAAATGTTGCACCCATTGCTATTGAGGCTACTAAGAGTGATGACTGTTCTTCAGGAAGAGAAACTACCTTTTGAAGAAAAACTAAAAATGGCACAAGATATAATTACTGATGAGGAAATTGTTATTGGTGGAGAATCACAGCTTTCAATGGGAAATGTGGGTTCAATTCCAATAAAATAACCTACCATAACATTGCCTGAGGTATCATTAGGGCATGAAAATAGTAGTTTGGCAACTCAACCAGTTTTGGGAGTATAGAGGTATCCATTTCCCAAACATTGATACAAAAGGGCGAAGGGGAAGAAACTCATGCCATCATGTATTCAACTAGATAAACAGTAAAGGACCTCCCTTTGAGTTTTGATGCCGACCAGGTTAAGGATGATAAACTTGAAAATGCCAGATAAAGAAAGGAAGAATCCAGAGAAATTAATGGTATAGGGTGAAATTGATTTGGGGAAAATTGGGATAAGTGGTAAAGAAAAAATAGAATTATTGGTACAACAGGAAAAAGATATGTCTAAGAAAATAGTAGTCATTCTTGAGAAATTCTAGCAAGGATCACAAGAAACAAAGGTTAAAACATTTTTGAAGAAGGGGGTGGATCAATGAATTAATTTCAAATGAAGAAGTGGATTTTCCTATACAAGCAGTTGACCTTACTACCTTATTGTTTACAAAAACATTGAGAGCCCCAAAAAGGGCCAGAACCATTACAAGGACTCTTACTGATTCATCGGGGGAAAAAACGCTAGAGATAGCAACCCCTTTTAAGGGCAAGACAAAAAAAGACATAACCAATGATTATTACAAAATTCAAATTATTCCCTTGGGAAAACCTTCAAGGAGAACAACTAAAAAAGAGAGTATCTGAAGTAGTGAATGATCTTTTGCAAAAGGTGGATCAATATGGGATGAAAAAGAAGCAACTTAAAGACTTAAGTTCATGTTTACAACAACTGAATAGGACAAACTAGTCATGAACAAGTAGGTACTTATGTGAATACCCCTGAAGGAATGGATAAATTAAATTGTGTTGTCAAGAAGGTCCAAACAAGTGCATGCTTGGGTTGAACAACTAACTGAGAAGGGAAAGGAGGTCATCATATAAGTAACAAAAAAATATGAGGACCTCAGAGGTAAATTAAATGAAATTAATGGAGTAATTGAAGACTGTGACAACAAGAATTTCTACTTGGAGGGAACTCTCCCTAAGCTCAACTGCATAACCCTTGCTTAGTGAGGAGCTGGTTGAGCAAGAAGGCATCGTGCCAATAAGATACAAATTGATTCAATATTCCCTAGAATAATTTATAAAAATCAAGTTAGATACCTTAAATGGAATCAAGAAGAAGCTTGAAGTCAGAAGGAATTGGGTTGATTGATCTACTTTATGTCATTGATAGAAGATTAGAGGACATGGTAACGAATAAGTCCAAAAAGTGCTATGGGGATTTAAGACTTGATTTCTTGTTCAATTCCTTTCAAAGTAATATCAATAAAGATGACTTATCCCTTGAAACTATTAAAAGTATGATGAAGATTGAGAATAGGATTGAGGTATTGAAAGAAAGGTCACTATAATATAAATGGAAAATGGCTCAATTTCTGGACTTAATATCAAGAAAAACATTGATTTTCCAGCATCACCTTGGACCTGATGAGGATGAAGTAAATGAATTATTCTATAGGTATGATGCCTATGTGGCCAGATTACAAGAAGAACGAAATGCAATGGAAAAGGGTGCAGAGGAGGAGGATGCTGGCACAAAAGTTGATGAACATGTTTAAGCACTTTCTCCCTCTTTTTGTATTTTCTTTTCATACTCCATTGATATTTTGAAATTGATATTTTGGATACATTAATTGTAATTATGTCTCTGAATTTTTTATTGTTTCTGTGTTTCAATTACAATTTAAAAAGATGTAGTAGTTCATAGTGGATTAGATTAAAATTTCATATACATTTGAAATAGATATGTGAACTATTGACATCCTTGTATTGCTTGCAATTTTGAACTAAGAAAAAGCAAGAATAGGGTTCTATAGGGGCCCTTACCCATGACAAAAAGAGAGATGTACATATATCATAAATCAAAACAATGAAAGGAGAATAACACCTAAATATTCTTTAGTCCTACTTTATAATTTCCCCTTAGTAGGGGAAGCTTATTCAAAAAAAAATTCTTCCTCAGTACAAACTAATAGGAGCCCTGTGTTGTTTGTATAGGGACAATCAACCCTGCTAGGTCCTTGGACATCCCCATGTCCATCAAAGATTCCACTATCATCCTAGGGCATGGCCATAATCTCCTCAATCTCAATTCTCTTTTGGTCAGATGATACCTAGTCCAAAAGGTCCAGACCACCTAAAAATAAGGCCATTTTCCCCTTCCCCTTGTGAAGGGTCAAATTTCTAGGTATAATTTGAGGAGGGATGTTTGGAGTAACAAGTTGGGGGGGATGTTTGGAATGATAGGAGGGACAATTACTGCATGTTGGTGACTGGATGAAATATGAGGCTTGGAACTAGTACCTGTTTCCCATGTCCTGGAGAAAGGTGTATTTTTCTTAGAGAGAAGGAATTAGCTGAGGTCCTTGAAATTCCCACTCAAAATGAGGGGAAAAATGCATCAAATGAGAAGATATCTGAGTTGTAAACCTTCCTTTGTTATCCCAAGCTAAAGAAAGTGCTGCCCTTGAGTGGTGAGTAGAAATCGATTGATCTTCTTCTCCATCCCAGATGATGACTTGAGACTGAGTTTGTTTTTCTCCCTTCCTCTTTCTCGAAGGTAGTGTTACTACTGGACCTGGTGGCAGAGGCACATTTTCTTCTTTTTTCTTCTCCAAGGAATGAATCATTTTCTCCAACTCATTCACTTTGTTGGAAATGGCAGGCATTGTATCAATGGAGGTTTTTTCATACAATATATATGATTCCTTAGGAATTTCTTTGGACACAAATTCCTCATTGCATAAGAAGGGGAATTGAAAACTGGTTTTCCCAAAGACCTAAGGCCTCTGGTCAACCCAGTATCTTTTCAAATCCTCAGGTTTTTTCATATGGTCCCATCTAAAAAGATGGAAATACATGATTTGGAAAGATGCGAATACAGGACTAATTCTAATCATCCTGGTTAAAAGTGCTAAGCGGACTTGTTGATATGTCAGAGGTCCTCTTGTGTCTCCTACACATTATACTTCAAACAAGGCCCTCACAAAGGCCTCATCTTTCCCACTCAGATCGAAGATCTGATTTAGATATTCTGAAGAGATTTATTTCAAGCTATGTGCCACAAGTGTCCTTGCCATTCTTCTGATAAAAATTCTACTATACCCAAAATTAGGAAAGAGATGCATGATTGCAAGAGGGTGGGATTGAGATTTATAACCCGAAGGTGACACATATCTCTGGTCTGGAAAAAAATTTTCTCCTAAGATTGAGAAGGATCTTGCTTAATTCGCATAAGGGAAAATTAAAAACTGAAGGAAAGTATAGATGAGCATAACTAGTAAATTATGATGATTTGACAAACATCACGTATGGTTTTTAAACTATTAAGGTATGAAGTGAAGTGCATTGAGCCCAAGAAGCATTTCAATAAATGAGTGTAGGTGTGTGTCATGTCAAAAAGCATATGGAGATGCTCAGTGATCAATCTGAAATGGTTGTTGATCAAAATCAGAAGGTAATGCATTTCAAATAACCTGCCAAAAGTGAATACCATATAACCCAGCTAGATGTAGATGAAATACATCGAAAAGACTCATGTTTCGTACACCTGGCAGTATGGGATAATGTTCGCAAATATCACTTTCTAGAACATTTTTCTAACGAACAAAGTATTCCTTGGAATATTCTTATTTTGGGGGGGGGGGGGGAAATATTTGAAGTAAAAGTGAATGATATAAATTATGAAAAGGCCATGCCAAAAAAGAGGGGGGTTAATTATTTTTGAGATTTATTTAGAGAGAAAAAAGAGACAAGAGACAAGAGAAGCCATTTTTCTAGGAAACGTTTCTAAGAAACCAGTTATTTCTTATGTGCCTTTCAAAATTGATCATGTCAAGTTGGTTGCAAATGTATATACATTGACAAAACTTTGAGATTGTAAACAAACTTTCCCTTGTTGATCAAATTTGAGAAACCTTAAGTAATTTGTGTAGATCAATGAACTGTGTTATGTCCATTTTTTAGCTTGAGATATTTTCCAATAGTTATATATGTTCCTATTGCAGTCTTACATTAGAAATCCTTTGAAATCACACAAAATATCGTCCTCGTGACAAAGTATTGTAGCATTTGCAATTACATTATGAAGAGAGCTTTCATTTCATAATGCAATACGCAATTTAAATTCACTTTAGTTTCATTTCAGTGATACAAATTAATTTGTCAGTTTATGAGTGTATCATGTGCATGATATAAAAAGGGTTTTCTAAAGTTTAATTGAGTCTTTAACATGATTTCTTGTGTTAAAATCTTGAAGAGTATGTAAAGTTGTGTGTCTTTGAGCTTTCATAGATGCACAATTTTCTAGTTGAAGGTCCGTCTTTACTATTTGAAATTTATTCATCTTTTTGCCTTATGGATCTATTAACATTTTTTTAAACTTCTCAGATATTTGGTATAATCAACTTTATCCTGGTTAACTTCCCAATCCATAAAATACATATCTAGAGATAAACCATACATAAACTACCCCTTCCTACACTGTTTGTTCATAAATGTTGAGGTAATTCAGTGATTTACCCATCCCTTATCTCAATATGTAGGAGCAATTAATTTTTACCACTACCTTTAGTAACCTAGATCTTGTCTAGAAGGTTTCTTTGTCCTCTAAAGCAACAACTCGTGAGAGTTAGACTATGCTATATTGACCACACCTTATGAATATATCCTATAAATTCTGTGAAAGGAAAGAAAAATACTACAAATATATAGAAGGTGTCCACCAATATAGGTTACAAAATGAGTCCTCTCACCCTGGTTGAAGGCACAACCTAAAGTAGTCAGGGTAGCTCAAACCATGTACAAAGTGTCATCATTTTCTTCCTTTCCTGAGTGAATTAAGAGTTAATTAAATCCTTCCCCGGAAACAAAATGACTCACACTCTGATTTATCTACCTCCAAGCATCTTGTTCAAAATACGGTGCTACTTAGTCGTAAAGGGAGAATCAATTTGGATATAAATAGGATCCATGCTTTCACTACCATATGCTAGTCTCTGGTTGACTGTGGAGTTGGGATTTTCCTACACATCTACTTCCTTTTGATTTTAAGACTTCTTTATGGATTTACGTGCAGGTAAATCTCATTGAAAATTTTAAACCAATAAGAATATGCCATGCATCTTCACCTTCACAGACTATTCTCTTACTTGATGGACTGTCGTGAAATGTGATCCAATGAAAAAGCTCCACACTCCTTGTAATTTCAATTTGTTTAATAACCTTGACTGATCCCTGTGAAATTTGAGCAAATGAGAAAGCTCCACACTTACATCACAATTAAGACTATTCAATAAGATTGATTGATTGCTGTGAAACGTGAGCCATTGATAAAGCTCCATGCTTCTTGCAATTCATTTTCATTTACAAGGACCTTGTTATAGTGTAAAGCATAAACCAATCAAAAATCTCCACACACCTTTGTGGTGTCAGCCCTTTCAGGGTGTGAAGAATAGACCAATGATAAAGCTCCACACTATTTTGGATTTGTAGTGTCGGGCTCTCTTGCTTTCATGTTTGTCTTTTAATCATTGTGGGGTTGGGCCTTTGAATCATGAATTCTATTTGATAAGAATTCTTCACTGGCTTCATATAAATGTTTCCACGTATCCACTTTGACCCGTTAGACTACCTAGATCCGAAACCTTATGAAACTTGGTTCATTCCGCGGACTTAATGTTTCTCTAAGTGAAGCTCAACTTCGGCCTTTCCTGGACTTGACGTCCTTTGAAATTTGGCTCATTTCACAGAATTTATGTCTACAAGATCCCATCTGCCTGAATTACACCGGAATGGTGATGCATGTCCACTTTCGGTCATTGATCTTACACCATTATGATATCTCCTAACTTCACCACATTTTTCTTTGACCGCGCTGAATATTTCAATCCCGTCACGGACCCAAAGCCTTATGAAATTTGGGAAATTTTACAAACTTGAAGTCTATGAAATGTGGATGTCTTATAGAGGCCCGTAATCTTTCCACATTTCATCTTCTTTGTAGGCATTTGAATTTCTTAGTGATGTAGATCTTTGACATCCATTCAAACATCCTGGTCTTTATTTAAATGACTAAGTCCATTTTAATTTAACCATTCGGTCTTGCAATTTTATATGGCTTTATCATTAGACCCCGCATCCTTCATCATCTCCCCTTGCATGTATCCTTACTAGGGGCATCATTTTTAACCCTTGTCATCGATCAAAAACATTTGTGGATCTTCATCTTGATAAAAAATCATTTGTACAACCGTTTGACCATTGTTAGTTTGAATATGTGTGTGTGTACTTGTTTTCGCTATTAAATGAGTTTGTTTCCTTTTCGTATTGCATTTCTTGTTTGTATGTTACATTGAATTGATGTTTTCAAAAATGAACAATTGTTCGTAGTTTGGATTTTTATTCCATTCTACTCTTGTCGTATGCTTATATTTTTAATAAGGACCGATGACATAAATCCTTGGCAATATGACGACACTATAATTGTTTTAGTACACTGGATGAAAGCTAGCTCTCTTTTTCCCATATTCAATCCTCTTCTATATCATTCTCCTATCAACAATATTCTTCTGATTCACTTGGGGCATCCTGCCCCTACCAATTCTTCTCTTCATTTCTCTCACCTTTTTTTATCATCGATCACCTTCTTTCCTCACCCATCAACACTCGAAAGGGCATCTCTCACTTCTACTAATTTTTATTCTACTCCTTCAAAAAATTTATCGATCTACTATCTTTGAAGTGGCATCACATACACCACCCCAAAGAGGAGAAAATTTAGACACCTGTAATTTAGCTCGAGCAATTTAAATACTTAAATTACGCTAATTATCCCCTTTCTCACAAATTGATAGCATATCATCAATAGTGCTCACTTTGTCTTCTATCACCATTAATTAGATACATTATGCTAGTTAATTAACCCTTCTATCCAAAAAATAAACCAATTAATGACCTTTCATTAATTAATCCCTCTTTCTATCTAGACTAATTAATTATTATTACTTAATTATATTTCTCTTCCACTAAATCAATAGATCATCATTTACTTGATTAAATTCCTCCCATAGTCTAAATCATGCTAATTATTGCTCTAAAAAGATTCTATAAGCTTGTACACCTATTAATTAATCACCTTGGTTAATTAATAAACCCCCTCAATCCCCATGAGTCACTAGAGGATAAACTAAACTCTCCTAAGGTTGACTCAACCCTTTCTAAACCTCCTTTATCCACAACTAACCCAACTTGACTATTATCCCACATGTAAAGGGATGTAGAGATTATTTTAGCCATTGGGCTATATAAGGAGCCCTCCTCCTACCTTTCCTCTTACACATTTCATGTTTATAGCTAATCTATAGGCATTTTATCTTAGAGCATCTCTCATTTGAGCTAATAACCTCATTATTGCATTTCATTCATTCAAGATTTTAATTCATATGGAGAGAATAAAAATGGTCTTGTAGCCATTATTTGTTGAGCTTCCATTCCCAAACCCTTGAAGTTCAAACAATCAACTTTGACTGTCATGGATCTATCTAGGTTCATTTAGTGTTTTTGGTGATCTAAAGAGTATAGATTCTAATGCTTAGCATATTATTTTGATTTCTATTTCAATTCCTAATGCATGATGTTGGTATTTAGTCTTATTTAGCTCTTAACATGATGATCTTTGTGTAGTTAGTTCATGTTTTGAAATTATTAAGGGGTTAGTTTCAATTCCCTTTGCATAGCTAACTAATACATTGATACATGTGGCACACCCAATGGGATGGATCCTTTGTCCCTTAACTTTATAGTTCAAATTTTGTTGTTATTTCAACATTTGGCTAACCTTAAATATACACATGTGTGAAATGATGTTGAAATTCTTATGATTTTTGTTAACCTTACATGTGTAGAGTCTTATTTAGAGCTTTAATTTTGATGGGTTATTGTTAATTTTGAGCTAACATGTTAAAATTTGGAGTATTTTTAGCTTGTTTATGTCATTAGGCCGCATTTTAACTTCATCACCGGGTACATATTTTACAGGGGTGGCATAGGTACACAAAACCATGCACAGGCACTAATCCCAGCACGCACACACACTATTGTAGTATTGTACCTTTATTATTGTTAGAAACCTGCTAGGCTAGTGTAGACACCCTAAGTGGCATATATAACCTTCTGTTAGCACACATGATCTATGTCTACATATGTGGCATAGGCACCCTTATGCTAGTGCATACATCTCTCATCCAATGCACACACACTGTCATTTTTTTGTACCTTCTGTTTTACTACCCACATGCACACATCTATACCCTAGCCCACACGCACATAGTCTATAAAGACATCTCTCGGGTAGTGCAAGCGCAGTGCAGATCTGCTAGTTTTACATAGAGGGTTGCAGGTGCCCTAACCCACGCGCACACACCCTAACTTGTATGTAGGTACCTCAGTCCAGGCTTTCATTTTAATCCCATTTTTTCAAAATTTTATGTTCTTAAATGCTAACATCATTGTAGGTTTAATATGATTAATTGCCATTTTTCCAGGGGTATGCTTACATGTTATTGTTAGGTTATATCAAACACTAGATAAATCTTATATGCTTAATCATAAGAGTAAGGTCGCGTATTTTGGGGTGATCTTGGGAATCAAAAATGATTCTTATATATTTTATTGCTCTGATAAACGTTTAGAATGTCCAAATTGAGTCAAGATACATGTATTTTATGTTTGAATTAAGTATTTTCCATTTTTTGATTTCTTGATTAAATTTTTCATCGTGTATCCTCTTCTCTTGCATCCTAGGATGATCTTGAGAATCAGAAACAATGTTTATTCTTTTTATGCATATGGAAAATTAATGATCCATTGTGCAGAACCAAGAACGCTTGTCAAAGAAAGGATTCAAGAGAAAACAAAACTACTAGTATAGTTTTCATGCAGGTTGCCAAAAGGTGTTCATGTAAACCACATCAAATTAAATAAGATAAAAAACACACCATAAACATCACACTGTATTTGCAGGTTCAGATAAGGGTACACCCCATCTACTTAAAAATAGGAGATAACCCCTTCGGCATGAGCCTTAAGTGAAAACAATGGGGGTGGTCCTAGGAACCCCAAAGCAGTCCATGCAAGAGGGAACCTTTTAGACAAAATGGGAAGTGCTCTGCACAACCTACTTGACTAGTATTACCATTTGTGATATTTAGCATCAAAGTTATTTGTATCATGACCCCAGTGAGAGTACACGATGGACACATTTATTTCCCACTGCGCTTGAAGAGTGTAAAGTAAAGCTGCGATGCTATAATAATTAGTCAGTGTGAATTTTCTTGGAAAATTGAGCTCGCTTCTAGATAACTTGTGACACCTCGTTGAGTGAACCACCTAGGAAGCTATCTTTGACCTGGAGCCAACTTGGACCATATCAAAACCAATTTTAGTTGAGAGCTATTATTCATCACGAAACGTGTGAAGCGTTACTTTTTCTTAGTTTTTCACTTGCCCGAATGTGAGGTGAAACTGTACCGAAGTGAGGCAAACATTTTTCAACACCAATTGATCTACTTCCTTCATTTTATTTTGACACTTTGTTGATCAGATTAAGAGTGACTACCCTTGTGTTGCTAGTTGATTGTATTCACCAATTTTGTATTTTTTTATGCTCATCCATGTTTGTAGATGATTTTTTAAACATCTAAAGTGTGGGGATACGTTCTCATATCATAGGTATAATTTTTTATCTTGATACTCAAGTCAATATTTTCATCGTAGTTAGGCTTGGTTCATCACCTTGACTCTCCTTTGAATGGTTATCTTGTTTACATCGTGTCTCCACAATTTTGATATTTACGTTTTGTTTCTTGTAAAATTGAACTAAATATCTATATTGTGATGTTATGCTATATACACTTTAACAATTCCTAACTATACTCTAGCTTTTGTTGGATTCCAATTATTACCTTGATTTTGAAAAGTGTTAGTGTTACAACTTGTGTGTGTTATATCGATATCATCTTGATATTAATACCTTACTTTCTCACAAAGTTTGGTTAACATATCTTGGTGACATTGTTATGCCAATCACAATTGTAACTAGATATTTTTGGAATAAAGGTCTTGATTGGATTTGGGCGTGCTTTTAGTATACTTTATTTGGAGATCGTGTTAACTCCTTGTTATTAATTAAGCCTTGTTCATTTATTTGAACTCAACATAAGTAGTGACATTTTGTTAATCATCTTAAAACATAAACTACATTTTTGGAAACAGACTTAGGAAGTATATCATTTGATTGATTGGTCTGGAACTAAACATTGTGTGATTGTATCTTGTTTCTCACTATTGACTTATTCATTTAGAGAAATTACTTTGTCACATTGATACTTTGACATTCTTTTGTGACTTAGGATTGATCAATATATTTTGAGAACATTCAAAACACCTTAGTGAAACTCTCATACGTCATGGCCCCTAAAACAAGATTAGGAATAAAAAATTAGGCATTAGAAGCAAGAAAAACACAAACTTGGGATACTTCAAACAAACAAGGGTCAAATCCCTTTATTGGCCATGATCTTGGGCCTTTATTTTCCATAGAGAAGGAAGTAGAGGAGATGTTCGATCGTAGTGGTGATATGAGTTAGAGTCACCACATGAAAAATTTGACTTTGACCTCACCTTGTTAGATGAATTCCTTTATAGAA
Organism: Taxus chinensis; assembly: GCA_019776745.2. Lineage (NCBI taxonomy): Eukaryota > Viridiplantae > Streptophyta > Pinopsida > Cupressales > Taxaceae > Taxus > Taxus chinensis. The sequence goes on along the minus strand of CM034147.1, from coordinate 663,409,980 downwards.
ACAAATATCAGGTGTTAGCACGAATGGTAGAATTAGGAGCTAGAACGCCTATAGAACATGAGACAATACCACCAACAAACGAAGCTAATGAGGAGGAACAACCTCTCATTAAAATGGACGATATCCTAACACATGGCCACACTTACACGTCCAATGTAGGGAACAATAATATGGTGGGTTATAAAATCCCCTTCATCAAGGTAGTACATAAAGTTAGAATAGAGCAAGAGAATGTAGAGAAACCACCACGCCATGAAGAAGAAGAATAAACTCTTGAGGAAGAAGTCACTATTCAATAGCAAATCCAAAACCTTAGTAGACAATTATCATTTCTCACATCTCATGTACATAAAGAAACAAGAAAAAATGTGCATAAGACAAAACTTAAGGTCAAACTTAGTGAAATTCACATGTAAAATCAAGAAGGAGATAATATGGAATACAGTCACATATATATATATTCCTACTTCTCCTACTAAAGAGCAAATTACTTACACAAGAAATTCATTCCATGAAAGTGATGCTTACAAGCCTTAAAGAAAGTAATGTCGAGAATAACAATAAATACAAATATGAAGAGCTATGCTCCCATCTGTTTGATAAAACTATGATGCTTCAAACCTTCCTTAAGAAGTTTGACATGCCAAAATTTGACAAATTTAGAGGGAAATGTGATCCATGAGATCATGTGAAATATTTTTACATGGCATGTCAATAAGTGGCATATAACGAAAATTACCTCATACGAATCTTTCCTAAGAGTCTAGGGGGAAAATCCTTAGAATGGTTCACTTGCTTACCTCATGGGTCTATCTTCACATGGCCTGAATTGGCCGAAAGGTTTGTTTGACATTTCTTGTAAAACATAGAAAATGACATAACCATGACATACTTGTGTGGTACTAAACAATTCCCGAATGAAACATTTGCTAGCTTCTTTCAAAGATGGTAAGGGATAGCCAATCGCTTCCCTTGTGCATTTCCTAAAAAAACAAATTGTGAGTATCTTCGTGCCCAATCTAAACTGAGACATTGGTTTCCATCTGCAAATGCATTGTGTTCATTCCTTTGAAGAGGTCATTAAAAAGGGCATACAAATAGAAAATTCCATCATTGCCAAAATAACCATCAAATCACATTATAAAGATAATCAAAATGCCAAACCCATAGAGAATCTGAAAATCTTTAACAAAAATAAGAACGTGGTGGGAGACAGAATCACATATTATAAACGAGTACAAATGGTTCAAGTTGGTCAACCTTTTAAACTAACCAAAGGGCCTATTTAACCACCACCTAAAAGTAGAAAATTAAATCCTCTCAATGAGAACTTGTCTGCAATATTGAAGCAATTACATGCAGCTCACATGTTGACTTATCCCATGACGCAACCTTTTGATGACAATGTTCCTAAACTAGCATGGTACAAAGAGTATGAATATTGTGATTTACATCATGTCAAAGGACACAAGATAGACAAGTGCCTAAGGCTCCATCACTACGTCCAATATCTCATTGACAATTGAGAGATAGAAGTCGACACCCTAGAGAAAACTCAAACGCCAAATGAAAATATGGGGATATTCAAAAAACCATTCCCTAGACATGGTAGATCAGATGAGAAAATGCTAGATCAAGGAGAGTCATCCAAAATATATAAGGCTACGAACTATCTCTATACCAAGAGTGACAATAATCACTACAATTCACTCATTGGATGTATCTACTCTTCCAACAACCATGTGAATACCATTAGGATCAAGGGAAAGGATTATTTTGTAGTAACAAGGCACGCCCGTCTCATGATCCCAGAACCCTCTTCGTTAACCCCGAAATATGGTTAGTACAACCTCTTAGAACAACTTGAGAAGACATCTACAAATATTTCAATCTTGGATCTTCTTAAAATATCAAATGTACATAAGGAAATCTTGTACAAAACTCTCAAGGGCTTAGAAGTGCCAATAGAAGTAGATGCTTCGTACCTTCAAGCCATGGTTGCAAACATTACACCAACAGAATATATCTCCTTTAATCATAAGGAGATCCCTAGTGAGGATCATACACATAATATCCCCCTTGTATATTGAGGTATTTTTACCCGCCCGAAAATAAAATGGGTGCTTATGGACAACAGGTCGGGGTTGAACATATGCACATCAAAACTACTTAAACAACTGGGACATACAAAAGAAGATCTAGAGTCCCATATTATTACCATAACCACTTATGACAACACAGAGCAGGAGTCATCTGGGACAATCACATTTCCAATGGAGGTAGGACCAACTTGTCATCATACAAAGTTTCATGTCTTAGACTTGGAACTTCCATATAATATGCTTCTTGGCCAACCATGGATTCATGCCATGTAGGCCATACCATCAACATTCCATTAGTGCATTAAGATAAAACACAAGGGACACACTTTAATGATACTAGGAGATCCATAACCCTTTGCTTATTGTAGATCTCTCAAAATATTTTCTTGTAAGGGTACTTATACGTGTCCCTCTGTTGATATAGTTGTTCCTCTTCAATCAGAATCTATGGAATCACAGGTAGATTTAGGCTCCCTAATTTCTTGCACCTGTGAAGCATCTACATCGACTTATCCTTTTGATTTAAGAGAGATGAAATTTATATAATATGGTCATGGATAATATAATGTGCAACAAGCTCTCCTATTTTCATACCTATCATTGTCACCTAAAACAAGAGGCCAACCCATCTATTGTTTCAGATGGCCTAGAGATGAGAAAACTATTGGGACATTCTTATTTGGGGGATTACTTGCTGAAGAAAAATTATTGGACCTACCTACAATTTGGGTCCAAGAGGATACTCATCCAACTTGCTACCAAATCCCTGAATATGAGAAGTCTAACCAAATGATGTATTCTATGGGCTACAAGGGTCTAGGATCTGGAAAGAATGAGCAAGGACCAAGAGAACCAGTTCCTCTCCCACATTTCAAGACAAAAAGATAAAATATTGGCATTTGACCCTATGGATCGCACCCCAATGACGAAGACACTACTTGTTATGAGAATGAAGATAGCTCGGATTATTTAGACAATGACACAGATTCCCACTATAGCCAATATGAGGATCTTTCCTCCATGAACCTGTTCATGTATATTGTTGTCCTTACCTTAACCCCCATTGAACCTAAAATTGACCTTGTCTACCCTTTCCTTGTAGAATGGGACAAACATCATCACGTACCACTGGACCTCTTTGAAAATTATGAGGCCATTGTGGAATTCATGGTCATTCAAGAGACAATTCCAATTAGATACCATAAGAAGGGTTTCTACATTGACTTAGATACCTGCACGTACTTCAGCAAGGAAGTTGAGCCTTGTGGTCAACAAAACTTAAGAAAAATCAAGGGAAAAAGTTCCAACGAAAAGCCTTGGCAAAAGAAAAATTCCAAGTCACACAGTAAAAACCTCTTTGAGGTGTTGGCTGATAAACAAGTAACACAATCTAAGGACAAGAAATGTGACCATACCAAGGGTGAAAATCTTGTAGAGACACCCTTGGAAGAAGATCTCAACCTTCCTCCCAATCCTACGCATATGGAGGATTTGTCAAAAATGATAGTGGAAGAAACCATCGATGTGAATATTGGAACAAAAGATGACCTAAAGATAGTCAAGTTGGGAGCTTCGCTTTCAGCATGGGAGCAAAAGACATTCACCCTACTTCTGCGGGAATTTGTAGATATATTTGCATGGTTGTATAAGGATATGAAAATCTTGGATCCAACTTTGGTAGTGCATAACCTAGTTATGCACGCAGACGCCAAGCCCATCAAATAGAAACTCAGAAAAATGCATCCACATGTGGCTCTACTAGTTAAAGAAGAGCTAGAAATATTGTTGGTAGCATGCTTCATTATACCTATTGATTACTCAAAATGGATATCGAATATAGTCCCCGTACAAAAGAAACCTTTCGTTGTATATATTTTAGAGACATCAATAAGGCATGTCCAAAAGACGATTTTTCATTTCCCAATATTGAAATGATCGTTGAATCAACTGTAGGATATGGGATGCTATCTCTTATGGATTGATTTTCAAGTTACAATCAAATCAAAATAGAAGATGAAGATCAACAAAAGACAACCTTCACAACCCCTTGGGGGAATTTCTGTTATCAGGTTATGCCCTTTGGCATCAAAAATGCAGGTGCGACCTATTAAAGGGAAATGACAATGATGTTCCATGATATGATTTACGACATCATGGAGGACTATGTCAATGATATCCTTGGAAAATCCAAGACAAGAGCAGATCACCCTAAGATTTTGCGGCATATCTTCGAATGCTTACATGAATACAATGTTAGATTAAATCCAAAGAAGTGTGTGTTTGGTGTATTTTTCAGGAAAATTAATTAGCTTCATTATATCACAGAGGGGGATTGAGGTAGACCCAGCTAAAGTTACCACCATTACTGAAATGTCTCCCCCCAAAAACATCAAACAAATGCATATCTTGTAAGGAAAGATATAATCCATTTGCCGTTTCTTTTTGTAGTTGGCTGAAATATGCCATTCATTCACCCATCTACTTAAAAAAATGTTGCCTTTATTTGAGGACCAGAGAAATAGCAGGCATTCTCCTTACTTAAGCAAAACTTGGCCAACTCGTCTGTCCTCATGCCTCCAACTCCCGACAAGCCACTTTTGTTTTATAGTTTTGCTATGTAAATTGCTATTGGCGTGTTGCTCACCCAATATGACCTAAATCAAAAAGAAAAAACCGTGTACTATCTCAGCCATACCTTAATTTCTTATGAGCTCAACTATCCTAAGATTGAAAAAGTTTGTCTAGATGTCATTTTTACCTTCCAAAAACTTCTCCATTACCTATTGAATACTAAAACCTAGCTTATGTTCAAGGTTGAACCACTCAAGTACCTGTTATCAAAACCCACCCTTACGGGTAGAATGGCTAATTAGATCATTCTGGTGAGCAAATTTGACATTGAGTATGTACACCAAAAGTTGGTTAAAGGAAAAGTGTTTGCCGATTAGTTAGCAGAAGCACCGTTACCAGGAATAGAGCCTGTAATTTTGAATTTTCCAGACACATCATTAATGTATATTAAGGAATTTGTCATGTGGCAAATGCACTTTGATGGATATTTCACTTTCCATGGCTTGGGAGCAGGTGTAGTGCTAATTAATCCTTCAGGAAACCCCATACCACAAGCTTTCCATCTGATTTTTCCTTGTACAAATAGTATTGTATACTATGAAGCACTCATCATTGGGATGAAGCTAATAATCAAATGGGATATCCACCATGTCAAGGTCGTTGGAGAATCACAATTGATCATCAAACAAGTCAACGATGAATATAAAGTCAAGGATGAAAAGCTCATCCCTTATAAGAAACTCATGGAAGCTTTGAAATAATACTTTGTGTCTATTACATTCAAACAGATTCCAAGAGAAGAGAACCACTCCTCAGATGAAATGAGAACCGTGGGTTTTATAATGAAAATTCTACTAGAGAGCAATGATATGTCATTCTTTTTTTAGAATCTATACCAGCTTGCGTATGACATGTCAAAATCCTGCTTGGTTTGTGAGGTTGTTAGTCCCTATTCCCCATGGTATGTGGACATCCATGCCTATCTTAAACAAAATACCTTTCCTCCTGCCATCTCCCGCTCTGAAAAATAAAACCTCATCCACCAAATAGACTATTTCACCCTCTTAGGAGATACAGTCTATCGTCATGGTTATGATGGGAATATGTTACGTTGTCTAGATGTAACAGAGTTAGTCTAAGAAATTAAGGAGGTACAAGAAGGGGTGTGCGGTGCCCATACAAAAAGAATGGTTTTAGCAAAGAAATTTCTAAGAGTAGGTTACTATGGGCCTACTATGGAAACAAATTGTTGCAATTATGTGAGGAAATATGTGTTGTCAAAAGTATGTAAATTTCATCCATGCACCATCGTAGCCATTACAACTGATCATAACCCCATGGCCATTTTCTAAAGGGGAACTGGATTTGATAGGAAAAACTTACCCCACCTCATATGATGGCCATACCCACATAATCACAACTATGAAATATTTTACTAAGTGGGTGGAAGCCATTCCTTTGACTTATGTCAAGGGTGCTCAGATTTCAAATTTTATCATGAATCACCTTATTTTCCGGTATGGCATTCTAATGGCCATAGTTACTGACAATGGAAATTTTTTTCAAAAATAAGATAGTGAAAGATCATTGTAATCGATGTCAAATAAAATTGAAATGGTCTATGCCATATTATCCTCAAGGTAATAGGTAGGCTAAAGCCACCAATGAAATATTGTTCCGGATCATGGAAAAGATGGTGAGTAAGACATGTTGCAATTGGAACTTACAAATTCACCTAACTCTCCGGGCTTACAGAACCTCCATTTGCACTCCTACTGGTGTGAAACCCTATTCCCTAGTGTTTGGGATAGAATCTATCATCCCATTAGAAATAGAACGTCCTTCCTTGAGAATATCTCTTAGAGATTATCTAGACAAGGATGAGGATTACAAAGTGGTTAGGCTGGAAGAATTTGAAATCTTGGATGAAAAGCACATCCACGCCCTTAACCATCTCAAGGTATATAAAAACATGGTCTCTAGAAATTATAACAAAAGGATCATACCTCGTTAGTTTGATGTCGTAGATTTGGTCATGAAAGAAAATAAGTTCAACACAAGGGCAGAAAGAGAGAAGAAAGGAAAGTTTGAACCACATTGGTTAGGACCTTATGTAAGTCTAGCAAAATATGGAATAGGAGCATACAAACTTTCCCATCCCAATGGCTATGAGATCCATGATCCTATGAATGCCATGCACCTTAAGTGGTTCTATGCTTAAACATGGCGTATAAAAAAATTTAAAAAGAGAAAAAGATAAAGAGAAAAAAGGTCATCCAAATGTGAAAACCATGCAATTGTGGCGCTTTTGATAGGTCCCTTGGTGAAAAATGGTTTCCGGTCCCTTGGGAGGATTCGTTGTTCACAAGAACTTTGCATTAGGAGGGTACTTTTACTTAGCCTAGGGCTAGTTCTGCACCTTTATCTGAGATTCCATGTGAACCTATCTTGTCAAAGCCTTGATCTATATTTTTCTCCTCTCATTATTCGGTGAAGGGATTTTCCTTTGTATATTCCTCATCTAACACTGGGGGCACTTTCGCAATTTCACCTTCCTGTTTATAACATGTGGCACATGCCCTTGTATATTCCCCATCTAACACTTGGGGCAGCCACATTTCTTGGTTTCCTGCACATAGCTTCAGAAAACCTTGGAAAACCCAGAAACATCCAAATATGTTGAAAAAACACAAAAACAATAGAAAACTGTTTCACAAAGACACAAAAACAATAGAAAATTGTTTCACAAAAACACAAAAACAATAGAAAATAGTTTGGCAAATTTCCCAAAACCAACGCAAAACACATGAACAAACAATACCACAAAAAATAGCTTTAGTTTACTTACTTTATATTGTTTCTTACCTAGTTAAAATTGTGTACATTGTTTTCTTATATAGTTGTTGCTTGTTTTTACATTTGTATAGTTTTTTCTTAGACATACTTTGTTAAGATTCATCTTTTCTTGCTTAAATTAGATTTATTCTTACTTGTAAATATGAAGTGTGTTTTTGCATACTTGAAAATATTTGTACATATTTGTGCTATTTCATGTTGTTTAGCATTGTATATTTGATAGGTTTGTTAACATTTGATTGCATTTATTTGTCGCATGTACATAGTTTTGTTATCACATCATCATATCTCTAACACTATCATCACATCTAACATCATATATACATCATATATAAATAAACAACTAAGTATACATCATACATGCATGCTAAGATAATATCACATATCATATCATCCAATGGGGGAAAGAGGGATCACAAATATCAAAATCTATCCCCCCGGTACCTGTATCATCATGTCATCCCATCCAATAATCTAAAGCATCAAGTGTACAATACAATTGATATCATCTATGGATATATCATATACAAATAAAACACATGTGATACATCCTTGTATATCATCATGATACAATCACCATCCATATAAAAACATCAAAGTAAAATGTATTATCACATGACAAATGTGCCACATAACAAAATGTCCATATATACATGTATAAATATATCTATCTCAAGATGGATATACATCATCGATAAAAAATGGGCCATCAAGGGCACAACTCATAAAGCCTTCATAAGATGCATATATAAAAAATGTTATACGTCGATCAAAAAATGCTAAAGCATTCATAAGAGGCATAAATAAAAAATGGTACATCGTATACATCTGTCAAAAATACTGAAGCCTTCATAAAATGTGGGTATATCAAATTACATGTACAAATCAATAAATACGAGAGAGTCATGACTGACTCGAGCCCTCAGTTGGACTAGTTGGCCTGTGAGATGGGGGAGGACCCATGACCTGTGCCCCCCACTTCCCTGTCGGCTTCTCAAATGATCTACCTGATGCCTGCGGGCTCTCTGACCTCATCGATCCACTAGAATGTTGGTTGTAGGTTGGTGCCTACATACCCTCTAGAACAACCTCATGGTACAAGGAATGGTAGTAAGAGGCTTTTCCCTCCACAGTCACTAGATATCTGTGGTTGCGTGCTGTCACCATGGCCCCATCAGTGCTTTGGAAGGACGCTACCTCTTCAGATAGCCTCACCACATCAGTTTGGCCTACTATTCGCTCAGCTTGCAGTCAATCTCTTTCAACCATCACCTGTTGCACTTGTGACTATGACTATTGTGATAAACTCGTAACTTGGGCCATATGTCATATATGATAGAAGTGATTAGTGCCATCTCCTCCCCAGCCTGCCTAGGCTCTGGCCTGGTCCTGCTCTACTATCAAAACCTGAATATGAGCTCAATATTGTTCCCTCTCTGTCACCACCTATTGTAGTTGATGCCATAGGACAACTATTTGTCCCCTATCATCTCTACCATGTGCTCGAGGAAACCTCTGCAGTACTATGAGAACCTGTCACTACTCCTGTAATATGGGCCTTGGTCCATATACCTGTTCATCAGCTCTTGTAATATGGGCCTAGGGACCTTAACCTGTCCATGCTCCTATTATCTGGGCCTAGGGCCTTGTACATGTCCATGTTCCTATAATCTGGGCCAAGGGCCCTGAACCTGTCCCTGCTCCGGTAATCTTAGCCTAGGGCCCTATACCTATCCCTTCTCCTGTCATATCGGTCTAGGACCCTAAGCTAGACCATGCTGATCATCCCCATCGTCATGCCTCTATCCATCAAAAGTATCATCGGCTCTATCACCTCCCTTGGATCCACCTACTCCCGCATCGTCACCCTCATCATTTCTCTAAGGGATCTCTAGTGGTGGGATGTCACCCACAGCCCATGCTTCCATGGATATGGTCAATCACCAAGGCAACACAATAACATACCAAACCATGTAATTTGGTGTGGTTCCTAGATCTCTAACCTATTGAGTAGGAGCCCAAACATGTGGTACCATATGGGAAAAACTAGCTCAAGCTCATGCCACCTATATAAGTGGACCCATAGTCTGTCTCTCTATATCATGGCGAGCATACTATATGTCTGGTAGGGGAATGCTCTGAATGATGCCCAACTACTATTGACATCAATCTACTCTATGCATATCCATAATGTAACTACGGCTTCCCAAAAGAAAGTGCTCTACCATGTAGAAACTGAGTAGCTCTACTCCATCCTCTGGCCATTGTATATGTCCATAAGGCCTCTAGATAACATCTCTCTCCTAAAGCTCATAAAACTCTCATTGATAGTAATATGTACTGGCCAACTGGCCTCGTACATCATCTCCTATGGGAACCCATCCCATGAGTGTCGGCTCCTCTAGAGCTCATGTGCGTAATGCACCTATAGGGCATCTGATTGCTATGTGGTCGCATGACCATATTTTTTATAGGGAGGTTGGCCCCACCATCTTCTGATGGTTATATGTGATCAGATGAAGATCCCAATAAAGATGCGCCAGTATGCACTGGCCACAATAGTATCTCTCACCACTGTATAATCCATGAACTATTATAATCAATCCTAATGGAAATGAAGTCCCCATCTTATCGGTGAGTAGGAACCCATTGATAAGAGCCATCAAATATAATGGTCCTCGATGAATAGTAGGATCTAATATACACCGATGTAACGACACTATCATACCCTCATGGGGTATCTCATCACCGAAGAATACATCACTAACAACCTCTGTAATACGCCTGAAGTCACTGGTATACTCAGTCAGAGAACAGAAATGGGGACATGCAATATCTTCCACACATTCTCTAGTGTGACTGTCATCTCTCCTGTTGAGAGTTGGAAACAATGACTCTTGTTGTGTCACCACTCAATCAATGCTATCAATAAGCCATGATCCAGGGTGAGCGATGTCATCTGCGCTATGTGGCCTAGGCTGACCACCTCTAGTAACACCTCCATATCACAAAGGTCTCATCGATGCATGCTCACCTCCATCTTGGCTATGTGACTATGTCACTCTCTCGTCTACAATGCTGACAGCCATCTCTATAAAACAAGAGTTGTGTTAGACACTAACATTTCTTCTAAGTTCTTCTATCCTAAGCTAATTTTCACTTTCTCCTAGGTGCCAATTTTTGGCATTTTTCTACTTCTTTGTCTATGGGAATTTCTTCCCTTTTGGTGCTTGTGCACCCATTTGGGTATGTGCGTGCCTATTTTATTATGCACACCTTTTATGGCACGCACACATGGGCACATGCGCTTAGGGTGCTTACGTAGGGTTTACTTGCTTGTGCATGCACACATGTGCTGTGTTAGTTTTTTGTGCTTGAGAACATGTGCAGATGCTTTTAGTAGGTGCGTAAGAATGCATACGCTTTTGTGGCATATGTGCATGCGTGCATATGTTTTCTGGGCACCTACACGTGTACGCACATGTTTCAGGGGTACCTCCGCCACCTTAAGGGCACCTACGCCCCCCGCCAATACACACCTGTGCTTCCTACTAAATCTAACTATTAATTAAAGCATTAAATGCATTAATGAAAAAGGTGGGTCAAGCTACTCATGAAGGGTCCATTGTCTACATGTCAGACATGCTCCCGAACTCATTCAACGTGTCTCCTACGGGCTCGTGCTCTCACCATCGTCCTCGTCGCTATCGGGGGTCTCACTGTAATTTTTAGTAGTGGTCAGTAACAAATGAATTGGTCATAATGATTTACCCCCCCCCCCCATGTGGGGCATATTAAACAATTATCACTAGTTGCGGTGCCCGGAGAACCGTTTTGGTCACCGTTGTCGTTCTAACTCTTCTTCTACCCGCCGTGAATAATTATTTTTCTTAAATAATTATTTTCTTTCTTTTTTTCACCGTGTTGGGGCATTATTTTCCATCTAGTACTCATTTCTTCCCATTAGGAAAATTTTATTGCTCCTAGGTGATATCACTTCTTTTTCCACTCTGTCAAATAATTATTTTTTATTCAATAATTATTTTGTTAATTTTCCGTTGTGATGGGGCATTATTTACCACCTGTTTCTTCTTTCTTCTCCCTAGGGTATTCCTTTTGATCCTTGGAGATTTTTTCTGATTCTTCTATATTCCAAACCATTAAAAATCTTAAGAAATCAAAAAAAAAATCCATCCAAAATCCAAAACATTTCATAATTTCTCAAAAATCCTAAAAAATGTAAAATTTACAAAAATAGGTATACAAGCTCATAGCAGCTGAAACTCGTGTCTTTCGCACGGTGTTCATTCCATATCATGATGGAATTTTCATGTGTTCACGAATTAAATGACTCACAAATCATCTAACTTACAACCATTTAAAAAGCTAGCTTTCTTGCTTTGTCGGTACTTTGGGGCACATCTCATTGCCTGGTATTGTTTCGTTGCACACAATGCTTTATCATTGGACCCCCGCATCCTTCATCATCTCCCCTTGCATGTATCCTTTCTAGGGGCGTAATTTTTAACCATTTTCATCAATAACGAACATTGGGGATCTTCATCTTGACAACAAATCATTTGTACAACCATTTTGACCGTTGTTGGTTTAAATATGTGTGTTTGTACTTTTTTTCCTTGTTAAATGAGTTTGTTTCCTACTCGTATTAAAAAAAAAATTGTATGTTGTATTGAGTTAGTGTTTTCAGAAATGGACAATTATTCATAGTTTGGCTTTTCATGTCATTCTACTCTTGTCGTATGCTTATATTTTTAATAAGCACCGATGAAATAGATCCTTGGCAATATGATGACACTACAGTTGTTTCAGTACACTCGATGAAATCTAGATCTCTTTTTCCCGTCTTCATTCCTCTTCTACATAATTCTCCTATCAATTTTATTCTTATGATTCACTTGGGGCATCCTGCCCCTACCAATTCTTCTCTTCATTTATCTCACCTTGTTTGATCGTTGATCACCTTCTTTCCTCACTCCATCAACACTCGAGGGGGCATCTCTCACTTCTACTAATTTTTCTTCTGCTCCTTCAAAAATTTTAACGGTCTACTATCTTTGAAGTGGCATCACATATGCCACCCCAAAGAGGGGAAAATGTAGACACCTGTAATTTAGCTCGAGCAATTTAAATACTTAAATTACGCTAATTATCCCATTTCTCGCAAATTGATAGCATATCGTCAATAATGCTCACTTTGTCTTCTATAACCATTAATTAGCTACATTATGCTATTTAATTAAGCCTTCTATCCAAAAAATATACAAATTAATGGCATTACATTAATTAATCCCCCTTTCTATCTAGACTAATTAATTAGTATTAATTAATTAGCTTTCTCTTCCACTAAATCAATAGATCGTCATTTACTTGATTAAATTCCTCCCATAGTCTAAATCATGCTAATTATTCCTCTAAAAATATTTTATAAGCTTACAAACCTATTAATTAATCACCTTGGTTAATTAATAAAACCCCTCAATCCCCATGAGTCACTAGAGGATAAACTAAACTCTCCAAAGGTTGACTCAACCCTTTCTAAACCTCCCTTATCCACAACTAACCCAACATCTCTATTATCTCACATGTAAAGGGATGTAGAGATTCTTTTATCCATTGGGCTATATAAGGATCTCTCCTCCTACCCTTCTATATGCATTTTATCTTAGAGCATCTCTCATTTGAGATAATAGCCTCATTCTTGCATTTCATTCATCCAAAATTTTGGGTCATATGGAGATAATAAAAATGGTCTTGTAGCCATACTTTGATGAGATTTCATTCCCAAACCCTTAAAGATCAAACAATCAAATTTGATTGTCATGGATCTATCTAGGTTCATTTAGTGTTTTTAGTGATCTAAAGAGTAGAGATTCTAATGCTTAACATATTAGTTTGATTTCTATTTCAATTCCTTGTGCAAGATGTTGGTATTTAGTCTTGTGTATCTCTTAACATGATGATATTTGTGTAGTTAGTTCATGTTTTTAAACTATTAAGGTGTTAGTTTCAATTCCCTTTACATAGCTAACTAATGCATTGATATAAAGACAAATCATGATCAAGTCAACTCTTACAAAAGAATCTCGAACCAAAAAGATATCCATATGCATATATAATAATTTCAAGTTTCATGTACAATGTCGTCACACTCTAGCAAAAAAAAAAAAAATCTATATAAACAAAAAATGGTCCAAAATCAATAAAGGATCATGGCCTATCCCTCTCTATGGGATCCCATTGAAGGTATAGGATGAGGGATCCTACTCTGAATCCTATGATGAGAATGAATATCTGCAACCTAAGAGCCTCCGCATGTTGATCGATTATAATTCCTGTGAGACTTTCTATGCGACGGGGTAGGTGATCTACTACTAGTAGTAACTCCATTGTGAGAATTATCTCACTACTATCTCCTCTCAACCAGCTCATGTGTAACAATATTGGTCCTCATATGAGTCATGGCCTCTGTTGCATGCCATGATGGTGTGAACACATCGATATGGTGTCCAGTGTCTGTAAGAAACTACTCCCGTGTCATCTTTGTGGGGATAAAAAATTTATCAAGGAGAATCCACCTAATAATATCTCACCATCCATCTGCGGTGGATGAAAATCACAAGTAAACAATGAATGGTTAGAAAAATCTTAAAACAAAAAAAGAGATAGTATGTAGTTCGCTAACAGTCTAGTCTAGAAAGTAAAGTTAGGAAAAGAGTATTTTACTTACTTAGATCTCCAAACATCCAGGTTGGATCAACTAGTGCTAGTGACAATGCAGGAGCTGACATGGGCTACTCCTTTACTATCACCTCCTCTTCCATCCACTGAGGATGGAATAAATCCTCATATCCACCTCTCGTGGTCATTGTTGGGATATAGGGGACAGCAGAATCGTGCTATGATTTAATAACAAACAAAATCATGCACACATGATCCAAAAAATTTACCCACAAAATCTACAGCAGTGGAAGTATAAACTAGAATAATCCAAATCACATAAAAAGTACACACACATAACAAGCATATACCATGGTTCACCCAATGTGGGCTATGTCCACCAAAGATAGAGATCTCGTATATATAATATAACAAGAGATTACAAACTAACTCTTCTACACAAGAGTACATGTATCTCTACAAGAGTATCTCCTCCTCCCAGATCTCCAACTGGATATGCCTAAGTAAACTAAACCATGCCTCAAAAATTCACCAACATATCTCACATAAACAGAAACTACTACATATCTAAATTGCGACCAAGTTCTCTGTGGATCTACAAACAAGACCTCTCACATGGGTCTATCAGATGTGCAACTAAGATTGTGCACCAAGAAATAAGTTTGTCTCTCCATCACTGCATAACCTATGAAAACATGAAGATGACATCCTCTACAATATCTAGATCTACATGGATCAACAATACATTATGATCTCATGGATCTACAATACAAGACTAGATCTACATAGATCTATAATACAAGATCTCACCTACATGTGGATCTACAAGAAGAAATGCTAATGTGCTTTGCATACTATGCAAGCCATTACAATGAGACAATAAATATACAAAGGAAATATAGTAGCATGCTATTTCCTTTTGTCCATATCCTCTCCATGGAGTCTCTATCTTCATGTAACCTGTTCCTTTTTCCTCTTCTTCTTCTTCGTCTTCATCCTCTCGATCTCGGAGAATCAAGGATCTAATCCGATCCTTCTCTTTTTCTTCATCCCCCTTCTAAACCCTAACTTTCATGCTTATATAAGTGTATATAAACTTAGGGCACCTTAGCCATGTAATTACATCAAATAAATCTACTTTAATGCTAAACATAGATTTAATTCCCGAGAGTTAATTAAAACATCATCACACAGGTAACCAACACCGGTTAGCCTTAACCATGGCCAGTTCCCACTTCCTCTGACTGATGTCTGTCCTGTCTGACCGATGACGGTTGTTGTATTTTCCAGAAAGTTTTCATTACATGCTTCAGTGAAGCTATTTATCTCCACAACCTAACAATCAGCTCCTCCTCTAGGTCTAGTGTCTCCTCCTCTGCCTCTGCCTTAGCTCTAGCAGCCGTTGAGACCTCACCAATGACCTCCCACTTTGGGTCACTCTCCTCCTCTATACCTGAATCAGTATTAGCATCCTCCTCCCCCTCTCTGTTGTTACTGGGCCTGCCTCAATCTGAAGTATAGGTATGGGCCTAACCGCTGCCCCCAACAGATGGATCTAGAGTAACTTGTGGTGTTCCGATAATAATCCCAAGAATAACCACTATCCATTCTAGCTTTCCCCTTGAGGTAGCTCTTGACTCCTGAATTCCTCTATATATTGTCAGCACTATTGGGAGGGCATCAATATAGGGTAGCCCGAATTGCTGAGGTACCTTGAGAACTAGATGACACTGAAATCTACTAGCCTGATCCTCTAATTGAAGTGTAGACCTATTTAAGGTCATAGTGATTGCCTCCTCACCCTATATGCTGACCATATCCTGATATAGATGCGCAATCATATCCATTGTAGTAGGTGTAGAGTCAACTAATAGTAGTGCCATAACGTGCTTGAAACTAGTGTCAAGTTCTTGTGTATCTCCCATATAAGTATCCCAATTACGGGCTTGAGCCACTGAGCTTGCGCTAGTCAATACTGATTTCCTGTCAGTTAAAAGAACCCACAAAATCCCGTAAACATCCTCCAAGGTGATCGTTCACTCACATATAACTCTAGGAAACTGAAAAGTGTTATGATTTGTATCCTAATAGGTTATTAAGTGGTTGAAAAGTGCAACCAACCATGTTTTTGTTATCCTCAAAATCCCATCCCTTTAAAGTAAATCCCTCTCATCCTGAGTCAGCCTCTCTAAAATCAGAGGAAACTAATCACACTCGCATGCCCTAATCCATATTAAATACTTATCCTACATCCACAAACATTAAAAAAGAACAATTTAGAATCATTTACATGCATAATAAGCTCACAAAAACATTACAAATGCAACTAAAAACCAAAAAAAAAATCAATACTTAGTCAAAAATGGGGAAATTCCTTAACGGTTATGTAAGTGTCAATTTTAGTAGAGTTACGGTTGTGTAATCTCCACGATTTTTGTGCATTCATCACTTGTCTAAGTGAAAATTGCGTAACCATCGTGGTGGTTCCACAATCGCTGATCTATGTAGAGAAAAAATTGCGTATTCGCCGCAGCAGTTCCATCTGTGAAATGTGGGTCATGCCTTTAAGGCTTAAAAATTCATAAAAAAACAAAATACATAAAATTAAATAACACAAAAGAAAAATCCTACATGGCACCCCCTTGTGTTCATTTTCACTACAAATTTGTTAAAAATCCCCCCTATAGATAGTTTTAATCATTTCCTACATTCTCGGGTGAAAATAAACAAATGCAGATAACTCACCTGTTCGTGACCTGCTGCTCCTGACGCTGGTTGCACTACCATCGTAACTAAGTACTCATCGATTTGTATTTATTCTTATGCAAAACCATCACATGTAATCTAGAGATCAAAAATATACTAAGTGGGTAAGTGCAAATGATTTCTAGAAATAGTAATTTTGACATATATAACATGTTTTATAACATTGCTTTGAGTGTTTGTTTTACAGGGTGGGAGCGCTGGTGCAGGTATATTTCTCATCCTCGCTGACATGTTAAGTCTTCTTGTCATTTTAATTTATTATATCTTGTCGATTCTATCTTTATCTGCACTTGATTCAAATTTTTTCTTACAGGTGACGGGAAGCTTGGATTGGTGTCATTTCAACACACGATGTGTAAGGTATAACTTCTAACTTTGTTGTTTGGGAGTACCATACTCAAAATTCATGTTTTATGCCTCTTCATGGCTAAAACGATTCTCTAAGGGGGAAATATATATGCACCCAAAATTACACGGTGCTATATTTTTGGAACGGTAAAATCTCCAATGGTTATAACTTTCATTTCCATATAAATTATGAATACAAGTCAAATTTCCTAGATTACAACATGTTTTATGACTTATATTACCTTGCTTATTTGTTTCCTAACTTTTCCCACTCTCGTAGTTGCTTTCTAGCCTTTTTCCTTAGTAGTTTTCCTTTAAGTTACGTAACCACCATGAAAATTATGTAACCACCAGTTTTCCCTTAGCGGTGGTTATACAACTGCCACGGTGGTTGTGTAACCACCAGTTTGTGTAGACTGATAGTTTCATGCGATTTTATCTAGGACTTAAACAACGTGTTGGAAACTACGACACTGAGAGGGGGTGAATCAATTTCTTCTCACATTTACCTTATTAAATTTGCTCTGATGAACATATAAAACCATAAAAAAATAAATTTTCAAGGGAATACACACAGACACAAGTTTTAATGTGGGAAACCCAAACTGGGAAAAAACCCACTGAAACCAAGAACTAGTCTTAGGAAAAAATTGTCATGTATCAGTTACATTGATTTCATGGTTGAGCTTCAACTCAACCTGGAGATGCAACTCCAAAATTTGGTTCAGAAACAACAAAGCTCTAGTGAGATTTAACTCACAAGGAGGATTCAACCCCCTACAATTTAACCAACTAAAATTGATCTTCTGTAAGCCACTACTTAAAATGAGGCTACAAACCCATGTATGCTAAGTTGCAACTTAGGCTTAAACAAAAATATTTTGTCACACAAAAATGTTGTCTTCTACAACTAATGGTGACACTAGATTTACACACTTTTCTACTAAACTCTTCTTCTCAATTGAACTGAACTTCCTCTATCCTTATCATCAATTCAAATGCAAGGCACCACTTCATCGGTCTTACCTCATTTCATGTTTTCTCTTATATCTTCTCAAATTTTCTCCTGATACACTTTCTTCTGATTATCAACTAATTTGTGGCATATAGGTCCACTTTTCATTTACATCTACATTTCATGATTTCACTCACACAATCCCTCAAATATTCACAAGCTCTTTCTTTATCAACTCAAATAACTATTAGATCGAAATTGCCTTCTATATGAATATCAGTTTCAAGCTCTACACACTATAATCACTTATCTTTGAAGCATATTCACCTGATTTTGCATATACACACACAACGCTTTCAAATTTCCATCTTACATTTTCCTACTCAAGGTTATACACCTCTACAAACTTTTGACATACACAAGATTTAGACCTTCATTCACTTATCTACTCATTTATTTTCCCTTGAGAATTTAAGAATGGATTTTTACCCTAAGCTCTTATATTTATTTCATTTAGAGCATCTTATTTGTCTTGACTTGCACCTTAAGCTTGGTTCATTTCATATGTTTTCCTTTTCAAAATCATTGTATCTGCTCTCTTTCTCAATATTTATACATGATACTCACCTAAGAATCAAAAACTGATGTAACACCTGTATGCATCCTTATGCATCATCATATTTAAGACCTTGTAAAATCTCTTCATCTATCACCCATTCACTGGTATGTTATTTCATATATTTTATCATATATGTTCACTACTCTCAAACAAAGGTGTCTCAATTTTTCACTAACTATCCATTACACACATACACCCATACATATTATTTCTCAAGCTCAACATCTCTTTCACCTTCCAACTACTGACACTTCTTAATCTTCTTTCCTTTTAAACTTTTCACCTTTCTTGACTAATGTATCTTCACCTTCTTTATTCAAGTTAGAGAGGATGAATTTTTAGTTTATAATTACTTGTGCACTTTAGGATTCTTTATGGATTCAACTTATTCCAACTAATGAGTTTAATTTCTCTTTAAATTCACAGGGAGATAGATCACTAACTTGAGCAACATTGAATCCTTGAAAATTTGAAGAAAAATGGAAAAGGTAAACATCTTTGAACCTTTGAACATGTGATAACTGTATAATGAAGAGCAATATTGAAGCTTTGAAAAATTTCAAGACTCTCCTTAGAGTAAATTCAATCCTATAAACGCCTCTCCAAGTTCATTTTTCAAAAAATAGTATTGTAACATGAAGACTGCTGACCTGAACTAGGCATTTAAAGCTTTAACATCTTTGTCATTTTGAAAGAATATTTTACAAATAGTATAGAGGAATTCCTAACATATTTCATCCTTATTTGATTGAATAAAAACAATAAAAATCTCTCCATAGAAAAGAAAGGTTTTCAATTTGATGAAAAATGTGAATTATATTCATGACATGAATGTACTTTAAGAATGTTACAAAAATCTCCCTTGTTTTGAAACGAACATGGCTGATTCTTTTTGCATTGTAATCACGACCTCTTCATAGAGGTATCTTCAAGTTTTTAGAGAAATTTATTGGTGTAAAGTTGAGTTTGATAGAAAACCCTAGTTTTAAGGTTTAGGTGCACTGTAGATACCCAAGGAGTTGAATTTATTGTTCCTTTGATTGTCTTCAACCTCTCTTCAAACCTGTGCATTCAACTAGAGTCTACAGGTGTATTAGAATCACCCTACAAAATTAATTTTCTTTGAACAACCATGTTATCTTCTCATAGTTGAAGATTTATTTGTAACCACACCTTCTCTTTCTCTTCCTTTACTGTGTTAGATACATGTAACCCAAACTATCCATTTCTTCACAAGAAGAAAATGTGGTTAAGTGGAGATCCTCTTCTTCAACAAGAAGTTAGGGAAGTGCACTCTCCTTATAGTATCTTCAAATCCTTGATATCAAGATGAATCCCCTGTATAATGAGCTTTCAGAGTTATGCTTCACACATGAATTACCTTGGAGCCTAATTGAAAACTTTCACATTTTAGAACGATGGTTTGGTTCCCAAAATTATTGTTTAAGCACACAATATTCTTCTAAGGATTAGTGGATCTAATTTGATTGAGTAATATTTTTGACACAGAGAGTCATAACTCACACTATGAACACCATTGAGCTCTTTTATCTTCACCTTGTGATTTTACATGAACCAACATCTTGAAGTGATGTATCTTGATATGAATACCATCCAGACACTTTCAACATATTGAAAACATCCATTTAAGATAGAGAGCATCCACTATAATTTAGAACTCACTAAATGGCATGGTTTATGAAGCAAGCAAGGGAACAAAAAGATTTGCTTCACCTTGCTTTGATGGAAAGGAATTGAGGGCATCACATGAATTTTAGGCACCATAAAAAATTCTTCAGAAGCTTGAAACAACTCATTTTTTAAAACTCAACAATTGATTCAATGACACCTTCATGGATGACTCTACTCACAACATACTTGTAGACACATATATTGCATACCCTGAAGGACCTTGTATTGACTCTGACCAGCTTGAAGAACCTTAAAACCATAAGGAATGTAGATACATCATTATTTGACCATGGAAAGATTTTAAAATTATCATCCAATTGATTTTAAGACGAATAGACAACTTTTGTTATCACCGACTCAAGAAAGTGCTTGGGAGATAAAAGAACATGGCTTGAAAAGTGATCATAACTTTTTAAATAATTGTCCAAATTTCCTCAAACCTTTTTCAAAATTTTAGGATTGGAGTCCTATCTAAAAATTTCTTCTATGATTTATCTCAAGAATCCTTCATATTTTTTCTTAAGTTTGAAGAAGATAGATAACTCATTTTGCATTTTTTAATGAACTAGTTTTAGAAAACCTAGCATAACTTTCACATACCTCTTCAAAAATTGATGAAATTTGTCATGAAGCACCAAAACTAACCCCTCTACATGATACATGAGTTTATTTTTCATAAATTTTCCTTTATTATTCAAACCTATCTCATTTGCATCATCCTAAACCGTTAGTGCTCAAGGCCAACTTTGCTGAACTTTTGAATTTTGTCTCTAGAAGCTAAAATACACCTAGATATTGCTCATACATACCCTAGAAAACATTCATATAATCCTCCCATGCTCACATGATATTTTCATGACCTTTACCAACCTTTCACACCTCATCAGGCTCCAGAAACAAGCCTAAATGAGCCATTTTTAATTGATACTTCCACCAAATGACATGACATTCACTGTAAGAACTCTTTCCCATTCCAAAATCAACATATCTGACCTAAAAAAAATTGAGCCAAGCATACCAGCCATTTCCATGCTTCCACCTGACTCCTACCTCACAACCAATCCTACAACACACTGAAACTAGTCTGAAAGCTCACTAAACCATTGAGAAGACACTACCAATCAACCTTCATGTCATTTAATCCTTCACCATTTACTCCTTTTCCATCAATTTCACTTAACATAAATGACAACACCAATGACTAGGGTTCAACACAACATGTTTTGTACACATGTTTCCTTCTTCTAAGTCAGTTTTCTTGCATGTTTCTTAACTGAATCGGTTTTTTTTTAGCTTAATGAATGCATATAAACATATTATTCTTTACTTAATATTATTAGTAAGTTAATTTCCTCTTCATATGGTGATTTGGCACTTCTTAGTTTCCATGTGTGTTGCACAATTTATTTTCCAACTTTCTATAATAATAAAGATTTTTTCCTGAAGCATTAGTTAGATTCTCTTGAATTGGAATTACACCATTACTCTACCAGAATCTTGCCAAGAAGCACACAAGAAAACTCAGAGCCTTTTCCTTGTTACTCTCTTACCTGCATTGCTACCAGACTACCTATAACCAACTTGCTCACGCACTTCTACATCTTCTTCTGCATATCAACCAACATAGCTCATTGGAATACATTGGAATCATCATTGGAAATGAAGCTAAGGGGATCGATAAAAGCACAATCAACATTGGATATTATCTCTATTCTACTTTTCTAGGTTGGAGGTGTATTTAAATTCCTAGAAGCTTTCTTTCAATAGTTAGATTTCAATTCTTAATCAATTCAAAATCTTGTTTTAATAAAGGTAAAATTCATAGGTTAGCTTGATTTCTTGTAAGTAGATTCCATTGAAAACTTCTTCTCAGTTCATCCCTGTGAATTTTTCTGGGATGGATTTGGAGGAGGTTTTTGTGCACAAATTTTTTTATTTCTTCACTTTCAAATCACCTATATATTCCTGTGGATTTGTAAGGGAAGTGATTTTGAAGAATATTTTGTGTATGTGCATCTCATTGAGTTTCTTCATATTCAAAAAGCTTATATAGAATTGAGTATTTTATAGGGGAGGTTTCAGGGGAAGAAATTGATTCTGAGAAGATTTTAATTCTTCCAGTGACTCTGAGGTAAAGCCAAAGGAAGTAAGATCCATAATTAGAAATTAGAAGAAATCCTCTATTTAGATTAGATTAGAGTTAATCAATTTGCAACAGAGAAAGAGCCACATCCGTTTATTTCACTGTTTGTGTTTTTTTGTCTTAGAATATAAGTGGTTTTAATTTAATTAGAAGCAATTTCATTGTCTGTGTAGATTTTATTTATTTATTTCCATAAACCAAAAAAAACCTCAAAAACATATATTAAGATAGTTATATTCATTTATTTGTTTTATTTCCTTTCATTTAAAAGTATCTGGAAAATACAAAAAACAAACAGATTATATATATTACATTTCTTTAATTAATTAGTTTCATTTCCTTAATTAATTAGTTCCACATAGATTTTATTAAATTAAAGGAGAGTAATAAAATTTATTTAATTTGAATTGATTTTCATTAATTGTTTAAAGTAAGAACTTATATTTAATTAGAATAGAATTAACACAAGCTCCGTATGTTTCCTAGTGGCTTAGGCTACTTGAACTTAGCCTTAGCCCCTTTCGGTTTCTTTGTGTGCTTGGTTTATTTCCATAGATTACTTTTTTATATGTCCACATGACCATCCAAGGCCCGAGAAAACAAAGAAAAAGAGTTTGTGATCCAACTGTACCATATCCGAACACTGTTACACAATTGACTGATATTGACCATGACCTTAGACAACTCATTTTCCAGACCACTCCCCTCCCACCTAACATCATCCAAAAATTCATTATTTTGAACGATGAGGTAAATAACACCAACAAGTTCTAATAAAACTAGCCTAGTAGAGACTATACGTGTCCTTCCCCATCTCTCATCCCATATTCATGACCCTCTCTAGAGAGAAATTCACGAGATATGAAGGTCGATTCCCTTGTATTCCACAACCATTTTTAGGTTTATTCGGACCTACAAATATTGATCGTAACCTTTGTGTGGCCATTATTATCAACCATTCCATTTCACATGAGAAGTTTAGATAGGCATTCATTTCCCTTAACAATTAAATACCCATATTACTAGTTGAGGACATATGTTTGCCTTGATTTATCCTATAGAAATTTCCCATCTATCCCACCTATTTTAATTTATCCATTCCATAACCATCTATTCATTCCATTCTAGTTGTCACGACACGACCTCAAGAGGTTGCGTGTGTGTTAGCATATGGATTTGCACACATGCAAATGACATGCAACAGTGTGGGAACGAAGTCCCTCCTCAATGAAGGTGAGGCTGCCTTTATTGAAAACCAAAATTGTATTTACATATATACATTCAAAATTGTATATGGGGGGTGTTTTTGAACATCAATGGAAAGAAAAGTGAATGAAGGAGATGGAATGGAAATAAGGAAAGGAGTGAAATGGAATGAAATGAAATAACATGCAAGAGTTAGGTAAAAACAGAGCCTAATATTGCATGAAGAGGAAAGATGAATGACCAACACAAAATAAAACGGAGTTTGCGTTAGCCAAACAAGAACATGTAAAAGGGAACACACATGAGCAAGTAGATAATTAGAGCTTGATCATTGTGAACTAGAACAACTGATTAATAATTTTGACAATAAGATCAAAGATAATATTTGCATGCAAGATTCAAACACCTAACATTTAATGAGCATAAGAACATCAAATGTTACAAGAGACAATGAATGAGACACAAAGTTCGTATTCCATTAACTCCAAAATGTTTTTCACAAAAGAACACAAAGTTTCTTCCTGAAACAAAGCTTGCACAAAAGTATTTTCTTCTCCTCTCTAAAAGTCACCCTTAAAAATGAGCCCCTCACTTCCTTTTATAACCCAAATGTTGGTTACAAATTAGTTAGGGTTTTAAATGCACATTAAATAAGGCACTTAAGTGACTTTGACTTTTTTCAACCAACTTTTAAAAAGTGACTAAAAATAGAAACCACTTAAGTTTAAAGGTCATTTAAGGAAAAATAAATAAATAAAAGAAATGGGTACACGTGGACCCACTTAAATGACTTGGACGCACACGTAGAAATCCTAGTCAACAATGCGCCACCTAGATCAAGACACCTAGGATCAGTGCCTTATCCATTGGGCCAAGAGTCTACCTATCCCGATCATATGGGAATGAACTCATTGACTGTGCTCTGTAATCCTCCAAATGAAAAGAGTGTTGAGCTTGAAACTT
Source organism: Taxus chinensis (assembly GCA_019776745.2). Lineage (NCBI taxonomy): Eukaryota > Viridiplantae > Streptophyta > Pinopsida > Cupressales > Taxaceae > Taxus > Taxus chinensis. The sequence goes on along the minus strand of CM034147.1, from coordinate 663,385,060 downwards.
GAGCAATTCATCCACCCCTCTGTTTGAGCAATATCCTGGTATGAGCTAGTTCGTATTCACATTCACAATTCTCCACATGCTCTGAGTACCTTTCCATGGTGAATTATTCATTTTTCGTGAGACCGTAGTCATTACACCACCTTGGTTTATCAGAATCCAGCTTCTGGTCTTTCACCGTTGAGAAGATCTCCAAGATCCAAAATTGCAATTCACCTCCAATGGTATTACAAAACATGGCTTTAACAAACACCCCATGAATAAATATAACCAGTTATTTGCACTATACATCTGATTTGATGAAGTCGAAAGCATTGTCTAGTTTTGCAAACACTTTCTACAAATTGAATAACCTAACTCTTCCATCTCACTGCATAGCCTATCTTTTATTGGTTCACTTAACATCACCAATAATCACCAAAAATAACATTTTCCTTGTTTGAAATGATGGAAGTATGACTACCACTGCCTTTGAATCTCCTGTAGCATCCAAACAATCTTCACTATTAGCTGCACTTGAACCTCCTACCAATCCAAAAGCCAATTCACTTTCACTTGATTTCAATGCCCCCATTTCAGCAACTAGTCTCTGGTCAGATGAAGCTTTGAATTTTTTCTCCCAAGCCATTGTACATGGCAGTGAATATTTGTTTCCTGAAGCTGCCATGGATTTGAGTTCAGAATAAGGATAAGCTTACAGCTACATTATGTTTGTTATTTGTGACCTTCATTTGTTGAAGCTTTTAGCAATTAAAATGTAAGCTTATCAGAGCCCCAGATCCATCCATATGCATTACGCATTCTTTTTTAAGGCCGATGAAAATGCAGAATATAACAAGTCACAAAAACAATTCATTTTTTCAAACATACTTTCCCATGGTTCGGTCGGGTCGCATTGACACCCGATTATCATCCCTCATTGATCTTCTGGCGCCATCCTATCTCCTCTTCCCAAATATTGTTGCCATGCATCCCTGGGTTTCTCAGATGCCTGCCAACTTAGTGACTCGTTGAATATGCTCATATAATTGCAAAGCAAATTGTGCTTCATGAATATTCTTATATGAAACAGATCCACCTCTATGAGATTCTCTTCCATGAGTTACATCATAAAAAAAAAGTAAGGTCTCAATAGAGAATCTTTGTAATAAATTCATCAGGTCTCTTGGTAACACTCTCACTGTCACTTAATCGATTTTGATAAAAATATCTTGAAGGAAAAATCCTGAATTTGAGGATACATTCCATACTAAACAGATAACAACATAGTTGGACAACCTGCTTGTTGGAAGTGCTCAAAAAGGATTCTACTATACTGCAATAAGCCTGTTGCTTGGAAAGTCATGGCTGGGAATCCTTCTTTCACAACTATGTGTGAAATTCTGCTTGGACTGTCTTCTTTTACCTCGGGCGCGGCTTTTCCTTGGCTGTGTTTTTATCAATTAAAAATTGTTCCCTTTTTTATATCAAAAACTGTGCCTTTCTTCTTTCTTTTTCCCTCGGCGCATGAGTGCATGTATTTCAAAAACAATTCTTTATCTCTTTGTTCAATGTGTAATGGAGCTTCTCCTTTCTGCATGCATGGAGAATGAATCTTCTTGGTTGGGTGCAGGTTTATTTCTTCAATTGACTGGTGCGTGGGTTTCTTTCCTTTAATTTTCTTGTTGAAAAACCTTCTCCAACAGGCCAATGCGTGGTCTTCCTTCAGCTAGAAATCTGTCCCTCTTTTTTTAAAAAACTATTCTATTCCTTCTTTGTTGAGTTTATTAACTTCTTTATTGAAAGAAAAGAATTTTCTTGTTTTATTTGAAACCTCCAGGCAGTGCGTGGAAAAAAGAAAATTTTCCTCTTCACTAAAACAAAACAAATACAAATTTCTTCTTAGTTGTTCCCTTCCTTTATTCTGTGCAGTCCTTCCTTTGCTTGGGTTTTGAAAAAGATTCAAAAATGTTAAATATTTCTTCTAGTCTTCCCACACCGCATGGAAAACCTGTTGCTTTCTCTTATTTAAAAATTGTTTTCCACTCTCCTAATACCTACGTGGAAATTTGTTGTCCTCCTCTGGCTAGTATTTTGATAAACCCTCCTTTGCATGCACAACTGATATTTCTTCCCTTCACAATGGCGTGATTTTCTCTTGCATGATGCTGACAAAATATTATGTCTTCCTTAAGAAATAAGAAGCAATTGAAAGCTTCGCACAAATTTTTCTAATGGGTTTGATGGAGGAAGTTACGGGAATTAATCTAACTTCCTCTCTTCCCGGGTAGTGGCTTAAGTGCCAGGGGGAAATGGGGAAAGCAACGGGCAATTGCCAACGGGAATGGAAAAATGAGTTGGTAATCCCCGTCCAATTTCCCCATGTGGGAAATTGGGGAATTTTATGCCCATTTTCCAATCCATGATTTGGAAATTGGTAGAGGAAAACTCCACATGTGGGAAAATTGAAGGAAATTGCCAGGAAAGTGGAAATCTGGGTTCGGGAAGCCAAATTGGCTTCCCGATAGTTGGAAACGAAAGCTTACTTCCCCGGCACTAAAACTTGTCGAATGAACTTTAATTTATATTTATTTAATTAAATACTCCTTAAGTGATTTTTTAAAAATTAATTTAATCAAACAAGGAGAAATTAATTAATTAAATATTAATTAATTATTTTAATGTATTTTAACGCGTTTTAAAGCCTGGTGGGAAGAGTTCTCGCCCAAAAATCACAAAACGAAGATCGAAACGATCACAAAAATAAGACGATTGCGATGAGTCCAATGAACCACGCAAAGTAACACTTTTCAAAATTTTATAATTTTTCATTTTAATTTTTTTTTAACAATTTTTGCGAAGTCAAAATTGGCTGATAACAATGTGTCTAGGAGTCACGTGATGATTCTTAGGCGTACAATCACCTTCCACAAAAACCCAAACCAATGAAGTAACCACAAAATTACACCAAAAAGGAATAAGGGAAAATTCAAAAAAATAGCCCAAGTAATCATGAGAGAATTTCCCAAAATCCCACACATTCTCAAAATTAAAGTTCAAAATTAAAGTTCATAAGATGAAGTGTGTGGTGAGTGGAAAAATGGACCAATGATTATCATTTGCATTAGAAAGATCCCACCCAGCCATAGGGATGGGGGTTAGGGCCTCTTTTCCATGTAAATAAGGTCCTTTGCTTTCCATACACCCTTCCTAAATGGCATATTTTTCCCAAATCCGAGTTTGGGAAAATGTGGCAATTAGGAGGGGAAATTAGGCTCACCTAATCCATGATTTGGTGGCTTAATTCACCTAACCTCAACACATCATCCTAAAATCAAAATAAGATGTTAGAACCACATGGAAGGGATAACATTTGACATTAGCAAGCAATAAACCAAGGGAACACAATAATTTAGCAAGTAGATAAGCAACATGTAATTTACATCACCATGATGGAGGGAAAGATTAGGTTCACAATTACAAAGCAAAACAAACAACACGATAAACCACAACATGAGAAAGGGGTGTTGTAATCAATAAGAAGAATAATATGTTTGGTAATTAGGCATTTTATGTTAAGCGGCGTGGTTCCATTAATCCCATGTTTTACTCATGATTCATTTCATGTCACCTGCATAACTCAGTGCAAACCTCATATCTAGCCAATATGATAACAAAATACGATAAGATCGTATGCATTGAAATAAACATCCATATAAGCCATGCTAAGCCAGCAGTATGTCAAAATCCTAAATCATCCATTGAATGAAATGATATAATCATCATCATACATAAAATATGGATCCAATATAAATAAAAACATGTCTATAATAACTCATGATATCATCATCATAACATAATAACTGATAATGAATAGTGGCATTGTGTACCTCATAATCAACAAGTGAATCAAGAGTTAGCATCGTAATGCTAACAATAAAATATCATGAATAATTTCATATCAAAACACTGTACTAAAGTAGTAATATCCCTGTCAAGCAAAAAAATCATGTGATATCCCATCAAAATAAAAAAAATAAGCAGTAATGTCCTTGTCATCATGATAATATAGATACAATGAGTCACATGTGACCAAAATGAGAGCATTGAAAAAGTTGGGAACTACAGAGATAAATTATTAGAAGATTCAATTATCATATTTCTCAACTCAAAAAACCCTTTCATTCTATCTCAATTGAGATTTTCTGTATTAAACAAATCTTCTTTGATCAATTTTGTGAATTGTTCTTTAATCTCATTTACTGTATTTCTTTGAGAAGAATTCTCTAGGAAAAGATCATAATGAAGATCGTTGAGGTCAGAAAATATCTAACTTTGTATATTAAAATTTCTATATGGAATTTTGTAGATATTTGGAAGCTTCTTCAAGAACTTTGAGCCTCCATTCCACGTTATGTGACCATTTTCAATAAAATTATTTTAGAATCACTGAAGATATTTAAAAAAAGGATAAGATTCTCATATCTTACAGCCATAATCCTGAGATCTTGAATTACATCAACCCCTAACTTAGATTCTTTTTCAATGTTTTATCTGATTTTTTTATGATAAAATATTAAGTTGTGACATGTATTGTGTACCCTTCATCAATGAATTGTAGCCAATTAATTAGTATTTTTTCTACCCAAGCCCCAATGAGTTTTCCTTGAATGATGTGCTTATGAAATTCTAAAATAGATTTCATATCTATATCCATTACATGGGTGGAGGATGAAATAGAAGCAAAATGAGTGGGATCAGGAGAGAAAATATTTGATATATGTTGAAATATTTTGCATCTATTTTTTAACTGCTTCGGTGTCTACTTTCCTTTCTTCACTCTCTCTATGAATTTTGGAACTATTTATCTTAGATTGTGTACATCTCCTTTAGAAGTGGATTCACCCAGTGATATTATTGTTATCTCATAATCATGTTAAGTGATTTCATGTTCACTTGTGTCCACTATTGGCCTTGTAATTTCAACAAACTGTTGCCTAGAATTGTCATTGATAAGACGAGAAGTTATTTTGGCATTTTTGGGAGTAGTGGTACCAAGTAATGTTGATACTACATCATAATCAGGAACTAAATTTTTTGAATAATTTTTTATTTTGTTACTCTCAATCATTGGTTGGACCCATGAAAAAGAAGTTCCAAAAAATTCTTCAACAATTGCATTTGCAGCTTACACACTGAATGTGAGAGGAAGAGGAGAATAAAATTGTGTAGGAATAAATTTAGCAAATGGAATTTTTTCTGAAGTATTGGGCTAAAATTTCAGTGACTTTCTCCTCTTTTTCTTTATCCCTTTCCTCTTCCTCGCTTTCTTCTTTATTGTTTTCTTCTTACTTATTTTCTTCCTGTTTGTTACCTTATTTCTTATTACCCTCCTTTCTTAGAATTAATTTTCAAAGTTCGTGCATATAATTTTGTGCTCAATTCTTGTTTACTTGAGGAAGAAGGAATATATTGAGAAGCAATAATATCTTTTTATTATTATTATTGGTAAATAGTTTTTTGAAAGGGACTATACCCTTGTATACAAAGAGGGCCTAAAATCCAGAATAGGAATTAAAAAGCACCACAAAAAGGATCAAGATCCAAATAAGTCATAAGAACCAAAGGTAACCAAAGAGAAGTTACCACAAAATAGCTAACCAATTCGAACACTGCAGAAAAGCAGCCAAAAAACAGCTAAAAACAGCAAAAAACACGAAGGAAGGCAGCATCAGTAGTGAAGCTCCACATTTACTTCTTGGCGGCTTTGGCAATTCTAGATTTGATAGTTTTCCAAGAGGTAAACAAAGCCAATGTCATGTCATGTGAGTAGGGTTTGAAGCATCCAGCTTTTCAATGGTCTGTTTGCTTTCTTTTTCCGTGCCCCATATAGTTGCTGGGATTTCACTGAGAGCAAAGACACTGCGGACATACTGCTCAAGGAAGTCTCTGATTGCACTAAAAATAGGCATATTATGGTCATGACGATTCTTGGCTTTCCCTAGATGGTTGTCCAGGGAGTTCAGTTTTTTATAAATATCCTCAACTTGTTTATTGTCAAGATCAACCTCCTCCTCCTTCTTCCTCTTACCTTTTTGCTTAGCCAAGTTTTTAACTTCATCTTTCAACAACAACATGTCTTTTTCTAAGGCTTCCAGCCTTTGTGTGGAACTCTCAGTGTGCAAATCCTCATGTAAGCCAACACTGCTAATATGGAGAAGATTTTGAACATCCTCCAAGTCCTGAGGAACGTTCCCTGAAACAGGGGTATCTAGTTTCAGTTTCTTAGAAGACCTAGTTATAGGTCTGGTCAAAGTGGAGGCTGAAGGGGGTGGGAGCAGAGGTGGAGAGGATGGTGGTGGGAGCCGAGATGGAGGGTAAAGGGGTAGCGGCAGTGGTGATGGGGATAGAAGGAGAAGAGATGGGGGTAGCGTTAGCGGTGAAGGGGATAAATGGAGCAGAGATGGGGGAAGAAGGAAGGTTGGGATACTTAAGAATACAGAGTTTATGCAGCAAGAATATGAGACCTTGATGCAGAGGGACCGCACGAGTATGTTTTTGGAACTCCAAAATGGAGTGTTCAAGAGAATTAAGAAGATAGTGTGGGAAACATACTGTGATACTTCTGCGGAAGTGATTAAGGAACACTAGATGCTTAATGGGCACTGTGACGTATCTCCCCTCCAATGAGATGTATCGAACCATCATGCAATCAAATGGTGGAGGGATAGAGCTAACAAACCCACTTGACCATTACCTTAACAAAACTTCCTCTCCTCAGCTACTCTATCAATCCTTTCATTAAAAAAGTGGTACCCATCCATCCCAAGGCCTATTGCTTCAGCTATAGACTCTTCATTAATCGATATTTTTTGTCCGCCATATTCAACTTTGTGATCCTTCCAATCCGTCACAAATTACATGGAAATGTTTTGGTCGTGACCCTGTATCTTCACAATAAAATTTGTAATGCCTCCCTGATTGAGAAGATTCCATAGCTCTTTATTATTCTTCCAATCCAGGTCCGTGCTAGGCTCAATCTAGCAAGGGGCTCATCCCATTTTCACCTTGACTGAAGTGTTTGAAAGTATTTTCTTCAAAACCCCTATGAGGAATGCTATATGAAACACAGTTTCCAATCCGCCTTTCTCTATTTTTAAAAAGATCTCTCACATGATGGGAATGAGGATTAGTATAGCTGTTGCTAACATGAAAGTTCCCATGAATGCCTACATGAATGCTACTTTGTACCTGGGAAATCCCACATGCGCAAACTTCTACCTCCTTAGAAACCCACTCCAAGTCATCATCATCCTTACTACGGACTTGAATGTTTGCAAAAACTTGTTTGAAAGCTGTTATAAGAAAAAGATTGCTCGCATGTGTGAATTTGATCTTCTCAGAAATCCACTTTAAGTCATCATTATCCTTACAATAACCTTGATTTCCCGCAAAGATCTGCTTGAGTGTTGTTTTAAACAAGAAATTGTTAGCACGTGTGTAAATCATATTCTCAAAGACCCACTCCAAATGATCATTAACCTTACTCCATATTTGCATGCCCATAAGTATCCACTTGAATGTTGTTTTGAACCTGCTCAGGAATGTGATCACTATTATCCCAAATAATGTGATTAACATTTATGCCGTAGTTAGCCAATGCATCTGCCACCTTATTACCCTCCCAGTAAGTATGCTTGATCTGAATATTGTTGAAGGTTTGGAAAATACTTATGGATTCCAAGATGAAGTCCTTGATGTTCCAACTTGGAGGTGAACACTGATTAAGATGGTTAATGATATTAAGTGAGTCTCCTTCCAGTATAAGATTTTGAATATTATAAGTCTGAGCAATTCTAAGGCCCCATAAAGCAGGCTAATGCTTCAGCAAAATGATTAGTTTGTATTCCCATTTTACCATCATAAGCAGCTATCAAACCGCCTCTATGATCCCAAATCACTCCTCCCCCAGCTGCAATCCCAGGGTTACCCTTAGAGGCCCCATCAAAGTTCAACTTATACCAGTTGAGATCAGGAGGGTGCCAATGTATCAAAGATCTATCAATATTATTACCGGTATTATTTTGGATACTGTCAACTCCAATCTTCCATTGGGACAAGATATGCTCTTCATTTTCTGGATAACTCTTGTTCTTGGGGGGTTTAAATCTAACAATGTTCTCTTTAATAGCATTAGAAATTTTACCAATACAGAGCTTATAATTCTGTTTACTATTTCTAAAGATGATATCATTTCTATCTTTCCATATCCTCCAAATAACATGAGGCATTATCAATTTTCAAAGCCTTCTCACAACACAATGTTTGTAGGGTGAGCTCCATTGGGTCCAGAACTGACTGAAGTCCTTCGGCACCACCCAGGAAGCTTTAAAATTAGAGAGGGAAAAACTCCAAATTTTGGTAGCATATTCACAATGGATAAACAAATGACTGATATCCTCAGAGTATTTTTTACACAGATGACATCTATTAGACATTATGAAACCTTTTCTTATCAGGTTGTCAGTGGTAAGAATTCTTCCCCTGAGAGCAAGCCAAAAGAAAAAGTTAATTTTAGGTGTGAGCTCAGTCATCCAAATCCTACTCCAGTTGAAATCAGTTTGACTATTGTCAAAGAAAGTATTATAACCAGTTTTAACAGAGTAGTCCCCATCAATAGAATTGCTCTAGACCAATTCATCCTTAACATCCAGTTGACTTAAGGGTATAAGGTCAAACTGATCTTGTAGAGAGGAAATAGTTTGGTTCAGATCATCTCTATCCACAGAAAGTTTTTTCCATTTCTTATTGTTACCATCTCTTTCAATATAATCCATGATTCTAGTGTCATACTTACTTTCAAGATTGTCTTTGACTACACCAAATTTGTCCATAAGGTTGCAATTTAACCAGTTATCATCCCAGAATTTTATATCACAACCATCTCCCACTTTCCATTTACTTCCTTGTTTGATGAAATTTCTGATCTTCACTAAATTATTCCAAAAAATGGAACCATAAGGAAGATGCTCATCTTGAAGAAAAGAAAAGACTTGCTTGTTGATTAAGGTATTCAACCTTAATTAATTCTATCCAAGGTTGCTTCTCTGAGAGCATTCTCCATCCCATTTTCGCAATAAGATCCTCATTCATTTTCTTTATGTCTTTTATGCCTAGGCCCCCAATTTTTTTGGGAGTGCATACCTAAGCAATAATATCTTTATAAGATTTGAATTTTTCCATTTTTTGTGAACCATTTCTTTCTTCTCAATAAAACAAGAGTTATGAGATCATCACTACTTTATTTCTCCTTTAGATACCAATCAATAATGGGAAGAGGGGAGTATTGAATGGAATTTATAAATTTGAGGTCGAGAAAATATAACCCATCATCAACCATACCCTCAGGCACTTGGAATAGTTTAAAATGTTGGATTTTTCGTAGAGACATCCTTCCAAACAATCTATTTCTTACTTCAAATTCATCATCACAATCCTCCCAACAGTCTTGTATTGTTGAAACATGAGAGTATGAAAATCAAATATTGGGACTAATGAAGCTCTTTCTATCAAAAGGTACCCTTTTCTGAAAAGGATGCATGTTGAATGGATATACGGTTTTCTCAATATTTTGAGCATACATTTCTGACATGCAAGTATAATTCCTGAGAGATAAGGGAAACTAGATACCTGATTTTTTTTCTCTACATGTCCTTTGGAGGATATACAGTTGTCTCTATAAATCAATCAAGACGATCTTTTCATTACAATATAGGGGAAGATTGTAAGGGATTCCCTCAAACATTGCAACTATGATATTAAAAAATCTATGGAATTAAATGAATATGCTTCCAAATTATGTAATTATTTGGCTTATTAGAAGACTTTATTGGTAGTACAACCCTTCTAGTAGTCTGACTATAAACATTGTGAAGACATCATTAACACTTCTTAAATGACTCTTACTGATGTCAAGACTCAATTCGGTATAGTACTCATAAAAAGGAATATTTTGTCTTCCTCCTTAACTAGATAGGCCAATACAAATCCTATACCCTACAATAGTGTGCATCATATAGGAGGTCATGCAGGACTTGGTTTGATGAACTTGGGTGAGTTTTTCATGTCAAATTTCCACAGATGATTTCTCCCTAATTCAACATGTTTACCTTCACATATTAAATTAATAAAAATTATATCCATTCTTGAAATTATTTATTGGAAGGGAGGCCCATTACTTTATCTATGAGGGTGTTGATGTGTGGTAGTTCTTTAATGAAATCATTCCTATAGAGGTTTTTGGGTAATTTAGAAGGTCCATTTTCTTAATTTTTATCCAAGATTTATTAATCATGGCCTAATATTTTTTTGTAGCTAGGCCATACTTCATATGGGATTCTTTTAGGGTTGACACTTTGACATTTGCAAGTGGAGGTATTACAAGATCCAAAGTTATGTGATATGAACCACGTTGGGAAATTATTTAACATTGGGGATCTCTCAGTTCTCTAGATTGAAGATCAAAACATGATGCACAAGCCAATATAGTGTCAGTGTACTAAATTGAAGTGGGAAAACTACCTGTATGAGATAACTCACTGTCAATAATTCTCTGGTCCAGAGGATTTGATTTATCTTCTTGCATTATGATCCATAATTATGCTAGATCCATATGTTTGACATCATTATCCCTAATTTTAGGTACAATCGTTTCTAATGAGGAAATGGGCTCATATCCCATGTATTAAAATTTCATTTTGGCAGTATAGGAATTTTAAGGATAACATAGGAGGGAAACCAACTACTTAGAAGAAATTGGGAAACACCAAAGAAAATGGGAAACAAAATGAGTAGGAGAACTAAAACAAAGAAAAACATGAATGATATCACTTACTATTTGGATGAAATAAGATCCCTACTTAAAATGAACTTGATGGCACTGAAAGATTTGGAGGCAAGAAAATGGATATGGCATCATAGAAAATGACAGGGGCAGATCAAATCTTTTAAAATTGGTAAAGGACAAGTGGTTTGAGAAAATATCACTTTACATACTTATACACTATTGGGTAGGCTTGTAAAATGGAATTTTACAATTAGGATTGGTTTAAGGTGGACAATTAAGGTTACGATGGAACTTGAGAAATATTCCCTTACTATTGTGTGTGGCTAATTTAACTTATATATTTCCTTTCCTAGCTTAGTCGGTGATGTGGGGAAAGGAAAAAACTTTGTAACATTTCTAGTTGTCCTAAGTGGTGCCAACTTAAATGAATTTTCCTACTCACTCAACACCATTAGTGAATGTGGGGATGCAGAGAATGAGGAATGATGTAGCAATTCCTCTTGTTCGACTCAAAGCTGATATATTTGATACTATGTCCTAATCAATTAAGTTTCCTAATAAGGGAATTGTTGGAACTCGTGAACAGTTCCTTCTGTTCCTCCAAAATCCAACTTTTTCCCAAAAATTATTCAAGACCAAAAAAATTACTAAGTACCATAAAAAAAATGTTCACCAAGGGAAAATGAAACTCTCACAACTCAAAAATTTTGGTTTTGACTTTAAAAAACTAAATTTTTGAGTACATGATAATAGGGCTCCTCTGATGCATTATCCAATTTTCTTATAACTTCACATTAGATGAACACCCTATGATTTTTTATAATTTTTACATGTTTCCATCACCTAAAGAGTCTCCACTCAATCTTATGCCTTAACCACATTCAAATCATTTAGAAAAATATTAACTAAGTATCATGGAGCTTTCTTTCTTAACATAACCAATGAAATTATATCATATATAAACACCAAGCACACACTATTACCTAAAAATGTGGGACAAATCCCAAGGCCAAAAAATGGCTAATGGCATTAAACATGGTTGATGCTACATGAAATAATATTTTCAATGGTTGATGTTGTTAGGCCAATACCTTCAAAATGACTAGGCACCTTTTCATGGATCCAAGAAATTAAAGGGAATCCCAAAATTTATCATATGGCCATGGAGATTAATTAAAAAGAACATAAATTTATGTAAAGATACTAAAGGCTTGACTTTTCAAATCTGAGGCCGCAAAATGTTGTGGAAAATTTTGGGTGCTAACATTGGCTCTAGATGTGGGATAGATACACCCTGTGGGTATCTAGAGATCACAAACCTCAATTAAATTAGATTATTGTCTCCATGAGATAAGCCTAAATCAATCCAATACTCCAAAGGCACCAATAACCTGGAAACTATGCAAATCTACTAATTTAATAAAAAACCTGTGACAACACTAGAAGCTTATCTATGTAAAAGCACTTATTCTAAAACAAAACAAAAAACTATGTACAACTATTTATAAAATTTATAAGTAAAATTGTATCTTAATCCTCATTCAATAAAAAAACCATTCACAAGAATGGATAATCAATATCCCTTCTACCTCAATTGTAGTAGCCTCTTAGGAAACTGAAGTAATAAAGGATTAGAAAAATGTTCCAAAATAGAGCACATAACACATCACTAAATTTGGAATCCCCAAATGTGAAATCATATAAAAAATATGAAAACTAATTAAAACAAGGTTCTTGTTAGAAAAAAAATGAGTATACCAAATCCCAAATCTCTAAACCAATATGAAACTTAAATGAACAATAAATATCAATGTGTAAACTTGAAATATCACTACACAAATAATTAATAGACCCATAGCTCATAAAATTATTTTTTAAATGAGTAGGGGAAGGGAATCATGGATATGTAAGGTATAAACTTATGAATATCATTGAACCCATAATTTTGATTAGTACCTAAACCAATATCATGCAAAAATTCATATTGCTCGAGAAAATCAAAAATAGTATTTACCTTCTTATTTGGTCCTTCTTCTTGTTGCTCCAATTTTTTATTCTCATCAAAATAAATGGGCTAACCAACAAGGTTAGGAATGTGAGTATCATCATAAAAATATTCAATTCAATCATAAGGTGACAAATCAATATTGTATAAATCAATTACATGATCACACACCATACTTGTATTTGCATTAATCACATTAAAAATCATTAGTTTGTTGATATAAAAATAATGAGTCGCACTTTGAATCTAAAACACACATGCAACATAACTCATCATCACATTGATGCAATGTATCATACAAAGTATCATCCAAACAATTATCTTCACTAGATGTGGAAAAATAATCTGTGTTAAAAATATGAAATAAAACACACTTACGCTCAAACAAAGATCCATTAGAAATTTAAAGGTGCATGTGATGATCAAGAAAATGAAAAGAACTTGATTCATTGTAACAAAATTCCTCATATTCAACTTAATTTAATAGAACATAATGAGAGGGAGGGTGTAAATTGTAACACCCGCACTAATAACATGACCAAAACACGAATAATGTTTTTTAAACTTATATCAATAACACTTACATTATCACTTGGGCTCATAAAAACAACACAATTCCTGAACCAAAACATGACATGCATCACTTCACATGTATCTCAAAAATAAGGAGATGACGACGTCAAAAAAACAATAGAAAGGAAAATTATAATACTACCAAGCCATAAAATAGCTTTCCATGGGGAAATGGTGCTAATACTTCCACTTATCCCTCCACTAAGGAATGGATACTAGCCTTTGGTTCTTCCAAAGTAGTCATGCGACCACACATGAAAACACACTTATCCCTCAACTAAGACTAGTCTCACCAACATTTCTTTCCTCCCAAAATAAATAAGAAACCCCATACACCATTATAACACTTATCCTTCCACCTTTGGAAATGTAAGTCCCCAACATACACACATGCATAACATATTCATACATACAAGAAACAAAAATCATCAATAAAATTCATACACACCCAATGAAAAACCACTTAAGTCCACAATAGATTAGAAATAAGAGAGTGTGAAAATAACATTTCATCATATATGTATCACAATATCAATCCTCCATATGAGGCTTGCAAGAGAGAGAGATAAGGACATTCTAAAACATTTGTATGCACTACCAAGTCTTCAATGGCTTGTAAGGGGAACTAGGGTCATTCCAAATCACTTATCACTCCACTAAGGTATGGGACATAAGTTCTTACTTCCTCCAAGTAAAAAATAAGAATGCATTATCACTTATCCCTCCACCTGGTTTATTTAAAACCCACTTATCCCTCTACTAGAACAAATCCCACATACCTTTGGTTCCTCCTTAAGTTCACAGAAGGTTTAATTTGGTTTTAGCACTACTTATACCCCCATAATGACCCTACCTTCCCCCATACACAAAAATATACGTGTTATCCCCATAATGAGTACTAAATAAGTACACGACATGTAAGAAACCCACATTAGTACTTAAATGAGAAATAAAACATGTACATCCCATCAAGTGATGGCAAGATAAGACATTATTCTATAATAAACAAAAGAGGAGTGAGGTTTTTATCCATCACTATAAACATATTTCATGGCTTGCAATTACTCATTTAAATAATTATTGTATAACAACATGAGTTAATGACAATAGTAGTCTTTCACACATGTAAAACTCATGAATAGGTTAACAATAACACATAACACATTTTCTCAAACAAACATAGGACCAAACAATAAAAAGGCCACTAGATGAAATAAGAAGAGAGGGATTTCCCACAAATTACATAGATGAATCAATTCACATTTCCCTTTTGTTAATTTAATCATTTAACATCGTTATATAATTCATATTTATGTGTACGAAACATGTTCCCGTTCCTTAAAATTACAAGTTCCCAAGTTATTAAATGTTTTATCTCCAATTATGCATTTCATTATTTCCATTAGTTTTATGATTATATTAGGCATTTTAGTTTTTTTGGCACCATTCAAGGTGTACGCGATGTTATAAAAATTGTTCCAAAATTTTGTCTCATTTACTTATTCTTATCATATTTACATTATTAATTTGATCTCATGTTGGTATCATTTTAGAATCAACTACGGTTCATATATAACTTGTTCTTCACTTAGGGATCAATATTCCAAGGACTGTGATCTCACACATAACAATTAATTTTATTGTTCTTAGGTAATTTAATTATTCAATACACTTTACAAGTGAGACATTCGATACAATTTTATGTATTCTAATGCCTTGTAAGGCACTATTTCTCTCATTGGGTAAACATATATTAAAGTGTCTTTCACCAATAATCCTCATAAGAGGTCCATGATTTATTAACTTCATTAATGCCCAAAGGGGTATACACCCTACTAGGAGAAAATCTTAGAGTAATCAAATATATTTATCTCAAAAAACCTTCACGCAACCAAGGTATTTCGATACTACTTGCCAAGGTAACACCTTTATCTACGAGGAATAAATGAGATTAATAAAACAAATTAATGTTTAGGTAAAATGACACAAAGAATCCATTCACATCAGTTAGATCTCTCAACGAGATCATTCCTAGGTGAAAACACCTCAATTATCCTCACAAGGTCTGGGTTACATGCTAAGGTGCCAAGGACAATTATGCACTTATGGAATACAACTTAGCCATGAAGTTATTAGACCTATGACACATAGAAATGTTGGTCTTTCTCACCCCAAGTATGACCAGGTGCTCATAGCAGCCATTACCTCACACATAATACTTTAAAAAAGGGTCTTTGTAAGACTTGTCTTAGGAGAAAGATAAGAAAACAACTGTTGATAGGTTTAATCTTTTCTTAAAGTGATAATGATATTACAAACTGTTCAATCCTCGATTAAGAGGGAATGATATGGTAAGGGTTAGGAACTCACTTTATTTCGATGGTTTAGGTATAATGAGTTCTTACTAAGTAATACGAGTGTTAAGGGAAAACTACAATAATTACCATGATAAGAGGTTATTTATTTTTAAAAGTCTAAACCATAAGTACACCATTTGAATATAACAACATAACCATTTCAATGCATACATGATATAACTAACTTTTATTTTATTTCCTCCTTTAAAAAGGGTAAATAAACACAATTAGTCAAAAATATGATACACCTAATCATTTTGGAAATAATACCCATATTACAAAATAAGTAAAATTTTAGATTCAAAATCCGTTCATTATTTTTATTTGTTGCACTAACTTCAACCTATCAAAATTTTGTAAACATGGTCAGTGAAAAACAATAGCATGGAAATCTCTTACGATCTAGCACAATTCACGATTACTAGTTTTCCATTTACAGTGAAATAAAATACTTTACACATACAACAGAGGTAAGAAATGCATTTTTTAATTTCATTTCATTTTCAAAACTAGAGAGAGGAGAGAGAAATAACACCATTTTTCCCACAATCAATTTTATCAAAACAAGAAACCAAATGGAGATCTAAACAATCATATGTTAGTTTCTACAAGTTTTCCTGATAGTTATTTGACTTGATAAGGGTCCCATGACAAAAAAATTGTTTTGCTTTTGCAAAAGCATCCAAATCAGATCAAAGGCTATGAAACTGCATTCAAAAAATAATTTTTAATGGTCAAATGTACCATGTGACTAAGCCTATACAATCTCATATATATATATATGAAAACCATTAGAGTTTATGAAACTCAAATTTGGAAAACATGGTTCGATCAATGAATACCTTTCCAGAGATACTAATCGTAATTGCGCTAGATTGACCTTGTCACCCAAAGACCGAAGGCCTACAAAACCCACTTGTAAAAATATCTTGAAAAGATATTTTATTATAACTAAGGATTGGTAGTGATTTTTGTGGATAAATACTAGAGGTATGTGGAGCCCGAGTTCCATTTCTCCACCTAGAGCTTAAACTGCAAGTCAAAACCAAATTGAACATTTAACTTTCAGCAGCTGTCTAAAGCTACAAAAGGTCAATAGGGCTCTAAGAGGGGAGATGAAAAATGCTCGAATGAACATTTGAATTCATTCTAAGGTTCGATATAACACTCCACGTAATAGGGAACACAGTAAAAAATTGACTTTGCCATTTTAGGGTTTGGAGAGGTCTTTTGTGTGTCACAGAAAATAGTGTCTTATTAACTTTTTGTAAGGTCATCAAGTAGTAGGTTTAAACTAGAAATAAAGTTTGACTTGTCATTTGTGTTGTTTCCATTATCCAATATTTTTTTTAAAGCTATCCGAACATCTAAGAAGGTAATTCAGGAATTGGGTTTACATTAAAAAATAATCCTTCTAATTGCATAGAAAAGAGGAAATTTCATTGTTTTGTGCTACAATTCATTTTGATTACTTGAGAGCATATTCTTCCTTTGATTTTATTTTTGATATCATTGCAAAAGGTTACAACTAGAAATACAAAAATCATACAAGATAGAGATGAGAAAACCATGCTTGTTAGTAAACAAAGTGGGATAAACATGGCTCCAGGTGGTTTGCATGCTCTCCAATCATTCTATGTATCATGTGAATCTCACCTCACCTGACCATTTTTTTTGTTACATTCCAACTTGCCATTTTACAAGTAGCCTATCGAGTTATGGATCGATCTAAGAATGAGCTCATCATATTGTTGAGTTGAGACCAAGCTCTAGGTGAGCTTCATTTCCAACTAATTGGATTGAGTTCCAAGTGTAACATAGTGTCCATATTATCATTTGCATATGGTTCCCATATTATCAAGCATCTTTCCAAGTCAAGATCGAGCTAGGAGAGTTCGTGACCAAGGTCATATTTCAATACCAAATTCACCAAGTTACAACTCATAGTCCACTAGTCGGGCTCCATACTAAGCAATCCCACCACATCAAATTTTCAACCATGCCACGGTTTGGCTGATAAACATGTAAAGTCACAATGCTAAGTGTTCCACACAACATGAAGGCACCAAGCACACTAAATACAAAATCGGTCCTTTGACCTAATTTATTTCAGGCATTATGTCAAACAGTTTACATGCCTAATGCATGTTTCCACATTTAGCATTAATTTAAAAAAAGATTCAAACAATGCCAATGTCATCCATTGCTAAGCTCAATCTCATAACACTATGTACATGGCCCAATGGAGGAGGTGTTGTAAAAAATTGTGGAGTTAGGCTATACACCTATTAGTTGCATTTTCTTGAGAGTTTTAAATGCATTTTCCACATATCCATCATGTGTGTGGCCTACAAATATTATTTCCTAAGGAATATATTTCCTTGAGATGTTCCATCAAACACTTAATTTTCCTTATCCATGCAATCACAATTTATTATCACCCCTGAAAAAAAAAATCCATTTTCCACTATGCTTGATAAATTCTAGTTTGAATTTCCAAGCTCTTATTAGCACACACAGGTGGAATGCGGACAATAGCAGCTAAGAACACGTCTACAAGGTCAATGTTGACAAGAGAAATATATCACTCAATGTTTCTATAATTATATATTCAAGAATTAACTTCTTCCTTTTCAACAAAAGTGTTACTTTGAATAAAAATCATGTCCTTAACATTAATCATAGCAGATTCACTAGATATTGAACATTCTAAATTAAAAAATGGAACAAATCATGTACAAAAATCCAACTTATAAATATATTCTTCAATATCAAAAATATGAACAAATTCATTAGATACATCACCTTATCATCAAGTAAACCATTTTCACGTGAGAATGCAAAATCAAACTCAACAAATTCTTCGCACTTCATTATGTAAAGGATAATTAATAGTAGGAAGATATGTATCAACAAATAAATCTAGTTTACTACCATTAAGTTTGTACCCAAAATTTGTGGAATCTTACATCCAATGTCCACAACACTACCCAAGATTGTGCCACGTGGTGTAATTTTATTTTTTCAATCTTAAGGATCCTCTCATACATTAGTCAATATTCTTCTAAATTCACATTGATTGAACACCATGTACGTTCACATAATTTTTACACATTTCCACCACCTAGATACTCCTCACTTGAAATTATTCCTTAGTCACTTTCCAACCATTTATCCAAAATAACAACCAAGTCCCATTGATCCTTATTACTCCACTTAAATAATTAAGTTCTCCAATATATAAACACCATGCACACGCTCTTCCCTATGAATTTGGGATAAATACCAAGGCCAAAATAGTAGCCAATGACATTGACCATGGTAAATGCCACTTGAAACAATATTTTCAATTGTAAATGTCATTGGGCCAATACCTTCAAAATAACCATGAACCTTTCTATAATTTAAAGAAAATATAGGGAACCCCAAAACAAATTATACAACAATTGAGATGAACCAAAAAGAGCATAAATGTCTACATAAAGATACCGAAGGACCAAATTTTAAAATTTGAGGCCCCAAAATGTTGTGGGACAATTTTGGGCACCAAGAGGTTGAATATAAAGCACCTGAGAGATTTCATCATCAATAACATCAACACCATCAAATGTAATAGGAGGCCTAAGAGGAAGAGTACAGGTAATTTTACTAATTATAGAAACAAGTAGATGATCATATGTAGCAAGAGTATGTTGAGCCCTATAAGTATGATGCACCTCTGAAGTTCTCTTAGATTTAGAATTATTTTCATTAAGAAGTGGATCATTGAATATATTGAGATTTTAGTTATAATTGATAGGATTATATTACTCATGAGGAGTCAAATTCAATTGCATTAGCATTAACGAGGTGATGTATGGAATCACCAAGCTTGAATCATTTATTAGGAAAGTGTTTAATACATATATGGAAGTCAAAATAGGCATGAGAATCAAAAATAATATTATGAGGCTTGTTTGTATTAACCTCAACAAGATGAAGGAAGGATACAAAGTTACACATTAATAACTTTTGTATTACTCATGGTGAGGAGGGAAACCATGTGAATTTCCTTCAAGGAGAAACTTTTAGTTGAATATTTGTAGGTTGAGAAGTGGTATTAACACTAAATTTAAATTCATTCTTGTTATCATTATGTTTTCCTTTATTTTTTGAATTTTCTTGAAATTTTGATATAGATTTATTAAGATTAGTAGATGCATATGTAATATTATGAAATAAATAATCTTGACCTATCATTATTTTAAATGTGATATATCTTATCAAAAGATTAAAAAAATCACACATAATTGATTCTTTCATTTAGGATATATGAGACTTTATGTAAATAGATCTTGAAGCTCATTGTTCACAAGTATATTTTTCATCTTAGTAAGCATAGTCTTCTAGTGCAAAACATAGTCACTAATTGTTTAATTGATTTCATGATGCATCTTATCCATTTGATAATATGAAATATTATCATCAATGTTGATAGAGAAGTGTGCAAGGAATTAATCATCCAAAGGATTAAAAAACCTTACATAATGTATATGTAGATCATAGAACCATTTTAAGGTATAACCTTTAAGGCTTCTAGGAATAACATTAGTAAGTAATTTATCATTGTAATAATAGTCAAAGAAAGAGACATAAAAGGTGAAAATATGTTATCTGTAATCAATTTTTCCTTCATATATGAGAAACTTATAAGACACAAATGAAAGTGGAAAAGGATAAGTAGCCACTTCAAGTGGTGTTCAAGTGCAAGTGGGTTATGAAGAAATTAAGTAGAATGCATAATTTTAGAAGTTTAAGATGCACCATGTTGTAATTACAACACTTGAGCTTGAAAATAATGAACAAGATGATTAAGGGTGTATGTAGTATAAGAGGAATGCTAATCCCTATGGGTATGTACAAGAGATGTAGGAATATTAGCAAACATAATAACTAACATTGTAACATTTTGAAGAGGGATATAGGATGCCCCATAAAGATAGGGAAATTAGATGTAACAATATCATATGCATGATTAAGTACCAATATCATATGCATGATTAAGTACCTGAAAATTATACTCTTCATTATATTGTCGAGATTAAGCATCATGGGAAACCTTAGAGGTAAGAACCGTATTGATAATATTATCAATATTATGTGGATGGTCATGGAGATCTTGGCAAAATCAAGATAAGATTCAAACTTGATCATGTTAAAAATATTTAATCTCCTCCTCATTATTGATTACATTATATACAAAAAATGCATTAAGTTTAGCATGATTTACAAGGGTATCCAAGTTAGAATTTAGATCTTGCTCATTATTATGTATATTTTTAGAAATAGTAGTAATATCTTGAATAGGGAGAGGAGAGGAAGCCATAATATGCTTATGATTTCTAGGTGTATTAGGTATTTGGATATTCTCAATGGTTGTACGATTAATATGATTACTCCATCGAAAGGGCATAAAATTAAAGCATACACAAATCTAAAACGAAACCCCATGAGTCTACAGAAGAAGTTCTGATTTAGAACTAGGTGACTGAGGCCAAATATGTTAATAATGTGATCAATAAGAAGGTTCACTAAATGATTTAACATAAAATTAAAATGAGAATAAGAGGTTGGGGTCATTTCACTTTGTATTAGGGTTATAAATATGAGATATATTCATATTAATTAATTTAGTATCGATTTGTAACTAAAAATATATCTATATTAGAAATTCAAAAGATATAATGATCAAAACAAGTGCTAAAATGAAACAAGATAAAATAAGGGAGATTTACTTACCTATTGTGTTCCCATAGAATTTGATTTGAATGTTCAAAAAGGGTGAAGATACTAGAACTAATATGCATGTGCTTGTTTTTAGTTTTAGGAGTATAGGATGAGAAGGTATGGAACTATCAAATGTATATGGAATTTCATACCTATTTGGAGGTTTTTTATGGTGATTTTTTGGAATTTTTTCAATTTATGTGGCTATCCAAGCCTTTTAAATATGTCTTCTTTTGAAACCTTACATGTCACACATGTACAAAACCCTTTATATTACCTGTAATAGCTTTAAAACATAACCAAGAGTAGGATGCCTTGCAAAACATTTGGTGGTTGAGTTGAAGAGAAATTAGTACACTTCCTACATTGGATTTACTCTAAAGAATCCTAAAACCACATTTAGTTCTCCATATAGAGATGTTATATCAACATGGATATAACTATATTTTAAAATATACACTTGATAAATATTTATAGTTTATTTGTGTGTTTGTTCTTAACTTGGATTTAAGAGCTTGTAATTTGGGAATATATAATCTTAAAACTGGTTAGGATATTTCAAACCTATATGGGTGCTTATCCTATCGCATGTTACTGCATGGTAATTTATTAAAGCTTTAAGTGTTTTTG
The DNA here is from genome assembly GCA_019776745.2 of Taxus chinensis. Lineage (NCBI taxonomy): Eukaryota > Viridiplantae > Streptophyta > Pinopsida > Cupressales > Taxaceae > Taxus > Taxus chinensis. Next base: position 663,362,907 of record CM034147.1, on the reverse strand, counting down.
AAATGATATTTTATCGAGTGATTATAAGTGTTAGGTGAGTAAATAAGTGCATTTAACTTTCTTATATAGGGGTTTGTAGGTATAATTTTACATTAAATCCAACCCATGAGGATATTAGTGACCTATAGAAAGATATAAAATTTATAAAATGACTATTGGGTGAATTGGGAGAAAATGGCTAGTTTCAAACCAAATTGTTGGATAGTTTGGTCCTTATTTTGTAGTATCATACATGTAGGGAGTGATGTGCTAGAAAATTTTGGACATGAAACTTGAAGGTGACAAACTATTTTTTCTTGATGCAACCAATTTAGTGAGTGACTGAGCAATTTAAATGAAGAGATAAAATTATGCAATATGGATAAGGATAGGCAATTGAGCTTGTAATTTGTACACAATTCATGATTTAAAGGTTAAGCCAATACTAACATTATCAAGTGATAAATAACCAAATTTATGTGTCTACACTTCTCTACTAATAAATTCCTCCTAAAATCCTGATGAAACCTTCTTGAGTCAATTCCAAGAATTTTTACTCTTTGTACACCATTCCATCAATGAAAAATAGGTTGGCTATTTCTATTGTGTACTTTACAGAATTATTTCTCTACTTTCTCTCTCTATAAGTTATCAAATTTACCCTAATTCAAGTTCATATTACTATATTTTAATATCTTCATTCAATAATGTAAATTAGCAAAAGTTATACTATATTCTATACCTTGGTGTGCAAAACAACTAAATTATTTTAATGAGCCCCATAATCAACTGAACACACTACAAACTTAGGGATTTTAGGTTTCAAATTTTCCCTCTTGAGGTTTGATTTCAAGTTTAAAGTTTTTAAATCTTATGGTTTAATTTACCCCTCAAGTATATTATATACATTTCTTTGTAGATGAACAATGTTTTTACCTATCAATTAAAGTTTTCATATCTAACATTACATGTTTATTTCCTAATTTGTATCATAAACTATTACTATGTTGTTATTAATATTAATAGTTTAGCATCACATAGTAGTACATATGTATGCATTTAGAATCCAATAGTCTTCTAGTTATTATTCGTAGAGAAATGGCTTGTGTAGCTTGCTTTTATCCTCCTTTAACACCTAATAACAGGTTAACCAATGAATTCTACATGTCATTATTACTAGACTTATCTTAAATTGAAAGGTATTTATCATCAAAAATTGAAGGATTAAAGCACAAAAAAATCATCCAATGGTACAAGGTGGAGGTAACCTTGAAATGTACCTCCTAATCTCCCTCCACTTGCTAGAGTGTATATCTAAGTGGATAAATAAAATGATCAAATATGATGAAAATAATTTACTTTTCCAGTGAAAAAATCAAATTTTGGGGGAAAACCCCTATAATAAATGGATGCACCAACACATCATAAGCCAAGTGGTTTAAAATAAAGGCATTTGAAGTTTTAATTATATTTTTCAAGTCACATCATGTTTTCTCGTAGTGGTTATATCAAAATTTGGAATAAAAGTGGAAGAATCATAAGTTGGAAAAGAAGCAAGTTATGAAATAGAAAAATATTATGAGGTTAATTGTTGGCCATCAGAAATAAAATGTTATTGATAGGTAAGAATAATGTTAGAGATGAAATAATTTGGAGAAAGAATATAAAATATAATCATCTTGGGAGATTATGAGAGTTTGAGAAGAGAACATGATACACTTGAGAAGAAAAAATATTTTGAGAAGCATTTTAAACAATAGAGGAATACCGGAAGAAATAGAAACTTCAATATTGATAGGAATATAATAATTTTGAAAAATATATCTACGAGAATATAAATTTTAGCACGAAACTTCTTTTAATATATTCATGCATCCAAATTTCTCATTAGGATTTTTTATAACATATCTTCTAAATTATGAAAGGTTCTCAAGACCTTATTCTTTTATGTAATCATTATGATCATATTATTCTTCAAATTCATGCACTTTATCTATTTGATACCCATTCACAACATTTTTCGTTGAAGAAACACATCTTTTTCGATAAAGAATTCAAAATTATGAGTTATATTGAATACATTTATAAATTACATTTTACTTTGATCTAAAACTATGCTCATAATAAGATGATAAGTATTTCAATTAATCCTTAAAATGCTATATCTAATAACTTATGATGTTATCTAATCGAAATCAAGAATTCACACTACACATCACATTGTAATATCAAAACTTGGTTTGATATAATTAACATATTGTGATACATGTAAATATAATTATAGAATAATTTATACATAAATATAGTCATAAGATTATGTAAAGGATGGAATTACATGTAAATGCAACTTCTATAAAATATATTATATAAATTAGGATTAGTGTATATAACTAATTCATCATTCTACTAAATGCAAGGGTGTGACAATGATCTAAAAATGGGTAAGGTAGTTTTTCATGGTGTTGTAATTATGTCTAATAATATAAGAGATTGGAACTGAATAAGGGATAGGTTTTTCCACTTGAGACAGGTACTCTTGATGAATGTGTCTTAGGGATGTTGAATTCTTTCTCTACTACTATGACCTAAAATATGATTTTGGAACTTGTTGTTCCTATGTTTCTAGACATGAGATATATAGATTGTGTGATAATTCAATTTTATTTAAAAAGTTATTTTTGCTTTGAAACCTTAAATATCCTCTTGTGACCTAAAATGAGTAATTATTAAAATTGAGTTGAGCTTCCTCAACACACTCATGAAGATTGAGTGTTGTCTACATATAAGTACTCTGAATAGGCCTTTAAACCATGTTATTATTCTTCCCAATAGGTGGGCGATAACATGTAAAAAGGATGTAAAAAATAGGTCTCTAATTAGGCCATCAACACATGGCAATAATTATTTACTTCACTCTTAGTGCATGATGATGATCTAGGGAAGAAAAGGACGATGTAATATTATTTGTATAGCTTGTTGTAATGTGATCTATGTGGGAGAGATGTTTCAATTGTTGGGATCAAATACCTTCTTAGATTGTTCTTGGGTATGGATATCATTAGATTCCCCTAATAGATTAGGGAACATGTGTTTATATAGATGAATTTTGAAAATTATTTCCTACTCAATTGGCCCTAAGTTCACTAAGGTAAGTTTTGCATTTAAAAATGTGACCATTGCAAATAAATGGATAGGTTCTTTGGCCTAAAAAAAACTATTGGTCAATGTTTTCTTGAGATGGTGAAATCATCTAGGATTAAGATGGAATCTGATCTGATACATGAGGAGAATTACTAATATTCTAAATATGTGTTTTGTATAAGGTGCATTGATTCTACATTTTTTAATAGGGAGAATAATTCATGACCTAGTGGGTTTAGAGTGCAGTATTTGAGTAGGATGCCTTTAATTTTAGTCAATAAATGTGTAAATGGGATAATACTAATACAAATGTCAAATGATTAATTCCAATTTACATAGGACCAAATTTTGGGTACTACGATTTCTCCATTTTAATCTAATAATGAAATTGTTTGATTGAATTTAAAAGGGGATAATAAAAATGCAACCTCTCACTCCCCAAACATAGGGGTGTGAATTGTGTAAGATAAAAATTATTCCCCCACATCATAAATGTACAATATTTTAATCACATGTCAAAGATGTGTATTAATTATAGATAGATATGTATAAAATCAGTAAATGAAATTACAAATTCTACTAAAACATGAAACTACTACACCTTATTTACCATAATGTGTTTGTATATGGAATGTGTGAGCCAAATATATATATAAGAACTACAAATTTGGGAATGTTGTGTTTCCATCTAGTGTTAAGGTAGCTTGTATCACCATCTTAGCATTTGGTTTTGTTGTGTTTCCATATAGTGTTAAGGTAATTTGTGTCACTAGATTAACATTTAGGTATGTTGTGTTTCCATATAGAATTAAGATAGCTTATGTCACCATTTTATAATTTCATATATTTGTGTTTCCATTTTGTAGGATTTTGATATATACGTAATGTATAATGATGTGTATGTAAGATTTATGTAAACATGTAATATGTCATGAATAATTGTGTGAATGACATCACATTGTTTACCTCAAAACAGTATGGATATGATCTATGTGAACTACTAGAATATCCCATGATATCCCCCCTTTTTAAATGAGGGATGTTAAAATGTGTCACTTAGATCAAAAGATAATTTTTTTGTTGTAATAATTATACAACAAAATTATCAAGGATGTGAACCATGCACAGTATGTAAAATATTCATTATGATGTAAGGAATTTACATCATATATGGCCATTAGAGAACAAGTAATTTTTTTCATCTCATGGGTAGCTATATAATAAATATATCCAATAATCCATATAAATCAATAGGTAAGAGTGTAACAATAAGTGTTATATTATCGTGAAAGTAAATATGTGAATCAACACCTGATGGTTCCAATGGGACCTACGACACAACATGACAATACATTACATGAAAATCCTTCCAAAAAGTAGATATAAACAAAAAAATGTGAATACTTTACCAATGTTATTAATAGTTAGTTGTGTGTGCAAAGTAAGTATTTTTCAATCAATGTCCAATGGGAAATGTGTATAAATCAACAAATATATCAATCAATGTGCTATGATAAAGTGTATACCAATTACTATGATATATATATATATATATATATATATATATATATATATATATATATATATATATATATATATATATATATATATATATATATATATATATATATATATATATATAATGAGTAAGTATTTCTATAAATCATGTGTTATAAACAATGTGTTTCATATGTAAAGTGTGTCTAAATAAAGTAGCTCAAGAAATATGTATCTCAAGAAATATGGCATAAGATATATGTTTGAGTCTATAGATGTATAAGTTAATCTGTACATGAAAAAATATGGGTGGTAGGCACCATGTGTAAGTGAGCATAAAGCATACAAGTAATGAGAAACCAATTCATAATACAAACAATGGAATTAGTTAAATAGATCAGAGATCACATATAATGGCATATATCAAGAAGAGAATAGAAGATATAATCTCATATAGAAAATAGATCATGGATCATGGAATGGCATACATAAAACCAATCATAGAGTATACAATGACATATAACACACAAAAACATACAATTGAATAAAGAAAACATAACATAGATAGTACAATTGAAAATTTTCATAAAGTATATAATGTCATAAAGGCAAACAAGTGCATAGAGTATATAAGTAACTAGTGCATATATAATTCAAAAGCATAAAGAAATCAAGGAATAAAATAAATCATGGGTTATATAATGTGTATAAAAGATGTGTTTTTAGAGAAAGTGATGTTTGAAGTAATATAAAATAGCCAAAAGCAAGATCCCAAGGCCAATAGTTGTCAAATGAGAATAGTTGTGTGCAATAAGAAAGTAGTAAAGTAAATAATCAAAGTTGTCATGGATCATGTCGAATTGGTACATAAATGTAAGCATCGTTATCATTATATATAACACAATATAGTATGTTTCATAAGATATAAGTCCGTGCAAGATAAGTAAGAGAAGATTTGTATCACCAATGGACTAGTGTGTAAAGATATGATCTTTGTAATCTCAATAAGTGAGATTTACCCAATGTAGGTATGCCCCCAATATGGTATGTGTCCCCATAAGGTACACAGTTTTCATAATTAACCAAGGGTGAAAGATATTATTTATTTAGGCTCGATATGTAATAGACCCTAGTGTAGATATGCCATCAGGGTATAAGGCTCAAGAATCTATAACCTATGTGAATAATGTTCCTATATTTATGGTATCTTAAACCATATTATTTTTACTATGAGGATAAATTCCATAAGGATGTAGTGTTTGTGGAGTTCTTATCACTGAATAAATAAAATTTCTATGTTTGTGAAATGATTAAGAAAGTCACATATTGGTCCTAATTTTGTATTTTTTCAATACTATAATATTTTTTTCCATAAGAGAATGATATGGAAACAAATACCAAATTATATTTGTACTAAGGCCCCTAGGCCATATGCTATGATAATATAAGAAATGGGATGGAGGAATGGGTAATAATTGTTTCCTCAAAAATCACATCAAACCCCTTGAATGTGTTGTATAATCAAGTTGTGCCCTAGTCATGAATTAGATGGTAAATATCATAATATTGAGAATCTTGCTATGAGAAAATTACATTGGTAGTTATGTAGGAGAATCAAATATGTGTAGAGAAACTAACATCTGATGATATCAAGGCACTCAAGAATGTCATATTTATCCACATAATCTTAATATTATTGAAAAATACATAAATTAGAAGATGTATGTGGGTGTTATGTATAGGTTGACCCTAGATATGAAACACTCTGATGTAAAGGTATGTCATCATGCAAGTGACCCCATTGAACCATTGGTTATTACACTATTTGAAAAAATGGATGTTAATTAATCCTCACTTGATTTGGAGTGTTGTGATTTATCTTATGTAAGAATTGTTATGGGATTCACTTCCTTGGTTGAAATGTCACTATCATCACAAAATGGACCTCGTGTTATTGTTATCAAGTTTCCATCATATTTAAATATAATATACTCATTATTGTTATCCACAATTGCTCACATTTGGATTAACCAATGTTTTCCTAAACTTAGATTAAACTCTTCCATATTAGGAATGATAATGAATGTTATTTCAATAACTATCGGTCCTACCGCAATCGAAAGAGTGATGTATCCTAAAGAATCCTCATAATGTGAGGTATGGTCAAAATCATCTTTGTTATGTCTAAGTTGATAAATGAAGTTTACACTCCATGTATTCTATTATTTTACCCTGTCAATTATGACTCTTTTTGACATTGATTTCTAATAAACGCTTGAATGAGAATTGGGTTGATTTGTCACTTCTTATACAAGAATTTTAATTGAGGTGACTTATTTTTTGAGTACCTCTTATGTAATAATTTCCCTTGTATCTTATGATAGACATCTATTTGGTATAGGTGTGTATGTCATGTATAGCCTTTGATTAAGAAGATGAAAATGAGGGTTGATGATCATTGGTTATGTCTTATGTAATGTGTTATGCCTCTTGTGTATGATTTAGATCATATTTGACGTTGTTATGAACTAATGAGTTGTGTTTATCTGCCCATGTACCTGTAGAATTGAAATGGGGTTTAGAAATTCTCCCAATACATTCCTTTTGTTTTGGTACCCCATTTTCAATAAAGTTGTAGCTTTATATCAACTTGTTCTATGCTAATGTGGACATGATGACTAATTACTAAAATTTATTGTTACAAGGCATAGAACTCACTTTTATTATAACCATTGATTCTATGTGTTATCATGACAAAATATTATGCTCGTTTTTCAAAAAATACTTTGCATGTCTTTCCTTCTTGTGATTCCCATAGTGGTGTAGTGCCCACATTTTACGCACCCAAATACAATAGTAAAATACCAGGATTTTTTTTTGACTTACATTGCTCACTACGCACAACACAACACGGGCTCCAAGTACAAAAACTCGACTCACATACGAAAATCACATAAGTCATCGACTCACATAGACCCATGAAAACGACATAGGCATGTCGATGCCACACTTTTCCCATTGAATGAATACTAGCAATGACCCAACCACAAGAAACGTGACTTCAGGAATGGTGAACCCACAACACATCATTTCTTTAATTGCATCTTAGTTATGATTAACATTCTAAGAACATTATTGTGCAAGGATAGTTATGCATCACGGAAATTTCCATAACTTACTTGCTTATTTGGCACAATTCAAATCACATATACAGTACTTAATTATCTTGTTCTTATGTTAAGAATATGCTTCTCAAACGTTTATTTAATGTATAAAATTTACCCTTGCTACACAAGTGAATCTAACATGATGTCAAGGTGAAATCTTGGGATTAAGGAAGACATAGATTCGAGATAGCTTTTTTTTTCCCAAGAACATCCATCGATCACATAATGGTTATTTTGCTACCATAGTCAATAAAGTTCAATAACTTATGGACTTCCATTTATATTTATATATATTTTGTTTTCTCAAAGTTTGGTCACACCAAGGCAATTTATATTCTTTGTAATGCATGAAAAAGTTTAATTAAGTTATAAGGACACCAAGAGTGACCTTAATCCTAATCTCCAATCTCATTTTCATCTTATATGACATGCTCTTACATCGCACTATGGTCTCGTTCTTAGCATCGTCTCAAAACAAAAGAGTTACGAAAGCACTTGTCTGACATCTTAAGGAAGTACATGGTTAGGAGCATTATAAACTACACATGAACACAAGTGACCTATGTTCACGAAGATCCCATGTCTCTGCATTGCAACGATTCTGCATAAGAAATATTCGTTATTCCTTAATGCCATAAAAGGACATAACAAGGGATTATGGGACAAGATTTCAGTTTCTAAGGTTCTCTAGAATCAACATCTTTCAATTCAATTTCGTATGCAAGGAGTTAAATTATAGTTTTCTACCCACAAGTTAACATCCTAGTCAACTAGGGTTTAGTTTAATTCCCATTTTCACTTAGGGATTTATACTCTATTATAGATTAGAATAAGGTTCAAAACATATTCACCCTATAAACCCGTTGTAAAAGATCAAAGCACTATAATGTCACTAGCCAAAGATAGTACATATAGCTAAGAGGATCTATTCATTAAAAAAAATTTAAGTGATAGAACCACTATTTCTCTAGCTCCATGATGTCATCTGGATTCCACAAGAAATTCATTCGATGCGGAAAATTTAATTCTAAAACTATCTTTGGAAGACAAGGCAGTCCACTAGGACACAAAGGAAGCGTTAACTCTACTTACTCTAGGTCAATTTTGACTGTGTTGCTCCTATAAGTCTGGTTTATGTCGATGTCACTAAACGTATCTACTAAGATGATCAACCCATTCAGGGGATCTTATTTGCCTAAACTAGGAAGTTCCATCGAGTGTAAAGATTCATTTAAAGGTCACAGTTTTCTACACTATGGGATTTACATAGGCAGGTTAGTTATATACAAATTTTTAACTAGGGTTGACTGTTGTGGTTAGGTTCCTTTATTACATTTTCAAGGTAAGAAACACAACACCAATTGTTAAACAAATAATTGCAAAATGAAATTTCACTACAAGGTATAAATTTCAATTCCTTTTGACATTTGTATTTCACTTTTACCATAAAAAATTTGGAATCAAAATAACATCCATGAAAGAAATACCAATTTCTCGAGCACTTAATAATCTAACGACTTTTACATACTACCAATTTCCACAGTAAGGCCTTCAATATATTACCAAAAATAAACAAATAATTACTCAACGCCTTTACATCATCATTCTTTCATCCTGCAAAAACCACGTGAGAAAGATATCTGCGATAAATCGTTGGCATGAAATAAAAAGGTTTAGATACATGCATCCACCCTAATCTAACATAAGTATCATTTTTCAGTTTCCCATTTACATATGATAATATTTACAATTGGCAATCAAAATAAAAAGGTTTAGAGACATGTATTCATTACATTTCGCATTTTTTAGATTTTTCTTATTTTTGTAACCCAGGAGAGAGAAAGAGAAGGGTGATTTGTAACATAAGTTACATTATAGTGTTTTAAACAGTTATTTACATGTGTTAAAAGTTTCCAGGGTGATTTGGAAACCCTATGAGGGTCCCGCAGTTTAAGCCAAGCTCTGTACCTTTTTTTACATTTTCTTACTAGCTACAAATGATCAAAATGGGCTCAGAGGCTAAGAAACCGCTTCTAAAAGTAATCCTTCGATGAGAACGCACACTATTATTAATTTTCTACGTGTCCCCAGATATACCAAAAATTCATAGCAACATAAAGCTCGTGACAGAATTGGGAAAAAGTGAACGGTTTACATTTGGCGGCTAGTTCTCTAGGGCTACTAATCGTAGTTGACCCAGTTGTAAAAGGACAAAAGTTAGCTCAAGGGCTCAGAAAAACACGTCCAAAACTAACGTTCGATGGATCCAAAACTAACGTTCGATGGATAAGTATGCAACAAGACAATTCCTACTAGTTCCCCTATATAAGGAGAATTCATCAGAGTCGACGGGACTGAGAACTAGAAAACCAGTTTCAAACGGCGACAAGTTTTCTAGAGCGACAAGTCGAACTTGGTCCAGTTTCCGCTGGCTAGAGCGACAAGTCGAACTTGGTCCAGTTTGGCCTCGTCAAACTGCGACTGGAGGCCTACAAAATGGCTTTGCCAAACTATCCTGAAAAGTGCTTTTTCCTAAACTGAATGTTCCATGCAATTGTCTAGTATAAACACTAGAGGTTGCCCCTATATAAGGATAATTGTCTAGTATGGGAAACACTAGAGGTTGCAAAGATGGGAAATAATTTCTCTATCTAGGTTTCAAATGGCGGTTCAAAACGAAAGCCAACTTTCTAGATTTAACAACTTTTTACTACTGTAAAACAGTGTAACAAGGCTCCTATAAGAGCATCAAAAAGATCTCATACGTTCGTTCGGGGTCAAACCAAAGGTCAAGGTGACTCCTCACATACCAAGGTACACGAATGAAGCTTCACACCTCATCTTCAGGGTTACGAAGGGTACTTAATGAGTCTCTGAAAAATGTAAAATTTAACTATTTAAATAGGAAGAAGGTCGACAATATTACTGGGAAGTCAAACTCACCTTGTCGATATACCAATATTGTAGTGATCTAACTGGGTAGGAAACGTTCTAAATCACCTCAGAATGAGGGTGGAAGTTTATGTTTTAATGTAACGAGTTATTTTGACATCGTGAGTAACGACAAGACATTTCATTGTTTTTGCATGAGTTGAAATAAACAATTAACTATATTAAGATATTGATATTTTAAAATTATTTTAAGTTGTAAACGAAAACTAAAATATGAGACATATGAAAGATGAGGGAAGGTGAACCATGCCTGGAAGGGACGGAGTTGGTCAAACCCGCGGCTTCAGTTCAGTATCTCGCTTGGCACTTTGCCAACCAGTTCACTAGCCTGGATCTAACCTCCACCACGTCACACCGACTTCTTGAATGAAGTTTTCCAATAGAGTAAGTAGTTTCTTTTGTATTTCTAAAACCTTTTAAACAGATCCATTATGTGCATATCTTGCAATCCTGGCATTCCATGAGACAACAGTTCTTTGAGGCATTTTGTCAAACAGTTCACACGCCTTTTTCCAAGGGACTTTGGATGTTGTAGAGAAAAACACATTTGGGATAATCCAACATACACAAAAGTATGCCCTTCCACACAACCAAATAAACAAGACTCCTCTTATAAAACCTTGGTAATAAAATTGCGGTCCTCCATGACTTTGTTAAAGAGTTATAGATCAGTATGGCTGGGCTATTTCTTGCATTATCAAAACCCAGAGAAACTACAATGTGGGTCATCCTATTTCTATCACCATTAAACATGCTCATAATCCCCATCGCCATTAAATTTGTGTCCAAAGAAATAGGTCGCTCTAACACCTCCATGTGCATGAATGGATCCCACACCCGTTTTTCTTCTGTCAAAATAGAATTGACAGATTTGAAATGATTTCTTCTTCCACTAAAATTAACCCCGCTGTTGATCCTCTATAACTCATGAGAGGGAAACCAATATGGTCAATTTTCCATAGCTTTGTGGAAAAAAATAAAAATAATAGAGAATATAATTGTCATTTGTGCACATAAGGTGATGTTTGTCCACCATTAAAGGAAGCCATGGAGTCTCTTTAAGGACTATGTTCAGAAATCTGCTTGAAAAAATAACGGAGTTCCATTATTTGGATATGGTGCAGAAATTACAGAGTGAGGAAATGGTAAGAGAAAGCAATATTTTCTCTAATAAATCATCTGACAAAATCCCTCTACCTTTTATGCTTTGATAGAAGTCCACGGGGTCTGGGGCTCATTTTTTTGACACATGTAGGGAGGATGCCGGCACAGATCGCAACCATAGCACTCCCTAAGAAAGTTGTTTCATTCTTTCCTCTAGTCATCACTGAAACCCACGTCCCAAGGCATTTGCAACTACAACATCAGCCAAAAAACCTATCTTTTTTGGCGTTGATGGATGCCACGCAGGTCTGGGACTCCCCTCACACATTCTTCAACAACTGTTGGTGCGCAGAGCTAGACTGGAGCTTCCTCCCATGGCGGGGGTGGCGGCGGGTAGCACTCCCTCTCTCCACACAAAACCAAAATGATGGAAACAAAGACCCAATTTTTCCCTAAATCCGCCCCAAGAAGAATATTATGGGCTTTTTTAAATATTTATTCTTTTATTTTATTTATTTTATTATTATTATTATTTTATAATAAGAGGAGGCATTACAAGTGGAAACTTCTTCCATTCTTAGATTAGATTTATGGTGATTTTAAATGCACATCTTTATCTTGTTTATAATATTTATTTGTTCCTTGTAACTTTCCTTTAACTTGTGTGGAGTTCTACCTTGCATACACAAGTGCATCCTAGGATTTTTCTCTTCCCACAGTGCAATGGAAGTCTGTCTTGTGCAATCTTTGAGTTCTTCTTGTAATTTTCAAGAATGCATAAGTTACTTTTGTTCCAAAACTTCATCATAGGAAATTTTTGTTATAAAACACATTCTAAGGCCATCTATGCACCTAAATGATTCCAATATATGTACTTTTGTTCCCAAACTCATAAGTATGAATTTTTTTCCCAAAACCTCTCCCAAGTCCGTTTTTGTGCACTTTTGCTCCTATAAGTGCATCACTTAAGTGTTTTGGGAACTTTGGGTTCTAAAAGTACATCATAAGTTTACCTAATTCATTATGTTCTTCCAAAAAATGTTCTTAATTGTTCCTAAGTCATCAAATGGCTCCATTAGTGCACATGGGGTACTAAGTTTCCTAAGAAGCTCCTAAAGTCTTCCCATGAGATGAAACTCAAAATTGATCTTGTTTTGATTATAAATTTTGCATCCAAACTCTGATTTGAGTGTCATTTGAAGTTTTGTAAATATATTTAAGAAAATATTAATCTTTTATAGGTTTCAGAACTTAATAATTTGTATATGTTTTCGTGAGAATCATTTCTTAAGTGTTGTTTTGTTAGTCTTCATTTTGAGAGCTTATTTCACTTTTTAATTCTAAAACTTCATAGAGAATGCACTCATGAATTAATTTGGTTCTCAAGATACTGTATGGGTGAACCCACAATTTTAATAACCTGTCCCACGTGCTCCCAAGTTCTTAATGAAGATAAAAAGCGCACTCATGATTCAAAGGAAGAGAAACACACTAAGATGGAACTCTAGAACTAATATTTATTAGACCATAAATTTCTTATAAAAAATATTATTTTAGTGATGTTGAAAGTGTCAGAAATATATTAAAGAAAGGATTTATCTTGTGAAGGTTTCATAGAATAAAAATAATAGATATAGGTTTCTTTAGAATTATTTATTCAAGTGTTGTTTTTTCCTTCATCTGAAGAGCTTGTTTTGTTCATAGCGTGAGTTCTACTCATTGAATGTTACCCAAAACAATTTCATGGAATATTCATCATGACACCACCATTTTTAAGTCTATTCAATATTATTTTACTATTGGTGATTGAAAATTAATTATATTAACTTTATCAATATCAAGGCAAGGATGACTATTAGAAAGTGGAATCCTATCAAAAGAAGACTCCATCATAGTGGATTGTATCAAGCAGAGGGATTATCCATTCGAATAAAACACACTATCTTGGTCCTCATGTTTGTTGATTATTTTTTATTCTTCATAACCCTGGATGGATTTTTTTGGAAACACTCTCGTTCCAAGGGAGAAGGATGTATTTGAGACTGGGCTAGGATTCAATATTACAAGTGGTGAAGATGAAAGTTCTTGAGTGAATCAAGAAAGGAATCTCCATGGATGGAATTCTTCATTATTTTTTATCTTCTTCATTTGACTAAGTTTATATTTCTCCATTGGGAAAATTTCTTTCTACCACGTAAGTGACATTTCTATTTTTGTCTTGGAAAAAGGTAGATTTTTTGTAAAACTTAAGTGACTCAAATATAAATTCACTTTAAGTTATTAGTTATGTGAAAGGGAAAAAGATAAGGATGTATTCTTACCCCAAGTGGTTATGAGGTGGTTACAAGATATATTTATAAATAGGTGTGGCATTTACATTGTCGTGGTTCCTTGGAGTTCTTATTTTCCTCTCTTATGCTCTCCCTAGTTATGTTCCAGACCTCTCTTTTATCTCTCCACTCTTGAGGAGTTTATTATAAATTTTTGTGCAAATTTTCTTCAGTTTCCATGAATATATAATACAATATTGATGTTTTTATTTTCCTATTTGGTGTGTATTCCATTAAATCATAAAACTATGCATTTGTATGTTATGATTGAATGATGTTATATAAATTTCTTTTCTCCCTTGTTATATGTAATGCCCTAATACTCAAACTTTGTACTAGATGTTAGTGTGTGCAGAATTTGTGCCATATATGTATCCATGGTTTGAAGGGTTGTGAATATTTATTTATTTTTACTCACATCTTCTATTTTATTATTCCTTTCATGTGCAAGTGTGAGAGAGTTATAGCGTTTTATTTACTTTGAGTTATCTAAACAAATACTTGTTTCTATTATATCATAGGGTTCTCCATTCCTCTTTTGTTCTCTATTTTATCCTCTTTAACCTTTCTTTCACCTTCCCATTTTTGTATCCTTTGTGATTTCATGTTAAAAGCATTGAAAATACAAATACCCCCATCAAATGGGGGAACTTCCCCTCTCAAACCTATAAAAACATTACCCTATTGATAGGTGATTTTCCCTAATTGTTTTAGGTTTTATACCACCTTGATTGGGCCATATCCAAAAATATAAAGTGGCCCAAAATCCTACTAAAAATATAATAATCACAAAATGGTATACCATTTTATCATTGTAACCTATATGTAAGGAAAAATAATTGGAAGCTAATGTGATAAGTCCCTCATCAAGTAATTGATATAATATATGACTCTACTTATAGGTATAAAATTTAGGGTTTTTGAACTGATATGAGCATAAACATGATTATCTTCATAAGAGAATCCATTTGAGAAACTTCATTTTTGATTTCATCCACAATTATCTCTAAATAGTGGCATTATCTACAAGGAATAAAATCATGAATGGTTAATGTGAAAAGGATATTATAAGCATGGAAAAATTTAGTGGTGAATCTTCGTTAATTCACGAATATTCTGGATTTTGAAATTTTGGTTTTGGAAAAATTTTAGGGGGTCGGTAGCTTGCTATTTCACCTTAATTTTATGGGTATAAGTTATTTTTTGGGATAATTCACCAGAAATTGAAGCTAATAGCTTATTGTTTATCTTAAATTTGCCTTCACCATGAAATTGAAGTTTTCCACATTCTCTTATATATATATATATATATATATATATATCAAATTATAATTCTGATACTAAACATCAACTTACAATTCTAATTTTAGTGTGAGCATTGACGATCGACAAAAGAATGCTACCAGGTAATGTAAATTATAACTATTTCATTGATTATAGAAAATTCTTAATTATAGAATATATTACTGATCGGTAGCATTTATGCTTCAACTTGTTATGTAAGGTTGTAGGTAGAAAATATATTATCAACCAATGGCATGAATATATGCTACTAAACGGTAGCATATATTCATGCTACCAATCGGTAGCACAAATATATACTACCAGAAGGTAGCATACATTCATGCTACCAGTACATGCTAACTGCATGTTACCGACTGATAGCATGAATGTATTCTATGCTACCGGCCAGTAACATACATTCATGTTATCAAATGGTAGCATGTGGTACAAATCTATAGCTTGTTTTATCATTTACATCCATGATTACATACTTAAATTATATTTGTAATAGTCTTAGGTAAATGAAATCTAATAATAATAACAATAAGATAGATCACTTAAAAAGGAAAAACAAGACTCCCACACGACTCTCACACACGTGCTGATATTAAAGTAGCACACAAGTAGATCCTGACGGGTAATCAGAATTATAGTAAGTATAATGATGACTTAAAGTGGATCTACATGAAGATCAAAACCACGCATGTGGGAAATATTGAGCCTATGACAACTTTTAAACAGGGTTCTACGGAGTCTCAAGTCTGTAATAAGGATGATGATGAGCTAGAGTGGGCTTCTAAGGAGACTAAAGTTCACACATGTGGTGTTTCCCAGGTACATTGCAGCAATCACATAGGCATTCGTGGGAACAACAATGGCTACACTTTCCATCATTCGCATCGAGTGAAAAAAAAATAGAAAAATAGAGAAAGGCGGACTAGTAACTACGACTGCTATAGGATTTCTCATAGGGATTTTGAAAATAATATTTGCAAACACTTAAGCATGGTGAAAATGGGAGGATCCCCTTGTCAGATCGAACCCAGCGAGGACCCGGAGTGGAAAAATAATGAAGAGCTTTGGAATCTCCTCAAGCAGGGAGGCATCACAAATTTTATTGAGAAGATTCAGGGTCACGACCAAAGCATTTCCATGCATTTTTTGAAGGATTGGAAGGATTGCATAGTGGAATATGGTGGACAGAAAATTTTGATCAATGAAGAGTTAATAGCCGAAGCAACAGGCCTTGGCATGGATGGGTACCGCTTTTTTAATAAAAGGATTGGCAGGGCTGCTGAGGAGAGGAAATTCTTTGAAGGCAATGAGAAATTGGTCTTCGTCACGGTGGGTCTGCAGGTAAACTCTATCCCTCTGCCTTTTGACGAGGTCACCCGTATGATGGTGCGATACATCTCTCTTGAGGGGAGATTCGTCACTGTGCCCTCAAAGCATCTTGTGTTCCTCAATCACTTCCGCAGAAGTTTCACGATATGTTTCCCTCATTATCTGCTTAATTCTCTTGAGCACTCCATTTTGGAGTTCTAAAATCATGCACGTGTGGTCCCTCTGCACCAGGGTCTCATCTTCTTATTGCACAAGATTTGTCTTCTTAGGTCTCCCGGCATCCCAACCTCCCCCATTTATGTTCCTTCTCTTTCCCGCACCATTTCCGCTACCCCCATCTCTTCTCCTTTTGTCTCCATCACCACTATTGATACCCCTTTGCCTTCATTCTCGGCTCCCTCTGCTATCCCCCCCACCTCTACTCCCACCCCCTTCACCTCCACTTTGACCAGACCCATAACTAGGTCTTCTAAAAGACTGAACCTTGATACCCCTGTTTCAGGGGGCGTTCCTCAAGATTTGGAAATGGCTCACAACCTCCTGCATATTAGTAGTACTGGTTCACAGGAGGCACACATTGAGAGTCCCACAAAAAGGATGGAAGCCTTAGAAACTGACATGTTGCTATTGAAAGAAGAAGTTAAAAACTTGGCAAAACAAAAAGGTAAGAGGAAGAAGGAGGAGGAGGTTGATATTGATAATAAACAAGTTGAAGATATCTACAAAAAACTGAACTCCTTGGACAACTGTCTAGGGAAATCCAAGACTCGCCATGACCATAATATGGCTATTTTTAGTGCAATTGAGCAACATGTCCGCAACGTCTCTAATCTCAGTGGAGTACCTACAACTCTTTGAGGCACGGAAAATGAAATCAAACAGACTATTCAATAGCTGGATGTTTCTATTTAATTATTTCAAATAGCCAAAAATATCACACACACAGCTTACATCCACTTCAAACACATGTAAGGAATTTTTTTTAATGAATTTATTAGTTTAATTTAAATTTTCAAGATCAAAATAAAAACCCGGTCCCTTTTGAATGCATAAACCCCCACTGATAATTGTATTCCACATGAAACAATTAATGAGAAAAACATGTCGCCACATGAATAATTAATCAGAATAACATGTCAACACATGAATCTATTATTGATGATGACATGCCAGAGTTGGAAGACATTCCTAATGATGAGATTAAACTAGTACAAGATATTTCAAATTCTCAATCTCATGAAGCAAGACTCAAGTTGAAAATTCTAAACAAAAATTTGTGCGAAGGAAGAAAACTAGTTGGACAATTGGGAGGTCATTTAAGGTAGAATGGGCATCTAAATATCCATTCATTGAACCTATAGAGCTAGAGAATGGTAGTGATACTCGAAAAAAATGTAGATGTACAATATGTGGTTCAAAACTAAAAAAATAACATAGATTACAACTAAAGTTGGACACAATTGAGAAACATTGTGGAAAAGTATATGTGACAGTCATGGAAAAAAGATGGAAAAAAATAAAGACACATAAATGGAAAACTTCAAAAAATTGCATGCATGTAAGATATGCAACCGAGTATGAAAATGAACAGAAATGGATTGACAAAAATTTGTTGAGAAAGGGGGAACAATTAATGCACAATTTTGAAAAGTTATGAATACCAATCTACAAGGCGAAAAATCTATAGTTCTCTACTATATTCCACATTCTTAAAAATGGTATACCAATTTCATATTTTACAGATTATAAGGTTTTGTTTCAATATAATGGGTTTCTCAACATTCCACAATCTCATTGGTTAGAGAGAAGTGCTTGGGAAATGGCAAAGTGTCTAGAAATAATTGAAATGGAAGATTTGAAAGAAAAAGTAAAAAAAAACAATGCTTATCTCACTATCCATTGACGAGGTTACAATAATTTACAACACATTGTGGGTTTGCATGCACGTCTACAATTTTGAGAATCATTCAAGGAAAACTCATTTGTTAGCTATTAATAAAATGGTTGAAAACTATAATGTTGAAAACCTTTGCGAATTGGTTATTTCTAATTTGAGGAATTTAGTTGGGATGGATGACTATGCAATTGACTACTAAGTTGGTGTGTGTTGGTATTGATGGTGCATCAGTAATGTAGGGTCATAAAAGTGGACTTTGTGTTTACCTACAAACAAAAATTGCACCATATATGATTCCAATTCATTGCATGGATCATAGAATGAACCTTGCATATAAAATTGTTAGCACATTTGAAAATGTCGCTAAAGTGGAAGAGCTCATTTGTGACTTGCACACTTACATGGAGTAGTCCAAAAATATTTTTAGAGTTTTAGAAATTTGCAATTGGAGTTATCGATGGTAAAAATATCCTTAAATATGTTGATACAAGATGGATTTCAATGTATGAGCTTACATGCAGGATTTTTGAAGAATACCCATCTTTAACAGATTTCATGTTTAAATACCATAGGGAAGTTGACAAAGTGAAATATTTGTTTGTACCATTTAAAATATTTGAAAACATTATTGACACTATGCGATATCCTCCCTATGTTGAAGGAAATTAATTGATTAATTAAACATGCTCAAGAAATATCCATATATATTTCTGACTTCATAAGGTTGAGAAAACATGTATGTCTATCTCTTGATATGTTATACAACTCTGAAGAAAATTTTAAAGGACCGGTTTTTCAATAGTTGGAAAAATTTAACATATATAAAGGATCTGAAAATCTATTTGAAATTCAATATCAATGACCATATTTGTATCATTGATTAATGGGATGGAGATTTCAATGC
Source organism: Taxus chinensis (assembly GCA_019776745.2). NCBI lineage: Eukaryota > Viridiplantae > Streptophyta > Pinopsida > Cupressales > Taxaceae > Taxus > Taxus chinensis. The sequence goes on along the minus strand of CM034147.1, from coordinate 663,343,308 downwards.
ACACTTTCCAAAAAGTAGAGAATATCACAGTAACAGATCTTAAAGAAGTACCTGTAACATGTAATTTATACAAAAAATTATATGCGACACAATAGTAAAATTAAGAATGTTTCAAAAAGCTTATCCCATGAGATCAGAGAATGTTTTAAAAGGGATGAACTGCTTGAGGCCATGGCAGTGATGTATCCTAATTTTTGGAATCTTGATAGAGGTAAAGAAGGCATAAGATTTTTTTACAAATTTATGGAAACTCTCATTAAGAATTTTAGTAAATCTGTAGAGTTCCAAGGATTTGAAATTAAAGGTATTATATAGAAGGAATTACTGACGTCTCATTCATCTCATTTCATACTAACAATGATTGATCAATATAATTGTCTAACTGAACCAACAAAAAAAGGTGTTATTACACAACTATGGAAAAAGTTGTATCCTAGTAGCATCCTACAGGAAAGTATTAGTGAATATTTATGATTATATGAATTGTGTCAAATAATGATATTGGGCTTGGTGGAAGATGAAAGGGTTTTTAGTGCATTAACATTTGTTAAGTCGAAAATCTGAAACAAATTGGATAAAAATTTAGAGACTTGTTTGAGATTGTATGTTTCATGATATTCTGTGGACACATTCCTGTATGAAAGAGCACTAGAAATATGGAGTTCTATTACAGATAGGAGAGGGGTCTTTAATACAACCACTAGAAAAGAAGATATGGACACTCACACTGAATATGCCTCTGGGACATTAGATATGAGTGTGAGTAATGAAGAACAAAATAGTGAAGGTCCAGGAATGTTTCAGCTACCTAATTTTAACTAATGATTTAAGAACATTGTATTTCTACAGCTAAATTTCATATAACATTATTATGTAGTTGACATGTTGTGTTCTTTATTAAAATATAGTTTCAGTATTGTTGTTGTGTTATTTATTGAAAGACAAATCTATGAATTATTTAATTTTTTCCATTGTCTTTCCTAATGAAGTTTTGAATGTTACAACTTACTATATGAATGTTTTGACTCTTGATACTTGGATTCATTTAGAAAATAAAAAATAGTAAGAAAAAAAATTAAAAATAAGCATAATTAGTTATTAAAAATAGTAGAGAATTGTTTGAGCTAACTGATATAGACTAAAGATGTATGTATGGACATAGTATTTTTGGAAATCAAATTTCATATCAAATAAACATAATATCATAGAATTATTTGTAGAACATGCACATGAAAATTATACAATTACAACACCATATAAATTTAAACTCTCAATATTTCATATAATGAATAACTTAGAAGATAAAAATTAGTAGAAAAGTATATATATTGAAAGTTTGAATATTAAACTATTTTCCAAATTACAACAAGTGTTCCAAATGACAATTTACACAATTTCAACTTGTAGGTCTACTTTCTTAAGAAGTAGTTAATTTCATTTGTGTTTCTGAGACCTCTGAAAATTGCACTAGAACCTTATTTTAAAACACCTGACTCAACCAGATCCTTCAAAACTGCATTGATATTCGAAAGTATTTGATGTTTTGAATTTGCTACATCACCGACTGACAATATCATTGGATCCTCTTCAGTTTTCTTCTTCAACAATATTTCTAGATCCATTCCATGTTCCTTTATAATCCTTCTTAAAGTATTATTTTTCTTATTTAATGTAACAAGATTCCGCTTCAGATCAATAGCTGCAACTAAAATTTTCCTTACACTCTTCAAATGGACATCAAGCATTATAGCCTCATTCTTCAAATTCTGGTACTTGGACTGCATTTTAAAACAAAAAAGTAATTAATTAAAAAATAAATTGTAAATCATATTTGAAAATTATTTAAAACTTACCAATGCCTTATCCCTTTATGCATTTGCAATAACAAGGCCCTTGTGTCTTGACCACATATTATGATATGTTTGTGCTTTTACATTAAAATTCTATATTTTTTTCAACATAATATCTAATACATCATCATCATAAGTATTAGTATATGACCCAGTACCAAAAACAACTTGATTCATCAAAATATAAAGCTTAGTTGGTTCATTTTGAACTGAAGAATATAATAAATGTCTTTGGGAGTGGTTCTTAAATTGAGAATTAATTTCTTTAATAAAAAATTTTAGACCTAAAATCCCACAATCTTAATAATTATATATTCTTAGATAAAATATCATTCAATGTGGCTTGACAATTGTCAGCCAAAAGACTATTAAGTGAAAAACTAGGTTTTTCATCATCATTCAAGGCAATTTCTCTAGGAGAAGGTGTGTTCGAATGTTGTTCTCTCACTGGAGAAATATGACTTATCCCATGAATCATATCTTGTGTATTGAAAGCTCCATGGGGCTGATCCCCACTTGCACTTTCAATGCTAAGATATTCCTCATCCAAATCAATCTCATTCAAAACAGACAATCCACGTGCACTAGTAACATTTCCCAAAGAAAATGTTGGAAACTCAACTCTAAAATTAAGGATTCCCTTGCTTGAAGCTCAAACATTAAATGATATATGTTTTTTGCTACCCTTGTCCTGATATTTTTTTGTGGCGGTGGAATATTTTTCCTCAAAGAATCTATGTTTTTTGAATTGGAGGAGGAGGCACTGAAATAATTGATTATAGAAAACATGAGAAATTGAAACAAAAAACATAAATAAGAAGGGAATAAAATAAAATTATGTATCATATATGATTTAAAAACATTACATATTGGTGGGGATTTTATGTGGGATGTATATGGTTCTTGTTTGTAGTTGTTGTGGTGATTGGGAGTGGGATTGATGCTGGTATTGTTGATCTAAACGTAATTACGTAATTTATTAGTTTATTTGTTTTAAACAAAATAATTTATAACAAACTAAAAATTAATTAAAATTAAAACATAAATGAGATACATACATGTTGTAATAAAGATATATCTTCATCATGTGTATCATCAAATTATATATACATTTTTGTTGGGCTAAAACGAGCCCAAGATATAAACTTGAGCTACTGGAAGTTGCTGCACCAAAGGAATTTAAACAAGTTATTTATATTTAGATGAAATTATATACATTTAACATATTGGAATATAGAAATATTACAAACTTGGTATTAGTGGCATGGTGAATGTTTCAATTGGACGAGGAGTTATGGAACTCCTCATCCATTTCACTAGATAAGAGCTTATTTGTGGAGTGGACCAAGAGTGTCTAGGTCCTCGGTCCGCCGATCTTCAGAAACACTAAATAATCTCCTGAATCTAGTGGTAAATTCCCTTTTATGGCAGCCTCTCTTCTGCTTGTAGCTGAACAAACTATCCCCTATTATCATTAGACAATAAATTGAATATTAATTACAAATATAATTTATAAACTATTACATAAAATTAATGATAATGATAAAAATGAAAATAATCATAAATTTGGGAGATGGGACTGACCTCATGTTGTTCAACTGTTAAAGACATATATGCAGGCTTGGTGTTTAGGGCGGTAGGATGAGGGTTTCAACATAAATTCAAAAGAGATTCATAATACAAACCAAGAATAAAATTTTGAGAATTAATAGTAACAGTCTCATTCACATTTATGTTGCTTAGGTCATTTCTTATCTGGGTGGATAAAAAAGTGCACCAATCATATTTTTGGCCACTGAGGGTACACATGATATATGCAAGGGTCTAAAAGGGAATATCTGTATATCTGGCCTGCAATATGATTCTGGCTTGGAAAACCTGCACCATACCTTGCAGAAAAGGGTTAGTGAAATCCTTGAGGGCAATTCCCCTTTTTGAAGGATTTTGGGAACTTGTAAATGTAAGGAGATAATTTATCAATATTAAATAAGATAAAATCAAAATTCCTAAAATTAGAAAATGGTAAAACAATAATATGATAATTGGTAAAATAGTAACATGATACTTACCAGTAGCTGCATCAATCGATAATTAGTAATGAGACTCCAAATACTTGATATCTTCATTAGATAAAATGGCCTTCATTGTGACAAGATCCACATCTTTATGTGGTAGAAATTGTCAAATGATGAATTTATATAGGGGACATCCCAAAGGATAATGTGTGTGATGGGAGTTGAATGGAAAATGTATAAGAATAATTATCATAGGTTGATAGAAGGTTGCTCAGTGTTTTGGTATCTCTAGGAAATTGGGGCATATAAACTAGCCATATGAAACTGGAGGCATCAATCCATTGCAAAAATGAATTGGGATATGATAGAAGTTTGTATAGTTGAGGAAACATAAGGCTCTTATAAGAGAACTTATAGATTCGAGTTGAACGTGAGCCTGAGGTTGTTCCTACACTCTAGATATGGTCTTCCTTCTTGGAATTTTTATAAAAACTTGAATATACAGTTAGACGTTCCTATTTGGACATTGGAGATAGAAAGTGGTTTTTTTTGGTGTTAGATTCGAACAAAACCAATTATAGAAGTTTCTATTTTGCATTATGGGCCTTTGCTCCAATTTTTTGGAGGGATTCCAATCACCAAGTTTTGTAGATCTGAAAAATGAATATTTAATCAAAAAAAAATCATATGGCTTTATAAAATGGAAGATAACATCAATGGCGGCATGTAGATACTCCCCTTAAAGGAATTTTGTAAGGATTCTAAAGTCTGAATTTCATGGAAATCGAGGCAAGAGTTTGAGGAGTAATGAGAATTTTTTTGTTTTGGAGCATGAGGGTTTTTGGTGAAATTTTGGCAGCATAACAAAAAGGGATCACGTGAAGAGAGTTTTAAAATGACCAATAATGGATGAAAAATGACTAAGGACAACCTTTATTCCATCCCTCTTTCATTTCCCCTTTTGAAACATAGTTAACTCGCATTAAACCCAACCCGGGTCAGCCCAACCCAAGTGGAGCCACACACTATGGTTTGTCCCATAAAAAAAGGTGACAAAGGGACATGGAGACATCAGTAAGCTGAGAATGCACTATAGGTGAGGGAAATATGAGAGGGGGACATGGAAAACTGAGTTTATGTAGGTGAAAACAACATACCTAACCACTAAGGTTGCCATTTAAGTGATGAAAGTTGAACTTCTCATGTGGTGGAAATTTTGTATGTCCCCTATGTCCCCTTAGAAATGGGGACAAAGGGACATAAGCATGTAAAAAAAAATTCCATCAATTCAAAGCATCATAGAGAGGGGGTAGGTGGGATTAGGTGAGAGGAAGACTTCATTCTAACCACTAAGTTATTCTTTAAGTGACGCAACTTATTTTTTGATGAGGGAGTGCAATTTTGTTTCATCCATGTCCCCTTTAACTTATTCAAAGGGACACATGGACATTAGGGGTGAAATTTTGCACTTTTACCCAAAATAGATGCATGCCTTCACCGAACATTGTTTGAAATAGCCATATGAGTCTATTTTCTCGCCACCAGGAGCTAGGAATACACTTCCAAGGAAAAACATTATATGATTTTGACTCAAAAAATGTCTGATGAGAACATTCCCACTATTTTTAGGAGACAATTATTCCTGTAAGTTTTCATTTTTAACCCTTTTTCAATTCTTCTAACTGGTAAAAGAAACGTTCATGATAATAAAAAGAATAACCAACACCTTAGATGTGAAGGGGGCCTCACATATGTCATATTGGAATTTGAATTAGGTCTCAAATCTTCGCGAGGTATCCAATATTTTTTGACCAATCTCCCCCGAGAAAAAGGGACCTTTCCTTGCCCTGTTGGACAAGTTTCTAGTGCTTCTCACTCTCAAAAACTTGAAATGAGTTACCCCATCATAAATTTGGCCTCATAATATTTTGTATGAGTATATGATTACCATATGAATCTTCCTGAGGATCCTAATATATCCATAACAAAACAAAAATATTTTTACCCACTTTCATTTCCTTATACCATGCTAAGAATAGCCCGGTATTACATAACTTGTTCCTAGTCCTGATTTTTTATGTAGAAATGTCCTAAACTACCTCAGATGACTACATATATCTTCTAAACACTCCTTGGGTGCTTCAAATTTTTCCAGTACGTTCCCTGATGGTTTTCACCATGTGTAAAAACGACTAAAAGGAAGCCCTTTTGGAGCCTTCGAAAGCAATTATCTTCTCATGGATCATGTTGAGCAAGATCTCGTGTACATAAAACACACTTAAAAATAATATTACCACATTCTTCCTGACCATTATGAGGGTAACACAGTAACTGATTTGACCAGAGGATAGGTTTACATTGAACATGAGAGGGAATTTCAAATGTGGGCTAGATTTTTATGACACAATTTTTGAATTTTTTATGTGGGGGACAACCCGCTTTCACTGAAGAATTTTTCATATTTTTGAACATGTTACCAATACACCAAATGGAATTTCTTAATGAACCCATTCACTAGTTTAACTAAGTATGAACCCTTCTTTAGTTGTTTTGGCAAATACGAGGCAATGAGAGAACTCTGGGATATCAGACAAATAGAAGGTGGTCCCTCTCCTCCTAGAGATGTCAAAATGAACATTTATTTAGTCAAGGATCAAATTTAATAATTTTTTGTCCTTTCCAAATCGGAACTTTGTTTCAAATGGATAATCCATGTCTTCATTCCTTTGTGCAGGTGCTCTTTCATATGGTCTCTCATGATTTCCATAGGATTGATTTCTAATCATGTTGATCTCATCATATTATTTATTAGGCCCAACAATGATAGTGTGATCTTCACTTATTATGTCCTTCATGATCATTTACTTCCATGGGATGATCCTTGATAATCATTGCATCAACACCATCAATGACTTCCTGCTGATTTACCCCACTTGATTGGTCCAAATGTTTTAATTTCCATTACATGAATTAACTTACTGGGAAATTCATGAGTTGTAACAAAACTCCCCGATGGAGGAGGCATGGAGCTTATATATGATATTATCTACATGAGGTACCCACAACTCATTTTATTCCTTCGATACATTATGAATACAATCTTTCCTGACAGACAAGAAAGAGAAAATATCATGCTCATATCCATATACCAGTTGTCTTCAAGAGAGATATCATATTTTTTATCTTGGTCTATTTCATCATGAATTTTTTTTAATCAATTGAGAAATCATAACTAGATTCATACCTATCTTGCATTTTCATGGCTTGCATTAGGAGTTCAAGGTTGAGCTAGGGATATTTGGTTTCTTCTACAACTCTCAACATTTCTTGCACAGATTCCTCCTCCAAATCTTCCAAAGGCTCATCATAAATTATCCTCTCTTCTTCATAGATGACATTCTCAATGAGAGACTCAAAATCTATTTTACCAATACACTAATCACCAAGAGAATATTCTTATTCAAATGGAAATAAGAACACATCTTCTTCACGAAAAAATACATTGGCTGATTTTTCAGTTTGGAACTCATCAAGAATCACTTCATCTCCCTCATGGCCTATGCATCATTTGGAAATTTGGACTTGTTTTCTTGTAATTCAATATCTTTCCACTCTTCATCATTACCAATACCAAATCAAGAAGGAATGCTTGGTCCTATCAAGATAGGAATTTCAGCCTCATTTATAGATGTTATGAAATGATTTACATTCCCGATGTCCTAGTACAATATATTAGCTCTTGGATCTTCTAAATTTTGTACCGTGTATTTCATATTTCTTACCAAAAAATACTTATTCATTTTTCCCTTAACCAAAATGGTTGTAGAAGACCAATCCATTTGGATTTCACCTCCCAAGTACCATGACAGGAAATTCTACTTAGAAACATTTTGAATGATGCTTGAAATATCTACTACCAAAATAGTCAAAAATACTTTCTTATCCATAAATTCAACGAGATCCATCTATGCATCCTTTATCCTACCCCATAAGTGGGACTTCCTTTTACTCCATGGAGTAGAAATGACCATTTTTCTGAGTCAAGGTAATTTTGAGAGCATTGACAACTTTTATGGGCATTACATTATCAGAAGCACCTAAGTCTATTATATAGTTATTTAGTTGGTATCCTCAAATGAGAAGGGAGATATATAGAATGGATCAATCTTATTGGTCTTTGATGCACTCATGGAAATCATATTCTACTATGGAGGATTAGGTGGAGTTGGAATTAGTCCCTTGGAACTAGGAACCATAATATTAGGCTTTGAACTACTACCTTTGATATAATAGACAACCTTATCAAATTATCCCAGGTGAGTTCGCAAATATTTAGATTTGGAAATATGCACTTTATAATTATTTACATGTTCTATGCTATCAAAGGAGGTGGATGTAGATGAGGTACATACCCTTGGGTCAACAAGGTGCTTTGGGGGGTGAAGTAGGGACTACCATTGAAGTTGGAAGAGTATTAGCAATGGGAGTAGATGTTTGAGGAGCAGGGGCTGATTTTTTAGGTACACTAGAAGATTTTGAAGGACTAGCTTTTTTAGAAATGGAATTATAACTAAGATGATCATTGGGAGACTTAATTTGAATAGAATATAGCCTCTTGATTTCCATGAGATCCAGCTTATCCTTTACAGACTCCATAGTAAGGTAAAAGAAGAGATCCTTGAATTGATTATTTTATTTTGTAGAGTCATCCGTTGAAGGATCTTTAGTCTTATTATTTTTTGGAGTAGTGGTGGGGGAAATTTCTTTCTGAGATTGTGAGCAGGTGAACACTACACATGAGAATCTAGGTGCATCATCATCATCATATTCTTCACCTTATAAATATTCAAGGAATCCAATTTGTACATCATCTACTTCTTCAATCTCCATGACATTGCTATCCTTCACTTTCTTGTTTTGGATCTACAAATTATTCTTATCTTCTTTAGTTACACATATTACATTAACTAGTGAAGATTCCAAGGAAATCCTTTGGGGTGTTCCTATAATCTGATTCTTGTTCTGGTTTGGTTGGGATGCTCATTGAGAAACTTCCTTCTTTAAGATTGTCAATTCATTAGCCAACTTCTGCAATAATGAATTAAGCTCTCTCATATTTGGGATTCTACGCCGTTATCCTTAATTGAATGATTCTTGATATTTCCCGAACAAGACGAGGTCATCTTCCACTTCAATGGAAATTTCTTGAGAATTTTCCAAATCTATTGGTTGAATTCTCAGTAGAAATAAACTAACTTTAGGAAACAATGAATTCATGAAGAACCTTTTTAAATTATCTGTAGTAGGATAGCAAATAGTGGGAATCTTGTTGATCAACTTATTGAATTTTTCAACAAAGTATCTCATGGAATCTTATGGTTATTTCTTCAGTTGAGTTAATTGAGCAAGAATGGCATGCACATCTTCTGTAGTCTTGAATCTAGCTTTGAAACTTTCCTTTTCATATTGAGCCCAATCCTACAATTAAGTGTGATTGGTAAAATAGTAAAACCAATGTCCACAACGACATCTTGTAATGAATTCCATGATTATCCACACTATAACATATCCATGGTGAAAATCACAACACTACCACAATGATGCATGATGTGCAGACAATATACGTTTTGATCCTTTTGTTGTTGCTTTCCCATCACCTCTAGAATTTGGGAAATTTCTTTCTTGAACCTTTAGGAAGTTCATGAATTGGAGGATTCAAAGCCAACAGAAAAATGTTTTTTCCTCCAAGGAAGAGGTTCTTGTGACTTCTTCATTTCCATCCTCAAATTCCTCTTTCTTCCTCTTCTTCTTCCTCTCTTTAGGAATTCAAAGTCTGACAAAATGATAGGAGAATAGTAGGATTTTTACAACTAGTTATTCAATATGGATCTTCAAGAGGATTTGTAAGAACTTGTCTTGATTCTTGTATAATGGAAATTCTAAGGGAATAAACTTGTAATTTTTCTTCAAATTTTGGATCAACAATTCCACCTACACGATCAGCTCAGGTATACCTTCTTTCAGCCAAATTTTATCAAGTACTTAGAAAGGAAAGAAACTGAAAAATTGCAGATTCAACTCAACAAATATTTACACGAGGCTTTTTTAACATAATTTTTTTGGTTTTTTTCAATTTTTTGGATTTTAAAATATCTATTTTTTTGTAATTTTAGATATCTATACAAGGTGCACAAGGGAAGATATGTCCCCAATAGTGTCAGGTAAAACTGTTGGAAAAATAATTTTTCACATGGGAAAATTAGGGATCTCTCACCAAACAGAATGGGACTAAGTCCCTCTACTTGAATAAGGTAGCTCCATTTATTGAAAACATGGAAATTATGTACACTATTCTAATAACCGGGGGTCAGATCTTTTGAATGAGGGATCACATAGGGGTATTTCCCTACACCTGTGAAAAAATGCTTGTAGATACTACAAGGGAGGAAATAACTTGAGAGAGAGGTGCAAAGAGAATAGTGAGAGGGTTTTGTACAATAAATAACAAAATAGATTTTATTTCTTAAAACCATAATACATCCAAGATTTCAATGAGAAGAAACCATTTACATAGAATAAGGAACATGATACAAATAACACAAAGTATAAGTGCATAACATTCAACAAGTACATGATAATGGAGTGTACTTGAGATGGAGAGGAAACATAGAAAAAGGAGATGGAGGATTTTGATCACTTGTTCCTAGAAAGAATATGGTATCTAATAAATAAGAATAATAATCCTTTTGAAATGATGATTGTCTCTCAATTTATAGCTTGACAATGCAACTCTTCATCTACTCCCACATGAATCTTCATGTCCCATCACTTGTGAATTTTAAATTTCCCTTAGAAGAGAAAAATTAAGTACCTATCTTATAATTTGAGAGATTAATTTTACATTTTACAAATATTTTATTATCGCTTAAGTAAATAGGAAAAAAAATCATGATTACATACAATGAGGAATTAGAAAGGGGGGATAAGAGGAGAAAGAATGAACAAAGGAGAGAAAAGATGCTCCAAAGCATGGATGAAGGTGTCTTTGCCCATGATGGAGACCATATCTGATGATGATGAATATGAAATATTGATCTATGATGACCCTCTACTAGTATTCACCAGTGAAGAGCTTTGATATTACCCCCCCTTCAAAAACTCTTGAAATGATGAACCTCAGCAACACTACTTGGACACACCGAGAAGAGGAATGATGAACACTTGATAGGTAGACCACTGAGAGTATTTAAAGATGAATTCCCTCACTGAGAAAATCCTTATAATTCTTGAAACAATTCCATATATTTATGAACAATCATTCTCATGGGGATAATTTGGTGCATTTTTCTTACATAACCATGATCATGATTCTGTGAGAGAACTGATAGTGAATGAAGAATGAAAACAAATCATTATGATAAGGGATTGTGGGAAGTAGAAAGGGACCAAAATAAATTCCATACATCTTATGATCATGCACTCTATGTGAGATGAACTGAAATGGTTCTCGGGACAACACTGGTAATTTCCCATTTAGACACTTTATGCTCACCGCATCACGGAATGTGGGAATTTACTTGAGAATTAAGAGAAAGAATCCTATGAGTTCCAAGATCATTATAAAATTCATGAAGGAATGATATGTGGTCATTTTGATCTCATTTTATCCATTCACTATTTTTAGCATGTTCATTATGATTGTCCTAGTTTTTTCCAGTTTCACCAATCTGGCTCTTTTTAAGTGTCTCGAACATGGGGGAATGAAATGATGCATATAAATTCACATTTTTCTTGGACTTAATATTATTATTAAGTGCTCTAATTGATACTTACTAATGAAACCAATTACATAAAAAATTATTTTGTATTTTTAGCCTTTGCTCCAATTTTTGGAGGATTCTAATCATCATGTTTGTATATATCTAAAAAATGGGTATTTTTATCTATAAATTTAATATAGTTGTATAAAATATAAGATATAATCAATGGAGGAATGTATATACTCCACTTAAATTCGTTTTTGTAAGGATTCTACAGTCTGGATTTCATGGCAATCAAAGCGGGGGTTTGTGAGTAATAACAAAATTTGTGTTTTGGAGCATGAGGGTTTTTGGTGAAATTTTGGTAGCATAAAATAAAGGGATAACATGAAGAGAGTTCTAAAATTACCAACAATGGATAAAAAATGACTAATGACAACCTTTATTCCATATCTCCTTCATTTCCCCTTTTGAAACCTAGTTAACTCACCTTAAAACAAACTCGGGTCAACCCAACCCAAGTGGAACCACACACTATGGTTTGTAACATAAAAATAGGGAACAAAGGTATGTGCCATGGGTGAGGGAAATATGAGAGGGGAACATGGAAAATTGAGTTTGTGAGGGTGAAAACAACATGCCTAACCAAGGTTGTCATTTAAGTGACGCAAGTTGAACTTCTCATGTGGTGGAACACGTTTTTTTTCCACATTTCCCCTTTGACATGGGGAAAAAAAGTACATGAGAATTCGAAAGATGCACCAAGGTTCAAAGCATCATGGAGAGGGGGTAGGTGGGATTAGGTGAGAGGAAGACTCCATTCTAACCACCAAGTTGTTATTTAAGTGACACAACTTATTTTTTATGAGGGAGCACACTTTTGTGTCCCCCATGTCCGTTAAAAGGTAAAAAGGGACATTAGGGGTGAAAATTTGTGCTTTTACCTCAAATAGATGTTTGCCTTCACCGAACATTGTCTGAAATAGCCATTTGAGTCCATTTTCTTGCCACCATAGCTAGGAGTAGAATTCCAAGGGAAAAAAAATTATTATTTTGACTCCAAAATGGATAATGAGAACATTCCCACCATTTTGAGTAGCCAATTGTTCTTGTAATTTTCCATTTTGACCCTTTTTCAGTTTTTCCCAAGCTTGTGCGTTGGTGAAAGAAACTACCACCGAAGTTCATGATGATAAAAATAAGAACAAACACCTTGTATGAAAGGGGGCCTCACATATGTCACATTTTAATTTTAATTAGGTCTCAAATCTTCCCGAGGTGTCCAATATTTTCTTATCAATATCCCCTGAGAAAAAGGGGCCTTTCCTTACCCTGTTAAACAAGTTTCCAATGTTTATCACTCCCAAAACTTGAAATTATTTTCTCCATCATAAATTAGGACTGATTATTTTCTGATGAGTATCTGATTACCTTCCAAATCCTCCTGAGGCTCCTGATATATCCGAAAAAATCCAAGTAGCTTTTTCACCACTTTCATTTCCTTATACCATGATAAGAATAAATCGGTATTACATAACTTGTTCCTAGTCCTAATTTTTCTTGCATAAGTTTCCTAAAATACCTTAGATGATTGTATATCTCTTCCACACACTTATTGGGTTCTTTGAATTTTCCTTGTACGTTCCTAGAGGGTGTTCACTAGGTGCAAAAAGGCCGAAAATAGCCCTTTTGGAGTCTCCAGAAGCACTTACCTTCTCATGTATCTAGATACCCTCATGAATCAGATTGAACAAGATCCCATGTACATGAAACACACTTGAAAATAAAATTAGTGCATTCCTCCTAGCCATTATGAGGGTAACACAATAACTAATTTGAACGAATGACAAGGTTACATTGATTGGGAGAGGGAATTTCAAATGTGGGCTAGGTTGTTAAGAATTTTTTTTGAATTTTTATGCTAAATATATAGCATACAAACACATATTTGTAGATTTTGGGGTGATCAAATTCCCAAAAAGATATTTTAGTTCAAATTAATCATATAATTGGGTACTTTGCACCAAGGGAAGATTTTCACAAGGTTTTATAGTTACCCCAATATGATGCTTCCTAAAAAATGGACCACACTACAACAGACATTATTGGACACATGAAATTTCTAAGTATGAGACATGCACGAACGTTGAAGGATGCACACAAGGTGCACACAGAAGTATGAAAGGAGAATTTTTAAAGAATGAAACAATGGGAAAAGGGATATGTAGAAGTGTGAAGAAGAACGCGTGAAGGTTTAGACGTAGGAATAACCAAATCATGAGTTAGTAAGAATTACTGAGTAGGATAAAAATAGGAAAAAGCAAAATTCAGCGTGATGATCAAGGAAAGCCATAAATAGACAAAAGTGTAGACATAATTAAGTGAAAATAGGATTAAAAACATGCAGGGCTACTAATATACATGAAGCACACATGGAAGAGGAAGAAATAATTATAGCATGCTACAATATTAAAGAAAGGATATTTATAGCGTACGGATAGAAATAGATATTATAGAAGGAAGGAAACCACTTTTGGAGAACCGCGGGCTAGATTTTATTTATATAAAACTGTTGGTTGTAAAATCATGTAATATGTGTATAGGTATGGTCTATTTTTAGAATGTATTTGATCAAGTGGTGAAGGAAAAGTTCCCCACCCTATATATATTTGATGCATCCATGTAAGATGGAGATGTATAGTAAGTTGGAGACATATTTGATAGTGGAGATAGATGATCTCAAGGTTTTGAATTATGGATTTGAGTCTGTGTAGCAAAGGATTGTGCTATTGATTATTGTAAAGCATCATGATTATAATGAAAATGCAACTCCCTTTTGGTTATGATTAATTGTATTCGTGCAAGTTATAGTAAGTCCACGTCCTTCATAAGGTATATTTACATGTTATGATAACTATGAGTTCATGGATAGCATCTTGGTAGCCATATCCGAGAAGGATCCTAGTCGGTTTATGCGTGCATCGAGTAAGCATCTAGACCTCTATCTAGGTGAAGGGATAGCATACTAAACCATGTTGTGTCAAACATAGACTACAATGTGACACTTTAGTTTTTTTCTGGGACATTATTTAATTTACACTCTCAAGATGTGGCATGTACATGGAATTTTGGTTATCCTTAGAGAGTGTTGAATGTTGGCTACACAAGGGAGAAGATAAATTTTCACAAAGATACAACACTTGTGGAAATTTCAATCCGCATAAATGGGTTGAGGAAAATATTTATGATGCGCTTTATGAGACGTTATTCAGTTTCTTTCCTCAAGAGTTATATGATTGGTTAGTAGCATACGCAATGAATAGAGGGAGTAGGCTGGGGAAAAAATAGATCTAGACTTAGGAAAAATTAGTTGATTTAGAAAATCCATGGATGGGCACAATAGATTGTTGGTGGGAAGGTGTTTTGAGGAATTAAAGTTTTGGAGTACGCAATCTCAACTTATTCATGTCTGGAGGACATTGATTTCTAGTTTCTTCATAATCCCAAAGGATTATATTTACACAAAATCCCACTTGCCATTAAAATATTGATGATAGAACTTGGACTTGAATCCATTACTATGGATAGCTAAACCCTGTCACTCGCAAGGACAAGGAAAGAGGTTGGGAAGGATGACATTGAGACAGATGGAAGTAGAAAGAGAAAAAAAATATTGCTTAGATATAATGATGCACAAGAAAGGGAGGTCGAAGAGGCACTGATACAAATATGAATAGTGCCAAGCGATAATGTTTATAACCCTGAGGAAAATAAGATGCCATAGGAATATGTCCCTCTGATATTAGGAAAGCGTAAAAGGACCCCCTCGACATCTAGTGAAAGTGATTCTAGTGAAGATTTAGGAGCCATTGGTGTACATATAGACCACCCTGGAACCTTATCCCTTACACATGGTACTCAAGATTCAGAATTTCATATAGAAGATTATCATAATGAGGGTGAATAACATGAGCGCAATCAAGGATCACCATATTGGGAAGGTGACACAAGTAGAATTGTGTTAGTATCCACTCAGGAAGCACAAAAGATAAAAAAATAACACATGGTAGCGGTTTTTGCTGCTCATTTGGATTTGATAACATGTTAACAAAATTTATTTGGGAGTAGTACTGTACGTATATCACTAAGAAAAAATATTGGCACACTACTCTCTGGAATCAGTAACATAGGTGTAACACCAACACAAAGTTTTAGTGTGTAGATGATTTCTACTACCAGAAGGCATACGAGAGTTATATAAATAGGGGGATCGAGAGGATTTGGTCCTTCCCCAAGTTGGATAAATCTTGGTGGAGGTTCAAGGTCTAGATTTGGTCCTCCTTGAGTGGGGGAAATCTAGGACAAGGAAATACCCCTCCACAATAGCCTCATAATTTCTATGAAATATCTCTCCACTTTCATGAGTATAAAGGAGTAGATAATGTAGTTGAACACATGCACAAATGTGAGCTCCTATGGAGATCCATAGGGATTAACAATTCTGACAGGAAGGCCAATCATTTTGTAACTATATTGCAAGGTCATACACATAGTTGGTATTGTAAGTATGATCCACACCAAACAAAAAATTATTATAACACCTCACGCACCACCTTCTTGATTGAGTTCCATTTCCACAAGTTTGAAAAAAAGATCATCAACATGTTAAAAAGATATCAAACAAGGACTATCTGAGAGTGTTCAGGAATATGGTGCATGGTTCAAGACTCTGTTATCAAATATTTCATATGATATCCACCAAAAGCAGCATGTGCAATTAGTTTTTAGGTGGACTATTGACACATTTTAGGAGGGTGATTTCACACAATATGTTTACAAATCCATGAGAGGGTCTGGAGGCATCCCTATGCGCAGAAGTATTTTTTAGTGTCGAAATTAGGGTGAGCCCATTTCTAGAAGCACATATTATAACTATGGCCACACAATTAGAGAATTTGTATGTTAGTTCAACACATGACACTTGAAGTGGAATCTAGTGTACAGACTGTGAAGTAGAGGGGGCATATTAAAAATAGTTTTCCCGTGTAGGAATGTGTGCATTAATACTATTATCTTGTGAGATATTCCACAAGGATCATGATTTCTCAGAGTTCTCACTCCTTCGGTGAGCTACACATAATAATTTATCCATCAATTTCAATATTTGTGATGCACACACACACCACACACACACACACACACACACACACACACACACACACACACACACACACACACACACACACATGATAGAACTCAATTCTAAATTATTGATCACATCCATGAAGCATGTGAGACTGGGTTGCACCAAACTAGTATGAAAGGTAGATCGTAGGTGCGTGAATGTTAAAATAATGGTGCTAATAAAAATGGAAATGGGGATTATAGAGGAGGGTATTGAGGAAAATTTTGTGGTGGTCATGGAGGAAAGTTCATCTATAACACTTATTATTCATGTGGATCACCTTTTCATTATCAGCGCAAGTTCCCAAAGTACTTGTCTTATGTGTATTATAGAAAGGGGCATAAGGTGGAGGATTGTCCATATTTATATGAGAACATGTGCAAGAAAACAATGAGAGAGGCACAAAGATGATACAAGTTGAGCACGAAAAGAAAGGACAATTGAATCCTAAAGATTTGGTAAAAGCTAAGAAATAACCATTGTTGTTCACCACACATGCTAAGGATTCACATGCATGACAACAGGAAAGAACTAAACCACTCATCTAAAGAGAATAGATTATGCAAAATAATAAGTATCATGATGCAGGTCACTAGAAGTAGGTCTTCCATGAAACCATGGGCTTAATAATATATTTATAGGGGGAGATATAGTGTTTAAAATATCAAGTGTGGGATAGGGAGCATGTGATACATACAGAAGTATTTGACAGGGGCATTGATGAACTCAGGGAAGTATGTCAGATGCTGTGACATGACAAAATCATACCCCTATTAAGTGAATGGTTACGAGAGAAGGTTCCACACATGGAGAAGGACAAAGAAATACATATATTACATGTGAATCTACCACCACAACACCATGAATATGATAATAAGATCACCTTAGATGTAATTATTGATGGATGGCTGGTGAGTAAGATCCTTATTGACACATGCATAAAGGTAAATGTGCTTACTTTGGATGCATGTAACAAGATTTGTAGGCCACCACTACAATCTTCCTCTAATGTGCTATATATGGCTAATAAGACAAGGGAAATTCCAATTGAAGTCTTAAAGGATACAAGCATCACTATACATGGGGCTAAGTTCAAAGGTGAATTTGACGTGTTGGAATTGATAGAGGTGGCTAATTTCCCTGTATTTCTTGGATGATCTCGGTGTTATATAAATATTGTAGATCTGTGTTTAATAAGCATTATATTAGTTTTGATAGTGAATATGAACATGTAGTAATCCCGAAGGATGGTACTCAAATTATGACATACACAGAGCCAATAAATGAGGGAATACCTAAATCAGATCTATGTGAAAATTGTGTGCGATATATAATGGGTTGAGCCTACAAAACAAGGGGCTCTCAAATGGGAATACACACACTCAATCGGTGACACTATGAGCATTACATGTGATAATTAGGAACATGTAACTTATGAGATGGTTGGTCAAGCAAAACAATGAGAATCACAGCACCCCTGGATGCTGATCAGATTTCTAGGTTGATCACTCTAGCATCCAGTGTGATATCCTTTCTTTGAGTGTGGGACTCATGAAAATGAGAAAGGAATCTCCAGAGAAGGTTGGTTCCTCTTCCTAAACTACCTGCCACAAGCTATTCCAGTGCAGGCAAGCTAATCTAATCCTAATCTAACCATGCCAAGGAGACAGAGAGAGAGAGAAAAGGGAAAAACAGAGCCTACACTAAAACGGTGATACACCAGAGAAGGAAAATGTTGAACATCTATCAAAACTGCCATGGAACAAGGAGAGGTGAGCAATGGGAAGGATGGACAGATGCATCACAGGCCCAAGGATAGATTTCACACAGAAAATGTCCCAAAACTCCATGAACACAGCTCCAAACCTGCAATGAACATTCAAACATGCACAAATACCTGCAATGAAGAGAGGCAAGAAGAAAACAAGCAAAAAAACGAGCAAGGATGGACAGATGCATCACGAAACACGTTTTTGTTGCTTCAGAAGTTTGCACAGAACATCATTTCAATAGTAAAAGGCAAAAAATGCCATTACAGAGCAGGGGAGGAGGTTCGAACTCCATTTTCAACCCTGGAGAAGAAAAGAAGGGAGGGCAGAGCTGAAAAGATGAACCACCCTTTTCTTAAAATGAGCCAAATCTGGCTTTTTACAATGCATGGGTCGAGCCCAGGAGAGAGAAAACGTAGGAAAACGTGCAAGCAGCCCAACCATTGACCAAAACGCATTCTTCATTAAAATCGGTGGTTGAAACATCACTTCTGGCCATGCTGAAGAAGAATGCGACCCATGTGCATTAAAACTAGTCAGTTGTTGAAACGTCAGGTTCTGGCCATTACCACGCGCCAGAGACGTTTCTTGATTTTCTCTCTCCAAACTGAACCAAAATGCAAGATTGACCCCAAATCGTGTAGAGAATTTCACCAGCTTTCCATTGATATAAAGAACGTGAAAATCTGAGCTCTGGATCGAAAGTTATGGCGATCTGAAGATTTAGGGCAAAAAACAGGCCAAAACGGATTTTGAATTTTTCCCGCGCTCTGCCACTTGGATGACACGTGTCGGGCTCTGATTGGATGAGCAATTCTCTCTCCTTCCCTTTCCGCGGGTTTTCCTTTGAAAATTTTGACTTTTTATAACTTTGGAAAATTTTCCATTTTTTCCCCGCGCCCCCCGCCACTTGGGACACGTGGCATGATCTGGTTGGAGGACAGGGGCGCGGGGTCATCCTTGTCTTTTAATTTTTTGGCCCAAGACTTTTGTCAAATTTTCCTAAGTCTTTCCCTGGCTCCGAACTCCCCCGCCTTAGGACACGTGTCCTGTGTCTATTAGCTCGGGCCGACCCTTCAAACCTTGCCCTTTGAAATTTTTTGGCCAAAAAACACTTAGCCAATTTCCATTGCGCTTCCCCTTGTGACACGTGTCACGCTCTGATTCGTCCGCGGGCCTCCTTGTCTCTTTCCGGCCATTTCGCCTTTTCGCGTCCCACGCGTACTTTTGGCCCAGATGTCCCAAACTGTCTGGGACAAATTTCTCCGAACCACCTGATTCGGGCTTCCTTGTTCCTGCTTTGCGGCGAAGACACGTGGCAAGATTCCATTCACTCTCGGCTCTTTCGGCTTTTCGCGTCCCGCGCGTACTTTTGGCCCGGATGTCCCAAACGAAAGTCCTCTGTTTCGGCCGAACCGGCCGGTTCGCGTCCTCCGCGTACTTTTGTCCCAACTGTCCCGGACTGCCTGGGACAAATATCTCCGAACCGCCCGAAATGGACTGACTTGCGCCAAACCGGCCGATCCGCGTCCCGTCGCGTACTTTTGTCCCAACTGTCCCAACTGCGCGAAACAAAGACTTAGGCAATTTTCTTCATTTTTTCGGCCGGTTCGGCTTTTCGCGCCCCGCGCGTCCCGATGTCCCAACTGTCCCAGATGCTGCGCAGACCGCCTGACGGCTTTTCGGCCGATTCGCGCCCCGACGTCCCAACTGTCCCAAGGACCGCCTGGACTAGGACTTAGCCGATTTTCTCTGTATTTTCGGCACCAAGCTTGGCTTTTGCAATTTTTTCACATTTTTAAAACTTGTTGGGTTTTCTTCTTGGACAGGAGAGTTAGAAAGAAGCCGAGGGGACCCCAGAAAACATGATTTTTTGCCTTGAATCAATCTACTTTCTCGGGACTGAATAATCTGATGCATGTTATCAAAATTACCCTGGGGGGTGAATTTTGGATAACAGTTTTGGCAACTCAGCGGGGTCATCTGCCTGCTAGATGAATGATCAGTAGCCTGAAGCAATCCATTGGGCATGGAGTCATGAGTAGTAGCCTGCAAACTGATCTGAACTTTGAAAACCTCCCTCTGAACCACTTGAAACCCACTGGACATGGAGTTGTTCTCACCAAAATGCCACTGAAATGGACTGTGCAAGAGCAAAACCAGCACCACAAAAACTATGTACAGAACTGAAAATCATACATGCTCCAAATGGAACATGCAGAGTGTGCACAAGCACTTCTTCTACTGAAAGCAAACCTACCTACTCTACTCTAACTGGAAGCAAAGGCAAGCTAAACAAACCCTGCAATTGGTTGTGAGAAATAGCTTCCCTTTCTCAAAAGTGGCAGCCATGCAATTGATTTGGAGCTGAACATGGCTGATTGGATGGATGGAAAATCAACAAGAAGCTGGTCTTCCACCCAAATCATCAAGGTATCAGCTGAAGGCAAATTCAATACCTCTTTTAGTTGCTCTGCATTTGGATTGAAGAGGTATGACAGCTGATCCTTGGTACTTTGTAGCTCACCCTCATGCTCAGAAGCAAGCATGACTGGTTGTGACTTCTCCTTTGGCTCCAATGAAGCCAAATACCTGATTGGGCAAGGTCTGATCCATTTGATATGCCCATAGCTCTGATTTTCAACTCCAAAAATGGAGTCTTCTTGTAGACCTTCTTGAATGGATGGTGTGGAAGCAATGGTGAAATTCCTCTGTCCTTTCTCTTCCTCCAATGAAGAACATGAAAGATTAAAATCTTCCAATCTTGGTTCCAAAGAGCTGCTATAAGATGCAGGCTGCTGCAAATGAATGTTCTCCTTCATGACAGCAGACTCAAGTGTTTGGAATGTGGATGATGAAAGAGAGAATGGTGGAAACTCAACCGGCTCTTCTCCATCAAAACAGTCCTCCAAATCTGACAGATAAACTGCCTCATGGCTGTCCTGCTGCAAATGCTCCACTTCCTCCATGGTGTCTTCTTGATCTGTAACTTGACCACCATGGTTTCTTTCACCCTCCAACATTGAGTTTGAGAGATCAAACTCCTCTTCAGTACTAGAACTTGAGAGAGGTGAAGTAGAAAGAAGAACTGAAGGTTCTCCTGTAGCCTGCTTTGTGCTCAAAGCCCTTGGATCTGTAATTTTCTCCTCCACAACTAGAATGTGCTCCTCTTCTTTTGGATCTGGAGCAGCTTCTCCTTTCTCTACTACTTGAAGACAATCTTGCTCTTGATAGAACTCTTCCTCCAGCATGAAGTTTGTCAAGTCAAACTCTTCAATCTGCTGCTCTAGAGGACAAGTTGGGACTGCAAGATCTTCTTCTGAGCTTTCTTCCTTTATGGCTGATTGTGCAACTTGAATTGAATCAGCATTCCCTTCAAATAGAGTGCCAACATGGACACTACTTTCTGAGCAAACTGACTGCTGATCTGCTTCTTCTTTTTGCTCTTCTTCTGCTGCCACAAAATCAGTCTTAACCACCATTTGTTCAACCTTAGCCTCTTCTGTAGGTTTAACCATCAAGGGGATCTTTGTCATCCCAAATTTGGCAGCCCAAACCCTCAAGTTGTCTGTCATTTCTTTTCTGTTGGGCTCCTCTTCTTGCTGTCCTTCATGGCCATTTTTTGCAATTTCTTCTTCCCCACATGGAATTGGGAATGCAAGAGGAGGGATGGGTTGTAACTCAATTGATTTGGAAATTTTTTGTGGTGGTAGAGGAGGTGAAACCTCTTGTTTCTTTGGGGGAGAGCGTATTTCTTTTAGCTCTTGTGGAGGGGATGACTGTTTGGAAGGAAAAAGGAAAGAAGAATTGAGGTGTGGTGGAAGACTGAGAGGTGGAGACATGGGATCAACATTTGGGACAGCAGATGGGGAGTTTAGAATTTGCAATTCCAAATGAGATGGTGCTGCTTGAGTAATGGGAAGAGAAAAACCAGATGATGGTGTAGAACTTACCCATTGACAAGGTTGTTCAACAACAAGTGTATAGGCCTCTATTTCTGCTGTCCATTGTGCAAGTTGGGGCAGCATCTTCATCATGAAGTCCAGCTTCTCCTGAGGGCTGAAGTGTCTTGGAAAAGGGCCTCCCCATGGACAAGGAGTCCTGCAACCAATTCTGAAAGCTCTCATTTGAGCTGTTGCTCTGGACTGCACCATCTTTACCTCCATCTTTTGGATTTTCTCCAACAGACCAGCATCTTCATCTGATTGTCTTCATTATATGCATACTCTTGCTCTTGGAAAGCTCCATAGCCAAACTGATTTTGGCATTGCTGCTCATATGGGTATGCATGCTGATTTTGAATTTGTTCAAAATGCTGATTTGGAGGATTTAAAAAACATGTTGGAGGTGGGAAACATTGCTGCTGTTGTAAATGTGAGTTCCATGATGGAAATGAAGTCATGATTGCACAACTTCATGGAATGGAAAAGAATGAAAGGGATGGAAAGAAGGATGGATGGGAATGGATGAAAAACAGGTCTGCAACTTCAGAAATGGGTTGCTGATCAGATGGAGTCACCAGATGTGTTTGCAAGTGCCTCCAAAGGCTGAAATCTTCACAGGAACACACCAACCTGCAAAAGATGAAGTGGAAGACCTCTAAGGTCCCACCGGGCATGCCAAAACTGTTAGTGCAAAATCACAGCACCCCTGGATGTTGATCAGATTTCTAGGTTGATCACTCTAGCATCCAGTGTGATTGCACAACATTGAATCCTTTCTTTGAGTGTGGGACTCGTGAAAATGAGAAAGGAATCTCCAGAGAAGGCTGGTTCCTCTTCCTAAACTACCTGCCACAAGCTATTCCAGTGCAGGCAAGCTAATCTAATCCTAATCTAACCATGCCAAGGAGACAGAGAGAGAGAGAGAGAAGGGAAAAACAAGAGCCTACACTAAAACGGTGATACACCAGAGAAGGAAAATGTTGAACATCTATCAAAACTGCCATGGAACAAGGAGAGGTGAGCAATGGGAAGGATGGACAGATGCATCACAGGCCCAAGGATAGATTTCACACAGAAAATGTCCCAAAACTCCATGAACACAGCTCCAAACCTGCAATGAACATTCAAACGTGCACAAATACCTGCAATGAAGAGAGGCAAGAAGAAAACAAGCAAAAACGAGCAAGGATGGACAGATGCATCACGAAACACATTTTTTGTTGCTTCAGAAGTTTGCACAGAACATCATTTCAATAGTAAAAGGCAAAAAATGCCATTACAGAGAAGGGGAGGAGGTTCGAACTCCATTTTCAACCCTGGAGAAGAAAAGAAGGGAGGGCAGAGCTGAAAAGATGAACCACCTTTTTCTTAAAAATGAGCCAAATCTGGCTTTATACAATGCATGGGTCGAGCCCAGGAGAGAGAAAACGTAGGAAAACATGCAAGCAGCCCAACCATTGACCAAAACGCATTCTTCATTAAAATCATGTGGTTGAAACATCACTTCTGGCCATGCTGAAGAAGAATGCGACCCATGTGCATTAAAACTGGTTGTTGAAACGTCAGTTCTGGCCATTACCACGGTTGTTGAAACGCCATTACCACATGCCAGAGATGTTTCTTGATTTTCTCTCTCCAAACTGAACCAAAATGCAAGATTGACCCTGGAATCGTGTAGAGAATTTCACCAGCTTTCCATTGATATAAAGAACGTGAAAATCTGAGCTCTGGATCGAAAGTTATGGCGATCTGAAGATTTAGGGCAAAAAACAGGCCAAAACGGATTTTGAATTTTTTCCCGCGCTCTGCCACTTGGATGACACGTGTCAGGCTCTGATTGGATGAGCAATTCTCTCTCCTTCCCTTTCCGTGGGTTTTCCTTTGAAAATTTTGACTTTTTATAACTTTGGAAAATTTTCCATTTTTTCCCCGCGCCCCCGCCACTTGGGACACGTGGCATGATCTGGTTGGAGGACAGGGGCGCGGGGTCATCCTTGTCTTTTAATTTTTTGGCCCAAGACTTTTGTCAAATTTTCCTAAGTCTTTCCCTGGCTCCGAACTCCCCCGCCTTAGGACACGTGTCCTGTGTCTATTAGCTCGGGCCGACCCTTCAAACCTTGCCCTTTGAAATTTTTTGGCCAAAAAACACTTAGCCAATTTCCATTGCGCTTCCCCTTGTGACACGTGTCACGCTCTGATTCGTCCACGGGCCTCCTTGTCTCTTTTCGGCCACTTTCACCTTTTCGCGTCCCACGCGTACTTTTGGCCCGGATGTCCCAAACTGTCTGGGACAAATTTCTCCGAACCGCCCGATTCGGGCTTCCTTGTTCCTGCTTTGCGGCGAAGACACGTGGCAAGATTCCATTCGCTCTCGGCTCTTTCGGCTTTTCACGTCCCACGCGTACTTTTGGCCCGGATGTCCCAAACGAAAGTCCTCTGTTTCGGCCGAACCGGCCGGTTCGCGTCCTCCGCGTACTTTTGTCCCAACTGTCCCGGACTGCCTGGGACAAATATCTCCGAACCGCCCGAAATGGACTGACTTGCGCCAAACCGGCCGATCCGCGTCCTTCGCGTACTTTTGTCCCGGATGTCCCAACTGCGCGAAACAAAGACTTAGACAATTTTTTCTTCATTTTTTC
Source organism: Taxus chinensis (assembly GCA_019776745.2). Classification (NCBI taxonomy): domain Eukaryota; kingdom Viridiplantae; phylum Streptophyta; class Pinopsida; order Cupressales; family Taxaceae; genus Taxus; species Taxus chinensis. The sequence goes on along the minus strand of CM034147.1, from coordinate 663,318,146 downwards.
GGCCGGTTCGGCTTTTCACGCCCCGCGCGTCCCGATGTCCCAACTGTCCCAAGATGCTGCGTTAGACCACCTGGCGGCTTTTTCGCCGATTCATGCCCCGACGTCCCAACTGTCCCAAGGACCGCCTGGACTAGGACTTAGCCGATTTTCTCTGTATTTCGGCCCCAAGCTTGGCTTTTGCAATTTTTTCACATTTTTAAAACTTGTTGGGTTTTCTTCTTGGATAGGAGAGTTAGAAAGAAGCCCGAGGGGACCCCAGAAACATGATTTTTTTGCCTTGAATCAATCTTACTTTCTCGGGACCGAATAATCTGATGCATGTTATCAAAATTACCTTGGGGGTGAATTTTCACAATTAGGTGACTCAGTTTATGTGCGAAGGACAAATCTTGCATGTGATGGACAAAGTTGTATACACTTAATTTTTCACTTTTCATCTTTCATACTTGTTACTAACAAATTCCTCTTATGTAGCTAAGGGTCACTGGATGCATCTATATTCTAGAGAGAGTGCCTTAAGGGGCCTGTCATGAATGGGTAATGGTTATTCACGTAGCTATTATGGGTTAGAGATAGTATATGGAGAGAGTGTCGCTATTTGGTCTTGGCCTTAGTCTTCCTTGCACTAGTTATCCATTGTCCTCCTATGTCTCATGCACATCACATTCACAACTTCTTGTCTTACATCTCCACCACTTTACACCTTGTTTATCCACATTCATAATCCACGACACACTTTATTTTCACTTTTCCACCAAAAATTACCTCTTTTCGCAACCCTTTGGCTGACACCATCGACCCATGGGTGATGGTGTCAGGGTTATATTTTCCCATGGTCTGATGCCATCACCCCGTGAGCGATGGCATCCTATATATACTTGGCACAAATTTTACATTCATGAAAGGAAAAGGAATCCATAATCATTCTAAACTATCATTTTCTCTACTCTTTTGTGTCATCTTTGCATATGCTTGCCTAGCTCTTGGTTCATCTTGCATCTTTCTTGGATTGGATTGGATACTCTTCTTCTTGGATATTTGCTTGCACTATTAGGTCACCTATAGTGAGTCTAGGACAAGAATGATTGTTCCCGTTCTCCACCTAATATAAATTCTCTCTTGGTGTGTCTTCTTCTCTAAAGAGATAGATGCATCAGTAACCACCCTATAGGTACAAGGTAAGTGTTTATAACCATTTCTTGTCATTTTGCATAAATAAGCTCATTTCCTTTCCTCATTGTATACTACGTTCACTTAGTATTACACGTGCTTAGATGCTAGTTAGCATAATAACTTTTATCCATTATCAGCTCCTTAGCTATCACCACTTTCATTTCAGTCTTATCATTCATGCATGTTTCATTTATTGATAATATATACCTCTTCACACCTAACTACTGGTTTCTTAATAGGTTTCCTTCCTTCTATCTTGACTGCATGAGCCTTGAAGACCCTAGTTTAACCTAGTGTAGTGGATTATTTCCCTCTAGATATGCGACCATCACTCATTATAGCCACATCTTAAGTCTATCCCCTTGTATATCAGTTCATGTGTGTTTCCCACTCATTTCCTTGATACCCTTGTAGAATGAATGATGGTGTAGGAGTGCAAGTTATTGAGACAATTTGGCCCACCATTTCTGGTGAACCTAACGTGAATCTTACGTACTATCGAGCACAACTCATTCATCCATCACTCAAAATTCCTAATCATTATTTCAACAGTCATCTTCATTTACCTTTTCCATCTCGTTAGTCTGAATTGAACCCTACATACCTTCTTAATCGAGAAAATCTCATTAAAAGTACCCATATAAAAATTTTACCTCATCTAAATATCCAAAAAGCCATGAAACCACAAAACCTACCTACATAGACACCATCGACCCTGGGAAATCCTATTTTTTCCTATTTTCTCACATCTGAAAGCCATCGGCCCTGGTGTAGACTTGTTTACACGATCGATCATATTTATCTTCCCAAATTTTCTCCCAAATGCATTTGGCCCCTATGTACATTTCTCTCTATAGCCAATTTTGCATGTAGCCTTCATTTTTAGACCTTTTTCTCAGCCATATTATCACTCCATCGTGGATTATCTGGGCATGGGGTCCTCTGACTCTATTGTGCAAAATTTTCCTTAGACATATCATCTTAAAGCTAAGTTTCCCTTCTATATGGACTATTACGTCACAGGAGTACCTAGAAAGAATCCTTCTACCCACCACAATGGACCACCTAAGGATGGGGAAGAATAAAACCAAAATGATGATACTTTTAACCATCCTCCTAAGATTAAAAAAAAAATTATCTTCATTTCCTCAATACAAAGGTGAATCAAAATAAATTCTTAGCAAACGTCTTCTCAAATTTGTCTCTGAAAAACAGGACCATAGGGCAAAAAAGGGGAAATCTACTAAAGCAGGTTCATCTGAAAATACCTACAATTCTGACCCTACTAACCTCATTCTAGAACTCATTGATAGAAGAAGCCAACAAAAATCCTCTACTATGGAAAAATTTCTCCAAATGCAAGCTAACATGGCTCAGTTAGTCAATCGCCCTTCAACAATATCTTGGGGCACCATGACTCCTCCTTTACCAAATGGGCCTAATGGGGTGCCCATCAGACAGCCCCCCCCATTCTAAACAAAGTCTTGCAAGAATTCCAACAAGATCCTTTAACAACTTATATTACTAGCATGGATATTAGTAGCATTGCTCCTTCTATCTCTTATGACGGGTCAACTGATGCCACCCTTCATATCAAGGAATTTGGAAATATTTACAAGGAGTGGATCAGAACCAATTCATACACTTCCACAAAACTCCTAGCAAAGATACTTATTGGAGATTCCTTAGATTTTATACCATACTTTTCCTCCTAATTCTATAGTTGAGCTAGAGTCCCTAGTGACAACCCTAGTAAATGAATTCCAATATCACGATCTACCTTAAAATAATGTCAATGCTTTCATCAATTGTCAGCAATCTGAAAATGAATCAATACAAGCCTTTATCAAGCATTGGAAGACCCTATCCACGTGGTCAAAGAATAACATGTAATAATATCCTATTTTAACTTTTCTTACAAGCCCTTGAAACTCACCTTCAATACAAGGTGAGGTAATTTTCTCTTACTTACCTAGAAGAGGCCTTTGAACAAGCCAAAAGGAAAAGCTATCTCATGAGGTAATTTTTATCCCAAATTCACCCCCCGAGAAAATTTGGTCAAGACAACTCCTACACATAAGGAAATTATGAAGGAAATGACTCAGACCCATGAGCTCGAGTTCTAGAACCAGGAAAAGTGAAAATAGAGGCCTGAGAAAGTCAAATTCGACCCTGCACAAGAAGAAATAAAAGAAACGGTTCTTCTGAACGTTTCCATATCTTAAATCTATTTAAAGGGTCGAGGGAGGACTCAAAAATGGAATTAGAGGGTCAGAGAAGAAGGGGCAGTACTGCAGAGGAACTGAGAAAAAAAGGTGAAGACCAAACAAAAGCCAGACTGACGCTTGTCCCAGAGGAAAGCGGGATGTCGCCGGGGAAAAGTTGATTCTTTTCCCCTTGTTATCACAAAAAGGGTAAAAGTTACAAAATGGCCCACAACTCCATTGGGAAAAAAGTCAGTGTTAGAACCCGAGTCAAAGCCAAGGTGGGGAGTCAGGGGGAAAATTGAAAAAAAAAAATTCATTTAAAGGGAAAAAGATAAATTTTGGACCCGCAAGACCGATTTTTTGTTCTAATCTGGCTGTCACATGTCCCAAACCAAAAGGGGGCCCCCATTTTTCAAACTTTTTTCCCCGTCCATTCATACGGACCTGACACAAACTTCGAAGGGGCATATATTTCAACTCATGGCTTGAAATATTGCAGATCTAACACCATTGAAAATATCTCGGAGGTTTGAGACTTTATTTTTGAGGAGGTTAGGTGAAGGAAATTGAGGAAATGTCACCCACGCCATGGAGGTCTGAGACTTTATTTTTTGAGGAAGTTAGGTGAAGGAAATGGAGGAAACGTATTTGGGACTTCAATGCAAGATCCATCTGTCTCAACAAATTACAGGGTATATTGTGTAATCAGATTTGATCTTTATCCTTGGTTTTCATCATTTCCTCTTCATTCAAGGCGCTGAATCAAGGAATCATGCAGGAAAGATGGATTTGGGTAATTTAGTGCATATTTTATCATAATCATTAACATTTTTTAGCATGCTTGGTGAGACATGTCTGCCCAGTGGGATAGGTCTGAAGCACCTTACCACTTCACTTCAGTTCGATGTGCTCTTGGTGAATATTTCGGCCTTTGGAGACACTTTCAGGCACATCTAGTGACTCCATCTGATCAAAAACCCATTCTCTGAGTTGCAGACCTTTTCCATCCATTCCCACTCATTTCATCCATTTTATTCTTCCATCTCTTTCATTTTCTCCCATTCCATGAGGTTGTGCAACCATGACTTCATTCCCTTCATAGAACTCACACTTACAGCAATGCAATCCACCTCCAATGCATTTCCCAACTCCTCCAAATCAACATTATTATAAAATCAAGGACCATTATGCTTACCCATATGAGCAGAGTCAAAGTTAGTTTGGCCATGGAGCTTATCAAGAACAAGGGGGCACATACAATGGTGACAACTATGTGGAGAATGCTGGTTTATTGGAGAAAATTCAAAAAATGGAGGCTGACATGGTTCAGTCAAGGGGCATAGCACAAATGAAGGAATTCAAGATTGGTTGCAGGGCACCTTGTTCATGGGAAGGCCTCTTTTCCAAGACATTACATCCCTCAAGAGAAGCTTTAACTTCATGGTTAAAATGCTTCCCCAACTTTCACAATGGACTGAGGAGATCGGGGCTTATGAGTTGGAGTCAAGACAACCTTGTTAATGGGTAAGTCCAACATCTCATAGCTTTTATTTTTCTCTTTCTCAAGTGGCACCATCTCAACCCAAGCTCCAATTTCCAAGCTTCTCACTTGTTTCCCCAAGTGTTGATTTCATTTCTCCATCTCCTAGTCTTCCACCTCATCTCAGTTCTTCTATCCTTTTCCCTTCCAAATAGTCATCCCCTCTAAACAAAAAAGAAGTTGTGCCTCCCATCCCACCATAAAAAATTTCAAATATGGTTGAACCCCAACCTGCCACTCCTCTTGCTTTCCCAAGTCCATATCAGGATGCAGACTCAAGATTCCAGTCAAGGAGAACAGCAAGAAGAGGATTCCCCGACAGAAAATAAATGACAGATAATCTGAAGAGTTGGGCTGCCAAATTTGGGTTTACAAAGATCCCCTTGATGGTCAAGCCAATAGAGGAGGTCAAGATTGAAGAACCAGTGGTGGTTGAGGCCGAGTTTGCAGCAGAAGAAGAGAAAGAAAAAGAGGAGGAACAATTAGTCCCAAGCCCCATTGAAGAGGATCAGCTGGGAGAGATCAAATCAGTGTTGAGGCCACTCAATGAAGAAGGCATCATTGAATATTTTTTTCTTTCATTTCAAGTGCCTAATTTGATTGATGAACCCATGATGGAGGAGGACCATATAGTTTCAGAGGCTCTAAGTGTGGAGCAAGGCTATAGGGGAACCTTCATTTCTTCCTCCCACTTCATCCCCTTCAAGCTCTGATGTTGAACAAGAGTTTGATCTTTCAAACTTCATGTTTGAGGAAGAGAGAAACCATGGTGAGAAAGTTTCAGATCAAGAGGACACCATGAAGGAGGTAGAGAACTTGCAGTAGAACAAGGAGGCAAACTATCTGTCAGACTTGAGAGATTGCTTTGATGAAGAGGAGCCCATGGAGATTACATCATTCACTCCTCCATCCATCTTCCACGCACATGAACCTGCTAACATGAAGGATAATATTCAAGCGCAAAAACCTGCATCTCACAACGGCCCTCTAGAAAAACCTGGAAGATCTTGATCTTCCATGTTCTTCAAAGGAGGAGGAAGAGAAAAGGCAAGAGGATGTCATCATCTCCCTCACACCATCCACTCAAGAAGGTCCACAAGAATACTCCATTTTTGGAGTTAAATTTCATAGAAATGGGCACATCCAAAGGATCAGACCGTGCCCAATCAGGTACTTGGCTTCATTGGATCTAAAGGAGAAACCAAAACCAGGCATGCCTACTTCAGGGCATGAGGATGAGCTACAAAGCACCAAGGATCAGCTGTCATACCTCTTCAATCCAAATGTAGAGCAACTAAAAGAGGTATTGGTTTTGTCTTCAGTTGATACTTTGGTGATTTGGGTGGAAGATCAGCTTGTAGTTAGTTTTTCATTCATCCAACCAACCATGTTCAGTGCCAAATTAGTTACATGGCTTCCATTTTTTAGGAAGGGAAGCTATTTCTCCTTGTCAGTTGCAGGTTTTGTTTGAGTTCCCTTTGCTCTTGGTTAGAGTAGAGTAGGTAGGTTTGTTTTCAGTAGAAGAATTACTTTTGCATACTCTACATATCCCACTTGGGGTATGTATGATTTTTAGTTTGTACATAGTTTTTGGGGTCTATTGTTTTTCTCTTGCACAATCCATTTCAGTTGGCTTTTGGTGAAGTTCAACTCCAAGTTTAGTGTTTTTCCAAGAGGCTCAAAGGTTAGATCTTCAAAAGTTCAAATCAGTTTCGTATTTATCAGGAAGACTCCATGCCCAATGGATGCTTCAAGGCCACTAGTTTCTTCATCTAGCAGGCAGATGTGCCTGTGAGTCGCCAAATTGTTATCCCAAATTCACCCCCTGGGAAAATTTGGTCAATAAAAATCCTGCACATAAGGAAAATTATGAAGGAAATGACTCAAACCCACGAGCTCGAGTTCCAGAACTAGGCAAAGTGAAAACAGAGGCCCAAGAAAGTAAAATTCAACCCTGCACAAGAAGAAATAGAAGAAATGGTTTTTCTGAATGTTTCCATATCTTAAATTTATTTAAAGGGTCGAGGGAGGACTCAACAATGGAATTATAGGGTTAAAGAAGAAGGGGCAGTGCCGCAGAGGAACTGAGAAAAAAAGGGGAAGACCAAACGAGTGCCAGACAGACACTTGTCCCAGAGGAAAGCGGGGCGTTGAGGGAAAAGTTGATTATTTACCCCTTGTTATCACAAAAGGGGTAAAAGTTGAAAAATGGCCCGCAACTCCATTGGGGAAAAATTCAACGTTAGAACCCGAGTCAAAGCCAAGGTGGGGAATCGGGGGGGAAAAGTGAAAATTTTCCTTTCGTTCAAAGAGCAAAAGATAAATTGCAAAGCCGCAAGACCATTTTTTTGTTCTAATCCGGCTGCCACGTGTCCCAAACCAAAAGGGGGCCCATTTTTCAAACTGTTTTCCCCATCCAGTTCGTACAGACCCAATACAAACTTCGAAGGGGCATATCTTTCGACTCAGGCTTGAAATATTGCAGATCTGACACCATTGGAAAGATCTCGACCTCACCCATGCCATGGCAGGTTTGAGACTTTATTTTTGAGGAGGTTAGGTGAAGGAAATGGAGGAAATGTCTTTGGGCCTTCAATGCAGGATCCATCTGTCTCAACAACCAAATCAGATTTGATCTGTTTTCATCATTTCCTCTTCATTCAAGGCGCTAAATCAAGGAATCATGCAGTAAAGATGGATTTGGGGCATATTTTATTAGAAACATTAACAATAGTGGTTGAGTTTCAACCCACTTCTCTCTGCTTCCCTCTCTCTTTCTTCTCTCTGATCAAATCTATAAATACAGGGGTAGGATTCATTGTAAAGGGTTGTTCATTCTTCTTCCATGCCCCCCTCTCTCTTTCTTCTCCAGGGTTGAATGTGGAGTTTAAGCCTCCTCCCTTGGCTTTGTAATGGCATTTTCCTACCTCTTTCTTGTTAATGGTGTATTGTGTGAACTCCTAGAGCAATAAAATTTGTTTTTTGATGTGTTTTGTTCATCCTTTGCTCATTTTGTTGTCTCTTCTCCCCTCTCACCATTGCAGGGTATACTATGCATATCTCTGATGTCCATTACAAGTTTTGGGAGCTATGTTTAAGGGGTTTGAAATGGTGTTCTGTGTGAACTTTATCCTTGGTCTGTGATGCATCTGTCCATCCTCTCCATTGCTCACCTCTCTCCATTTCAGGCAGTTGGGTTTGTGATCAGCAATTCCCTTTTCTTGGTGCTATCACCTCTGTAGTGTAGGATTTCTTTATTTTATGATCTCTCTCTCTCTCCCTGGTTCCTTGGAATTGTTAGATTAGGAGTAGATAGTCGCATTTCCTTCCTTAGAAGTAGTTTAGTGCTAGGATTAAGAAGAGGAACCGGCCTTCTCTGGAGGATCATTCCCATTTGCAAGTCCCACAACTTGGGGAATGATCCAATGTTATGTAAATCACACCAAATGGCCCTGCCTTAGAAAAGAAGATCCATAACTCATTTGGGGGTGCTGTGCTGTGATTTTGCACTAACAGTAATTTGAGAAATCTCCTCCTAAGACATAAGCAAACAAAAAAGTACAAATACTTCAATGCTCTAAAAATAAGAGCACAACAAATGATGGAGTCTCAGATACTCTTCCTCTTGTTGCTTATACAAATAGGATTATTTTCAATATTGATCAACAAACTAATAACAAAAAAATCCAATCTAAGTATATGTTGACTATTTTTGACCCCCCGAGAAAAAATGGCCAACCTGGGCCCACATCCGTTCAAACAAGCAGAAAATGAGTAAAATATGATGAGTCCAAAATATTCCCCATACACCTTTCATTCAGGCCTCCAACTCAGAAAATTCCAAAAATTTCAAGAAACGAACCTCAAGGAATCAACAAAATCACATTTGGGCCTAAGGATGCCATTGATCTCAAAAATATATCACCGAGCTACTCAGTGAGCTGGGCGTTACATTGTTAGCACTGAGTAGGGTCTGTCAAACCTATCCAATGCAGAGGGTCAGAAGAGGTGAACTCGCTTCGACGAGTTAGGGCGAGTGGAGAAAAACGGGGCTAACTCGGCCATCGTGGATCACAAGCACACAAGGTGCGAATGATGAAGGGATGAGCTCCTCGAGCTCATCTAGTGTATGTGTCGGTGAGTGATGTGCATGCAAGGGAGAAATCTCGGGCTCAAATCCAAACGAGTTTAGGTTTTAATGAACAAGGAGGTAGAAGGGCTCGAGCGGCCGAGCTCTAAACCAAGCTGTGAGGCGAGCTTCAAAGGAAGCCAAGATGTAAATGGAATGCATCATGGAAGTGACGTGGTGGTATGTAAGGTAGATGGGCTCAGGAATGAGCTTGAGTAGGAGAATATAGAAACCTAGGACTCAAACTCATGCAAAAAAATAGAAGTTGTCGTGATAGACCAAGGGAGATTGAATACACAAATAACGTGACACCATCAGAGGCCCGAATATTTTAGCCCACATGGGTAGAAAAGGGACGTTGCATTAAGTGAAATGCCCTAGCAGCTTTAACTCACATTAAGAAACTGAACCGTAAGATCATGCATGGCAAATGATAATAGCCCAGAACTCTGTGAAATGGATAGATGGTCAAGCTTGAGCTCACAAATTCAACTCAGTGAAGGAAAAATCACACGAACCCAATGGGAAATTACATTCAGAGGGATTTACAGAAGGTGAAGAGTTAGGGTGGACTCAAGAAGCTCGACAAGCATACATTACGATCCATTCGTAAGCTCGTTTCCAAAGGAAGGCTCAAAAATACATAGAGAAATCCAAGAAAAACAAAAGAACTCAGCCTGAGATGAGTGAGTGACTCATAGAACGTTGACATAGCTTGAAATAAATTAAGCCAGGCATGTTTATATGAGGATCACCTTGATCCATTCATGGAGCAGGTCCATGGTGCAAGGAGGAAACCAAGCTCTCGGTAGGTCAAGACTGAAGTCATAGGTGGGCAAGTCAATGCAAGAGCTCACAGTGAAGCTAAAAGGAAAGTTGACTCGCCATGGGGATAAGGATGTATCTCAGATGATAGGTTTAGATACTTAGTGGTGATAGACAAAAGGGATCTTGTAAGATCTCATCTCATCTTCAAAACAGCTCAAAATGACAACAAGGGAAGTGATGCTCGTAGCATGAGTCAAACCAGGGAGATATGGAAAGCTCGAAAATGAGGAATAATCCTGAGCTTGGAATTAAGAAAACCCACCACAAGATACCAGGAGTAATAGTGACAGGGAGTGATTCAAGCCAGTTTTTTAACAATGGCCAATACATATCGAGCCATAGAGATGAGTCATTTTATAGGAATGGTAGTACTCGAAGGGGTCGCAAGAGTGATAGAAGGATCCCAACTTTGCGATCTGAGCCAAACCAGGAAAAGGAAACTATGAGATACTGTCATAATCATAGGGAGATAGTATAATGAAGATCATGGCTTGGCTAATGAACTTAGAAGGAGAGATTGAAATATGGCTCAAGCTTGATGTGTAGAAAGGAGTTAGGTTGTCCTGAGCATGAATCAATGAAACTCGTTGGGGATATAAGTGCAGGAGATAGTATGGGAGCCATGTAATGATGAAGAGATTTCAGCAAGGTGGTAATGAGGCCCGAGCCTTTTTTAGAGGTCAACCCCATTTCAGGGAGAGCTTTCAGGACTTCACTTCAGATGTCGACAAGCTAAAATCCCGAAGCTGGGGGAAAAAGGTTCCAAAATGCTAAAATTCAAAAGTCCAAATTTCATACTTCAGACATTTGGAACTTCGAAGGTTTCACTAGCCTGAGCCTAATGAACAACGTAAAAATCCAAAATAAAATAGTTTGAAATCCCAAAAATCCTACGTCCAAAAAGGCTCAACATGCACAGTCTCTGAGGTATTGGTAGGGTAGGTGCAAAAGTGACGTGAGTGAATGGGCTAAAAAACCAAGCTAGTAATGTAATGAGTCAAGCAGGGAATTCATCCAAGTGGTAGATGATGGAAAAATTGATGCAAAATAGTTTCAGGGATAGCTTAAGAGGTTGGTTTCGGATCTTGCATTACCAAAAATGATGCACGATGCATAGAATTAAGCTTGGATGATGCATGGGGAATCCCATCCAGATACTTGGTAAGGAGATTAATATAATGGGGTGTAAATAAAGCCCGAAGTGAGCTAAATGAAAAGTAGATTCCTCCATGAACAGATGAAGGAGCTTGATGAGCATCTTGTCAAGTAGCGAATAATGCAAGACCTCCCTAACCTAAAATGATTTAGTTTGATCTCCCGACATTGAAATCTCATAAAATCACAGTCATTGGAAATTTGAGAGAGAGATCTTTGCAGTGGAAGCATAATGGAGTTACAAAAAATGGATTTTTTGAGGTTTTGTAAACCCCGAAATTACATCACCCCAGGAGTTTGTTTTTGGCAAACAGATAGTCATCAGAATCGTGACGAGGTTCTTTATAGCATGGACACATCAGATTTTGGGATTCTAGAGGTTTTTGACCTCCAAAATTTGGGAGCAATGAATAGTGGTCCTGTGGGTAGGTGAAAACCCTTAACGAAGATAACTGAAAAATAGGGTCATCATGAGTCTACAAGAGCTAGACTAGACCCATGTGTAATCATAGCTAGTTTTTTAAAGCACAAGCCAAAGTAATTAATGGAGCAGAGATTTTACAAATCTTCAAACACTCATTGTAGATTAAACAATGATTTTTTATGGGTTTTTGGGAAATTTCAGGATTTCTTCCCTCTCTCTCCTCACATCAAAATTCCTCTATAAATATTGTAAGGGGTAACAAAATTTTTGATCACCTTTTTCTCTCATGCACCCCATTTCTTCTTGGGGCTTCAAGCCTTCCTCTCAAGAACTATAATGGCTTCATGCCTCTTTCTGCTACAACAACGTATTTTGTACATTCACATGAAGTAATAAAATTGTGTCTATGTTGATCTCTTTAACCTCTCATAGTTTGTTGTTTTTCAGTGTACCTCTCATTGTACTTGCATATATGTGCATTTTCTTGTGCCATTATAGGGTTTTTTCGGTTGTTCTCATTAAGGAATGAAGATTTTTTTCATTTTGGGAATGTGTTGTAGTTGTCTAGCCTCCCCTTAGTGCATTGGTGTGATTTTAGTTTGTGTTGCATTTTGTTGAACCTCCCAAGATTAACCCTTTCTCCATTTTTCAGGGATGGAAAGAGTGATTAGCACTCCTTTCTTGATGTATCATTGCTCTTAGTGTAGGTTTATTTCATGTAATATTTCTATCTTTGTCCCCTTTGAAGCTTTAGATTAGGATTAGTGATTAGTTTTGCTTGCACTTGGGTAGTTAGTGGCAGGTATGTTAGGAACACCAACCGGCCTTCTCTAGAGATTTATTTGATTTGCAAGGTCCCACACTTCACGACAACTCCTTGTTGTGAAATCATGTCAAATGCCCCATTCAAACTTAGGCAATTTGGGGGGTTCTGTGATTTTGCATCAACATTTTTGGCACGCCCTGTGGGACTACATTAAAAGGTAAAAAATTTCATTTTTTACAAAGTTGTTCTACTGCAAAACCTTGTCACATTCAAGCCATGTTCAAACACTTCAATTTCAAAAATTTCCATGCATTTCAGAGTTTGGGAGTTACAATTTTTGGATTTCAAAGTTTTTAGCTACAAGGTCAAAATCTGAATTTCATTTTAGAGGGTTTAACATGCGCAAAATGGGTTCAAATTTTCACATATGTTAAATCAGGGGATGAATTTCAAAAGGGTATTTTCAGATTTTTTAAATTTCAGAGTTTTTTGAATTTCAAGATTCTAGGTATTGGGATTTCGAGAGTTTTGAAATTTCAGATCTTTTCAAATTTCAGTTTTTGGACTGTTGAGATTTTAGGATTTCGAAGTTTCAAAGGTTGGGGAATTTTAGAGGTCTCCATTTCTGGATTTCAGAGGTTGCACATATTTCATATTTTGGAGTTATTTCACTTCATATTTCAAAGGATTATTACAACCAAATTAGTTCAACTCCCATAGCTAGGTTTTGAGCCCTTCAAGGTGTTCACTCAATTATTCAGCTTCATTTTATTAATTTTTTTGTGCTCTTGGTGAAATCATTACCTTTGGAGGCATGTGCAAGCACAATTGGCTACTCCATTTGATCAAGAACCTGTTATCTAAGTAGCAGAATTTCCTTTTCTTCACCATCCATTTTCCCTTCAGTCGATTTCATTTTCTTCCATTCCATGAATTCACACAATCATGACTTCATTTGCACCATGGGATTCACACATTCAACAACAACAATGTTATTCATACATACCTCCACACTTGTAACATATATTCTCATATTATTATCAACTACCTCCAGAACTTTTTTGTGATGAGAATAAATATGCATAGTCTTATGGAAAAGAACCAGGTCAATTTGGTTGTTCACTGAACTATGTAGATTTTCAAGATCAGAGGTATGTGAATTTTGGAGGATATCCTCCTCCCGGGGATATTGGTTTCTGGGAAAAAGCTCAAAACATGGAGACCAAATTGGAATGGTTAAAGGTTGTATATCAATTAAAAGCATCCAAGGTTGGATTCAAGATACCTTTCCCATGGTTTGCCCCTTTTCCAAGTGTTCACATCCCATAGGAGAAACTTATCTTATGACTGAAATGACACCACACCTCGAGGCATGGATTCAAGACATAGAGGCCTATGAGTATAATTTCAATCGTTCTTGTCAATGGGAATATTCCACATTACCATCTTGTAGTCCCCTCCCTAGTCCCCATCCAGTGTCATTTCAATCGAAGCCACAGTTCCCAAGTTTACCACCTACTGCCCCCATTATGAAACCCACTTCTCCATCTACAACTCTTCCACCTCATATCAGTTTTTCTACCCTTTTTCCTCCCAAGAGAACATCTCCTCCATAAGATCAAGAAATTAAAAATTCCTCTTCCACCACCAATGAAAAAAACATCAGTGGAGACCCCACCCACCACTCCTCCCATCATCTTGAACCTATGTCGGGAAAAGGCTCAAGAAACTATTCAAGAAGAACAACAAGAAAAGGAGTTGAAGAAAGAGTAGATGATGAAAATATTGATGAATTTGGCTCTAAGGTTCTACATCACTAAAATCCCATTAATGGTTAAGCCTACAGAGGAGGGTGAGGTCCAGCTATAGGTGGTCCAAAATGGTCTTACAGTTGAAACAAAGCAAGAAAAAGAGGGCGATGACCAGCAATCTACTTGTTTTGAATGTAGTGTCCACATTGGCACTATCCTTCCAGGACTTTCTAACCCATCATAGCATGTAGATTCATAAGAAGAAGTAGAGGAAAAATTATCTCATGATGTGTGAGAAAATAGGCATGTGTAAGTGAACGAAAATAGGCTCCCAAGTGTGCAAGGTATTGTAGCGGAGTGCAGCAATCCTAATTGCCCTACACGCCTTGAGATTTCCACTCTGTTGGAAGATTACATAGACATAAAAAATTCATCATCAATTGCAACTAACCAAGAGAGGCCTCATGCTATGGAAGAAGATTGTTCATCCTTGGAGGGCTCAAATGACAAATAGGTCATGCAAGAAACTCCAAGCCCATCTTCCACCTTACCCTCTCCAGATTTTGATTTTGAAGATAAATTTGAACTCTCTATTTTTTTGGAGGATGAGGATGACCATCATAAACCAGTTGCAAATACGTAAGACACCATGGAGGAGGAAAGACCCTTGGCATTATTGGATGACAAGAAGATTGACTACTAGTTTGATTTAGAGGATAGCAGTGGTGCGGAAGAAGCTGTTGAATTTAGTATTTTTGTAGTCCTATAACCTATCTTTCAACATGAGGATCCTATTTTTGAGGGAAAAAATATCCAAGAAGAGCCTGCTTCTCAAAATAGCCTTCTTGAACTAGAGAAAATTGGATCAGATTCAAATGGTCTTGATGAAGATGTAATCATTGAAGGTTTCATATTGTTAGTTAAGGAGCCTAAGCCTTCCAATGAATATTCCATGATCAAAGGGAAAGGAAGTAATGATGATGTCATCATCATTTGATCCATAGGGATCTATACAAACACACCACTTCATCAGTTCCATCAGCACCAAGAAGGAGAAACAAGAAAAGTGAGAAAAATGAGGTAAACAGAGGTTCTGGACAGAACCACCACTCTGTGCAGAGCAGCAGTTTCAGAACAACTAACCTACAAGGCAACAGTACTGAAACTACTGGCTAGCTAGGGCAATGGTCCTAATACCATCAGTCCACACAGGGTGGTGGTCCTGAGACTTTCAAACAGAAAAGAAGAATGGAATGCAATTAGATGTGTTCTTGAAATGCCCAACTATGTCTCTTCCCTTCCATGCCCTTTCACATCCTCTAGTGCACGAGAGGACAAGGAAAGGCCTATAAATACATGAAAGGAGCAAGAGAATAGGGATTCAAAGATTCAGAGAGATCGAGAAGCAGAGTTTAATGAGAGCAGTGAGCAAGATCTTTAGTGTTGGAATGGAATTATAGGAGCAAGGTGTAGAAACAGAGAAAGCAAGTAATTGGAGAGAATTTTTACATTGTTACTTCTTTTCATACTTATTGTAATTTGTAATTGTCTATATTAGACCAGTAAAAGTGGGAAGAAAGAGAAGTTTCCCTTCCCAACTGGTTTTCCTCCTTGGAGGTTTCCATGATAAAATTGTTGGTGTTGAAGTTTTGAATTATTTCCTTCTCTGCAATTTCTTTTCTATAGCACTACATAATTAGTCACGAAGCTCTAAATTTCAAGAAAATCTATCATTTTCCAAATTTGAAAGTAGAATAACATAGTTGTGTGATTCGTAGAGTTCCGAAGTAGAATTTTACGGATCATTTTGGTATCAGAGCTAATTATATATCTAGGATTGTGGCATTTGAATCTTTCTTGTGATTTTGTATGATAGTGACAAGGTCCAAAGGTGAAGAAGTTTTACCTTGCGAGCTAGATATTTCTACAAAGAAGTGGAAATAGAGAATTCGAGCTCAAATGGAGGAAGATAACTTGGTTTGTAGATTCAAGATGCTAGAGACCATGATGGATAGATTGCATCAGAAATAAGAAGAGCTTTCAGATCTACGAAAGACGGCTTCAGGTAAGCAAGATTCCATGGACTCGATGGTTTGAGCACTAGCCAAAAAAATTGGCATTGGAAATAGCCACAAAGAGGAAGAATAGGAAGAGCATGAAGAGACGCCAATTGTAAGCGAGAAGGTAAAATCTGCACATACACCTTTTAAAGTTGAAACAAAAGTGGAAATAAAGAATTTTGAAGGACAAGTAGATGCAGAATTAATGGATAAATGGCTAAAACAGTTGGAAGTCTATTTTAGTGTTCATAATTTCACTGAGGCACAAAGGGTCACCTTTGCATGTCTCAAAATGGAAGGTCATTCTCTGGTTTGGTGGGAAACCCATCTAGTCACTTGTGAGAAGAAGAAACGTACTATTTTTAGTACTTGGAAGGGTTTTAAAGAATTGATTAGAGCTAAATTCTATCCTATTGGCCATAAGATTGACATGATGATTAAGTGGCAGTACTTTAGATAGGGCAGTGGTCAAAGTATACAAGACTACACTACAGAATTTTGGAGACAAGCCATGTTGCTTAATATGGACTTGGAGGATGAGGACATTTTAACCAAGTATTTGGGAGGACTTCACACTCACCTTTAGAGGAATGTAATCTCCACGAATCCCAAGGATCTCAACGAAGCTTATGTACAAGCATACTACATTGATGATGAGAAGAAGTAAGGAGAAATAGAGGTAAAGGAAGACCAGTCAACAGAACAACAAAACAAAGAACAAGGGAAGATAAGTAGCAGAGGTAAATGGAAACGTAAACATGTTGCTACTACTTTGCATACTTGTAAAGATCCTAAGAATTTCTGTAAGAATTGTGATTCGAATGGACATACTAACGCCACATGTTGGAAGTTGCATCCGGAATTGCACCCGAGGCATTGAACCAAGGATTCCAAGAAATACATGGTCACTGTGAAGATAGAAAGAGAGTTAGAGATTGAGGATGATTTGGATGTAGATGAGAGGATGGGATGCATTGCCACTAAGATGTACGGGGCAGCATAAGAAGAAGAGATGAGTAAGATATTTCAAATCAGAATCCAAATCAAGAAGACTAAGGTAAATGCTTTAGTAGATTCTGGTTCTCAGTCAAATTTTATTTCTGATGTGGTTGTAGAACAACTTGGTCTAGAGACTTACATGCATCCACATCCATACCCACTGGGATGGGTGAAGAAGGGTGTAGAAATACAAGTTACAAAGAAGTGTAAGTTTTAGTTTGGGATAAACACCCAACACATAGATGTATTAGAGGTTGATATTATTCCACTTGATGCATTTGAAAAAAAATTTGGAACTCCTTACTTGTATATCAAGGAAGTTGTGTTCACAAGGAGGGAGAACCAGTACAGATGGGTCAAGGATGGAGTCATTTTTAACATCTGGGAACACCAGATCAAATCAAAGAAGGCTATGGTAAGTGTCAACCAAGAACCAAGACTTATTCAAGAAAATCATCAGTTTTGTTTGCTTTCATTGAAATAAAATCAAAATGGACGTGAGAGCACAGATATTTCTGACCAAAGGGTGGATAATGTGGATAGAACTTGTCATTTTTTGTAGAAGAGGCCACCACAGGAACTGCTCATTTAAGGAGCAAAACAAACTTCCGTTATGCAGTCACCGTATCTACCTACAGACTCACTAGACCTGACCATGGGGCAACAAGAGGAAGAGGAGATATAAGGAACGGTGGTGACTATAGCAGCATCGTACTTTGAGAGGATTCTGACAATCCATCTCAAGAGACAAAGATAAGAAAGGACTAAACCACTACAATATGGAACCTTCGCCATACTTGAGCATGTTGGAGAAGAAACCTCTAGGCCATATTTCATGCAGATGCATGCGATAATAAGTTGAAAGAGCTCGCATCCACTAACGCCATCTATGCATGACAAAAAAGGAAATATAAAGAAGTTACCTTCTAAAGAGGATTATACTCGAGGTAAATCAGAGGAGGATGTAGCACTGGAACAACAAACCAGAGATCCACATGAGTCTTGGCAGGTTGGACGAGAGAAGACACTAAGGTAGACCCAGTGGTACTCGAACGAGCACGAGAGGGAGTTGATTCCTCTACCACTCCACCACTAAGATTTTGTGGGAACAAAATCCTCCTAATTAGGGGAGGTATGATGCATAGGGATCCAGAAAAACACACCACTTCATCGGTTCCATCAGCACCAAGAAGGAGAAACAAGAAAAGTGATAAAAATGAGGTAAACGAAGGTTCTGGATATAACCGCCACTCTGTGCAGAGTGGTGGTTTCAGAACAACTACCTTGCAAGACAACGGTCCTGAAACCACTGCCCAGCTAGGGTAGCGGTCCTAAGACTTTCAAATAGAAAAGAAGAATGGAATGCGAGTGGACGCATTCTTGAAGTGCTCAGCCGTGTCTCTTCCATTCCATGCCCTTTCACATCCTCTAGTGCATGGGATGACATGGGAAGGCCTATAAATACATGAAAGGAGCAAGAGAATAGGGATTCAAAGATCCAGAGAGATCGAGAAGTAGAGTTTAATGAGAGCAGTGAGCAAGATCTTCAGTGCTGGAATGGAATTGTAGAAGCAAGGTGTAGAAACATAGCAAGCAAGTAATTGGAGAGAAGGTTTACACTGTTTCTTCTTTTCATACTTATTGTAATTTGTAATTGTCTATATTAGACCAATAAAAGTGGGAAGAAAGAGCATTTTCCCTTCCTGAATAGTTTTCCTCCTTGGAGGTTTCCAGGATAAAATTGTTGGTGTTGAAGTTTTCAATTATTTCCTTCTCTACAATTTCCTTTCTATAGTACTAGATAATCAGTCATGAAGCTCTAAATTTCAAGAAAATCTGTCATTTTCCAAAGTTTAAAGTAGAACAACATAGTTGTGTGATTTGTAGAGTTCTAAAGTAGAAGTTTGAGGATCATCATTCCCATACCATCCACCGACGTAGTGCATCAATTGTTTGTAAGTGTGCAAAAGGAAGAAAGTAGATTCACAGGCAGTAACCTTTTCCAGCAAGGTCTACATCAAGACTTTCTTATCAAAACTCACAGCAGCAGGCACATTCGGTAGTTCAAGTTATTCCCTATTAGGTATCGAGATTATTTAGAGCTAGAATTAGAGTTTCCACAACCGATTATGTTCACTTATGAACATGAGGATGATCTTTGTAGCACCAAGGATCAGCCACACTAGTTACAATATCTCCAGGAACCTCATGTAGATCATTTCGAAGGGGTTTTTGTTTTATGTTCAGTTGATACCTTGGGGTTTCAGGTGGAGAATTGGGTCCATATCAATTTTTCACTCATTTACACAGCCATGTCTAGTGTCAAATCATCACCATGGTTGTCAGTCTTAAGAAAAATAAGTTACTTTGCACTACAAGTGGTGGAATTTGTTTGAAGTTTCTCTCTATTTAGTTAGTGTAGGGTAGATGTAGGAGTTTTTTTTGGCATCACAAGTGCTCTGGCACACTCTGCATGTCTACTTAGGCATGTATGATCTTCTCATTTTGTATATAGTTTTTGGTTTGTATTTCTTCAGCACAGTACAAGGTGCTTCAGTAGGCCTCCTGCATACATGAAATAAGTTCATACTTATGGGAAACAGTTGCAGATCTTAAAAGAAAACAAATGCAGAGCAACTAAAATCAATAATAAAGGACATGTTTACTAAGTTCTAACTTTTTGGGTCCTTCGAGATGAACCATAGGTGGACTTCCAGTACCTCTGCCAGATCAAGGAATAACCCTCAGTTGCATCTCGCAGTTGGAGCTTTCGGAAGAAAAAGAAAATTCATATTTAATAGAGTTTGATGATGTAAAAAATTGAAAATTGTCTTCTTCAAAATTCTATAGCAGTTTATACACGTAAAGAAATCGTTATTTGTGTGCTTCATACTTGGCAGAGTCAAGTTTTGGGACACTCCATTTCAATCTCGTAGAACAGGGTTGCAGAATGGAACAAGTGAAGGTCTTAAATCAAGACAATTTTTTACTCTCACAAATCTTATTTTTAAGATTTTCTCATGAAAATTGAGAGTGCAAGCAGCAAAATAGGTTCAAGTTCATTAGGTGCACGTGACCTCCAAGTTTTCAATTTCAAAAGGAACAGGTTCAGGATCATTTGTAGATGTACAGTGACTTCGTGCCCAACAAACATGCTAAGGCTAATTGTACAGAACGTCTAGCAGGTAGAAATCCCCACAAGTCACCAAATTGTTGACTATTTTTTCCCCCAGGGAAAAAATGGCCAACCCGTGCCCACATCCAGTCAAACAAGAAGGAAATGGGTAAAATATGATGATTCCAAAAGATTCCCCATACACCTTACATTCAGGCCTCCAACTCAGAAAATTCCAAAAATTTCAAGAAATGGGCCTAAGGGAATCAAAAATATCACACTTGGGCGTAAGGACGCCACTGAGCTCAAAAGGATCTCATCGAGATGCTCGGTGAGATGGGAGTTGCATTATTAGCACCAAGTAGGGTCCATCAAACCCATCAATGCAGAGGGCTAGAAAAGGTGAACTCGGTCGGGTGAGTTAAGGTGAGTGGAGCAGAAAGGGGCCAACTCAGCCATGTGGATTATGAGCTCACGAGGTGGGAATAATGAAGGTATGAGCTCCCCAAGCTCAGCCAGTGTATGCATCGGTGGGTGACGTGCATGCAAGGGATAAGTCTCAGGCTCAAACCTGAGCGAGATAGATCGGGTTTCAGTGAACAAAGAGGAAGAAGGGATCAAGTAGCCAGTCTCTAAACCAAGCTACGAGGTGAGATTCAAAGGAAGCCAAGATGGAAATGGAATGCATCATGGAAGGAACATGGTGGTATGTAAGTTAGATGGCTCTGGAATGAGCTCAAGTATGAGAATGGAGAAACCTGCGACTCGAACTCATGTAAAAAAATAGAAGTCGTTGTGACAGACCAAGGGAGATTGAATACACAATAACGTGACACCAACATAGGATTGAATATTTTATCTCAAACAAGCAGAAAAGGGACATTGCATTAAGTGAAATTCCCTAACAGCTTCAACTCACATTAAGAAACTGAACCGTAAGGTCATGCATGACAAATGATAGTAGCCCGACAATCTATGAAATAGATCGATGGTCGAGCCTGAGATCACAAATTCAACTCCATGAAGGCCAAGTCACACGAATTGAGTGGGAAATTATATGTAGATGGATTCACAGAAGGTGAAGATTCAGGGTAGACTTGAGAAGCTCAACCAGGAGACATTATGAGTCGTTCAAAATATCATTACCAAAGGAAGGCTCATGATAACACGATGAAATCCTAGTAAAACAAAATAACTCGGCCCGAGCCAAGTGAGTGACTCATCGAGTGTTGACATAGCTCAAAAAATATTAAGCCATGCATGTTGATATGAGGATTGGCTCGAGCCATTCACGGAGCAGGGCCATGGTGCAAGGAGGAAACCAAGCTCTCCGAAGTTCAAGACTAAAAGTCACATGAGAAAACGTCAATGCAAGAGCTCACAATCAAGCTAAAAGGAAAGTTGACTCACCATGGGGATAAGGATGTAGCTAAGATGATAGGCCGAGTGACCTAGTGGCGAAAGACAAAAGGGAGCTTATAAGAGTTCATCTCAGCTTCAAAACAGCTCAAAATGACAGCGAGCGAAGTGATGCTCGCAACACGAGACAAACCAGGGAGATATGGTGAGATCATAAATGAGGAATAAGCTCAAGCTTGGCATTAAGAAAACCCACCACAAGATATCATGAGTCAAAGTGGCATAGAGTGATTCAAGCCAGTGTTTCAACAATGACCAATGCATATCAAGCTAGAGAGATGAGTCAGTCCACATGAATGGTAGTTTTTGAACGGGTCACGAGTGTGATGGAGGGAGCCTAGCTTTGTGATCCAAGCCTGAACCATGTCGAGGAAACTATGAGATACTATCATAATCATGGTGAGATAGTTTAATGAATATCAAGGCTTGGCTAATGAACTCGTGAGGAGAGCTTGAACTCTGGCTTGAGCTCGACGTGTAGAAAGAAGTTAGGTTGTCTTGAGCAACAAATCAATGAAGCTCGTCGAGGATATAAGCGTAGGAGATAGTATGCAATCCATGGTATGATGAAGAGAGT
The DNA here is from genome assembly GCA_019776745.2 of Taxus chinensis. Taxonomy (NCBI): domain Eukaryota; kingdom Viridiplantae; phylum Streptophyta; class Pinopsida; order Cupressales; family Taxaceae; genus Taxus; species Taxus chinensis. The sequence continues at coordinate 663,296,003 of CM034147.1, read as the reverse complement.
TCACTAAGGTTTCAATGAGGCCTGATCCTTTTTTGAAGCTTAACCCCATTTCAGGGAAGGGATTTCAAGACTTCACTTCGAATGTCAACAAGCTAAATGCCTGAAGCTGGGGGGGAAATGGTTCTAAAATGCTAAAAGTCCGAAGTCCAAATTTTGAACTTCGAACATTTGGAACTTCACAAGTTTCACTCACCCAAGCTTGACGAACAACAAAAAATCTAAAATAAAATATCCCAAAAATCCAACGTCTAAAAAGGCTCAACCTACACAATCTCTGAGGTATTGGTAGGGTAGGTGCAAAAGTGACGTGATTCAATGTGCTAAAAACCAAGCTAGTAATGCAACGATTCAATCAAGGAATGCATCCAAGTGGTAGATGATGGAGAAATCGATGTAGAAGAGTTTCAAGGATAGCTTAAGAGGTTGGTTTCAGAGCTTGCATTATAGAAACAATGCACGATGCATAGAAGTAAGCTTGGTTTCCACGTGGGGAATACCATCCAAATACGTGGCAAGGAGATTAATAAAATGGGGTGTAAACAAATCCTGACATGACCCAAATGAAAATGATATCCCGTAATGAACAGATGAAAGAGCTCGATGAGCAGCTTGTTGAGTAGCTCGGAAAGTAACTCGGCAAGTTGGCTCACCAATGCAAAGCCTGAAAATAATGTAAAACCCCCCTCAGCTAAAACGATGCAGTTTGAGCTCCCGAGATCGAAACCTCACAAAAGAATAGTCATTGGAAAGCTGAGAGAGAGATATTTACAGTGGAAGCATAATGGAGTTGTAAAAAATGGATCTTCAGGGGTTTTGTAAACCTTGAAATTGTAGAGACGCCATAACTCCAAAATTACATAACTTTCACCTTAGGAGTTCATTTCTCGCAAATGGCCAGTCATCGGAATTGTGAGGAGGATATCTACATCATGAAAACATTAGATTTTAGGATTCCAGGGGTTTTGGACCTCCAAAATTTGGGAAAAATGAACATTTCTCCAGTGGGTAGTTGAGAGGCATTAATGGAGGTAGGTGAAAAATAGGTTCATCATGAGTCTACAAGAGTTAGACTAGACCCAGGTGCAATCACAGCTAGTTTCTTGAAGCACAAGGAAAAGTAATTAATGGAGAATATAGTTTGTAAATCTTCAAATACTCATTCTAGATTACACAATGATTTTTTATGGGTTTTTGGGCAATTTCGGGATTTCTTCCCTCTCTCTCCTCTCATCAAAATTCCTCTATAAATATTGTAAGGGGTTGCATAAACAAATTTTTTGATCACATTCTTCTCTCATGCACCCCATTTATTTTTGGGGCTTCAAGCCTTCCTCTCAAGACATGTAATGGCATCATGCCTCTTTCTGCTACAACAATGTATTGTCTATATTCACATAGAGCAATAAAATTATGTCTGTGTTGATCTCTTTAACCTCTCAAAGTTTTTTATTTTTTAGTCTACCTCTCATTGTGCTTACATATCTATGCATTTTCTTGTGCCATTGTAGGTTTTGTTAAGTTGTGCTCATTCATGAATGAATATTGTTTTCATTTCAGGATTGTGTTGTTGTTGTACAGCCTCCCCTTAGTGCCTTGGTGTGATTTTTGTTTGTATTGCATCTTGTCCAACCTCGCAATATTCACCCTTTTTCCATTTTGTAGGGTTGGAAAGAGTGATTAGCACTCTTTTCTTGGTGTATCATCGCTCGGAGTGTAGGTTTATTTCATGCAATCTTTCTATTAATGTCCCCTTGGAAGATTTAGATTAGGATTAGAGAGTAGTTTTTTCTGCACTTGGGTAGTTAGTGGAAGGTAGGTTAGGAGCACGAACCGACCTTCTTAGGAGATTTTTCTAATTTGCAAGGTCCCACACTTCATGACAAATCTGAATGCCCCATTCAAACTTAGGAAATTCATGGGGTGTTGTGTTTCTGCATCAACAGTATCATCATCCACCGAGTAAGGAAGAGTTGAAGTGTCAGTTTCCTGATCCCTTTAGCACAATATTGGATCCATCTCGACCTATTCCTCATTAGCATGATGAGAGTAAGGTTTTTTTGTGGCACACTAATTGGGAAAACTTGCGTGATAATTGTTAGGAATTCCAAATGGCTACCATTGGCTTCTTTTTAGGACCTAACTTTGACAATGATGCCATCACTTGCAAGTGTTTAAATGAAGCAGTCAAATCCAGTGATGTGGCTCAACAAAAGGATCGTCACAAAGTTATTAACCAGGATAATGAAAAGATAAAAAGATTCTCTAATGCTATACCTAATCATAATGTTGATGAAAATTCTAAGAAGCACGAAAATTCTACGACCAATGTAGTTGACACAAATTACCCTCCTAAAAATATGATTATAATTAACGATGTAAAATGTGTCATATATTATGTCGAACCATAATATCCTATAACATTCCAACCTCACACTCACAAGGTCATATATCTCTCTATACCCCAAAATCGATCTCCTCAAAGCAAGAATTTGCCTCCTCCAGATGCCATCAACCCCTATGGAAATTCTCCTACATGGCCAATTGTGTCTTGATTTGCATCTTTGTTTACATACACCATCAACCCCTATGTAAACCAAACTTTCAGAGATGATGGCATAGAAACTAAGCAAAAATCAGTTTTTGAAGTCTCTTTAATCATCCATGTTCATTTTAGATTTGTTTCTGAGGACTCTCAACACTCCCAACTAACTGCATAGTCTAGTCAAAATGAGTGGCATCCTCTTGAAGCACTTTCCCAGATTCCTAATCAAGCTCCCTTCTTATAAGACGTGTACGTCGCCTCACCATTGTGAGTGTCTCATGACTGCATCATTTTACATGAACATTCCTTTTCCTCCCTCTTTGGGGATTATTCCCACACTACATGCTTAGAAGAAAGAATCCATCAGTAATGTGAGTAACTCTCCATTCATATTGATCTCATCATTGATCTCATTCATGCATTTGTTTTCCATATCTTATATGATCCTAGATGAGCACTTGCTTTGTGCAAATTATTTTCTTCTCTTCATATTAGTTTTGATTGGTCACACTACGATCAAGAATTCTCTCATCAACAAGGGAGAATTCATGTGTGTGGCCTCATTAGACTTCATCAAAACCCTCGGTTATTCCATCGATAACCTAAAATATACATGAACCACTTATCAAGGATATGATCACTGACAGATTCCTCTCATGGAGTGTATTAGGTTACCCATCAAACTCATGGTATTTAATTAAATTCATGGTATTTAATTTTCCCTTATCTTAGCATATTTTCCTAGGGCGGCCTCAAACTCATTGTATGTGCATCATTACTTCTTCTACATGTCGGTGTGTGAAATTCACTCACCAAGGAGATATTTATATAATTCAAGGGGACACTAACCCTAGGAACTATGATACGCTTTAATAAAAGGGGACATATAAGCTCCCAAAACTTGATGAATTATCTCTTATCCCCTTTCAGAAATATCAATGTTTTAACTACCTATAGATACTCTTCACGGAAATGTCAGTCATCCCAAGTTGGTCAAGAAAGCACCTTGCAATCGGATGACGATAAGCCTAATAAAGTCACACTTGAAATCAATACCTCTAATATTCCCAAATTCATCATATATTAGTTGTCTCCTTCCTTTTGGCCTCACAAGAAGGATTATTTGATTCCCACGGTTATCTCACATACACCGCAGTCCCCATAGGAGCATGTGGTCAAACTCGAGACCATATTTGAATCTTGTGTGGTGGATGCTTCCATATTAGATTCTGAGGATAGTTACACTCTAGATGATCCCACCTAGCTAGATATACCTAAATTTTTGATTGGGAATTTTTGTGTTACCAAGAAACCCTTCACACTAAACTTGCACGTGACATAAATGTCATCCTAGCATAAGAGGAACATTCAAACACAATTGACATGTCTTAGTAACCTGTGTCTGGACCTCAGATTGTTCCACTAGTCACACCTCCACATATCACCATTGACTTTTCCGATCTATTTTACCTTACTCAAGTACATAAACAAGTTTCCAACTTTGACTATGAAAACGATGATCTCATGGGTGATGATCCTATCTATTGTACCTTGATGGCTAAGCGACACACTGCTCCATTGGCAGCATATTCACCCATTACATTAGTACCATCATCAAACATTCTCGCTAGCCCTATGTAGCCTACAAGACCTCTCCCCTTACCTCTTACCCTTATGGATCCTGAGTCTTCTACGACCAATACATATTATGTATGGTACGAGGCTCTAGGGCATGACATTTCTAGTTGTAGAGCCTATCGACTTCACATGAAAAATCTTGAAGCTGAGGTAAAATGTAACCAAACCAAAAAGGATACACATCCTTCGGCTTTAGATCCTTTATTTTCTCTCATCACGGGTATTTTGTGCACATCGATGCCAACTGTCAGGTTCTATGTAGCAAGCGTCCAGTTCTTGAAACTTCTTCCCACAATTAGAAGCATGGAGTTGATTCCTCTCGAAACTGAGCACCTTCCCCTAGAAATAATAGACAATAACTAGCATATGGACTACCACCTTGCTATGATCCTTGTCCCACTAGGGATATTGTTTGGCGTGACGTTTTCACCCAACTTGAGGATCAGATAAATGATACCTTATTCGTTATGTGGTCTAAAGTTTAACGGAAAGTTTTTATTACACAACATACCATCAAGGACCTCATGACTCATGCTAGAAGCCACATTCTGAATCAAATTGATGATATTATCACCAATATGTTATGATATTTTCCCATCGTGGCTAGTTATCTACAAATACCTTAATTATATCTTATTTTCCTTCTTTTTCTTGAACCCTCACCTTTTCTTGGGCTCTCAGCCCCCACTTGGGTTTTACACAAACACCTTTTCCCTCGCTTGGGTTCTCAATCCCCATTGGTTTAATCACACTATCTCAAATACCATGTTATATCGTGGCTTGTGCTATTCACTCCACTTGGATTGTACACCTTGGTTTCTCCTACCGTTGGAGCGCCTCAATCCCGATTCACCCTAGTCTCTCTTATTTGGATCACTAGGGTATTTTTTGTATCCTTGTTTAGGTCTATGGTCTTGTATTTTATATACCCCTATTGCGCCCTAACATTCTACCATTTGATGCCTTGGCCTTGTTCCACCTCTCGGATTTTTCACATCGCATGGGTTGGGATATCTTACTGATCCCCTTATCATCGTATTTACCTATATATCGCATTATCATTATTTTGAAGTACCATGGTATTATCACATACATACATGTGGAAAATAAGAAAGTGATAAGTAAATCATAAAACATCAAATACCCAAATACCATAAAAAATGTGTCATATATATATATATATATATATATATATATATATATATATATATATATATATCAAATCTATTTTATAAATAAATCATACAAACTATCTTTGACACATCTACAAAATGGCTTAAGCACCCTCACCCCCAATGGAGGTCTGTGGATTATTTGGGCTGATGGGGTCATGTTGGCCGCTCTCGCTATGTGAGTTAGGGATGTTTCCCTACATTTGGCTCCGGAGGCCTCTCATTGTGCTCTCACCATTAGGGTCCATAATGATGTGATTCGCATTATAGCTCTCTAGGCCTCTGCTAGGTGAGCTACCTACTCCTATACCAAGGTTGCCTACACTTGCAATAGACTCTACAGCATCACATCTTTTTGTTGATAATTCCCAGTGCCTATGCATCTTGATATCTCTACAATGTCCTGGATTCCTCACCCAAAACATGAAATGACCTCTCAGAATCACCATCCAACCGCAGGTTTGACTATTTTTTACACACTAACGTCTCCAAAAAATCAAAATAACTAAATAACACCTATTCTACTCAACAAAATTAAATGTGACGACTTACCTGTGGTCGCGCTCGGCCACGTGGTTCACCTCGTCATCCTCCTTCACCACCTCATAATCGTGCCACAACATTGAAATACACCCTCAAATTTGGAATTCCATAGCTCATTTCTCTCAATTCCAAAAACAGTAAAACCAAATCAAAATCAAAATCACTATATAAAACTCAAAAATTGTATTCAAATTCAGTCGTGATCAACCTCAATCTTCATATGACAGTCATTTTTTCTCCCGAACTCTGCAACACGCATTGTTTATTGTGTTATTGTTAGGAATATCTATGTTGTAGTGTGAACATAAAATATTATGTGAGTGATTATATTATCTAGGATAATATAATATGTGTTGTAATAATTAATTACATTATTGTAAATTTAATTATGAGTGGGTGAGTAAATATTGGTATGAGTTGTTGAGTAAACAACTCATTAACAATATTAGTTTTGTGAGAAAACAATATATCACGTAAAATAACATGGAGTTGTTTTAGGAGTTATGTGTGGATATATTTATGGAGATTATATTTCCTTAAATATAGGAACAACATCTCCTATTTAAATGGATGTAATAGCAAGAATAAAAGTGTAATATTTCAAATTTAATTTATGCAATTCTGATATAGTATTTTCAGTTATGATCATAATCTCATGCCATTTATTTTCCCTACTACATGACTATTTTTTGCAGTCTTCAATTTTTTCCCATTTTTATGACACCATATCATCACAACATGTCAACATCATGGTCTCATGACATCTATCCAATGGGCCCCTAGCTAATTGATTTATGTCTTATTTTATTGATGATCTTGTAGTGTTTTATTTTAGTTTTTCTTCTCCAGGGTTCTTGTAGCATTGTGCCCGCATATGACATGATGAGCAACACTATCAGGCACGCATTAGTGGGTATATTTCATTTCAGTTAGTCCTTTCAACATTCCTTTATGTACTTAATTTTAGTATTATTTTTATGGATTGCCTTTTTTTGTTGACCACCCTATGTTTCACTATTGTGACATGTGGTGATAAAAGGTTGGGGCATATGTATACTCTTAATTTTTCACTTTTCATCTTTCATAAATGTTACTAAAAATTTATTTTGTACAGATAAGGGTCACTGATGCATCTATTTCTAGACTGGGTGCCTTAAGGGAAATGTTGGGAATGGGGAATGATTATTCACGTAACCATTATGGGTTAGAGAAAATACACAGAGAGAGTGTCATTATTTGGTCTTGGCCTTAGTTTTCCTTACACTAGTTATCATTTTCCTCCTAGGTCTCATGCACATCACATTCACAACTCCTTTCTTTCATCTCACCACTTTGTACCTTGTTTATCCACATCTTTGATCCATGAAACACTATTTTTACATTTTACAACACATTACCTCTTTTCACTACCCTTTGGTGATGGTGTTGGTGTTATATTTTTCCATGGCCAATGCCATCATCCACATATGATGGCATCTTATACATATTTGACACACATTTTACATTCATGAAAGGAAAAGGAATCCAAAATCATTCAAACTTCCATTTGCTCTACTCTTTTACATCATCTTCGCATATTCTCGTCTAGCTCTTTGTTCATATTGCATATTTCTTAGATTGGATTGGATACTCTACTTTAAGGATGGTTTCTTGCAATATTAGGTCACCTATAGTAAGTTTAGGACAGGAACGGTGTTCCCCGTCTCCACCTAATAGTGATTCTCTCTCGGTGTGATGCTTCTTTAGAGAGATATATTTATCTCTTGTCATTTTGCATAGATAAGTTCATTTCCTTTCCTTATTGTGTTATATTAGCTTAGTATTACACATGTTTGATGTTAGTTGGCATAGTAATCTTATTCATTATCAGATTCTTAGCTACCATCACTTTCATTTCAATTTGATCATGGATGCTTGTTTCATTTATAATTTATCTATACCTCTCCACACCTAACTATAGATATCTCAGTAGGGTTACTTCCTCTATCTTGGTCGTGGGCCTTAGAAGTTTTACATTGACCGAGTGTAGGGATAAATTCCCTTTAGATATGTGAACCTAGCACTCACTTTAGCGTCACTTAATTGTACCAATTGTATTCTAATTTATGTGTGTTTCTTACTCATTGCATCAATACCCTTGTAGAACAAATTATTTATGAGTGCAAGTTATTTAGACACATTTTTGGTCCACCATACAGATACCAACCTATGATAGGAGGGCATCTCTCAAGACTCGCATACAAATTTTTGAGAATATTTTATTTGAAGGTCCCGAAACACTACCGCTATCCTTTTTTTTCCAAAATTTATATTCGACTTTGCATGGGTGCGTGCGCATGTGGAAAAACCATGCTAAGTTGAAATAGGAGACTATTAATTGGAAATACTTGATGATGCAAGGGCATCAGTTATAAAACTCCTTTCTTGTCTATTTAATCATGAGAATGTATGGAAGGTCTAGAAAGGTCAGTATGTGAGGTTGGAAGCAGCTAGGAGTCCTACAAATTTGAATTTAAGCCTTACAGCCTTTCCCTTCAAAAGCTAATTCAAATTTCAAACTAAGGAATTATCACCCTTTAATCCAATTTAGTGTGAACTATGGGTTGTTATGTATATAAGATGCTCATATAATGCAGTAAGGTGTATTTAACCCTTCTTAGGGTTCCTAAGTCTTATCATAGTAAAATAATCCCTTAGAGTTCCTTAACTCGAGGAATTTGATAGATATGCGGGGTCTAATTAGGAGTAAGGTTATAATGTTAGTTATTTTGGAGGTTATTTAAATAAGGATATGGTAGGAGGGAGTTTTTGGATACATTATCCATCGTATAGAGGAGAGAGAGGCACATGAGGTGAAAATGATTTCAGTATTTTGTATGAAGCTTGACAATGAATGTAGATTTGTCTTTGTTGTGGTATATTTCTTGGATTGCTAGTGGTTTTTTGCATTTTTTATTAATTAAATAAGAATCGTGGTCTCATTGGCATGAAATAATAACTCTATAAACCTCAAGAATTTTTTTTATGAACTTGAAACAGTGGATACCATGTTTTGGTGGATAACAGTGCGTAAACTTAGAAATGTTCGACTATGTGTGTGTAATGTGATTGATGATTCATTGCATGTATGCATTTAGAGGAGTGTGAATAGGGATGGAAAACCTTGATGTTGAGTTGAAATCATAGGAATTTGAGTGTGAAATTATGATAGCCTTATACTCCATTTAACTGAGCTAAATATTGTGCATGCAAGTTTAAAATTAAGTTTTCTATGTAAACTTCTAAAATGACCTTACTGTGGCATGATCAAGGGTTGAACGCAAAAATTTTTCAAGTAAGTTACGTTCATAGAAACCCATCCTTTACTATGATAATTCTACTTTGCTTATTGTTTGAAAAGGACACAACCTAGATTGTGAAGGTATAGAGCAGGACATGAGAAAAGAGAATAAAATGATTGTTTTTCATGCTCCCCCAAATTAACTGGTAAGATGATCTCTTATAGGAGGTTCAAATTAACATTTATGGTAAATTCAAATTCTTTATTAGATGATTTGTAAATGGTATGGATAAATGACTCCTCTTAGGCTCACTGTGAGGGTTTCTTGGAGATCTATCTAGGGTTTTCTTTCTGAGAGGATTAGACAACTCCATGCACCTACAAAATCTTAAGATAGGATGGTGAAGTGACTAAGTATGATATTTTGAAAGAAATTTGAAAAACTAAGGCCTATTTTTTTTATTTCCTTGACAGTCTATCTAAGAAACCATGCACAGTCCATAAATGCTAATATAAAGAGTGGATTAACAAGGTAACCCTACTCTTCCTTTAGAGCTAGCTAATGAAATTTTCAGGGAATTATTAAGAGCTTAATGGGTGATAAAAAATCCCCTTAGTGTGCATTGAGACCTACTACAAAATGGGTTAGGGATGAAATTACAGTGAAGGAAGGCTAGTAGGACCTACAAGAGCAAAATTACAAAAGGTGGAGTACAAGGAGCTGGGATAGCAGTTAAGACCTAATATTTTACAAACATGTCTAGGGGATTAAAATAAAACTATTGGAGGTGTTAGTACCTTGTGGGTAGAGCTAGAATCTCATTTGCACTAGTGGAGAAATAATCTTGACTTGAGAAGCATATAGGGACACTCTAGTATAAAAGGAAATTAGTAAAGGGTGTGAGTTGTTAATTGCAATTCTTGTGTGGAGATAACCTAGTTTGTATAGTATATAGGGGAAGAAAGGACTAATATCCTTGGAAAGGGTGTAGAGGGAAGGAGTGCTAAAGTATATCAACAATGAAGAAGCTTAAAGTGACTAGTTGGCAGACAAAAGGAAGAGTTGAGTAAGGGAGTTTTATTTTGCGGTCATACTAACTGAGATTGAGCTATGAAGAAAGGGAAGGATGAAGATAAACATCAAAGAACTAGGAAACCTGAATTACATCCTTGAGTATCTTGGTGAAGAAGAAAGGACTTGAGAATTTAGAGTAGCGAGGTAAGGATAAGAGAACTCAAAATGTACAGTGATGAGTTTGATGGTTGAGAGGAAAAATAATGAAGGTTATGATCATAGTAGAGGAGTTTATTAAAATCATTAAATGTGGTATTATATCATTTAGTCACGATTGAGCATTGAGAAGTAATTTTTAAGCCTTTTGGGCTTGCTTAAGAACCTCTTATAGAGCATAGTGGAATTCAAATTGTTGAAAGCTCCTTATTGACTGAGTACATGATTGATATTTTATTTTTTATCTACATAATTTGGTATCAAAGCGGGCATAATAGAGGGAAAAATAAGGACTTGACAAGTTTTGTGCAAACAATACATTGTTTGGTTTTACAAGTTAACTATAAGGAATGCTTAAAGCTGTGAAGACAAGAAGTGTGAAGTAAGGGTCAAAAATAGAGAGAGAAATATACGAGTTGATAAATGGTTTGCAGAGTTTGGAAGCCTCAAAAAATATGTGATTACAGGTAAGCAATCATATGAAAATTCAAGCAAGAAGACAGCTAGGTGGATGAATTTTGAAAAGAGAGTGAAGTGGCCAATCAAGTCACTTGTGAAACATGCTAGAAGAAGTGGAGGAATAAAATAAGTGAGAGCCTATGTAGGCATAAGAGAAAGAGAGTTTCCTTTTGATCTACATGTGAAAAAGAAGAGAGTTCTCGTAGCAGAGAACATAGTGAAATAAGAAGAATGGATCAGAAGAGGAGTGCAAAATTAAACACTTAGAGAAGAATGGTGGATAAGGAGGAATGTTTCCAAGAGAGAAGCACTTACAGAGACAATGCGATCTCTGATTTTATATTATAATGTTGTGTTTTCATGTGTGTATATAGTTTTGAAAGACTTTGTGAATATAATCAAGAAGAAGATAATGAAAAGTGCAAGTGAAAGGTCAAGAAAAGACTCTTTTGGATAAAATGTATATGATGGAAGAAAATATCAAGATGTAGAAGGTTATGAGGGAAAGAGTGAGATCTTCTAGCATGCCAGTGAAGATGAAGATGAAAATGTAAAGTTCTATGATGCTTTGGAAAACATTCAAGTGAGATAAGATAAGAAAAAGAGAAAAATCAAGGAAATGGATGGCAAAAAGGAAAAAGAGAAGGACATGGTCACAAAGATGGTTCATAATTAGGTATGGGAAGATGAAAATTAGGAATACCTTCTTTAATATATTATTAAATTTTTTCATGTACAAGAAATCACAAAGAAAGGTGAAGATAAATCATCAAAATATGAGTTCGAGCATGGTTATGCCACACCCATGTGGCTTAAAAATTCAGTGGTTTGTGAATGAGAGACAAAGTGTAAGGTAAAGGATAATGATTTTGTGGTATGTAATGAAGAACAAGAAATAAAGAGTAGAAAAAGTTCAGATTTCAGTGTGAGACAAGTATACCATGAAGGTGATCAAGGAATGAGGTATGAAGGCAAAATTTCTGAATACAAACCAACTTTTGAACCAAGAAGAAGGAATCAAACTACATGTATGTATCAGCTCCAAGGAATGATAAATCAGGTGTGGAAGGTTAAAGAGAAAATAAAAAGAGAGGGCATCCTCACAAGAGCTTGGAAAAAGAAGCAAACAACTAAGGAACAAGGTAAGCAAGATAAATTGAATGTTTTGGATAAGAAAGCAAAGAATGTAACTATTGAAAGAGACGATGAGTTGATTTTGAGCACTAGCATGCATGATGAGGAACACGTGAATGAAATTCAAGAAGAGGAATTTAGAAAAATGAGAAAAGATGAAGTGAATACAAGGAAGTGAAAGCTGAGTTTAGAGATCTAGTATGTGATTTATAAGAAGGAAAAGAGAAATTGTGTCCTAAATTTGATGAGGAAAGTGAAGAAGAGAGTGGTAACTTTTTATATGAGTAAATAAAAAATGATTGAAAGGATACTTGAGATAGGTACATGTTCAAATCAGCCAATAGAATGCATTAACAAACAACAAAATGAAAAGAAAATGAAAGAAGAAACATTGGAAAATTTGAACAAAAAAAATCTAAATAAGATTAAGGAAGGCTACATGTTCAAGAGTAATACAAGGAAGAAAACATGATGATCATCAGGTTTTTGAATAATTTTTGAAGTCTTCAAGGCAAGAGGAGGTCAAGAGAGAAGAAATAGGCATAGTGCAACAAGAAAGAGATAAAAAAAGAGTGAAGAAACACATGACAAAGTGCTTGTGGACTCAAAGAGAGGTCTATTGAATGATGAATCAGCTAATATAGTTTATGGAGATGGAAAGGAATGTAAGATAAAGGAAGACATATTGCACATGTTGCATGAAGGAATATATGAAGATGAAGGGCGGATTGAAGGTTTAAAGAGTAACCTGGAGAAGGTCAAACACCACCTAAAGAGTGGTCCAAACCAGAAATTAGGCATGGAGGTCAAGCAACCTCTAAGTTTTCAGTTTCATACTAAATGTGGATATGCTTGTATAGGTGAAAGAGAAAATAAGAAGCAAACACAAGCTATAACCAAAGATGGATCAAGTGTGAACTCATGCTATGAAGATATACACCATGAAAATGACAACAGGACTTATGAATTGACTAAAAAGAAAGAAGATAAAAAAAGAAGTGAGTAAGGAAAATTGGCATAAAAGAAGGATGGTAAATCCAATTTTTGATAACATAGGAAGATTATCACTCCAAGAGAGTTACATGGGTGTTGAGGAAGAGCAAGCAAAAATTAAGTGTATCCAAGGAAATAAAGACACATGTAAAGCTCAAGAAGGAATTTTAGATGAAGAAGACCAAGATGGAATTCAAGTAAAGAACATGAGGGTTATTCAAGCCCAAGATTTTTCATATAATATTTCTATTAGTGGTGTTTGTGCAGGTAAAATAATGCAAGAAATGAAGATATATCAAGAAGAAACAAGAATTTTGAACAACCAAAAGACTCCATTTTCAGTTCTAAAGGATACCAAGCAATAAAAAGGACAAAATAAAGACAAAGAAACGTGATTTGAAGGACATGTGCAGCCAAGAAATGATTTAGGGACAGTTGAAGCAAAGTTGGCACACAAAGAAATAAATAAAAAGGATAGCATTCAAAGTAAATAAATTCATTTCCCACGGAATAAAACTTAGTCATGTGACAAGCAAGTTAATACTCAGCATGAAGACCATTATGAAGGCATTATATGCATGGTTTGGATTTAAAAACAAATGTAATGAGGTCATATATAACTGGAATACGAGGAAAAAAATAAGAAAACTCTTTGTTTCCCAGAAGTTTATGGAAGTAAACTTTCTTCTCCCTTGGGATTACGATGCATGGGCAATTATTTATAAACCTTCTTTATTTTCTATTTCATCTTGAGAATGTATGTAAGGTCTAGAAAGGTCAGTATGTGAGGTTAAAAGTAGTTAGGAGTCCTGAAAATTTTGAATTTAAGCCTTATAGCCTTTCCCTCCAAAATCTTATTCATATTTAAAACTAAGGAATTATCACCCTTTAATCCAATTTGGGTGTGAACTATGGGTTGTTAGGTATCTAAGATGTTCACATAATGGAGTAAGGTGTATTTAACCCTTCTTATGGTTCTTAAGTCTTATCATAGTAAAATAATCCCTTATATTTCCTTAACTTAGGGAATTTAATAGATAGGTATAGTCTAGTTAGGACAAAGGTTAGAAAGTTAGCTATTTTGGAGGTTCTTTGAATAAGGATATGGTAGGAGGGAGTTTTTAGAGGCATTATCCCTCGTACAGAGGAGAGAGAGAGAGAGAGAGAGAGAGAGAGGAGAGAGAGAGAGAGAGAGAGAGAGAGCCAAGAAGTGAAATGATTTCAGTATTGCATATGAATCTTGACAATGAATGGAGATTTGTCTTTATTTTGGTATATTTCTTGGCTTGCTTGTGGTTTTTTTTGAGTTTTATATTAATGAAATAAGAATAATGGTCTCATTGGCATGAAAGAATAAATCTAGAAACCTCAAGAATGTTGTTTGTGAACTTGAAATGGTGGATACCCTGTTTTGATGGATAAGAGTGCATAAACTTAGATATGTTGGACTGTGTATGTGTAATGTGATTGATGAGTCATTGCATGTACGAATTTGGAGTGTGAATAGAGATGGAAACCCCTGATGTTGAGTGTAAATCATAGGAATTTGAGTGTGAAGGTATGATAGCCTTATACTCAATTTAACTGAGCTAAATAATGTGCATGCAATTTTAAAATTGAGTTCTCTATGTAAACTTATAAAAGGACCTTATTTTAGCATGATCAAGGGTTTAATGGTGATGTTGTTAAAGTAAGTTACATTGGTAGATTCCCATCATTTAATATGATAAGTCTACTTTTATTGTTGTTTGCAAAGGACATAACCTTGACTGTGAAGGTACAGTCTGGGACGGGAGAAAAGAGAAGAAAAGGAATGTTTTTCATGCTCCCCCAAATTTTCTAGTAAGATGATCTCTTCGATGAGGTTAAAATTAACATTTATGGTAAATTTAAAGTCTTGAGTAGATGATTTGTAAAATTTATGTCTAATGACTCCTCTTGGGCTCATTGTGAGGGTTTCTTGAAGATCTAGCTAGGGTTTGCTTTCTGAGAGGGTTAGAAAACTCCATCCACCCAGAAAAATCTTAAGATAGGATGGTGAAGTGAATAAGTATGATATTCTGAAAGCAATTTGAAAAACTAAAGGTTGGTTTTTTGGTATTTCCTTGATAGTCTAATTGAGAAACGGTGCCCATTATGTAAAGGCTAATATAAAGAGTGGATTAACAAAGGAACCCTACTCTTCCCTTGGAGCTAGCTGATGAAATTTTTAAGGAATGATTAAGAGATTAATGGGTGCCAAAAAATCCTCTTGGTTTTTATTGATACCTCCTACAAAATGGGTAAGGGCTGATAGTACAGTTAAGGAAGGCTAGTAGGACCTACAAGAGAAAAATTACTAAAGGTGGAGTACAAGGAGTTGGGATAGTAGTTAAAACCTAATATTTTACAATCATGTATAGGGGGTAAATATAAAACTAGTGGAGGTGTAGTACCTTGTGGGTAGAGCTAGAAATTTTCACTAGTGGAGCAAAAATCTTGACTTGAGAAGCATATAGGGACAATCTAGTATAAAAGGAAAGTAGTAAAGGGTGTGAGTTGTTTAATTACATATCTTGTGTGGAGATAACTAATTTTGAAGAGTATACAGGGGAAGAAAGGACTAAGATCCTTGAAAAGGGTTGTAGAGGGAAGGAGCGCTAAAGTATGTCAAAGTTGAAGAAGCTTAAAGTGACTAGTTGGGAGATAAAAGGAAGCGTTGAGTAAAGGAGTTTTATTTTGTGGTCATTTGTGGTCATACTAACTGAGATTAAGATTTGAAGCAAGGGAATGGTGAAGAGAAGAATCAAAGAACTAGGAAACCTGAATTACATCCTTAAGTAGCTTGGTGAAGAAGAAAGGACTTGAGAATTTGGAATTGGGTAGTTTGGTGAAGAAGCGAGGACTTGAGCATTTGGACTTGATGCAAAACACAGTGGAAATCAAATTGTTGAAACATCCTTATTGACTGAGTAAATGGTTAATATTTTATTTTGCTCTGCATCACTTGAAATCAAGTATTGTACATGTCTTTAATTACTTTTCATCTAACCCTCCAGTGCATAAGGCCTTGTGATTAATGAAGTACATCACTCTGGGGGATAAAGGGAATTTGGAAGAGCTTATGGCGCAGTTGTATGAGGACACAATTCTAGATTTGTGGGCAAAAAAACACACATGGTTGGAATCTGATGAGGATCTCCTATAGTACGCTTAGAAGGAAAAAGAGAAGAGAAATCTAGTATACCTAATTAATGATGAAGAGGTCAAATACTTTAATTTGGAACACATAGAAGGTGAGCACAAGGTATCAGATAAGTTGGATAAGCATGCACACATGTAACACTTTCCATCAAAGTAAAAGAAGGATAATATTGGTTCAAATGATGCATCGAAGGAAGAAATCATTAGCGACTATTGATCCGAGGTAGAAGTTGCAAAGATTGTTGAACTATTGCATGAATTCAAGATCTCTTTCCTAGGGGATACCATGAGCTAAAAGGTGTTCATCATTCGCTAGGAGAAATGAAGATAAATATAAAATAAGGTGTGTGAGATGTTCAGAAAATACCATACTAGATGAATCCCAACATTTACATAAAGTGAAGAGTGAGATTGACAAGATGCTACAAGATGGAATTATTGAGCCCATCAAAGAATCCGAATGGATTAGGCCCATGATAATTAATATAAATAAGGATGGAAGGATCATGATTTGTGTGGATTACAAAGTATTAAATTATTATTGTGTTATTGATCTATTCCCTGCTCTGTTCACAAAATAAATAATTGATGGTGTAACTGGGCACAAAAAATCTACTCATTTAAATATGGTTTCTCCAGATATCATCATGTTCAAATTACACACAAGGATCAGGCCAAGACTGAATTTTCCATAGAAAGGGGGAGAATTACTTGTGAATTCATGCCCTTTGGACTTAAGAATGCACCAGCTATGTTTTTGTGCATTGTTGTACAAGTTTTTGAAGAATTCATCCATATCATCCTTTAGGTATATCTGGATGATTAGATGTTGTATGTATTTGTTAAGGATCAATGTGAATGTTTGTGCCTAATGTTTGAACAATGTAGATAGCTTATTATATATCTGAACATCACAATGTGTATATTTTCTACATTTTTTGACACTTTGTTAGTACATATAATTTACAAGGAGGGTATTCTAGTTGATCTAGAAAAGATAGCAATTATACTGGGATTAGAAGAGCCAACTAATCAAAGTGAAGTGTGTGGATTTCTTGGTCATAAATTTTACTACAAAATATGCATCAAGGGATATGTCAAGATAGCTATGCCACTGGAACAACGGTTGAAGGCTAATGGAAAATTCTATTCTAAAGATGCGCAATAACAATATTTTGAGCAGTTAAAGGAAATATTGACCACCGTGCCTATCCTTTTCTTCCCCACATGGATTTTTCCTTTTCATGTCCATGTAGGTGCCTCAAGCAATGTGATTGCCATTGTCTTAGCATAGCCTGGAGATCGAAATGTGATTGGAATTGTATTAGCATATCTTGGAGATGGGAACGTTGACCATCCCATTAGTTTTGCAAGCAGGAAACTAACACCTAGGGAAGAAAATTATACAACTGCTAAGCAAAAGGATTTTTATATAGTGTATGTGTTTCATAAATTAAGGAAGAATATTTTTGAACCTCCTTTCATATTTTATACTCACCATATCATAATAAATTACTTAGTTAATAAGCCTGTACTACAAGGTTGCATTTGTAGATGAATTAACTTGTGTTCTAGGAGTTTGAAATTTCAGTAATAGTGAAACCTAGTAATAGAAATTTGGGACCTGATCACCTTTCACACATCAATTTTGGGGAGGATGTGTTACTATTGAATACACCATGTAATATTCCTAGTAGTTTAGATTATAGCATGCACTGATGGAACTTGAGGACATAGCATTATTTTTGTGCATAGGTATTGCGCCTAAAGGAATGAAGACTATGGAGAAGTAGTTAATGATACACATTGCACCCTGTCAGCTGGTTGCGGGGATCTTTACAAAATGGTTCGTAATGAAGTACTTCATAGATGTGTTTTGGAACATGAGCACCAAACAATTATGGAAGAAGTGCATGGTGGCATTATTGGAGGACATTATGTTGGATAAATCACCACACACAAGATACTCCTCACAGGAGTATAGTAGGAAACACTTTACAAAGATACAAAGGAGTTTTTCAAGGCTTATGACTATTTCTAGAGAATTTAAAAACTAGGAAAAAGAGAATAGATGTCGTTAGGCCCCATATCATCTGCAAAACCTTTTGAGGAATGGTCCATAGATTTTGGTGTACTGATTGTGCCAGCAATGCGATGAACATGCACATGATAAATTATTAGTTGTATAGATTACTTGATGTGATGGGTAGAAGTTCTACCCACTAAGGATTGTATAGCCACTACAACTATACATTTTCTATGGGAGAATATTATTAGTAGGTATGACTTCCCATTTTTCCTTACAAGTGAGAGGGGAACTAATTTTCTTAATAAAAAAATCATAATTTTATTGGGAGAGTTCATGGTAGCTCATCAAAAGACAACTCACTATCACCCAAAGGTTAATGGCATAATAGAGACATTTAATAAAACTTTGGGCCAGACCTTGACCAAGATTTGTGATGTTATAAGAAAGAGTTGAGATGATAAAGTTTGAGCTATCCTTTGGGCATCTAAAAATAGCTATAATAATTTGAACAAGGGCACACCCTTTCAGTTAGTGTTTGACTATGGAAGAAATATTTAGCTATTGAGTTCATGTTAGCAACTTTATGAACAGATGAATAAGCATTAGATGTATGCATAGAGAGGTCAATGAAATTGGATGAACAACACACACTTGCCATGATCATTACACATTCAAAACAAGTCTTTCATAGTGAGTGGATTGGTGGAATTCTATATTATTCTAAGTTTATGAATGCCACCTGAGAAAATTGAAAGTGCATTAGTCGGGACTTACAGTAGTAAACCAAGATTATGGAGACAAACACATGTCAGTTACATGTGTTTGATGGCACCTTACGACCTGGTTACTTCAATAAGAGTAGGTTTAATCCCTACTATAAATAAGATTATTTTAAATTTTATTTGTAATAATGCAACATTGCCATTTAGATTAGATTTTCCATTTCAACACTTATATTTTATTTTTATAATAAGTGTGTTCACATGTAGGATCTGATGTATTTGTTGAAGTCTAATGCGTAGAGGACCATACATACATTTAGTGTAGGGAAGAAGGTAAAAGAACTAATGGTGCTAAATTTTATTTCTCGTTGGTGTACAAGAATAAGTGGGTGATGACATAATAGTAAGCCTCAAATTGATGTAGTAGGAAAGATAATGTGAGGTAGCCAGTGTGAGAAGAAAAGATAATGGGTATGTGGCATGGGAAGGCACACATAAAACAGATATGTATCTTGGGAAAGGATTTGTTTAGGAGCGGGAAGTAATGCATAATACAATATGAAAACTTGGAGAGTAGTTGTGTGCCAAAATGTTATGCATGTTTTGTCAACACTAAAATTTTCCTCTGATAATTTCTATTTCATTGATGTATGTATTAGGAATAGGATGTTGTTAAGTATAATTAGCAGTAGCGTCTGATAGAAGATAACGGCGCTGCTAGTACGATGCCGCCAATAATGTATAGTACGGCAATAGTCAAAAGTACAATAAGGAATGTTGTGGATAAATGAGTAAATAGTTGTCGTAAGTGGTCCAGTAATGTTAAAATGTCAAAGTTGGGGTAAGTAGAGAAGTAGGGTCTACATGATTAGGAATTAGAAATATTATATTGGTAATAAGGACAAGGAGTGAGGTCATAAATATTCTAAGTATTTTATTTGTAAAAAGTCTAAAAGTGCATGTGGAACCCATGTGAAATGATAAGGTTTATCTTATCTTAAAAGATAAGCTTACATGTACAGATAAGAGTTAAGGTATGGAATATGATTCGTCAGAGTGGATTTCTTATCTTATCTTACAGATAAGATGGTATAAGCCTGGAAGTTCTATAAGATAATAGAGGACACCCCCCTCATTTAGCATAGAAGGAAGTAGTGAGAAATATTTGTATGAGTAAGTGTGTAAAGGAAGCCATCAGTTTAAAGGTGTGTTGAAGAAGCCATTAAGAGGTGTAATTGTGAACCTTTTGTCCCAAAGTATTGGTGGAAGGCAAGTGAAGTCAATAACACTTGAAGTACCTCATGGGTGAGATTGTAACAATTTCATGCTAATATTATAATTTACTTTGATATTTCAGATTTATCATCATTCCTTTTTGTATCATAGTCTATGGTATTCTTGTGTTATGGGTAGGTCCATGTGCCAGATTATATCCACCACACTAAAGGTTGTGCATTAGTAAATTATCATAGCAAGAGGAGTTCCCGGTGAAGAATTATCATAGTGCCGGATTGGTGATGATAGTTTCACTCAGAAAGAAAACATGGAAGGCCCATACTTGATGGAAAAGAGTGAGAAACAAAAAAAATGCAGGAAAGTCACACCTACCACATACCACATAAAATATACAAAAAATTAGAAACCTACAAATAGGTGCGAGCAATAGTTATAATTCACATTGTGAATAGAAGATCTTGTGAACCAGTGTGAATTTGTGAACAAAAGCAAAGAATAAGGTGACCAAAAACCAGTTTCCAAGTGATCGATATCTCCTTGAATTTAGAAAAATTGAAGTTGAGATAATAGAGTGAGGATTAAGCTGTAGGGTTTTTTGTTATGTAAGTGGAAGATTGAGTTGCATGATTGTAAGTTGCATAGATTGAAAATGGAGGATCACAAGTGAATTAAAAGGAAGAGTTCAGATTTTAGTAACACTGAGAAATTGAGGGATACCTAGTAATCAACAAGAAAGTGAGTGCAGCAAACAAGGTTATGGAGTTTACACACGTAGCTTGCAAAGTTTTAAATTTACAACAATTAGGTTTAAGTAATGACACCATTGAAGAAAGCACCTAAGGGAAAGAAAATAATGGAGGATTCCCTAGATTATTGGTTCTCAGAAATAAAATATCCTCAAGAGGTCATTTTTGGGAAGGCTTGGGCATCAAAAATATGGAAGTGTAAGATTAGTGAATATAACCACCATACCCCAGGGAATGAGAGTGATATAAGGAATGAAACCCTAGTAGATACATGTCAGCAAACAAGAGAATGTCAGATTATGTGGGATGATCAGGTGAGGAAGACCTTGGAGAGTTGAAGTGTACTGCAACTATATGAATTTCTCTTCTTTAGGAATCCTGAATGAATTTTCTAATGGCTAATGTCACGATCACACAAATATTACTTCTACTTTATGGGAAATAAGATGCACATCACCTCGAAACAGATAGGAAAAGTAACATGATTATGTGACATGGGTAAAGAAATCACATTAAATATGCACGATGAGGAGGAAGTGGTAAAAACAACCACTTTATTACCTTATGAAAGGGGAAGTCACACATTCAATTTTACAAACATATCTGATCCTGGTACCAGAGTGGCCGCATTCTTGGTAAGTTACAAGTTGCAATCTTTAAAAAGATGGACCAAAGTGAAAAGGAAATTTTTGTACATTGCACATAAGATGGTGCATGGAATCAAATACGATATTTTTTTGTACATTAGAGAGAGTATTGTAGAGGAGGCCAAGAACCAACATGATAAGGGCGAGAAGATCACATGGGGGTCAATTTTGTAGTTGATTGTATTTTAGGAAATTATAGTCCCGAATGGACTGGAACGGAAGGAGTGGGAGCATCCTATTGAGAATCGATCACTACCACAAATATTTGTAAGGTATACATGTGATGGCACAATAACAAATGTGTTCAAGGTACGCTGTTGGAAAATATGTATAAAAGGATGCTCGATGCCTTTGAAAATGAATGATGCATACCTATAGAGTTGTCCACAGAGTTAGATGGACATGCCAATTTTTTTGTAATGCGTCAATTTTATCACGCATGATTTTTACTGTTGAATGGAGATTTTGGTCCATGGTGTAAGATTCCATTTTTCTTTACAACAAGATATTTTAGGAGCATAATAAAAATAATCAAGGATGTGCAGCCCCCAAAGTTCATTGTTGATAGGGTATACATGGAGTACCACACTCTACGTAAAAATTATGGCTATATGACAAGGTAGTCATATATGGAAATGATGGAGTCAGATGGGATGGACCTGAATCCCATTATAACTTTGGTGGTTGAAAAGGAAACATGTAGGGAGTGTGTGTGTGTGTGTGTGTGTGTGTGTGTGTGTGTGTGTGTGTGTGTGTGTGTGTGTGTGTGTGTGTGTGTGTGTGTGTGTGTACGGACAAAGTTAAAGGATGGTAAGGTGGTTGATGTGTATGAAACAAACATTACATCACCATCTTAAGGAAGGGTGGCCACAAGGACAAAGAAGAACAAGCTTGAGCCAGTACAGTAAAAAGAAGAAGAGGAAGGAGATGAAACTGAGAAGTAAATAGATTATAGCATGAGAAATAGGAGGTAGATACAACGCCAAGAAATTTTAGCACAGACCCCTCCTAGGACACCTCAAATGAGCCCAACTGAAAGCGCACAAATAACTAGTGCGAAAGGAGAAGAGTAGGATGTTGAAGAATGTAAAAGGATAGGAGATGACTCAGAGGGAGAGAGGAGTCCTCATGTGATTCACATTCTTGAAGAAGATCAAGAGTAGTTTGAGGAGCTCAAGGAAGAATAAATACCCTTTTATACCTCGATGCATATGGAGGAGCATGAGTAAGAAAAGGATTAGGAGAAAGAGGAAGATGGAGAGGACACTGGTCCCACACACTATAATATTGCACAAGAGTCACTGCATGAGCAGTGTATGGTGGGACCAATACCTAAATATTTAGCAAGGACAAGGCCAAGGAATGCTCACCTCCTTGCCCTTACATGTCATATATATAAATGACACATCAAAAGTCATTGGGGTCAGGTTCCAAAGCTCTATGGATGCAGAAGAATTATATCATTGGAATATACTCAAAAAATTAGAATCTCATGTTGGCATGCATAAAATAATCTCTTTTCAATGTAAGATAATCCAGAGGATCTGAAATTTGAAATAAGAAAATAGGGTGTTAGTGAGCTGCAAGGGAGGAAAGATCCATTAAAAACTTTCAATTTTGGACTCCACATAGCTGACGGATGAGCAGGAAAGTAATGCCTTAATAAACATGCCTAATGAGGTGGTGCACAAGAACATTAATAAAGGATCCACATTGCATGATGCATATGATAATTTTGAGGATGTAAGCAATAAGAATAAGAAGATGGATTTAGAATTGAATAAGGTAAAAAAAGGTTAGCCGATGTAAATACTAAGATATCCGAACTAATTACCCACATTGCAAAATCATGTCTTGAAGCTATCCTAGAGGCCAAGTTTGACAAAAATAGGGAAATTGATAACTTGGAAAAATTGATTAACCTATTACTAATAAGGGAAAATAGATGACATGAAAAAATAATGGAGGAACTATCAAGGAAAAAACAAGATAATATTGATAAAAGGATAGAGGAATATGAGAACCTCAATGTGAAGGTAAAAGAAGATTTGTAAAATATGAAGAAGGTTTTCAAATGTTTTGCAAACACCTCTATTTTAGATGTGCACCATATAAAAGAAGAAATAGAAAAATGTTGCATCAAGGCCTCCCTATATACAAGGGATAAGGTAGTGTGTGTAGTGTTTATGCATGAGTTAGAGGAAATAAAGAAGTACATAACCAAAAAAAGGACAAGGTAGAGGGAATGATGGAGGAGGTGTAGGTGATGATCATGGACATCTTCAAAAGCTTGATGACATAGTAGAATATCATTTTTCCAGAGTTGTGGGATGAATCTGGTGGACTAACCCTGGAGGGGATAACAAACATTTTTGAGTCATTTCTAGGAAGGTCAGATGGCATGCTTGAAGAGTGGAAGCAATTGGAAACATCTATCTATGCAGGATTCCTAGAAATATTCTATAAACCTTGAGCCTATTTTAGTCACGTAATGGTAGACATTATTTATTCATATATTCCTTATTCATCATTATTTGAGGTATTTCCCATATCCATGGTTCTTTATTATTTCATTCATTAATTATTGTATTCCCGAGGGCAAAAAATATACCTAGTGTGGGGTGATGTTGGACCGATGAAATGTCTAAGTACGAGACATGCTTGAAGGCTGAAGGATACATGCAAGGTACACGTGGAAGAATGAAATGAACATTTTCAAATAATGAAACAATACGTGAATGGATGTGTGGAAGTAATTTTTTACATACGGGAATAATAGGATCAGGAGTTAGTAAGAATTACTAAGTAGATTAAAAATAAGAAAAAGTAAAAGTTGGCGCGATCATCAAGGAAAGATAGAAATAGACAAAATCCTAGAAAAAATTAGGTAGAAACATGATAAAACACATACATGTATAATAATAAACATGAAGCACACATGTAAGAGGTAGAGCTAATTATAGCACAACACATGATTAAAGGAAGGCTATTTATAGCACACGTATAAAAATAGATCTTCTAGAAGGAAGCATACCACATTTAGAGAAGCATATGGTGTAGTCTATTTATAGGAAAGTGCTAGCTGTAAAATCATGTAATATGTGTATAGGGATGGTGCATTTTTAGACTGTAGTTGATCAAGTGGTGAAGGAAAATTTCCCACCCTATATATCTAATGCATCCATATAAAAGGGAGATATATAGTAAGTTGGAGAGAGAATTGATAATGGAGATAGATGATATTTAGGTTCTAGAGTATGTGTCTGGGTTTATGTAGAAAATGAATGTTACTAAATATTTTAAAGCATCACGATTATAATGAAAATGCAGCTCTCTTTTGGTTATGATTAATTATCTTTATGCATGTTACAGTAATTCCATATCCTTCATAAGGTATATTTGCATGTTATGATAACCATGAGTGTAGGGATTACATCTTGGCATCCAGACACGAGAAGGAGCCTAGTAGGCTTGCGCGCACGTCGGGTGAACATCTATACCTATGTCTAGGTAAAGGGCTAGTGCGTCAAACCATGTTGTACTAAACCTAGACTATGGCACGAAATAGATGTAAGTCTCAAATATTTAGAAAACCCATATAGGATGAAAGGGAAATGATGTCTCATTTCCCCCACCATGTAATTATATGGGTGTACTATTAGAAAATATAGTATTGGGGATTTGGTAAAATTTAATATTTGATTTTTACTACTATATTTATAATGAATACAATAGCATTCTATATTTGTGACTATGTGTGTTCGGTGCCTAGTGTATTTTCGTAATTAGGAGAGAGTTTTGGGTTATGGAACTCAATTGAACTATATGACAAAGATTAAAAGGTGGCCTTACATAGCCAATCTTACTTGATTTGTTTGTAATACATGAAAAGGAAGATGGCCTTGTATGATCAATACATCGGATTTTGATTGTTGATTTTTGAGAAGAAGAGTAGACGACCATGTATGGTTGGCATATAGATTTTCCCCCCTTTCAGAAAAAGGGAGAGTGTGAAACAGTGTCACTTGAGGTGAAGATTATATGAAACTATGTCAGAGACCTTGGTAATTGAGGGGAGAGAGATTTACGTAATGTTATTTTAAATATCAAATAGAGTTATTGATAAGATATAATGGAGAAGGATGTTTTCAATAGACTCATATTCAAAGTTTGTTGGAGAAAAACTTTTGTACAACCATTTAGGGTTTATGATATAGTGTATTTATGTATTGACGCAAACCTAGTTAGGAAAATGATCACAATGCCACAAATGGAATGTAAAATGGGTAATTAGGGTCTAAGATATGGACCATACAATTGTGATGTTGTAATTAGAGTGTTAGGGTAGGTAGTAAGTTAAGTTGTTTAATGTCATATGTAATATTTACTATAAATAGTAATGTGGAAAAATAATAAGTACTTTTCATTTTGTGATTATGATTGAGTGTGATAGTATCTTTGGTCCTACAAAGATTTTGTGAGCCAGGGTGGCCATGCAATCATGATTTAATTTGATGGAATATATAATCCAAGCACTGACTACGGATTACCCTGTGAAACCCTCTAAACACTAAAAAAGATTTTAAACCCTAACCATGGATGGAAAACCCTAAAAAACAAACATTAGTTGGGTTGTTGTCACCCTTGTGTATTGTCGATGTTGGCATTACATTGATACACTCACTTATAACACTCGTCAAAGGTTCTATAGGCTCCCTAAATTATAAAATATCATGTACAATCATTAAGGACACAATCACTACAAATTTGAAGCTTCTTACTAGCTAAAGGCATAAATCTATCTCATATATAAGTGCTCACAAACACTTTCCTATGCATCTAAATTACCCTTAAGGCTATGAGTATCATTACCAATGGTAGTTATTGTGGGAAATACAAGTGCCAATATATCCTCTATAATTTGGAATTGTTCAATAGGGGGAGTAGAAGGAAGTTCCTTAGGTGTAGTAGTAAAGTGAGGTGGTTTGTCTCGAAACACAATAGGATTAGTCTCTTGATTATAATTGAATACTATATCATCCTTAGTAGAAGATAATGAGGGGACAACATTAGGAGTAACCTCTGAGTTTGGGATGACCTAATAGCCAAAACTCTTATTTGTAAACTAATCAGTATAAACATACACTAAAGTATGGAAAATATGAACATGGTGAGAAAGATTGTGAGACTACAAAATGAGAAGTGGTATGGACCTGGTTAGAGGTATGGTAACCCTTGTGGTTTTGTAAATCCCAATAGCAAGCCACGATGAAATAACGAACAAGAAAGGCACTTTGAAATATTACACGTGCCCTAAATCATTCCTATTATTTAGGAGAACAACAAGCATAATGTAAAGGACTTTCCAAAATCCTAAATTAGGTCAAGGATTTGATCAAAAGTAGGTTCACCAAAATATATCAACCTTAATTGATTTTAATTAGGTATATAAAGTGATACTACAGTAACTAAACTTGTAAGCACATTCAGATTTGTATTTTAGATCGGATAAGAGAAGTGTACAACATAGTAATCACAATGACATTTAGATACATGCAATTAGAATTACAAACAGGATAGAAAGAGGAAATTGTCTAGCTTGAGAGGTTATGAAGTTGTTTTGATGAGTGATCTGAAACTGAAACTAAGTCTACGAACTAGAAAACTCAAATTTTGTATCTATGTAGCTTCCTAGGCAATACCATACCAAAATGGATATACTCTACTAAACAAACAATATGGTTTTTCCTTTAGAGAATGGGGATCTCCAACTTCCAATTTTATTGTGTTTCGTTGTTTTTTACCCTTTTAAATATTCAAATTTGCATAAAACCGTATATGTCACATTTAAACCTACAAAACAAACCCTAGATGTCCTAAAACATACTCAAACAATCATTAGCTCTAAAAATAAAGATGTGAACGCTTGAGTCAGACTAGCCTTGACGGTCACCTTATTTATGAGTCACCAAGAGTTACACTATATTTCAAACTCAATTTAGTTCTCCTAATGCTTTCTGTTGATGTGCATACAATGATCTGTTGACCTAGATTAGCCCTTATGCCTCAACACTGATATCGGGCTACGCTACTTCATCCCAATGGAAACTCTTATGTGTACATGAAAAATTCATATGTATGCCCTCATGTGTTGTCTATGTAGTATACAGATGTAGATTTTTCTTCCTTAGCTCAGTATATGGTAAATAGATAGGTTCCTGCTAGATTATAAATGCCTACATTAGACTTGTATCTATGAGTTATTATTTTGAAATTTAGACCTTAGTGGCCAGAAAGGCCAACCCAGAAGATAGAAATTAAAATATAAATGAGTAAAAAATGGCCCCATAAAGAGAAAACAATCGAAAAGCAAGAGGGTTCAATACCATGCAAAAGTGTCAGGACTATATGTATGGTCTGACCTTGCACGATTTTGGACTAGGCTTAGATACAACAAAATAGTAAAAGGGAACTGTCAGGTATCTTTGTAAAGTAACTTAGAATCAAACCAGAAATGTGAAATAGTAAGACATAGGGTTAAATCAAGTCATAAAGAGCAATACAAAAAAATAATGATGTCGTTAATACCTTCATTTCATTATTCAAAACTCGTGTAAATAAAAATCTAATAAGAGCATAATATAATAATGATTTTGTGCATATTTTGGTGTCTATACTAGAGATAGTATATATATGACCATACAATGAAAAATAACCCTAACACTACTACATATTGTGTAAAACATCAGAATTTATGTTGAATTTGCATCAATTTCTTTTTCATGTTTTTTCATTTATGATGTCGTTAACGAAACAAGTATGATGCAAATACTTTGGATAAAATGTGGCACAAATTTGATGTTAATAGTGTCACCTTTGCACCACATTTTCACTACTATGACCCCTAACTTCAAAAATAAAAATCGCGGGTCCATCCACATCTTTTTTATTACTATCAGGTACATGTGCTCTGCCAAAATGTTGAAAAAAGACGCTTTTGCAAAAAACATGTTAGGGGTTAAATGTAGAGGAGGGAAAATAGGTAGAGGAGGAAAGGAAAGACAAAAAAAGTTTGGAAGCTATGCATAATGTTTGAAGAGGAGGAAGAACATGATAGAGACAAGAGAAGAAAACACCTATGTAACGAGGAGATGTAAGAGGAGGAATACTACATGGATAAAAGAAGAAAGGTATGTATATTGTTTTAATTTCACTTTTTGTACATAGTTCAAAAATTTATTTTACAGGAAAAATACCAAATTCTACAGAAAAATAAAATCATAGTTTAAAAATAGCAAAAACAACAAACCCTAACCGAAAATACTACAAACCCTAACAGAAAATTGTAGTAAAAAATTATAGAAAAGTTTAGTAAAAATTAGTAAACCCTAACCCAAAATGCAACAAAGTCTAGCCCAAAAAATAGCTAATCTAAACTAAAGATACTATGAAAACAAATAACAAACCCTAAAAAAGGTAGGAAACTCTATAACAAAATAAACAATCATATTTTTTTAGAAAACTGGAAAAAAGAATTACTCTACAAAATAGACATCAAACCCTATTAACAAATACCAAATTGTAGCAAACTAACCTAAGAAAACCAAAAAAAATATAGTAAAAAAGCAACAAATCCTTGCAAAAAAACCTACAAAAACAAACAAACCCTAAAAAAGGTAGGAAACTCTATAAAAAACACAAACACACATATTTTTTTTAGAAAACTAGAAAAAAATTACTCTACAAAATAGACATCAGACCCTAGTAACAAATACCAAATTGTAGCAAAATAACCTAAGAAAACAAACAAAGTATAGTAAAAAAATAGTAAATCCTTACAAAAAAACCTACAAAAACAAACAACAAAGCTTCACAACAAATAAAAACCATAGCATGTTTTAGTACAAAAAATGTTATGTTTTTTGTATTTAATAAATTGCTTTTATTTGTTTTTTTCAATATTAGGCACATAAAAACAAGAAATCCTATGATCATCATTCAATTTTTTTGAAAAGGGCGTTACACAATGTGATGTGCTGGTGAAAGAAATGTGTGTGAAGCTATCACACAAGATATAAAGTAATTTTCCCTTCCAGACAACACTCGTGATGTGCCTCAACATTCATATCATGGACATCGAGATTCATGTGTACCATATTCTTGATATGCGTCGACGATCCTCAAGTGATAAAAATTTTTGAGACTAACGTTCTTGTTTCACATGATATAATGAAACTAAGGAGGCAACATTTTATTTTATTTATTTATAGTCATGATTAAAAATTTATTTTATAATTTATTAGGGTTTTTAATTTATTAGATTTTTAAATTTATCATACCATTGCAGATCCTCCTTTTTAGTGCTAGTGTATTTGCAACCCCCTACATCTCATGATCAATGATACAAGAGTGATGACATTTTCAAGGTCACCTATCATATTTTACTTGCTTCAAGGGAGGCAAGGAGGTAAAATGTTATTTTTTCTATATATTTTTTATAGTTATATTATGAAATTATTTTTAAAATTTATTTGATATTTTATAATTTAATCAATTTTTTTATTTAATGTATAATTGCATATCCTCTTTTGTGCTAGTGTTATCACAACAGCGTACATTTCATGATCGATGATCCATAAGTGGTGACATTTATGAGACAACCTATCATGATTCCCCCACTTTAAGGGAGACAAGAAGGTAAAATGTTATTTATTTCTATATTATTTTTACTCATATTCAGAACTTATATTTAGAATTTATTTAATTTATTAATTTATTGTATTATCACATATCATCATCTTCCAGTACCAACGTCTTCCTTGCAACCGTGTAAATCTGGTGCTTGTCAATTTAAATGATAGGAAACCACCCCCACAAGTGTTGAGGAGGTGTTACCTACAACAATGAGGGGGATACAAAATCTCCACTTGATTTTGAGGAGGATCCGACCATCTTGTCTAACACCGAACGAGTACAAATATCGAGTATGGGGGAGTTTTCATGTGAAATAGTATATGAACAATGACATGAAAATATTATAAGATGTTTGTGGCAAGTAAGTATTATTTTACATTTTATTTTATTTTAATTATTTATTTATCACGTTATTGAATTTGTTAAAACTTTCAATTACTTTAACTTCGTTATTTTCTTTTAGGTACTTCAAAAAAATATTATTATGCGAGACAAAATACTATTTATTGAAAATTGTCCAATTGAAACATAAATCAAAACTAATTAAACAAAGGAAATAGTTTGTTGTGTCAACTAAAAAAGAGTTCGGTAGTGCCTACTATGATGTGGGCATTATTGAAAAAATTGCAACAGAGGCGCTTAAGAGGATGAGGCAACATATATGGGTATGACAACAAAATAAATTAAAATGATGTTTTATATTTCTTTTTTATATTAATTTCTGACCAATTTAATGTGCAGGAGAATTACATGGGTAATACACATGAGGAGAGACTAGCACGCTAACCTTGTTGGCATGAATGCATCTTTGTGGAAAATACAATGTGAAAAGTGGCTCAAATGAGACATAGAACTAGACTTCTGGTAATTTAGAAAAATAATGATATAAAACTTAAAAAATTGGGTTTTCATCAAATTCATTAATTGAATTTTTTTATATTGTATTAATATTAATATAGGAGGTCCATAATGTATCTATACCAAATCCCACCAAGCCATAATGAGTTAGGGGAAGTTGGCGAGTCTTCATTTCAGGCAAATGAATATAGATGAGGTTGCTTGTAAATGTTGTAAGTTTATTTAAATAATGTAGGATAAACGTAATTTATTAATTCATATCTCAATTATATTTATAACTTTAAATAAATTTTTATACGAGAAGATGTATGACTTCAAAGCCATTGACCAAGTATGGGCACAACTCAAAGCCCTTAGACGAAATCCCAATGCATTCAACGACATGGTGACATTCTCGCGGGTTTTTTGCCGATAAGATGTCATTAATTTCTTAAATAATTACTAAAATCAAGTAGGTAACAAAATTTGAATTTTCAAATATTTTATTAACAATAAATTTCAAATATTTTAATAATTTTAAATAATGTCCTTGTAGGTCAATAACCACTTTTAGTTGATGGCCCTGACTTTAGAGAGGGTACTGAATGATGATGATCTTGACTATGACCATGACAACCCATCATTACATGGAATGGAACACAGTCTCAAACAATATAGACAATGAGTACATAGATTATGATGATGATGATGAGCTCTTAGATAATGAGCTCTTAGTTGATGATTTAACTAGTTTGTAGTAGTAGTTGTTTTACATAAGTTAAATCTCGAATTCATGCTACTGTATTGTACATGAAAAATTAACTATTTTCTCATATTCATGAGTACATTGTTATCTTCGTCATCAACCTATGTAAAAAATCATGATTTTATGTATGAAAAGTGGCATATGTTATTTTAGCAATGTTAAGTTCATTTATAAAATATGTAATTTTTTATATATATGAAATTTTATTTAGCATTGTAATTTACATTTAAAAAATACAATTTTATATTTTAATCATCATTATTTTATGTAAATATTATTGTGATCTTATTAATTTGTGTTTGTTTGATTGGTATTGAATATTAGTTTTTAGTATGCATACCCACAAATTTAACACACCACAACTTTGATTTACATTCACAAACATTACAAATGATATATATATATATATATATATATATATATATATATATATATATGATTATTTCATGTTTGAAATAATTATATTAGCAATCAATACGGAAATAAACAAGAAGAAACAATACACAAGATTTAATGTGGTTCACCCAGTGTGGGCTACGTCCACCAAGAAACAACCAATTGATCATCATAGAGGAAATACAAAGAAGATTTACCATCTTCCACACCTTCTTGGATGTCATGTACTTTCTTCTCTACAAATTTCTCTTTTTCTCTCTAAAGGAAACTTCTCTTAATTCTCAATGAATTATCTCTTCTAAACCCTAGCTTTATTCTTATATATGCATCTACAATCATAAGGCACTTTAGCTATGCAATTACAACCATTAGATTCACTTTACAACTAAATATAAATCTAATTCTCGCATCTTGATTATAGTAGTCACGCACAGGCAACCGATGTTGGTTAGCCTTAACTGATGTCGGTTAGCCCTAACCGATGTTGATTCCTCCTTTCCTGATCAATATCAGTCCATGGGTGACCAACGCCGGTTTGTCAACCGACGTCAGTTACTGTGTATTCCAGCAAGTCTGCAAAAGCAAGCTAGTGAAGCAATTAAGCTCCAAAACTCAATAATCTCCCACTTGGAGATGAATTATTGCATTGTATCATACAGATCCTTTCTCTGATTCTTTCCTTGGCATGTTTCTCCCTCCTCAAGTCTCAAACTCGAAGACCAATAGAAATGGAGTGTAGTTCCAACTTCTCCTTTGCCAACGGCTTTGTTAGCATATCTGCAGGATTTTCCTTTGTATGAATTTTATCCAACTTCAGTTGTCCATCCTCCAGTACATGTTGTATGAAGTGATATCTCAACAAAATGTGTTTTGTTCTAGAGTGAAATGTTGAGTTCTTTTCCAGATGAATCACACTTTGACTATCATTGTACAATTTGCAATCCTCTTTCTCCTTTCCCAACTCTCCCATGAACCTGCTCATCCATATCATCTCCTTGTTATCTTATGTAGTTGCAACATACTCAACCTCTGTAGTAGACAAGGCCACAACTTTTTGCAATCTAGAAATCCAGCTAACTATCGTGTCACCTACTGTGAAAACATATTTGGTGGTGTTCCTCCTGCCATTCAAATCATTATCCATGTATGAATCCACATAGTCACGTAAATAAGTATTTGACCCTCCATAGCATAACTACATGCCGAATGTCCCTCTCAAATACCTGAGAATCCATTGGACTACTTTCCAATGTTCTTTACCTGGATTAGCCATAAATCTACTCACAACTCCCACTTCCTGTGCAATGTCTGTTCTGGTATAAATCATAGCATACATCAAGCTCCCAACTACTGAAGCATATGGAACTCGTGTCATATACTCAACCTCCTCGTGTGATGTGGGACACTAATCTTTGCTCAATTTGAAGTGTCCAGCCATAGGTGTACTTACATGTTTTGAATTTTTCATATTAAACATTTCCAACACCTTATTGATATAATGCTCTTGAGACAAATACAACTTCCTTATCTTCCTATCTCTATGAATTTACAAGCCAAGGATTCTCTTTGCAGCTCCCAAATCCTTCATTGAAAATGTGTGAGCTAACTTTTCTTTAATCTCACCAATATCTTGCATACTAGATCATGCAATAAGCATATCATTCACATACAGTAAGAAAATAAGATAGCTCCCATTTCCAAGCATTTTGAAATAAACACAATGGTCAGATTCATATCTCAAATAACCATGCTCATGCATGAAACTATTAAACCTTATATACCATTATCTTGGAGCTTTCTTGAGCCCATATAGACTCTTTTTCAATCTGCACACAAGTTTCTCCTTACCCTTGACTTCATACCTAAGTGGCTGATTCATATAAATATCTTCCTCTAAATCACCATGAAGAAATTTCATCTTGACATCAAGTTACTCTAAATGCAAATCCTCTACTATAATTAAACTCAATACAGTACAAATAGAAGTCATCTTAACAACAGGAGAAAATATTTCACCAAAATCAATACCTGCTTTCTATTCAAATCCCTTTACTAAAATCCTTTCCTTTTATCTCTTTTTTCCACTCTCTTCTTCTTTGATCATGTAAACCCACTTGTTATGTAATGCTCTTTTACCTGGTGACAACTTAACCAAATTCCATGTCTAGTTCTGCTCTAAGGATTATATCTCCTCATTCATGCCATGCTCCCACTGCTTGTGGGTTTATCCTGCAGTGCTTCTTCAAATCTTTCTGGTT
Source organism: Taxus chinensis (assembly GCA_019776745.2). Lineage (NCBI taxonomy): Eukaryota > Viridiplantae > Streptophyta > Pinopsida > Cupressales > Taxaceae > Taxus > Taxus chinensis. The sequence goes on along the minus strand of CM034147.1, from coordinate 663,261,497 downwards.
CACCACTATCAGTCAATAATAATAATACAAGGAAGGTGAAAAACTTTCTGGAGGTCTATTTATCCTTTGTTACCTTCTCACTGAGATTTGGGGTGTTGGAGGCTCATTTTTCTCATCTGGTAGATTTGTATCTACTTCTGAAAATGATCAACGCCAGTCACCTTTTACTAACTCCATTTCGGCTAACTGACATCGGTTTGAATCTTCTATAACTGATGCCGGTAAAGGGGACTGATGTCAGTCAAGGGTAAATCGATCTCGGTTACTGTGTAAACCTGTAAGTGTTAATTTTAAATCCGAGAGTTCATTTTCATCCACAAACTTCTCTACCAATTCACCTTTTGGGTACCAAAACTTGATCCATGTACATTCTCTTTTCATTCCAATCAATGTCACGACTCCTAATTATCTTAGAATCTTCTAAATCTCAAAAACCAGAATCTGAAATCACCAGAGCCATAACCAATGAAAGTACATATTTTGGATTTAGCATCTAGTTTCTTTCTATTTTCCTTATCAATATGTACAAAATCTTCCAATCTAAATACTCTAAGAAAATAAATGTCTGCCTCTTTTCTAGTCCAAGCTTCTTTTGGTATTCCACCATTCAGTGCCCTTGAAGGTCCACAGTTAATCAAATAACTCGTTGTGTCTACTAGGTAAGTGCACGAAGTTGGTGGAAAATTTCGTGGACATAAAAATTTGAAATAAAGGAACTGCGATCGTGGTTCCTGAATTCTAGGTTCAGTAATTACCGAACCTAAAAACCACGATCGCGGAACTTTGAGACAAAATTTAGCAGTCCCGCAACTCCTTATTTTCCTCATTTTTCATTTCAAACCGTGATTTTTCCTAAACGTTTTTCACTCATGCTTTCAATACCACCTCAAAATTTCTCATCGGACTTATGGATAGTGATAGATTCAACCATGCCGCCAAGACGAGGAGGTAAGTCCCCGATTGTAATCATTTTTTTGTATTTTAGGCTTTTTTTTGAATTTTAGGTTTTTTTTGCATTTTCATGGGTTTTTGAAATGTTTGTTTATGTATACAATTTTCTTTTTTTATCAGTTGGTCGGCAAGCTATCAGTTGGTCGGAAAGCTCAAAATCGTGCAAACCATCAAAACATTCCTCAAAACCCACCGAACATTCCTCAAAACCCTTCGAACATTCCTCAAAACCCTCCTCCAAACATAGATCCGCCTCCTGTGGCTCCTTCTGTCCCCACTGAGCCAGCAGGAATGCAAGATAATATCATTGGAAGAATCTGAGAAAATAAAATTGTCATTGAGAACCTAATTCAAACTATAAGACAAAACCATGCTACAAATCCATCCCGTATGAATTTAGCCAATACATTGCAAACATTGATTGGTGAAGTCGAGTCTGCAACCAACCAAATACATAGATAGAACACCATTAAAAGTGACTGTAGGTGGTGGTATGCGGATAAACTATCCCATGCGGCCGTCAAAGACAAAAAAATTGGAAAATACCTCATTTGTACATTATTTACCGACCCTAGAACTAATTTCCCCCTGCAGTTACTTGCAAACGGTTCCCAATCCATTGGTGCCATGATGACAGAATCAAAAACAATTTTTGGGACCAATGGTGGATGGTTTTTGATTATCCACCATGCAACAACAATGAGGTTCCTCTTTATTTTTTGAAGAAATTATATTGCGAATTCGTGCTCAATGAGGTCCCAAATTATTTTGACTTTTCTGATTTTTTTTGGGGGGGGGCGTTGTTTTTTATGTACTCTTCCCAAAAAAGAATTTATTATCTAGAACAACTATTGTCTTCTTAAAATTGTCATTTGGAATACAAAATCCACAATCAATTAAACGAGGACCATGGTTGGTTGTGTCTACTATAAAGAGTGTTTTTCCTACTATGAATGTGGGCATATTATGAAAAAATGCAACGAAGGCACTATGGGGATGAGGCACCTATATTGGTATGACGGTTAAATAACTTAAAAATGATGTTTTATTTAATTTAGTTTTTTTTGTGTATATTAACTTTGAAAATGAAATGTGGCAAGGAGAATTACGTGGTGATATTACATAAGGGAATAAGCCAGCGAATGATTTATAATACAATCTTCATGACAATACATATGATGAAAAATGGCTTAATGTACCAAATTGGCTTCTGGTATTTGGACACCAGCGATATAAGGTAAATGGGGGGTGTTCATCAAATGTGTTAATCAATTTCAAAGTTTTTCTGTGTAGTGATTTATATAGGACCTAAGTATCTATGACAAAGCCAACCAGCCAAATTAGTCAAGGGGAAGAATTGTGACTCGCCGTTTGGGAAAAATGAGCATATATGAGGTTGCTTGCAAACTTGTAAGCATATATAAATAATGTAGTATACAACATTTATTAATTCATACCTCAATTATATTTGTAACTTTGAATAATTTTTATAGGAGATGTATGGCTTTAAAGTCACTGAACAAGTGCGAGCACAACTCAAAGCCCTTGGATAGAACACTAATGCATTCAACAAATAGGTGAATTCTCGTGGGTTTTCGTTAGTAAGATGTCATTCATTTATTAAAATAATTATTAAAATCAAGTAGTTAACATAGTTTGAATTTCAAATATTATCATAATTATTAAATAATATTGTTGTAGGTGAATAAACGTTCACTTTTAGTTAATTGCCCTGACTTAAGAGAGGGCATTGATGTTGTTATTGATGATGATGATCCTTCCTACGACTATGGAAACCCATCATTGCATGGAATGGAGCACATTTTAAATAATACAGACAATGAACACATATATTATCATTATGATAATGAGCTCTTAGATGATGATGAAAACAAGTAGTTGATGTTTTAAGCCGGTTCATAGTAGTATTTTTTATATAAATTTTAATTATAATCCGTGTTATTGTATTGTACATGATAAATTAACTATTTTCTCATATTCGCGAGTACATTGCTATCTTTGTCACTAACTTACCCAAAACATGATTTTATGTTTAATAACTGGCATATGTTATTTTAGTAATGTTAATTTTATTTAGAAAATATGTATAAAAAAATCGATGTATGACATTTTATTTTAGCATTTTATTTTATTTTATTTTATTTTATGTTAAGTTATGATCGCATTAATTGTGTTTGTACAAGTGGCATTCAATATTACTTTTTAGTATGCGTACCACTAATTTAAAAATATGATAACTTTGTTTTACATTTACAAATATTAAAAATAAAAATTGATTTACATACATACATTTATATATGCATATCGTGTGTGTGTGTAAATGTAATATAATTATGTGATATTTGAAATAATTATATTGCATTTTTGTTTTAAATTATTGAAGGAACTTTGTGTCATATATTCGCCACTATCTATTGTGATAATGCCCCGGTTGGCGTCATGAATGGTTGGCGCATGTTGAGGTTAACACACCGGTTGTATAGATATATTAATCAAATCTAAGCATAAAAGCAATCAATACGGAAATAAACAAGAAGAAACAATACACAAGATTTAATGTGGTTCACCCAGTGTGGGCTACGTCCACCAAGAAACAACCAATTTATTATCACAGAGGAAATACAATGAAGATTTACCATCTTCCACACCTTCTTGGATGTCATGTACTTTCTTCTCTACAAATTTCTCTTTTTATCTCTAAAGGAAACTTCTCTTTATTCTCAATGAATTATCTCTTCTAAACCCTAGCTTTATTCTTATATATGCATCTACAATCATAAGGCACTTTAGCTATGCAATTACAACCATTAGATTCACTTTACAACTAAATATAAATCTAATTCTCGCATCTTAATTATAGTAGTCATGCACAGGCAACCGATGTTGGTTAGCCTTAACTGATGTCAGTTAGCCCTAACCGATGTTGATTCCTCTTTTCCTGATCGATATCAGTCCATGGGTGACCAACGCCGGTTCGTCAACCGATGTCAGTTACTGTGTATTCCAGCAAGTCTGCAAAAGTAAGCTAGTGAAGCAATTAAGCTCCACAACTCAATAATCTCCCACTTGGAGATGAATTATTGCATTGTATCATATGGATCCTTTCTCTGATTCTTTCCTTGGCATGTTTCGCCCTCCTCAAGTCTCAAACTCGAAGACCAATAGAAATGGAGTGTAGTTCCAACTTCTCCTTTTCCAACGGCTTCGTTAGCATATCTGCAGGATTTTCCTTTGTATGAATTTTTCTCCAACTTCAGTTGTCCATCCTCGAGTACATGTCGTATGAAGTGATATCTCAACGAAATGTGTTTCGTTCTAGAGTGAAATGTTGAGTTCTTTTCCAGATGAATCACACTTTGACTATCATTGTACAATTTGTAATCCTCTTGCTCCTTTCCCAACTCTCCCATGAACCTGCTCATCCATATCATCTCCTTGTTATCTTATGTAGCTGCAACATACTCAACCTTTGGTAGTAGACAAGGCCCACAACTTTTTGCAATCTAGAAATCCAGCTAACTGTCGTGTCACCTACTATGAAAACATATTTGTTGGTGTTCCTCCTGCCATCCAAATCACTATCCATGTCTGAATCCACATAGTCACGTAAATAAGTATTTGACTCGACATAGCATAACTACATGCCGAATGTCCCCTCTCAAATACCTGAGAATCCATTGGACTGCTTTCCAATGTTCTTTACCTGGATTAGCCATAAATCTACTCACAACTCCCACTTCCTGTGTAATGTATGTTCTGGTATAAATCATAGCATACATCAAGCTCCCAACTGCTGAAGCATATGGAACTTGTGTCATGTACTCAACCTCCTCGTGTGATGTAGGACACTGATCTTTGCTCAATTTGAAGTGTCCAGCCATAGGTGTACTTACATGTTTTGAATTTTTCATATTAAACATTTCCAACACCTTATTGATATAATGCTCTTGAGACAAATACAACTTCCTGCTCTTCCTATCTCTATGAATTTACATGCCAAGGATTCTCTTTGCAGCTCCCCAAATCCTTCATTGAAAGTGTTTGAGCTAACTTTTCTTTAATTCTCACCAATATCTTGCATACTAGATCATGCAATAAGCATATCATTCACATACAGTAACAAAATAATATAGCTCCCATTTCCAAGCATTTTGAAATAAATACAATGGTCAGATTCACATCTCAAATATCCATGCTCATGCATGAAACTATCAAACCTTATATTCCATTATCTTGGAGCTTTCTTGAGCCCATATAGGCTCTTTTTCAATCTACACACAAGTTTCTCCTTACCCTTGAATTCATACCCAAGTGGCTGATTCATATAAATATCTTCCTCTAAATCACCATGAAGAAATTTCATCTTGACATCAAGTTACTCTAAATGCAAATCCTCTACTGTAATTAAACTCAATACAGTACAAATAGAAGTCATCTTAACAACAGGAGAAAAATATTTCACCAAAATCAATACCTGCTTTCTATGCAAATCCCTTTACTAAAATCCTGTTCCTTGTATCTCTTTTGTCCACCCTCTTCTTCTTTGATCATGTAAACCCACTTGTTCTGTAATGCTCTTTTACCTGGTTGACAACTTAACCAAATTCCATGTCTAGTTCTGCTCTAAGGATTATATCTCCTCATTCATGCCATGGTCCCACTGCTTGTGGGTTTATCCTGCAGTGCTTCTTCAAATCTTTCCGGTTCACCACTATCAGTCAATAATAATAATACAAGGAATGTGAAAAACTTTCTGGAGGTCTATTTATCCTTTGTAACCTTCTCACTGAGATTTGGGGTGTTGGAGGCTCATTTTTCTCATCCTGTAGATTTTTATCTACTTCTGAAAGTGACCAACGCCAGTCACCTTTTACTAACTCCAATTCGGCTAACCGATGTTGGTTTGACTCTTCTATAACTGATGCCAGTACAGGGGATTGATTTCAGTCAAGGGTAAATCGATCTCGGTTACTGTGTAACCCTGTAAGTGTTAATTTTAAATCTGAGAGTTCATTTTCATCCACAAACTTCTCTACCAATTAACCTTTGGGTACCAAAACTTGATCCATGTACATTCTCTTTTCATTCCAATCAATGTCACGACTCCTAATTATCTTAGAATCTTCTAAATCTCAAAAACCAGAATCCGAAATCACCAGAGCCATAACCAATGAAAATACATATTTTGGATTTAGCATCCAGTTTCTTTCTATTTTCCTTATCAATATGTACAAAAGCTTCTGATCTAAATACTCTAAGAAAATAAATGTCTGCCTCTTTTCTAGTCCAAGCTTCTTCTGGTATTCCACCATTCAGTGCACTTGAAGGTCCACAATTAATCAAATAACTCGTCGTGTCTACTGGGTAAGTGCACGAAGTTGGTGGACAATTCCGTGGACATAAAAACCTGAAATAAAGGAACCGTGATCACGGTTTACATACCGCGATCGCGGTTCCTGAATTCTAGGTTTGGTAATTACCGGAACCTAAAACCACGATCGCGGAACTCTGAGACAAAATTTAACAGTCCCGCGACTCCTTATTTTCCTCATTTTTCATTTCAAACAGTGATTTTTCCTTAAAAAAAATCACTCCACGCTTTCAATACCACCTCAAAATTACTCATCGGACTTTTGGATAGCGATAGATTCAACCATGTCGCCAAGACGAGGAGGTAAGTCTCTGATTGTAATCATTTTTTTGCATTTTAGGTTTTTTTTTTTGCATTTTCATGGGTTTTTTGAAATGTTTGTTTATGTATACAATTTTTTTGTTTTATCAGTTGGTCGACAAGCTCGAAATCATGCAAACCATCAAAACATTCCTCAAAACCCACCGAACATTTCCTCAAAACCCTCCTCCAAACATAGATCCACCTCCTGTGGCTCCTTCTATCCCCACTGAGCCAGCAGGAACGCAAGATAATATCATTGGAAGAATCCAAGAAAATAAAATTGTCATTGAGAACCTAATTCAAACTATAAGACAAAACCATGCTACAAATCTATCCCGCATGACTTTAGCCAATACATTGCAAACATTGATTGGAGAAGTCGAGTCTGCAACCAACCAAATACATAGATGAAACACCTTTAGAAGTGACTGTAGGTGGTGGTATGCGAATAAACTATCCCATGCGGCCGTCAAAGACAAAAAAAATTGGAAAAGACCTCATTTGTGCATTATTTACCGACCCTAGAACCAATGCCCCCCTGCAGTTACTTGCAAATGATTCCCAATCCATTGGTGTCATGATGACAGAATCAAGAACAATATTTGGGACCGATGGGTGGATGGTTTTTGATTATCCACCATGCAACAAAAATGAGGTTCCTCTTTATTTTTTGAAGAAATTATATTGCGAGTTCGTGCTCAATGAGGTCCTGAATTATTTTGACTTTTCTGACTTTTTTGGTCGAGGAGGTGGCTCTGCACAGAGCAGACCTGGTGCATGCGTAGGTCAGCCAAGGATTCCCCATGCCCCAAAACCCCCACGGCCTTCAGTTATCCCTCCTACAGTGAAGGAGGTTGTGGAGATTGATACATTGCATGCATTGAGGGAGCTCACTGACACTCTCACCTAGCATAGTGACTAGATTGCATCTGGTGATATTGGTGGGAGGCGCCAATTCTAGTGCACCACACCACTGTGGATCATGTGGTGTCGTATGCACTGCAAGCGAGACATCATTTGTTGGTTCACAGGATTTCTTTTCTATAGATGAGATGCTGGGGAATGTTTTTTGGAACTGGTGCCACTGATATTGGTCTTTCACAGGTAAATTTCAAATAAATTTAAATAATATATATATATACAATAGTTTAATTCACATGTTTGAGATATTAATATATATATATATATATGATTGTATGTCATGTACATACATGTAAAAAACTAATTTTTTATTTTATTTTAAATAGCAAGAACCAGTGAAGGGAACATCCAGCGTCAACATGCTGGCTACTGCGGTTGGGCGTGTTTCAAACGTAAGTTTCAAGTTGTACAAACTTACAAATTTTTAATTTCATTTGATTGCACTAGATTATTATTATAATGTTTCACGTGTATGTTTTACGTGTATTAATATTTTTCTCTTTTATACACAAGAGCCTGGCAGGGTCATCATATGCTCAGGGAACTGAGGCTACTGGCACGCCTCACATGAGTTTTACACAGGTTAGTAAATCTCTTTACACTTTGTTTCTAATTACTGGAAGTTCACGTGGATTATTATGCTTTGGACCTCTGTCATGTAGGTTTGTAATATTGATTTGTACATGTTTTTTTGTATAGCTTATGACTGCTAGAGAGACTCCTCCATATATGCAGACTGTGGAGGCTACTGTAGATACTGCCATAGCATCTGCAAATCCACTAACTGAGGTACAATTTGTTTAATTTGTTAAATTTTGGAGGTTCATTATTTCTTATTAAACTTAAATCTACAATATGAAATTTTGTAGGTATATGTGAAATATTTAATTTGAAAATTAATTATTTGTATGTAGCTTACCCCTCATGAGTCTATTGTTGTCCATGCAACGCTGGTCAACAACAAATTGATAGGGATCATGACATTGCGGTAAGATTTCACATGCATTTTAACTAAATTGTACAAGTTTCTAAATTTTGAATGTATTTTAAAATTTTGGGGTGTTAAAAACTTGTTGTTTATGAATGTGCAGGTTAGGTTGCAGGCATGCTTAGAGACACCTAGGACCACACAGATGAAATCCGTAGTGGCATCTCCCTCCACTACATCCCCAGGTCGTGGACGTGCTACTTCTAGCAGGGCGAAGAGAGGGAAGATGTTTCAGGAGTAGATTTATAGTCCACCTGGATGTACATATGTGTTCGTGAGTAGATTCATAGTCCATTGTATATATATAGCATTTTGCGACCGCATGTGGTCCCATATGTACATTCTGACATGTGCTTAGTTCGAGATGTACACATACATTATGAACTTATACATATATATTTTCAGAGATGTGCGTATGGAGCACACTTTGTTTGATTCTTATATATATATATATATATATATATATATATATATATATATCCATGTGTGTTGGTTTTCATATTTATGACTTTTTCAGTTCTTCTTTAACAAGCAGTGTAACATTGGGATGCATATTTCTTAACTTCTGCTTTATGGGTTTAGTGCATCTAATGGAAAACATTAATATTCATATTCTCATAATAATGCTATGAAAACATTTTTTTCTTTTGTTGAAAGTGAAGCTCCAAGATTTATCTATTGTTTTTCTATATGTTCTTTGTCTTGTTTGTTTACTAATGACTCAAAGAGGATTTCAATATGAGACTTATGTTTGTTTTTTTTACAAGCACTATTTTGATCTGACGATGAGTTAAACAATGAACTCTATGTATAAGGGTAACTTTTTCTCTTGGTTTTTGCGTGGGATTGGATTTTGATGAAAACAGATATGATCATTGGAGTCAAGGTGTGTACTAATTTCTTGAAGGTGTTTGAGATCTATGTTTGTCGACACCCCTTAACTCATACTTGTGTTTTATATAATATTTTCTTATATGAGCAATGGTGATTTTGAGGAGATATAGGATCAAAATTCTAGCTGGTGTCTTTTCCAATTATTCTATTAAGTTTGTATTGGACTTGTTGCGGAATAGGTAGGGGATAAATGGTATAACTAGAATGTCTTGTATCCACATCAAAACTTTTCTCTAAGATCCTAATGGTATTTACTTGTTCATTAGATGAATGGACGCATCCTATAAGGGATTAAAATTGTTTATCATTTTTTGGATAGATACAGGTAGTATTCTGATAGTCATTACAAGCTTGTCCATGATCTGAATTTTTGTTCTTTTTATCTCCATGGTTAGGATATATGGTTATTTGAATATACCCATCTTCTCGTTAGGACCATGTCTAAATTCTTTGCAAATTGTTGTAGCAACATATCTTTATCAAATGGGTAAGGAAATATCTTTTTGTATAGATATTTTCTATTGTGTCCTACATTTCTTTCTTGTAAAGTGGTTAGCGTATTCTTCATTGAATGCAACTCAAGTGTTGAATAATTTTTTCCTTTGTGGGTGATATAGATAAGTGTATATAGAAAATCAGTAAATATAATAAATTAACATGCATTCTTATTATTACTTGCTTATGTAATTGTTGCATGAAAACCATAGACAGTTAAATAAAAAGGCTCTAAAATCAAATCTCACCTGATGACCAAATGCGTATTTCAAAACATAAAACAATATATTTAAATGTGTATATTGAATGTGTGAATGCATAGTAGAAGATGAAAAAATTAGATCATTGTATGTTATGTAAGCTCAATCATTCTACTCTAAACTTGTATGTAATAGTTCAATGTGCATGCATGAAAACACCATGTTTTATGACATTTACTACAATATTCTAGTTGAGATCGTGGTGAATGGAAGGTTAAATAAGAACATGCTTAGCAATAACTCAATGTGGACTAGAAATAATAGAGCTCGTGGTGATTGGAAGGCTAAATAAGAATATGCACATCAATAACTCAATGTAGACTTACTTGATATGTTTGTAATCCTATTATTGCTTGCAAATGTGTTCATTTAAATATAAACATAAGCATATTTATTTTATTTGAATAGTCATTTCAGTGTACAAGGAAGAGGAATTTCTAGTTTATTTTCAACCATTTAAGATCCAGGGTTTATTCAGTTGACATATAAAGTGTATATTTAGCTATTTCAGTGCATATGGAAAGTTTGAATGTGCTTACATTTAGCTGCAAACTATCAACATACCTTATTCATCCAACATATAAGACATGATCCTATTTGGATTCAAATTACGATATTTTGGATGGATTATTCAATCTTGGAGTGATGGTTAATTCATAGCATTAATTATACACTTTGAAAGAAAAATGGCGAGACTAATAGAAATGTGTTGCATGTGCTGGCTTTAATGAGTCTAAGCAAAAATTTTGAGGCATAGTATTTTTAAATATAAATTTGCTTCTAATTTGAACAAGAAAACATAACAAGTTGTACATTTATGTGCATAATGGTGGACTTATGGTATTCCTATTCAAGTAACCTAGAAGGTCTCTATTGTAGTAAAGGAGCTCATGAAAGAAAGATAGATCTAATTCAAGTTTTGGTCTTCATATGAATTAGATTCTTCTCCACTATGACCAACCAAAGGTTCCGTGTCTTTGACTTGTGAGAAGAGGGTTTCTAAATATTTTCGACTAAATGGGTATGTTGAATTAAAAGGATTTACCTTTAAGTTGGGTTCATCTCCTTTAGACATCATTTTTGTGATTTTTGGCATCACTCAGACTCCGTGGCAACTAGAGAGGCCTATTCTAATCTAAAACCTTGGTGTAGGGACCCTCTACAATAGGCTCTCTCGGTTTTTTCCTTCTCATTTCGGTGCTCTCGTTGTCCTACTATTTGCAAACACGTGAAATAGTGCAGTTGGAGCTAGTGTAAGGTTGTCAAACGCTATATTTTGCAAACGTTGGGTCGTGGCACCAAAACAACTACATCGGCATGTCCAAATGGCCAGGTGAACACTAGAGGATGTGGTGTTTTGGTGCGTGAAAGGGTCGTTGCTTCCGGGCTACATCGTTTGGGCGTAGTCCCATAAGAGCCCTGAGACCAAAATATCGTTCAAATTCGACGGGTGACTACTCAGACTCCGTGGCACCTAGAGAGGCCTCGTCTGATCCGACACCTCGGCGTAGGGACCCTCTACAATAGCCTCTCTCGGTTTTTTCCTTATCATTTTGGTGCTCTCGTTGTCCTATTGTTTGCAAACGCATGAAATAGTGCAGTTGGAGCCAGTGTAAGGTTGTCAAACGCTATATTTTGCAAACGGTGGGTCGTGGCACCGAACCGACTGTGTCGGCATGCCCAGGTGGCTAGGTGAACGCTAGAGGAGGTGGTGTTTCGGTGCGCGAAAGGGTCGTTGCTTTCGGGCTACTTTGTTCAGGCGTAGTCCCTTAAGAGCCCTGAGACCAAAATATCGTTCAACTTCGACGGATGACTACTCAGACTTTGTGGCACCTAGAGAGGCCTCGTCTGATCCAACACCTCGGCGTAGAGACCTTCTACAATATCCTCTCTCAGTTTTTTTCTTCTCATTTTGGTGCTCTCGTTGTCCTACTGTTTGCAAATGTGTGAAATAGTGCAGTTGGAGCCAGTGTAAGGTTGTCAAATGCTATATTTTGCAAACGGTGGGTCGTGGCACCGAACCAACTGCGCCAGCATGTCTAGGTAGCCAGGTGAATGCTAGAGGAGGTGGTTTTTCGGTGCGTGAAATGTTCGTTGCTTCCGGGCTACTTCGCTCAAGCGTAGTCCCTTAAGAGCCCTGAGACCAAAATAGCGTTCAACTTCGACGGGTGACTACTCAGACTCCGTGGCACCTAGAGAGGCCTCATCTGATCTGAAACCTCGGCATAGAGACCCTCTACAATAGTCTCTCTCAGTTTTTTCCTTCTCATTTCGGTGCACACGCGTAGGTATGGTCTTATAAACAATTGGGGAGGATTCGTTTTCAAAATTTACAACATTTTCAAAATTTACAACATTTTCAAAATTTACAACTTTTTCAAAATTTACAACTTTTTCAAAATTTACAACTTTTTCAAAATTTACAACTTTTTCAAAATTTACAACATTTTCAAAATTCACAACATTTTCAAAATTTACAACTTTTTCAAAATTTACAACTTTTTCAAAATTTACAACTTTTTCAAAATTTACAACTTTTTCAAAATTTACAACTTTTTCAAAATTTACAACATTTTCAAAATTTACAACTTTTTCAAACAATGAAAGTTTCTCTTAGCTTCGAGAATTTAAAATTCTCTACTAACAGTGCCAACCACGTGAAGGTGGAAGCTTTTCTGGCACCACTAACCTAAACATAAAAGTGTTAGTCAAAGAAATTTAAGTTTCAAATCAAAACCATATACTAGATCTATATATGTACAAAATACACAAATTTAAAATAAAATATATTCAAACTTAAATTTATATCTTTAAACTAAAAAATTTATATATATATTGAAAAGAAATTATATATACCAGACATTCAAGCATTGTAAATTCATTCCAATGAACCATCAGGATCGGATCTACTCTGAATAGCAGACAAGATTGCTTCATGATCTGAATCTCAAACCTTCCGAATAACCTTGTTATTAGGCCTTCCTCGATATCTATACAGCTGAATATTTGTCGCTAGAACTAGATGTGAATATAAGATTATTTTCATGTGTGTCTCAAAGTCTTCAAACACCCAAACAGAGGAGTTTTTTAATGGATACCGTCGAAGCCAAGTTCCAGTAACTACCACTGACCCTATAGGATACTCAATATCTTCGCCATCTATAATAGGAGAAGTCAACTTCTTTCTTTCCTTGATGCAACAACATAAGAAATAGTCTGTTCCTTCTTCATTGTCTTTTATCGCAATTACTGCAAACACATATCCTACAAAAAAATAACCAAGGTTGAACAACTCAAATTTAAATTACATATTAAAATTTCAATGGACATAGTTCTCAATACAAAAATTAAATAAATAACCATAAATACCTTGTCGCACCAAAATCAAAATTTTGTCAAAGTCCTTGGATGTTGTAACTTCATCTGGAGAAACAAGTCATAATGCTTGTGGAGGTTGATAACTAGGAAGCGGAGTTAGAGGCCTACAAATCCATCCTTCCACCCATTCTTGTGAATCACACTCAGCAGTGAAAAATTTGATACAAGATGCACAAAAACATGTCAACTTTCTTGTCCATACGGCCCACGAAGTAGCGTCTGAGCTACAAAATGAGTGCATATCACTAGACCCAGTGAGTGTCATACAATCCTCGTAGTTAGCAATATGTTGTTCCTCTATCAACCAAAAATATCTACGAACTGTGGAATTTTCTTGAGAACCTCGGGCCATATTGTCAGTACACCATTCCACTATGCTCTTTGCATCTTTTAATTTAGCACCATCTTTGTACTTCAACTCTTCTCTTGCAAGAGCTCTTTTCACACATGCCCCTGCACCGTCATGCTCTCATTTTCCATGTCCAGCCTCAATGAAACTCCAAATATGTTGCACACCCATCTTGACATGCATTCTGCTCATCTAATAAAACATTCGTGCATTCTTAAACTGAGACGTATAATTATCTGACCATATATAATGTTGTTTGAAGTGGATTTCCCTATCAGACAAGTTTCCATAAAATAACTGGAAATACCCTTACACAAATTCAGTAGAATGAGTATGATCATCACTGATATAAAAGTGGTACTCTCTTAAAAAAATTCGATCATTCTCTGTACTGTCAGGAGAATGTAGAAATGCTATATGCACAAAAATGGCAACTTGTACTAAGTTGTAATATTGCGATTGAACCTCCATTTGTGGTTGCAATGTGTAATTCTCTACAAAATCGACCACTGAAACAATAGTACCAATAGGAAATGTGTCTTTGCATAGCTTGAATTGTTCATCCAACCATCGAGCTCTATGTGTATGTCTCACATACTCATAAACAATTTCATCCTTAAATTTTCTCATAAATTGAAAAATGGGCATTTGTTTTGTAACTAGCTCAAATCGTTTCGACTCTTTTCCATCTTTCATCTGGTATACAACTGATTTATATTTATCAAACTCAACTAAATTATGTCCTATTGTACCTTCAATTTACTCATGGATGCAACTTTCCAATTTAGGTAATCCGTCGCATGTACTACAACTTCCATCTAAACAATCCTAACTATAAAAAAATTGTCCAACTTTTTTTTCACAAAATATAGTAGGAATGAAATCCCTGGAAGATATTGGTGGAACTTGAACACCACATTCAGATAACATAGTTTCAGAATGAAAATTAGAACGAATACGTAAAAATTTAGCATAATGCATCGCAAATTCAACATGTTGCCTACAACAACAAGTGGTGCGAGCATGGTTTATTTTCACATAGAATGGTTTCAACATTTCAAAAAAACGTTGACTAATTTTAATTTATAAATTCTCTTGTTCAAACTTACGAAAAAATTGAGTTTGAGTCATATCTAAGAAATGCTTTAGATGTGGTTCACGATTAGTAGAACCAAATCTCTGTTTTATAACATCTCTTGTATTAGGTGAAACTCTAGTGTCATCATGCCAAAATTTAATAACTTCTCTTATAGCATCAGAATTATTTTTGTCCTTACGCAGTGCTCTAGCAGAAAATGCCCAAAAATCGACATTATTGAGTGATTGAAGGATATTACATCTTTCAATTGCTTTCATTAGATTTTTTCGATTAACTTGCAACATTCGACTTGTTTGCGTAATCAAACGTTGTTTTTTTATTGATTCACTTACAACACTAGTAGTAAGTACACGACGCACAATATTAGTATCCCTAGTGCGTCTCTTGACACCAACAGTGTGATATGCATCGTGAAGGTTTTCAACAATTGTAGAGGTTTGACCACGTATATTAGATGTTGTCAATCCTAAGGTGTTTAATGTAGGTCTCATTTTAATCAATTTCATCAAACTAACCAACAACTGACATCTTTGGGAATCATTTAAAATTTCAAAATGATTATCCCAAATTTCAGTGGCTTTTCTTCTGATTTATCGTTCAGAAATTTTGTCAGACATTGGTTTCAAAATGTTTTCATCAATTTCAATAAAAAATTTAGGTTTCTTACGTAAAATCCTAGGAGGTGTTTTTGTCAAATTTTGTTTGTCTACAGTTTCAACATAAATTTCCTTATTCACATTTTCATTGTCTCCTTCAATTTCAACATTTGCTACATCATGATTATTTAATTCTTCTTCAACATTGACAGTAAAAACTTCTTCATCACGAGTATTTAATTCAACTTCAACATTGATAATAGAAACATTACCTAGTTCTTCATTGCTTACAATAGTTGGGATTGAAGATGAACCTCTTCTAGATTCATGAAGTTTCCGCATTCGCTCAGCATTTTAAATTTTGTTGGCCTCTAATTTGTTTGGTGTTTTTTTACTTAATGACTTCCTTTTTTGACTTCGTTTTTTGTCTCCCATGATGTTTTGCTTTCAGTGATAAGAAAAAAGTGTGCAGAAAAAGAAAAAATTTCGCAGTAATTCGTACGGTAAGGTCAGAGAGTAAAAATCACATGGTAATTCAGACATTGGGATGTGTGTAACTATGATTTATGAACCGCGATCGCGGTTTAGTTTTTAAAAACCGCGATCGTGCTTTATAAACCGTGATCGCGGATCTTCTGCCGAACCTAAGCCTCAGAAAATCTCTGTTTTTCCCCAACCAAAGCTATGGAAGGTCATTATGAAGTGTAAAAGGTCAAAAAACCTCAAATTTGCTCTTCCAAAGACTTGAACCATACTAAAAAATTGAAAACATTTCACAAAAATGGTGTCATCGCGTAGGGGAGACTCTTAGCTTCGTAGAAATATTGTTTTTAAAGTGAATAGAATAAGATAAATATCATTTTATAATTTTTTACTAACAATAGGTCTTTAAGAGATTTTTTCCCGTGAATGTTCATTTCTACGTTTAAGACTGTAACTTTTGTTTCACTTATCAAAATATGATAAAACTTATACCATCCCAACCATGGACAAATTCTATACACGTTAAAAAAAATATTTGATTTCGATATTTTTTGATATAGTTATGGCGGGAAAACGGAAAGCGCTCCGTTTTCTAAATATTTTCAAACCACTTTCACGGAAAAAATCATTAAAAAAAATATTGCTAAAAAAATACAAAATAAAATCCATCCCAAGATAGACAACTACATCTAATGTTTTACCAAAGGAAAAAAAAAATAACAAGATTTGGTTATCCAAAATGCGGGCAAACGGACTACAATCTTATAAGTTTTTTCAAAATAAAAAACTAAGTCATATAATTTTAAGTGTTTAATATAGCTAAACTTATCCATTTTTTAAAAAAAAAAGTATTTTAGAAACTAGATTCTGAATTCTACGATTCATATTCATATAATTTTTTCTAATTTAGAGTGCGTGTATAGCTAATAATCCCTACAAGTTGAGATTTTGTTGTTTTTTGTAATATGACGTCCACGGATGACCCTATATTTGTCCATCAACTTCCTGCACTTACCCTACTACTTTCACCCAAAACTATAAGGGCAATCCAGCATGTATCCTCATGCTTCTAACACATTCCATTATTTTCCTATTCATTCTCTCTGCAACACCATTCTCATGTGGTGTTCTAGGAACCGTCCTTTCTCTATGTATTTCATTTACTGAACAATAATCATTGAAATCCTTGCTGCAGTACTCACCGCCATTTTCAGATCTAAGGCACTTTAACTTTGAATTTGATTCATTTTCCACAAGGGCTTTCCATATTTTAAAAGTTTCAAAAATATTAGATTTACGATTAATACAATAAACCCATAGCTTTCTTGTGGCATCATCAATGAAATTAACATAGTATTGGGATCCTCCATGAGAAGCTACCCAGGTTGGTCCCCACACATCTGAGTGTACAAGCTCCAATTTATGCTTCTTCTTTGTTGCCCCAACTTTGAGAAATCTCACTCTCTTCCACTTTCCAAAAACACAATGCTCACAAAAATCAAGATCTACACATTGTAGATCTGATAACTTAGTCTTTTCCTTTAAGATCTGCATTCCCTTTTCACTCATATGGCCTAGCCAATTGTGTCATATGCTTGTATCCGAATCTGAAGTAGATAGAATAGAAAAGGAATCATTAATAGAGGTAGATAAATGTAATGATCCTACCTTCTTACATCTTATTACAACAAGATATCCCTTGGTAATTTTCCAAGATTCGGCCGTGAGTGTAACCATGTAACCAGTTTCACACAATTGTCCTGCATAAATTAGATTTCTTTTGAGACTTGGAACATGCCTCAAATACTATAATATCCATGTATTCCCATTTTGTAATTTAAGATGAACTTTACCTCTACCAGTAATATTGCATGGTTCATCATCTCTTAAATAAACATGCCCAAAATTACCCTGGACATAATTTCTGAAATAGCCCTTATTAGGGGTTGCATGGAAAAAATCTCTTGAATCTAAAACCCATGACTCAATTTTATTATCCAAGGAGAGAATTAGGTCATCTTGCATTACCTCTTTTACACCAACATTTTCCTCTTTACCTTTCTCTGGTACATTCTCTTTGTTTTCCTTGAGCCAGCAATCCTTCTTTACATGACCTTTTCTTTCCACAATTCTAGCAAATTATACCTCTACCTCTGGATTTAGATCTTCCATTCTTAGAATTTTATTTTCCATTATTCTTGTTCTTGGATCTCTCCTTCTGCCTTCCCTTGCTTTCTACATTCAAATCATTCCCAGATGATGATTCTCCTATGTTTTTCCTGTGTAATTCTTTATTCAGAATTATACTAACCACATCATCAAACTTTAAAACATTAGTAGCAGATGTTGTATTACTAACAGTTATTAATAAGCTATCTCAACTATATAGCAAAGATCATAATAATAAAAGTGCTTTCACTTCATCCTCAAATGGAATACTAACTGATTTTAATTGAATTACAATAGACCGAAAATCATTCAAATGACTTGATGCAGAACCACCTTCTTGTATCTTTAAATTAAACAATTTTTTCATCAAATAAACTTTATTTAAAGCATTAGGTTTTTCATATAGATTTGCTAAATATTTCATCAACTCTATCGTAGATCCTGATTTGGTAATATTTGAAGCCACAGATGCTGCCAAGCTCAATCTTATAGATCTCAGAGCCTTTCTATCAAGAATTTTCAATTCTTCATCAGTCATCTTTGCAGGTCTTGCCTTCTCATCCAACTGTAAGTATAAATCTTTCTGATACAGATAATCCTCGACCTGCATCTTCCATAATAGATAGTCACAGTCATCAAATTTATCTACTCTGAATTTTCCCTCTTCTCCCATTGTTTTTATCCCACTCAATCAGAAATATGTTAACACACACAACCCTCAAACAAAGATGCTCTGATACTAGTTGTTAAGGTTAGCACACTAGTTTTACAGATATATTAATTAGATATAAGCATAAAATCAATCAATACAGAAATAAACAAGAAGAAACAATACACAAGAGTTAACGTGATTCACCTAATGTGGTCTACGTCCACCAAGAAACAACCAATTCATTATCACAAAGGAAATACAATGAAGATTTGCAATCTTCCACACCTTCTTGGATGTCCTGTACTTTCTTCTCTACAAATTTATATTTTTATCTCTAAAGGAAACTTCTCTTAATTCTCAATGAATTCTCTCTTCTAAACCCTGACTTTATGCTTATATATGCATCTACAATCTTAAGGCACTTTAGCTATGCAATTACAACCATTAGATTCACTTTACAACTAAAGATAGATCTAATTCCCGCAACTTAATTATAGTAGTCATGTACAAGCAACCAATGTTGGTTAGCCTTAACCGATGTCGATTAGCCCTAACCAATGTTGGTTCCTCCTTTTCCTGGATGATATTGGTCCATGTGTGACCGACGTCGGTTACTGTGTATTCTAGCAAGTCTACAAAAATCATGTCAGTGAAGCAATTAAGCTCCACAACTCAGCAATGCAAATGCATGGAAAAATCAAAGAAAAAATACACAAATGTAATGTAATTAAAAATGGCTAGTCGTGTCAAGGTTACATCAACTTTCACGATGAAAATTCTTCAAGGAAACACGGATGGAAAACCCAAAAAATGTCAATATTTGACCAAAAAAATTTGATTCAAAACATGACACTCTTCACACTTTATGTAGTAGTGTAAAGAATTCATATTTAGCTTTATATTGATCAATATCTAACCCTAGGAGGTGTGTAAGAGAGTATGGATCCATTAAAACATTGGTACAGATAAATACATTTCATATAAATTATAATACGGATATCTAAAGCATTAGGTATAATAGATGCAAACAATGAATCACACCTATTTAATTAGTTCCAAAACTAGAGAAAATAAGCAACAAACAAGGTTTGGAGATGTACATTAAATATCATGATACTTGTGATATTCATTAGGATTTGGCAGTGGATATGTGCATCCAAAGCAAGAAAAAGGCAACCTAAAATTTTTTAGGGGAGAGAATTTTTCACTCTCCCAACAGTTTATGAACCATCTAGATGCTTTGGACATGTTTGTAGATAGATCCAAACATTTTTTATTACTGCATTCACTTGGTTTTATTCTCTAATAAACTCTCTAAATTTGTTGTGATTTATCTCTGATCACTTGCACAATAGAACAATTAATTCTCTCTTTAATTAGGAAGCAATGTTTAGAAAAATCTTATACAATGTTATGTTATTTCTGACATGATTCATCATTTACATGAGAAAATATAAAGACTTCATTATTCACATATATATATTGAGAAATTATAAGAATTTTAGAGTAAATCAAGCAACCATTAGATTATTTTTATTCGTTTTTCGAACCCTTGAACATCAACAACATTAAAAAAAAACATGAATGATTGTAATAATTCATCAACCAAAAAAAACAATAATTGTGTTGTGTGACCTTACTTATTTCAATAATTACTCTAATATGAATGAAGTGCTCTAATAATAGATTGATTTCCTCTAGAATTATCGTGATTACTTAATAAATTAATGTGAATAATAAATTATCTACATTTTATCTTGCAAATGCACCATAATATTTGTGTATTTATAGACAAATCTTAGTCATCAATCTTACAACTGATTTGAGAAGCTCAGTAAAAGGAAAGTGACTATATATTGCAAGTTTTTTTGTGATCTCTCCTCGCAAATCCAATTATCTAAGGTGCATTCGAAAATAATTAAGAGGTCCTTGATTCTATGATTGGCCATTGATCAAAAGGTTTATTTGACCTTGACCGTCCATATGAAATTCAATGTTAAGTTGATATGTTATGAATGATGATTTTTTTTCCATCTAATTAAGGGAAATTATGTTAAATTTTGAATCGTTTATGCATTGGAAAGTATATGGAAGTGACCTATAATATTATAAGTGTGGTTATTAATGATGAATTCATCTTCTTTCTATGAGATTTCACCAAGTTTTTATCCTTAAAATTCTCAAAGACCACATAAAAAGAGTTTTCAAGCTTGGAAAAGTGTAATTGAGTTATTGTATTGGGTGAATTCATCATAGGAAAGAGCATTCAAAAGTAAGGATGGATTTGATATGGCTCCTAAAAATATAATAAAGAAAACAAGCCTATAACAACTTGTAATATAGGCTCATCCTCTAATTTCATGTTCCTCTGAGTCTCGATCAGTTTTCATCTTTAAGTATGACAGGTACAATGACTCTTGTATTCAAGTATTGACCATTGGCCCATCTAGGAAGGTTTCAACTAAGGAGTAGAGCCCCTAAAGTTAATTTAGTGAAAAATTATAGGATATAAGGGACCTAATTATTTCTAGTATTAGGGAAGAAAAAACAACTATATGTATATCTTTGTTTATGCATGTTTGGGAATGCAAACATCAGGATTCCCCTTTAAATTGCATATGGATTGGTGAAGTAGGAAGGTTAGAAATCCCATTGCTCTAGTAGTTTGGATTTTTGAATATTACAATTCCCATAAAGAGTCATCATAAGTCAGCATAGAAAGGTCCTACTAAACCTGTTCATATTCATTGTATTCTAGGGGAGCCACTTATTGAGAGATGGGAGAAGGTAGATTATGTACATTGAGCATATTTTCATAAGGCCACATGCTTAAATTGCTTCATGTCTTGGCCTATTAGATTCCATAATAAAAATAGGTTTTCACCAACTAATGCAAGGGTTCCCTGTGACCTTAAAATGTTTCATTATTATACGGCTCCTTCAAATAAAATAGTGTTAATTTTTGGGGGTGGATAATACAAACAAGCTAGATGCCTTGAATATTTCCATATTGAGAAAGGTCTTGAGATAATATAAGTGCATGATATTTGATTGGGCTACATTCTTGTCTGATAAAATGGATGATGCATTTAGTAAGGTGAAATATGGGAAAGCATTCAAGTTCATGCATTATTCCCATTGACTTATTGATGTATTTGGAGAACTTGTTTGAGAACAACAAGAGAATTAGAGTGAGTTATAATTTTTTTGATGGTGACACAAGGGATGGCCTTAGGAAACACATACACTTGTGGCCCTTCATTTTTGACGAGGAGAAAAAATTGTCAAACTATGCGATTTTCTAGGAGCATTTTGTAACTACAATATATGAGAACTTATATGGAAAAAAGGATACAAGTTAGTTATAGGTGCTAGGATGATGCCCAAACCTTATGAATATCATATGCTTGGCTATCAAAATCACAATTGGGGAAACTAGTATATACATAATAACTATTCTTACGTAGTGTATATGGGTTAAAATTCATCCCTTTAAAATTTCCAACCTATGTACCCAAGAGGATAATTGTATTATAGTTTATAAAGTTATTTGCTTGAGGTGATAGACATTTCATGAAGGCCTAAAAGGATGTTATGATTAAAGTGACACTTGTGGGTGGATACTTCACATTTGAGAACAAATTTTCCATAACTCAAGATGCCTTTGGATTTTTGATAATGTAGCCAAAGAGAATATATGATCCATAGGGATTCATTATTAGGAGAAGATTTTAAACTAGATGAAAATTTAGATTTTAGCATCAACCATGTATTGATGAGGATATTATAAGGAACTGTGTTGAGATAAAAAGTCTTGGAATCATTAAAAATCATAATAATTTTTTCAAGGAGTGAGAAAAGGAAGGTGGCTACTAGTTACTCCTATGCTTTTCCTATTATTACAAATTATCTAAGTGAATTAGATCACCTTTTTGATGAATTAGATAGGAGGATGAATGCCCCTTCTACACTCTCATATAGACTAAAACAACAATATATGGATATCAATCATGATGCTTATAGCACTATAATTCCCATATTGAAGAAGGATGTCCAAGCTTTTCTTGCATCACTATAAAGACAAGTTATAATTTAAGAATTTAAGGTAGAGAACTTTGAATCTTTACATGCACCCTAAGAACAATAAATAATGATAGGAGGTGTCCATGTAGCAATGGGACCACAAACTCCTACAATACTTTAGGATCCTATAGATATGAACCTTATGAAGATGGTATGATTATGAAGATGTTTTAATAATTGTTTCCGAATTTGAGAAAAAGGATTGTTGTGATCCTTAATGAAGATGAATTGGATGATGATAGGATTAGAGAATAGAGTTTTTACCATAACCCCAATATACTAAAGATTACACTTTCCAAGAAAATTGTCAAGTGGACAAACAAATTAATGAGAAGCAATTACAAGAAGCACAACCACTAAAGGATTATTCACCCACTAAATTGGAAGATGCTACAAAATCTATATGTGCTTCTCCTACTTATAAAAGGCGGGAAAATTTCACTGGATGATGTTACTCTTAAATATGGTAAAAATATGTAAAGAAGTGTGATATCATGGTATTGTCCAGATGGGAACCTAAAAAAACATTAGTGATACAAAAAATTAAGGATGAGGACCCTTCTAGACATCTTGGTATAAACAAAACTTTTGAAGAATTATACAATGGTTCCATGGAACCAAATTTAGTGTTGACGTGGATTCCTTGTTGAATAGAATGATGTAACACCTATAAATAAGTCCATGTTTCAAATGACAAAGGAAGATTGTCATGGATCATTGTAGTTATTGAAGGTGGGATGAATACATGTTTGGTAGTCTTCAAGAAAAGATTCAGGTGGTTGACTTAAATGATGAAAATGTGGCATATTTTGAGAATAAATCCAACAAAATAGAAAAAGACTGAATTTTACATATTGAATACTTCAAGATCAAGAAAGCTCTTAAATGAAAACCTTAATTGAACAACAATAGAGACATTAAAAAATTCAAGTTTTGCAACAACAAAAGAGTGTTCCCACTCCAATGGTATACCAAGTAGTTGTCCCTATTTATATGATGATATGTAGAGGTTACAAGAAGAGTTGAAACATGGAAAAGAAGAAGAATTGCAAGCCCAAAGAGAAAGGGTGGTGTTGGATTCTCATTATAAATAAATAATGTTAGGATTCCTTAAGCCCGCTTTTGAAAACATACACAAGTTATCTAAAAATATGTGGACTAATATCAAAGAAATGATAAACATCACTAGATTGATAGATGTTGTGGATAAGAAAATGGGACTTGTATATGAGGTTTGGGTTGAAAGATATTCCTTGGTCACTATTGTTAAATGCAACATTGAGGTCAAAGAAGATGATGAAATTGAATCAAATTGTTGGTATGGTGGAGAAACCATCAAGAATAGTGCAAGAACATGATTGTAGACTTAACAAGCGAAACTATTTTGTTTTTGTAAATTGCATAAGGATATCAAGGGGACACTAATAATTTGACTAAAGTGCAAGTTGCCTTATATGTGTTATGAACTTTGGGACTTCCATCACCGTTTAAGGATGGCACAAATATTAAGAATAGGACAAAGTGGCAAGTGTCCATCCCCGAGCTCTTTGAGAATTTTGAATTCTTAATAAAGACCAACAAACTCGTACCAAGGAACATGTGTAGAATTTCATGATAGAACTATATGAAGATGTCGCAAATGGAAGAATTCAATAGAATATACGCATTCTTTAAAAGGATCAACAGGCCTACTAACTATAGAGAAGTAGATGAATGTGCAAAAATACTTTCACCTAAAGAAGACGCATGGTAAAAGCTAGTTTCTCAATTTACAACAAGTTGATGATCTTACTTTTAACCTCTCTTGTTATCTTTGATTGCTCCATTCTTTAGATGTTGTACATTTATTTTCATAAGCACATTAAAAAATATGTTGATAATAAGGCACAATGGAAAATTTAAAATCCAAATGATCTTGTGGGTTCACTCAATTTTTCCTCACTTGTAAAGTGCAACCACTTATAGAATTGACTTAGATATGGATCTTAAGACATAGTTGGCTGATAATTAATAATATTTATATGTAAGTAATGTTTTTTGTCATCTCTATCATGGATATCTGTGTACATTTCATTTTAATATTTTTAAACTCATAGCCCAATTGATGAAGGCACTAGTATTAGTTCACAAGGTCAATATTTATTATAATATTTTACATCAATTTGTTTGTAAGGTTTAAGATTATTGCAAATTCATAATTAAAAAACTTGCTTGTTATAATTTGTCTTCGAGGTTACTATTTTTGTGTTGCATTTGTCTCAATTATGTTAAATAAAAGCTTATTAGCCATAGAGATCTATCATAAATTTGCTTAAGTTCATCAATGACAATAATTGGGTAATTAAGCATGAGGATTACATTTGTCATCAGATTTAAGGACATTGTGCAAGCATTTATGTCTTGGATTTTTTAGGGAATCTCCCTTGGTCTTGCAGATCCTAAAGGAGAAGAGATACCCCATCTTGACAAGAATTTTCCATTATTCAACCTTGTCTTGAGTATAACTTGAATGGTGAGTATATCCAATATTACCCTCGAGCCATGGTTCTTTTTAGGAACCAACATGTTCCATCGATTACATTTTATAATAATTTGCTAAATATTAACTAGGAAAATTTTCAAGTTTCAAGCATTAGATCTCAGAAGATCAATGGTTAAGATTAATAGTTCAACCATATTTATAAATGGCATATTAATTTGTTTGTCTTGAGAGACATTGGATGCTCATTGTTGATCCTCCAAAATTAATGGTGCTAAGATCACCATAAGAGGATAAGACTTAAGTTATAGAGTACTTTTTTTTTCATTTTCTTTAGCCTTAATTTTGGTTGATTGATCATGACATTGATGTTTACATCCCACTCTAGAGTTGGCAGTTGTACAAACAATTGAACGGTGTACTATCACACGAGTCAAAGGCAAGTAAAATATATAATAATTATGGATCATTGTATGTAAAAGGGTCAATGGTGAAAGATGAAATTTCAATCATATTTTTTATGGAACGTTTCGAAGCCTTGGGCTTGGTTGATATGACATAGACACCATTGATCAAGACTAAGATCAATGGTAGACAAAAGTGATGGCATACAACCATTTTATTTTTACAAGTAAAATCATTGCAATAACATGACAAGAATAAATTCGCCAATAGAATTAAATTGGTTTTAAATATTTGATCCCACTTCACTTAAAGAAATAAATTAATGTTTATAACCACAATGATTTTTTCCTTTGTAATCATATTAAGTTTTACCACTTGGCAAAAATTCATGGTACAAAATAAAATAGGGTTTTTGTTTTTGGCAAATAGTTGTCAAGGAATTAAGTTATTTTTATGCATTAGAAAAAAAAATCACCGCCCAATCTAAACATTTTTTTAAGAAAAAACTAAATTTGCCTAGAAAAATAAACTTTTATGACGGTATTCATGAGAATTATATAGAATTTTGTTAGAAGCCTTTTCTAAAATGTTATCATGTTTTTTTATTTCACAATCTATACGTTCATTTTTACATATTTGTCGTATAATCAACCCCTCCCTCCATCTGCTTCTCCTAAAAATCAGCAAGGACATCGCTAATACTAGCACTAATCTCAATAACCCAAACCAATCAAAACCTGAAGTATAAACAATTGCATATATCCATCATCAATTGCATTATCAACTAAGCATAATACATCAATTAAACGAAGAAGAATTGTGCCTAACATAATCCTGTATGTCAAGTAAGCATTTTCATGAATTGGTAATTACAAGAACAAATATGATACCAACTCATGAATCCACACAAATATCACCGAGCATGACATCAAAAGAAAAACAACGAAGTATCATCTCAAGGTGCAACAGTAATATGCCCTCAAAATCATAATAATGCCAAGCACAATATTCATAGTTCACTGCCACGTGCAATCTCAAAAGTGTAACCACAAGCAAAAATCACATAAATGAAGGCATGGGAAGGAGGGTCCATATAGGGTATGACTAATTCAAAGACAACATACCTCAAAAAGGCTATCAAGCTTGCAAGACGTGAGGCAGGCCGTTAACTCAAAAAAAAACATGAGAAATTGGTTTTTATATCAATAATGGAATAAATCTTTTAATAAACATTGCAATCAAATAATACTCGGCAACAAACAAAAAAAATCATGGTATTTGTGGTCAAATAGAGAACACGGAAAATTCATATTGAATAGAGGACCTTGTCAAAATTGTCAAGTTACGCTTTCAGGATTATTACACCATTCTCATAGGACCATCAAGATATGGTTTGGGAAATGTTGTAATGCAAAATTTGATTTGACAAGTGTATTTGTTAGGTCTATGGCTTGAAAATTTTCGTATGTATTTTTAAAATTTCTTACAGACCTTTGGGAGACTGATCTCCTACCTCCAAATATTAATATGATAGCTGAACTTATAGATTATAAAGAAAAAAATTGGGCCTATGCTAAAGGTCAACGTAGTTTTTTTTAGCAGTCTCTCAAAGTTACAATATCAAAAACTACATATTAAGTATAGTATGATTTAAGAGGGAATTTAATATAATGTAATTTTCACTTGATTTGATTTTGTGTTGGTGATTCTCAAGGACAATGCATCTACTTATATCCAATATGACTTTTTGTGCTAGAATAAAGGCTTGGTATACTTATCATCTAAATGTTTTGAAATTCACAATGAGGCTCTTACCTCTTAAATTGTGCGTATTGATTCCTAATTTAGGAATATGTCAATAAGAATCTAATCTAACTCAACAATCGACAAACACATAAATACCCTAAAATAATATAATTGCACAACTAAATAAAAAAATTAAATGTTCATGGATAAAAACAATTATATTATTTAAACATAATAACTTATATATCACTTTCATTTCATAATATAGAATAACCTAATCAAAGTCAACTATGTTTATTTTGCGTTAAATGGTTGAAAATAAGAGGCTTGGATCATATTTCTTCACCTCCAACCACAAGCGTGTGAGAGGATAAAGCGAATGAGAAGTATAATAACAATTAAGAAATTAGTGTGAGTTTTTTTAGAAAATTAAAAGTTGTCGCAAAGTTCTCAAGCATGCTTACGAAAAAGACATGAGAAAACGGGTTATGATAAGGGCAATTGAAACTCTCACAACCGTTTCTAAATATTTTAGGACACCAAACTTCGGTCTATAATTTATAATTTTGTTTATTTTTTATTCGACTTTGGTCATTGTTATAGGGAATTTACGTGGTGTGCAAATCTTATAACGTATTTGTATTATCTATCATATGTGTTGAGAGCTCACTGCATGTTGTTCTATATGAGGTTGATCGGGTAAGCGCTCACCTTATGTTAGAGTTTCACATCCTCTAAATTTTGGGTCGTTGATTATTAATTGATTTCTGGGTTATTAGGTCATGTGTTGAAATACTTAAATAAAGTTGATCAGTAATACTTACCTTATATTAGAACTTTACTCCAACAAACTCTGAATCATTGGGTAGTCTCAAATCCCTCTTGATTATTAAAACAAAAATAATAATAATAAATATAAAATGTTTGTTTGGACACCAACTTAAGAGACCTTAGCCTAGAACTTGAATAAGTCAATTCTAATTTGGCAATATACTTTCCAAACTTGTCCCACTCCGTTCAATTGAGTCAGATCCTGTGAATCCAAATTGCTAACATTCAACCGAAGCTGCGTGGCTGCTGGATACGAGGAAAAAGAAAACTAGACACAAGACTTGCTCTAATTGGAGCTGGTCAACTCCATGCCGTCTCTTCAATTTACCAACAGGCCGATGAGAATGAATAAACACAGACGTCTTCTTTTAATGGTTTTCTGAAAATGTTTTGGTTGTGAGTTTCTCGCACAAATTCTTAGAGACAGAATAATTCAGTGGCGGGGGAGAGAATTTTGGAATGAGCCGAAATACGACGCCCAAAGGAGATTTTAGTTGTGTTATTTCTTCCAAAGCCGTACACGTGGATGTTTCTTAAATTGGAGGAGAAGAATCACAGAGAACGCTTTCGAGATGTAACCGGAGCACAAATTCTCAAGCAAGTAAACCAGTTTAGTTTATAATTTAGTTGCTCTAATTTAGATCTAGAGATTGCTTATTAAACCGGACGTTCGTGAATGGATTCCGTGAAATTTGCTGTGAAATTGAAATTGAAATTGAAGGAATTAGTCAAGGTGTTGGCAAAGAAGAGAAAATGGTTAGGCAGTGCAGCATCTGTGAGTTTGGGAATGTTGGTAATGGTAGCAATGTTGTTGGCATTCATTCAGAACCACAGATATCATTGCAGAAGAATAACAATCGAGGGGGAAGCAGAGCCTTCGCCATTTCCATGGAACCCATTAGATAACCCACAGAAAAAATGGGAGTATTTCAACTGGAGGTCTGTCTTCGTCTAAGCCGTCTCTGAGACTGAGGAACATCATTTTTGCAATACAGGGCTCTTCCAAAGTGTGGTCAAGGAGAAAGGAGTATGTCAAACTGTGGTTCAAGCCTGGGGTAATGAGAGGGTTCGTTTGGTTGGAGAAGAGGGTCCCAATTGATCCAGATGATTACGACTTTCTTCCTCCTATCATGGTGTCTGATGACTCTCATGTTTTGGGTCTCCGCCTTTCCATGATTTTGCTCAATACTTTCAGATTACGTCATTCTGATGCACAATGGTTTGTTCTATGTGAGGATGATACTATTTTTTCAACACAGAATTTAATTAGTGTGTTGGCTAAGTACGATTACTCAGACTTGGTTTATGTTGGAGCCAAGTCTGAGAGCCACCTTGAGAATCATGGTCATGCACATGGCATGGCATTTAGTGGTGCAGGGATTGCTATAAGCTATGGACTTGCGCAAGCTTTGTCCACTATGCTCGAGGCCTGCCTGGCAAGATATCCTCAAGTTCGTCGTAATGATAATAGGTTGTATGCCTGCATTACAGAGCTCGGTGTACCAGTTACTCCAGAGTGGGGTTTTCATCAGGTACAATTCCATCACCATTTGCCCTAGTTGTGACTAATTTTCAGAGGAATCATATTTTCAATATGCAAGGAATTTTTTATTTTATGAAGGGATTTATAATCTGCAATTGAGTCCAGCATGAGTCTGGAAGAGTGGTTTATGACATCAGTGTACTTAATCCCAATAGAAAAGGGAATGAGACTCGTCAAGTCATAGACTCTCCTCATTTAAGTGGGAATTATTCATGGTTCTGTGACAATTATGATCATTTCCTTCCTTCCACATAACACCTAAATCTCTTATCTAAGTTGAACATGACTTATGCGGAGGCAGGGGACCTAATTTCAACAGAAAAGTACACGGTACTCGATTCTTTTATAGCAATTCCTCAATTCAGATAACACTTGAATCTCTCAAGTAGGTTTAATGGGCTTTATGTCATTACAGGACACCTGATTTCAATGCAAAATTATATAGGATTCATCTTCCCTTCAGTTGAATAACAATATTGTCAGAGCAATGGCCCAATCTGGTAGCCAAAGTCCTCTTTATCACATAGTAATTGAATCCCTCAACTGAGTTGAATGAGAGTTCTATCATCATAAGGCACCTAATTTTGATGAAAAAGGGAAACAGGAATCATGCCTTCATCGACACCTGTTCAATTGGGCTATATCATTGACCTGTTAGAATCACAACACTGTATGGTTGAAATGCCCCTCCCTTACATCATTACTTGAATTTTCCAACTGAATTGAATGAAAATTATGTTTTAGCATAGCTCCTTATTCCATTACAAAAGGATAGGGTATTCATCCCTTCAAGGACTTTCCACAGTCCAGTTGAGTTCCACTATGTTTATGTAGGAATTAGGGATGGACTTGGTTGATAAAGAGTCGAACCTTCCAATTGAGTTGAATGGGACTTATGTTGTTTTGTGGCACTTCAATCTGATAGAAAAGGAAATGGGAGTCGTCCCTTAATAGAACTTCCTCAATTCAGTTTGGTCTATTATGGCTCTGTAAGAATTTGGGCCCTGTGTACTTGATAAAATCCTCTCTTTCATATAGCTTCAGCATCTCTTCAACTGACTTGAATGGTCCTTGCATCATTGCAGGGCATCTAATCCCAATAGAAAAGGAAATGGGATTCATCCCTTCATAGACCTTATTCAATTCAGTTGGATTTTACTATTGTTCTTAGAAAATAAAGGTTCCATATATTTGGTCCTTGCATCATTGCAGGGCATCTAATCCCAATAGAAAAGGAAATGGGATTCATCCCGTCATAGACCTTATTCAATTCAGTTGGATTTTACTATTGTTCTTAGAAAATAAAGGTTCCATATATTTGATAAAGTCTTCTCTTCCATGTTGCAGTTGCACTGTAATGTATCTTCTGAGTTCTTTTCTGTCAGTAATCTGCAAGATTGAGCGCACATTCCACTTGATAAGGTCCTCTGTCCATGACATTTTCATCTCCATTTGAGCTGGGATATTTTGGTAATCTGTAAGAAAAGAGGAGCTATTATGTCAATAGAGTCCTCTGCTCCAAGAACATTTGCATCCCTAATTTGAGTATGGTTCTTATTAGGGCACTGCAACGCTATGAGCATTTATTTTACATAATTTATGTGTGATGAGTGGTCAAAGACCATGATTTTCCTTGTGCTCCCCTAGTAAACTTACATCCTTTTAGATTGTATCAGGACTTGGCACAAGTTGGACCGGATGGGCATGGTGGCCGTACCATACTACCAAGTTAACCATTCAATATCCTTTTTATTGGATTCGAGCATGATAGGATGATTTTCTGTTAATATTTCATTAATCTTTGAGAGGTCAGTTGCTCTTTCAGAACATATTTTGCCCCAAGTATATTACCCATGTAAGTGGATTGAATCTACAGTTTTTCAATTTTGGGAAATGCAGGTACATATACATGGTAAGATTTTCTTTAGATGTCTAGTAATGCAGATTTTATGTAATTGTGCTGTAAAGAGGTTTTTTTTGTCAACTTAAACGAGAGACATTAATCTTATATCCTGTCAAATGATTATTTTATTTTCCTTCCCCTCTTTGATTAAAGAGGACCGTAGTAATGTTTCAAATACACGGGGTTATGCTGCTTACCAATGTTTTATTATGGCTTATTTGCATATAAATCTTTGTATAGCTTCCTATTTAAATGAATCTGATCTATGGAATTAGAATGATTTACAGAGGAATCTTAGAAATAATAGTTTGATTTGACCACGCATTGTGTAGTAGGCAGAGAAAAATCTTGGTTTCAATTTTCAAATAATTCTGGTTGTATTTGTGTGAATATGTAGTTTGACATCCGAGGAAATGCATTTGGGTTACTGTCAGCACATCCATTGACACCTTTCGTTTCTATGCATCATCTAGACATTCTTCATCCCCTGTTTCCGAATCTCAATTCTCTGGATAGCCTCCGTTTATTCAAGTCAGCCATGGAAACTGAATCTGCTAGTTTTCTACAGCAAGCTATATGCTACAATCACACAAAAAAATTATCATTCTCGATCTCCCTTGGCTATGTTGTCCAGGTATTTCCAAGTATTGTATTTCCCAGGGATCTACAGGATCCTCAAATAACATTCCGTGCTTGGGATTGGGGGGACCATCCAGGAGAATTTTCTATGAATTCAAGGACATCCCCACAATCAATATGTGATAGACCCTTTCTGTTCTACTTGAAAGAGAATCAGTTTGATAAAGAAAAAGGTAATATTGTAAGCATATATGACAGATACCTGATGCTGGATGAACGTAAAGCAAACAGTCATTGTCAATTTCACAGTTTCTCTCCTAAGGAAGTACAGAAAATCTATGTTGTGCACAAACCTTTTGAACGACATTGGCATTTGGTAAGCCTTAACTTTTTCTTATATGTTCAGAATATTCTGTGTCCTAGATGGAATACAGAGGGCTTCTTTTCCTTTTTCATCATTCGACTTCTTTTCCTTTTTCATCATTCGACTTCTTTTGGGCCTCTATTGTTCATCACACAGAGTGGTATCTTGTTCTTTGCAGGTACCAAGAAGATTGTGCTGTAATATGAGAAGAGTGAACAAAGGTGTCCTAACTATTTCCTTGGATCATTGCCAAAAAGGACAGAGAATATATAGCTGATTTAAACGCTTAATAAGTATTTGGGTTATCATTACTCGTGGGCGAGAGGACTGCATTGCATCTGTGACAACATTGAAAATGTTTTCTGTGACTATATCTATGAGCTGGTTTTGATCAACATTAACTCCATGGTCCTTGCAGAGTTGGATTTGCATGCACCCAAGAGAATTGCATTAGACCTATGGTGAATATGGAGGTTGAATGTTTCCCTATAACATTGCACCAGAATTTATGTAAATCAACAGACTCGAGAGTGAGCTTTTCAAAAAGCGAGAACAATTTAGTGTTCCTACCCATAAGGGATGGCAGCTACAAAGTAAGCGTTCATATCTAGGAGCAGGTCATTGCAGGCTGCAGCACGCATATCCATTGATTGTTTTACAGATTACCTTGAATGATCTTTGTACTCATATTTGAAACACCCTGATGTATTGTATTTCTTTCAAAAAGGAATGTTCTGCCTAGTCATTGTACAAAATTGAAAAAAAATCTGCAAGATTTTGAGTCAAGCTTATGTCAAAATTTTGAACTTCCCTTGTAGGTCTGTTTCTTGTATAAATGACATAAGAATTGAAATTTTAACTTTTGACAATGACGATTGCAAGAGTTTGTAATTAGATTGTACTTAAATCATGTATGACATACATTTTATGGGAAAACTTGAGAATTTCGGGAAGTTGAACAAAACTTGAATTGAACATGGAAGTATGATTTCTTGAGGTCATTTTTTTTAATATATTCACGTAAAAAGGATTAGTGCTTTTATCCTACCGCCTGAAGGCTAGAGGAAAGACACACCTTCAAACTTGGACATTATGCTTGGCTTAGATTTCACATCTGAGTCAAATTCACCTAGGACTTGCACGCGGCCTTGTCCACCGGCCTACAATATCGTGGCTGATTTATTCAGGGAGCATGCATATCCGGGTCTGAGCCTGGATCATCATAATGGCAATTGCTCTACCTTACCACTAGACCACGGGTCACTGAACTGATTTGTTGAGATGAGTGAGGAAGTTGAAAATTCATCTTTAGAGGGATGGCTCAACCATCCTTTGTAAGTGGTCGATGGAGGAAGAAGGAATATCCAAGACAATTAGATATGTAATCTAAACAAATAGAGAGTGGAAAAGGTAAAAGGACTATCAGAATTGAAATTTTGTTTACAAGCTTTATGATTTTTGCACGGTGAACTCTATAAATATTTTAAAGATTTGTTTGTGTTGAAAAAGCTTTTGATCATATATATGAATTCTGTACATAACAGTTTTGTAACGGATTATTATAAATGCCCAAAGAAAGCACGTTCCTTGTGCTTATAAGTGAATGTTAGTTGTCTACTTAGATCGGTCAAATGTGAGGGTTCTGTTTAAATATGAATATATGAATTATACCGACCTGATAAGTTCTAGTGGGATGTTAGTTATCTGCCTATATTGATCAATTTGAGAGTTCTTTCAAGAATTGAATTGTTTAATTCTTTAAAAGTTCTACATTATGGCAGGCATGTCTCTGAAGACTGCAGATTTCTCATCTTACTAGCGCATTTTGAGAATCTAATGACAAATTGGTTAGAACTAGAGGATTAATTTAAAATTCCATGAAAAAAATAATTTTGGATTGAGAAGTCCGCTCCTTTAAATTAATTTCTAACATTATTAAACTCCTTGCTCTGTCACACCCGACACATACACCGAAAACCAAACTTTAAGGCTTAGTCTAGCAAACATCACCGATTTGTATTTTGAAAATTGACTGTTATTTGCAACGAGATTTCTAGATCAATAGTAATTGACGGAATATTGAGCAGCTTGATAGAAATCTTCACAAACTATTAATTACTGCATACTTATTTCTTCTTTGAAATCTTCTCAAAGAAATGAATTGAAGAAAATTCAGATTGTTGAAGATATTTGACCCATTACCCATCATGTTGGCGGCAGTGATTATTATCAGGTGCCCTACATATGATAACGGCATTGGTTTCTTGATAATTATGATACTTCGGAAGAAGATTTCTCGGCCCTGATCAAAGGGAAGAGGAAACTCCTCGGCAGGCTCTCCAATTGTGACTATTACTCGTCTCTTCGTGGTTGATTAGCCATATGTAATCATGAGAGGTTTAATAGAGCACATATTAATCCATGTCCACCCCATACCAAAGCCTATGTTAAAAGATCGCAAGAGTCTTAAATGTTGTCATCATAGCTATCATATGGAATTCATGTCAAAAAGTTTGTTCTCCATAAAATAATTGGTCCCATTGTTTGTTTGCAGGTTTAATATAGTGATTTTTTTAATTGCATTGGGAAACCATGGAAACCTTCAAAAAGTTTCTTTCTTTTCATGTTTCCCCCCTTCTAACCATTACTTACGTGCTACCAACATTGCAAAAAAGAAACATAAATACATATAATCTAAGCTAACCTAACAATATCTTTAAAAAATTTGCCCATCAAATGTGTACGAGGAACTATAACATATTCTCGTGCATTGTTAAAGGTCCTCCGTGGCTTGTTGCCATGTCTGAAAGCGAACCCGCTTGAAGCTACCCTAAAAACACATTTTATATTTTAAAATGATGTTGCTTGTTGTCTCTCTATTTGCCATGTACTGGTTAGCATTCCTTTTCTGCTAAAGATGGTCCAGAATATGGGCCTCATAAAGGAAAGTAACTGTGGAAACTATGGCTGTGACATTATGGGAACTATGGCCCTGATCTGTTTCTGTTGTTTTTTTCAGCTATCCAATCTCAACTTCTCTCAGGCCGTGAAGAAAAATTTCAAAAATGACTTTTTCCTATACATAATAAACAGTTCCCTGTTTTACCATTTTGCCCACCCCAGGTTTGAATTGCTCTTTATGATGATTGTCTCCACACCCCAGTTACCTCTCCCGATTGTCAGTTGTACATTCATCAGTTTGAAAGCATGAATGATTAACTCGATCATGTTCACCTCCACCTTCTCATTCATGAACTTAACATAGGAAATTGTCAAGATTATAAGCTCCGTTTGAAATAGTTTGCAGAGTACAGAATGGGTCCCCATATTTCCTTCAGCACCGATTATAATGTAATACATTAAACTCGCAAGGATGACATATAAGCCACACCCAAGTTTGCAGCTAGATCTGCAGCTTTATTTCTCCTTATGTGGACTGTTTGCACTCTACTAAAATCTTTTTAAGATTGTCATATTATCTTGCGTATTTGAGTGATGTCGCCAAAACTAGTTTTCCCATCTTTTGATGCATGTATCATGATGCTTGAGGCTGCCTATATTAAAAAGAGATTTACATCCCCTTTTCTTAATCTATATACAATCCCTTCAAAAGGATAAGAGTCATCCCTTCAGCTATATCGTTGTTTGAACAAATGTGGGTATGGAAATAAACCAAACGTCGGTTGCCCCTTATTTTCCTTGAATACACCTTCTTTCCCTTGAATACCTATCAGTGCTCCACCAAAGTTAGCCTGCGGACTCCAAGCAAGTTTCCATTTCCTCGTAGCAGGCAATCCTATCAGAGATAATCCCTGTAAGTGGAGGTTTTACATGTTTTGAATCTGATTGGGAATAATGAAAATTTGGAGAGGATTGCGAATGATGCAAATCCAACAGCTCATTTTTATATCATTAAATTAAAAGCCATTAGAGATTTGAGGTTTTGTTTGCAGTGTTGCACATTTGGTATAGAACTCTGGAATGAACTATATAGGTTCTTTATTTCTGACATTTTGCATCAGAGTACTGGACTCGTCAGGAAGTGAAGTCTATGCTTGGCAAAAAATATGATGCCAAAACAAAGCCATTTCTTATGGTATGAACTGCTGCACAAAGTTCAATGAATAAAAGAAAGGTGTACACGCACAACATCATATTAGTCCACCAAAAACAAGCCAACTTAGATATTTATAGGGCACACGAAACTTCCTCATGCGAGTTGTTTAAACATAGGACTAAAGTAATCTTATGATCTGAATATGTGAAAGAAGCTATAACAATATTATTTGCACTATTTTAAAGTCTCAAACCGTTACAAGACATTCCAACGAGGAGGAAAACCATCTACCTAAATTTCCACTGGGTAAAAGAAACTATTACCCTAAAGCAATCTACCTAAATTTCCAATGGTTAAAAGCACCTATTACCCTAAAGCAACCTGACAAAGGATACATTGCAAGCCTATGGAAAATAGGACAAAACTGAAGGCGATGATAAAAACACCAGTCTAGTTTCTATGTATTTAAAAGACTCCACCCAAAAAACTCACATGCTAACACTAATTTATAAAGATGCATAAAAAACCAAGCAAAGAACAAATATGTTTCTCCAATGCAATTCTGGAGCCTAAAAAAAAATCACTAATAATGGCTGTCCAATCACAATCATATTACGTATGTAATCTCTGTTCTCAAGGGACTCGATTCATCATAGCTGTTTGCCGTTTCTGGCCCCTATAGGGAGAGGGCAGCTATCTCTATTTGTGCAACCTGACATCGGACATTGGACGAGCTGCAAAGATCAATGCACCAATTGCGGTGCAGTCTAGTCGTCCGCCAAGCAGAATGGGAAACTATTATATAGTCGGGTGTTGACTAGATTGCAAGGGCAATGGTAATAATGAAAGATGAAAGTATCAACTCAGAAATTAGAAAAACAATATTCCACTCCCCCCCGTGAGTTGGATAATGGATAGACTTAGATCAAATCAACCCTAAAATCTATTGAATGATCCCACATAAGAACTCGATGCAATTCTCATGCTAAGATATATACAAAGTAAAATCAAATGTAAAGGGTCCATCAATATAGGCCTTTACAAACTGGGAATGTATGCATTCAAATTCATTTAAAATCAGCGATTACAATATTGCTTCTGCTTTTCAAATGAATAGGTGAGATTGGCTACAAAATACTTAGCCTTGATACACGTTATTACCTTCTAATATTTTTAACACCTAGAGAATTAAGATTTCCATTAAAAATTAATATCATCAAGAAAGTCTGTTTGTCTGAGTAAGATCTTAACATGCATTTCAAGGAATGTTCATAGATATCTAGAGTAAAAGAAATTGGCTTCGACACAAGAAACCAGTAACCAAAAATTGTGAAGATGGATTTATAATCAGTTCAGCATGTCCTGTGCAATGCACTGAAGCAATGACTGAAAAATATATAATCCTGCAACCAACTTCCAAGTTCCAACAGATGTAACAAAATAAATATTTGTCTGCATCTTAAGAATACAAATTTGGCGACAGCCAGGAATTATTGGTCCCTGGGCAGCTTTCTCACCAAGCTAGGAAAGTTATATCCCTGTAAAATTGTAATCTATGCTCCCTCATCTTCTACTTTGAAGAAAGTATATGATAAAATCATATTATTAATGCCATCCATTTTGGGGTCTGATTCAAACTCTGGATCAACATAGAAGAAAACCTGCATCCGTTATAAAGTAGGGTGAGGTCTACCAACTGAAATAATAAAGAAACAAAAGTTCATATCACAGTAAAGTGTTTACTTACAGGCATGTCAATCTTCTCGCCGGGAAGTAGGCGCTGCTCTTCAAAACAGAAGCACTGAATTTTGTTGAAGTAAATAGCAGCCTGATACAGGTTCACGTATGCCGTAGATCAGAAACAACAGCAAATCACAAATATAGAACCCCATAAAATAACCCAAAAAAACACTGTAATAAAAAAGCGTGACAAATGGATACAAAACATGTATGAATGAAACATGTTCTCTGGTTCTATTGCCATTTACAGAGGACAATATAACATGTTCTGCACAATTTTATACCTTTTTCAGTGATAAACATTTTATCAGCTATGTACCAGCATGTTATCTTCTGACACTTTATATAAATACTAGAGTGTTTCGGTATGGGTACAGGTACAGTACACTGAAACGGCAAATTTTTTAAAACTTCGGGTATAGTACGCTGTGGGTACATATATATATATATATATATATATATATATATATATAGAAGCATTTGCATGCTTATTGAAATTTAATACTCATACAATCATTGATGGACCATGAAAACAGATTTCAAATACCTTGACAATTGAGACTTGAGTTTGTATTGATTCATAAAGTTCAAAACATAATAGTTAATAACTTAAGTCTTAAAACATTCAAGTTCTCAATCTGCTTCACTTTCAGTTTCCTAGGGCTAAAAGCCAGAACATATCATCTAGATGATCCTCAAAATCATCTTCATGGATGGCACTTGCAGCTCCACTCCCACTAGCTCCACTGTCGAACCCTTGTTAGGGGCTTTTATTTTTATTTTTTCATGATTTTAAGTTGAAAATGGCGGAACTCTGGAGCGGATATGCTGCAGGTACATACATTTCCGGGCAGTCTAGTATAAATATGTAATATAACTACCTAACAGAAAATAGCCAGGCATTTACAAGTTCACCTTCGGAAAAGATGGGGAGTGAGGAGAAATGGCAGGACGCGTGTGAGGAGGTGATTTGGATGTTGTAGGTAGAGGATAAAAATTCTGAACAAGTTTTCTGAAACTGATTGACAATTGATTGCATTATTGCTTTCTTTTCTGGACTCCGGGAAAGCCAAAGTTGAGATGAGATGATCTGTGAATTTTCAAAACTCACATATGCTGACAAGGCAAAGATTCTATGGAGATATCAGTTCTTGAACTTCCTGTGTAAGGAAGATATTGAGATCGTCAAAGAAAATTTTCACCACTATCATAAGGGGTTCCCCACAGGTCTAAGCATGTTGGTCTTTCTAGTATCTCTAAGAAGATAGACTGTACTCTACAATATCTACATATACTAGAAATTGCACATGAGGTGCAAGATATGCCAGATGGGATGCAAATGCAATGTTTCCATAGAAATGCACTGTCATGTAGAAGGTGAAATGAAACTCCTTGGATAGCGTCGCCATCTATTTGTTCCTGCAATGGGTTTGGATGAACACCGCTGATAATGGAATGATGCAACAAAGCTAAAGAAGCCTAAGAAAGGCAAACAGGATATATGCATATATTTACATGTTTTTAAGATTGGGAAGAAGGGCTTTTGAATGCAAGTGTCTATCTTCGTTCTTTCTTGCAGATACATGCAAAGCTTTGGACATACATTTGTAGCGCTCGAATGAAAAATGCAAGGGAGCCAGAAAGCCTTGGCACTTTCCAGGAAAGATTCCCACCATAATGCATTGACCTCTTTGGTAAAATCTAGAGGGCACTAACTTACTTGTACAAGAGTTGCCTTAGGGATAATATTGTAAGGTTGAGGATGTAAAGCACATTAAACAAACACATACAAAAGAAATAATTAGGGGGACAAAATCAACCTGGCTTTCAAGTACATATTGGAATATTCTAGAAAGAATTTTTTTGAGTGTGACACATTGGGTGGCTAGATTGATACCATTTGTCATTAGATGGTAAGAATTTTAAAAGTAAGGTAATGAAGTTATTTATTAATAATAATTATAGTATGCAAAAATCTTAATAAAAGCCTTTAGTTTGATCTCTCTCGACATTTTTCAAATATATATGTTGAAGATATCTCTTGACACTTTTCTATATGCATGTTTAAAATATCAATAGTTATGTTTAAAGACATCCTCTTTCATGTTGGCGGCCCATTCTAAAAATAAGCTTAAACATATTAAATAATGTTTTTTCCACCCCTTATCCTAAAATTAGGATTTTACAACAACATGCAGCTCTTTCTTTAACTTAGGTGCCTCCCCTTTATTTATTTATTAATTCTATCTAGATGCCCAATAATAGAAGTCAACCTTCTACTATTATTTTATTCTAATAGTGCTTTTTGAATTAAAATATAATTTAAGTGTCCTTTTCCAATTAAAATATAACAATATCCTTGGTCCACTTCAATTAATTTATTTTCCTCTTTTAATTTCCTCTTAGCCTACGGGAATAATAAAAATAGGCATCAGGTATTCAAAATTAATTAGTTCTGAAAAGGGGACATTACAGTCCACCCTTCCCGGAATTGCTTACCCTGAAGCAATTGCAAGTTGGGATGCTTAAGAATTTCAGCACCCTCCCAAGTAGCATCTTCTGTCGATAAATCCTTCCAACGCACCAAATACTCAATGATAACCTTGTTCCTTAAATATCTTTTCCCTGAAATCCAGAATTACTTCAAGAACCAACATAAGTTTGCCTTCATCATCCAAAGGAGGCAATTCAATAGAAGGAACAATATGTTGTCCCAAAGCCTTTTTATGCATGAGACATGGAAGACATTATGTATCTTACTTTGCTCTAGTAAATCCAACTCATAGGCAACCTCTCCTCTCCTTTGTTTGATCCTATAGGGTCCATAGAAATAGGGTTTGAGCTTTTCAACTCCACTCTTCTTCAGAGAAGACTGTCTATAGGGTTGTAATCTTAAAAAAAATCATTTCACCAACCTCAAGAGTCAAAAGTCCT
The DNA here is from genome assembly GCA_019776745.2 of Taxus chinensis. Classification (NCBI taxonomy): domain Eukaryota; kingdom Viridiplantae; phylum Streptophyta; class Pinopsida; order Cupressales; family Taxaceae; genus Taxus; species Taxus chinensis. The sequence continues at coordinate 663,219,903 of CM034147.1, read as the reverse complement.
CTCAACATGATGTTGATCCGCATAAATTTTTTGTTGGTTTTGTGCATGTTGGATATTCTCTTTGAGCATTCCCAGAATGCCTTGGCTTTGTGCAGCCAAGTCTTTTGCCCCTGGCACTCTATTATTTGTAAATACCAAATCCAAAAAGGAAAGATCACCATAACCATAGAAAGCTCTGGGGGTGTCATACCTATGGACATGTGATGAGCGGTATTGTAGCAATGCTCTCCCATATAAAGCCATTTGACCCAAGTTGATTGTTGTCCTGCCACATAATTCTGTAAATATCCCTCGATCCACTTGTTCACAATCTCTGTTTGCCCATCTATCTATGGATGATAGCCAGTACTTGGAGTTAACTTTGTTCCTGTCAAGCGGAAGAACTCCTGCCAAAACAAACTAAGAAACCTGCTATATATGTCACTTACAATATTTTTCGGCAATCCATGTAGCCCAAATACCTCTTTGAAAAATAAATCAATAACCCGTGGAGCCTTAAATTCGCTAGGAATAGCAAAGAAGTGAGCATATTTACTGAGTCTATCAACCATTACAAAAATACATTTCTTACCCTAAACATTGGGAAGACTTGTGATGAAATCCAATGATATGCTTTCACATTTTTGGTTCGGAATAGGCAAGGACTGCAACAAACTTGCTAGAAAAGAATGCTCCGCCTTGTTTTGTTGGCACACAATACACTCTGATGTATTTGAGGACCTCTACCTTGAGTCCCTTCCAAGAGAATTTGTCTTTGATCTGCTTGTAGGTCTTAAATTACCTTGGATGACCAGCCAATGGTGTATCATGGACAGCCCTTAAGATTTTGCTTTTTACCTTGGATTCAGATACCAAATAGATTCTATTTTTGCCCTCAAGGATCTCATTAATGTAACCATTCTTTACATACTCCACAATTATTAAAGCTTTCCAATCAACAAATATTTCAGAAATAGAACATAGAAAAGGCTTTCTAGATAAAGCATCTGCTACAACAATATTCTTTCCTTTAACATACTCTATGTCAAAATTATAAGCTTGGAGAATACTCACCCACTTTTGTTTCCTGTCATTCAAGTCCTTTTGGCCAAGAAAGAACTTGACACTATTGTGATCAGTTTTGACCACAAACCTGCCACAAACCAAATATTGTCGGAATTTTGCCAGTGCATGCATGATAGCCAACATTTCTTTATCATAAATAGAGAATCCCCCTTTGCATCAAAACAGCCCCTTTTGCATCAAAACAGCCCCTACTCCTTCCCTTGATGCATCACATTCTAACACAAAAGGAATAGAAAAATCAGGAACATCCAATACTGGACAAGAACTCGTTATCTTTTTAAGTTTATCAAAGGTTGTTTGGGTTGTTTCAGACCAGCTGAAAGCTCCTTTCTTTGTCGAATCAGTCAATGCGACAGCAAGTTGTGAAAACCCTCTCACAAACCGCCTATAATAACTGTAAAGACCAAAGAATCCCCTCAACTATGTCAAAGTGGTGGGTGGAGGCCAATCCAATATTGTTTGAATCTTCTCTTGATCAACTTGTACTCCTTGGGCACTAATGACATGTCCCAAGTACAGTCATTCCAAATTCGCACTTGGATTCTTTTGCAAAAAGAGCTTGTTCCAAAATTTCTAGAATTGCATCCAAGTGTTTTAGGTGCTCGTCCCAAGTCTCACTGTACACTAAAATGTCATCAAAGAATACTAAAAACATGGTTCATGCATCCAAGTGTTTTAGGTGCTCGTCCCAAGTCTCACTGTACACTAAAATGTCATCAAAGAATACTAAAAACATGGTTCATGCATGATTGGAAAGTAGTTGGAGCATTAGTTAAACCGAAAGGCATTACAAAGAATTCAAAATGCCCAAAATGACAACGAAAAGCGGTTTTGTGCACATCTTCATCCCTTACCTTGATTTGGTGATAACCCAATCTCAAATCAATCTTGGAAAAATACACCGCTCCATGTAACTCATTTATCAGTTCATCGATCCTGAGTATTGGGTACCTATTTTTGATAGTCTTCTTATTCAAAGCACAGTAATCAATGCACATCCTCATTGTCCCATCCTTATTCTTAACCAAAACAATAAAAGAAGCAAAAGGGCTAGAACTAGGCCCGATATGCCCCATCTTCAAGAGCTCTTTGATTGTCTTCTCAATTTCCTCTTTGTAAACTCTAGGATGGCGGTAAGGAGTAATCATAACAGGTTTAGAATCTGTTTTCAACTCTATGATGTGTTGGAATCCCCTATCCGGTGGCAATCCTAAAGGTAGATCACTGAATATTGTACTATGTCTGTCCAAAAAAAATTGTATGTCCACATGATAAGATCTATCATCAGTACTAGAAGTGGAAGTACTTACCAAACAATGGGCTGCCCATGTTATTTGGCCCTTACAAAAAGCTCTTTCCATCCGCTTCGATGTGATAACCATAGGTGCTCCATTAGCTATACCATGAAGTACAACCTCTCCTCCCTCGTTTTGAGTTTCAAGTCCATAGTTTGGTAGTTCTATGTGATTCCTCCAAGTGAATGCAACCATTGCACTCCCCAAACCCACATTGGTTTCTCCTATACCCACCATGTAGAAATCATCACAAACCTTGTGCTTTCCAAGAGTAATTTCCAACCCCTTCACCCTCTTAGGGCATGGAATAGTAAAGTCATTTGCTATAGTAACATTAAAACCTTGGAATTCCTCTGTTTTCAAACCTCTTTGAGCTACCAAACTCTCATCAATAAAGTTGTGGGTTGCCCCACTATCAATTAGAATAGTTACTTTATGCCCATGTAGTCCTCCACGCACTTTGAAAGGTTGATACCTGGGAGCACCTGAAAGTGTAGCAAAAGTACCATTTATAGTCTTTTCTTCACCTCTATTTTCAGCAACTGGTTCTTCCTCTTCTTTGTCCACTTCCAGTTTCTCTTCTTCCCCTTCATCATCTGATATTACCTCTATGTACATGTCCCTTGGGAAGACATCTATGACCTGGTCCCCATGGATCTCTGCAAGTGAAACACAATTTCTTCCTTCTAAGTTCATTTCTTGTTTCTATCTCTTTGGTGGTTTTAGGCAGCTCCTTTTGTTGAAAACCACCCGGCTAAAATGGCTTTTTCTATTGCCCATAAGGTGTTGGTTTTGGTTGTGTTGTAGGTTGTCCTATAGGCTAATATCTCCCTTTCGGAGCTCAAGTTTCCAAATCCAAATCTTTTTTTATGGCTCCTTATAGAGAAGTTGGTTTGAAAGCTTTCACTAAACCCTTAAGAGATTCAATTAAACGTTCCATAAACAAAACAACCAATCTCCTCCATGTTACATCAAGTAACATGACAGAAAGCTTCTAAAATTCAACTATATAGTCACTTACTGATGTAATTGTTTTAGTTGAGCTAATTCCCGGAAATGAATTTTTGGATCCACTCAGTCAAATCTCTCTATCAACCTATCATTGAAATCAGCATATGAGTGAATGAGATTGTGTCCCTGTGTGATTAGCCCATGGTACCACCACTCGTGTGTTACACCTTCCAGATAAATGGTTGCAAATTTGATGGCTTCCTCTTCCATCATTGGCCTGAGTGATAAGAAGGTATCCAGCTTTTTATCCGTGCACAAGCAGTACTCTTGCCAGAGCCATCAAAGGTAGACAGTGACAACTTCCCTAGTGCCTGCTACAAATCTCTCTGAGTAGCTCGTGGTCTCGGATCAGCTCTTGGTCCACCCCTGTTTTTCTTCAGATTGATGAAATTAGTGAGTGATACAACCTCTCTAATTTCAGTTGGAAGTACCCTTGTATCCAACTTTTGTATCCATGCATGAGTGGTACTCTTTTCAGAGCCGTCAAAGGTAGATAGTGAAATCTTCCCTAGTGCTTGTTGCAAGCCTTTCTGAGTAGTTTGTGGTCTCGGGTCAGCTCTTGCTCCACTCTCATTTTTCTTCAAATTGATGAAATTAGTGAGTGATACAGCCTCTCTAATCTCACCTAGAAGTACCCTGTATTTTGTATTGTTGTTGCAATAGATGGTTGAGTTTCAACCTCTGGACCTACTTCCTCCTTGCGAAGGAATTCAGGTTGGAAGGGCCTAGCAATAGATCCAGTGTTCGTCTTCCGAGTGTGTTGGTGTGTTGGTTATTGTTTCCCCTGAAGAACTTCCCTCAGCATTGGGAGTCCTTCGTATATTTGTTCCCTGCATAACTTGGATCATATGACCTGTTGGTATCCAAATTTGTTCTCCCTTTCAAACCGAGCAGTAACACAGATTGGACGTGGAGCTTAGAGGCAGATATATCATAGTGTGTGTCGTTTTGTAGCCGGAGATGAGATCTAACTGGCCCTTTGTTACTCAGATTTGTGGAGAGATGGATAGCACCTTAAAAGGATGTGATCTTATCCTAACTATTTTAGGTTGTGCCTTTCAACCAAGGTAAGAGAACCTATTTTGTAACCTCTGTTATTGAAGAATGTTGGTAAATCCTTCTTTTGCACAAATTTTATAGAGAAGACCTTGGGAAAATATGATCAACACACCAAATCTGACTCTCACGAGTTGTCACTTCCAGATTATGGAGATATTTTCAATACAAGGCAAAGGTTACTAAAGACATTAAGAAATCCTGATTGTTCTGTATATTTTTGCAAGTAGATTTTGTTTCTTTGCTGATACACAGGGCAAACAGGGGTAGTTCAGGGTGGATCAATGGTTTCTAAATGATTTTGGTGGGAGATGAAGTAGGATAAAGTTGATTATACCGGATCTTTGGAGGGACTTCACAATAATGAACAACTTCACAACGGAAAGCTTCAGAACAATCAAGACGTTCCTTCAACCAGAAGATGTGCTTCATGGAGGCCCCCCAGATCAGCACGTTTTCACATAAACTTTAAGGCTCCAACACGAAAGCTCAAATTGGAAGACTCAATTAAACACTAAAGTTTTTGATTAATCAAGCCTAAGGTACACCCGAAGACTTACAGACAATCTTTATCAACAAATGACAGTGAATTGATTTTAAATTTGTTTATCTCATCCAAGATGAAGGCTCTTCTTGAAATGAAATTGCAAATACCATTAAACTTTCACAGGGACGAGATCCTGTGTGATTTCACAAAAATTTCAGTATAAGATTGCAATAGGAACGAAAGAAACTATTTGAAGACATTCTGAAAATAAAGCAGACACAAAATTGTTAGAGATTAGACACAAATTAATTCCAAAATTGCTTAAATTCATCAGCACGGGAAAGATTCCAGAGCAATCTCAATGCTCGTCAATGGCTATACATCTGTAACCAACTTGACATGATAGAAAATCTAACACAGAAGAAAATAACAGGTAATCTTGGCTTTGGCCTCTCGACAAGACGGCTTTCTCAAATTTTTTCTCAAGAATTCATACACCGACCATTTGCAAGAGTAATCTCATTGCATTTATACATTTTTGCCCACTCAATTTTCCCCCCAAAAGAGAAGAATATTCGATGGACCTTTGCTTGTTTCCAATTTGTTTCAGATAGCGACGCTTAACAAATTCAGATCCGAAATTTGCTAGGTGGACCAATTGTGAACTAATCATGTTTCTTAGGCCCTCGACTAATGACTAGAATGTCATGCCACAACTTTTCGAGAGTCCCTTTGATCATTCTGATTCTGTCATGCGAGAAATCCCCTTTTTAATCATTTTTCGGAGCCTCTGCATAGCTAGACTTAACAGGTCATCCCCTTTTGCTCTTAAGGCAACGCCTTTTTCACCTTTTGTGCCTACACTTTTCATCATTTCATCCATTTTCCCTCCTTTTCCTCTGAAATTTTACTCTGCAACTTTTGGATCTGGCATTTTGCGTTTTTGCACGAGCCCGAGCAAAAATCCACTTCAAAAGTACTTCAAATTTACAAATTGAGCTCCCAAATTGATTTAATTGAACTTTGCAGACCAAAACGACACAAATTTGCCAAAAATTTGATGAAGAATGATGCAAAAAATGCATCTCCAAACATCCTGGAGCTTCAATGGCGGCAAAATCAAATGAAACGCACAACTACCGTTGATCTTGCCTTTCAACTTTTAATCTGAGCCCTCCACATGTCAAAATGTGATTGGAAACGGGCCTGGGAGCACTTTTTGACATTCTATAACTTTTGGGAAAAAAGTAAAATTTTGACATTTTTCTCCGCCCCTCCGCCCTTAGAAAACGGGCTTGACACATGTCCCAATGTGGGTCCCAGAGGAACCGCGGCTCGATTCTGCTATTTTACCTCATTTTTGGAAAAGGGAAAATTTTTTTCCCCACAGCTCCGCTTCTCCATCTCCCCGCCTACCACGTGTCTCAATGGCTCATTTTGAGATGGTCCCGAAAAGTAGAGACCCCAAACATGTGCAGTCCCTCCACGTGTCCCAGGCCCTTTAGGAAGTTGCATGAAAAGTCTAAGTACAAAGCGGAGCCGGCGGAAGCCTCCACCTGTCCCCCTGTCGCAATTGTTAAGGTGGGACCTTGAGGTGGATCCTCAAATGAGCGCCAGTCCACCACGTGTCCATGGCCCGCCAAAAACTGTACTGACTACATGAAAAATTTGTTTAAGTCCGGGCAAAGCAGCGGAATCCTCCACGTGTCCCCCTGGCGCAACTCCAAGGCCAAACCAAAAGGTGAATTTTCAAACGAGCGTCGTTCCTCCACGTGGACAAGCTTTGGGTTGAAGCGAGCCATAGAGTTTTTAGAGTGCCGAGCCGAGCCGCATCCAACCAAAAAGGGCAACGTTTCCATTGATGTGGAGATGTAATTTTGACAGGGAAAACGCACCCATCAAACCATAAAAATGCAAGAAAACCACCATTTGAGCCCGGAGATGAATTTTTCTTCAAGGACACAGAATTTGGAGATGTTATAAGTTTCAAACATGATCCTCCAAGCTACATCCAATCTTGTTTCCTCAGGTATTTGGGCCAAAAAACGACAAGGACAACAATACGTGACTGCGGAAAACTGAAAGAAAGAAGCAGCTCGAGTTTTACGCCCAATTTACAGACTCCTTCAAATGGAGAGAAACAAAAAACAAATTTTGGACTTTTAAGTGATCCTTGACCAAGGAAGGGACTGATCATGGCAACCAAATGGTGGACAGAGTCTTCAAGCACCAACACGGGAAGGCAAAAAAAAGTGACAGAGGCCGCAAACTAAGGAAATTCAATGACAAAAGGGGCGAGACTAATTTGAGCACCAACATGACCCATCATATCCGCTAACCTGTCCTGTCCCTGAACAAGCCTGTCAAAACGTACCTCTTCTAGGTCCTGGTTTTCCATGACTCCAGGTTGTTTTGAAGCTTTCTTCTTCTCCCTTTTCCGATATCTGACTTCCCTGTCACTAACCTGCATGAAGTTCATAGCTGCAACTTTTTCTTCCTATGTTTTTTTTCTATTCCTCTGTTTTTTTTTAATTCCCTCTGCAAGCTAGGAGGAAATTCGCTCTGATACCGCTGTAATATCCCTGAAAAAAAACTACTAGCAAATCTGGATATTTCCGTTAAATCCTAGGAACACCAGTATTGCAAAATTGAACTTTTACAACAGCAGCAATAATCTAAATTTTATAAATAAAAACAACTAACCATTATGGGTCAAAACAGTCTTTTGTTTATTTATTTCCAACCAAATACAATAAAACAATACCAGTGTTTGAATACAATTTCCTAGAGCTGAATTGACGGATCAATTGCACCTTGAAAGGCCTATGCAAATCCTGGATGGAATTGCCCAATTGAGAAGTGGGGATTTTGTCCCCAGCTCCATATGCAAATGAGGGTTTTTGTCCTCTGTTGGTGTTTGCAGAAGCAGAAGCTACTTGCAGACAAAAAATAATTCATAAATTTCCAAGTTGATTGTACAATGAACCCCAAATCTGCCTTTATAACTTCCAAACACTCTCCAAAGTTGGGCGCCCCCTTTTAGACTTACAGGCATGATCTTTGGGCAATTAAAACTAATAAATTCCTCCAATGTGTAGGCGCCCCATCTTAATAATAAGATTAAACTCTTTAGATAATATTTTATCCTCTTTCATGTTGGCGCCCCATTCTAAAAATAGGCTTAAACATATTAAATAATGTTTTTTCCGCCCCTTATCCTAAAATTAGGATTTACAACAGCATGCAGCTCCTTCAACTTTGGCGCCCCCCCTTATTTATTTATTAATTCTAACTAGATACCCAATAATAGAAGTCAACCTTCTACTATTATTTTATTCTAATAATGCTTTTTGAATTAAAATGTAATTTAAGTGTCCTTTTTCAATTAAAATATAACAATATCCTTGGACCACTTAAATTAATTTATTTTCCTCTTTTAATTTCCTCTTAGCCTACGGAAAATAATAAAAAAATAGGCATCAAGTATTCAGAATTAATTAATTCTGAAAAGGGGACATTACAGTGCTACCAACATGAAAAGATTGTATGACAAGGTATAAAGACTAGGAAGAGGAAGAGACAACTTTTGCAATCTTTGCCATGCTTGTTTCATATCTTGGAGCAAAACAACCACTGAAAGGAAATTACGTTATTGCCGCTAAAGGAACCACAATGGTTCAACTGCCACCTACAAACATTGGTTGTTTTGCAACCATCAACAAAAACATTGTTTTTCGAACACAAACCCACCAACTGTCTCCTCATCTGTGGTGTCTGGATAACCTTGGACCTGACTCTGATTCTGTAGACCACTATACTATTTGATCTTCCTTAGAAGCTTCAGATAGTGTTTCAAGTAAAGTGTTTCATCTTCTCAAGAATAGTGGAGTAGTTAGCTTATGTCGTTAACACTTCATGATCCAATTCAAATCAGTTTTCTTCTTGTTGCCACGTCAATTAATGATACTTCCAAGGCAAGATCGGTCCCTCAAAGCTAAAAGGATTCTACAAAAATGGGCAACCAAAACTTTCTATGTCCAATTAAAATAATAATGAGTCATGACCAATAGCTCCATCAACAAGTTCAGATATTGACTCCTCTGAGACCGCAAGAGATTATTGGTTACAAAGAGCCCATGATCAAAGACAACTCAATTACAGGTAAACGAGCAGCCAACCCATCTCACCAAAATATATTCTTGAAGCCAATCTTTCCCCCTTAATTGGTTGTCTAAACTAAACCTTAGGAGACTGATGTAATGTCCCCATTTCTAAGCAGGTGGCCTAAGAGGCCTTTCATCTGTCTTAGCCTTGGTCATGCCTAAGGGGCTAGTGACGTTAGTGGTTATTGGGTATGGTTTGCACCTTCATTTCACTTATATATTATGTTTTGGCATTGGACACGTACTTTGAGGTGACTTAAGTGAAATAAGGTTGTGTGATGTTTCCCTAAGCTACTTTATGTTATATTTTGTCGATGACTTAAGTGATGGTGAATATATGGTACTTTATTTTCTATTTCTTTGTTGGGGGATAACTTAAGTGTACTTTTGGCATAGTGGTGATAAAGTAACTTAAGGTATTTTATTATTATGTGGATTTTCCCCAAGGAGGTTGATTAGGGTTCTTTTGGGCACTTTGTTGCAATGAAAAGTTATAAAAAAAAAGTGCTTGTGGGTTCATTCATACACTCACTCTTTTACGATATTGAAGCCATAGTTGGTTGCATGTTTTTTTGCTTGTGGAGTAAGATCCCATAGGAACCGTAGCTACGGTGGTGAGAGATCCACTTCTAGCTAGCAGAGCACTCTTCAGTGGTGAGAGATCCTCCCTAGTTTGCTAATTTGGAGCTTCATTCAAATCAGATTTTCAGATAAGAGTTATCAGAGAATTTCAAGGGTTTGCTCAGTGCCTGAGATAGATTATTTGGTCCATACTTCAGCCATCTACAGATCAGATTATTTCCAGTGTTTGAGGCAAGCTTGGCGAATTCCCAAGAGGAGATTCATTCAATTTGGGCTTTATTTATTTTCATATCTACTTAGGGTTTTGCAGCAGTGTTTTCTAGGGTTCTGGTTGGAGTTTTTCAATTTTCCACGTTGGATCTCATTCATTATAATTTAAATGTATTGTTGTCCGAATTTCAGAATTTACAAAGATCATTTCAACTCCTTGTGAATTTTTGGAATTTTTGGGCAATTTCAGCAGTTAAAATAAATAAATAAAATTAGATCTGAGAGATAAAAATTATTTCTCTCTTGTTTACTATTCTACATATTTTTTGAAGTTATTTGAAGCTTTTGGGTAGTGTTAGAAATTATTATTCTAGAAAATACAATTTTTTCTTTGTTTTTGCATATTGTTGTCCTAAACATCAGAACTTCAGTTCGCTATTATTTTTATATATTTTGTGAAGTTCAAGTGATATTCCACTAGGGATATTTCAGCTGAGTGTGCTAGGCAATTGTGCAGTTTTCCTTGCATACAAATATCAGCTCCAAAATCAGGTTTTGGCCCTCCCTAGACTCGCGCCCTAACACAAGGCCTGGCTTTCTATTTTAAACAGCAAGCATGGGGTTCAAAAACAGGAAAGGAGGTACATGAAATCAATGCATGAACCATTTCCACTTTGGACAACAAATGCAACTACTATATGTCTAACGGTCGAATTTTCCAAACTCAAGAAAGAAACCACAGATTGTAAAGTAAAATCTCTAGACACAAGCAGGTATTCACATAGTACACATTTCAAACTGGAAAAGAAACTTGATGACCATCAGAAGCTGGTAGAGACTATCATGAACACCTCATCCTCCAGGAATTGGATTTCTTCACCATCCACACAGCTTGTTGTCCAATCTGGCCCATACTTCTATGTTTTCCAGTCTTTCTTATCACCAATGGAGGTTTGGTGTCTCAGACACATAAGAATACTTACGATGTATTTTGCAATCTTGCACCTCAGTAGAGATGCTTTTCATATTTTATATTTACCTATTGCAAATTCAAACCATTAATGAGTTTCGTTTGTGATATTTAATTTTGAGTAGAAACCTTAAATATTCCCATTTAAAATTTCATAATGAAGATGTCCTCGAAATGTAATATTTAAATTAAAAGTATCAAATTTAGAACAGCGTTCCCTTTGAGTCCATCCAACCAAATAAGGACATTAAGGACACAATAAAACCACCTAGTTCTACATGCACAGTCTCCCCGAGGGCAATCTCTTATTGTTCAAACACTGATAGTTATATTTAGCAAGATATCTCCAAAAGGTCTGACGTGCTTGTTTTTACGCAATGGGCTCAAAACAACATTTTAGTTATATTTTCTTTCTATAATTAGCAGAGATGAATGTTAGCATCACAAGCGTTTGTTCCCACTACCTATCAATATAATTTCAAAATCTATCAATTTCAAGGATAAAACTTGGCTCTACCTAATGCTACATGCAGAAGAACAATTACATTGACTAAATACACATTTTGGTAGACTTGCAAAAAACAAAACTCCAAATTATGAGTACATAGCAATGATATCCAACCACACAACTAATGGCCATCAAATACTAAGATGTAGTGACTAGAAATAGCAGCTTAATGAAACACAAACTGATGTCCGTTCTCCTTAATAATACTAGTCCTTAGATTACCACACAAGAAAATATAGCACCAATTACATTAGTTAATATTACATAAATAACACAACAAGAATAATAATGCCCTATTAGTCCCATTACTAATTATATTAGTTTGTATGTTAAACATAAATAATCAATATGCATCCTCAAATCACTTTGAATAATTGATAACTCTTTTATCAAGGAAGAGAAAGCATATGAAATTTTTTTCCTATGTCATTGCATAACTTGTGAACCTCGTAAATAACCAACTATAAGTTTATACTTCTTCACTAGTCTATGGTAAGAGTCAAGACATTTATGTTTCATTTTCAAGCATAAGAATTGCATCCTTATAAGAAGGCTTTTTAATAAATAATGGTATATAAAAGGTAACTAGAAAATATTTCAGTAAGTTACCTTCATTGGAGTTATATTGTATGTCGAAACTCCAGTTATGGGTTTTGGACTAAAATTCTCTGCGGTGTAAAAGGCAAGAGCACTCTCTCCAGGTTTCACTCTCACCTGTAAAGTTAACAAGGCATTTGTGGAAACATGATAGACTGATTTTTTTCCCAAATGAAACTTCATGTACTAAGACATGTTTAGTTCTCAATAAATTAGAAGTACAGGTATTCTTTCGCATATTTTCTTTGATTGAACTTGAATAGAGAAAAGTTTACCTCTCTCTGCGAAGGAATAAACTTCCATGGCATACCATCAGCAACATCAGCATTGAATTGAATCACCAGTTCCCTACTTCATGGAAGAATGAATAAGAATCTGTTAAGAATAGATTGTTCTCCTACCATGGTAAGTTGCTCAAAATGGTTCGCACTCAGACATTCAATACACGTGACAACAAAGTTAAAGAGGAGCATCATCCAAAATAATCAAATTTCATCAATTTAGAACCTTGCATATACTTTGACAAGCCAACAATATAGAATGTGGATGGAATAAGGAACAATTTAGCAGGTCACCTAGCTTCTACAAGCAAGAGTAGAATTACAAATCGACCTAAAGGCCATACATTTTGGCAAAATATATTGGTATGAACAACTTTCTTGTGAGCCTTTTGTTGACATTCACTATTATAATCACCAAAATGTCCTCAGGAAAATTTAGATATCATTAGTCAAAGAAGTTAATACCAATATCCATTTTGCATTAGAAGCAAAAGTTAAAACCAAACAGGAGAAAAGATTGACAATTGAATGCACCACACATGCTATGGGAATCTTCAACATTCACCTATGTTGCAAATGGCCAAAGAAACTTTATCCATTCTAGAATGCATTAGATTCACCTCATCATAGACAAGTCAATGATGGGGATTTAAGGTAGTAAAACAAGCCAGAATCTCTTAAGTGGGTCAAGTTCAAAAAGAAATCAGCGGTCCATTTAATAAATCAACTAAGACTTATTTCTAAACCTACCTGCTTTCTTATGTTTACTTAGCTTATAGTAATGCAGTATTATAAACCAAGAAAAGTACTTACCATTAAATAAAATTCAGACCAAACATTCGTAAAGATTATGAGAAGGAAATTTTTGTTTTTGGGAAAAAAAAGACCATTGTATCAAATAATAATAAATGAATAAGATATATGCATTTGTTACAATATCAAAAATTAATGTACCACAGTGTTGGGGTTGTCTAGAAGTTGTTAGTCTTTTCTTTTTTTGGTTGATCACGTGTATTAAAGCCATTAACAGGCAAAGGTTATTCAAAAGCTGTTAGGAGTCAATTTGCAACCAGTTCTGCTTCCAAACTTCTCACAGCAACAAAGATCGACCTTCCAGGTAATGAAAATCCCAAATCCTTTTTAATCTCTTGTGCTGGTCCATCAAAAGCTAGAGTTTTGGGCCATGCTGCTCTAGTTGATCTGCATCATAAGGACCTTTATTACACTTGAAAGGAAACCTGGTCCAAGGGACACAAATGCAAGGCTTCCAGAAAAATTCATATGATTGAGATTATGAAAGGGGAAGAACCAGAAGTAGTTAATAAGGATCAAAAAGAATCAGCAATTGAGAAGCATATAATGAATGAAGAAGACAAAGACCAGTAGGGAGTACCTAATGTTTCTCTAAAATGTCATGCTTGGTATAGCTCGATGTCAGACCTTGAGGGTGAAATTCAAGGTCAAGGGCAGAACAGAATGGCTTAATTGGTGGTAGTAGCACTCATAATTTTATTAATGTCAAGTTAATGATTTCTATAGGACTACAAGTGGAGCCACTGATGAATTTTCAAGTTTCAACGGCTAATAGCACGAGGATGGAGTGCAAAGGGATGTTTAAAGGGCTTAAATTACAGCTGGACAGCTTTAAAATGAGTTCTGATTTTTATGGGGTTTCTATGGCAGGGGGTGATGTAATCATGGGGCTGCAATGGCTTAAGACCTTGCATGAGATTCATATGAGCTACTATGAGTTGTACTTAAAATTTGAGAAAGAGCAACAAATAATTATCATTACAGGTCCACCCCCAAATTGCAAGCAATTTGATCTCAGCACATAAGATAGCTAAAACAAATTGGTAAAGGAGACCATATGTTTTGAGCTTGAATGTAATTCCATTGAAGGACTGCAAGTGAAGGTCATTGCCAGGACTCAAAAAGAAGTGCAGCAAATAACTGATGAGCTTGCAGATGTGTTTATAGAATTGCCTAAAGGACTACCACTAGATAGAAGATAAGAACACGTGAGTGAATAAGAACCAGCATGTCGTTGTTCCACCATACCAATGCGCTAAACTACTTGAGGATGAAATAGAGAAGATGGTCGAAGAACTATTAAGATTTGGGGCATATAGTGCCAAGTAAGACTCCTTTAGCATCTCCAGTGGTTTTGAAAAGGAATAAGGATGGCTCCTTCCGTATGTCTATTGACTATCGAGAGTTGAACAAACTATTAAGAACAGACATCCTATTCAACACATAGATAAGCTACTAGCTGAATTACAAGGGGCATGCGTGTTTTCCATAGTTACCTAAGGCTCCGGGACAGCGGGACGAGGTTTCCGGGATGGCAAAAAAAAATCCAAATTTTGGGGACAGCAAGGGGACGACAAGGGGGAGGCTGATAAAATAATATATGAAATTTATATATATTACAATTATAACATGAATAAACTAAGAGTTAAGTTGAAAACCTGAAGGTTGAAAACTTAAAAACCATTAATCCAAATATTCGTCAAACAAGCCAAAATGCTATATTTAATATTTATATTTCATATAAAGTCATTGACATTTTGTTACTAATTGTTCTCAAGTGTTTTCAGGTTGAAGGGACCCTTTGTGCTCTTTTATGACTACCTAAATAATGGCCCAATTTTTCAGAGCTGGTTGCTCTCCACTTATGCTTTCTTGAAATAGCTGTATTAACATGAGCACTCCAACTTGCTGCTAGACAACAAGCTCGAACAGCATCAACAATATTTTCTTGTTAAACAGGTTTTCTTGTTTGAGTGGCTTTACTGAAATTATGGATTTCATTACGTTTTCCTTCATCTTTTTTGCATTTGGAAAGTTCAATTTGTATGTTTGAGCATCCATGTTAATCATAGGGTTTTATTACCACAACAAGCAGGTTCCCTATGGAGAGCTTAGGGCTGCTAAATGTAAGGCCCTACAGTCTAAGCCATAAGACAGACAAATCTATGATCAAAAGATGTAAGATCTTACAATCCAAACCTTCAACTAACATATACTAGGCCTTATAGAGGTGACTGGCAGCAGCGGTCATTACCAGCCATCAAACATTTGTCATTAAGGTGAATATGTGTATGGAGATATATACAGATTGTGATAAATATTCATGATTATTGTAGATTATGACCTATATTTGTTT
The DNA here is from genome assembly GCA_019776745.2 of Taxus chinensis. Lineage (NCBI taxonomy): Eukaryota > Viridiplantae > Streptophyta > Pinopsida > Cupressales > Taxaceae > Taxus > Taxus chinensis. The sequence continues at coordinate 663,204,509 of CM034147.1, read as the reverse complement.
AGATTTTATAGCTGATAATTTAACAAGAAGTGTTTTTTTAAAGAAAAACAAAAAAAAAACAATGGCATTGGGGACACTGGGACGTCCCTCAACGGTCCCCATCAAATGTACAGACGTCCTCGACATCCCCTATGATTCTCTCCTATCAGGAAATGTGGAGGGGGGATATTTTCCCCCATCCCCGGGACATCCTGGACATCCTTACCTGGGGGGAGGACGCATCCCCACATAACACTGGTGTTTTCCAAATTGGATTTATAGTCTATTCTACCAAATAAGGCTTAATGAAGGTGATCATTCAAGAGTCTTTAACACTCATTATGGCCGCTATGAGTTTTGAGTTGTAACTTTTGGGCAATGCTCCAACAACCTTTCAAGCTACAATAAATTGAATATTTCAACCTTATTTGAGGAAATTTGTTCTTGTTTACTTAGATGACATTCTGATTTACAGTAAGTCTATGGAAGAGCATTTACACCATTTAAGGACTGTTTTCCAAATATTGCAACCTAACTCTATTTGCAAAGGTATCAAAAGAGAGAATTTTCAAAAAATGAGATGGCCCACCTAGGCCACACCATTAGTAAAGAGTAAATAAAAAGCTACGTTGCACAGAAACAGAAACAGAAACGAATACGAAACGCGGAAACGGCAATTTTCAAAAAACCTTGGATACGAAACGTTATCGGAAACGTCCGTACAATATATTATTAAATTTATATATGCATAATATTCATTTTATAATTGTAGACCATAAGAGATAATTGATAAAGCAATCAAAATATTTTGTAGTCATTGAAATTTGAACTTCTAAAGAGTCGTGACTCATCATTATATAGCTTTTAGGAAGTGTCTTTAGCAAGTCTAGGTGGGTAGATTAGGGTTAGGGTTATTAAATGCAATTTTTTTTTATTTTTTTAAAATGTTTTGATGTTTTAAACCTTTAAAAAAGCGGTGGAAACGTGCCAGACGTTTCCATCACATTTCGTTTCCGTTTCCCATTTCGGAAACGTTTTTGCCACGAAACGTGAGCCCCTAGGGAGTTTTCCGTGCTTCTGAGTTAAAAAGTTGATTTGGCAAAGATTCAAGCCATCCTTGACTGGCCCATCCCCAAGAATGTGTCTCAATTGAGGGGGATTAATGGTTTATGCAACTATTATAGAATATTTATTAAAGGCTTTGGAGGCTTGAATGCCCCACTCACTGATTTGTTTGAGGGACTGATTTAAATGGACACAAAAAATGTAGGTTGCATTCAAACTCATGAAGAAGGCAATGACTTCCACTCACATACTTGTTCTTCTCAAGTTCTCGTATCCATTTAGTAGAATGTAATGCATCAGGTACAGGTATAACCGTATAGGTGTGTTGTTATTATGAAAAATCAGCAACCTATTTCTTTTGAGGAAGAAATAAAGAAAGAAAATATATTGATGTCCATGAATGCCCAAAAGTAGGTTACTGAGACTCGAGAATACATCTGATTACAATAGAAAGTGCTAGGGTCAAAGAACCCTAGGATCAATGACTAACTAAATAAAAAAACCAAAAAAAACTTATTGAATAATAAAAATTGTTAAAAAGTTATTATGTATCTATGACAAATGATAGCTAGCCCTCATGCATGTGGTAGAAAAATTCAAGCCATATCTATTAAGAGCAGTTCATCATCAAAACATATCACCAAAGCTTAAAGTAATTCCTTTCTGATCAGACCTTATCTGAACAGCAGCAAGGTGGGTTAGTAAGCTGCAAGGATTTAATTTTGAAATATATTATAAGAAGGGCACAAACAATGTGGATGTGGCTGACAGATTGCTCAATAGTTGTGGACATGATCCTCTTACGGTTATTGTTAAGAAAGAGGTTCTAATAAAGAAAGAGAAAAAGGCTATTAGCAACCTACAAATACATTCAACCTACACTCTTATTCTAGTAAAATACTTCCAAGAAAGAGGCAAAAAAAAACATGAATATTGTGTTTAGCTTGGGAGTCATTCTCCTCCGCTGAGAAACATTTTTTCCAGATTTACTCCACTTCTAGCAGATGAATCTATGCCCAAGGTTGATTTCCAAGTTAAATGACCAAGTCCAGAGAAGCAAGTAGACTTGATGACAGAAGATTGTTTGCTAACAAGAGCAGATCCATTAGAAGTGATTGCCTTGTGTGCTAAAATGGAACAAGTTGAAGCTTTCCAAGGTCCTCCGCAAAACAGAACTGGTTAAAGTACCTCAGAATTTTCTATTTGACCTTGGAGGCAATGCTTACCACAAGAAGAAGAATCTCAAGAAGAGAGTTTTCAGCATTTAGCTTGACAATTCTTTGAAAGCAAAGCAATTCAAGGAAGGGGGCTATTATGATATCAAAATTTAATGTACCTTAGTGTTTGGGGTTATTTGGAAGTTGTTAGTCTTTTACTTTTGTTGGTTGGTTTACGCATATTAAACCTGGTAAAGATATCTAAAAAATGCCGAGAGAGATCAATTTCAAGGCACCAATCTTGCATTTGTCACATACCACATTGATCAATTATCCATTATCTTTTCCACAAATTTCCCACTGACTCGTGACAGATGGCCTCAATCCACCACTGTGTTGGGCTCGAAAAAAACCTATCTGAGAAAAAAGGGGGCTCCAAACTCCACTGTATGGCTGATATATTATGATTTTTCGATCGTCTTCTCCAAGCAAGAAGGAAGAGATTTCAAATGACTGTCAAATGGACATCAAATTTAAGGTCCATTAATTTCTCACATCTCACGGACATTACACTCTGCCACCACCACCGGCTACCATTGTAGGACGCCTCTCAGCCTAACTTAAATGTAGTTAGTGTTTCTTAGAAAAATAAAAGTAACTATAAGTTATCCCACGTGCAGAAAGTGAAAAGTTCACTAAGGAGAGGTCATTATTAAAAAATGACCACTATAATGTAGTACTGGATGTGTTTTTCAAAAGAAAAAAAATTGTACGCAGGTTTAAGGCTGTGCTTTGGCCAAGGCAATGTCCACTTTGTCTTAAGTACAGCCTGATGTGAGCATCTCAGGAATGCTTTTCCCTTGCAGGCACTAGTTAAGTTTATTCTCTATTTCCAGGTTTTTTCGGCTTTATCAGATCTATTTTCCAACAGTTCAATATTTTGTTATCTCTTAGTTTTCATATAAAAAATGAAAAAGTTCAGTTATAGGTTTTTCAGCATTTCTATTTATTAATTTGGCACTTCCAGATCTTCAGAGTTTTTCAGATTTTTAGGATTCCGCAGTAGTTATTTCAGATATCAAAATTCTTTTAGAACTCCAGAATTTTTTCTATTTTTTTACAGTCAAGCTTAGATTTGAAGTTTCAAACCTGAAATTTTCCAGAATTGTCACAATTACTATTTAGTCTATTTTCAGACTCTGGGTTTCTACCTGGCGTTTTGCAGCAATGCACCCAGCTACAAATGGCTTTACAGTGTCATTCTTTGCTGATGATGAGCGCAGCAATTCTAAATATATTTACAAGCTTTATATTAATTTGACTGAAATAATAAGCAATTTCAAACATAAGAGTATACTGCTAACATATAAGTGTCATGTAACTCTCTAATGGTATAAAATGGCACTTATCTGTGCAATAGTTGTATAATTCAAACTTGTGATTGCATCAAAAAGTCCCTTTCTTGAACGACTACAGGACAACTGGTTGACATGATGTTCAATTAATCGGGTGGAAGAGAAGATGCATGAAAAAAAGGGACTATTTCCTCATGCCAATGAATGTAAAGATACATTTAGCATCAGAATCGGATTGCATCGATTCTATTGTGGAGAGAGATGAGCAGTTTACAGATATGGATGTTCTTGAAAGAGTAAGCCCTCACAATTTAGAGACGAGACCACTGTACATCTACACAACATAGGACAGGAACATGTAGTATCTCCGAAGATTTCCCTCGAGACCCCTTTAGAGACTTAAACAGGCCACTTGAACCCCCTTATTGTCAACAATCTCAAACACTGCAATTGAAATCATTAGTATGAGATTCAAACCGCCATAAATAAATAAAACTCGGCCACATTAAGTAGGAGTAAGATCTTCAGGAAATTGCTAGTGCAAAGAGTCAAAATGAAATCAATAAATGGTCGAGAGAAATCCAGAAAACCAGTTGTGAAAATTATGTACAATGTCTGCTGATTAACAATCGAATTAATGGTCATCCACCACTGTAAACCAATGTAATTTTCATTCTTACTGTAAAGTACCTACAAATCATTGCTACTGTATGGTCGTGGCGACCAATTAGTGTTTTTTTGCTCATGGAATTCCACATGCTTGTCGGGTAATCCACAGTCTGTGATCACTGAAGTCCTTGTCCCTGTTAGATTGGAATCCAATTAATTCTAGATTAAGCCAAAGGATGTTAGACTTGGAAAGATAAAAATAAAAATAAATGAAAACGGGGTTAGAAAGCTCAGAGCCAAACAAGCGAAAAATCAAGCTTGCAGTACTGTCCTATTACTCACAAATGAGAATCTACTGAAATATGCCAAGCACTCCTGCCAAAGTAGTTACAAGGCCTTTGGCAACAAAAATAAACATGGTGCATTTAGGTTTCCTCTCTTCAAGAGAAATGAAGAAGGGTATGATCATCAAACAAAGCAAGTACAACCACAGAAAAAAATGCCCACCTCATATCTGAACCTTCACACCATGGGAAATTCCCAAATGTTCCAAAAAATGGGTGTGTTGCGGTGTAGCCAAACAAGGCATTAAAGAGTATACAAGGTATAAGTTAGAACTAACTAGAAAAATGTGTATTGTGGATGATCAGCCAAGAAATATCATGATGGAAAAAAGAGGACTCACTTTGAATGTCGAAAACTTAAAAACCATGGGTTTGTTACGGTTTATCCAATCAAGGCAATAGGGAGAATGCATGGTAGAACTAACTAAAGAACTTGTTATTGAAGATGACTCAGCCAAGAAATGTCATGATGGAAAAAAGAGGATTCACTTTGAAAATCAAAGGACTTAAAATGAAGTTGTAGTCATCCAAGAAATGTCATGATGGAAAAAAGAGGATTCAATTTGAAAATCAAAGGACTTGGAATGAAGTTGGTAGACTCATTGTTGTGTTCATTACAAGATGAGCAGCATGGATCTGTCCATGTGGTAGATCCCCCAGCACACAAGATTTTGGAGATAAAAAGGGCCCAATATTTCTCAGAAAAGATGACTGGTTTCTGGAATCATTCAAGACAGAAGCACAGTTCAGATCTAATCTGTCATATCATTTTCTTATGCTGTACTCAGAAATGCATTATTCCAATATGCGACCTTCCTCCAATATCTCCTAGAATCCGTTATGGAATCCTAGTGATAGAATATAAAAGTCAGGCAACAGAAAATGCAAAACAAGACTTGAGAAACTAAGCAGAAGAGTGAGAATGGTAAAAGAAGAAATAAATGAAAAAATGATACTCTAAAAGTAAACTTAGGTGGTAAAGATTCATGATGATAATCACAACTACGAAGCTAAGATCAACACTAGTACAGATATCTTAAAAACATCTATCTGAGAAACGCCAATAGATATCAACGTCAAGGCTCTTATCTTAGATTTTACGCATACAACATTGATTAATAACTCCATTATCTTCTCCAGAAAAATTTCTACTGATTGGCGACAAATGGCATCAATCTAGCTGCACCAATGTGTCGGGCTCAGGAAAAAAATTTCAAGGAGGATAAAAGGGCTCCAAACTCCGTATGGTGAAGATAATTTACAATTTTTCAATTGACTTCTCAAAGCAAAAATTAAAAACTTTTAAGTGACAATCAAATGGACGTCAAATTTGAAAGTTGAATTTACCTTGTGACAGTCAAATGGACGTCAAATTCAATGTTATTATTAATTGTTTATGCATGAACATTACAGTCCCCCAGCACCAACCCTGGCTGCCATTGTAGAACACCAATCTGTGTAATAATGAAACGTGGAGATAGAGGAAGACTCGAGAGGGACATAAGTGCTCCTTGTCCCCACCTAACAAGAAATTGCACCATCTCCTCAAGAAGAAGACGAACTACGTCTTCAATAGGAGGATGAAGCATTACCCCCCACCATTGGACCAAAGTTTACATTAGAAGATCTTGATGAGGCTGTGCCTTCTTGGGAATTTGTTTTGGATGTCTAAGAGTTCTAGCAAACTATCCAAGCACATAATCTTTCATTAACTACCCCCCAGTGCATTTTTCTCTTCTTGCAGGCATGCCTACATAGAAACGTCCTCTATCTACATTTCCCCATGCAACATCCAATCCCAATTAAATACTCCAATCTCCACTAGTCCCCATATATCCAGCCGTCTCTGGTTTTAGGATTTCTAACATTGGCAAAGATGGTGCTTTAGGATTATGTGGACCACAAGGTCATTCTCATTCTTCTTTTCATCTCTCACAGTGAGTGTTTTGAAACTGCTTCCATCTCTTTTTTCTTTCACAGAGAATCAAAGGGTTCTTAAAAAGCCTGTCTTTGAGAAACCATTCAAAGCAAGAAATTGCATGTCTTTTGAGTGGTATTATAAGGACTAATGCAGAGAAACATGAGCCTTGGCATGATTGGGTAATACTGCTGGGTGAAAATTTTAAAATGGAAAAGGTGACAGAAGATGTCAGAAATGATAAACTTTGAACTTCTAATACGAAGGAAAAATAACATTATGATTTACTAAAAGTCGCAAAAAGTGGCAAACAAGTGGGTTATTCCTATGACTCCATACAAAAATGTCATAATGAAGTCAGTGACAAAACATTTGGGCACATGCAACAGGAAATAGTTTCATGGTGACAAAAATGTTGTTCAAAGCAATGGAAACATTGAGTGTTGAACAAGAATATGAGTTGGAGAAAAGAACAAAACACTTCAGCATCGCCAAAAAGAAAAGTTAGAAAGAATCAAAGATCTTGATCAAACATTTTAGAGCTTTCTCATGATTCTTGTGATGTGCTTCAACAAGCTCGTGATACCACTGGCAATTATCAAAGAATGTAGAAGGTATAGACTGAAAGGCTACTTAATTATTTCACTGGACAGGATTGATTTGCATGAAACTCCTTTTTTGAGTACTTGTTAACATGGATACTGGGATTTTCCGGAGGCTGCTGCAGGTGCAGACAGTATGGATTCTTGATTTGATGGCTAATACTTGGTGCTACGTACTGCTCACCCTGGCAGCAGGGCAGTTTATAATATTTTATAAGTATGTTGGTTAGTCAGTCTGGGTTTAAATTGATGCCAGAACTGGTGCTAGAATTTTTTGGTAATATCTGTCCTAAAATTAGGTGGCATTCACCATTTTGAGCTTCAGAATAAATTCAGTCTAATGGAAGATTATTTCCAATCTTGCTTCAGTTAGCAAAATCATGTTATTTAGTGCAATCCTTAAAAGAAATGGCAGCATTAGGCTCAAAACTAAAGTTACAAAGTTATCAATGCAAAAATCAGGTTCAATTTTCTAAAAGCAAGATAAACATATATGAAATATGAAGAAATTATTTTTATTTATAGGAGCCTCTATCATCAAAAGCTTTCTAATAGCGAAATAACTGAAATCCAAACAATTCTCTCCACATACCGCGATGTTTTGGTGCCTCCTTGTGCATGTCGAGCAATTTTTTCCTCAACAGTCTGCAGAGACTCAGACCTTGTCACAACAGATGAAAATGCTTCAGGAAGACAAGAAAGCTAGTCAACCGTAAACTCTTCCCAAATTAGTTCGCCATAAATTTAACCAGTCCAACATGCGTTGTACAACATTCATGCAGTGCACAAAATACATGTATGAAGCCTGCATATTAGTATATTTGATGTATCTTACCTCGCGCCTCTGAACAGTGCCACCATATCCTGTTGCTTGGCAGAACTTCCTATACAGAGGAACTGCAGCATAAGTGGAACCCACCATTGCGACTACCAGTGCAAGAAGATACAGAAGCATAGCCTGTGATTTCTTCCCCCCAGCTTGACCTGCTGATAACTTCTGAGACCCTTTCATAGGATCTGATTTGAATTGAGATACAGACTTCTCAAAACTTTGAGTACTAAATGCAGCTACTTTAAATGAATTCCAAGGTTGTCTTGTGCTGAATGAAGTTTTATAATTGGAACTTTCATACAAACACTCTTTGAATTTCAAAACTGATCCAAGCATTAAGGCATATTGACGAGTTGGCTCTGGAACACAAGTGTGAGTGATCACAGCCAACTCTCCTGCATGACGATGTGTGTATGGTTTCAATGTCTGTAACTTCGTCATACAATTATCATTCCTGCAAAAAAGGTTCTAAATATGAGTCCTCACCTATTTCATGTGCAATGCAGTAATGAATGGTCAGTTCAAGCTTAAATGCTTCAAGAGTAACAGCTTTCTGCTCAACCAAATAATTCCAATATTTAAATCCACCGTAATACCATCAAACATATTCAACACTTTGCTCCTGAAAATACAAAACGTCAAAAGCGGGGGGGGTATCATTCCTGCAAAAAAGGTTCTAAATACAAGTCCTCATCTATTTTCATGTGCAATTCTGTAATGAATGCTCAGTTCAAGCTTAAATGCTTTAAAAGTAACAGCTTTCTGCTCATCCAAATAATTCCAATGTTTAAATCCGCCATAATACCATCAAACTTATTCAACACTTTGTTCGTGAAAATACAAAACGTCAAAAGCGGGGGGGATGGGAAACAGTAGGAGAAGTTTAAGCAATGGATTTTTCAGCAAAGAAAACAATTCACACGAAAAATTTAAAAAACCTGCCTATTGTTTTTCCATAGTGGGACAGAAGAGAGAGGATACATAAACATGGCTACAAAAACAAAAATATAATTTTAAAAAGTTATGAACCTGAATCAACAACGTTCCAAATTTAGGATTTGAGGATTCAGCAGTATCACTTTTCAAATATAACATATGTAGACATAATTATGTATAGAAACCCTCACAGAGGGGCTAGAGAAATTAAAACTTACCAAGAAGTATATTACCAACTCTGGCCCTGCCAGAGGGATTCTCCAAGCTCGATTTCAGTGGAGCCTCAAAGGACAACCCAGGCCAAGGAGGAAGCAGAAGGATTACAATTGATGTGGAAAGAAAGCCAGAGGTATGTTATATGGTCAACTTGGGCCACAATACCAGCAGCATTACCAAAGTGGAAACACTTATTTAAGGTTGAAGATTGCGATTGATTTCAGGATATCAAACCTAATAGTGAAAGGGAACACGGCTATTACATTAACAGTACATTTAGGAGACAAACCAAATCGCAAAAACAATGATCTTATTGAAAAAGATACTTCCATCATAGAGCATTTCCCCCAGACTCTTGTCTCCCACTGTAGATTGCAATAATATGATGGCAGACTCTGTGACACATATAGTGGTGGACATGGTCACTAAATATGAGACCAATAACCTGCAAAGTATGCACACACACTCAGGGCGTAAGGGATTCAGAAAAGCAAACCAAAGGGAAGAAACATCAATTTGGGCATTGATATATGTCTTTTTGCTGTCTCTCATCTATGAAGATCATACTCTATTTGTTTCATGTTTTTTTAAATAACGAGATATTACTGGGCAGAAATAGATGGATTGAATTGCCTCGATGCTGTAACTTACCACCTCTCCAGCATTAAATCTTGTGATGATTTCTTTCATGTGACGAATGAGAAATGTATCCTTGACACCTGACACCACAGTTTTGTCTTCAAAGATTTTGCATGAATTCGTTCTCTCCAATATTGGGAATGGCAGTCCATTCAAGAGCCATGACTATTGCTTCAAGACACAATGTCTTCTCATTCACCTCAAGGAAGACAGAGGACGAAAAACCCTGTGGCCAATACATCCGCAAGGTACCATGGAGTTTGAAGCTAGCGACTTAATCCATCTAGAAGTTTGACGCTGAACAGTTTTGTTATGGTCTACTCTGAATTCTTCGATAAATATTGGTGCAGATTGCTCAATGAAATTTTATCATAAGCTTATTGAAACAAACTACACACAATTAACACTGTAAAATTTTTTATTCAATTTGATTCATATGGGATAATAATACATGAGAATGATTTACATATAAATAGCTCAATGAGCTCCTTAAATCAAGGAGTCATGGCTCACCCAATCCCTACCATCTCTCAAGCATTATTCTCTCCTAGAGAATCTCTCACACCCCTATCTATGAGTTGTGCATTACAACTATTTGCACACTCATGTATTATTTAAATATTAAATAATACTAATATTCAAACCATATGTTCACACTATGAACACTTATTTCCTAACATTCACCCCCTTAGTGTGAACATGGGTGAGTTCTGTCTAGTACCTGCTCATGTTCTACAATCCGATGGTTTTCAAAGAGTACCATCAACTCCAACAGGTTTTCTAGTGGAACCATTAACCACTATGTATGTGATTTTCTAAGAGATTCACAAACTCTCAAATTGGTTTTCTAGTGGACCACCAACCACTTTCATAGCAGCGTACACATTTCCCCATCCATATTTTACAAAAGAGAACAAAATATAGGAAAATATGTTCCTAACTATGAACAGGAATTATCCATCTATTCTTTATTTACTACCACACATGCTGAAATTAAACACACCGAACATGACTTTAAAAAAACATGGCCACCGTAGCAAAATATTATGGCCCATCGTTGGTGCCTGACGAGAGGTCACTGATCACACTCCTTCCTCCGTTTCCTCCTACCTCCATCGAGTGATGCTACTTAGTATAAGTAGTCATCTTCATCCTCCTTCTATGTTCAGGTTCTTCTTCTTCTTCAATGCTTTCTTCATCAGCTACATAGGCCTCGTCCATCTTGAGCTTACCTGATAAAATATCTTTGGCATGAACAGTACAGAAAGAAGACTTGTGTCCTTTTTTCTTGCAATAAAAGCATTCTAATTCTTTTTTGTTTCTTGAAGAACTAGGATACTTTTTCTTTGTATAGAGGGTAGTTTCTTCCTCAATATCTTCTTTTGTTCTTTTCTCTTCAGCTAGTAATGCAGAAATCATACCTTCAAGTGAATGAGAAGGCATTTGACCAAGAGTAAAAACTACATTACTGTATTTTGGAGGTAAGCTATTTAACAAAATAACTTTTGCATCTTCATCATCTACCTGAGCACTTACTTTTGTCAGTTGTCTTAGAAGAGATCTAAGATCATTAATATGATTTGACATAGTTGCACCCCCATTCATTTTCAACTTGAATAACTGCAACTTAAGTGTAAATTTAGCATTCACAGCTTTTGCACCAAATGTCTGACTAAGCAAATCCCATGTCTTTAGACTTTTTTTCTAAGTCTACATAATGCAACTCAGTGTCAGATAAAGCAAGCCCAATAATGGATTTTGCTTTATCATCCTTGGTTTGCCACTCCAATAATTTTGTTGCATCCGTTGGTTCAACTTCTTTTCCATTTACAATTCCCCAGAGATTTTTGTTCATTAGTTGCATTTGTATTTTCACCTTCCATGTGTGAAAATTTAAACCGTTGAATTTATCTAATGGGATTTCCATTATGGGTGTTGAACTTAGTCAAAAATGCACCCTTACAATAATCTTTATTTAAAAGCTGAAAGTAAAATTTTCTGAAATATTTGCAAAAAATGGAAAAAATTAAAATTTTGGTCTTGGCAACAGAAAGCATAGGATCAATGCGTACAGCTCAAAAAAACACACATTACCAACTGAAAGTTATGGCACTTACAAGTTCTAACTCCAACATCTTTCCGGACCCTTTCCAAAAAATGGAAAAAAAAAATCCATTTTTGTGTTTTTTTTATATGTCCAAAAATGGCAAAAACAGACGGATAAGGTTTACCTCTGTTGTAACTCGTTTGCATGCACAGGTTAATGCAGATGTATTAGAGCTAAAACTAGAATATTGGAGAAAGTCGTGTATTTTGAAGTAGCCAGAAATCCAATACCAGTCCACTCAATGCATGTCAGACTTTTAGAACGTGATGTAGTGCCAAACGCATCTAGGATTGTATGTTACTCCACAACAGAAAGAGATGCGACGCCGTTTCTATGCAGTAGACACGGAATGCTCAAGGCGCCATACATGGATAAATACAAGATCTTAAATGCCATCTTGATCAACAACAGTATAACTGAATGCTCAAGGCATCATACATGAATAATAGCAGGATCTTAAATATGATAACTCGCTGCTTCCATTCAGATCTGCCATGCTTTGATACCAATGATAAATATTGGTGCAGATTGCTCAATGAAATTTTATCATAAGCTTATTGAAACAAACTACACACAATTAACACCGTAAAAAATTTTATTCAATTTGATTCATACGGGATGATAATACATGAGAATGATTTACATATAAATAGCTCAATGAGCTCCTTAAATCAAGGGGTCATGGTTCACCCAATCCCTACCATCTCTCGAGCATTATTCTCTCCTAGAGAATCTCTCAAACCCCTATCTATGAGTTGTGCATTACAACTATTTGCACACTCATGTATTATTTAAATATTAAATAATACTAATATTCAAACCATATGTTCACACTATGAACACAAATTTCCTAACATTCTTTCATGTTGCTTAGTACTTACACTCTTTGTCCTCTATTTCTTTCTCTGGGAACCTGTCTTAAGAGGCTGCCTGCCTAATATTCTAATGCCCATTATTCATGTGGTAAAATAGCTGTTCTTTGCAACTTGTAACTCTATATGTTCAGTTTTGTTCAGACTGGTGGTCATCTATCAAGTACAGCCACAGGGCATGATCATTGGTTTGTGGAGCTGGCTGTGCTGGTTTGAAGCCCGGTCTCCCTAATATTTTTGGAAATATTATCATGCCTACCAAAAAAATATACAAACCTACAATTTTTAGTGCGGTCTTGTTATTATTGTAATCTAGCTTTCCTGTTGCTTAGAGTTGCAAGAAACAGTAGATTTAAACAGCACAATATTCAAAGATATAACATTGTAAATGCTAATAGATGTCTTTATAATATTATATAATAGGCCATACTTTCATTTCATAGTGATTTCCAGAAAACACAGGGTTTTCAATGAAAAAAAAAGTAACATATTTTAAATTTATTAGCTCTTCAGTTTCTCGAAACACATTCAATTTGTGTGGTTTGTATTAGAAATATAGGTTCAATGAAATATAACCAAGGATGAACTTTTCAGGAGCTTCTCATGTAAATGAATTCTCTCCCTTCTAAACTGCTATCATGTGATGTTGTTTCCTTATAAACTGCTGAAGTTCAACCTTGGAAATCACTTTAGGTATTTAAGATTGTGTAAAATTAGCAATCATTATATGACTGAGTGAAAAAAACAGAATAAGCTTTAACTGCCCCTGAAATTTACCAGAGTCGGAAGAGTTATTGGGTTTTGTGCTATGGATGGGAGAATTCCGATCTCCCGATTCACCTACCATTTGAATTGTCAGAAAGAAGCTTGAAGAATAATCGTTCAGACACAAAATCATAAATTTTTATGAGTTATGTAGGCATACAAAATGCCACTCGATCATGAACTGATCTCATTATAAATGTAAAAAATCAGCATAGGTGCATTTTATTCATTGAGAAATATTTTTCTTCCATCACTCTAAAATGGCTGCTTTTTGGGTTTTGTGCTATGGATAGGAGAATTCCCATCTCCCGATTCACCTACCATTTGAATTGTCAGAAAGAAGCTTGAAGAATAATCCTTCAGACACATAAAATGATAAATTTTTATGAGGTATATAGGCATACAAAATGTCACTCGATCATGAACTGATCTCATTATAAATGTAAAAAATCAGCATTGGTGCATTTTCTTCATTGAGAAATATTTTTCTTCCATCACTCTAAAATGGCTGCTGGGAAGCTGCATGATTATCAAACATACCAATTAAAAAATTTAGTTATCTAAATAATAAATTTAACATCAGGGCTCTTTAATAGTAGATAAAGCCATGTTGCAGAGACTTTTGAGAACTTCTGAGAAGCTTTTGAAATAATTACAAAAAAAAATGGAGAATGTGTAAAGATCTTCGGGATACATTTGATTGGTCAGAAACTTTTCAGGCAGATATACTCAGAAAATTATTACACGTTATTACTCTGTGAAGAAACCAATATTAAGACTAAAATGCAGAATATCAGCCGACTTTGGGTTCTACCTCTAGGAATCTTGTGTATTATAAGGGATAGCCAAGAAGATGGCAATATCTTTGTATTAATTATTCTCACAACATACTTCCATTCTACAAGAGTGCCTGATGAATAGGCTTTACAAGTTGTCATTCACAACTATGAATTTGTCATGAATAGCAAATTTGTTGAAACTAAAAAACAACAAAGGTAAATACATAAATCAAGGTTGTTGAATATAAAACAACTTGGTTACTAATAACAAACTCTCTAATTGAGCTTAACAAAGTGTGAACACAACTTAAACTAGGTAGGAAATAAGCAAACGACTACCTAATGTGAACACACTCCAACACCCTCCCTTAAGCGAAGGTTAGGGAGAAAAACAAGTTGAGTATGGGTCCGAGCTACTAGGCCTAATAAGGTGCCCATGTATACTGTACATACATGAAAAAAATGGACTCAACCAAAATCCCCCAAATATAACTTCTTTCATTCCAAGCAATGATCGCAATTGAAGGTAACAAGGAGAAGCCAAGGGCTTAGTGAAGATGCTAACAACCTGTTCAACAATGGGCACAAATTCCAAACAAACAACTCTATCCTAGACCAACTTCTGAATGAAGTGTTTGCAAATATCTATGTGCTTAGTTTGTTGATGCTCTATGGAACTCTAATTATCATACCAAATCAAAATGGGATTTTGCTGAGGAAAACCAAACTCACCAAATAACTATCGAAGCCAGAGTGCCCCCTGTCTAGCTTTCACAATACCTCAATACTCAACCTCAGTCAAAGAGATAGAAACAACTATCGACCTCTTACATGCCCATGCAACAAGACTCGAGCCCTTGATTAATAGTGGCAGGTATCAACACAACCGCCCCAATCTGCATCTGTGAATCCCTCAATTTCATAAGAACCCTTTGGTGTGTATTGAATTCCAAAATGTAGAGTGCCCTGAATATAGAGCAAAATACAATTAGTTGTCTGCCAATGACTCTCAGGAGGCTCATGAGAGAATCAAGACGCGTATGTGTCAGGTACAAAAGAGTGCCTGCCTACAAAATGTCTATACAAATTGGGATCAACCAATCTAGATTTGCAATCAACATTCAACTCAATACCTAACTGATAGGGCATGGGAGAAGGCGTGCAAGCAGCCACGCAAAACCGATGAAGAAGATTTGTGGCATACTTATGTTGTCCAATAGAAATACCTTCAAGAGACTGATGAACTTGGAGGGCAAGAAAAGAGTGCAAAAGTCCCATGTTTGTCATGTCAAATCTTTCTATCAACTTATGCTTTATGTCTTGAATCAAGGAGTTTGAACCACCTGTGAGGATGAGGTCATCAACATACAACACCAATATCAAAATATCCTTACCTTGCTTCAGAATGTAAACATTGTGATATGATTCTGTAATGAAATTACTAGATATATATGTATTCATCAGCAATAGAACACCAAAGAACACCAAAATGTAGAGAAATGATCACAATATGCAAGTAAAACAACTTAGCCACTTCGAGGGGGCAACCTCCAAGCCATACAATAAGACACAAGTGCTCAATACGACAATCATATCCTACTCTCTAACTCCTATATATACCCTACTATACTACCCAGGGCCCTAAGGCCGACCTACTAAGCATATGAAAGCATAAATAAATATGATATGACATCATAAGAGATTATGTTAGCCACAGGTCAGCTATCCATATCCCGATATATGGCCTAGGGTTAAGGGCGTAGCATGCCCCTCCCCTTCAAAGTAACATTGTCCCCAATGTTGACAATTTTTAGATGTTGCTTCACACAAGTGTAGTCCTCAATATTGATGATCTCTTGATGTTGGTACAAGAAATATTCCTCCTTCCATGTTGTCGTTGCATCCATCTAATAGACTGGCCACCGGTGTGATGCAACAATGGAGAGAACAAGGCAAATAGAATTCATCTTTGCAACTAGAACAAAAGTCTCAGAGTAATCCACCCCTTCGACTTGTGAGAACCCCTTAGCTGCAAAACAAGCCTTGTGCTTATCTACATCACCATCTACTACACATTTGGTCAAATAGACCCATTTACAACGCACAACTTTCTTCCCTTAGGAAGAGGCACTAACGCCCAAGTGTTATTCTTCATGAGAGAAGAATACTCATCTTGCATAGCAACTTCCCACTTAGGTTTTCCCGTCACCTCAAAAAACAATACTAGATAAATAGAAATTGCTTGGCTCGTAAGAGCGGGGGTACCAGAAGTCACAAACCGAGTGCAACGAGAATCAAAAGGATCACTAACCAAAGGACCAATTGCTTGCAAAGTAGATTTTTCCCACTTGGGCATGTTCTGCGTGGGAGGAGGTGGAGCAAGATCATTAAATGTGTCTTCACCAATATCAAGAAGTATACACTCCCTATCAAGAGCTTGAGGTGAAGCAAATGATGTAGAAGACTCGGAAGTTGGCTTTGAAGAAATGAGATTCTCATCAACTCTAACATCTCGACAAAACAAGACACATATCATGGAATCAAAGAGGTGGTATGCCCTCACATCCTCACAATGACCAACAAAAATGAGCTCTTGGCTCTTCTTCTCCATAGATTTGCACTTGTTAAGAATAAACGCAAAAGCCTTACTTCCGAAGACATGAAATCCAAAAACATCAGATTTTTTCACATGACTAAGCTTCTTCAGGAGTCTTGTCTCGCATTGCCTTGTGGGGAATGTAGGTCTACATATAATTTGCACAATTTACTGCTTCAGCACATAACTCAAGTACTAAGTTCTTGGACTATATCATGCGATTCGCCATTTTCTTGAGTATTTTATTTTTCGCTCATCAATTCCATTTTTATGACGGGTGTGGGCAACATGAATTGGTGCAAAATGCCATACGTACTATAATAAGCCTCAAAAGCTTTGCTGACTTATTCCCCCCATTGTCTAAGTTGAGCTTTCTCAATAGAAGTCTCTACCAAATCCATTTTTATGAGGGGTGTGGGCAACATGAATTGGTGCAAAATGCCATACGTACTATAATAAGCCTCAAAGGCTTTGCTGACTTATTCCCCCCATTGTCTGAGTTGAGCTTTCTCAATAGAAGCCTCTACAAAAGCCTTGAAGGCCTTGAAGTTCTCAAATATTTCACTTTTATACTGCAAAAAATACACCCAAGTCTTCTGAGTAAAATCATCAATGGAAGTTAGTAAATATTTTGCACCAGAAAATGGCCAGGTGGGAAAAGTCATTAAATCGCTATGTATTAACTCAAGTCGAGCCTTAGCTCTCGAAGCTTGTCCCTTTGGAAACGGATCATGATGTTGTTTTCCAAGCATACATCCTAGACAAACACTATCACAACTAGAGACCTTAGGAAGCCACGTCACCATTTGTTGTGAGCTCATTTGCTGCAGATACTTTTAGTTCAAGGGATCAAAGCATTTGTGCCATAGTTTGCTCATTGTGTTAGCATGAGCAACAAGTGAAGACCATGTAGAGTTATCAAACTTATCAAATACATAAAGGCGTGAACGATGGTTCACCACACTTGTTGCCAAAACACCATGTGGATCAAATAATTCTTCAATTATAACACTGTTTAGTAAACTCTAAATTTTTCCCGCAACCAGAATAACAAATCTGACAAATTGACAGCAAATTAGATGAAATTTCAAGTACCTATAGTATATCATTGATGCACCCATTTTGCATTTGCAATGAACCAGAACCCAAAACATCAACTTTTGAAAAGTTTGTCCATGATTATCTGAGATGTGTTGCAACCAGAAAAAGAACTCAACAAACCACGTGAGTAAGTTAAATAATAGAAGCAGCAAAATCAAAATCTATCTATATGTCTAAGTAGAACAAGCCCTAGCAGAAAAAGCTTTTCCTTTCCTTGTATTTGTGGAGGAAGTAACATCAATGAACCAGTTTGAAAGGTTGTCCATGATTATCTAAGAAGTGTTGCAACCAAAAAGAGAACTCAACAAACCATGTGCGTGAGTTAGATGATGAGAAGCAGAAAAATCAAAATCTATCTATATGTCTTAGGAGAACAAGCCCTGGCAGAAAGAGTTTTTCCTTTCCTTGTATTTACAGAGGAAGGAACATCAATTTTATGTTGCTTCAATTTTGCTTCCAATGCTTCTATTCTCTTATAGCATTTATAATTAGGATAATTAGTTTTGCTACAATATGGAAAAGGGTCATAAAACTTTTTTCTAAAAAATTTCTGAGACTTGCTAGAATTTGAAGGTAGTTATAGAAGATCTATGTAACTCTACCACAGGAAGTCCTAAATTTGGTTGTGGTTTTCATTTTCTATTAAAGGCATTTGCTACTTGTGCATGACTTGAGCAAGGTAGGGTATCAAGTGCTCGCAATTTTGTTTGTTCACAAGTAAGCCTTTCACATAACAACTCAAAAGTAGACATTTAAAATGTTCTTCTAAAGCATCCATTATGGAGTAAAATGTGGACGCAAACACACTATAAGGACCTGCAGACACCAAAATCTGCACAAAATCATTATTACATTATGTTTTCGGTAGTTTTGTTATGTACATGAGTTTTGACCAATGAAACAAGATCTAGTGGCATCACTCCTTCGTTGATTTGCTCTTTGTTACTTGATTGAACTCAACCTGTTGTTATTTTGCCTCTTTGATTGGATTTTAAGCCTTTATACAGTAATCTTTGGCAGTTTGCTTTTATTGTTTGTTGTTATTTGAGCCTAATCCAAGACCGTTACAACAAGGTCATGACCTACATACTGTGTTGACCATTGTGTACGGTCTTGGCCCTTTTTGTTTTCCACGTATTTTCTCTACATGGGCCCATTTGTCACTCTTTTATCTCTTGGTTTATATCTTTTGGGTCGGTCTTTCCCACCATTAAAGTCCTACTTTCCAAGTAAGAACTCGTATATATACAAGTCTAACTTAAGCATTTATTATCTGACAATTATCTATCTATCTACCACTTACTGAGTTGAGAAAGCAAGGACTACATTTGCATATTACATACACAACATAAGAGGGCATACCTATGAAGTTTTCATCTACACGCAAGGGTTTCTATTGGGATAAAAATAAAATAGCATAGCCCGCTATCGGTGTTGAAGCACAAGGGTCAACCTAGGTCAAGGGATAAGATAAGACAAGTATATTAATGTCCAATGAATGACCACAAAAGTAGGCCAATGGGACCGCAGCCCAAACAATATACAAAGTGCGAGCGGGGGAAAACTCAAAACGAGTTCCCAAAAACAAAAGAAAGGAAAAGAACCAAAACAAACAAGAACCCCGAAGCCAAACCCCCACAGGCGGGGGCAATAAAACAAACAGGGGAGAAAAAAGGGAGAAGCAGAGCAGGGGATGAAGGAGTGGGCAAACAAGGACCAATAGTCTACTCAGAAATGGTAGCCACATCCCTCCTAACAGTCGAGGCCGACGAAAAGAAGCTCTTGATGAAATGACGATCTGAAGAGGGGGGCGAGGGCCACCTCCCCTGTTGAGATCTGAGGCTAAAACGACGGCCAAGGAGACGGGTGGAACTAGGTTGTCCTCTGGTATGAGTGTGCGGCCGAGCCTGCTAGTGGTGACCGAGGGAGATGTGAGGGTCCAACCGGGGACGAACTGATCTATGCACTGTATCCGCATCAGAATGGCTCAGTCGTTTAGTTCCTCCAACTACAGGTAGAACCAGAAAGAAGGCTGTAATCCGTCTCGTGGGAATGACTCTCGAAGGGGATGAAGAATCTAGTCCCAGAGCAGCAGAGACTTACGGATGAAGAGGGCAAGACACCGCTGGTCAATATATATGAAGAAAATCGGGAGGGTCTGAACCCCTCTGAAGAGGCAATGAAATCAACCTCTGATCTCATAATATATGGGGCAGCGGAAGATGAAATGAGTCTTGGACTCCACCTCCTGAAAGCTACAAAGTCTGTCATCCCAGTCAATGTGGTGATCAGTCTAGCACTGAACACTGTGGGAGCCAACCCGAAACTAACCCAAAGGTATGCAGAGGGCATGAATCCAGTGTCAAAAGGTGTATTGAGGGCAGATGATGAGTCCATCTCTGATCTCAAGAAAATGCTCTGCATAAAAGGACATCTTAGGACACAAACCCCAATGAGGATTCACCTAAGTAGTCTAAATAAAGCACCTGTAGATATCCTCCCGGATGGACCTGTTCAGCACTTCCTTGGTGGGCAAGAGATGACTAGGAGCATCCAGGGAATACTGAAAAGGGGGGAGACGATCAATTTGGATACCAACCGAATCCAATAAAACAGAAGTCCCAAAAAACCAGCAGCGGCCCATAGCCTGGGCGATACTCACAAAGGAACAATAAACGAGATACGGGTATCTGTCACGCTCATCGGAGAAACCACCAAACCTCCTGATACGGTGAAGAAAGGTCGATATGTCAAATATGGTCTCTAGACGTAAAGGTGGGGCCGCCGAACTCTGCCAAAATAATATGTTGGGGAACCGTCTGCTTGCATTTGATGAAGCAGCGAAGGAGGAGAGTCGGAATCCTCTCGACAGAAGCCCAATCTGTATCTAAGAGAGAGGGTCCCCAAACAACTGACCCATAAAGAACAATGGGCCGGATGAGGGAGTTCATAAGAAACATCTTGGAAGAGATGTCCTGAAAGTGGTGCCGAAAGCATTGTCTCTCTAGAATGGCTAGAGACCCATACCCTTTATTCACCCTCGGCTGAATAGCGTGTCTCATACTAAATCTAGGCCCTGAGAACTGGACTCCCAAATAGGAATATGTATTAGTGATTTCAACCTCCTCTCCCCTAAAAAAGAAATGGAGGTTTGATGTCTTCAACCAATTGAAGACCATGACCTTGTTCTTACCCAAATTGACAGTCAAGTGTCGAAGATCACAAAATAAAGCAAGTGCGTCAAGTTGTCTCTGAAGCCCCTCAGGAGAAGAGGCGAATAAAACAATATCATCAGCAAATAGGAGAATAGAAATCAAGGCGTGGTGAAGAAGACACCCATCCCCTTCCTGAATGTGATCCCGAAGAAAAGATTCCAACTCATCAATGTAAATGCCAAAGAGAGTAGGAGACAGGGGCAGCCCTGTTTGATCCCAATGGTGAATCTGATGAAAACAAAAATTCCGTGTGCAGTACGAAGACGACCAAGGACGGACTCAGAGTCGTGTGATGGCAATAATAAGAACCTCAAATATACCGATGTCTCTGAGTCTCTGAAAGAGGGCCATGCGAGGTATGGAGTCAAAAGCTTTCCGAAAGTATACAAAACAACAATAAACTTTCAAAGAGCGGTGACGGGCCTCCTCATTAATAGCCCGAAGGATGAAGATGTGGTCAATGGTGTGGTAACCAGGACGAAAACCAACCTGACCTCTGGCTCTAAGTTGTCGTTGCTCCAAGAAATCGAACAATAACCTGTGGAGAATCGTAGCATAGAGTTTGGAAAAAGAGTGGTCCACCATGATAGTCCTGTAATTGTTCAGATCATAAATTGACCCAGCTTTGTGGATTGGATGAATGGTATGATGAGACCAAGTAGGAAGGAAACCCACACAAACCACCTGATTGAAAAGATTTGTCAAATAGTTACCAAAGGCCTCAAAACCCTGCTTGAAGAACTCAGCCTAGAAACCTTCCACATCAGCTGCCTACTATTGTTCAAGAACCTTATTGCTCCTTTGATATTATTGTAAGTGAAGGGATTATTAGGTGGCAGAGTGCCAATCTGGATAGACTGTTGCCTCGGAACATCGTAAACAGTAGAGGTGTGGGAAAAAATGGGGATAGCATCGATCACAGCAAAGGAGGGGAAGTGGCGGGGAAAGACAGTACGTCAGAAGGACCGAGGATTAGTCCTAAGGATGGTGGAAAGGATATATCTGCAGTGGGAAATGAAGGATCATTTCTTACAGCTGAGAAGGCACTGATAGGTTGCCTTAAGAGTGGGGAAGGAAGGGAGGGCATGGGTAAAGGCATGACGGAGGCAACGGTGGAGGGATTTGCACTCTACGTCATACCATTGGTTCATAGGGCTCGATTTAGTAGTACTAGTGGCCAAGGGGCGGGTCGGTGGAGCTAGGAAAGGATCTCAAGGCAGCCTCCCAAATGGCAGAGGATATGCATGAATACTTGGCCTCCGCACTAGGCAGGTTGGAGAAGTGAGACTCAAAGGGGAAGAAGGTTGCGGATGTGAAATGAGTAAGTTTCGTAATCTCCATTATCAAACTGGAAGGAAATGCGAGGGGGGTAGTGGGGAGGGTGGTGGTGGTAGAGGACTGGTGACCAGAGAGAAAGATAGGACTGTATGGTCGACAAGGGGAATGGAGTAACGGAGGAGTAGAAAAGAGGTGAGATATCCGGGCTGGCAAGGGCATAGTCTACCACACTGGTGCCACCGCCATGGGGACGACAAGTGAAGAAATGTGAGTCCGGGAAACACTTGATCCCGTTACGGATCGCCATCCCCTGTGATTCCTTGAGCTGGAGGAGGAGCCATCCATAAACTATGAAAGGGACATCGGTATCCTTAGAGATCCTATGCAGACCAACAAACTTTGCGACGATCCTTTGTGTGCAGAACGTATCATCTAATCTGTCATGGAGAGGTACCTGTAAGTGCCTAGTACAGGCATTAAAATCACCCAAAATGATAACCTCTCCTGCTGCAAAGTACTAACTAATATTGTCATATAAGTCAAAGAAAGGGTCACCATATGGGCCATTGTGAATGGCGTAAGGAGAAGATGCCAGAGGAAAGTAGCAAACTGCTATATAGAAATCCCTAGAATATCGAGCAACCCCACTAATATGAATCCACATGTACCTGGGAGACTCATCGGTACCGACCACCGAGATCCTGTTCTGAAGGGAGTCCCCATAAAGACAGGCAACCCCACCAAAGCCCCTGACACCACCTGAACCCCAAGTCTCCTGTCTGCACGCTGATAGCCAAAGAATGCCAGTAATACCCACGAGAGGACAAATCAAGCTCTCGTGTGTCTCTATGATGAAGAGGATATCAGCAACCCGAAGAGCATCTAACATAAGGCCAGGGGAAGACCAAAGGGTACCATTCCCATTCCAGCAACTAATAGATAAGCCTCTGACCTGATACCCCTCCCACATAGCCCGTCATTTGGAAGCCCCTTGGCGGGGCTCCCAACCAGGAGGAGGTGAATCCCTAATAATAGCCCGAAGATTCCTGATAACCGCCCATTTACCTGCTTTCTTTGCTGTCATAACTTGCTCCCTAGAGCGTTTGAGCTCTTCAACCTGTGTCTTGGTAAGATCTTCATCAAGGAAGACCTTGTCTGGGTGTGAAAACAGTTTCCTCTTAGACCTGAGAGCTCGCAACCGGTCAGAGGTTGTCTTGAAATGGATGAAAAGTGTGGAATCATTGCTAACCCAAGCTCTCTCTAATGTAATGTCAGGGATCCCCAAAGTATCTGTGATAAAGGAGTTACCAACCGTCAATGGGTCTTGTGTTGGTGTGGGGGGTGGGAGACCCCCCACCTTGAGGTTTAGTTCCTTGTCACGCCTAGTACGTTCCTCAATTAATTTGGCCTGCACAACAGCCTCTATCGCAGCCAAAGGTGGGGGAACACTATCTTTCCCACTAACAACCTTGGACCATGATTCCGTTTCCAGTTTTAAGGAAGCCTGGTTATTTTTTATTTCCTCATGTTGAGACCGGAGGTCTACAATTTTTGCATGTAGGGCATCATTAAGGGGGTTGGTATTATCCGTGTTGTTGGCTAGTTTTTCTCTCAAGATGGCATTCTCAATTTCAACATCCACAACCCTGCTAATAAGTGTGCATACCTCAGTTTGGAGTTGATTAGCATTTTCAATTTTCTAGATTTAGTTGAGTAGTTCCAATAAAATGTTGGTTGTGCTGCTAGAGGTGTTACCTAGTGGATTCCCAATCATGTCGTTGATAGTTGCATGCACCTTTTCACAAAGCACTACGAGAACTACATTGACTCTGAAATATAGTGCAGCGCTCAGTGATTCACAAGGGGGTGACAGCCAAGGTCAATTCGACTCTAGCATTTGCATCTTTGGTTTTAGAGCTTATGATTGTTTGAGTGTCTTTCACGATAGCTAGGATTTGTTTTGTAGGTTTTAGTGCGACATCTAGGGTTTCATGTGAAGTTGAAGATATCAAAGAGCGACGAATAGCGACACAAAGTGACACTAAAAATGACAGACTCCAGCTACTTGAAGGTCCAAAAACATATGGTTTGGTCATGACCGAATAGTACGATCCTAACCTCTTTGTATGGTCCTGCCCTAGCAATTCTACAGCTCCAGGAAGTGACTGTTTTATATCTCAAAACCTACCCTTGCCCAAATCAATCATCGACACATCCTAAATATGATTTGAACCAGCTAAGTGCCTCTTTCCATCTTATTTGTGATTCAAATTGTATGTGCTTGATTGTATGGTTGAATGCTACAATCTAAGGTGTAAATCTGGGTGATTTCAATAGTGTACTCTCTGTTATAATATTGCAAATAAAACCTAATTAAATTGACTAAAAATTTAATTAAGGGTTAAACAAGACCTTTCAACTTAAGACAGAATCAAAATTATAAATTTGTCATCTTTCTTTTCTCTATCACCATCTTTCAGTAGTGATCTAAGTGATCTGAATTTTAGCAAAAAAATTCAATAGACAAAAAAATCGAAGGGTGAATAGGCATACAACTCTACATCTAACTAAAGTATCCTGGATTCATTGACTTTACCAAAGAGCTTTTCAAAGATTTCCCAAACCTCTTTCAGAGTTTTGGATTCATCTATGTGAAACTACAAGCTCTCAAACACATTCTAGCCAATCAGTTTGAAAGCTTTGTCCTGCTTGCATGCGTAGGTGTACTTATCCTTCTCTAAGGTGAAGGAAGATTTTCTTGAAACACTCTCCACAAGCCTCTAGACTAGAGCAATTGTCTTGTCTTCAGTTTCCAGGTATAATAGGTAGATGAGTTCAGGGGTTCCAACAACCTGTTTTCCATTGTGGATGAGGCATCACAAGTGGCGGAGAAGAAGGTCCTAGACATCACTAGCCAGCAAAAAGAACTAACCCCCAAAATAGTTATCTTCTTCAAAAGAATTACCCCCTTTTGTTTTAGAAAAATATTTGTTTTGAAAAAACTACCCCCTTCCATTTTTTAGAAATTCTCCTTTGAATTTTTTTTTGTTTTTTGTGTTTATAAAATCACTTCAAAAATGAAATTTGCAAAATATGTATAGGCAAGGGGATCCGACCCCTTGACCTAATGTAGAGGGAGCGTTCTCCCAAAATTCTTGTAGTGTTATCAAGCGCCTTAAGAATTTAAATAGGCAATTTGCTTCTTAACGTTTCACAAATCATGAATTCCTTTTAAAGAAAAGAATTGACCTCATGACCCTTTTGAACCCAATGGCCTAACTGATCTCAAGGCCACATGCACCACAAAGCACTTAGGATATATAAGGGAGCTACTTTCTGTTTAATCACTTAAACTTGCATATTCCCCTTTGAAAGAAATCCTCCTCAAGGGTTTCAAACCCATGACAGTTCAAAAAACAATGTCTTCTCAAAGCTCAAACAACCAATCAGTTCGCAGATAACTTCAGATATGCAAGTGGACAAATACTTATTTAAACTTTAAACAATTCAATCCCTTTAAAAGACAAAAGCTCTTACATTTTAGGGTTGACTCCTTTGCTTGCAAGTTGTAAAGTTCTTGTTTGTTTTGGAGTGTCGTTACCTTGAGACTGCAAGGAGAACTTTTGGATGTGTAGATCTGACTGTTACAGATAATTTACAGGCCCAAACCGATGGAGAAACATGTGTGTGGCATCGCTTCTTTGTGAAGAATTATTTGTTTTAGTCATTGGGTCAAGAAAGTCGCTTTCTAAGAGAGGATGGATATGCCAATTCTGTATAGGTCTATGCCTGATCTGATCTTGTTCACTGTTGGTTGAATATAGAATAGGGGAAGCACCTACCGTCGAGCTGTGTAGAAAACCTTCTACAAGCCCGAGTTGTGTTGGACTTTGATTTCGGAGGTTATGGGGCTTGGTAGAAATTCCTTATAATGTTTGGTTTCACCGCTAAGCAATCTTAGTAACAATTCTTATATCAAATCAAAAGCTTCTGCATGGCTGACCAAGGAAGACCGAGTTACATGGATAGGAGATCGCCTATTGCTACCATTTGCCTACAAAGAAGAGAGGGGAGGAGCTCACCAGTAAGGGAACCCAAGGAGCAGGTATTTCTGCAAACTAGGGGCAGAGTGTCCTAATTTTTCCTCTGTACCAGAATTCTTCAATGCAAATTATGAGCCAGATTGGGCTTCTTCTGCCAACCTATGCTCTAATACCATATGCGGAAATCCTGAAAGAATTAGGCAGGAAACCAGCAATGGTTTTAAGCCTTCAATCTAATACAAAAAACTCCAAAATCTCCTTTTAACACACAATGTAGGCACACAATAATCTCTTTGTATTATTTCCAGAAGAATTAGGCAGGAAACCAGCAATGGTTTTATAAGCCTTCAATCTGATACAAATAAACTCCAAAATCTCCTTTTTAACACACAATGTAGGCACACAACAATATCTTTGTATTAAGTATCTCACAACATACTTGCATTCTACAAGAGTGCCTATTAAAGAGGCTTTACAAGTTGTTATTCACAACTTTGAACTTGTTGTGAATAACAAATTTTGTTGAAACTAAATAACGACAAAGCTAAATACGTAAACCAAGGTTGTTGAATAGAAAACAACTTGGTTGCTAATAACAAACTCCCTAATTGAGCTTAACATAGTGTGAACACAACTTAAACTAGATAGGAGATAAGAAAACCACTACCTAATGTAAACACACTCCAACATCTATGTGTGCTGCCAAAGCTTTTAACTTACAATTCATAATATAATTGTTTACCTAGATTTAAAATCAAGGTGGACTCCAAAACAGTGTAATAGATGTAAATAAATCTGTTCATGATATATGCATTCCATTCAACGATTTATCGTCTTTCTTGATCATGAAGGTATTTTTTAGATTAAAAATATATAGCATTTAATATACTATATGTAGTAAATATTGTTAAGGAGCAAGTAAAATTATAGAATGTTGATGGAGATAATATCCTAAAATATAGGATATGCAATTTGTATAAAATTAAAATGCACCGTGAACCTTTGATTATCAGTTCACTTAGGTGCCATGTATGAGAACTGTATCGTCTGTCAAAATTCATCCACAACTTGCACCCAGCACCATCCGCTAGCCCAGATTATTTTAGGCAATTTACTTGAGAAGTGTGCTCAACAACATTTGAACCCAGATCATCATCATCATGGCAATTGCTAATAGCTATGTCTTGTCACTAGATCATACGCCTTTTAATTTATCTTGAGCTGATGAAGCTCGGAGCTGAAATGCTAACTCACACTTATTTGCAACCGGAATTTGAGCTTGGCTAAGGGAGGATCAGAGTGGGAGTGGCACACCAAAATGGAAACAGATAAATTTCATTTTGCCTCCTTCACTTTGTCCAGTGTACTTCAATACCATACAACAAAGTTACAATAATTCCTGAGAAAGGCCTTCAGTGTTCAGGAAAATAAGAATCAAATTCTGGCAATTTAAGAAATGCAAAATGTTTGATGGTTGTAGATTTAAAAGTGCGAGCCTCTATTTTCTACCAACCTTATAGTTTAAAACTGAAAATTCCCATAGGGTGATCTCAAATAATATTTTCAAGTTTAGTTACAAAATTAACTACAGGGGGATTCAAATAGAGGTAAAGGCATTCATCCTGCATCAATTGATTAAATCTGTAAGAAGGCGCGCATGATAAAAAAAGAAAAGCTTACCTCAGTTGCACTCCCAGCACATTCTTCAACATGTCAGGGTTATTGGAATTCGTAGCCATTTCCCGCACAAAAGATGTGATATGCTGTTGACGCCTGAATAGCCAAGACATTTTTCAAATCTCTCTAAACTGATTAATGAACACTGCGAATAATTTCAATATCATTCGATCTTGATAAGGGCGAAAAAAAGTGAAAATATGGTTTTCAGTCGAGGAATAGCATCAAACCCTAGCAATGTCGAGTATTCAACAAGGGCAAACCGTAAATATTGTTTTTATTCGGGGGTATAGCATAACGGATATATAGATTTCAATGGAATAGTACTAGCAATCGTACATCAAATATACGATCTGAATGTCGAAAGGGTTACAACGGAGAAGAAAAACTGGATCAAGAAGAACAAAGGGAGAGGAAGAGGATTGTAGAAAATGACATTGAGGGCGGAAAAGTGGAAGGGAAATGAATGCGGAAACATGGATTCAATGTAAAAGTATATAGTGTACGAATGGCATGACTTGTATGATACACTAGAAAGAGATAACTGAAAATGAAGTAGTCAATACTTCTTTGAATTTGTAGATCTTAACTTTAATGGGTAGTTAGGAAAAATGTAAATGTAAGATAAATTTGAATGCATGTTTCAGACACGCCACGGACAGGAAGACGCAGATTTAACTTAGAACACGAAGGTAGTGATTTCATGTAAAATTAAGGGTTGTGTTTATCTCCAACCATCATTCTAATGATCTCAACCCTGTCTGTTTTGACTCTCCATCTTAAACATCTAGAGGGACGTGTACTTTGGTGAATAACTTAACAAGCCATCATCCTAACTACTAAACTATAACTCTTGTAAAAATACAAAATAATTTAACAAAACATTAAAAGTTATCTACAAAACATCGAAATTTAATAGATATGTAAATGTATATATATATATATATATATATATACAAAAATCAATAAATATGTACTCGTATGTATATAACGTTTATATGGACAATAGCAAAGAACATATACTTCTTGGGAAGCACCTTACCTCTACTACAAAAATCCCTAGCAAGTTGCCCTTCACAATAAAATTTAGACAAGCGCTTCAAATTTGATCCCTAGCGGGAAGCACCTCACCTACACTAGGGAAATGCATGTCAAGGACATAAATTATATAACTGATGAAAACATCATTACAACATACTAAGGGTTTTTTTTTTTTTGAAGGAAGTACTTAAATCTATCTAGGAATAATATAATTATTAAATAGCCAGTTATATAATATTAAAACAATAAATTTCCTAGGTTGAATTGTCCATTTTTCAAAAACATACAATTTAGAATCAAATAATTAAAAAACAAGCTTCGTGTGCTTGATTAATATTATTATTTGTCAATGGGAATGTGAATAGGCATAGTTTGTGTGGAAATAATATGACGCCTGGTTTTTGTCACAGAACAAACCCCTATAAATACATGTCAAACTCTACTACCAGTAAGAACAGGAATATGAATCCAATAAATGTTGCGACGTGGAGCCTTCCCTCCTCCCTAGCCGAAAGGCCCCCACATGGCCTAACCGTCCCCTGACCGACCTCCCTCCACCTGGCCGTGGGAAATGTTTTATTTTATTTGTTTAGAGACTTTTATCCCACATTCATGGTGCTACAAAGGTTATAGTGCACGTAGGACAAGTGCTCAGAAGCAGAAGAATCAAAATCAATACAGCTAGACATTGCGCCCCAATGAAGCGTCTCCTAATCCTCAATCTTCTTCTCCTTCTTCTGCATACAACAATAAAAACAATGGCATGCAGTGGTTTCCTATCATAAACAATTGAGCCCGCTTCAGATACAGATACAAATCCAGATCAATTAATTTGTATATCCTAAAATGAGGAGATATGAGGGTTACATATTTATCTGTGTGCAGACCTGATTTTACCCATACTGGCACTAATTTCCAAGACGGTTATTAGTGAGAGCTCCGTTTAGCACAGTTCCCCGAAACATTTTGTTTATTAATTTATAAGAGTACAAAACCCTACAAAAACCACTTTTACAAAAATGTCGATGAAGAACCCTGCAAAACCGTTGGTACAAAATGGACGGTGAGGATGTGTTTGTGCAACAACGATGCACGTTAAATTCACAGTCATTGATTGAACTGACATACGTCAGTGGCATGAGTTGCGAAGCCCATTTAAAAAACGCCTTTTGGCGTAATAACAACTATAAACTTGTAGTACCCAATCTAATGACATTATGAAATGAATGGTAATAGTTTAGGAAGCATTTTAGGTAATTTTAGTTGAGGTTTCAAAGTTTTGATTTATGGGTGAGGTGGTACTTCAAGTGTAAATTTTAGTGGTTAATCTTCATTAATTAATGAATATTTAGATTTTTTAAATTTTAGATTTGGTTAATTTTGAGGTGTTAGGTTGTTTGTTATTTCGCTTCAATTTTATGGGTACAAGTTAATTTTTTGGGTTGATTCACCTAACGTTTACAATAACAGTCAAATATTTATATTCAAAACATCTTTACCATGTGTACAAAAGAGAAATTTGTTATCAGCTGATAGCATTATGTTACCGTTAGACAGTTGCTACCGGTCGACAACATTTCGTTTCAATTTGTGGCATTCGTTAAGATTTTGAAAGTCGTTTTTAGAAATTTTCCAAGTAATATCTACGGTATTTTTAGGCGAGGTCTTAAAATTTACCTTAGCGAGTGGTCCACAATACTCCACCCAAAAGTTATAGGGAGACTCTCATGTGTTAAAGTTTGGTAAGTATAGGTCGTTAGGTTCATTATGGGTGAGGTGGTAACTGGCCTATAATACTCCGCCCAAAAGCTATAGTAATATAGTGAGGGAGAGGGACATTAGTGTTAGTTCATTTGGTTTAGGAAACATTTTAGGTAGTTTTGGTTGTGGATTCAAACTTTTGATTTATGGGTGAGGTGCTAGTTGGCCCATAATACTCCACCCAAAAGCTATAGGGGACTCTCGTGTGTTATAATTTGGTAAGTATAGGTCGTTAAATTAATATTAACCTCGAATTCCTCCAAGTTATATATAATGGGAAGTGTTTATGATACGTTGGTTTAGTGGGATTATTGTTTTTATTAGATTTATAAGTAACACATATATATCTAAGAGTGAAATGAATGTATCACTATTATTTTTTAAGTAAATATTATTTTTTATGTTTAGATTTGTTTTTATTCACTGAAACATATTGTAATAATCTTTCATACATAATTACTTAATTGTAAAACATAGACCCTTTCCTCCTTATATGCCATTGTTAGTGGCGATATATTTAGGACTTCCATTATAATATTGAATTCAAATGAATATTAGTCATTAGAAAACAAGCACCTTTTATTTTTTATATTATGAGAGCATATTTAGAGCTTCCACTATTATATTGAATTCAAAAGGATAAAAATTAAAAGTAATTTTATTTATGTGTCTATTTTAATTTTTATATTTTTCGTATTTAATCCTATGACAAAAGATGGAAAATAATAAAAATTTATATATTCACTAAACCATACATAAATATAATTCATGATTTATAAAATAGAAATATATATAGTATATACCCTTTTTTAATATCACATAGTTATATAAGTCCAATTTTAATATTTAAAAATCTAAAGAATGCACCAATATTATAAATGGAATATACTTCAATTTTTGGAGTGCACTCATTTGAAGTAATTGTTGCATATTTATAGAAGAACGAAAATGAAATAACAAGTAAGAGTAGTATACACTTCAAAAAAAATAGTATTGTACAATAAAGTATATATGCTCATATCTATTTAACATTGATGTTCCTTCTTTTTTAAGAGGCCTGCTCAGAAATGTGACAACGAAAAATCAAGAGAGAGTAATGTGAAAGTATTTTCTCAAAGAAATGATTATGGAGAGCACTCGTAATAATAAGACAATTGCATCTAAATGAAATGGTAAACCTAAAAGTTTCAAATTTTATCAGCATAACTGACACAACAAAGATGGTTTGGTAGGAGTTAAAATTAAAAGGTTATGATAAATAAAATTAAAAAGCAACAAAGCGGAGGGGATGGCATCGAAAGTTGCGAATGGGAGCAGCACTAGTGGAGGTATTCGCGAAAGGCAGGGAGTGATAACTGGCAATGGGGATGGCCGCAGCCAAGTTTCAGGAGGTCCTTGGGCTACTGGAAGCGCACTGGGCGAGATGGATCAGGAGATATTGAGCACCTACCATGCCCTTAGCTCAGGAGAAAAGTTGGCATTTTTCCATAAAGCCAAAAAACTGGCATGCTAAACTTATCATTTGCCATCAGCATCAAGCAACTTTCTTCAGTTTTGTCTAGTGGTACGGGTTTGGTGTGATCTGTGGGGGGCAAGACAGTTCATGGCAAGGAGCCATCATGAGTTGTCGGCTCTAATCCTGTCTCCTTCAAGAATGTCGCGCAACAGAAAACCCCTATCCCCTATCCTGCATGTGTATGTTGTTGATCTGGTGGAGGAGGCGCCAACCTTAAGTTTGGAAAGTCCCGAGATTGAAGCCTATCTCCAATCCTTGTCCCATCTTGCAATCTTTGGCAGATTTAATGGGTTGTGGCCAGCTTCTTCAGCGTTGTCTATGTGGGTTTCAGAAAACTAGTCCAAAAAATGTGAAATCTCCTTCTGCTTCGAGGGCTTCTTTGTGGTGCATTTGCAGCAGGTGGAGGATTATCAAAAATGCTTATCTGATGATTCGTGGTTTTGGGGAAACGCGGGCTTGTTTCTCATAGTGTGGTTCCCCGAGTTTGATATGAACTCATTATCTGTCTCAAAAATGCCAGTGTGAGTTCAGTTACCTAACCTTCCTTTGCATTTTTGGCATGCTCTTGATGATATAGGTAATGCTCTGGGTAAAGTCTTAAAGGTGGATCATGCCAGGGCAGTAGCTGGACTCCAGACATATGCCATATTTTGTGCAGATATCAATCTAAGTAAAGGATTGCCTGATAAGATACTACTGAAACTGGGGAATCTTCATCATGTTCAGTCCTTAGATTATGAGAATACAACCTTCCGGTGTCATATTTGCAGGGTTCTAGGTCATTTGTAGGCATCTTGCCCAAAAGGCCAAAAGAAAAATCCTCAAAGGAGAAAGAATGTGTTGTCTCGAGGTGGTTGGGAAAAACCCTCCTCAACTCAGGCATGTGAAACCATTCGTAAGGAAGATCTAGGAGTGCTTTGTCAAACAGTTCAAGAGAACTTTTGATCAATCTGATATGGCCAAGCAGCGGGGTCATCTAATTGAGGTGGATGGTGTAAAGAGAGGTCATGTATCTGATAATTCTGAAAAATTAGATTCAAACCAAGAGTGAGATTCTGGTAGTTTCAATTCCCTGTCGAGCTCAAATAATCTCATGTTAGTGACGGTCTCAGAACCTGGTCAGTGGCAAGAGGTTAGAAAGAAAAAAGGAAAAAAGGGGCATTTTGCAAATCTGTTGGATTACTATCCCTCGCCAGAAAATGAATTGTTAAATGGGATTACTTCAGTTATATTTGGTTTTGTTTTGTTGTAGTATTGGGGTCAAATTTTTTTACCCTTCCTAGTTCGTGTACCCAAGTTCATAGCTCTAGTCAAAATTGTTTATCTATAAAAAAAAAGTAATAGTGGATTTACATTTACAAAGTCAAATCATCCAAGTTATAAACAAATTGGTTGTAATTGATGACATTATGTATTGGACTAATATTGTGCACTAATTACAGCAAAGGCCCCCCTCTAAAAATTTCTCCGCTAAATGCACTATATTTTGGAATTGAAGCATTACAAACCTTAATCATGATAACAATTATCGTGAACATTATTAAATGCATTATATTTTGGAATTGAACCATTGTAAATTGCAATCATGACAACAATTACCATGAACATTGTGTTATCCATATTTTTCCCCCCAGGCCAAATATCAGATCATCTATGACCCTGCATAGAAAAAACCTGAGAAAACTCATTCAGATCTGTAAATAGGTCATAGATGGACTCGATAATGGAATAGCAGGGTTAGAAAAGAAGGGGCAGTGCCGCAGAGGAACCAGAAGCAAGAAAGGGGAAAGCGGACCATCGGGGAAAAAACTTGGTTCTTTGCCCCTTGTTATCTCAAAAGGGGTAAAAGTCGCAAAATGGTCCGCAACTCTGCCCAAGGAAAAAGTCAGCATTTGGGCGTGAGTCAAAGCCAAGCGAGGAATCGAAGGAAAAGGCAAAAGATAAATTACGGATCCGTAGGCCCAATTTTTGTTCCAATCTAGCTACCACGTGTCCCATATCAAAAGGGGACCCATTTTTCAAGTTGTTTTCCTGCCCTCCTGTACGGACCTGATACAAACTTCGAAGGGGCATATCTTCGACTCGGGGCTCTAAATATTGCAAATCTGATGTCGTTGGAAAGATCTCGGCCTCACCCATGCCATGGGGGTCTGAGACTTAAATTTTTGAGGGGGTTAGGTAAAGGAAAATGGAGGAAACGTCTTTAGGCCTTCAATATAGGATCCATCTGTCTCAACAACCAGATCGGAAACGATCTGTTTCTGTCGTTTCCTCTTCTTTCAAGGTGCCGAATCAAGGAATCATGAAGTAAAGATGGATTTGGGGCATATTTTATCAGAAGCATTAACAACAGTGGTTGAGCTTCAACCCACTTTTCCCTCTTCCCTCTCTCTTTCTTCTCTCTGATCAAATCTATAAATACAGGGGCAGGATTCATTGTAAAGGGTTGTTCATTCTTCTTCCCTACCCCCCTCTCTCTTTCTTCTCCAGTGTCGAATGTGGAGTTTAAGCCTCCTCCCTTGGCTTTGTAATGACATTTTCTTGCCTCTTTCCCTCTAATGGTGTACTGTGTGAAATCCTGGAGCAATAAAATTTGTTTCGTGATGCGTTTTGTCCATCCTTTGCTCATTTTGTTGTCTCTTCTCGCCTCTCACCATTGCAGGGTATACTATTTGTTGTTTCACCTTCTCTAAAGGATCATTCTCATTTGTATGTCCCACAGCTTGGGGAATGATCCAATGTTATGCAAATCACACCAAATGACTCTTTCTTAGAAAAGCAAATCCATAACTCATTTGGGGGTGCTATGCTATGATTTTACACTAACACATTGATTTAATAGGTAATTTCAAATGACATTAAAAAATGTGGAAGGAGAAAAAATGCTCGTTCACAACTAAACCTAAACACAGATGACTATACTTTTGTAATTACCTTTGCATATGTAATTGATTTAACCCAAGAAAAAAGTATAGGAATGTGGGACGAATGATAATTCCTTCTACTTATTTAAATTCCAAGTTAGGATTAGAACATGATGTACTATTCACATTATTAATTAATCATTAACATTTGGCTCTAAATACACATACATAGCATGCAAATAATAGGTCGATTAGAACATGTGCTAAGTAGAGTGATACATGAGAAGATGAGTGCACTTAACTCTTTGACTGGTTTGGAAGCTGATCTAGGTGTAACATAAAGGTGAATTAACTGTAAATCTCTTAGAGATGATTCATTTCTGATTATGGAGTTGCAGTGTGTACAAGGATGAAACCATTCTTTTCAAACCAAATAGTTTGGCAATTGTTTAATATTGGACAGTTTGGTCTGGATACAAAACGCCACTCTACAACTTTATGAACATTTACGAGCGACTGGAATATGCTTCACTATGAAGTATTAGGTATTGTAAATGTTCAAAACGCTCTATAATCAACTGATTTAAGCTAAAACCTTAATCTAAGGTAAAATCCATACAAAAATGTTAGTAGAATGGTTAAAATGCAACCCGTACACCTCCTATGTTGGCATTAATTTGAAGAGGCCTCAAATCACATGTCATTCTCCACCTAGAAATGTGACATAATATTGTATAGATGTAACTATTTTTTATAATCTTGTCACTTAATAATGTTTTGTAATGACTTGGCTTGTTTGTGATTGGCTTAGATTTGAGGGCTTTTGGCTTAGGAGGTTTGACTCTTGAACCTAGTTCAGACTACTTTAGACATGTGTGGGTGGGGGGGTTGTTTCTAATGTTTTTTGTTGCTTTATGGAAAGTTAGGAGAGCTTTGTATGCCTTTTGAATACTTTATGATTAAGTATCTTTTGAAAGTTCCAGATATTGCCAAGTGAGTAAATGAACACATTATACTTGTTTAAATATGGTTTAGTGGATAATTTCACGTTAAAGCTAACCCGTAGTGAAATTACCTACCCATAAAAAGATGTTAAATTGAGAACATGATCATTGGGTGGCCTTGGATGAGAGCGTTTAGCCCAAGACCAAACCATTTGGCAGTTTGGTCTTATTGGATGGTTTACTCCAAAAGGAAGATACATGGTTTACGGAGCTCTATGCATGACAATTATACGAAGTGGACCACTTGTGACTAATGTGAGCATTTTTTTAAGTGGTTGAGCAATCCAATGAGGAGAGAAATTCTTGTGATAAGACTAAGTATATAACAATTAGGCTCTGAAAAAGGTGCACATGTTATGATTTAACGTATTAAGTCAATATTGATATTATTATCAAGTGATAAAATTACCAAATTTAGATGTCTAAATGCCCCCTTTAATTTAGGATATGGAATTTTCTTGCTCAAAGGAAAATATACCCGAGTGCACAAGCATACTTTGTCTTTGATGGACATGTTTGGTTGCTTGAGTGATTGAAATATTATCAAAGCAATACTTGAAACATACAGTGTGGTCAATGTCCATATAAAAGAATTAAAATTTAACTCAAAATTTAAATTGAACTTGAAAATTGAATTTTGAAATTGAACAAAGCATGAAAGGAAGACATGTGTTTTCCTTGTGAATGTAGAAGCTTCTTGTTGAACCACTTGGAGAAAGGGGTTGAAATTACATGAATGTAGTGTGAATAAAAAAGGGAATAGGATATCCCAACACCAAAGTAACCAAAAGAGATTAGGGCTTACCCAATGCATCGAATAACCAAATAATTCGAGTGTTATTAAACCCAGTTATCCTCAAAAAAGAGTGATAGGAATGGTGTACTAAGGAAACACTAGGCCCACATGTATCATGGGTGTTAGTAGACCCAGAGTAAAACCATCTATGCATGCAATCCCACCATTGGAGATGGATCTAGATTTTAAATGTGTAAAGTAGTACAAGTTGAAGGGAATGAAGTAAACTCCTGCCCCCATCATGTGTTGTAAAAGTTCTTTAAAATGTGAAAATTTAGAAACAATGATGCACATTCTTATGCCCTTGTTATGTTAATGTGATAATGTAAATGCATGCCAACTAGAAAATGTGTAAGTGATGTTAGATTGAGCTATCATTATGGCCCTACGTTTTGTACTTAAATGTAACTAGTTTTGTACTAAAACTATCTATTTGTCCCTAAAACTATCCCAAAGACCTACGGGAACCTCTATTTTCCAAAAAATTCCAAAATTATATGTCAAAATCTACTGAGGATAGTATCATCTATTAGGATGATAACATCTAATGGTTTCATCTTCTAGTGGACGGTTTTGTCCAGATTGAAGTATTGTAAATGATTTTTTTTTTTCATTTACCCATGTCCCTATAACTTCTTCCATTATATTTTATAATACATGTAATCTATTTGTATGTCTAAATTGCATTAACATTCTTGTGATAACCCCACCAAATAACTCCTCTTTTAAGGTGACTAACATATCTAATAGATTACTCAACTCAATAGAATTGAAGTGTGTGAATGTCAGATATAACATATAATCATTGTTGGAACACATAGAAGATAATTTTAGTTATCCACCATGTAGAACTCATGAGTCATCCTTACAGGAGATTGAATGATAGAAATCAGGGCACAAAGAGATACCAAACACAACAAGCATGCAAGTAGAAAAATATAGAAGCACATTGCCATACAAATACAATAATCAATGGCATAGACAAATTCATAGGAAAGGCCAAGGGCCACATACAAGGGACAAAATAGTGTCGCACACATGTGCAAGAGCCAAATGGGTTCATAAGCAAAGGCACTTGAGACCACAGACAAGGAACACTTAAGTGTCACAGAGAGAGAGAGAGAGAGAGAGAGAGAGAGAGAGAGAGAGAGAGAGAGAGAGAGAGAGAGAGAGAGAGAGAGAGAGAGAGAGAGAGAGAGAGAGAGAGAGAGAGAGAGAGAGAGAGAGAATGGCCACACACAAAAGACATGAAAATAAGAAATCTAATGTGTAGTGATAAAAAATAGATAATATTTAATAGGCAGGTGAAATGGGATATATTAATCCTACATTGTTAGTCCAAAAAATATAAATAAATAACATATATCATTATGTGTAATATAAGAACAATCAAGATGTAAAAGAGCATTATGTAATAAATAAAACAATGGAGCTTGATAATGTAGAAGATACCCTAGGATTATCGCGGCCAATGGGAGAGCATTAAGCCCAACACATATGATCATGTAGAGTCTTGTGTATCTTGTATCATGCTTATATACCTCGTGAAATGCATGTGTGTATAGAATAAAGAATATGTTATCTATCGAATCGTTAAATTTCAACAACATATGTAAAGTAGAGAACCAACACATCAATTCATGCTTAGGTCAAGATTTTGTATTTTGAGAATATTTGAAAATTTTGTTTTTTTATAATTTTTTATTAATAAGAATATTTAAAAATAAGTTATACCATATGATATGATCAAGAGGATGAGGGGAGGGACCCAAAAGTGTAGGAGGCTTGGACCTCAATGAGATATTATCCAAAATAGGAGTAGGATTTGTCACTTTAAGACAGGGTTATAAGACGTGTGCTTAGGAGATTGATTGCTTATAGTAGGGGACCTAGGAGAACGCATTTGAAAAAATAGTATGAGTATTATGGATAGGCATAGGTGTAGGAACCAATCCTTTATTAGAATAAAATAATGGGTGAAGGAGCCTCAAAAGGGGTACCGTTAATCATAACAACTTAATGGTAATATACTCATTTGACACATTGATGAAGAGTAGAAAGAATAACCCCAAGCTTATGAATCCAAGGGTATTCTAGAAACATGTCACATGTCCCAATAGTAGGACCAACTAAAAAAAGTGTAGCCACAATAACATATCCCACTATAAGAGGAGGAACAATGTATCTAATAAACTAATTAGAGGATTGTGCATTACATTAGACTTAGTATAGCCCAAAGAAGTAATCAATGTGAGAGTGCTCATCTTGTGCCTAGAACCACTATCAACCAAGACAATGTGGATAGGTTATTGATAAACAAAATATCAAACATAAAGTGTATTATAAGTAGCACCATCATCAAGTATGTCATTGTCCTCAAGTGTAATGAGAGGCCTAGGATCCAAATAAAAAGTAATTATATGAATGAGAGAACAAAGTGGATGATTATATGTAGCTTGAAGAGATTATGCCTTGTATGAATGATGCACTTTCGATTTTATCTTAGATATAGAAAGTGTGGTGATTAGGAAGCGGGTCATTGAATATCTTGAGCATAATAGGATTCTCATTGACTCAAGTCTTAGATTCCTTTAGAGGAGAATCAAAATACATAGCATATGTATCAATCAAATGTTGGATAACATTCTAAAGCTTGAAAAATTTGTTAGTAGAGTGTTTAATACATCTATGGTAGTCACAATAGGCATTCGAGTTGAAATTTTTAGCTCAAGGGTTGCTTGTATATCAACCTCAAGAAGTGGTGGGATAGATACATGGTTACACTCAAGAAATTTTTGTAATATAGCATTTGGTGGGCAAGGGCAAGAAAACCTTGTGAATTTGAGTAGGAGCTTAAAGATAATTTTTATAGGTTGAGATATGGAATTAATAGTTATTTTAGATTCAATTTTATTGTCATTGGTTTTTCCTTTGTAATTAGTTTTTCCTTAGAACTTAGATGTAGATATCAGGGTGGACCCATAATTAATCTTGTTCAATAATAAGAGCTTCGAATTTATTTCTTTTAAATTATGGCATAACTCATCAAAGGATCAAAATTTTCTATTAAAAAATTTGTCTTGTCTTTAACCCATTTGTTGTAGTAAGCATGTGCTTTAGCATTCAGATTCTCCAACCTGTTTAACATTATGTCTATAATATCATCGTTGTAATTATTAGTATAGAAAATTGTCCTTGATTGAGCTTTGTTTAACAAAACGTCATGCCTTGCTGGTTGGTTCTCTACGACAGTGAACAATGAATGCCTTTGAGCGTGATTATGGTATCTTGTATTTATTTCTTTTATCAAAATTTCAGCTCTCCTCTCCCAAGACCGCACCAAATCCACATCAGACATTACAACCTCTTGAATTGTTCCCCCCATACTATTTGATATCAAATTTTCTAATATAAAATGTGTCTTTTCATCATCTGTTTGTGGAGCGTTTATTGGAGGAGGAGGAAAGTCATTGTCTTGTACATCATGCACATTTTGTTGGTGTTGGTTGATGTAGAGTAGATTGAATCATATCATGGGTGTTAAAATAGTTTCCCTTGTCATCATCGCCAGTATCGAAGCCCAAATAATCCTCGTCAAGGATGATGTTGTTGAAAAGATGTGAGGTCATTACACTTAAAACACCTCCTAGTGAGAGTCCAAGAAATTCCATGGTTTCAGGATGAACTGTTCCAACTGATTGTGTAGGAAACCTTATAAACTTGCTTGTAGATCTTCTTTTTGTTTGAACTGTACGTGTTGGCCGTATTGGTGGCTTCTTTGCAAGTGGAATGTGCTCAGAAGATATATTACCTGCAAGATGAAAACAAAAAATTGTTATAAGCCATTATACGGTTAGGCCTTGTAAATTCTAAAAATTAGTAACATAATAAAACATGCTAAATATTAAATATTACAATTTAACTTGCACGTTTGGAGACGCAAGCGTAATATTTTGATCTTGTGCATCAAAATTATTTTGATCATCATCACCCATTTCAGTAGTTTCTGAATACAATAAATGTAAAATAACAATAGAAATATTAAAATATAGTACTACCTACATAATCTAAATTAGTTGTTTGAATTAGTTAATTATATCAAAAGAAAACTTCATACCTATAGTTAAATGCGATGGTAGACGTGATGCACATAGCGACCCCCTAGGTCACTTTTGACGAGGAGCTCTTACTGGTGTTGATTCTACTGAATCCATGTTAGAATTAGGAGAGACCTCTGCAGAGGCATTACCTCAAGCAATTGCCTCCTTATGAGTTGTTACAACTATAATTATTCTCTGCAAAAGAAAATCTTACAATTATTATTTTATTGAAAAATATTGAATTTGAAATCGTTATAACAAGAAAAATGTAAAAGTAACAATTACCTATTGTTCTTCAAGTCTGAGACCAATCATTTTATCATTAATTGCAGTTGGAATTTCAACTTTCTGAAATTCGTAGAATGCTTCCTAATAGAAAGCAATAATAAAATTGCAACAAGAGAGTGCCGTCTTGGATTTATCAAATTGATTGGCATTATGGGCATGGGAGACATGTTTTTATTCGATTCAACAAATATGTGCACCAATCGAATTATTGACCTGTTAGTGTCCGCAATAAATATTGAACTACCCAATATGGAATGTCTGCAGATCTTCCCTGTAATATAATCCTAGCCTGAAAAATTGATGCAACTACAAGAAAGAATTGGTTTGTAATACCTTGAAGAAGAAGGCCTTGTGATGAACGATTAAGAGGAGATGCAATAACAAAAAAAATGTTAGAGGCTTGGGTGGTGGACAAATGTTAAGAGAAAAATAATTTGAAAATAATAAACTTACCATCAACCTACACATTGTAATGAGACTCCAAAAACTTTTTGTCTTCGTTTGTGAGGACAACCTTTGTAGTAACGGGTGCCTTATTTTCAAATGATAATCCAATTACCCAATGTACGTCTGCGGGCTCAATTGAGAATGAAATTTGACAACATCTCAGATGCATGAGGAGAACGGAAAATTTTCCATCATTCTCATTGTAAGAGGCAAGAAGGTAATCAAGCACTGAAGTATCAGTATCAAATTGGGGCATGTCCACAAGCCCGATAAATTTTGATTTTTTGAGCCAATCCTTTTGTGTGTCTTTTGCTTTCAGAAGGGCTACAATTAGTGGGTACATGAGGTTTTTGTATTGGAATTTGGGTGTAGGAGTAGATGTGGTGCTTGCCATTGTTGAAATTTGGGAGAACTTTGAAAATGGGACAGCTCAG
Source organism: Taxus chinensis (assembly GCA_019776745.2). Taxonomy (NCBI): domain Eukaryota; kingdom Viridiplantae; phylum Streptophyta; class Pinopsida; order Cupressales; family Taxaceae; genus Taxus; species Taxus chinensis. Next base: position 663,162,173 of record CM034147.1, on the reverse strand, counting down.
AGCACTGGAAATTTTCGTAGAAAAGTGAAGAAATGAACCTTATAGGGGTATTTATAGAGTTCTTAATGGGTCAAAGGACACATGGCTTAAAATTATTGGCTAACAAAGGAGGTCACCCAACCCATAATTGATAAACCCATCCAATACTTATCCGTCCAACCATTAGCCATCTAGACCCTTGACTGACCAACCCACCGTCCAACCCTTAGTTGTTTAACTCCTTAACTGTCCAACCCATCAACCATCCAACACACCTGCCCAACCCTTAGTTGTCTAACCCCTTAACCACCCAACCCCTTTAACCATCCTACCCACTCATCCAACCTTGAGCCATCCAACCCCTCAACCATCCTTCCCACCTATCCAACCCTTGGCTGTCCAACCCTTAGTCGTCCAACCCCTTAACCGACCAACCCACCTGTCCAACCCCTTACCTGTCCAACCCACTCGTCCAACCCTTCGTTGTCCAAACAACCCGTCCAACCCCTTAACCGTCCAACCCACCCGTCTAACCCCATAACCATCTAACCCAACCATACAACCCTTAGCCATCCAACCCCTCAACCGTCCAACTCACCCGACCAACCTTCTCACCCAACATGCATGCTAACCTTCCCGGCCTACTTTGCGAAACCAGGGAAAATTGCTCTCTGTGAAATTGCCTTTGCCATGAAACATTTTTTCAGAAATTTACCAATGATTCGAAAGTTGGTTTTTGAGATTTGCCACAATTTCTAAACTAATTTTTCAGAGGGACCTTCTTAAAATGAACCCTGATTCTAAAGCTTGAATTTTTTTTAGTAGAGTATTTAATACATATATGGTAGTCACAATAAGCATTCGAGTTGAAATATTTAGCTCAAGGGTTGCTTGTATATCAACCTCAAGAAGTGATGGGATAGTTACATGGTTACACTTAAGAAACTTTTGTAATATAGCATATGGCGGGCAAAGCAACCTTGTGAATTTGAGTAGGAGCTTATAGATAAGTTTTATAGGTTGAGATATGGAATTAATAGTTATTTTAGATTCAATTTTGTTGTCATTGGTTTTGCCTTTGTAATTAGTTTTTCCTTAGAACTTATATGTAGATGCATTATGCAGGGTGGACCCATAACTAATATTGTTCAATACTAAGAGCTTGGAATTTATTTCTTTTAAATTATGGCATAACTCATCAAAGGATCAAAATTTGTCACACATGATAGATTCTTATAAGAGAGATATGATACTCTAAGTAAATAGATCTTGAAGTTCATTGTCTTCCCATATGTTGCTCATATTTGTAAGCATTATCTTGTAGTGTAGGAGATTGTAGGAGATAGTCATTGATTGGTTCATCAAAGCCTTATTACATTTTAGCCATTTGAACTTAAAAAACCTTATCACCAATTTTAATGGAGAAGTGTGCAAGCAATTGATTATCCAATGGATTGAAATCCTTCATAGAGTGAATAAGTAGGTCATAGATCCATTGTAAAGCATATTCCAAGTAAGGCTTATAAGAAAAATCTTATTGAGAAGTTGATCATTGTAAATATAATTGAAGCAAAAACCATGAGATGAGAGAAAATTTTGCTTGAGATCGCCTTCATCTTCATAAATAAGAAGCTTAGGAGACACAAACCCTGGAGGTAAAGGAAAAGACACCACCTTAGGTGTAAGTGGATTATAAAGTAATTAGTTATAATCCACAATATTAAAGCATTTAGATACACCTACCTATAATTGCAACACTTTAGTTTTAAATTCACGAATGACATGTTTGAGGGAACATGTAATAGAGAGAGATTAAAAAGCCATATGGTTGTGCATGTGAGATATAAGAATAGTAGTAGAATTTAGTATGAACATTATAACTTATTGAAGGGGGCTAATAGATGCCCCCATAGTAGGAATGGATGCATGCACAATAAATGTGTTAGTAGTAGAGGAAGCCATAACAGACTCAATAATATCATATACATGGATTTTAGATGCAACCAAACATTTATGCTCATCCTTGGATATACAAAGGGGTGCATCATTGTGTTGAGTATTTTGACATAGAAACTTGGTAAATACTTATTCATTTATAGTATAGAGGTGTCGGTATGAGGATCATAATCATCATTCAAAACTTCATTTTAGGAAGATCCAACAGAGGAAACCATAACTATATTAAAAAGTAGAAATGATTATGATGTAGTGAGAGAAGAGCAATGAAGAACAACCCTAAATATTGAAGAGTATTGTGCATAGAGATGAAACCATTCCTTTTGGACCAAACTATTTGACAGTTTTGTACTATTGAATGGTTTGGTCTAGATAGCAAATGACACTCTTCAACTTTTTGAACCTTTGTGAGTAATTGGAATATGCTTCACTATGAAGTATTATGACTCACAAATGTGTGAAACCCTCTTTAATCCACCAAATCAATCCAAAATTATAACCTAGGGTAAAACCCCTACAAAAAGGTTAGTGGTCGGGTTGAATTACAATATTACACCACTTACATTGACACTACTTTGAAGAGGCCTAAAACAACACATAGTTCACCTAGAGATGCGACATAACATTGCATGGATGCAATTATATTTGATAACCTAGTCACTTGCTAATGCTTCATAATGACTTAGATTGTTTGTGTTTGACTTGGCATTGAGGGATCTTAGCTTGGGAATCTTGACTCTCAAACCTAGTTTGGATTACTTTAGACTTGTGTGGGCATTTCTCCCAATAAGTTTTGCTACTTTAGAGAAATTTAAGAAAGCTTTGGATGCCTTTTGAGTGCATTATGGTTGATTATATTTTAAAAGTGTTAGATATTTCTAGGTGAGTAAATGAGTGCATTATACTTTCTTATATAGGGTTTCATGGATATAATTTTACATTAAGACTGATCCATGTGAAAGTATTGACCCATAAATAGATATCGATGTCACAACCCATGTTCATACATTTTTTGTTTTGGAAACTTTTAGATGACTAGGTAGTTGTTTCCACAGTGATACAACATTATATTATAGTTTTATTTGATTTGGTTACCAGGGAGTGAAACATTTATTATCAATTGATTGATTAACAATAGATGATATTGAGGATTTGTATTTCAGTTTTAGACTATTTTTTATATATGTTATTTATATTTCATTTTAGTTAATTTGATTATGTGAAATGGATAATACACTGGGTACTCATGTTTTGTGTGTGTATAGGTGTTTTCTATCTCGAGAAAAGGTATTATCGGGGAGAGGTGGAAAGATACACTGAATGGGTATGGATAACGAGTTTTCTATATATGGTTCAATACATGGAAAATGGTGTAAATTGTAAGTGATGGTTATAAGGTTTCCTTTGTTGGTTTTGTTCCTTTATTGGTGTTGTCTTATGTTACGCAACATGTTCTTTTAGTTACATTGTGATGAAAAAATGGATTGCATGCTCTCACCATGAAGAGGAGCGAAATATCGTATTTAAGTGCTTGTTGAGTGATGCATTGTCACTTTGTGATGATGACATGTTTGTCATCATATTTATGTTGTGATATGATAAGCATCACTTTTCTTGTTCATAGAATGATGTATTAACTGCAATAATAAGGAAAAATGTGCTATTACGGATTTTAACAAAAGGGTGTTTCATTGTGGGGTAGTACTTGGATTGTCAGTCCTAAGAGGCCTTGTACATCTATGTTATATTATTTTTTAATATTACCTTATTTATCTATCATACCCTCTCTAGTAAAACTGAGACGTCAAGATCGCCTTATTTATCTGTGATACCCTAATTATTTTCTTCTTTAGTCAAACTAAGATGTCGAGGAAGCCCTATGTTCTATGCACCTATTGGCCCGAGTGAGGCCTAGGATGGTGTGGTATATAAGCCATATTACTTTACATAGGAGTGTTTTTTATTATATATGATTTATGTCACATGTGAGATTAAATTTCCCATAGGATTTAAGTGTTTGGAGCTCGCCCAGCTCATTGGCTAACCGCTAACTCACTCAACCACATGGCATTGCATTGAAATTTAACTCTTACACCACATTGAAACCCAACTTGCATTTCATTCTTAACCAACTCTTTGACCTAAGTAACAACTCACTAAGCCATCACCCAATTCATATCGCATAACTATCTAGCTCACTGAGCTTGAGCTACTAAAAAGCTAGTTGAAACTATAGCTCTGTTTAGAAAAAATGGTTCACACTTTAACTAACATAAAAACCACATATATATTTATATAAAATTCTACCTATTTCCTAGCATGTGTGAGACATTTTTTTTTATAAGGAATTAAAATTGAGCTCACAAGTGAGCTTATACAAGCTCGTTGAGCTAATAATTGAGCTTGTAATACATTGCACTTATTTGAGCCTTGTATGGACAACACTTAAAACTTTTCGAGCTCTACCATGAGTTGAGCTCATAGCTGCAATGGTGACTCACCTTGCAACATGACCTCACCGATCTAAATGTATAACACGTGGCTCGAACATGCTTTAACTAGAGCTAGTCTCCTAGAGATCAAATGACCCAATCTAAACTTGAAAATTTATATGACAAAGATCAACTAACCAATTAAACCCATTGACCGTATCTTGTCGGTGCATTTTATATGGACTGCCATACTATAATTTGACTCAAACTCAAGACCCCACCATCCCATCGGTAGATCTTAGTGAAACAAACGGACTTCCCCAAGCCCTCTCTGTTAAGTCTCCACGTTTCCCATTTCGCTTTCCGACAACAACAAACCAACAATATTTTACAGCTCCCACTTATTTTGAAATTTGAATATCCCTCCAATACGAAATAAAAAATTCCCCCCCAAACCTAGCTTTAATCTTATCTAGCTCCTATTTTAAATCATATTATTTACACCACAAGTTTCAAAAATTGAATTCTGTGGTCAGATAGTGGTATGTGATATGTTGTGTGGTTGTATTCGTCGATTTGGAAATAGGATTTGCATAGATATATGAGATTGAGTTGATATAAAAACATTGTACCAGAGTTTGAATATGTGGGTTGCAACAAAAATAGTGTGGATGAGCCCTCAAAGATACTTGACAGTTGGTAAAAGGTGTCGAAGATACTTGAGAGTCGGTAAAAGATGCTAAGGAAGGTAAATAGTCTTCATAATACAAAATTAAAAGAAGGGATAAATTATTTCAAGATACCTCTCCCTTTTATATAAAATGGAATACGCCTCCAGTGTAATTATACAATTGAGTGGTTATAGTTGAATGGATTCATAAAATAGTTTATTAGGGTGCGATAAATAAAAAGGAATGACAAAGCATGGGGATGAATACAAACAACTATTATTGTGTCATTTTATGGGGTTGTGGAAAGTTTTTACTAGCCATTAGTTGAAAATGAATAAGAATTTTTAAAGTAGGTGCATGTATTTTCAAATAGTAAGGCATGTATTTAGAGATTATTGAGTTTAGTATTTTTCATTATTTCCAAGTCACAAAAAAGAAGAAGGGAAGGTTGAGAAAGAAAACATATTAATTTCACAATCAATAAAACATTATGTTAATTTGAGGGCCACTTTCGATGTACCATTATCCCCATTGACATAAGGACAATGATATATTGGGGTTTATATAGTATTGCAGACCAATCCATGAAATTTGGGTCACAATTTGTATCAACTAAAAAAACAATTGGAATGCCCAAAGTTGTCATTCTTGAATGGTGGTCCATTCTCCTTTTGATCAACAATTATTACAATATCAAGTAGTTTTTTCATGTAATTAATCTTACATTTAACCAATTAGTGTGGAATTAAGTTTTTGAATGAATGATCTTTTTATCATAAAAGCGATGTGAAGGCATATAAAGAGATGGGATTAGCATGAGAAGTTCAATGTCAAAAGAGATTTTGGCTTTGATAGAATAAAGATAGATGAACATAGAAAAAAAATTGGCACTCTATTTGGAGTTTAAACAATAAAGCCCTTCGTCCTTAAGCATATTGATAAGGAGGTGGTTATGTTATGGCCTTAAAAATAACCACCCCCTAAGTAGCACACAACCGATTTATCTGACATTTGTATTGTGAAGGAAAATATTCCATGGATATATAACCCTTACACAACACACCCCATAATTGGATGTAGGGAGAAGTTAACAATGATTTGTGGCTTCCATTCCTTTATCATCTATATAGTTGAGCATAAACAACATGCACAAACCCCCTAATCGCCTACCCATAGTCAATTTATTTTTACCTTTTTTTACATTTTTGCTCTTGGGATTCAGCCCTTATACCTATCATTTTTTACTTCGGCAACTTAATCGACCCGCTTGTGTGCACGATATGAATATAATATGACTATGGTTTTGTTTAATATAAGTAGTTTTGACGATTGTTTGGATTTATTTGTTGTTTTTGTTGGGGAAACATGGGAACCATTTTATGTGTGTTGCATAAGGCTTGCAAAATATATAACTATGTGTAAATTTAATATAAATGATACATACATGTTCCTCTAAATTGTCAGTGGAAAATCTCTAGTACTTAGACAAGAAATATCTATCTCATTGTCATTAGATTGTGCACAACCTACTGTAGATTGCACAATAAATGATTGCTGGGTAAAAAAATTATAATTGACATTAATATGTCATCTTTGTCGATGAAATGAATTGTTAGTTGATTTCTTCTAACCTTTTTTTGAGATAGGGTGTGCATAATCCTTATGGTGTTGGAAAACCATCTAAAACTGCACTCCCTTATGATGTGTGTTTTGCTTATGCCAAGGGGGATTACGATAATGTCATACATGTGGATGGAATTAGATGAATATGTGAAATAATGCTTCATATTTTCCTTGGACTCAATATTTTCAGTGTTTCAATATGTTTAGTGCATGTATTTAGAAGTTTATAAATTCATCTTTGTATAAATATAAGGTGATAAATTGCTAAAGTACATTAAATTTTCACCTTACTCCATGAGGTTATCACATAAGTGCACAACATAGTTAGGGAGATCATTGATGTAGTATTTCACCTATTTCTCTTTACACTAGTGAAACTAACAGAATTTTGTGTAATCATATTCATTGTGTTTTAGTGTGTATACTTCCTTCTATAAAGTGCTACCAAATTCATCTTATGTATAAATGGGATAGTATGCTTCTTGCATTTTGTGTCATATATTTTACAATGTTGTAACATAAAATTTTCCTTCTAATAATTGGATGTTAAGATCCACTTGGAACTTTAAAAATGTATGATGTTGAAACTACTCATGATTATACTACAAGAGATAAGAGGTTGTGCTCTTTGGGTTGAGCTGAAACATCAACTCATGCAATTCGCCATATAATTTGTGTTGTGATTCGAGGACATCCTTAAGGAATTTTTAGTTTTTTGCGAATGTATTATGTTGCTTTTGGGAATCATCCATCATGTTATTGTTTTGAAATTCCTTATGATGAATGTATATATAACCAATTTTTTGTCCTTTTTCTCTCATCGTGCTCATATGGTTACATTCATTAGAAAGTGCTATCTTTTGATACATATGATTTGTACCATGTCCAATAAATACTAAACATATTAGTTTACCAAACACAATCAAATGTGGTTGTTTGATATGCATAAATTAACTTTCTATTCAATAAAAGGTATAAGGTTTATGATGAACCAATTTATTAAGGCTAATAGTGAAAGCTAATGTAACCAGAAGGAGAATTCTTCCTTGATGGTGTTCCTAGACCGATGAAATAATATAGAACTATATATGTGTTTAAAGTTAGATTCTCAGGGTAGAATAAATATTACCATATTTGGTTTGTGTGTGTATTCACTCCACTTTAAGGATACTTAAATTAAATTTGAATAGGTTATGTTGTGAAATTGTATTTACAATACATGCATATACATGTATGATTACATGATGGGCTTTAAACAAAAAATGGGTAGAAAAACTAACCTTGGTGTGTAGACACCCTAATTTCACATCTATCCTAAATCAATTAATTCCCCTTCCTCATTTCCCACAGAAATACACTTCGAATTAATCAAATATAATTTGATTAATTATCCATTTGAAAATCCAAAAAATAACCCAATCCTCACCACATGTCATTATTCTCCATGTTTTTCTACTATTGAATTAAAAATTTAAATTCAAATCCTCACCCACTCTTCATGGTCCCCTCTCACCTAAAATCCTCCACTTATGAATTAAAAATCTAAAATCAAATCCTCACCCATTCTTTGTGGTCCCCACTCACCTAATCTTGCCCACATTTTCAAACCATGATTATTTAAATTACTCTAAGTTAATCACTCCCCCAGACTATAAATACAACCTTACCCCTCCCCTCCAAGGACACGAAGAATAAACTTGAATGCCATATCTAAGTTCTTGCATCCTTTGAGAAAAGAACATCCTTCTGCCTCATCCTAATGCCCAAATAGCCTCATAATCCTTTTTCCCATCTAATGCAAAGTAAGAGGATCATTGTTGCAGGAAGGCCTTGCTTCGTCTTGAAGAAAAGCACCTACATATCACACAATCAGGGCTCAACCCAAGTTTCCTAGCCCATTCTGAGGTTTGCTACGGAATGCGAAAGAGGAGGTAATATTGTTTATATTTTACTTCCTTGTTAGTAGTGTATTTTTCCTAGCTTACATTCTGGCACGCCGGATTACTTTTGATCTATTACCATTAATTTTCCAATTAGTGGTTTTATCTATTCATTGTTTATTATTGTTCGTTATTATTTCCTTTTCTGTTCCTTATGGACTTCTTTGGTTAACCTTCATGCTTTGGGTAGTATTTGTGTTGTGTGGTGTCTTGTGGTGTATCCGCAGGTTATAACAACAATGAAACTATGACGCTCATCCTGTCTTTGATCTCCTCAGTACTTGGTGTTTAGTTCCCAGTTCTGATTTTTCTATTCACTTGTAATCTGGAGAAACACATGAATTAGTCATTAGTTTAACATTTTACTGTCATGGGACAACCAATCCGGAAAATGTATTTATTTATTTACTTTTGCTAAAATAACTGCTTTGTAGGAAGTTGATCATTTTTTCTTCTTTTATTTTAGTTAATCATTTTGTGATCTAACTCTTTATTTCTGTTTATTGTTCTTTTTTAACCTTGCTGTCAAAATTTTAGCTTCTCAGGTGAAGTACAAAAGTCATAAAATAAAAAAAAACTAGCTCTTAGGACATTTTTCTCACGTTCAAAATTTTCATTTAGAGTGTTACCGTAGCCCATCTTCTGGAAGCCATAACTTTTTCTCCCAAACTCAGAACGACTTCATTTTTTTAACAGAAAGGTATCGAAAAGATCTATGCAATGGAAAAATAATTTTTTGATTTAGACTTACAGAAATTTTTTGGTTTCATTTCTTCTAACACCTATCTTTTTAACAAAAAACAACAAAATTATAGTTTTTTTTTAATTTTTAATTTTATTTTATTTAACGTAACAACCTCACACGTATGCTCTTTCCTCACACTTCAAAAGTGATCTTGGAAATAAAAAATGTGAGGCCACCCGGGCTCCGTAAAACAATTTTTTTTTATAAATTTTTTGCCTTACATTTCAATTTTTCACGACAACACTTCTAGGTAACGTTTTTGCACTCTTCTTTCGTCGTTTTTTCTTTTTTGTGAAAAAAATCATTATCACTATTTCACAATCATGATTAATTGTAATAATTATTAACTTTAAAAAATAAAAAATTAAAATTAAAATTAAAAAAAAACTATTCTAATTGTATCCGCGTATGCTCTTTTCTTGCGCCTTCGAGCGATCTGGAAAATCAGAAACGGTCACACTTTTTTATTTTCTTGTTCTAACATTACAGGATCCTCTAGCTTTGTTTTCCAACTGTCATTTCAATCATTATTTTCCTTTGTTATATTATTAATATCTGTTTGGTTGTTGGTTGTGTATGCTCTTTTCCTGCGCCTTCGAGCGATATGGAAAATAAAAAACAACCATGATCACTTTTCTAACATTTCATTTGCAAGATAACTACTAATTTGTTTTCTGCAAGACCGCATTGCTGAAATATTATTAAAAAAAACACAAAACAACAAAAATCCCGCAAAAATACCACTATTCAAAGAAAATTGTTGAAACTAAAAAAAATAGTACGCTCAGATACACAATTATTTTCTACTAGTGATTTATTTCAAGTTGGAAAGAACCCTGCGTTTAATCACTTTATCATTTTATTTTTACACGTAGACGAGGTGGATTTCATCACCACCAAAGCTACATCAGTGACGTGGACTTGACTACCACGCACCAATAACATTTGCATCTGCATTGCACTTTGAAACCTAGTCTCATCACAACGTTCGGTATTTACCTTGCCCCTGTTTTTCACTTACAGGAAATGTTGTCATGTAGTGCATGCGAGTCACGCCTAAATAGTTGTAACAACAAAGCCTAGGCATCGTCCCTATAAATTTTCAGGGAGTTATAAGGACACCATACACATTCATCCCTCCATCACCTTCCACCTTTTCACAAAACATGTTCTGGAAGTGGTGATTCACTCTGAAACAGGCAAGTAAGAATTGGTGAGTCTCCTCCAGTGCTCTAAGGGCTCCCCGTACCAATTCTATCCCCGTACAAAATTAGGTATATCAGGACTAGGGTATATCAAAGGATGCATCTTTTTTTGGAGTAATAAGAGCCTGCATCCATCAGTCTACAACATACTTGTATGATTGCATGAAACAATGATTATTCCTGAAGAATTTACCTCATAAGCTAAAACAATTGGATCCACATGATTGCTTGTTGTTTGAAAACAAAATAGTTTAGCATTTTTTTATCATAAAACTTGGCTGATATCAATGTGTTCATTGTAAAATTTCAAACCCTAGTTATGTTCCACAAAAATTAGTTCTCGACCAATTCAATACCAAGCGAAAACATCTAAACAATCCAACAACACAGACTAAAACATCGCGCCAATTTTATTAGCTTGCTTCATCCAACAATACATCTGTCATAGCTTGTCTTCGGCTATATCCAACTGATATTGAGTGACTAGCATTCACTCCCCATATCGTCAATTGTCAAAACATCCTTCATAGCTTGTTTCCAACTATCTCAAACTAATATTGGGTGACTTGTTTGAGTTCACTCATTATTTTGTCCACCATCATGTTTATCCAAATCATAGCCAACACAAATCCTTTCATAACTCATTTTGAGTTATATCACAACCATATTACGATTAACCTGTTTAGGTTAGTCTCCCCTTCAATGGTCCAAAGCTTGTTTAAGCCAAATCTATACAACGTGTAAAAAATCCTCTAATAACTTGTCTCGAGTTACATCATCATCATATTGAAATAACTTGTTTGAGTTACTCTCCTTATCAGTCATCACGAGCTTATTCGAGCTAAATCCAAAGTAATCAAGTTCTCATTTCCACACACCTATTCAAAATTTCTACCCACTTTTTAGCTTAATTAGACACATTTCATCATGGTATTCACTCACAGTCACAATCATGAAAATGACGATGAAGAAGTCGCACAACCAAAACTCACCAATGAAGAACAAGAACAAGTCAATAGGGTGATAAAACAAAACAAAATTGAATATCTGTTACGCATCCTAGCCATGGGGGAAAAACTACCCCCTGACTTCGGGATGGAAAATTTAAACAAACTCATCGACAACGGTGAATCAAGTTATCACAATGAAAAATCAAACAATTCGAATGGTTCTTCGGCCGAAGAGTTATTCACTAAAATCCAATACTTAACAAAGAAACTTGAGGAAGTAATGACTAGAGCTGAAAGATTAAAAGACCTCAATCTATATTCCAATACTCATGACATGTTTGATAAACCGTCCCCCGCTTCTCCATTCACACAAGAATGGAAACTTATGAAAGACACTATTCAGGGACTACAAAAACAATCAAAACAATTCAACTTTGAAGAATTGTGTGCTTGTCCATTTGATACAGAGATATCACGATTACCATTTCCGTCATCCTTCGAAATCCCTAAGTTTGATAAATACAAAAGAAAAGGCGACCCCCATGAACATGTCAATGAATTTTACATGCAATGTCAGGAAGTTGCCTATCGAGACATGTACCTTTTACAATTATTCCCCCAAATTTTAGGAGGACAGGCTTTAGACTGGTTTTTCATCTGCCCAAAGGGTCGGTCACGACATTTGTAGACTTATTGGAAAAATTTGTTAAACATTTTTTCTATAACTTAGACTCAAAAATAACCATGCTTGATCTCTGCAACACTAGGAAAATGCCAAACGAAAACTTTACCTCCTTTTTACAACGATAGCGAGGAATTACAAGTCGATTTCCCTGCTCAGTACCTAAGAGGCAACTAGTTAGCATTTTTGTCCCTAATCTCAATGCCGAATTATCATTCCACATGTAAATGCATCGTCTAAATAGTTTCAAAGAAGTCATCAAAAAGGGCACACAAATCGAAAAACCCCTCATTTGTAAGGGATTACTTAAAGCACCCTTTAGGGACCAACCTTATCGAGACACTCCTCATAACCAAGACAAATCTAAATTCTTTAACCGAAATCGAAATATCGTCAATGACGACATAACTGATTCCTACCATGTCTGAAAAGTTCAAAACCATCCTATCAATACATTAAAATCCCAACAACCAATCATCATCCCTAGAAAGGAAGTTCCTTCTCGGGACCAACGAAGACAGTTCACTCCTCTCAGAGAAAGTCTATCTAGTGTCTTTTGTCATTTAGAAAATGCCAATACGATTACATATCCCATCGTAAAACCCTTCAAAGAAGGACAACCCAAACCAAATTGGTATAAGGACAATGAATATTGCGATTACCATTGCATAAAAGGGCACTCCACAAATCGATGCATGCAACTTCACCAATATGTCCAAGACCTGATTGAACTTGGAGACATAGAAATTGAAAATACTTCTGAGACAAAAACAATTAATGAAAAACTTCACATGTTCAAAAATCCCTTCCCTAACCACGATAAGAATTCAAAAGATAAGCGTCAATCATCAAGCAATGTCGAGTATGACTTAGTCATCTCAACCATTGATTATGACCAAGATTTAGTGGTAACTATAAAGATCAGAACTAACTATGCAATCACCACTAGATAGAAACAAATGTGGGTCCCTACAACAAAAAAAACTGCCACTTCGTCCCCCGCATCACCTCCTAATCCACCATCTAATTCCGCAACCAATTCCTCTCCACAACCTACGTCATCATTCAATATTGTCAAACAATTAGAGAAGACCGCAACACACATTTCTATCATGGAACTACTTAATTCTTCTCCCGCACAACACATCCTTATGTAAACATTGAATAACGCTCGTGCTTTAATCACACATCTTACAGTCTCCAATCCTATTTTATCTTTTGGCCCCACTGACCTGCTTAATCCCAACATCGCTAATAATCATTCTTTACACATTGAGGGTTATGTAACTCATCATAAGATCAAGTGCGTCTTAATCAAAAATGGATCCGCATTGAATATTTGTTCCATGAAACTTTTACATTGTTTAGGTTACACTGAAAATGATTTACAAAATAATATCATAACCATACGTGGGTATGATAATAGCGAGCGAAATTCTGAAGGCACAATTACGTTGCCTCTCCAAGTTGGACCCATCACCTTAGACACGGTCTGTCATGTGGTAGATGTCGAAGTTGCATATAACATTCTCGTCAGCCAACCATGGATTCATGCCATGAAAGCCGTACCATCAACATTCCACCAATATATTAACTTTCCTCATTTGGACAAGGAATTTACATTACATGCAGATCCCTAACCTTTTGAGTATTGTAGATTCCTCAAAGGACGGTATCGACATGATAACTATTGTCTATCAACAGATAAATATGCTCTGCCTCACATAATCCCTAACGAAACATGCATTGATCCTGATACACTCCCTAACAATGATCTGAAACCCTCATCTCCTAACCAAAACACATTTTCCAATCCATTATCTTCCGCTAGTCAACCATCTTCCACCAGTCCTCCTCCCACTAATCAATCATCTTCTTCCACTAATCAAGCTTCTTCTTCCAACAACAATTATTCTTCCACCACACCATCTTCTTCCTCACCTAGCCAACCTTCATCATCCAACCACACCTCTTCCATTAAGATACCTCCTCATGTGAATAACCAAACTTCATCCTTTAATCCACCCCCTTCTTCTTATAACCCATTCTCTTCATCTTTTAAAACTACCAAACTGACTTCCCCACAACATGAGGTACCTATTGGTCCCCCATCCCACACATTTAAAATCATTGACACAGGATGTGGTGAATATCAATTTCAAAAGATGGTAGACTCCTTTTATATCAACAAATCCCCACATAGTTATGGAAAACCTAATGCTCCACATCTGAGAATCCATCCCACTTACCAAATGGGATAGTCAGTTTAGAAAAAGTTTGGTTATCTTGACAACAAACATATTCCAAGTTCTTCAGGATCTTGATTATATAATGATGAATTTGATCCATGTTATGAGTCCCCTCAATTCACAAAAGCTCACCGAATAATGAAAAACATGCGATGGAAGGGTAAAGGACTCGGTCCAAATGAATAAGATCATTTAGACCCGATAAATTACACACAACATCATGGTAAATATGGTCTAGGTTTCAAGGTATTTGATGTTGCTCCCATAATAATTTCAAGTGACAATGATGACACTCGTTCTGATAATGATATCAGGTCTCCATGTAGTCTTTTTGAGGACCTCGTTGAAACACATATTTACTTTGAACATTTATCTGTTAATGTCATCAATTTTGAGCCTACACATTCGAGTCTCATAGACCATGACCAACCACATCATGCGACCATGGACATGTTCCAAAATGATGAAGCCATCGAAGAATTCGTTGGAACTCGTAACCAAATCCCTAATTCTGACCATAGAAAAGGATTTGAAATCAATCTAAATGAATCGGCCTATTTTGGCGAAGAGATAAAATATTCAAATCCTTCACCCTCAGACAATTTGGATCAGAAGCACAAACAAAGGATTTCCCATAGTCAAAACCTCACCGCCACCCTATCTAACAAACATGTCAACAAAAAGTCCCAACATTACACACCAAAATCTTGTACCAACTCACTTCAAACACCCGACACCGATGACCTACATCAACCATTAGCATCGTTCTCCAAAAAGGATACATCTAAAATGCTTGTAGAAGAAACAAAAGACATAAACATTGGCACCACCGAACAACCAAAATTTTTACAACTTGGCATTAGTCTGTCTAACCAAGAATGCATGGAATTCACAACACTCCTTATTGAATTCCAAGATATATTTGCATGGACATATAAGGACAGGCTAGGCCTAGACCCATCTCTTATAGTACACCATCTTGTGGTACATCCAGATGCAAAACCTGTAAAGAAAAAACTATGCAAAATGCATCCCCAAGTTACATTGCTTGTCAAAACTGAACTCGAGAAACTCTTGGAAGCCAACTTTATCAAACCTATTGATTATTCGACATGGATATATAACATAGTTCCCATCACCAAGAAAACTTCTGGCATCAGAATATGTACAGACTTCTGTGACATTAATAAGGCTTGTCCCAAAGATGAATTTCCCTTGCCAAATATAGACATGATTGTTGATTCTATGACAGGACATGAAATTCTCTCCTTAATGGATGGATTCTCTGGTTATAATCAAATATATATTGCTAAAGGGGATCAACATAAAATGACATTTACTACACCATAAGACACTTTTTGTTATAAGGTCATGCCTTTCGGCTTGAAAAATGTTGGTGTCACCTATCAACAAGCAATGACTGTCATCTTCCATGACATGTTACATGATATCATGGAAGATTATGTTGATGATATATTAGCAAAATCCAAAACACGAATAAGGCATCCAAGTGTGTTGAGACGTATTTTTGATAGATTACGTGAGTATAAGGTTCATCTTAACCCAAAGAAATGTGTGTTCGGAGTAACCTCTGGTAAATTATTAGGGTTTATTATCTCACGAAGAGGCATAGAAGTGGATCCTGCCAAAGTCAAATCCATTATGGAAATGCCTCCTCAAAACCTAAAACAATTACAGAGTCTTCAGGGAAAGATACAATCTATTTGACATTTCATATCACAGTTGGCTGACAAGTGCCATCACTTTAATCAATTACTCAAGAAAGATGCACACTTTCACTGGAACCACAATTGTCAATACTCTTTTGCTAAGTTAAAAGAATACCTCTCTAGTCCACTTGTTCTTATGTCACCAGTTGCTGATAAACCCATGTTGCTTTATACATCTACCATTGAACATGCCATAAGAGCTCTACTAGCACAACATAATGATCAAGAAAAAGAACAGGTTGTATATTACCTTAGTCGAACACTTATTGAGCATGAAGTATGTTATTCCCAAATCAAAAAAGCATGCTTAGTGGTCACCTTTGCATTCCATAAGTTACGTCATTACTTACTCAATCACACAACTAAGTTGATTGCCAAAATTGATCCTCTCAAGTATTTGTTGTCCAGACCCATTCTCACGGGAAGAATATCTAGTTGGGTCATATTACTTAGTGAATTCGATGTTGAATTTGTTCCGCAGAAAGCAATTAAAGGACAATCCCTTGCAAACCAACTTGCCGAGGCACCCCTTCTTGGCATAGAACCACTTCAATTCTCTTTTCCTGATGAAGATATTCTACACATAGACATCATGCCAACTCAGACTCTATTTTTTGATGGATCTTGTAATCTCCATGGCTCAGGGGTTGGTATTTTGCTTATCACACCTAGCGGACATGTTATCCCCAAATCATTTCACTTAGCATTCCCATGTACCAAAATATCATAGAATATGAAGCTCTCATCGCAGGATTAAAACTGGCCATATCTTGGAATCTTACAGAATTAGTTATATTTGGTGATTCTTTACTTATCATCAAACAAGTTATCGATGAATACCAGGTCAAGGATGAAAAACTTATCCCATATAAACACATGGTGGATAGTCTTCAAAGCTATTTTCGATTAATCAGCTTTGATCAAATCCCCAGAATTCGTAATAAATCTGCCGACGCTATGGCAACCATTAGATTCCTATTAGAAATCACATCTAGTCAACCCTAGACACATTTTCTCGTTGAACATCTCTTAATGCCTGCCTATGATCTTTCTGAAAACACTATGGTATGTGAGATTATGGGTTTGAATAACTTTTAGTACCATGATATTTATACCTTTATTCATGATAAAACATTTCCTACCGACATGACACTAATGCATAAATGTGCTTTAGCACAACGTGCTTCTCATTACACCATTTTAGTAGAAACTCTTTATAAACAAGGATACGATGGCACCTTTCTCTGATGTCTTAATCAGGAAGAAGCCTCGATTGTCTTAGTTGAAGTCCATTCTAGTATCTGTGGAGCACACACGAATGGTATATCCTTAGCCAAGAAAATCCTGTGAATTAGATATTATTGGCCCACCATGGAAAGTGATGCATGTCATTTTGTCAAATGTTGTCAAGAATGTCAAAAGCATGGAAATCTTATCCACGCACCTTCCCAGGCATTACAATCGATAACCACACCATGGCCTTTCTCTCAATGGGGACTTGACCTCATTAGTAAAATTAGACCAATATCGTGTGATGGACATAAGTTCATCATTACCGCTATTGATAACTTCACTAAATGGGTGGAAGCTATGCCTCTCACTTATGTTACCGGAAGCCAAACATCGAAATTCATTTTTAATAATCTCATCTGTCAATTTGGTATTCCATCCGCTCTGGTTGCAGATAATGGAAAATCATTTAAAAACCAGGATGTAAAAGACCTAGCCCAACATTTTCACATCAAACTTAAATGGTCCACTCCATACTACCCTAAGGGTAATGGTCAAGCGGAAGCAACCGATAAGACCTTAAAATCCATCATGGAAAAAATTGTCAACACCCATGGACGTAATTGGCATACTCAATTTTACCCTGCTCTTTGGGCTTACCATACATCTTACTGCACACCGACCGAAGCCACCCCATTTTCCCTTGTTTATGGTTGTGAAGCCATTTTACCTATTGAGATAGAAATTCCATCCTTGAGGATCTCCCTTAAAGATGTAATGAATGAGGATGAATATCGACAGTCACGACTTCAAGAGCTTGAGCTTCTCGATGAAAAATGACTTAATGCTCTCAATCATCTTCAAGTTTATCAAAACCAACTGCAACACATTTATCATAAAAAGGTAAGACCCAGAGAATTTGAAATTGGTGACCTCGTTTTAAAAGAAAATCAAAATAATACCACTAAAGAACGAGAAAAACAAGGAAAATTTGAGCCTAATTGGTTAGGACCCTATGTAATTACAACTAAATTTGGCTCCGGAGCCTATAAATTGGCCACTGAAGATGGTCAAGATCTTGATGAACCAATGAATGCAATTCATTTAAAGAAATTTTATCCTCGAGATGTTCACTATTCCGGGAAACAACGTGTACATTGTTCCTTCTGTCTTGTTTATCTCTGAATAATTTAAATTTATTCATTTCCATTGGCAGATATTTTTATTATCAAAATCACATCTTCATATTTATCATCATGAGACAGGTGCTAATATAGATCCTATTAATTTTGTGAGTATCATACTTCTTATAATATCTCCCATTTTCAGTCGGTTTCACCTATGGTCATACCTAAAAGCTTACTGATGGTAATATATTCCCTTCAAAGACATTCTCTCTTTCAGAACAAAGCTCTAAACTTCTTTACCTAGTTCATTTGGTCGTCCATCTTAGTCTTTGGTGTTGAACCCTCGCGTCCTACTAGTTGTGTGGGGCTAAGATTGTGGGCAGACGTTCCTTCCAAAATACAAAGCGCTATTGTAAAAATCTATCAATTCAATAACTTATGAATAATTCATCGTCACATATTTCATCCTTCATAGTCTTTGGTGTTGATCTCACACTTCTTCCTGGTAGTGTGAGACTAAGAATGGAGGAAGGTGCCCTTACTCATCGACGTCTTGTCTTCAGTGATAAACCCTTGCCTCTTACAAGTGGCATGGGAAAAATCATAGAGGGTCATTATCATAAAAGTATAAAAACATTGCAAAATATTAAAAAAAAAGAAAACAAAAGAAAAAAAAAGACAAAAAGGGAATTCACTAGCCTATATTTTACCTTTGGCGATGAGCCCTTGCTTCTTACTAGTAGCATGAGGCAAGGCATAGGGAGTCATTTCAAAAATACAAAAACTTGCAATGCTCGCAAATTATAGAATCCTCAAAGAAGTAATTTAGATGCCTAAGTGAAGAGAGAACTATCCCTTCCCCTCATATCTTACCAATCAGCAGGCAACATAACTGTCTAAGCCTAGCACGTGACTCATAACATGAAAGCCATTTTTGAAACTGGTTCAGTTCCGTTATGAAGAATGGAGTCACAATTTTCCAAAGGGATTGTTACTAGCATTTGTCTCTATATTCATTATCTACCTCCTACGTCCTTCTTGATTCTCGATGATGAGCCCACACATCTTACTAGTTGTGTGGAGTCAAGAATGGAGTTGGACTTCTTTTCATCATATCATCACCACCATATCCTGCCAATGGAAAGAGAATTTGTGTTATTCCGATCATAAGTTACCACACGAAACATGGTAGATACGGATAATATCTTGGTTTATCACCTCTCAAAAATAAATCTGTACTTTGGTCCATAAATTGCCAATCACAGTGTAAAAATCCACAAATCATGTGAAAATCGTCAAAAATCCAAAAATAGTGTAAAAATCCAAAAACATTAGAAACAATCGTCTAAAATCCAACAAAAAAATTAGAACTCGTCAAAAATCCAAAAACATTAGAAACACTCGTCAAAAATCCAAAAACATTAAAAAGAATCGTCAAAAATCTGAACACATTTGAAAATCATCAAAAAAAAAAATTCAAAAAAATTAAAAATCAAAATAAAAAAAATTAGAAACGATTATCAAAAATCCAAAAAACATTAGATAGATAAAAATAAAAATAAAAATATATATATATATATATATATATATCATAAATAAAAAACAAAAATGTTGTAAAATCGCAAAAACTCTAAAAATGCCAACACAATTCAACCTTTGAACTATTATCCCCAATGGATGATCCAATCACTTTATGACTACCGAATTCAAAACACTTCTCCTTGCATGAATCCTCGCTTGAGGCAAATTTGGCTCTCATTGCTTCCTTGTTTGAGGATAATGACCCAATACTTTACTATGTCCTCATACCCCTGCTCGGGGGCACATCCGATCAATCCTCACTGTGGAACACGTTAGGGACATGTTTATTGGTTCTTGTGTTGCATTATTAGTTATAAATTATTAATTACTTTCTTGTATCTTGATATATTATAGGGGTCATCTTGATTTTATGTATCCTGGTGTTCTCTCTAATATTCTTATGTTATCTGATTACATGTCGTACTGGGGCATCATATTTTCTTGATGGCCTCTATCTATGCTCTCTTCCATTTGCATATCGTACTGGGGCATCAAACCTTTTTGATGGCCCCTGTCTATGCTATCACACATATTACAAGTCTAGTCATCCTGATATTTTATATCACGATGCATCCTGTTATGTGCTATATTAAAATTAAGATGCTTTTCGATCACTTGAGTATCTTCCTACATGATCAACATCTTACTTTGCACCCCATCCATTCACCCATACTAATACATTCCCCAGTTTGGGAATCCTACTTGATCACCATTGCAGTTTGCGAATCCTACTTGAAAATCTTTCTCAAGTAGCATTCACTATCCAACAGCTCCTCCTTCCCCACCATGCTCACCATGTATTTGATCCATTCATCCTCGCTCCTTATTTTTACTCCTCCGCCACTTACCCCCATATTACCCTTCTCACCCTTCCTGTCCCCTCTCACCCATTCGTATTCTTTCCTTTCACCCTTCTGCTTCCCACTTGACAATATTACTTAATAACCCCTTCTATATGGGATCCTCAGTGGAGGTTTACCCTCTCCCTAAGATCTTCCCCCTGTAGAAGCTTCTTCACCACCTCCCCTCTCATCAAACAACACTCACCACCGCACACATCTTCCCATTCCACCTCTTCTGCTTCTCATTCTCGCATCATTACTCTCACCACGTGGGCATCCCAATTAAGGATTCCCCTCACACTCTCTGCCCTCCACTACATATATTCCTTCATCCATTCATGTTACACTCCTTTGTTTCCTTTCTTTCTTGTTATCACCTCATCTTGTATCCTATTCTACTCAGGCATACCTCACTCACTCTTTTCTCATCCTTCCTCAAATCCGTCTTATGCCTGGTCATCCTACTTACATGCTCTCATAGTATGGAAAATTCACTTGAGGGTTCCCCTTCAGTCCATTTTGTCATACCCTATTCCCACCAACTCTATCATCATTCTTCTTCTTCTTTAGCTTGGCGATCTTACTTAACCATTCTGGCCGCATGGCAATCTTACTTAAGACTTCCTCTTAAGATTGATCTGCCCTATGGCCTTCCCCCATCCCATCATATTTCCCCCATCTTATTTCTCCCACCTCTCGTTGTGATCATCTTCTTCAACCTACCATTCCACCCTTGTCCCCAATATAATTTTGTCTTTTTCCTTGCATATCATCCTTGTCGGTTAGGTGATCTTACGAAACCTCTTCGACAACATGATGATTTTACTTAAGAGATTCTCTTAAGCATGACATGTCATCTTACACTCGCCCATCACTCTACAATCTCACCATCCATCTTTCCTCTTCATTCCCCATCATCACATCTTTTTACCACTAATATCACCCTCCTCTGCTTGGCAATCTTACTTAACCACTCAGCTGGCATGATGATCTCACTTAAGAGTCCCTCTTAAGGATGATCTGTCTCCTTGCCTTTCCCCATCACTACACACCCTTCACCCTTCAATTTTTCTCGGCATTCCCCATTATCACATCCTTTCACCTCCTTTTCCATTCTCAATCAAACACTACTTCTCGCTTAACCATTTGTCATCTCTAGTTTCACTTGCTTGGCAATCTTACTTAACCACTTTCGTCACATGACAATCTTATGTCAGGGTCCTCCCTACGCTTAACTTGTCATCGTGAACTTCTCCCCCGCCTCATTCTTCGTTCACTTTGTTGATCGCTTCTTCCACCTGGTATCTCCTACTACCCACTTTTTCTTCCTACTATTATCCTTTCTCCACACATCCTCTTACAACATACATCTAATCTCTTCCACCTACAATCACGTTCTTTTCCCCCATTTTTCCCTTCTTGATCCATCATCCTTCATACTATTTCTTCCCATTCTTTTCATGTATTGTTTCTTCATCCTCACCTCGTTCATCCTCATCACCCACATCCTCTCCTTGCTTTCACCTAGTCCTAACTCATCCCTCCCATTTTCTTTACTCTTTCCACTTCATCTTCTCAAATCCCACCCACATTTCTACCCACACACGTGTTTGCTATTATTGTTAACATTCCTCTATCATTCTTTCATCATCATCTATTCCCGTGCTAATAATTGTAATTGGGATTTCCCTAAAAATCATCAATCCTCATTCTGCATGACCTCATTCACTCCCTTGGAATTTCTAGAGTTTCCCTTCATTCCTTCCCTCCTCTAAGCCCACCACTCCTTATAAGGGGGCTTTCCCTAACGTCCCTTTGTTGGCGTTACCCTTTCCAATCCTCGTTACCTTTCTCCTTTTCTTCATTTTTTCTCTCACCCTTCCCCACCACTCATTGTAAGGGGGCTTTCCCTAACATCCCCCTCATTGGCGTTGCCTCTTCTATCCCCCATTCTCTTTTCTCTCCTATTCTTTTCCCTCAATCCCACCCTTTCTTGTCACTTCTTACCCAGCTCTCCATCTTCCCTTCGTCATCTTCAATATCTTTACTGTCTTCATCATACATCCTTTGTCTATTTTCTTCCACCTAGTCCTAATATCCTCATTTCATGCATCTCCACATCTTTTCCAATCGATGTCATTCCTCCCCTCTTTCTTCTCTTTACATTCCTTATACTGTTCCCTTTCCACTTATTATCCCCTTTATGTATTCCCTTCCTTCTACATCATTTTATTTGTTATCCTCTTCTCTCTCCCACCCCTTGTCTTATTTCCCTTCCCTCTGTATCATCTTCTTCCCCTTTTTCCATCACGTTTCCTCCTTACTTCCCCATCAATAACCTGAATCTTCAGCATTTCCCTGTCTTTTTTATCATACCACCCTCCACATGCATCTCACATACATGTCTGCTCCATATTCTTAACATTCCTTGGTCTTCCTCATCAATAACATGATTCCTTCAATCTTCTCCAGTGTATTCACTTTATCTTCCTTTCCTCTCCCCTTAATTTTCATGTTTCTCCTGACCACTTCCCTTCCTTTTCTCTACCACCCCTACCTTTTCATTCATTCTGTATTTGTTTCTCTTCTTTTCTTTACTGGCTTTTTCACACTTTCCTCGCCCCTCATAGTTTTTTTTTTTCTCTGTTCTACTTCTTTTTTTCGTCCCCTCTTTCCAGTTTTTGTCGGGGGATTTCACCCCTGTACTCCCACCTCATTTTCTCCTTCTTATTTATTCTTCCCCATTTCCTCTTTTTTCTCTCTATCATTTCTTTCACTTTCATGCATCCCTCTTTATTATCTTGTTGCTTCCTTCATTTGGCACATCTCTCTATTTCATCCCTTCACCCTCTTCAATATCTGTTACTATCTTCATTTTATATCCTTGTCCTATTATCTCTTCAGTCATAATATCCCTTCATTCTCATATCAGCTCCGCATCTTATTTCTCCAGTCGATGTCATTCCTCCCCTCTTTCTTCTCTTTACATTCCTTATATTTTTCCCTTCCCACCCTTACTCTATCTCCCTTTTTGTATTCCCTTCCTTCTACATCCTGTCCATTTGTTATCCTTTTCTCTTTCCCACACACTTTCACACCTACCATATCTTAAAGGCCGATTGAATCCTATATCTTCCATCTTGCCCTTCGTTCGGGTCATGTCCAGTCCTCTTCCACTTCCATTATCGATAACCTGGCTTCTCCGCAGAATTGTCCTGTTCTTCTATCATACCACCCTCGAGATGCATCTCCATATGGTCTGCTCCATATTCCATTCTTCGTTAGTGCTTCTTCGCCATGGGCATCACTCCTTCAATCTTCTCCCTAATCACATTTTCTCTATGACATTCCTTGTCCTCTCCCCCTATACTATGAAGTTTCGTTTGACCACTTCTCCTATTCTCTACCCAACCCTATCTTTTCGATAATTCTGAACCTGTGCATATAATTTTCTCAACTCTTTTGCAGAAGATCCTCACAACACATAGATTCTATTTTTTCTCCATTCTACTGCTTCTTTCGTAATATTTCAATATATTTGTCCATAATCACCCCCTCCTGGTAGGGCATTTTCACCATACTTATTTATCCTTTCCCATTAAGGAATTTTCTAAGCTCCATCAATTCTTCCACTTCCACGCATCCCTCTTTATTATCTCTGTTGTTTCCTTCAGGGGGCATACCTCTCAATTTCATCCCTTCACCCTCTACTCTGTCAGTTTCTTATTTTTGACTTAACTGTCATACATCATGACCTTCTTCCCCTATAATCCCTCTCTCTTATTTCTATCTATTTAAATAGGATGGGTAACACCTAATCCCCTATGTAGGCTTTACTCTTCTCATAATCAAACCCCAATCCTAACTAATTCCCTTATGTCTTTCCCATACACCCTCACACCTAACATTCAAGGCCGATTAAATCCTTCCTCCGTTTGCGTCATATCGTCATTCCAGTCTCATCAACTCCATTATCGTCATATTCTCCATAGAATTCATTATCTCTTCTTTTCGAGAGTTCTGCTATATATTCAATTCTTGTAAGTCCTCTCGAGGGGGGTATGTGTGCACAACTATCCATAATCACATCTTCTCATGATATTATTGTCTTGGAGGATACTATGACATCCATCAGTCACCAGGTACTATTCTCCCCAGACAAACATTCGCTCTACCTTTTTCTTAAGAAAAGTAGATTGAATTTTTCTCCCATCCCATTTACTTTCTTTGAAAAGAAACTACTTTCATAGTACCTTTCCAAAGAGGGGAAAATGTAGACACCCTAATTTCACATCTGTCCTAAATCGATTAATTCCCCTTTCTCATTTCCCACAAAAATTACACTTCAAATTAATCAAATATAATTTGATTAATTATCCATTTCAAAACCCAAAAAATAACCCAATCCTCACAACATGTCATTATTCTCCATGTTTTTCTACTATTGAACTAAAAATTCAAATTCAAATCCTCACTCACTCTTCGTGGTCTCCACTCACTTAAAATCCTCCACTTATGAATTAAAAATCTCAAAATTAAATCCTCACCCCATTCTTCGTGGTCCCCACTCACCTAATCTTGCCCACATTTTCAAACCATGATTACTTAAATTACTCTAAGTTAATCACTCCCTCAGGCTATAAATACAACCTTACCCCTCCCCTCTAAGGAAACAAAGGATAAACTTGAATGCTCTATCTAAGTTCTTGCATCCTTTTGAGCAAAGAACATCATTCTACCTCGTCCTAATGCTCAAATAGCCTCATAATCATTTTTCCCATCTGGTGCAAAGTAAGAAGATCGTTGTTGCAGGAAGGTCCTTGCTCCGTCTTCAAGAAAAGCACCTGCATATCACACAATCAAGGCTCAATCCAAGTTTCCTAGCCCATTCTGAAGGTTTTCTACAGAATGCGAAAGGAGGAGGTAATGATTATTGGTATTTTACTTCCTTTTTAGTAGTGTATTTTTCCTAGCTTACATGGTGAATACCAAAAACTCCAGGGGACCCAAAGACAAGTTAAATCACACCACATAAAAAGGCTCTAAATATGTATAATAAAGGTTTTGGAGAACCAAGACTATACCAATATAATTTTGGGGAGTCAAAACTATAATTGTACAATTTCAAATGAAACAAATGAGGAGAATATGGATTAAAAATTTATTAAAAGCATAACACAAGACAACCTCATTAATTTATTTTAAAAATAAAAATAAAAATAAATAATATTAACCAACAATTAACAAATATAAAAATGTAATATATAAATTAGTAATCAAATCTATTTCCTTATTGCTTCTCTACATCAAGAAGTCTCTTTCATAGTAAAAAGAAATAAGTCCCCGACCATAAAACTATGCACTGATGGGTAGTTGAAGCTGAAGATTTTTTATCCTCTTTGGAATGCTAATGGAAAATATTTTGAAACCTCTCTCAATGATTCAAGTGATAGATGCAAGATGAGACTTTTCATGAAGAAATAAAAGTTCATCACAAAAATTTGGCATCCCTTTTGGGTAGAAGGTTAAAAAGGGAGTGTTAGAGCATGTGAAATGTATGCCAAATGGTTTGGTTATAGTTCTAGGAAATCCTTAATAAGTATTTAGACGTATGGGGATGTGACTTCCTTTGTTATAATGTCTTAGTTAATAGGAAAATGAGTAAAAATATGAAGCAAGAGTGAAATTCAAAATTGGTTGTTCACCACATTGTTGATTTTTTATTGAATCATTGTTGATTTCTATGAAAATACCTAAAAATAAAGGGCATTGAAACATAGAAGCCACACTTTAAATTATGAATTGGTGGTTCACTAAATGATAGGTTCATAATTGATACAATTCTTTTCATTACAAAACTTAGGCCCTTCAAAATTTATCATCAATACTAGAAATAAATTTAAACATTGACATGCTTCCATTAAGAGATAATTAATTATTTACACCCCTTCCAACACACATTTTAACTCATATGCAATTGTTAGCTTTAATTGTTTATATTAGTTTTTCTTATTACACTTAGATTGTGTATGAGAGATAAACCGTGTAATTTTTTTCCTTTTTAACGTACATGAATGTTAATATTCAAATATAAGAGCATGCTTATAAGTATGAGTTTATAAATAATTGTGTGGCATGGGTGCAACTTTTTATAACACCCATATAATTGAATACCTTTTCTTCTCATGTGACTACCTACAACAAAAATATATTATTATTTTCTAGCATCACTGATTCGAACATAGAATGAATTTCACCCCATTCACATCGTCACCAAATAGAAGCTTCAATTTTACATCCATTTGGTCATGCGTGGTTAGTTCACAATTTATATAGAGGGATAACTTATTAAAAAGGGGGTATGTTTGAAATTAAAAATTGAAATAGTGTAATTACTCAAAATTTTATTTTTCAAGTTGGTCAAGTAGTGATACATAGGCATATGAGATGGAATTAAGTGGACTTAGACCATTTCCTGTAAGGAATATTGTATTTTGGTTTTTTAAAGAATTTGGTGAAGGATAACCTTTCCAATATGTCAACAAGAGTAGTCAGATAGATTAGTGAAAGTTCTATAATGTTTTGTTTTTTTCTTTCCAAGATTTTGTAATTTATTTTTGTATAAGTGTGTTTTTTAAAGTTTGTGTTAAATATAATTTCCATGCCATGCAACGTTACCTTTATTTTCATATTCGTAAAGTCTTACTGCTTATAATCATGTTCACAACACAAAAACAACAAAATTTTAAATACGTTCATATGGTTTGCACCACCCTAAAAAGGAATATTATAAGTTGTACTTTATAAAACTAGTAATTGCACATGAGTTGCAACATACAGTGGAAGGGATGTCAAATTTGAATTTACTAACTTTATTTCTATATACACTATTTTTCTCTGTATGCTACAATATTTTGTCGAACTATTTATGTGTCTACGATACTTCCACATTTCACATGCATGTCATCTCACATTCCATGAGACCATTGATGCATCTTGCCAAAAATTTCACGTGCCTTGTGTATGATTCCACATTTTTCATACATGTCTATCAAGATTTTCACAAATACGACATTTGACAAACATCTAATTTCAATTATGATTTTATGGATGTCCATATCATGTTCTAAAACTCCCATTTTGGCACAGGTTGGGAGGACGCTGGAAAAGGTTGATGGGTTTGGTTTTAAACCTGCCAATTGTATAATTTATGTAAATGTTTCCAAGGCCTTCTCACTAAACCCATTTTATAATATATACCCTGCAGCCATAAAATTTCTCCACATGACATTCAGTCAATGCATTTTTTTGAAATTCCTTAAAGCCTCATGAAGAACACCATTTTGTGCCTATTATGTAATCATTGATCTTTAGGAGACCATATTTTTTTTGTGATATATTTTTCAAACAAATTATGTGAATTATAACAATTTGTCAATTGACCAAAACCTCCTTTCAATTATTTTTTCATGGATGTGCATACCATGTTCTAAAGATCTTACTTTGATGCAAGCTATGAGTATAGTCACCAAAGTGAATTAATCAGCTTAGGCAATTGTTTGTTGTATTTGATGAAAAAGTAGTAATGCTTTGTGACGATGTATGTCTTTTATAAGTTATTTCATTGACTATATTTTTTCAAATGTAGAATACAACACATAAAAGTTGATAAAACAATTAAAAAGCATAAACTCCAACTACCCCAATTAACTCCCCAACCAACGTTAAAAAGTACAATTCTTAACTAAACTTTAACATATATAATTACTTATTTTTAAATAAAAACATTAAAAATAATTCTTAGAAAAACATTTCTTAAAATTAATTACTTATATATTTAATCAAAACATTTATAATGCAAAATCAAAACATTTTTAAAAACCATATGCAAAATCCTATTATGGAGACCTTTACGCATGTCCCAATATTTTATTTGATAAGTTGTTTTTGTAAGGTGACATGAAGAGTTAAAAATGATGTACGTTTGGTGGGTGAAAATGACCATGACTATAATTTATTGGATTGAAAAATTAATTTTTTGGCTAGGAAATGTTTATTATGATCAGGGGTCTGGTATGAAGGCTATTTATTGGTTCCCAATGTATATGATTTATATATTCATCGCGGGAAAATGTAATGCTAATAATATAATTTGTGATTAAAAGATGAACGGAAAAGGATAAAATGAAAGTGTGTTTTTAACATATAAATTTATAACTGACACATTAACGGAAATAACTGTGGTTAACGTTTGGAAGATTGACCAAAACTGGAGCCCACCTTCCAAGATAAGGCATTCTTCGCGAAGGTCAGTTGACATGGCATCGAAATAGAATTACCCTTCAACATGGAGTTCTCTAACATGGAAAAATTATTATAGTTGTGGTAGTAGGGGAACAATCTTAGGTGAAAGAGTGGGTTCAGAAAACACTCCATGATTTGGGTTAGTGGCACTCCAGGGGGCCCTTGGCCTTCCCACAAATGCAAATAAGATTCGACCTCATGACATGTTGTTCTTTACTCACAGTTCACATTTTTTGAAGTCGATACAATGATTCAACTACATGGAAGACATCTACTAGGGGAGAGGACCCCATAATTGTCAGGTACCAAAATACGTACATAAATGTAGGGGGTCTTGTCAGCATAAAAAAAACTATATCATCATGTAACGTATCATAATGTCACATTAGCCTTTTCATTTTGCGTGTTTATTTGGAGGGAAAAGTAGTTTTTGAATTGATTTAAAATGAAGAAAAATAATATATAAAGCAATTAAAAGAGAGGTACCAATGACCGAGCGCCCTATGTGTCACATTGTCACTGGCTCTTAAAAAGTGTCATTAATCAAATGAGTGAACTATTAGTCATTTATGTTCAACGAGACCAATGGTGAAATATATCAACGTGCCCCTACATATTTTGGTACTTGCACAATTATGGGGTCCTCTCCCCTACCAATTAATATAAAATTAAGAAAACAAATTAATAACAAATAAACCTCAAAATATATTTATCTTAACATTTCAAAATAAAAATATTTAAAATATTTATATAATTTTAAAAATTATAATATATTACGAATTATTTGAATAAATTAAAACATTGTCCAACAATTTAAAAAAATTGAAATAAGAGATCTAATACTAAAGCCAAGTTGGGTAGCACTTAGGAGCAAATCCTTTTTATTAACATAAATATTCATTTTTCCTTACGTGAAAGTCAAATTTTATTGACCATATTCCATGAATTTAATTCATGATGCCCTCCTTAAAGGCATGAGCATGTTATGTCATTATATGTACTGCACAAGCCTTTAATATTTGGTTCCCTGCCTAGAGTCGTACAACTTTGCCCCGAAAATATGTAATAATAATGGTTAAACATTGAATATTTAATAATAACAAATCTTACATGTCATGATGTGATTGGGTGTTGTCATGTCAAAATTAAATAAACACTAACTACTTTTATGACAACTATCAAGTTGTACTATGATAACTATTGGGTGTTGTGTATTCAAGTCATTGCGTCCACAATTGGACCATGCTCAAGTATTGGTGGCTCTCCCCTAACAGGTCGAATGGTTTTCATTATCCACGATTTAGACTGTTTTGACTCATTTAATGGGTCCCACAACCATGTCAACAATTCATTGAATGCACTGATAAGATAAGCCCTTCCAATAACCTCCAAATGCTTGTATGAAGTTTTTAAAAACATGAAATCTAAATTTGGTATCAGAATGACTTACTTTAGTTGTACATCAAGTGGCTATAATTCCTTAATAACTTACATGATCAAGGTATATATGAAAAATTTAAGATTTAAATGACCATGTATATCTTAAACTAAAACTTAAATCACATTCTACTAAGGGAGAGAAAGGCAAAAATAGAAAAATAGTGGCTCAAAATAGAAAATTAGAGGGCCAAGAATAGAGGGAAATATGTATAAGAATGAAAGGTGAGGAATAAAAGTTGGTAAGACACAAAAATTTGGTATATACACTCACACATACATTGCAGAGAGAAAGAATATAGCAAATTATAAATCATAAAAGATAACACAGATATACAGAGAAGAAACATATACAAAGAGTAAGCATTTGAGGTAGAAAGGGACCATTTGTTATCTCCGTTTTGAGTTCACGACAAAACGATTAGATAACCCCTACGAAATTTTTGAAGTTGATTTTGCATTATGGCCTCTTTTAGAGAAATTCGGGTTTTCGGGTTTTTCCGACAGCTCGACATGAGTTTTAACATGCTTTGTGTCGCCTGTTTTCCGATACCCGAAACCCGCTTCATATTGAGAAAATCAGGTTTTCGGACCTCCGGCGCATCGGAACATGCCTTATTCAAAACATGTTTTGTGTCACCTGTTCCCCGATACCCGAAGTCTGATTTAGTCCTTTGTATCGGGTTTTCGGAGCTGTGAAGCATCTAAACATCTCATGCTTTATGTCTTGTGTTTCCCGAAACCCGAAACCCGAATTGCACTAAGCCCCCTTGTGTCGGGTTTTCGGACCTCTCTAACATGCTGACATGGCATTCATGCCGAGTTGTCGGTGAGTTGGCACGTGCCGAGCTGAAGTGTATTAATTACAATTTTTCTTATAAATACGCGGATTTCCACGTCATTTTTACCGGACGTATTTTTAACTCGTGGATTTTTCGTACATGCTCTTTCAACCTCGAAACCCGAAAGCTCGCCTGTGCCCGATTGAATCGCCATTTTTCGATCTTCCCTTTCTCTGGTTGAAGGTATTTCTCTCTCCACTCTTTGTTCCTAGTTTTTATGGATTGATTGCGCGTGAATTCTTCCCATTTTCTTGCTGGGTTTTGAAAGATTTTTATTCTTCTTCTTTCTGGAGTTGTTTTGAAAAAAGGGGTTTAGGTTTTAGGGTTTATCTCTTCTAAATTACCATTTGGTGCTATTTCCTCAAAATTTTATTATGTGCCTGGTACATGAATGGTTAAAAGGAGATTGCATGTTTGAAATTCAACGAAAAACCCTGTTTTTCTCTTCTCGGGTTTTGAAGGCTGTTGTGCAGTGTCGAAGACCCGAAGTATATTGAAGGCTTGGCGTGCCGGACTTTCCAGAGTTCCCGGCATCAACACAAGTGTCGGGCTTTCTTCCGTTTCTGACATCATCGGCAGTGTCGGGCTTTCCCAAAGTTCCGACATTATCAAACGTATCGGACTTTCTAGAGTTTCCGACATTCTCAGCGCATCGGGTTTTTAGGATTTTCCTACATCATCTTCGCCAGTGTCGGACTCTTCCGTTCTTCCGGCATATCCAGCAGGTCGGAATTCTCACAGTGAGCAGCATCTTCTGAGCTTCGAAACTTTCTTCCTTCGACGTCCTTCATGTCGGACCCTGGTCCATCTCAGGAAAAGACCGAGAAGTCAGGCAGAATGAAATACAAGTTTAAAAAGCTGGAATCTCCATCGTATATTGATTGCAACTACGACATCCGAGACACCGAACTCGGAAATATAGACATTGAAGATTTCTGGAGTAGGGTGAGGAGTTCCTCCCAAACTCCATGGATGAAAACTATAGCCGATAGTGGCTTGCCTCTCGCAGCGGGTTTTCCCATGTCCGCTCAGTGTCCAGAATTCATCTTGGCTTGTGCATCCAGTTATGACTCGGCGTCTCGTTCTGTGAGAAGTCAATCAGGTGAAGTAGTGATCAAATTGGATGGAGGTTACTTTGATGATCTCCTAAAACTGCCCAATTTTGACGAGTATGGAGAGTTGGACATCAAGTCAGCTCAGAAAGCCTGGGACAACGATCAGGAAGACTGCATCAAACATGTGAACAAGAAGTTCCTGATCAAGGCCAAACCAGCTGTCTCCAGATTTCCAAGGATTATCCCCAGGAGTGATTTCATCCAAGAAATCAATGACATCATCACCCTGCTGAGTCGGGTTTTTGGTTTGCCCGAATCGAATGTATTTCAAGGATGGATGTATCAATTTATGATCACCATCAAGAAGAATCAGCAGGGGATCGACTGGGGTACTCTCATCAGCAATGAGATTGATTCCCAAATGACAACGGTCTTGTCAACTGGGAAATTTTATATGTCTTCATATGTCACATACGCAGCAGCCGGGATGAGGAACTATCCCGGGCTGGATACCAAGGGAAGCAGAACGGCGAACCAGGTGTATCAATACTTCCCTCAATTGACAAAGAAGGGGTCCAAAGACCATTTCAGGAGGGTGAATGATGCCTTCTTCTATGAAAATATCTGCAGGATAAACCCTGAGCTGAGGAAGACAAGAGTCTCAGATGAGGCTTGGGCTGAAGTTTCTAAATGGGGATGTATCTTCTTACAATTCAAGAAGTTTACATATCTTCGGGTGGTCATGTACTCGGGAGATCCTTTTCGCCTGCCCCGATATCCAGGGGATAGACTGATATTGATGGAGTTGGTTAGGCAGCTGTTGGATTTCCATAAATTCCAACAAAGCAAACATAAGGCTGCTGTATCCTTCCCAATTTCTATTGGGAGATATACTTGCTCAACAGTAGTGAAAGCCAAAAATGTTGTCCACGAACTTCAGGACAAATTGAAAAAGCATATGAAGCCTCGAGACGGTTTTGACATCCGAGGAGTGCTCAGAGCATATGGAACCCAGCATCTGCACAGGCCAAACATAGAGGATATTTGGGTGGATCTGCGTAATGAGGTTGCTGTTCGCAGAAAGGATAATAGCAGATTGACTATTGCTGAGATTCAAACACTGGAGCTTGCTGATTTACCAGAAGGTACGGGTGACAATGAAAGTGTTTTGGATCTTTCCTATGATGGACTAAAGGAGGATCAATATGTTTTCCCACCTATTGATTGGTCAGCCAGCGAAAAAGCCTCTATTACAGATAGGTCGGCTCTAATCCTTGCTCGCACCAAAGCATGGCTCTCCTCTTGGGGAATGAATTTTAAAGATGATAAGTTTTCAAAGTTGGCTGCTTCAGAGGCGGGGCCCTCCAAAAAGGAAAAGGACAGAAAATCTTCTAGGGAGCCTATAAAGGTCAAGATTGTCAAAAAGAGGAAAGAAAGAGAAATCTCTTCAATTGTTTCTCCAGTAGAAACGGTGAATGTGCCAGAATCACCAACACCACCAGAAATAGGAGAAATTAATTTGGAAGAAGGAGGAAGCCAGCTTCTGGTTTCACCATTTGCTGATTGCTCAACTGAAGAGACCTTATCTCTTGCATCCAAGGCTTTGGAGTCTGGATCTGTGCCTCTTTCCTCACAACCACTCCTACCTCCTTATTCTCCATCAACTTCTTCAGTAATGGCCAGTATTTTCTCTGGACTTTCACCCCTCTCTGCTGGTACCCAAGTGATCACCAACACGCCCCCTCCTGTGCCTCTTTTTATTGGATCTACTACCACGTTGGTAACTATTCCTCCTCCACTAGTAGAATCTTCTCCCCTTGAGGGTATGATACCAGCTTCTGCAACCATGGCAACTCCCTCTGATACGCCGCAATGGCTACTCGAGCAAACTCCGAGGAAGAGGAAGGTGATTGTGCCCCTACCAGCCTTTGATTTCAGCTCACTCAAGGCTCCTACTGCGAAATCAGCCAAGAAACCCAAAACAGTTTCAAGGGTTTTGGTGGATGCTTCAGGAGATAAGTTCGCAGAGATTGCCACTCCCTCGGCTGACAAAACTAGAGAGGATATAACAGCCTCTGATTATCAGGTAACCAGGGTGGCTCTAGGGAAAGTGACAGCAGAAGGGGCGCAACAAGATGCACGGGATTCCATAAACGTGTTGTGCCAAAAGTTGAAAGAAACAAAGGACAGCAGAGATGAGCTTAAGGAAAAAGTGGAGCAGTTGACAGAGGTTTTGATTAAACTCTCAAAACCCCTTGAATCCATACCACCTTCTTCTGTTTCTGTCGGATTCGATTTCTCATCAGTACCTACGATTGAGAAGATTGCTAAAAAAGGAAGGGTGGTTGATGAATGGATCCAAAGGTTGCTCCAACAGGGGAAGGAAGTAATTCAAGACGTGGTGAAAGTTCATCAGTCCTTGGGAGACATTCAGAAGGATGGAGAGAAGATGGATGAAGAATTCTCTCAGGAAATTGGACATCTTGATTTGACTTTTGAAGCTCTCCAGGTGTTAAAGCAAATACCAGCACATCTCTTGGTGGAAGAAGGTATTCTCCCACATACAGATAAGCATTTCCAGCTGACCAAGGCCATCAGGTTCAGAATAAAGATTCTCAATGAAGCCTGCAGTAAGTTGAGAGAATCAAGGGATAAATTGATTGATGGGAAAAGTGATCTGGAAGAAGAATTGCTGAAGATTTGTCCAAAGGTGTCAGTTGGGAACTCAGGTATCCTATCAGCAGATGATCTCTTCAAGCAAATCCAAGAGTCTGTTCAGCATGAACCAATAAGCGGATTTGGCCTTGAGATCATTGATCGGTTGGTAAGGGTTGAACATTCTTTGGAGGCCTTAAGAAAGCTCAGCAAAGGATTGAAAAAGCTTCCCGGCAATGCCAGCGATACTCATGAAACCTGCGAAATTTGGAATGATCATTCCACTGCGCCTGATGAGAATGAAATGCAAGGCATAATTCGGAAGTTCCAGGAATTTCAGAGCAAACAGTCTCAGCTGGAGGAAGAAAAAGAGGAAGGAGCAAAGGATGATGATTCAGATTAAGTCCCAACGTTTCATGTCATTTCAATCTTGAAATTGACATGTCTTTTTCATTTCTGTTTCGTCACATTTTTGAATCATATTTTGACTTGATCTCCTGCGTGAGAATCAAGCAAAACAGAACTCTTGTTAAAATGCTATTTTTTAGGATCTGCCCTATTTTATCTCTACTTCTTTTGTTATAAATAAGGAATGCTTATGCATTCCAAAGGGTCGAGATTTTTTGGAATATTTAGGGGCTATTGGAAAGAAGAAAAACTTTGTGTTTTCATTCAATCATTTTGAAGAATAGGAGTCGATATTATTTTACAGACTTTGTGTTGTGGAATATATCTTACTTAAGACAGTGTTCTTATGTTCATGATCTTAAGCTATTCTTTGCATAGCATCTTAGTGTTTCTGATTATTTCAGACATTATATCTGTGATCTAAAACTCGTATGATTATTTCGTGCTCTGTGTTTACTCGAAAGAAAATACGTTTCTCTCATTTCCTTTCTACTGTGCTTCTTTCATTGTAACAATTTCTAACCCAGTTCATTTACGAAAGAAATATCCTTGAATCGTGTGAATGTGGATTTCGGGATTCCATCCCACCCCCAATGGTTAGATTAGTGTGAATACTGTATATATCGTTTTTACTGTGTTTTAGATTAGTAATAAGCAGGCAGCCTCACCTGTCTTTGAGGAGGGATTTAATCTCATATACTGTGGTTGAACCTCATATTTTGGTTTGACAAAATATCCAACCAACAGTTTTTGGCGACTCCGCTGGGGAATTACGGATCAATAGTATAAAGCTTATCCTCTCGGTGTCTGGCGACTCCGTATTTGCCTTATTTTCAACAAGATCTCCTTTCAGTTCAAGCTGGCCAGGAAGATCTTCACTCGGTCTCGCCGAGCTCAAGGTGAAATTGATCCACTCTTTGAGTTACTGCAACAGCACAATTTCAGTCTTTCTCCCAACAGCATTGTCTCTAACCGAACCAGAAGTTCTTCGCCTGTTCGGAGAAACCGGATCCCTGTGGAACGGGAAGCATCTGCAACTTGTCGTGCACTACTCTTGTCTGATACTCGGATCCCTGTACGCACTCTTTTCAGGAGGATGGCGGTTCAACCTGTGCCTTGGGGCGCAGTTATTGGTCCTCTTTCTTTGACTCCTCCATTGCATGAGTTACCACGTGGATCGCGTAAAAACATTCCCAAGTTCAATGGGGATGGGAAGCAGCATCCTGACGAGCACATTGCATCTTTCTTTGTTGCATGCGGTGTTCTCGGAGTAGCCCACGAAGATGTCTCCGTCTGACTCTTCGTTGAAACGTTGCAGGGTGCAGCAGCTGAATGGTTTTATCACCTCCCGAATGCATGCATCGCAAACTGGGCTACCATGCGGACTAAGTTCGAAGCACGTTTCAAACCAGCCGAAGATTCCCATGCTTTGTTAGCTCAGCTCACGCATATGAAGAAGGAATCGCATGAACCTATGCGGGAATTCGTGGCAAAGTTCAACAAGCTGATCCGGAAGATTCCAGAAATAGCTGTACCTACTCCGGAAAACCAAAAATGCTTCTTCATCAATGCTCAACCTCCTGATATAAGCTTTTTATTAAGAAGGTCGGTTATCCCAGATTTGGCTACTGCTCAGTCAACAGCTACTGAAATAGAGGATGATCTCATCTTGGCCGGAAGGATCAAGAAAGACGTACCTAAACTCAAAAATCAAGGTTCTTCTCAAGGTAACACTGATCCTATGTTTCAAAAAATGGCTAACGATTTGATTGCTTTAAAAAAGCAAATGTCCCAGCAGGTGAGCAATGTTCCGTATCGGGATATCCCTAGACGGAATTTCAATAACAACAATGGTGCACCTGCCAGAGATAGGCCACGGTTAACTCCTGCTCAACCGAGACTAGCAATTGAAG
This sequence comes from Taxus chinensis, assembly GCA_019776745.2. Lineage (NCBI taxonomy): Eukaryota > Viridiplantae > Streptophyta > Pinopsida > Cupressales > Taxaceae > Taxus > Taxus chinensis. Next base: position 663,124,617 of record CM034147.1, on the reverse strand, counting down.
CTCCTCCAGTCAATGCAGCAGTAGAAATAATTGAAGAAGACGATGAAGGAGAAGAACAAGATTCCCGTGAGGCTTTCGAAGCTTCAGGATATGCTGATGAGTCTTATGACGAGTCAGCTGGCGACTCCAGCATTGGGTATTTGGAATACGATGAAGATGAATGTGCGCCAGATGGTCAGTCATTTGCTGTCTTCACTCGGTCCCAATCTCAGAATCCCAGAAAACCTCTTGAAAACACTAAGGAGAAGAATAAGGAACCTCCCATATCCATAGTTAAGAGGGGTACCCCTATTTCGGCGCAAACTGAAAGAGAGGTTACCAAAAAGGCAGCTGCTCCTTATTCTCCTTCTCCTAAGATCAGTGCCTCAGCACAAGCTCATGTAATTAGGACTGAGCCTACCATCATTCCTTCTTATACTGCTTTTGACATTGTTGATCATGCAAAGAGAACCAAAATTCAAATGTCAGAGGCAGAATACCTTCAGTCGAATCCTGAACAGTTTGAAAAGCTGGCCAAGTTCATCAGAAGTAAAGCGGCTGTTCCATCACCTTCAAAAGGTCTCCTTCCAAATCCTACTCAACTCCCACCACAGAACAATCTGACCTCTGCTTCTTCTTCAGGAAAGATTGAACCATTTTATTTGTCTCTACTTATAAATGGGTTTAAACTCAGCAATTGCATCATCGACTCAGGAGCCTCTGATAATGTTATGCCCGCAAAAGTGGCCCATGCCCTTGGACTTACTTTGACTAAGTCATATGGACGGTGCTACTCCATGGAAACTAAACAAGTCCCTTTGATTGGTCAAATCAAGGACGCACAGTTTGCATTTGTTGCCTTCCCTGAGAAGAGAGTGAAAATGACTATTCTGGTTGCCGACATTCCTGCAGCTTACGGTATCCTCTTGGGTAGAGGATTTTGTAAAGACGTCGGAGGAGAGATTAATATGGATTGGACCAAAGCTAAGATCCCGGTCAATGGGGTTCATCAGGTTCTTCATCCTGAACCACAGGCGAAGTATTTGGTGACCAAATCAGATGATCCAAAAGCTCAGATTCTTTTCGAAGATGCTAGCTTTGGGAATTATTTCATGACTTCAGAGATACCCATTGTAGATGTTGAAGAAGAAGATCCCAATGCTATTTGGACGCTCGAATTTGATGGTAGCTGCTCAACCTCTGGATCAGGCGCTGGTGTTGTCCTTATATCTCCTAGCTCCGAGATTTTCCCATCAGCTTACAAGTTGCAATTTGATAATACTAACAACACGGCCGAATATGAAGCCCTGTTATTAGGATTAGAAATGGCCAGACAGAAGGGAATCCGAAATCTCAAGGTTCAGGGAGATGCGGAGCTGATTGTCAATCAGGTCAGGGGTATATATCAGGTGAAAAATGATCGGTTGAAACATTACCGGAATAAAGTTTGGGATAGTATAGAATGCTTTGATGCATTTTCTATTAGGGCAGTTTTGAGAGATTATAATGACAAGGCTGATTCTTTGGCCGTATCTGCATCCCTTCTTCTTCCTCATCCTCAGTTCAAGCAAGATACATACTCTATCGAGATTGTGTATCGTCCCAGTATCCCAGATAATGCAACTCATTGGCAAGTGTTCAATGATGATCAACAGGTGTTGGCTTTTCTAGAAAAGGCTGACAATTTCAGTGAGTTATATTTTGAAGGTTCAGAATCAGCCTTCCGTGAAACTATCTCGGATCCATATCAGAGGTTGATGGTGAATTTATTCAGCTGAAAGGCAACAAGATACCAAAAGGTTTGGTTTCTTTGGAGGGCTTGTTTGATAAGCATGATCGTTTTATTCAAAACAAAAGGCAAGTCGAAGGAGTTTCTTCCTCTGAAGTAGATCAAATCAATCTAGGTTCGTCTGATCAACCTCGGATGGTGAATATTGGGAAATGTTGTTCTCCTGAAGAGAAGGTGAGATTCACTTCGCTTTTGAAGAAATACATCGATGTGTTGGCCTGGTCTTATGCAGATTTAAAATCCTTCAAGCCCAAAGATGTACAACACAGTATCCCTTTGAAGCCTGATGTGAAGCCGTACAGACAAAAGCAAAGACATTACAATCCCAAGATCTCAGGAACTATCCTGGCAGAAATTCAGAAGATGTTAGATGCTAGAATTATTTTCCCAATCCATCACTCCACTTGGATTGCTAACATTGTTCCTGTCAGGAAGAAGAATGGCGAAATCCGGATCTGTGTTGACTTCCGGAACTTGAATCAGTCCTCACTGAAGGATAACTATCCCTTGCCTATCATGGATCAGGTATTACAAACTGTTACTGGATCAGAAATGCTTTCCATGCTCGACGGATTTTCGGGATATAACCAAGTCGAGGTAATACCAGAGGATCAACACAAGACGGCCTTCACGACCCCATGGGGTACCTTTGCTTACAGGAGGATGCCTTTCGGCTTGATCAACGCCGGAGCCACTTTTCAGAGAGCTATGGACTTGGCATTCAGAGATTTGATGGGCAAGGTCATAGTTGTGTATTTGGATGACTTGACCGTTTTCTCTAAAAAACGGAGTGATCATTATGATCATTTAGAACAAGTACTTTTGAGATGCAGGCGTCACGGGATTTCATTGAATCCCAAGAAGTCCATGTTCGGGGTGACCGAAGGAAAATTGCTGGGTCATATTGTGACTAAAGAAGGAACCAAAATTGACCCAGAAAGGGTAAAGGCTATTCAGAGCCTTACCTTACCCACAAGTAAAACCGGAGTTCATTCTTTCTTCGGAAAGGTTAATTTCTTGAGAAGATTTGTACCTGATTTCGCTGACAAAACCAAGGATGTCCTTGGAATGATGAAAGGCAAAGTTCCATTTTGATGGAGTACAGAAGGGAAGCTTGCATTCGAAGAAATCAAAAGGGCAGTTGCTTGCGCTCCTATCTTAGTATGTCCAGACTTCAAGAAAAATTTCATCATGTACAGCTACGCCTCTGCCCACACAGTGTCAGCCATCCTGATGCAGGAAAATGGGGAAGGCATCGAAGCTCCCATCGCATTCATGAGCTGTCCGTTGAAAGAACATGAATTGAAGATGTCACAGATTGAAAAGCATGCTTACGCAGTGGTACGAGCAGTAAAACATTTCAGGTACTATGTGCTGAATTCCCATACTCTCGTTCTCGTTCCTGATACTGCTGTTAAATCCATTCTGACTCAACAAGAGCTGGGAAGTCAACGAGGTACTTGGATAGCTAAGGTTCAGGAGTACGATTTAGACATCAGGCCTACCAAGTTGGTACGAGGAAGGGGCCTGTGCCAATTAATTGCAGAAAATCATGCCGAAGCAGAGTATGAAAAGACTCAAGACACTTCTTCAGAGCTGCCCATGGTGCTTTTCGTGAGTACGACCGATGAATGGTACACGGACATTGCTTTCTTCCTAACTTATGGTGAATGCCCCCCGCATTTAAATCAAAAGGAGAAGAGGACCGTCAAGTTGAGATCTGCAAAATACCTTTTGTGGAATAATGCAATATACAAGAAAGGTATTGATGGTGTTTTCCTGCGTTGTGTTGATAAATCACAACAGGAAAAGTTATTAGAATCCTTTCATAGCCTAGCATGCGGAGGACATTTTTCATCCTCTGTAACAGCGTATAAGATCCTACGGGCTAGGTACTATTGGCCTACTCTCTTCCGGGATTCAGCAGAATGGGTGTCCAAATGTGAAGCTTGTCAACATTTCGTTGGTCGCCCCAAGCTAGCAGCTCTTCCTCTGAAGCCTGTAGTGATTGAAGAACCTTTCCGCCAATGGGGGATTGATTTCATCGGAACATTGAATCCTACTTCCAGTGCCAGACATAACTACGTGCTGACTGCTACAGACTATTTTACCAAGTGGGTAGAAGCCGCACCAATCAAGCAAGCAACTTCTGAAGCTGTTTGCAAGTTCCTTAAAGAAAATATAATTGTCAGATTCGGTGTGCCTCATAAGATTGTAGCTGATAATGCCTCTAATTTCTCGTCACATGAGTTGACAGAATTTTGCTATGGATTTGGCATCACTCTGGCTCACTCATCTGATTATTATCCCCAGGGTAATGGGCAAGCTGAGTCCAGCAATAAGAATCTGGTTACCATAATTAGGAAACTAGTAGATGAAAATCAGAGGACATGGCACAAAGCATTGTATGATGCATTGTGGGCTGATCGGATCACTCCAAAGCGAGCCATAGGGATGTCTCCTTTCCAATTGCTATACGGGATTGATGCTGAAATTCCTATCTCAGTAGAATTGCCGGCCTTGCAGTTGGCAAAAGCGGTTGAAGATGCGGCTTTTCAGAATTCTATCGAGAAGAGGGTTATGTACCTAGCTAGGCTAGAAGAGGAACGAATCAAGGTGGTTGATCGCATCGCAGATCATCAGAGCAGAGTGAAGAAAATTTTTGACAAAAAATCAAAGCAGCGTAACTTCCAGATTGGAGACCTGGTGTTGCTTTGGGATAAGAGGAGAGAACAGAAAGGAATGCACGGGAAGTTTGATTCTTTATGGAGAGGACCTTTCAAGATCCACGAGCTGAATGGTGAAAATAGTTTTCTTCTATCATATCTGGATGGAGGGTTACTCCCTTTGCCTTTCAGTGGACAACATCTAAAGCTGTTCCACCATTAATGCAAGATGCTCTCTTGCATTGTACATATTTTACTTTTTGTAGTGTGTTTGCTTTTGGTTTTCTTTCTTTCTTTCTTCGTTTTGTTTTGTTTTGGTTTTTCTTCTTTTCTCCGTAGCCCAATGAATAAAGACCAGAGATTCTGAGTTCTCTTCCTTTGGTATTACAAAGAAAGTCCCCAGCTGGAGCCAGCTGTTATCTCCGTTTTGAGTTCACGACAAAACGATTAGATAACCCCTACGAAATTTTTGAAGTTGATTTTGCATTATGGCCTCTTTTAGAGAAATTCAGGTTTTCGGGTTTTTCCGACAGCTCGACATGAGTTTTAACATGCTTTGTGTCGCCTGTTTTCCGATACCCGAAACCCGCTTCATATTGAGAAAATCAGGTTTTCGGACCTCCGGCGCATCGGAACATGCCTAATTCAAAACATGTTTTGTGTCACCTGTTCCTCCGATACCCGAAGTCTGATTTAGTCCTTTGTATCGGGTTTTCGGAGCTGTGAAGCATCTAAACATCTCATGCTTTATGTCTTGTGTTTCCCGAAACCCGAAACCCGAATTGCACTAAGCCCCCTTGTGTCGGGTTTTCGGACCTCTCTAACATGCTGACATGGCATTCATGCCGAGTTGTCGGTGAGTTGGCACGTGCCGAGCTGAAGTGTATTAATTACAATTTTTCTTATAAATACGCGGATTTCCACGTCATTTTTACCGGACGTATTTTTAACTCGTGGATTTTTCGTACATGCTCTTCCAACCTCGAAACCCGAAAGCTCGCCTGTGCCCGATTGAATCGCCATTTTTCGATCTTCCCTTTCTCTGGTTGAAGGTATTTCTCTCTCCACTCTTTGTTCCTAGTTTTTATGGATTGATTGCGCGTGAATTCTTCCCATTTTCTTGCTGGGTTTTGAAAGATTTTTATTCTTCTTCTTTCTGGAGTTGTTTTGAAAAAAGGGGTTTAGGTTTTAGGGTCTATCTCTTCTAAATTACCACTTGGTGCTATTTCCTCAAAGTTTTATTATGTGCCTGGTACATGAATGGTTAAAAGGAGATTGCATGTTTGAAATTCAACGAAAAACCCTTGTTTTTCTCTTCTCGGGTTTTGAAGGCTGTTGTGCAGTGTCGAAGACCCGAAGTATATTGAAGGCTTGGCGTGCCGGACTTTCCAGAGTTCCCGGCATCAACACAAGTGTCGGGCTTTCTTCCGTTTCCGACATCATCGGCAGTGTCGGGCTTTCCCAAAGTTCTGACATTATCAAACGTGCCGGACTTTCCAGAGTTTCCGACATTCTCAGCGCATCGGGTTTTTAGGATTTTCCGACATCATCTTCGCCAGTGTCAGACTCTTCCGTTCTTCCGGCATATCCAGCAGGTCGGGATTCTCACAGTGAGCAACATCTCCTGAGCTTCGAAACTTTCTTCCTTCGACGTCCTTCATGTCGGACCCTGGTCCATCTCAGGAAAAGACCGAGAAGTCAGGCAGAATGAAATACAAGTTTAAAAAGCTGGAATCTCCATCGTATATTGATTGCAACTACGACATCCGAGACACCGAACTCGGAAATATAGACATTGAAGATTTCTGGAGTAGGGTGAGGAGTTCCTCCCAAACTCCATGGATGAAAACTATAGCCGATAGTGGCTTGCCTCTCGCAGCGGGTTTTCCCATGTCCGCTCAGTGTCCAGAATTCATCTTGGCTTGTGCATCCAGTTATGACTCGGCGTCTCGTTCTGTGAGAAGTCAATCAGGTGAAGTAGTGATCAAATTGGATGGAGGTTACTTTGATGATCTCCTAAAACTGCCCAATTTTGACGAGTATGGAGAGTTGGACATCAAGTCAGCTCAGAAAGCCTGGGACAACGATCAGGAAGACTGCATCAAACATGTGAACAAGAAGTTCCTGATCAAGGCCAAACCAGCTGTCTCCAGATTTCCAAGGATTATCCCCAGGAGTGATTTCATCCAAGAAATCAATGACATCATCACCCTGCTGAGTCGGGTTTTTGGTTTGCCCGAATCGAATGTATTTCAAGGATGGATGTATCAATTTATGATCACCATCAAGAAGAATCAGCAGGGGATCGACTGGGGTACTCTCATCAGCAATGAGATTGATTCCCAAATGACAACGGTCTTGTCAACTGGGAAATTTTATATGTCTTCATATGTCACATACGCAGCAGCCGGGATGAGGAACTATCCCGGGCTGGATACCAAGGGAAGCAGAACGGTGAACCAGGTGTATCAATACTTCCCTCAATTGACAAAGAAGGGGTCCAAAGACCATTTCAGGAGGGTGAATGATGCCTTCTTCTATGAAAATATCTGCAGGATAAACCCTGAGCTGAGGAAGACAAGAGTCTCAGATGAGGCTTGGGCTGAAGTTTCTAAATGGGGATGTATCTTCTTACAATTCAAGAAGTTTACATATCTTCGGGTGGTCATGTACTCGGGAGATCCTTTTCGCCTGCCCCGATATCCAGGGGATAGACTGATATTGATGGAGTTGGTTAGGCAGCTGTTGGATTTCCATAAATTCCAACAAAGCAAACATAAGGCTGCTGTATCCTTCCCAATTTCTATTGGGAGATATACTTGCTCAACAGTAGTGAAAGCCAAAAATGTTGTCCACGAACTTCAGGACAAATTGAAGAAGCATATGAAGCCTCGAGATGGTTTTGACATCCGAGGAGTGCTCAGAGCATATGGAACCCAGCATCTGCACAGGCCAAACATAGAGGATATTTGGGTGGATCTGCGTAATGAGGTTGCTGTTCGCAGAAAGGATAATAGCAGATTGACTATTGCTGAGATTCAAACACTGGAGCTTGCTGATTTACCAGAAGGTACGGGTGACAATGAAAGTGTTTTGGATCTTTCCTATGATGGACTAAAGGAGGATCAATATGTTTTCCCACCTATTGATTGGTCAGCCAGCGAAAAAGCCTCTATTACAGATAGGTCGGCTCTAATCCTTGCTCGCACCAAAGCATGGCTCTCCTCTTGGGGAATGAATTTTAAAGATGATAAGTTTTCAAAGTTGGCTGCTTCAGAGGCGGGGCCCTCCAAAAAGGAAAAGGACAGAAAATCTTCTAGGGAGCCTATAAAGGTCAAGATTGTCAAAAAGAGGAAAGAAAGAGAAATCTCTTCAATTGTTTCTCCAGTAGAAACGGTGAATGTGCCAGAATCACCAACACCACCAGAAATAGGAGAAATTAATTTGGAAGAAGGAGGAAGCCAGCTTCTGGTTTCACCATTTGTTGATTGCTCAACTGAAGAGACCTTATCTCTTGCATCCAAGGCTTTGGAGTCTGGATCTGTGCCTCTTTCCTCACAACCACTCCTACCTCCTTATTCTCCATCAACTTCTTCAGTAATGGCCAGTATTTTCTCTGGACTTTCACCCCTCTCTGCTGGTACCCAAGTGATCACCAACACGCCCCCTCCTGTGCCTCTTTTTATTGGATCTACTACCACGTTGGTAACTATTCCTCCTCCACTAGTAGAATCTTCTCCCCTTGAGGGTATGATACCAGCTTTTGCAACCATGGCAACTCCCTCTGATACACCGCAATGGCTACTCGAGCAAAATCCGAGGAAGAGGAAGGTGATTGTGCCCCTACCAGCCTTTGATTTCAGCTCACTCAAGGCTCCTACTGCGAAATCAGCCAAGAAACCCAAAACAGTTTCAAGGGTTTTGGTGGATGCTTCAGGAGATAAGTTCACAGAGATTGCCACTCCCTCGGCTGACAAAACTAGAGAGGATATAACAGCCTCTGATTATCAGGTAACCAGGGTGGCTCTAGGGAAAGTGACAGCAGAAGGGGCGCAACAAGATGCACGGGATTCCATAAACGTGTTGTGCCAAAAGTTGAAAGAAACAAAGGACAGCAGAGATGAGCTTAAGGAAAAAGTGGAGCAGTTGACAGAGGTTTTGATTAAACTCTCAAAACCCCTTGAATCCATACCACCTTCTTCTGTTTCTGTCGGATTCGATTTCTCATCAGTACCTACGATTGAGAAGATTGCTAAAAAAGGAAGGGTGGTTGATGAATGGATCCAAAGGTTGCTCCAACAGGGGAAGGAAGTAATTCAAGACGTGGTGAAAGTTCATCAGTCCTTGGGAGACATTCAGAAGGATGGAGAGAAGATGGATGAAGAATTCTCTCAGGAAATTGGACATCTTGATTTGACTTTTGAAGCTCTCCAGGTGTTAAAGCAAATACCAGCACATCTCTTGGTGGAAGAAGGTATTCTCCCACATACAGATAAGCATTTCCAGCTGACCAAGGCCATCAGGTTCAGAATAAAGATTCTCAATGAAGCCTGCAGTAAGTTGAGAGAATCAAGGGATAAACTGATTGATGGGAAAAGTGATCTGGAAGAAGAATTGCTGAAGATTTGTCCAAAGGTGTCAGTTGGGAACTCAGGTATCCTATCAGCAGATGATCTCTTCAAGCAAATCCAAGAGTCTGTTCAGCATGAACCAATAAGCGGATTTGGCCTTGAGATCATTGATCGGTTGGTAAGGGTTGAACATTCTTTGGAGGCCTTAAGAAAGCTCAGCAAAGGATTGAAAAAGCTTCCCGGCAATGCCAGCGATATTCATGAGACCTGCGAAATTTGGAATGATCATTCCACTGCGCCTGATGAGAACGAAATGCAAGGCATAATTCGGAAGTTCCAGGAATTTCAGAGCAAACAGTCTCAGCTGGAGGAAGAAAAAGAGGAAGGAGCAAAGGATGATGATTCAGATTAAGTCCCAACGTTTCATGTCATTTCAATCTTGAAATTGACATGTCTTTTTCATTTCTGTTTCGTCACATTTTTTGAATCATATTTTGACTTGATCTCCTGCGTGAGAATCAAGCAAAACAGAACTCTTGTTAAAATGCTATTTTTTAGGATCTGCCCTATTTTATCTCTACTTCTTTTATTATAAATAAGGGATGCTTATGCATTCCAAAGGGTCGAGATTTTTTGGAATATTTAGGGGCTATTGGAAAGAAGAAAAACTTTGTGTTTTCATTCAATCATTTTGAAGAATAGGAGTTGATATCATTTTACAGACTTTGTGTTGTGGAATATATCTTACTTAAGACAGTGTTCTTATGTTCATGATCTTAAGCTATTCTTTGCATAGCATCTTAGTGTTTCTGATTATTTCAGACATTATATCTGTGATCTAAAGCTCGTATGATTATTTCGTGCTCTGTGTTTACTCGAAAGAAAATACGTTTCTCTCATTTCCTTTCTACTGTGCTTCTTTCATTGTAACAATTTCTAACCCAGTTCATTTACGAAAGAAATATCCTTGAATCGTGTGAATGTGGATTTCGGGATTCCATCCCACCCCCAATGGTTAGATTAGTGTGAATACTGTATATATCATTTTTACTGTGTTTTAGATTAGTAATAAGCAGGCAGCCTCACCTGTCTTTGAGGAGGGATTTAATCTCATATACTGTGGTTGAACCTCATATTTTGGTTTGACAAAATATCCAACCAACAAATATAATATGTATATTATAATAAATTTATTTATATGAAATACATCAATAGATATTGATTTCATGGTTCTTAGGTTTGATTTTTACATACCTCTTTAACCAACAACTTCACTAAATTCTTGATCAATTTCCCGTTGATTTATGGCAAATGGAATCATTTAGCTACGCGATTGTGTAGGACTCAAAAATATCTATCAAGAAAAAAGACCCAAACATTACTACATTGCCATGATATTATTATTATTTGATTGAATTCTTAAAAAAAGAAACATAACTATTTAAGTGACAATCCAATAGAAGCCAAATTTATGAATGAACTGTCACATGACAATCGAATTTAATTTCGAGAAATAAAAGTGAACAATGCACTCCATTACAACCTTGCCTGCCATTGTAGAACGTCTCTTAGCGTAATTAAAATAGAGTTATGACCATTGATATGTTAAAACCAAAGGCCCGACTGAATGGTTAAGGACGCAAAATTAGGGGCGAGGGGTCCTAAGGTTGACTTCCTCCACCCATTAACACTATTTCAAAATGAAAACTTGGTTGTGTATAAACTTTACTAAAATGTAAACTTAGTTTAAACATAAACTTATAATTAACTTCCAACATTAATCATACAACATCATAATAATGTATTATTACTTGTAATTAGTGACTATAATATGCCACAAATTTGAAAACACAACAAAAAACATGTACTTAGCTACACAAGATTGTACATGAGAGATTTGGGTGCATAGAATGGATAAACTAAGAGAGATGAGCCTGTAGAGACTTTCATTAGAAAACTCCTGGTTTAGGACCCTATAGGTCTTCTCAGAAATATTTTACGGCCCCTGGGACCTACTATATGGTCTTGCACCTATTTGGTATTAGGTTTTGAAACTTGCTCTATCCTTTGGTGGCTTAGAAATGTGTTTTGTTGTTGAACCCTTAGTGTCACACAATCTTGAAACCATTTGTAATTAGTTGAATTAAATTGAAATTCTAACCATGGGTGGGAAACCCTACAATATGTAATGTCCCCTTTTCTATGCAAAAAGCCTGAGGGTCAAGTCAAGTCCAAGCCATGGTTAGACCCAAGGGGCTGTGGGACACTGATAGCTAAAGGGAAGGGGCCACGTGGTTCCACTATTAATTTTGCGTTGAGGGTCGCTTTTGGACCATGATGAATTTAAGGGGAAAATAAACTTAAAGCTATTTTTATTTTATTGACCCCTTCGTGGAATAAAACGCATATAGGTCTTTTAGGGCTCTTTTGCCTTGGAAGGTATATAAGGAGCTGAGAGAGAAATGAGAGGGAATTTTTTTTCATATACATTTTAGCCTCTTTCACGTGCCGTTGCTGCTATTTTGCTTCTACAACTTGTGGAGTCAAATCCCATAGGGACCGTAACTTCGGTGGTGAGAGACCCGTCCCTAGCTAGCAGGGCATTCTTTGGTAGTGAGAGATCTACCCTAGTCTGTCATTTTGGAGCTATTTTCTTGGGATGTGTTACAGAGATCTTATCTGAGGTTTCAGAGGATGGATTTTGAGGGTTTTCAGGGCATTTGAGGAAGATAATCAGTGGGCTTCTGGATCAGATTCACGACAGCCATTTGGGCAGGGCCGGTGGTAGCTCATTGAAGGTGCCTCCATCATTTTACGACCCCTTTTCCCAAATGTGGCAACTTACAACCTTTATTTGGGGGTTTTCCAGTCAACCGTTGTTAGATCTGAAGGTGGAAATATTATTTCTTGTATCTGTTAATGTATTTCCAAAGACCCTTAATTTATGCTTGTGTATTTGGTGATTTATGAATTTTAGAAGTTTACTAACCGCCCAGGGCACTCTGTAATTCTCTAGCAACAATAGAAAATTCCAAATTTTTTGTTCTAGTGTTTATTATTATTATTGCAAGCTTCCCACAAAATTTCATGCACTTTGGGTAAGTATTTTGTGAGATATCAATTAAATACCATTCACTGTCTTAGCTGGTCATTTTAAGTAAAAATCAGTATTTTACTTTGCTGTAATTTTTCATATATTTGGTGCATTTTAAGTGTTATCCCATAAGGGATACCACACAATAAGGTTGGTGTTTGGGTTGAAGTGCAATCCATGCACTCCCTACATTGACACTACTCATAAGAAGCCTTCAATAACACAAAATTCTCCACCTAACACATGATATATATATGAATGAAACTACTTGACAACTTGAATCACTTTGATCATATTTGAGATGGTTGTGCTCTTGCTAATACTTTGAAGTAGGTATTTTTTTGTGCTTGGAAGTGAGGGAAGAGAAACTCCTTAAATTGGTTGAGTGTTTCAGAACTATAGTAATGGTTTCCCTAATGGATGCACATCGAATTTAGGAAGATTTAGGGAGCCTTTGAGTGCTTTTTGCATGCATTTATAACGAGGTAAACAAGGTGATGTTAACTTGCTTATATATGGTTCTGAAGGAAAATCATTATGATAAGGCTGACCCAAGAAGATGAAAATACCTAACAATTGTTATTACATCAAAAGAAGAGTTGGAAGATGTGCCAATCCATAACAATACATGTCAACTAGGACTAGATTTCACATCCCTGACCTTATTGTATGTTTTTGGATAGAAAGATAGTAGATGTAATATGCAAGTTGCACCATGATGGTTAAAGGTTAAGCAATAATTTTATGGATCTGTATTCAAAAGCTTTTAACACATCAATGTGTAGGAATAAGCAAGTTGGGAGAGAGATACCAAGATGTACTAAGTGGGGATAGGATGTAAGTGTAAATATTGTAGCTACTTGAGGAAACTACTTACTTAGATTAGGTGGTGCATGGTTGTGTGATTTAAATATAAAAAAACATTTCCAATTTTTTTATAAAGGTCTTCAAGCTACTTGAAGGTCTTATAAATAAATAAAAATAAAACATATAATGATCACCTATACATTTCAAAAAAAGTTTAAGTGACAATAATTTAGCTTTAATTTATTTCAACCATTTTAATACTTAAACATATCGATATAACTTGTATAGGTTTAAAAAAATGTATCTTACACATTAATATGTAAAAAATGGGCAACAATCACATTTCCAATTTGTATGTTGCAAGAGATGTGGATATCAAAATTTTACAAGAACTTGACTACTAAAAACATGATAAACATGTAAACAACTGTCAAATTTAAAATCATGACACTCATATCCTAAGGAAGATAATGAGGGAAAATTATGATTTTGTGAGCAGATGGTACCACTAAAAATATATAAAGGATTGACTCCAACTGCAAACAAAAACAAACAAATTAACCATACTTTATTGGATATTTTGAAGTCATAATGTAGCCAAATTCGAAACAAACTCAATATACTGCTAATAATATGAACTCCAAAAGAAAATAGACCCCCTTCTTTGTTATTGAATCATGAATTGCAATGTTTCCTAAATAGGAAAACAACTCCCAAATCAATTTTCCAAGCAAACTCTAACTAATTTTTGACTAAATCTACTCTAGTGTTATTACATCAAAAGAAGAGTTGGAAGATGTGCCAATCCATAACAATACATGTCAACTAGGACTAGATTTCACATCCTGACCTTATTGTATGTTTTTGGATAGAAAGATAGTAGATGTAATATGCAAGTTGCACCATGATGGTTAAAGGTTAAGCAATAATTTTATGGATCTGTATTCAAAAGCTTTTAACACATCAATGTGTAGGAATAAGCAAGTTGGGAGAGAGATACCAAGATGTACTAAGTGGGGATAGGATGTAAGTGTAAATATTGTAGCTACTTGAGAAACTACTTACTTAGATTAGGTGGTGCATGGTTGTGTGATTTAAATATAAAAAACATTTCCAATTTTTTATAAAGGTCTTCAAGCTACTTGAAGGTCTTATAAATAAATAAAAATAAAACATATAATGATCACCTATACATTTCAAAAAAAGTTTAAGTGACAATAATTTAGCTTTAATTTATTTCAACCATTTTAATACTTAAACATATCGATATAACTTGTATAGGTTTAAAAAAATGTATCTCACACATTAATATGTAAAAAATGGGCAACAATCACATTTCCAATTTGTATGTTGCAAGAGATGTGGATATCAAAATTTTACAAGAACTTGACTACTAAAAACATGATAAACATGTAAACAACTGTCAAATTTAAAATCATGACACTCATATCCTAAGGAAGATAATGAGGGAAAATTATGATTTTGTGAGCAGATGGTACCCTAAAAATATATAAAGGATTGACTCCAACTGCAAACAAAAACAAACAAATTAACCATACTTTATTGGATATTTTGAAGTCATAATGTAGCCAAATTCGAAACAAACTCAATATACTGCTAATAATATGAACTCCAAAAGAAAATAGACCCCCTTCTTTGTTATTGAATCATGAATTGCAATGTTTCCTAAATAGGAAAACAACTCCCAAATCAATTTTCCAAGCAAACTCTAACTAATTTTTGACTAAATCTACTCTAGTGTTATTACATCAAAAGAAGAGTTGGAAGATGTGCCAATCCATAACAATACATGTCAACTAGGACTAGATTTCACATCCTGACCTTATTGTATGTTTTTGGATAGAAAGATAGTAGATGTAATATGCAAGTTGCACCATGATGGTTAAAGGTTTAAGCAATAATTTTATGGATCTGTATTCAAAATTTTTTAACACATCAATGTGTAGGAATAAGCAAGTTGGGAGAGAGATACCAAGATGTACTAAGTGGGGATAGGATGTAAGTGTAAATATTGTAGCTACTTGAGAAACTACTTACTTAGATTAGGTGGTGCATGGTTGTGTGATTTAAATATAAAAAAACATTTCCAATTTTTTATAAAGGTCTTCAAGCTACTTGAAGGTCTTATAAATAAATAAAAATAAAACATATAATGATCACCTATACATTTCAAAAAAAGTTTAAGTGACAATAATTTAGCTTTAATTTATTTCAACCATTTTAATACTTAAACATATCGATATAACTTGTATAGGTTTAGAAAAAATATATCTCACACATTAATATGTAAAAAATGGGCAACAATCACATTTCCAATTTGTATGTTGCAAGAGATGCGGATATCAAAATTTTACAAGAACTTGCCTACTAAAAACATGATAAACATGTAAACAACTGTCAAATTTAAAATCATGACACTCATATCCTAAGGAAGATAATGAGGGAAAATTATGATTTTGTGAGCAGATGGTACCCTAAAAATATATAAAGGATTGACTCCAACTGCAAACAAAAACAAACAAATTAGCCATACTTTATTGGATATTTTGAAGTCATAATGTAGCCAAATTCGAAACAAACTCAATATACTGCTAATAATATGAACTCCAAAAGAAAATAGGACCCCCTTCTTTGTTATTGAATCATGAATTGCAATGTTTCCTAAATAGGAAAACAACTCCCAAATCAATTTTCCAAGCAAACTCTAACTAATTTTGACTAAATCTACTCTAGTGTTATTACATCAAAAGAAGAGTTGGAAGATGTGCCAATCCATAACAATACATGTCAACTAGGACTAGATTTCACATCCTGACCTTATTGTATGTTTTTGGATAGAAAGATAGTAGATGTAATATGCGAGTTGCACCATGATGGTTAAAGGTTAAGCAATAATTTTATGGATTTGTATTCAAAAGTTTTTAACACATCAATGTGTAGGAATAAGCAAGTTTCGAGAGAGATACCAAGATGTACTAAGTGGGGATAGGATGTAAGTGTAAATATTGTAGCTACTTGAGAAACTACTTACTTAGATTAGGTGGTGCATGGTTGTGTGATTTAAATATAAAAAACATTTCCAATTTTTTATAAAGGTCTTCAAGCTACTTGAAGGTCTTATAAATAAATAAAAATAAAACATATAATGATCACCTATACATTTCAAAAAATTTTTAAGTGACAATAATTTAGCTTTAATTTATTTCAACCATTTTAATACTTAAACATATCGATATAACTTGTATAGGTTTAAAAAAATGTATCTTACACATTAATATGTAAAAAATGGGCAACAATCACATTTCCAATTTGTATGTTGCAAGAGATGCGGATATCAAAATTTTACAAGAACTTGACTACTAAAAACATGATAAACATGTAAACAACTGTCAAATTTAAAATCATGACACTCATATCCTAAGGAAGATAATGAGGGCAAATTATGATTTTGTGAGTAGATGGTACCCTAAAAATATATAAAGGATTGACTCCAACTGCAAACAAAAACAAACAAATTAGCCATACTTTATTGGATATTTTGAAGTCATAATGTAGCCAAATTCGAAACAAACTCAATATACTGCTAATAATATGAACTCCAAAAGAAAATAGACCCCCTTCTTCGTTATTGAATCATGAATTGCAATGTTTCCTAAATAGGAAAACAACTCCCAAATCAATTTTCCAAGCAAACTCTAACTAATTTTGACTAAATCTACTCTAGGTGGCGGAAATTACTATTTTTAGCAATTTACGAAAACATGTTATTCTTAGTAAGTTCACATGCTTATTCGTACGAGGACAAAAATTGCCACGCATCTTCTACATGCCTAAATTAGAGGAACTGCTAACTTTCCAATTCATAATGTGACTAATAGACTAAAATTAACTAATGCCCTAAAATAGGAAAAAATCGAACTACAACTTAAATCCTAATTTTCGGGCCTGAAAATGTGTCGAAACTTGCTCCAACTAGTAGGGTAGTTGATCGGTGCGTTCGTCTCATCGAAACATGTGGTTTCAAAAAAAAAACGTACTCAAATAGACACTTGAAGCACACATTATGACCTTTTCAAGTTCCTGCTAATTTTGGTGCATCAAGTCAACATTGAAACAAACATAAATTTAGTGTATGAAATTCTATTTATGTGTACAACTTTATCCCATTGAGTTTTTTAATGTGTCTTCACCAATCATCAAAATGCAACAGATCAACTAGTTTCTTTAGATTGATTCTAAAGATCGCAAGTCAAGATTTGAGTAACTCAAAAAAATCCTTTGTTAAACCCTTCTTTATCATCCGATAGAAAATAGCTCTATCAATTTTGAAACAAAAGAATACACAATGTTAGATTAGCTCTTTGAATTGATATTCTACCAATGCCTATAAATCCCAATTTCCAAATCATGTATAGTATGGATATCTTAGTTGACAGGAAAACATAGTGTGTCAACGACATGATTTGCATTAATTGTAAGATAACTAATCTATTAAATTTCCTTGTAATATCTTACACATAAAAAATAAGAACAAAGTTTTTCACAATCTATTATCTTGCTTAGGAATTCAATTAGATTCTCTACCACAAATCTGTGACCAAATTTAGAAAAAAAAAGGCATCATACAAAAATGAAATTAAGATCTATATTAAGTTGTAACATTCACTTAATTTCTATTGTTGTTTAATGTATTGCTTTTGCTCCAATATTAAGTTGGACAAAATAAAACAAAATGCAGTCCAAAATTAAAAAAAATTGAAGGAAAGAAATTTGAGGTACTAAATATGACGCCCACCACCTCACACTTCCCACAAATAGGAAAATACCATTCTATTCTCTACAAATAAAAAGGATTCAAATATTTTCCAATTTTCACACCAATTTTGCATGTTCTTAATAATTGAGAATGAGGAGATCAAGCATCATATTTAGGCGTTGATTCAAAAGGGGAACATTTGACCAACTATGTCACCTTTGGAATCCCGATTGTTCTTTCTCGAAAAAAGTAAGGGACATGGTGTTTCTGTATTAACTATCGAGCCTTAAACAAAATCATAGTGAAGAACCAATACCTACTTCCATGAATTGGTGACATCCTAGACTAAATGAGGGGAGGTAAGTTCTTCACAAATATTGATATGAAGTCAAGGTATCATCAAGTTTATATTCATCCTATAGATGTTTGGAAAACTACATTCAAATATAAGGAGTGCTTGTTCAAATGGTTGTTCATACCTTTTGGTCTCATAAATGCATCTATAGTAGTCATGAGGATGATGAAAAATATCCCTGTGACTATTCATTAATTCATTTGTGGTCATATACCTGGATAATATTCTTATCTTTAGTAAGACATAGAGGAGCACATTCAAAATATCCAACAGGTTCTTTAGAAATTGCATTGACACAATATCTATTTCAACATAGATAAGTCTTCCTTTGGCATGGGGAGTATCTAATAGGATATATCATTAACAAGGATGACATGGATCTGGACCTAGAAAATATCCAAGTCATCTGAGACTGGACAATACCAAAGACTGTCACTGGACTCTAAATTTTCTTTAGACTAGCCAAATTCTATCACAAGTATGTACTTTGTTTTTCTCACATTTTAGTGCATAATCAGGTGATACACGCAAGACTGAAAGAAAATTTCATATGGAAAAAGGAACACCAAAAGACATTTACATGAATGAATGAGAGACTCTACTCTGCACCAATTTTGGTATTGTCATATCTATAATAGTCATTTGAGATCGAATGACATGCTTCAAAATATGCACTTGGAAATTTCCTCACCCAACATGGGAATCTGATGGCATACCATAGTGATATTTTCTCTAACATAGTCTGCAGGTACCTAACACATGATAAATAACTATATATCATTGTGCAAGCATGTGAATAGTGGAAGCGCTACATTCTAGGAAAAGAAACTATCATACACAGAGATCATAAGCCTTTGCAATTCATATATACCCAATGAAATTTATATAATGATCGTCATTAGAGTTGGCCCACTCACCTAAAATAGTTCCATCTCAACATCCTGCACAAAAAATGGGAGTGTCAACTGAGTTTTTTGATTATTTGATTCATTCCTCGATCACCTCTCTTATAACAATGCTTGACTCATGTGGGAATGAGACATCAAAGTTTTCTTAATTGTATGCACATGACCCTGAGTTTCCTGACATCTATCAAAGGCTAAGCATGGGAAAAAATGTTGTAAACTATCATCTACAAGAAGGGATTCTACGCCATAGGGGACACCCTTGTGTTGCTATATTTATATTAAAATCACATTTCCACAGATGTTTTAAAAAACATCTTGAACTAAAGTTCCTAATTCAATTTTTTTTTACTTCCCGTGTTTTGACTGATTATTTTATAAAAAATATTTCTAACTAATGGTGCTCAGTGAGGAATAAAGGGTTGACCAATAGAATTTTAGTAATACGTTTTATTTTTGAATAAAAAAATGAATTCATCCCATTAAACTTTAGTCATATATTATCAAAATACAATGGGAGATTGTAATAGGTTCATTGGAAAATGAATATTTGTTAATGTGAAGGATATATACCTACCTTCGACAAGATAATAAATCATCAACCAATAAAATAAAATTAAAATGTTTTATTTTTAAACTTTAACTATCAAAATTGATAAAATCACACATGGCAAAAATTACAAAATTTATGAAGGTTTCTTTCAGGTGGGAAGAGGTATTAGATAAGGGGAGCCTCTCTCTCCCTTCCTTCACATTGTTATGGCCAAAACCCTCAACAGACTCTGCAACGAAGCGCTTAATCAAAATATTCTAAAAGGGATTAAAATCTCTAATTATTTACGTCTTGTCTGTTTGAGTCAATTTGTGGATGACAATTTTCTACTCTGAATAGATTTAGTCATGGAAGCCAAAAATGATAAAGCAGTGCTAAAAGATTATGAAGTGGTCTCTGGTCAACTTGGCTAACTTCAAAAAAAGTGTTGTCTTCTTTATTAATGTTCAAGAGAAACAACATATTAGATTGGAAAGAATTTTGGGATGAAAAATAAATTCCTTCCCAGATACCTATTTGAGGATGCACCTTATACATTAAAAAATGGACAATTCTTGTGGGAATCCCCTCATTTGTTGGGTTTACAAAAAACTGACCTCTTGAAAAAGTTCTCTTCTGTCATAGGCTGGGTAAAGTGTAACTTCTACAAAGCTTCATACAAGGTATCCCCGTATATATTATGTCTCTCTTTAAGGTTCCTGCTAAAATTATTCTCACCCTTGAAAGGATTCAGAAAAGGTTCCTCTGGTCTGGGGCTGAGGATCACTCTAAATATCCTTTGGTGGTCTGAAGTAAAGTCACTAAACCAAATTTTTGTGGGGGGCTTGGTCTGAAAGATATCAAGCCGATGAATGAAGCCCTGCTAATTAAAAGTGGGATAGATGATTACAAAGGAGGAAGGCTTGTGGGTTAATATTCAGAAAAATAAATATTTATAGAATGTTGAAAGATTGGAAACTTTTTCCCTTGCTAATGATATGCCCTCCGGGTATGCCTTTTGGAATTATTTTGTTTCCTCAAAGGACATTCTGGCTTAGAGAATCAGTTGGAATGTGGTTTAAAGGAGTTTACAATCAAATTCTGGGAAGATAGATGGATGGGTGATCAACCTTTGATTTCTGAAGATCCGTGGGAATATCTGTTTCCATTTTTTGTTGCAGACGGGGGAAGAATGATCCAGGACTATTGGGAAGGGAGGGGTGAGGACTAAAGGTGGGTCACCACCCTTCCTCCCCTAACTTTGAAGGATATCTTCAACTATTTCATGATATCAATCTCAAACTCCAGAATGTTCATATGCCCTAGAATCACACAAGAGGGATACAATAGTTTGGAGAGAGGAGCATTCAGGGGAGTTCTTAGTCAAGTCTGCTTATATTTTAAACTTTAA
This sequence comes from Taxus chinensis, assembly GCA_019776745.2. Classification (NCBI taxonomy): domain Eukaryota; kingdom Viridiplantae; phylum Streptophyta; class Pinopsida; order Cupressales; family Taxaceae; genus Taxus; species Taxus chinensis. Next base: position 663,103,731 of record CM034147.1, on the reverse strand, counting down.
ACCTTTGGTTCAGAATGGGTTTTGGAACAAACTATGGATTAAGAATTTGCTCCCTAAAGTTAATATCTTTTATTGGTTAGCTTCCCATAATAGGATCCTTACTCAGGAAAATTTGAGGAAAAGAGGAATGGTTATTCCTAGTAGATGTATCCTTCGTGGTCAGCAAGAGGAAAATGTGAACCATATGTTCATTCATTGCACTTTCTCCTCATATATCCTCTATCATCTAGTTGGTTATTTTTCACTTTCAGTGGATTATGTCGGAGTCCATGGATGGCATTTTCTCTCAATGGGTTTGTCCTTTTAAATTCCCTCTTCTTGTGGCTGCTTGGGATATGGCTGTCCCTCATTTCCTTTGGTGTTTTTAGAAGGAAAGAAATGGGAGGATTTTTAGAGACCAATTTTCTTCAGCTAAGAAGGCTAGTGATCACATTCTGTCTTTTATTAGATATTATTTCTATTTTTATAATTAGTATTCTTTTATGAATGTAATAAGCACATAAGATTTGTCTAAACTAATCATCTCATGCTGCTAAAATTTTAAGTGTACAGAGGACTTTGCAATGTTTTGTCTTGGGGGAATGAAATTTGGTGTTACAAAGATACAATGATGAGAATTCAAGAAAGAAGAAGGAACATACAAATAAAAGACGCTCTTCAGAAAAATAAAGAAGATGAAAACATAAATACATTTTTTACATGACAAAATGAAAAGAATTGAAGGGAAAATGATCCAAGGGATAGTCTAGAGCACGTTAAAAAAATAGAGATTCCTTGAGAAGGGAGTGTTACATTTTGGAAAGGGCCATGGGGAAATGAATGCACATGAAAAAAAGGAGGTGCACAAGGAAAAATGACATAACCCATGATTGTAAGCCACTTAAAACGTCTAGAGGCACAAAGAGAAAAACAATGAAAAGGATTTTTCATAGAACACACTTAAGGGAAATTAAAATAAAGTAGAAGAAAAAATCGGTGGGCATCTGTAAATAAGTGAGAATTAATTACAGATGATAGAGGAAAAAGGATTATGAACGTGAAAGGTAATTAATAAATAATTTATGACCTATACAAAAGGGTATAAATAGGGGAAGGGGTAATTCATTTGGAATTACCTTACAGTTAAAATGGAAATCTCTCAAGAGAAACAATGAGACAAAGACAACAAAGTGATTCAATGGCCTAAAAAATGAGAAATAATCCGCCATTAATGTAAGATTGAAGATTTTATAGTTGGAAAACGTGGAAAAGAGAAAGGAAAGAGTAAGAACATGCTCTAGCTACAAAACTAAAACCCTCAGCCACCATTAACGAGGGGGCCAATTTATTTAGATAGAATGAGGGACTTTGGGGTAATAAACCACCTTATAGTAAACTAGAGAGGGTATCAACTTAGGCACATAATTACAAACCGATAGAAGGAATCACAGGACAAATATAGTGCCCCTACCTAGCCATACCTAATCGGTGATATTTTCTAAAATCATCAATTAGATAACGATATATTTTTGAATGTTTTACACATAATTAACAAATCAGGGTATAGTCCCTTCAAAACTATTGAGCCCCTACCTAGCCATACCTAATCTGGCTTTTGAGCCCTTTTGTATACAGGGTATAGTCCCTTCAAAACTATTTGCCCTTAATCAAAAAAACAAATCAAATTAGTGGGGGGTCTTATTTCCAATTTTTGATTGAAAGGTTAATACCTCATCATGTACCAGTTACCTTCTTGGATGTCATTTTGTGCTTTGAGTCTTGGACCTTGAGCATATTGAACCACAAAAGTATTGTTTTTGGAGCACGAAAAAATGTTAATAATATTTGGTACGTATTTCAATTCATACTTTAAAATATGTGGGTTCAATCTTACTCTGGAGAAATTGAAGTCAACCTTATTGAAGTTCATCTAGAAATTGATCTCATTTTTAAAAAAAACAATTGTTTGACAAAGAAAAAAGGAAGATTGATATTAAATAAATATATATGAAAGGGAATTTAAATGAATAAGATGAAATTGAATAAAACAAATGAATGTATGAAAACATATATACATATATGGTTATATAAACTAATAATAATAATAATAATAATAATAGATGTTATAAAATGGTCTGAGAAAATTCATAAAGAGGGGTGAAATTTTGGTGGATATTTCTAATAAAATGAAAAATATGTCTGTGTCATGGTGTGGCTAATCTATATCCACAACCTTCATGTATCAGAAATCCTCCTACCTAAATTTGTAATGGAAGATTTAAAAAAACTATTAACAATGTAAACTAGAGTGTAGTGTAGGAAATAATTTTCACTTACTTTAAGTATGATGCTACACATCACCGGGTGAGTAAATTTCACTTGATATAGAAGATGAGATCTACGTGGCACCTTAGTTTATATCAAGTATGATTCCCTTAAAAAATAATTTGTTATGTAGAAGAGTGTCATAACAGTTACATTCCCATATGGGAAATGATTGATTTTTTTATGTTTCATAAGCAATGATTTATAAGAGTTGAATCTTCTATTCCAAAAAATATTTACACATTCAAGATCAGCCAATCATGTAAACCACCTCTGTTCTAATCTATGACTAAGCCTATAAGAGTTCAATAAATTAAATTCTAACTCACATTATTGAATCTTAATTCATCTTTATATTTTTTAAAACCCATTGCTTTACGAAGCTTAAATTGCTTTGAATCATAAAAAAATCCTGATCACTACAAAAAAATGTGAAGTATTCGAAGCAAGGTGAATTGGCTTCCATGATCTATCGTCACTTGCACTCCTTCATGGTATCAGCCCCTTCAGTCATTGGAATCTTGCTGCTCACAATTGCATTTGGAGTCTACATGTGTAGTTGCTTATGCTCCTCCTCACTTTTGCATGTGCTTGTACTTGCAAATACATTGAGATTTTTAAGTGTTTGATATATTGCTCCTAGAATGGTCGAAAGTGTGTTCAGGAATAACAAAGGTGCAGTTTGAGTTTTGGTTCATTAGTTTGGATTAGCTATTGTAATTGTTATCCATACCTTCTCACCCCTGACACTTGAATATTGGCTCGAATCACAGCCCCACAGTTTGGAACCTATAGAAAACCTTTGCATTTAATCTACCTCAAACTAGATCTTGGCTTGCAAAAAAGATCTCAGCATCTCGAAGTGGCTTTGGTTTGATGCAACGAAATTGAGTTTTAAAGGATCTCGTATAGAAAGAAACAACTATTTGCTCGGGCTCATCTTGGTATGGCCCTCCTACAACTTTCCCTCCATTCTTCCTAGTTACATCTTCTTGGTCAGAACTCATGTAAATAGGTTTGTGGTTGCTTCAAGTAGGGAAGATTACTATCAGAGGATCTTCAAAAGCAAGAAGCCCTCCTGGTGTGACTCGATGAACCCCTGCACTACAGTCTGCTCGAGGCTTTGAAATGGTTTAGGAAAGGACTCAAAAAACAACTAAGTATGGTTCTAGGCTTGCTTCTAGTGACCAGGTGTCACTAACGCCCACTCATGCTTCTCTGCAAAGTGCCATTACTAACCTTCAGGAACCTCATTCAACTCTGTGCCGACCCTCCATCATAGCAAATGGTCAAAGAGTATTCAAGGTTGTTTGAGGTTGAAAAGCTCTGCAACCTACTTGAGCTAGGTATAGAAGTGTAAGCAGAGAATTGTTATAAGTTCGTCAGCCTGGCTGTTATTTCCAAGAGTTGGTCTAAAGGCAGAGACCCAATTTGAGTGCAAGAAAAATGCCACATAGCCCATAAGCCTAAAATTATGAGAGGAAACAATTGAAAATTTCATAGAGCTAGCAGTTCGGCATAACCAAGCAAAGTCATCTCGGTGCTCCTCCAGAAGGTCAAATTTTGACCCTACACAAGAAGAAATACAAGACAACGGTGCTTCTGAACGTTTCCACATGTTAAATCTATTTAAAGGGTGCCAAGGTGGAGTTGAACTAGTAAACGCATAACAGGGTTAGACCAGAAGGAGGCTGCCATGTGTCTTACAGGATTTTGTTGCAAGGGTAGAAATGGATGAATTTTTGAGGTTCCTCGAGTGAGCGAATCAAGTTCAGACACGTGTCCCAAAATGAATGCGTATGGATGAGTCAGCGGAAAAAGTTGCCACTTGTCCTACCGACTTGCTTACCTCAAAATGTGAGTCCAAAAGTTGCAAAATGGCCTACAACGAGTGCCCAAGGAAAAATTCAACATTTAGACTCGAGTCAAAGCAAAGATGGGGAGTCGGGGGAAAAGGTGAAAATCTTGCCCCTTGTTATCCCAAAAGGGTATAAAGGTTCAAAATGGCTCGCACATTTCCATATGGGGACCAAAAGTCAGCGTTAGAACCCGACGTCACATCCAAGGTGCGGAACTTCTGTGCTGCTGAAATTTTTTAAGTTTTGTCTTTTCGCATACAAAAGGGGATAAATGGTGGATTGCGAGACCAGTGGTCCAAAAACTGATTTGTTCCCTAATCTGGATCCGCCACGTGTCCCACATCCAAAGAAAGGGTTACCCATTTTTCAAACTGTTTTTCCTCACCCATTTGTACAGAATTGATTCAAACTTCAAAGGGGCATATCTTTTGACCCAGGGTTCGAAATATTACAAATCTAACACCATTAGAAATATCTTGATCTCGTCTACCCATGCCATGGAGAGTCTGAATACTTTAATTTTTGAGGAAGTTAGGTTGTGGAAGTAAATGGAGGAAATGTCTTCAAGCTTTCAATGCAAGATCCATCTAGTCTCAACAACCAGATCATAATTCGATCTATCTCTGACGATTTCCTCTTCCTTCAAGGCGTCAAACCAAGGAATCGATGCAGTAAAGACATATGGATTCAAAGGTAGATTTTAGCAGAAGCATTAACAATGGTGGTTGAGCTTCGTCCTGCGTTCTTCCTGCTTCTCTCTCTCTCTCTTTCTTCTCTCTGATCGAATTTAAAAATTTGGGGGCATGATTCATTGTAAAGGGTTGTTCATTCTTCTTCCCTGCCCCCTCTCTCTTTCTTCTCTAGGGTCGAATGCGGAGTTTAAGCCTCCTCCCTTGGCTTTGTAATGGAATTTTCCTACCTCTTGCTTGTTAATGGTGTACTGTGTGAACTCCTGGAGCAATACAATCTATTTCGTGATGCGTTTTGTCCATCCTTTGGTCATTTTGTTGTCTCTTCTCGCTTCTCACCATTGCAGGGTACACTATGCATATCTCTGATGTCCATTGTAGGTTTTGAGAGATGTGTTTAAGGGGTTTAAAATGGTGTTATATGTGAACTTTATCCTTGGTCTGTGATGCATCTGTCAATCCTCTCCATTGCTCACATCTCTCGATTTCAGGCAGTTGGGTTTGTGATCAGCAGTTCCCTTTTCTTGGTGCTATCACCTTTGTAGTGTAGGATTTCTTTATTTTTATGCTCTCTCCCCCCCTAGTCCCTTGGAATTGTTAGATTAGGAGTAGATAGTCACATTTCCTTCCTTAGAAGTAGTTTAGTGCTAGGATTAGGAAGAGTAACCAACCTTCTCTGGAGGATCATTCCCATTTGCAAGTCCCACAGCTTGGGGAATGATCCAAAGTTCTACAAATCACACCAAATGACCCTGCCTTAGAAAAGTAGATCCATAACTCATTTGGGGGTGCTATGATTTCTCACTAACAGTTACTTGGGATAGTGCCCCATAACTCAAGTCGTTACCTACCATGGAATCCCTGCACGCCCTGGTTCTACTATGCTCAACCGTTTTGACGCCTTCATCTCTTCCTGGTACATGGATATGCTGTGACACATGGCCTCAACCCTATCTCAGCAATCATTCACCAACTAGTATGTGCCTTGCACCTGTTAGCTCAGATGTCAACTATTACACCTGGCCCAGCTCGGTCAACAACCTCCCAACTCGCCAGTAGATTCCAGCTCCATGTATCCATGGCTTGACACCTCGCTGGGCCCTTCCCTTTTAGAATTGTTTGGCATTCAAAACAATCCCTCCTTTTTAATTTTTCGAGGAAAAACATTTATTTCATGGCATTGTAATAATTTTTGGGCTCTATTTGCTTGTAATTATGTCCTTCATTTGTGTGTCGAAGACGAAGGGAATGGTCTAGGGTTGGCAGGAGGCTAATCCCCCTCGAAAGCAAAACAAACACTACCTAAAATTTGATGCCATTTCTAATGAGTACCCGCACGACACCCTTTGCACCCATTTTGGGTACTTCTTAAATTCGTTTGCAGGGCTTATTTACATTTTCCATCAGTTACGAGAATCATTTTCTTTCTATAACTTTTGACTTGCTGCTCAGTTTTGATGCTATGTACCTTGGGATATGATAATATAATATATATGGGTTGATGGAGATGCCACATGTCAACATCTCCATCAATCCATATACATTATAATATTATATCCCATGTGAACCCATACATATAACTAAACACTTGATAGGAACTTTACATATAATAAATCAATAAATTACAGAATATAACAAAACATAAGAGATATGGGGCCAATATGCCCAGATATCAATATATGTAGAATAATACCCTTAAGGTAGGGCAACACCATACAATGCTCATTAAGGAAGGAGTTACTCCATAATCTCCCAAGATGGGAATCCACTTCGAGGGGGACACCTCCAAAATTGAGAAAAAATTCATAGCTGTTTCCAAAATATAGTCAAATCACTAAATTAGGGTTTGAACCCAATTTTTTTACCGAAATCAATGCTCTGATACCACTTGATAAGATCCTTGCATATAGTAAATCAATAAATTACAAAAGATAACAAAACCCCAGATATATGTGGGGCCAAGATTCCTTAATATGCAAAATATTCAGAATAATACCCTTAAGGTAGGGCGACACTATACAATGCCCCTTAAGGAAGGAGTAACTCCAAAATCTCCCAAGATGGGAATCCACTTCGAGGGGGACATCTCTAATATATCTCTACCAGGTAGAATACTCAACTCATACATCCATGACCTCCTCATAATGATACTCACATCCTTTAAATAGGATGGGTAACACCTAATCCCAAGTTAGGCCGACCCATTACCCAATATAATTAATTCCTATGTGAGCCCATATAACTAACTAAGGGGATGTGTGCCACATGTCAGCATCTCCATCAACCCATATACATTATAATATTATATCCCATGTGAACCCATACATATAACTAAGGGGATGTGTGCCACATGTCAGCATTTCCATCAACCCATATATATTATATTATCATATCCCAAGGTACATAGCATTTGAGTGCTTCTTCAGTCAAAGTTGTATGATTTTTCACATATTACGTGATGACATTATCAATTTTGTAAACAAACTACTTTATAAAGTGTCACATTCTGGGGGGGTTCACTAGTACTCTTGGGTTTTCACACGTAGACGCATTATCGACCGAGTCTGACATCTTGCATTTGTGCACCATGCACTTTTGATTCCGCATCATGGAGGGTTCTCTTTCTAGACTTGAGTGTTGTAGGATCTCCTTATAGCCTCCACCACTTCTTACCGGGAGAGAGAACTATTCAGTTTGGTGTGCTTCTATAGAATGTGACTTCACCTACGAGGGTCTTTCACACTTCTTGCTTGGGCCAATTCTCGCACCCACTAATCATCATCATCTGGAGGACTTCCTTGACACTTGTGACCATGTTTTTGGTCACTTGATAATACATGTCTCTAGATCTCTCTGGTTTCATGTGGCAGACTCAGATCCACCCCATTGTGTCTAGAGCATTCTTCAGTCCCTCTATGGAGACACTTCACATACTGCCAATGTTGTTACTATTGCTGATCGAGTTGTCTCCTCTTCTTCGTGTGATGGCAGTTCCACTGACATAGACTTGCTTAGTTCTACTTCTGATGACGAGGATTGTGCACCTAGTTCTGATGTCAAGAGTACTACAGAGGACTCTTCTCCTCCTTCTCTCACTATTCCATAGAGTATTGAGACATCCCACATCTCATCAGATATCAAGCAGTCTCCTATTCAGTCTTATATAATCATCACACCCGCCTCTTTTCCACCTTTAGTGTGTGAGGCCCCTTTCACCCCTTTACCTTCCTTGGATGACTCATACCTATCTGACATCACTCTTCTATTTGTTGAGCCCCCTCATTGAGACGAGTATCTGCCTGACCTTGGTCATCTTTTCGCAGAGTACACTTGTGATGTACTATAGGTTTGTTATCCATCTATAGGTATTTCAGAGGAGTTCATTATCTCCGTTGTTGGGAGTGCCCCTTATGGGACTCTTACCACTTCCACTTTTTTGGAGACCTTCATTAATCCACCCTTGCTTGTGGACCCCTTTTCTATTGTGGGGGATGTTTTGTTTCCTTCACATCAGTTGGACATCCTTTCTACAGGTGTTCACCCTTCATACTCTGATAGTTCTGTGCATGTGGCATTACCTTCGGTTCCTTGGCACTCATTTGCTAGACCTATGTCACACTTTCATGGACCATACTCAGAGTTCTTCGTGCTACTGCCTTTAGTTTCCTTTGTGAAGTGGGTAGACTTCCAACAGTCCATTTCTGTCCTTCCTAAGGGCAGACACATAGTTCGGTGTGGATGGATCTTCTTCAGTCTAGAGGCAGAGGATCTCGTCATTGACATTCTTCTGGGAGACTTCTTAGAGCTGCAGAGTTCAGATCTATCCATGACATCTTCTGCATTCCTCTCATCTCCCTCTTCTTCTCTCTTCTTCTTTCTAAGAGATTGCCTCTTTGTACATGGGTACCTTTATAGGCTCGTTTGTGGCCGGGACCCTTCCTTGGCATCTTTCTTAGATTAGAGAGTGGAATTGTCTCTCTTTTGGGGGGAGTTTTTCCCATTGGGTTTTCTCCTTTTACTCCACTTTTCGAGAGTTTATTGTATGTGGGTACCTCATCAGGCTTTGTGCCAGGACCCATTTCTCATTTCTGACTTGCCACCTCATCTTAAGTTATGATGAAGTGGGGGTGTTGGTGTAGGTGGTATTTTTTCACTTATTTAGTGTTATTACACCTCACCGGGTGAGTCATCTCACTTAGGTGCACATGGATCTAGGTGTCATCTTAGTTATGATAGATTCCCTTACGAAATCTATCATATGTGTAAGTGTGTCATAGGAGTTACATTTCCATTTGGGAAAGTAACTCCTCTTCTACATTATGGAGGAATATTCTCTTACATGGGAGTTACACATTCACTCCCCTATATGTACACCGCCTCTTTTGATCTATGACAAACCAAGCCAAGCAATTCCATTCCACTCCATTTTTGAATCTTGAGCTCTCATATGCATGCACATTGCTTTACAAATTTTGATTGCTTTAATATTGTAACTCCTACACTTTGGTGAAGTGTAACTATGCGATGCATGTGAATTCCTTCCAAGTCTTCATCCTTCACTCCTTCAATCTACACATCCAAAAAATCACAAAGATGGATAAATTTTTTGTCATATGTTTTTGTTGTAAGAAATATGGGTGCACACAGTAGAAGGCAAGGTGTATCTATGTCAAAAATTCTTGTAGAGTTGAATTTGGATGCCATGGTTGCATATTAGGTGCAAATGGTATGACTGGAGAGTCTGTAGATCCTTCAATTTACACCAGTACTCCCCCATCCTATGATAACAAAAACACTTGGAAAAGGGTATGGATGTCCATCAACATAAGTTGTTTTTTGTCAGAAGTTGAAGTTGGAGCTTGGAAAACATGGATGCATAGATATGGCACATGAATATTGTCGGTATGTTTCTTAGAGGTGTGGCTATAATACATACACACCAAACAAATTTGTTTATAAGGCCTAAAAAACTTTCGAGTAAATACTTTAGGCAAGGGTAAGGCCAAAATCCACAACCTTTTTCAACTTTATCCCTTTCCTGTGTTTCTGATAAGGGCCATTAGGGGACGAGTAAATTTTTTTACATTTAATAATCTTGTATTTGGATTAGGGTTTCTTTGTAGCTATCAAGACAATGAAAAGGTTTTTCTTTAGGAACAATTGTGATGGGGGTGTCCATCAACAAACATTATTGACAATTATATAACTACAATGACAACATTCTCACACACCCAAATATAATAAATGTTGTTACTTGTTTCCAAAAAATAAAGAAAATGCGCACATCTCCTTTGTGAGTTCTAAAAGGGAAGGATGGAGGAATGAACTGAGGAGAGAAACAAAGTAAGGAATATGTTGTTGTGGAAGCTTGGCTAGGGTTACCCTCATCAATAATCATGATGACATCATCATTCAACAATGACAAGATAAAAAAGAGGTATACTCTTTATTTAGAATTATTTGTAGGTTGATGATTATGTTTGGATGATGGAAATGAACTACATATAAGACCCACACCTATTCCACAACTTAGATTATTCCTTCCCAAAAATTGTCTAGTATATGTGCTCAACTTTATAGTTTTTATATTGCTTGAAATTTTCACCTGAACTTAAGGGGTCCAAAAAAAGATGGGGTAATTCCAACAGGTCTTAGGTTCATAATCCAAATGCAATGCTTTCTTCTTGTAGCAATTTTTAGTCACCCTTTTTAGTTGTTCATTTGATTGACAAGCCACAAACATGAATGGAATGTTGGAAATTAAAAGGCATGAAATAAATGCTGGCATGGTCAACATCTATTACAAGGATCAAGTTCACGACATTGGTGTTATTTTAGAAAGATAATAATGAATTGGTTCATGAGATATCTGCAAAGCACCAAATATGAAACAATTTCCACATGCTAGAAATATGAGATGGAAAATATTAAAAAGCTAAATGTGGGGAAAAAATAATGATGGGAATTTTTCGTTTTCATATTAGTCATTCTTCTCCAAAACATGGAAGATAAATAGGGCATCCTTTCCACAGTTTACAAAGATTTAGTTATTTCTAATGTGGGCAGGACTGTGACACTTTTTAATATACTAACTTTGATAGGTTGGTCTGGTTTGAAATATTTTTAGTTTTTTGAGAGGTGAAAAATTTGTAAAAGACATTACTTAATGATGTCTTAATAAATTACTGCAATTACATTATTATCATGTGTTTGAACAATATTAACATTGAACTACCATAGGATAAGAACACATTGAAATCAATGAAAACAAAAATACTACAAGAAAAAATAGAATATTAATATAAAATCAATTAAAACATAAAATACCACAAGATAAAAAACATTGTATATTAAGAATAAACTTGATACTTTAAAATGTTATTAATATAATATAATCCAAAAGAGCTTCATTGAATTATTGATGTGACATGATGCATATGCATAGTAAAGTGGAACAACTTGGTAATGAAGATAAATAGAATGGGCGTGTGCCTCACATTGTTACATTTGTGTGTAAATTTTTCACATCACATGTATTTATATGGAAGATTGTTTGGACCCAAATATTTTACACAATATTTGGAATACTCTCAGCATAAGAGCTTCATTAAGGAACAACTTATAAGTCAACAAATTCCGTTAAATAATGATTAAATTTGCACTAATTATACAATGATTACATATAGTGATTACAAATAATGATTACATTTGCACTATTATATAGCAGGTCAATAACTTTTAATGACCTAAATTATTTAAGAAATCCCAACATGCATGATGTGCATACTATTAAGCAACAATTGTTACTACCTACCCCTCGTAG